>CM060909.1:19674658-20952158 GCA_030737875.1 Allium sativum | reverse complement strand
GTGTCCAAAATGTAGGCTACTGTAGTTTGTAACTTCGTCCGGAAAGACATTCATACGTGTGATATCCTAACTGTATCATCGATACAATTTGAGTTATTCTATCAGTATTCATAAATATATGTTGCTAGAATAACTCTGACCTGCGTTGGTGATTGGGTAAGAACGGGGTGCAAATCCTCTGGTCCGGATTTGCCTGGACCCAATGGGCCAAGCAAATCCGGGCCTTTAATTTCGGTGGGACCCACTGAAAATCAGAGGTCCGAATTTTTTTGGTCCACTGGGTCCAGACAAATCCGGACCAGGTGATAATTTCCCGTAAGAACCTTGGTGCAATCATGTTGCTCTAACTTTATACAGACCATTGCATGTTATTCTGTGATATGCAATAATGTTCTTTTAGATCAAAGTTCAGGAAAAAAAAATCATTGTCCTAGGAGTGAGCGAATGGTCATTAAAAATATGGAACCAAAAAACTATTCAAGAAACTTAAATTGAACCAAACCAATCCAAACTGATATTATTTAAAATCGAACCTAAGCAAACTGATAATATTTGATTTGGTTTACCTCAAAGTGAATTATTTTTAATTGTTGATGTGTAATATAAGACTAAACAATTAATTGAATTCATATGATATAAACATTTTTTTTTTTTAAATCTCTTCTATAAACATTAATGTGAATTGAAAAAAAAAATAATGTTATGAAATATTGTAAATAATCACATTGTTAGTGTTAATTTCTTAAATTTTAAATTGGTTCAATTGATTGGTGTAGTTTTTATATATTTAAAACCAAACCCTGCCAATAAACCAAAATAACATAAAAACAAAGGACCAATCAATTAACTAACAAAACGAAACCAAGTCGATCCAAGTAAATTGATTTGGTTGGTTTATTGGGTTCTAATCAATAAATTGTTGTAACCGTTGTGCTTAATCTGATTCAAGACCACTCGAATTCGATATCTAAACCATAATGCGCTAGCGGAAGACTATATCGTTGTTAGACTTGCAAAAACAACCAAAGCAATAACTCTAGCCACAAACAAAGATCAACCAATCACGAACAATCCAAATCTCAATCAAGAACAATCCAAATCTCAATCACAAGCAAGAAACTAATGACAAAGTAGCAAAAATAAATCACACAAGAATTTATAGTGGTTCCACTAACATCTTGTTAGTGTACATCCACTTTGGAGAGAGTATTTTATTACCACGATGAACGGAGTAAAAGAGATTGATCCAATGATCACTATTTTTCAATATAGAAAAGAGTTTGAGGAGAATAGAATTGAAGGATTTGAATTAGGTTATAAACCCTAATTCTCCCTTGAAAATAAACCCTTGATCCCAAATCAAGTTTCCAAGCTATCTAATTCACATCAGAAAATAGCTTATATAGAGGTTTGGCCAATTACCCAAATTGCCCCCGAATTAGTCACAAATCTGCTTGCTAATTTCCAGCGCGAAATAGCCCAATACCCGATCATACGTCTGTCGCATCGTCTGACAGACGTTTGTCATCTTCCGGAGATTAAATTCGGCACATCCACTCAGCACAGACGTCTATTCCTCATGTGTCAGACGTCTGTCTGAACTCTCGGGAAATCAATTCCCTGTAGTCAGACGTCTGCCACACCCTATGACAGACGTCTGTCACTGTTCCCAGCTGACAGCAAACACCTTCCAGCTCATAACTCCTACATACGAGCTCCGATTTGCGAACGATCACCTCCGACTCGAAGCTATCTTCGACATCTTCAATCCAACATATAGTATCGCATACTTCAACACTCCACCCCGATACTATAACCATCTCAACTCCAAACTCCAATGCCCCAAGCATTCCTTCTACCTTCGACCAAACAAACTTGAATGTTTCTCCAATGAACTCCGGCATGGCCACTGCCCATTGCACTACACCAACGAGTTCAGATAATGCCCCACCCGCCAATGTAGTGTTGAAAACATTCAAACCAAAACCGTCTCACCAAAAGACAATGTACTCGGGAGTGTAACAAGTACTTACCATGAAAATAGATTTCCAATCTCTCACTGTCATTCCTTTTCCATCAAACACAAAATCACTCTCTCCACCTTGTGCCACCCCGTGGCACCTAGCAACTTAACAAGCGAATTAAGTTCGAGCAATGCTCGAACTTCCCACACGGCAATGCCTTCGTAAACATATCCGCCGCATTATCCTTTGTGTGCACTTTCCGAAGGTATACTAGCTTGCCCTCATTCATGGTTATAAGAAATGACTCCCTCACCTCAGTGTGTTTGGTCCGTGAGCTAAACGCCAAATTCTCCGCCAAATGGATAGCACTTTGGCTATCACATCGAACATCAACACTCTCATGTTCGAAACCCAAGTCACACAACAGTCATTTCAAGTAGAGTGCCTCCTTGGCCGCTTCCACAGCGGCAATCAACTCCGCCTCCATAGTGGATAAAGCAACTACGGTTTGCAATCGCGATCTCCAACTAATGATTTTCACGCCAAGTGTGAAAACATGCCCGAAAGTTGATTTCCTCCGAGCCTTATCACCGGCGTAGTCCGAGTCACAATAACCAACCAACTTGCAACTCTCATCATCACTACTGTGACGACCGCCCATAACCCCCACACTAAACAAGTGGAATAATGCGCTGAAAGGTGTGCCAAGCTGCTATGGACGATCATCAGAGTAGGTAAACACATCGAAACCAGTCGTAGAACTCACAGCGTAAGGATGAAATATAATAGAACATATACAACAGGTAATAGTAATGAGGTATCATATAGCAAACTTTTGAAACTTTCTCAACATCCAGAAAGGTTATCCAACTGATATCAAAGTTTGTACATAAGGCCTCACTATAACTCTCAAGCAACTCAAACAGCGGAAACAGAAATACTAGATAGTAATAAAACTGGTACGCCGGCCTCCTGCTCGTCTTCGCTCAGCTTCCCCGTCTCACTAAGCTCCATTACCTGTAACCTGCTACTTAGTCTGCCCATCCACAACCGGATGAACAACCCAAGGTAATAAGAGGAGACATAAAACCTTGAGCCAGACAATAGTCTTAGTGAGCGATAAAACAGCTAACAAACTTCAACATGAAAGTATATGAGAATGGGTAAATGAACAACTTATCTACCCACATCACCAGAGAAGAACTCAACCTTATCTTCCCCACATCGGACAGTGATAGCATTTACACCAAGCATTCAACCATTAATCCACAGAAACCAGAACAACCATTCATTCATGGAAAACAGAAACAATCAACAATAGCAATCATGGGATCGAGATTATATATCTCATGCAAAACATCCAGCATACATGACAGACTCTGGCTATCACCGCCAATCCTGCTTTGAAACCATCGTTAATCGTATGACGGCCAACCTTGCCATATGTCAAGGGCTAATGGTAACCCCAGTTCTAGCATGAACTCCATATGTCCAACCTTGACAATGTCCAACCTTGGCACTAGGCCTTTCCCCAAGACTCAGGGTACTCGACTAGCAACCTTCTAGTCTTTTGGGTGCCCCCATCGTACCCCTGCTTTGAGCCTGCTAGAACTTACGACAACGATGACCTCTCAGCCTTCGCATCTCTAGTCGTCCAACCTTGACGATATTTCATAGCTCAAGCAACCTTCTCGAGCAACCATTATCCATCAACTCACGACCTTTGAGTTGTCACCTCATTCGTTGTTCTACCTTGATCAACGAACACATTCAACACTTCGAACCTTCCTACTTGAACCATTTCGAAGTTACAACATCACTAGAAGTTTCCGACCAGAAATTTCCATTAGAAATGTCGACCAGACCCATCTGGACCGACCAGCACCCTTCTGAACCGACCAGACCTCCCTCTGCTCCTTTTGGACCGATCAGAACCCTTCTGAACCGACCAGACTCCCTTCTCAACCTTCTGGACCGATCAGACCGACCAGCTCCAAGATTGACCAGCCTTTCTCACCTGCGACCGACCACCTGCTCGACCAACCACCCAAGAGCGATCCGACCTGATCACCCCCTTCCTGGAACATGACCGACCCGCCTGCTCCGAATCAGAACTCCAGATTTGCTCGACCTGACCAGTATGGACCGACCGACCACTTCCTTGCGACCGACCCGACCAGTCTTCTCCCTCTTAGCCGACCCAATCCCTGTCTTGCTTCCCAAGCCATGATTTGACCGACCAGTCTAGGACCCACCCCTCCCCCCCTCCCCCCCCTCCCCCAGACCGACCTGATTCCTGCACAGCTTCATTTCGATTTCGACCAAAACTTCGCCAAACGACGAAACCGGCTTATCCAATTCATCCAAATGCAACCACAAACATGTTATGCAACCAACAATATCATCAATTTATCAATTTCCATCAAAACACATAGATTTCCCAAAACATGATAAGCGAACATATGAACATAAAAACGGATCTAATTTGCATAAACTTGAGAGAAATCATGAAATTAACCATTTAAATTATCTAGATCAGATCCTAAGGTGATTCATATGTAAAATGGACTTAGCATGGTGTAGATCTAAAGAAAATAACATGGAAATGATGAAATTAACATCCTATAACTCACATAATTCATGAATCCGAACGAGAGATGTAAATCACTCATCGATTATCCAAAACAAAGCAAAAGCGATGAAAAAGCAATCCGGACAGCGAACACTTCAAATCAAACCCTTCAATCCGATGAATTCGCCCTTGAAACGATGTTGATCTAGCCTTGAATGGTATAAATCTTCGATTTCCCTCCTTGGATTTGGAATTTTAATGGTGGAAAGGTGTTAGAGGAAGAAGGAGATCAAAGCCTCCCCATAAGAGAATGGAAAATCCAACCTTTCCCCATATCCCTTACCCTCTATTTATAGCCTCCACCAACCCCTTAATGGGCCTTCTCCAAATCAGCCCATTAGCCTTTCAAAACCTGAACAGCCAACTGAAAAATCTTAAAACAGCGATTTCTCCCGAACCGCTGAACCAAATCTTTCATGTAACCACTCCATGGGAAGAGAATCATCATTCCTTTCCAATGGCACAGGTCTCACCCTCTGATTCGACCTGAGTCAAAAGTTATGCCCTGTACAAGACTGACAGGGGCAAAATGGTCACAAACAAAATCGGTAAAATTTATGGACATGTCTCACATCCCCATAAGCAACATACCAAAAGATGAGAATGATCCAACCCTCAGGGAATTAAATAAAAATATTTTACGATCTTCCGATACGTAAAATGCGGGCTGCTACATTCTCCCCCCCCCCCCCCCCCCTTAAGAATTTCGCCCCCGAAATTCCAAGCAACCACAACAATTCCGCATGCCTATCATCCATGAGAAGCCAATCTTATCATCCAAACTAGCAACCATCAAGCCATGCATTCATAGCCTTATCCTAGCACGCGGAATTCTATCAAACAACAACAAGATACAACGATATAACGACGATACAATCAAAGGGTTCTACCGATGAAAAGTTCTGGATGAGTCGCCCTCATGCTCTCTTCCGTCTCCCATGTACAATCGTCGCCATCTTCACTCTATTGTACCTTGACTAGCTTAACCGTTTTCCTCCTAAGCTGTTTCGTGTCATTCCCCACAACACGAAGTGGCCTATGAGGTTTCGCAACTGCGGTCTCGACTTCTAAATCTTCATACTGTTCTAGAGATACCACCACATTCGAGTCGTGCACAAACTTCCGTAGAAACGACACATGGAAAATATTATGCACACTCGACATCTTCTCGGGTAACTCCACCCTATATATGAGCTTTCATATTCGCTCGACTATCGGAAACGGTCCAACAAACCTAGGAGCCAACTTCCCTTTACTTCCGAATTGAACCACATGCTTCAACAGTGAAATCTTCACGAAAACCATATCTCTTACGTCGAATTCCAAATCCTTACGACGCTTATCGGCGTAACTCTTTTGACGATCTTGGGCCGCCTTCATTCGTTGTCGAACAATCTCGATACAATCCGAGGTTTCTCTAATCATTTCAGGTCCAAGTACCAACTTATCTCCGGTTTCTAACCAACAAGTTGGAGAATTGCACGGCCTTCCATACAACGCCTCGTATGGTGTCATCCCAATACTCGACTGGTAGCTATTATTATATGCAAACTCAACTAGATGTAGATGGTCCTCCCATGATCCTCCGAAGTCTGACACACAAGCCCTCAGGAGATCTTCTAAAACTCGGTTGACTCTCTCGGTCTGACCATCAGTTTGGGGATGATATGCCGCACTTAAACACAATTGGTTCCCAAAGCTTCTTGCAATCTTTTCCAAAATTCACTCGTGAACAATGGATACCGGTCACTTACTATACTCTTTGGGACACCATGGAATCGAACTATCCATTTCACATAAAGCTCAGCCAATTTTGATGCTGTCCTAGTCGTCTTGATAGGAATGAACCTTGCACTTTTGGTCAAACGATCCACAATGACCCAAATCCCTTCATTCCCTGTCCTAGTTCTAGGTAGTCCATCGATAAAATCCATCGATATCTGCTCCCACTTCCATGTAGGAACCTCTAATGGCTGGAGTAAACCACTCGGCTTCTTCTGTTCAGCTTTCACCAACTGACAGTTCATACACTTGGAAATGAATTTTCCAATATCTCTTTTCATCCCTTCCCAGTAGTAGGCTCGCTTCATGTCCTGATACATTTTATTATCACCGGGATGAATCGTTAGCTTCGAGTGATGACATTCTCTCAGAACTCATCCCTCATTCCGTCGATGTCAGGAACAACTAATCGTCCTTGTTTTCGAAGCCAACCTTCTCGGTCGACCTCGAACTCTTTACCCTCTGGTTCCAGTTTCTGAATGAACTCGACAAGCTTCGCATCTTTCTTTTGGCCCTCGCCAATCTTTTTTATAAGAGTAGGCCTTATCGACAAGCTTGCCAATATTTCAGGTTCCAGCTCACACCTTGGCCTGAAATCGAACCTTGCCAAGTACTCGTGGCCCTTCCATCCCGAAAACATCGCTCCCAAACTTGCGTGTCTTCAACTCAATGCATCTGCAACTGCATTGTCTTTGCCAGGAGTATAGGCTATCCCAAAATCATACGATGTCAGAAACTCTAACCATCGTTGCTGCCGAAGATTCAAATCCTTTTGGGAGAAAAGATACTTCAACGACTTGTGATCCGTAAACAACTCGAATCGTACCCCAAACAGGTAATGTCTTCACATCTTCAGAGCAAACACAATCGCAGCCAACTCCAAATCATGAGTTGGATATTTTCTCTCATGCGGCTTTAGCCGTCGACTTGCGTAAGTCACTACCTTATCCTTCTGCATTAGCACTGCTCCAAGTCCAGTACCACATGCATCAGTATACACCACCATCTCTTCATTCCCACTTGGAATGGTTAACACAGGTGCACTCGTCAATTTCTCTTTCAAAATTCCGAACGTTTGTTCACACTTCGCATCCCATGCGAATACTTGATTCTTCTTCGTCAATCCTGTTAATGGTGTAGCTATCTTGGAGAAATCCTTGATAAACCTTCGGTAATAACCAGCCAACCCAAGGAAACTCCGAACATCCGTCACATTCTTAGGTCTATCCCAATCCTGGATTGCTGCAACTTTAGCGGGGTCAACTGCTATACCTTTTCCAGAAACAACATGACCTAAGAACCTCACTTCATCCTTCCAGAAGTGACACTTTGAGAACTTAGGCTTAAGCTGATGCTTTCGCAAGATCTCTAACACAACTCTCAAGTGCGTCTTATGTTCTTCCACATTTCTGGAGTAAACCAGTATATCATCCACGAATAACAGCACGAACTTACTCAACTGATCTCTGAACACTCTATTCATATGATCCACAAAATACGCTGGCGCGTTAGTCAACCCGAATGGCATCACCAACCACTCGAAGAACCCGGACGGTGTCCTAAAAGCAGTCTTTGGCACGCTATCCTTAGCCACTCTCAATTGGTGAAATCCCGTTGTCAAATCCATCTGAGAAAACACTTTGGCTTCGTGAAGCTGATCGAACAAGTCATCAATCCTTGGCAACAGATACTTGTTCTTCTTAGTCACTTTGTTCAGCTTATGATAGTCCACACACAATCTTAACGAGCCATCTGCCTTAGTTGCAAACACGACTGGTGCACCCCACTCTGAAACACTCCTCCGAATGAATCCTTTTCCCAAAAGGTCACGAACTTGCACCTCTAACTCTCGTTGTTCCCTAGGCGCCATCCGCCTAAGGGGCATAACAATTGGCCTAGCACCTTTGATCAAATCGATCCTAAACTCGATCTCACGATGCGGCGGCAACCCTTTGACCTCGTCAAAGACATCTACATACTCATTAGCGATCGACACTGATGACAGGTCTTTCTGTGGAATCCCAAGCGAATATAGATAACTCACGAAGACCCCGTCTTCGCGCTTACATCTAATCAACACCTTTCGCCCTTCCACATCCCCGACCCTCACCTCTAGCTTCTCGCAATTCACCCTTGCCGCATATCTCTTGAGCCAATTCATGCCCAAAATGATCCCATACCCAGCGAAGTTAAGAACAAAGCAATCACACATAAAAGAGCAATCATGACTCGATAACACTAGACCACGACAAATCATGCACAAACTGGACGAACCCCCAACTGGATTAGTCACGATCAAAGGTCTATCACAAATCTCGGGTTCCAAACCCAAGCGACATACAAGCTCATTGCAGACGAATGAATGTGATGCTCCAGTATCAAACAAAACTCGAACTGAAACACCGTTAACGGAAAAAAGTACCTTGCACCACGACACCCTTTCCCTTCTCCTCTGCAGTAGGAGCTCTTGAAGAAGATGGCACGGCTTCCAAAGCATATGCTTTCACAATCTGTTTGCCCTTAGCTGATTCTGGACAATCTTTCTTCTCATGCCCAGGTTTTCCACACTTGAAGCACTTCTTCTCAGCTTTGGGATTCTTGCACTCATTTGAATAATGACCCTTCTGTTGGCAGTTAAAGCAAACCACCTCACTCTTAGGTTTCTTTTGCCCATCCTTTCCTTTCTGTTGTTGCTGCTTCCTCTTTTTATTACCACCTTGTTGTGGTTTCTGAGCTTCCTTGGTTGCAGCGACAACATTTGCTTCCTTGGGAAACAAGCTCTCATGGCAAATAGCTTTTTCCACAATTTTCTCAAATGAATCATCAAGATGGTCACAAGCGGTTTTCCAATATGAGCATCCAAACCCAAGACAAACTTCTCGTTCTTCTGATAGGGTGTATCAATGTATGAACAAGCATATCTAGACAAAGCCTCAAAATCAGAAATGTAGTCAAGAACTGATCTGCCATTCTGCTTCAACTCTACGAACTTCTTGAAGAGAACGGACTTCTGAGCAGTGGAGATAAACTTTGCTTCAAACTTAGCTTGGAATTGCTCCCATGAAATCTCCTCTTCCGGAGTCTCGAGTATAACAGAATTCCACCATTCCATGGCTCTGCTCTGAAGCTGCCTTGATGCAAGCTTTCTCTTCATTGCATCTTCAATACCCAAGTCTCCAAAGATTCGAACACATGAATCCATCCACCTCTGAACCTCTTCAGCTGGTTCAGTTCCCTTGAATGGTTTCCCTCCTAGAGATATAAAGTCCTTGCACATCTTTGCAAAATCTACTCTAGGAACTCGCACACCTACATCTACCGTAGCCGCCACTGGAGCGGGTACCCTTCGCATAATTGCTTCTGCCATGGCTTCAAACATAGCCGGGTAATATGGTTCATCATCATTTCCCTCTCCAGTATTAGCTCTCCTAGCAGCGTGTCTTGATGGTCGTCTACTCATTCTAAATTTGCAATCTAGAATAATTAGCCACTTTCAAGAAAACTGCTAAAGAGATACAACTGCTACTACTATATATGTTAATATACATATAGTTAACATCCAACAGAAATCTACAAATACATCTCTCCTACGTAATTACGTCTTTGAACTTTGGCCAAAATCGTTACCAGAGCTCTGATACCAAATGTGACGACCGCCCATAACCCCCGCACTAAACAAGTAGAATAATGCGCTGAAAGGTGTGCCGGGCTGCTATGGACGATCATCAGAGTAGGTAAACACATCGAAACCAGTCGTAGAACTCACAGCACAAGGATGAAATATAATAGAACATATATAACAGGTAATAGTAATGAGATATCATATAGCAAACTTTTGAAATTTTCTCAACATCCACAAAGGTTATCCAACTGATATCAAAGTTTGTACATAAGGCCTCACTATAACTCTCAAGCAACTCAAACAGCAGAAACTGAAATACTAGATAGTAATAAAACTGGTACGCCAGCCTCCTGCTCGTCTTCGCTCAGCTTCCCCGTCTCACTAAGCTCCATTACCTGTAACCTGCTACTTAGTCTGCCCATCCACAATCGGATGAACAGCCCAAGGTAATAAGAGGAGACACAAAATCTTGAGTCAGACAATAGTCTTAGTGAGCGATAAAACAGCTAACAAACTTCAACAAGAAAGTATATGAGAATGGGTAAATGAACAACTTATCTACTCACATCACCAGAGAAGAACTCAACCTTATCTTCCCCACATCGGACAGTGATAACCTTTACACCAAGCATTCAACCATTAATCCATAGAAAGCAGAACAACCATTCATTCATGGAAAACAGAAACAATCAACAATAGCAATCATGGGATCGAGATTATATATCTCATGCAAAACATCCAGCATACATGACAGACTCTGGCTATCACCGCCAATCTTGCTTTGAAACCATCGTTAATCGTATGACGACCAACCTTGCCATATGTCAAGGGCTAATGGTAACCCCAGTTCTAGCATGAACTACATATGTCCAACCTTGACACTAGGCCTTTCCCCAAGACCCAAGGTACTCGACTAGCAACCTTCTAGTCTTTTGGGTGCCCCCATCGTACCCCTGCTTTGAGCCTGCTAGAACTTACGACAACGATGACCTCTCAGCCTTTGCATCTCTGGTCGTCCAACCTTGACGATATTTCATAGCTCAAGCAACCTTCTCGAGCAACCATTATCCATCAACTCACGACCTTTGAGTTGTCACCTAATTCGTTGTTCTACCTTGATCAACGAACACATTCAACACTTCGAACCTTCCTACTTGAACCACTTCGAAGTTACAACATCACTAGAAGTTTCCGACCAGAAATTTCCATTAGAAATGTCGACCAGACCCATCTGGACCGACCAACACCCTTCTGAACCGACCAGACCTCCCTCTGCTCCTCCTGGACCGACAAGAACCCTTCTGAACCGACTAGACTCCCTTCTCAACCTTCTGGACCGATCAGACCGACCAGCTCCAAGACTGACCAGCCTTTCTCACCTGCGACCGACCACCTGCTCGACCAACCACCCAAGAGCGATCCGACCTGATCACCCCCTTCCTGGAACATGACCGACCCGCCTGCTCCAAATCAGAACTCCAGATTTGCTCGACCTGACTAGTATGGACCGACCGGCCACTTCCTTGCGACCGACCCGACCAGTCTTCTCCCTCTTAGCCGACCCAATCCCTGTCTTGCTTCCCAAGCCACGATTTGACCGACCAGTCTAGGACCGACCCCCCCCCAAGACCGACTCGATTCCTGCACAGCTCCATTTCGACCAAAACTTCGCCAAACGACGAATCCGACGAAACTGGCTTATCCAATTCATCCAAACGCAGCCACAAACATGTTATGCAACCAACAATATCATCAATCTAACAATTTCCATCAGAACACATAAATTTCCCAAAACTTGATAAGTGAACATATGAACATAAAAACGGATCTAATTTGCATAAACTTGAGAGAAATCATGAAATTAACCATTTAAATTATCTAGATCAGATCCTAAGGTGATTCATATGTAAAATGGACTTAGCATGGTGTAGATCTAAAGAAAATAACATGGAAATGATGAAATTAACATCCTATAACTCACATACTTTCATGAATCCGAATGAGAGATGTAAATCACTCGCCGATTATCCAAAACAAAGCAAAAACGATGAAAAAGCAATCCGGACAGCGAACACTTCGAATCAAACCCTTCAATCCGATGAATTCGCCCTTGAAACGATGTTGATCTAGCCTTGAATGGTATAGATCTTCGATTTCCCTCCTTGGATTTGGAATTTTAATGGTGGAAAGGTGTTAGAGGAAGAAGGAGATCAAAGCCTCCCCATAAGAAAATGGAAAATCCAACCTTTCCCCATATCACTTACCCTCTATTTATAGCCCCCACCAACCCCTTAATGGGCATTCTCTAAATCAGTCCATTAGCTTTCCAAAACCTGAACAGTCAACTGAAAAACCTTAAAACAGCGATTTCTCCCAAACCGCTGAACCAAATCTTTCATGTAACCACTCTACGGAAAGAGAAACATCAATTCCTTTCCAATGGCACATGTCTCACCCTCTGATTCGACCTGAGTCAAAAGTTATGCCCTGTACAAGACTGACAGGGGCAAAATGGTCACAAACAAAATCGGTAAAATTTATGGACATGTCTCACATCCCCATAAGCAACATACCAAAAGATGAGAATGATCCAACCCTTAGGGAATAAAATAAAAATATTTTACGATCTTCCGATACGTAAAATGCGGGCTGTTACAACTACCGCCAAAGACAAGTTCATGAGATGTTGTGCTTTTCAAGTATCTCATAATAGCCTTCATAGCTTCCCAATGCGCTTTCCCTAGATTAGTCATATACCGACTAATCACCCGACGACATTTGCAATGTCGAGCCTTTTACACACCATTGCGTACATCAAACTACCAACCGCACTTGCATATGACACCTTTGCCATATAAGCCTTGTCTTTATCCCGATAGGTGATCCCTTCTCCGAAAGCTTCATATGCAAAGGTAAAGGTGTATTTGACGCCTTTGCATCCTCCATGCTAAACCGGCAAAGCACTTTCTTAATGTATTTCTTTTGAGTCAATCTTAACTCAAAACGCTTTTGGTCCCTTTCTATTTTCATGCCCAAGATTTTTCTTGCTTCTCCAAGATATTTCATTTCGAATTCCGATTTCAAAAGCATCTTCAACTTGTTGATTTCATTTTGATCCTTGGAAGCAATGAGCATATCGTCCACATACAAGAGTAAATACACCCAACAATCATTTCCCATCCTTTTGAAATATACACAAACATCATTGATGCTTCGATGGAAGTCACTTTCAAGCATGAAATGATCGAATCTCTTGTACCATTGTCTAGGTGATTGCTTCAACCCATATAGTGATTTCTTCAACTTGCAAACCATATTAGACTTACCATCTACAACAGACCCTTCCGGTTGCTCCATGTAGATGTCTTCATCCAAGTCACCATGCAAGAAGGCGGTTTTCACATCAACTTGCTCCAACTTCAAGTCATGGATAGCAATTATGGCTAGTAAAAACCGGATAGTAGTATGGCGAACCACCGGTGCAAAAATTTCATCATACTTCTTTCCTTTCCTTTGTGAATACCCCTTTGCCACTAACCTTGCTTTGTACCTTCCATCATCCTTCACCTTGTAAATCCATTTGCACCCGATAGCACGGTTTCCTTGAGGAAGTGGAACCAACTCCTAAATTCGGTTCTTCATAAGCGATTGCATAACTTCCTCCATGGCGCAAATCCACTTCAAGCTCTCTCTCGACTCCATGACGTCATCAAGGTCCGTCGGCTCATCTTGGACTACATTGAGAGCATAATCCAAATGATCACAAAAGCTAAGGTAGTTCCAATCACCATATCTTTCGGGAGGCCTTATTGCACTCGACCAACCGGAGTAGCAATACTATCATCCAAACCCCTTTCGGCTCCACCTTGAGTCGAAACTTCTCTAGTATCATGCACATCACCAATATTACTAGAGGAACCATGTGAACTATGTGATGTTTCATCAACCGCTTCAACCCCACGAGCTTTTCTACTCTACTACCACTTGGACGGAATGTGGGAATGACTTGCATCTCCTTTGATTCACCATGAACCAAATCTGGAACGTTTGATGAGCTCTCATTCACTTTGAATAAAGCCGACTCATCAAAAGTGACATGACGAGAATTAATAACCTTCTTCGTTTTCGGATTCCAAATCCGATAGCCTTTCACGCCATCCGTGAAATCAAGCAAGCCCCTTTGAATGCTCTAGCTCCAAGCTTATCATTCCCCGAATCATGCACATAAACCAGGCTACCAAACACATGAAGATATCTCAAGTCAACACTCTTTCTTTTCCACACTTCCTCCGGAATTTTGTTACCAATGGCTGAGCACGGAATTCTATTCACAATATGCACTGCAGTTGACAAAGCTTCGGCCCAAAATCCCTTAGACAAACCTGATGTCAATCTCAAGCATCGAGTTTTCTCAAGTAGAGTTCAGTTCATTCTCTCCGCTGCTCCATTAGATTACGGATCTCCCGGTGTAGTAAAATGTCTCCGGATTCCATGATGCTTACAATACTCCTAGAATTCATGCGAGACATATTCACCGCCATTGTTGGTCCTTAACACCTTCAAAGTCTTACCACTCTCATTCTCAACAAGAGCCTTCCACACTTTGAACTTAGCAAATGCCTCCGACTTGGCCTTCATTACATACACTCATACCTTTCGAGACAAATCATCAATGAAAGAAATATAATACCTTGCTCTTCCCAAAGAAGCAAGCGGTGCCGGTCCCCAAACATCCGAATGAACATACTCAAAAACCTCCTTTGAGTCATGCTTGCCTTCATCGAATGATACCCTTGTTTGCTTCCCCATGACACATTTCTCGCAAAACTCTAGTTTGTTGAAACTCTCACGCTCGATCATCTCCCGCTTCCGAAGAATATCCAAACTCCTCTCCGAGACATGACCCAATCTCAAATGCCACAACCGTGTCGCATCCAAGTCACGAGAACTATCAACACTCACACAAGTCTCAGCTCCTACGGTCACACCTTGAAGCGAATATATATCATAAGTCCTAGCATCCTTCATAACCATAAGTGCCCCCTTCGAAACCCTCAAGCAATCCTTCTCGATAGTGTTCTTGCATCCTAGAGAATCCAATTGCCCCAAAGATATAAGCGACTTTCTAAGTCCCGGAACATACCTAACATTGGTGAGCGTGCGGACAACTCCATCAAACATCCTTATTTGCACTGAGCCACTACCAGTCGACTTGCAAATAGCACCATTTCCCATAGCAATTGCATTTCTCTCTTTGACCTCATAGGATGAAAAACAATTTCTATTTAACGTCATATGATACGACGCACCCGAATCGAGTACCCATTCGTTACCTGAAACACCCGTTGTTACCGCCGTCAACACGTTCTCATCTATCTTACCATCCCCACTCTCCACTGTCACGGATGAAGACGCTACTTCCTTCTTATCTTTGTCCGGACATTCATTCTTCCAATGCTCCGGTTTCTTACAAATAAAACACTTGTCATTTCTCTCTTTCGATTTACCTCTTCCACCGGGTTTTCTTGATTTAGAATGCCCCTGGTTTCCTTTTTTCACATTCTTTTCCTTCTTCACAAACAACCCGTGACTACTACTAGCTCCACTACTACCTTCACTCATCTCCTTCATTTGATCTCTCAACTCCTCATTAAGAAGATCCGTTTTGGCATCATCTAGAGTCAAGGTATCCCGGCTATAGATCAAACTATTTAAGAAACCCGTATAACGGTCCGGCAACGAACACAATAATATCATCGCCTTTTGTTCTTCCTCAATCTTCAAATCAACGGCCTTCATCTTCATGAGCAAGTCATCAAAGGCATTCAAATGTGCCTTAAGCGAATTACCCTCTTTCATCTTGAAGGTGAAAAACGTTCGCAGCAAGATCAAACGGTTATTGAGCGACTTCTTCATATAAAGTTCTTCGAACTTGTCCCAAATACCTTTAGCGGTAGTCTCACCACTAATTTCGGAGATCACATTCTCCCTCATAGCAAGTTGAAGAGTAGTTTAAGCTCATTCCTCCATCTCCTCTCTCTCAACATCCGAGATGTCACTTGGCAATAAGTGAGTATCAAATACTACTCGGTGCACCCGATTCCGCCTAAGAACCGCTTTCATTTTCTATTGCCACTTCTCAAAGTCATTATCACCATTCCACTTGTCAATAACCAATTGAGAACCCAACGCCGCATACGAACTCCGTATATAAGGCGCCACACTATTTAGACTTCCGGTTGAAGGACTTACCGAGCTACTATCTGTCTCCGGCGTTTTCACAAACACCTAACAAGCACCAAACAACTCTGATACCAACTGTTGTAACCGTTGTGATTAATCTGATTCAAGATCACTCGAATCCGATATCTTAACCACAATGCGCTAGCGGAAGACTAGATCGTTGTTAGACTTGCAAAAACAACCAAAACAATAACTCTAGCCACAAACAAAGACCAACCAATCACGAACAATCCAAATCTCAATCACAAGCAAGAAACTAATGACAAAGTAGCAAAAATAAATCACACAAGAATTTATAGTGGTTCCACTAACATCTTGTTAGTGTACATCCACTTTGGAGAGAGTATTTTATTACCACGATGAACGGAATACAAGAGATTGATCCAATGATCACTATTTTTCAATATAGAAAAGAGTTTGAGAAGAATAGAATTAAAGAATTTGAATTAGGTTATAAACCCTAATTCTTCCTTGAGAATAAACCCTTGATCCCAAATCAAGTTTCCAAGCTATGTAATTCACATCAGAAAATAGCTTATATACAGGTTTGGCCAATTACCCAAATTGCCCATGAATTAGTCACAAATCTGCTTGCTAATTTCTAGCCCGAAATAGCCCAATACCCGATCAAATATTTGTCGCATCGCCTGACAGACGTCTGTCATCTTATAGAGATTAATTGGGCACATTCACTCAGCACAGACGTCCGTCCCTCATGTGTCAGACGTCTGTCTGAACTATCGGGAAACCAATTCCCTGCAGTCAGACGTCTGTCCCACCCAATGGCAGACGTATGTTCCTGTTCCCAGCTGACAGCAAACACCTTCCAGCTCATAACTCGTACATACGAGCGCCGATTTGCGAACGGTCACCTCTAACTCGAAGCTATCTTCGATCTTTTCAATCCAACATATAGTATCGCATACTTCAACATAAATGTTCATCCGTACAGTATACCATCATTTTTTCATTATCCATTTAATACTTGGTTACTGTGCAAGGTCTGTTATTATACATTATACATGCAATGAATGATTCTGCTTGAATTCTACCGGAGCTTTGTCCATGTTTGAGCATCCTATGATACTGCTTTTGAGTTTTGATCACCTTGCATTTTTTAATAACTTACGAGCCTACCTTTAAATCCTCGATGCAAATAAATTCTCTTACGAGAAGTTAACATTTAGACTCTGTTTGTCTAATATGCTGAATTCTGAAGTCTGATTGCTGAACTTTGAAGTTTGGTTGCTGATTTCTTAATGCTGAGTTCTGAATAATCAAATACTTTGTTTTCATTCAGCATTCAGAACAAAGAATAAACACAAAATATTATGAATAATTTTGTCTGAATGGATAGCTTTATTCAGAACAAACACAAAAAACAAACAAACTATAAATTTCTGATTTATAAATTAGAACTTATATTCAGAACTTTTTATAGAAGACAAACGAACCCTTAGGTGGTTGTTGGTATATAGAATGTAAGCTACCTAGATTTAGGATACAAATCTTCTGTCAGTGCTAAATCTAGAAAATTTTAATCACTGAATTCCAGTCTGATATCATGGCAAGGAATCATAATTTATTGATATATGACCTAGTTTTGGTAGTCATTATTGCAAATATGACATTGCTTGTGGGATCAGTATGTTCAACCATCCATTTTAATCTAAAATGGTGAATGAATATATTTTAGTACATAAAGGTCCACCTGAAAAATTGCAAATACGAATAATTGCCTGTTGTACTTGGTTTTGGCCGACTTTAGTACTAAATTAAAATGTGATTAGTTACTGTAATACTTTATCCTCTAGTCCACATTTAGTTACATCATTTCATTATACCCCTTTTCTCGGTTTTTGCAGGCCTTGTATGAGTATGTTAAACTCTATATACACACGCATTTCACATGTGTCTTCTTCCTCATCTACAGCCCCACTGCCATATTTTGGTTGAAAGTACCCCAAGACATTCCCAACTTAACCCTGTTTGCAAAAGTTTAAAAACTGTTCTAATTGGATTATGTTGCTCGAGACAAGGCATACGAGGTTAATTATTTTGTCGAATCGCCTGATGAAAATGTCTTTGTTTTTTATTCAGATAGTGTGAGAGTTGGAAGTGAAGTAACATGTACAATGTTTAAAGAGATTAGAAGTGCGGGTATGTGGGACTCGGTGAGGAGTTTGGATGATGTTTTTCATGTTCTTCGGCAATGTGGGATTATATTTTCCTCTACTGAATCTCAGTATGGTATGGCGGTGAAAATTCTTGATATGAACCTTCCTGGTGGCAGTCTAAGATGCATATATGATGTTACTTTATGATCAGTAAATCGTTAAATCTACCTATTGTGGTTAATGACATACCATATCTCTGGCTTATGCCTACTTTGAATTGAATGTATGTGTATTTTGTTTTTGTTTTATTGTGGTTATGTGAAGTTTTCCCCCAAAATGACGTATATTCTATCATATTAAGAAAATATTGGTACAGTTCATATTTAATTTGCCAATTTACCATCCTATAATAGGTTTATCGTTTGCAGGTATAGAGGCAATGATTATTGTACTGAGTCTGTGCTCTATGCTGGTTTCATTGATGCAATTTCAAATGTATGTTTCCTACAGGTAATGCTAAAACAATTTTTTTTTTTTTTTTTTTTAATTGCTGAACTGGCAGATTAAACTGATGTTAAACGCTTATGGTGGTGCGTGTGGCCGCGCGCACACACATAGAGAAAGAGCGCATAGTCCTCCCGTTGACCTGAGATGCTCTGGTGAGTCTTCTCTTACTGTTTTTACTTGTATTATATGTTTTCTTTTTCCCTAATTCTTGTGTTGTAATTAATAATTCAAACATCCGATGTTCTACAGAACTGTAGCTCTCCAATCTTCTACCCTAACATGTGCAGCTGTTGGGTGCATATACACAAACACACACAAAGAGCACTGGGGACTAAAGTCAAGGACTGCGCATTTCTGCTTAACTTTGACATTTTATGTCAAATACGCACTTTAATCAGACTATCTAAAATTTACAGTTCAGTACGCCACTGGATTGTATATATGAACAGAATATTTGCGAAATTACCTGATAGCTAATTAAAGGTACCAAATTGTTTTGATTGGAAAAAGGCTTAGTTTATATAATTAAAACATAGTATTTGTTAGGTATTAGTCTTTGAGATCAACTAATCAACAGATCTGATGCTACATAATCATGTCAAATTTCATTATGCTTTAATTTAAAGTAATCACATGTGATGTGTCAATCTCAACCTAAAGTTTAAGATACCTGATTATGCAACATGTTTGCCCATGTGAATTATTCCATGTTATAATGCTTCAGATCTTACCCATAACTATTGCTTGCATTTTCAGTTTTCTTTAGCTTTTATTTCCACTTTTCTTCTTTTTGCCTTAAGTAATCTGACTTAAGCTTCTGAAGAACGCTACTTAGATTTGAATTTAAATTTCACTTTCTTTTTTATTTCTTTAAATGTGAACAGATTTGCACATTATTATACAATAAGAAAAATAAAATCTACAGAAGTGGAACATAACCTATGAACCAGTTGACCGCAAAAGCAATTTAATACAACAAACAGAATATCAAAACAGCTTAAGTTTCCCCTTCAAATATAAAATAACCCTCAAGCCCTCAACCTACCGTTCTTCCGTCGATGTTCTTCTCATCTAAATTTCAATCCTAGATATATATTTTTCTTTCTCCTACACTCCTTAATTCCTCCTTTTCTCCTTTTTATACATACAAAAACAAGGGGAACATGATGAAATTGAAAAGAAAAAAAAACAACCAAATAATTAATTCTTCAAACACACTAAATAAAATTTTAAAAATTTAAACCCTAATGTACTTGAGCAAATCACAATTCTTGGCGGCAGGGTTATATTCCTTCGCAACCTTACGCTCGATGACCTTGTTCCTAATCTCCACGACCTTCTTGTGCGAGTTTGAGTGCACGCTAGGCATGAAAGTAGGGCTGGCTGCAGGCCGGTACTCCGGGAACAGCCGGCCAGACTTGTACCGGACCCCACAAGCATTGCACAGCGTTTTCGGGCCCATCGGGCCGGCCCTCCACTGTGGGGTCTTGTGTATTCCACAGTGCATGCACTTCCTTACGCCGTCGACGTTAGGATTGAGGTCTGTAAGACTTGGCCTTTGTACGATTTTGATCCTTTTAGGGGGGCTCGGTTCGATTTCGGAGGTAATGGGTAGGATGGTCGGGATGGAAGGAGGCCCATCGGTCGGAGGGAGGATTGGGATGATGGGCCTACGCGGTCGCTTGCTACGTGCACGGGCTGGTATCGGAAGTTTGATGGACCCTGATGGCTGCTGTGGTATGGTGTGCGATGACGTGGAGGAAGACGATGATGACGATATTAGGGAGTTTTCGGTGGTGTTATTGGCTGGTTCAAGCACAGATGTAGGGCTAAAGGACTGGAAGACTGAACCGCTCTTCTTGATTTCAGTATCCAAATTTGAGTCGTAGAGGAAGTCGGATATCCAATCTTCATCGATACCGATGTCATTTCCCTGAAAAAGGAGGAATTTTGGAACATATTGAGTTCGATGTATGATATGAAATTCAATAATTGAACACGATGACTTGAAATCATAACAAAAATTATTTATATGGTTTGAAATCAAGTTACAAGTATTTGTAACTTTAAAGTAATGAATTAAGCACTTGAATTACAGAAATAAGTTATCAGCTACTATCAAGCACCCTTCAAATTAAGAAAAATAGGTTTTGATCTGTACCAATAATACAACTGTGAACATGCACCAATGCCATAGGTTCAAATTGCTCAAAGTATAAATAAGGCATAAACAAGTAAAAACATACGATTTTGGTTTCTTGAGGGTTCGGTGTAATGTGGCAATCCTTGCTGTCCGGAACAGGAAATTGAGTAGGCAAAGGAATATCGAGCAGTGAGTTTCCAGAATTGTTCATTCCCAAAGGTTGATCATCAATCGAAAAATCCAACAAATCATCGATATTATCGAAGAACCCTTCGCACATTATGTCAAGTTGATCATCCATGAAATTTCCATCTAAAGCCATTCTACCTTTTTCTCTGTAATGCTTTTTCTCTGTAATGCATAACAATTTCACTAAATTATTCAAATTCATCATAATTCAAAAAAGCATATTCAAATAGTACTACTACTACTATTATTATTATATTATTATACAGTGAGATTACTTGACAAAAACAAAAATTGGACTGTTCATAGATAGTGTACCATACATAACACATGTGGAGGGGTCCTACTCATGGTTGTTATTTTGTCATAATTTAGTTGGAAAACGAGGTCATTATTTCTTGCCTAAGCAAGGAAATTGTGCCTTGGTTGATAATGACTGTTTACTGCACACTATTATTCAAAAATTACATGTATGAAATACCAGAATTTTTTTCAAATATCTGAAGTAAACAGGATCATTTTATTAACATACCAATTGAAGTATCCCAAGATAAACTCATAAAAATGTAACAGTACCAATTATGTAGCTGTTAAATGCCTACTTGAAGTTTAAGGATTAGAGGAGTACCAATATATGAAATTAAAGGATTAGAGGAGTACCAGTATATGAAGTAACAGCTTCAGAATTCAATCTTCAACTTAAACACCAAAACAAGCTGAGTGATTAAGAGAGAACGAACCAAAGAAGATGAAGTGATGAAGAATGGAGAAAGGAGAGAGCTGAAGAGAAAAATGAAAGAGGAATGGGTTTAATTTAAACAGAAAAAGGGAAGGGGGGAGAGAGAAGGAAGGAAGAAGCAAAGTGAACGTGAGGAGAGAGAAAAATAATAATAGTGAGGAGGCAGTGTGTATGTATTATTATTATTTTTCAGTTTATTTTAACAAGTGAAGAAGATGAATGAATGGAGTTGTGTTTTGAAAGGCAGCGATGTTTAAATATTTGAATCTGTCGGTCACATGTCACTACACAGCCTTATAATTTTTTTGTATTTTATTTTTTCAATTTACTTATTAATTTGGTGAAATTGCACTAGTAACAAAGTAACAATTGAACTTGACTCTCGTCTGTTTATTTTGTTTTAATATTTAGGGGATGGGGGTGCCAATAGCAAAGGGAGGAAGAAAAAAGCGGTAGGTGATGTTAGGTTTGCGAAATCCAGCTGGAAGAGGGCAAAAGCTTTACTGTCTTGATGTACACTTCTCTTGGCCCCATCCACGTACGTACGTTTCTATTCTTCACTACCACCGTTTTTTTGCTTTTATTTCAACCCCCCTACTGCCTTGCATTATTGTCTTTTTTATTTTATGTATTTCTTTGTTTTTTATTTATGTAGTAAACGATGCGTTTTATTTTAACATGGGGGCCCTTTTACCCTCCTTTTTGCTGCTGAAGCCTGTGAAATATCATTGGTGGAGTAAGGGTAAAGTTTCCGCGTAACTCTCCTTTTTTCTTTGTTGTTCATTCATATGCTATCTATTTGATTTTGAATGGAAAGAAAAATTGAAAGGGGTATTTTGAAAAGTTATTTAAAGAAGAATTGTTATAAACGAGAAATGTGTTTTTTTTTTTATGAAAGAGCTAAAGTTATTATTTTATTAATTATTTTTATGTGTTTTATTTGTATGGATATGTATAAAAAGATGAAAAAACAGCTATTTGGTTGCATTGAACGCGTCAGCCGCGTCTGATGCGAATACTTCATTTTGAACTGTTTGATCGGAAGGGGCATATAGAGTGGGTTCCACATAGACGCGTCCGACGCGGACGCGAACGGTGACTGAGCAGTTTGAAAATCAAACGGTACCTGACTATGCCTTAAGTTGAATTGGAGCAAATGGCATAGAGCCTTTGACTTTCAACATGAAACAAGGATTCAGAAAATTTAATATTAAAAAAAAAAAAAAAAAAAAAAAGGCATAGAGCCTAATTGCACTGTAGGAATATGCTGTTTATTTAAGTTTTCAGTTTATTAAACTAAATAGTAGTAATAGTAGTTATTATTATTATAAGTTTGGATATTTGCGAAATTCTATTTGAATACAAAGTAAGATCCAAGAGACTTTGATCAATAAATATTTCCTTGAGTAACAACATTTGTATAAAACAATATAATCTAATTATTAATATATATTGTGTCTAGTTTTGTAATTGATATTATATTTCATCTTTGAATAACCGCTCTCTTGATGTTTTAACTTAATATTTGAGCGATTATAAGTTGCAAACTAAGCGAGGCTACTTCATATGCACTTTTTATTCTGTTAAATAGTTAACCACTTTGCTGCAGGACTCACGGTTTTTACCATTGGTTCATGATAAACCATGACACTCAAGCTTTCATTGAACCGCATTAGAAAATGAAACGATCTTAAACATGTGTTAATAAGAGTTATGATAACGGTTATCATAATCGTTTTGCGAAATCCATAAACGCTCCAGTAAATGTGGAAAATGAGAAGAAATGTAAATGCAGTAAAGAGACGAGTGAACTAAGGAAAGGTGAAGAATCAAATAACATGCGGATGGATCCGGTCGTGGAAGAATCGTACAACTGCTTCGGTCATGCAAAGCAAGAGAGATGAACATGGGATCAATTAATCAACATGACTAATAAATTATATGCTCAGATCCCGATGTGCATACACGCTAATAATTCTTCTTCCTTTTATCTTTTTAAATATACACAGCGATTAATTAGCCAAGTTATACATTATATATAGTACTTCCTTCTTACTCCTTTCACACTTGATCATTATCCTCTGTTTGTCGTATGATTATCGCTTAGTCACTGATACATGCGTGATCATCGTGAACAGTTAGTGATTACATCAAGGCTAATATTTAAGATTTTGATGCAGAATCTTTGGATCTGATAAATGCTGCTTGACATAGATGTTTATGAATCCTATTGTGTGATTAGATCCATATTCGAAAACAGAGTTGCACTTAATTCTTGCTTTTAGCTGCTTAAGCATTTCAACAACTGTTTACCAGTTGAAGAATGCACATCGCAAGCTGTCTTTTGTTCCTGATTTTGACCTTTCGGCTAGCAATAGTTGCGTAGAAATGTACATTGAGCCGTTTATAATCGGAGTATTTGAACTGGTTATGTGATTTATAATTAAATCATTTATTTTTCGGTCTAATATGCGATAAATAATCGCAATTAAAATGAAATAAATTGTAAAATTAACTAACAATAATGTTTTATTTTACAACTAAATTAAATAACAACAATGTTATGATATAGTTTTGCCACGATAAATAATCGCAATTAAAATGAAATGAATTGTAAAATGAAACTGATACGGCTCATTATGTAGAACTCACCCTTAAAAACTAGCTTATAAAGGGAGGGTGTCTAATTGCCTATATCCTAGACAATATTTCTCATATTGATGGTATGGGGACATCATTTCACCGCTCTTCGAAAGTCCAATGTCCGCATCGACCTACTCTATCGACACTGACCCGATAATAGCCATTTTCTTTTTGGACGGCTTCACTCACCTATCAGTATTTTAATCCAACCTATAGTCGCCCCTTCTCACGGCACGAACTTCCGTTGAGCGGTTCTCGGTTAAAACACTAAATGATACGGCTCATTAGGTAGAACTCACCCTTAAAAGCTAGCTTATAAGGGGAGGGTGTATAATGGTCTATATACTAGACAATATTTCTCATATTAGTGGTATGAGACATATCAGAAACATTGTTAGAAGAAGAACAATTATGGTTAGAAAATTAAAACAGAGAGGAAAGGATAAAAGAAAATAGATAGGAAGACGTATATATGAACGAACTGGGAAAGCTGAAGTTCAGGTGCGTTTGCAACGAATGAGAACTAGACATTTGAACGTGAATGTTGGTTAAACATGAAATTCGTTAGCGGCTACAAGAAGAGTATTTGAACGAGATATTTAAGTTGTGTTTTTAAATATAATTCATTTATAGCCTATCATTTTTTTATTGATTTTCTTTAAAACATGTTAGTAATTTACATTTAATTAAATAAATTAAAAAATTGTAAATTACTTGGATTTAGTTCAAACGAATTTTATAATGTAGAGCACTTTAATATGATCGCAATTTAAGAAAACATATGAAACGGATCTTATTTGCATACGTTATTAATTTTAGAAATTTTATAATAATTAAGTTTAACTAATTTATACCCCTTCCGGTTCATAATGTAAGTAGTTTTAAAGGTTTGCACAAGAATTATGAAAAAATTCAGATGACATTTTAATTCTTACTTATTAGCTTTGTCTTGCACCTTATTTTCTCTTTTCATGTATTGTCAGATACTTTTCCTATTCCCATCAACTACTTTTTACTTTTACATGCAAAAAATACTCATAAATTGACTTTTAGGTTTGTGTCATTTGTTATGGATCAGGGATAAAATTGGAATAACAAGCTTAAACGTCTTATATTTTGAAACAAAGCAAACTTCTTAAAACTTCTTACATTATGAACCGGAGGGAGTATGTTAATTGTCGCAAATTGGTCTAACCATGTTTCTTTTTTCTCTAGTTGGATGAATGAGTCGTTTCATCGTCGAGACGTCGAATGCGCTGTATGCATCTGCAACTGTAACAGTAAAACAATGATTGCAAATGACCTTTCAGTATGTTGGTGTCGTACGCAAACTAACATGGGTTTTATATGTATGGTCCGTCTTCAACGAATGATAATGGGACGTTGAAACAAGATATTTGAACAGACCATTTAAACTTGAAAGATGGATGTATTTAAAATTAATACATTGTTAGAATACAGTTTAAATCAATTCTATAATGTAGAACGAACAATCATAAAAAAAAAAAAAAAAAAAAAAAAAAAACACACAAAACTATCTCAAGCAGATCCTATTTGCACAATTTATTAACTTTGTAAGTTTCTTAAAATTAAGATAATGAA
Organism: Allium sativum; assembly: GCA_030737875.1. Taxonomy (NCBI): domain Eukaryota; kingdom Viridiplantae; phylum Streptophyta; class Magnoliopsida; order Asparagales; family Amaryllidaceae; genus Allium; species Allium sativum. Next base: position 20,925,978 of record CM060909.1, on the reverse strand, counting down.
AAAATGCACACTTTATTTAGCGTACATGTAGCAAGATCGCTTAACGAATGATTGTATATCCCTATAAATTTTTCTAAAGCACATACTTGTTTACAACACCAATTAATTATAATAAAAGAAATCTTTTGTTATACACGCTATCAATCTCGCATGTATGCCCTTTTAAAAGATATCTTCTGTGAGGCCGATTGTAAATTCGAGCTATGCTCTCATTTTGCTACAATGTAAACCGCACATAACGCTATTTTCACGAATGCACCAGTTTTCATAATCGAAAATGTTTAAACATCCGAAACTTTTTTCATCAAATAATGCAGCTGTGAGATAAATGAGGACTCTATAAATTGCGCCTTAAAAGTAGAAGATGAAACCCATATTTTTCTCTCTATTTTGCAGCTTTTGACAAAATTAATTTTGATGTTGTAGTATTATTCTTTTACAATTCCGTCGAAGGGGTCATTGCGTGGGTCCATCCGGTTGAGATGTTAGAGGCGTCAAATACGGAAAAGTGAAAAGTTTTGGTTTAGGACGGCCGTATAGCATGTGTATAATTTGTCCCATGATCTGCGTATAATCTCTCTTTTGCTTTGTTTCCATGTAAAATCAACTATTCAGACTGTTCAATTTCTCTATTCTCATTTTCTTTGTTCCTCTGTTTCAAGCTCATCTTGGTCATCAATTTGAGAATGATCTGCTTACTTTAAAATCACTTTAGACTCACTTCTAAACTTAATGTTTTGCAAGTATTGTCAATATTCATTTTAATCCCTGAATTGTGGCATATCTACAAAATTCATTCGACTCATAAACTTTTCTCAGGAAAATACAAAGGCGATTTTTAAGCAGATGAATAACCGAAGGAAATATATCAATTCTTCTTTGTATACATGCATGCATACGATATACATATGACACACACTTTACGTAGATATATCACATTTACGTAGATACCGATGTGCAATTGAACCGTTGAAAGTACTACGTTGAGAAACCAGATTGTTCAGAAAACAAGCGACGGGTGAATTTTTGAGCCTTTAAGCTTTAACAATTAACATCTAGAAGTCAAGGCTAACTTACGTATAACGCCAGATATTAATTATATCATCAGTAATTTTTATTTTGATAAAATATTGTTGTCAATAATTTATGAAATCCAATGCAAAGAGCCTGGGTTAGCCAAATGACCAAAAGTTGTGGTTGAGATCTCACTCACAAGCTAGGTATCAACGAAGAAGGAGAGATGTCCTCATCTAGGTGCATGTTACATGTAATATTTATCAGGTAATCAATCGCTTGATCAAGTGAGTTTTCGTATATTTTCTAATGATATATTTTGGATTCTTTTTATAATCACAGAGAAAATAAAATAAATTTTAGATGCAAGTTTGATTTTCAATCTTAAAATCAGTTGAATTTAAATTGTAATTATATAACCGAATGAGTCATTACTGAATGGATTCAATTTACAAATGGTACTCAAATTGTAGATTTTAGAACGGTGGTTATATTTATCATCGTTTAAAAAGTCACGGCAAACTAAATAGATGTTATTTAAACCTTCTAGCAGTTGGTCTATAGCTTTTAACAAACTAATTAGGTATTAACATACAATTATTTATATAAGGAGCAACTAGTAACCCAAAGCAATCATTCTAAATTATTTAAGTACAAAGTTTCATAAATTAGTGGATTTGTATTCTAAGGACATTCTCAACCTAAGGTTGTATTGGAAATTGACCAACTTCAACAGGAGATCGATTGCTAATTGTCAAAAAAACCGAGTTAACCGGTTAAAATTAACTGGTTAAGAGAACCGATTAACATTAGCCAGCTAAAAGAAACCAACTAACAATGATATTTTTTTTTTTTTTTTTTTTCAACAAGGCAAAAAATAACTTGTTCTTCTCGTTTTATATTTCCTTAACCGGTTAAGGTGGTTTAATTTTTTCGATGTTGCGGGGAGTTGGAAGGTAACTAAATCCGATCTGACCTAAAACACCCCGGTTAGTAATGCTGATGTATCAAATGAAATTATTTTTTAAATGGTTAGGAAAGCCGTGCAATATCCAATACCATTTACAGGCAACATGGCGTATATTTTGTATATTTACAAATGGATCTGGCTTCTCAAATAGTATTATGCGCGTTGATAATCATAGGCACTTGGTTTGTGGCATGAATGGCGGCTGTGGGTGGATTCCACGTTGTCACGTGTGAGTTTGTGCTAATGTAAATATATTCAGATCAACAAAGGAAGTATGAAGAATAAAAATGCTTTAAGAAAAACAACGAGGCAAAATTCACTCCTCGATTCCTAAATTCTGGTTTATCTACTGTTAGAGGAGCGGCATATACCGACGGATGTCTTTCGATGGCCGTCAATGACTCTTTGACGGATGTCTTTCGACGGCCGTCGACGACTCTTTCGAAGATTGATCCATTTTGTGATAAATATAAAATCGTCGAAAATGAATAGAATTATAATCGTCGACTCGGAAAACTAGGAGCATTTCAGGTTCAATCGAAGACGTGTTGCTTATTTTATTTCTTCACCTTCAACAAAACAAAATCCTCCTCCTCCTCCACGTCGTCGGCCAACTTCCTTTCCTCTAAAACCTTCTCCAACTTCGCCAATCTCAACTCTCTTTTCCTCCAAGCCAACCCAAAATCAAGTATTAATTCTTAACCATAATTAGTGTTAGTTTGGTAAATTAATTTGTTAGTTTGTTGATCTAGTAGTTTACATTATTCATTGATTGTCTGCTATAGTTTATTGAATGTTAATTACTGTTATTAATTTCTAAATGTCGAAAATACTAATTTGTTTAGTCTGCGCAATTATTAGTTAGTGTTTATTTGTTGATTGATTATTGCTTTTAAGGCTTGCTTAGGTTATTATGTGTGGTGAGTATGAGTGATATATGTGTTTTGTAAAACGTCGAAAACGATAATTAATTTTATATAGCAATTAATTAATTATGATTCAATATATACCCTAGTTTAATATAATTAACGTAATTTGTAACGCCTCGTCCCGAGATTCACCTTATTAAAGAGCATTAACGAGCAATGCCGTCTATGGAAGTGGAGAATAAGGCTGATAAGGAGTGATCATCCGTAATCTTGTATTAGATGAGTACTAAATACGTCGATTGGATGTATAATTTTCTTTTCTTACCTCAAGTGGATCGACGTATGTTAAATTTGGTGATACAAAATCACAAATTGATTGGAGCAAATTTGCAAAGAATGGAAAGTAAATATTTTTATAATGGGAATGCATTGATTGCATTTGATGAGATAGCAGAGAATAAATGAAGGAATTAATTTCTTCTATATTTGCTAAAGAAACAGATTGATCTACTTCCTATATTTGCACATTTGTTATTATGGTGATTTGCCTCCATTATATTATTACCATATGTTGGTAATTTAATTGATGACTCACATAGATTTGCACTGCCTATATATTGAGGGGTAGACTTTAGTGTAAACCCATCCTGGCCTGGAGCCAGTGATCCCCAATGGTGTCTCTTCTTGTTAAACCTGATTGAGGTTTGGATATGTAAACTCTTATTTTGTGATCTCTTGTAATTCTCTCATATGGAATAAAATCTCTCTCTGTTGGACTGGACGTACACTATCTCGAGGATAGTGGAACCAGTATAAATATTGTGTCTCTTTGTTTCTCTGCTATAGCCATTTACTATTTTGTTGATGTAATAGAATAATTGCTATCAGATTAGATTGATGTTCAATTGGCAAATCTAAATCTTGCTTATTGTTCTTCCGCAAAGGCGCAATTTTGCATAATAGATTGGTATCAGAGCAAGGCGATTTGTTTTAAATTGTGCATCAATTATTTCTACAAAGGTCGTTAGATTCGGTGGTGATTATGCTATAACTATTTTGGGGAAATAAAGAAGACTTTGGTGGAGGAGATTATGTTGAGAGTGAAGAGCGTTCCAATCTGGGAACTTTGACGTGATATGGAGTTTACCGCGTTGAAGGGACTATTGGATTTGGGAAGTTATGATCATGTTTCTGACAGAGGTCTTCATGTTGATGATACTCGAGGAATCCAAGATGATCAGGAAAGGAGCTCAGGTCAAGTGATAGACGGGTGTCGAGACAGAGATCATTGTGGTTTAGACGGGTTTTCACGTTGATGATGCTCGAGGGATCCAGAGTGATCGAGGAAGAAGCTCAGATCAAGTGGTAGATGGGTGTCGATGTGTATTGCAAGCACTTTTAGACCATTGGTCTATGCACGGTGCAGCTCAGGTGGTAGATGCATCTTTTGCAGGCGGTGGGTGAAGCTTGTTATGGTTTTGATTAAGTGGCAGGAGAGAGATTTTTTGGCGATTGAGAGAATTAGTTTTTGGTCTTGGTGGTGTTGAGATTACTTTAGAATCTGCCTTGTTTTTTATTTTGGATATTTGCAACATTTTGTTGGCGGGCAGGGACGTAGTCTGAGCTCGTTAACATAATGTGATGGGGGGTAGCTTTGCTGGAACCCATTAGGCAAATATTCATTTTTGGTTTCATCTCATTGTGAGATTTTGATTGAAGGTGGAGTTCTGTTGAAGAGTTTTATGATGTGAAGAGAATTTGATTGGAGACGGGGTGTTGCAGATATGTGATTTTACATCAAGGTGGAGTGTTAAATTTAGTGATACAAAATCACAAATTGATTGGAGCAAATTTGCAAAAAATGGAAAGTAAATATTTTTATAATGAGAATGCATTGATTGCATTTGATGAGATGACAGAGAAATAAATGAAGGGATTAATTTCTTCCATCTTTGCTAAAGAAATAGATTGATTTACTTCCTATATTTGCACATTTGTTGTTATGGTAATTTGTCTCCGTTATATTATTACCATATGTTGGTAATTTAATTGATGGCTCACATAGATTTGCACTGGCTATATATTGAGGGGTAGACTTTAGTGTAAACCCATCCTGGCCTGGAGCCAGTGATCCCCAATGGTGTCTCTTCTTGTTAAACCTGATTGAGGTTTGGATATGTAAACTCTTATTTTGTGATATCTTGTAATTCTCTCATATGGAATAAAATCTCTCTCTGTTGGACTGGACGTACACTGTCTCGAGGATAGTGGAACCAGTATAAATATTGTGTCTCTTTGTTTCTCTGCTATAGTTATTTACTATTTTGTTGATGTAATAGAATAATTGCTATCAGATTAGATCGATGTTCAATTGGCAAATCTAGATCATGCTTATTGTTCTTCCGCAAAGGCGCAATTTTGCATAACAACGTACTCAATTCATATAATATAAAACTACAATGGCTAAGGATCGTACTCAGAACGAATTACATTACATCACATATGACGGATCACAAAATAAAATATATAGGTAAAATAACAAATATAACATATACATGTGCTACAAACTTGAATAGTCATATATGTACCATACACAAGTACAACATCTCCATATGACGGAATATACAACGACTCAGATACTCGAATACCACTAGGAAATGGCTCCAAAGATAAAGTTCAAGATGAACCAACTAGCTTTGAATCAACAGCAAGCTACAACCTGAAATAACTTGGTCTGACCCGAGTATTACATACATGGTCATTCTAGTTTACAAATCAGTTATAATGATAAACGAAATCAAGTGTCATCTAGACATCAATTCCATTCTATACGAAAAGGAATTTCAAAACATAGATTTACATGAAAACACGCTTGCAGTAAAAAATTTTTTTACCATCAGAAAGGAATTTCATATACCTAAGATATCAACTTACATTATACAAGTCACACAACAACCAAGGGGGCATACAAGAGGATACGAACACATGCTTAGATATTACTCTTAGCACGGGTTTTCCGAACTTTACGTTTTGGGTATTAACACATGAAGTTACTTAACACAAGATAAAAGACTTTGAAATCACTGAACCATAAAATTCACTAAAATCATATAAATCGCAAGAACCACTAAAAACACATGAGTCACTAGAATCACAAGGATCACATGAATAACCGGAATCAAAATAATTACTGAAATCAACATATAAACACAAATACTTCGATAGCTTGAATATATATATATATATATATATATTACTAATCACGAGAATAGTGAAATTATAAATAACACAAATACACAAAACAACGTGAAGCGGATCCAAAAAGATTACAATGGCTATGACAAGGTCCCTGACACCTTTACAAGTAGTTTCATCTTTAGGATAAGGTCGTTAGCACCTCACAAGTAATTTCCCTCGTGTCTTTGATGGCTTGCGATCGAAAGCTTCTAACTTTGCTTTGCGAATTGAAGATGCGGCTTTTTCGAGCTGGAATGAAATGGAAATTAGATATGCGATTTTTCCCCTTTCAAATTTTTGCTTTGCTCGAATTCGTGTATTGCCTGTGATGAATTGGGTATAAATTGCTAAATTCCTATAATTGTAAAAGAATAGATATTGTAACTTGAAGTAAATTCTATTTTATTGTCTTCTTGTCTATAAGTGCGCGATTTCTTTGTTCATTTTTCTATGTTCGTCTTATATTTTATTGATGACCACTATTAATTTTAGTCCTGGTAAGTCATTAATCTTTGCATTCTACAAACATATAGTTGGGTTCAACTTACGCATACGTGTAGTTAGCCTAATAAGTTTTCTTCAAAGAGTATCTGAAGTGTAGGCTAATGGCAGTATATGCTTGGGTATGCTACAAACCCGTGTGAGCATGATATGTGATGTTGCGGTTGCACTACTACATCAGTCCAGGGGTGTGTGTGTGTGTTTATTTTTTAACAATTTTCGTGGTCAAGGTGATGTAAAGCAAATAAAAAATAAGGACTCGTGAATTATATCGTATGAATACATGTGTGTGTGTGGGGGGGGGGGGGTGTTGAGATAAAGTTTTTAGTATTGCATGCTCTATTTGAAAGTCAACAACACATGCACAGACAAATTGTTGACTGCATGCGAACAATAAAGATACTGAGCCAGCTCAATCAACATATACATGTAAGTTATCTTTGATTAGATCTCAACAATATCAATTTGTCTTGAAATTGAGTTGTTGAGCATCATGTCCATTGAATATATCAGGTGGATAACCATATCAAGAAGTATTATGAAATGAGCGACATTAATCCCTCCGAACTCAGTTTGTTAGCTTCTTATAAAATAACCCATATTTGAATGTTATTACTTATAGTCCAGTTTTGGGGTTAGGTTATTTCTATGAACACTATATTAGTATAACTGCAGTTTTTGCTTTTTTCAGTGTTATGTTGCAGATATTTTATGTTCAATAATTTTTTTTTTTTTTTTTTTTTTAGAGTTGAGCAATTTTTATAGTGGCCCATCCATATATCGTATAAGATAACAAAAACATATCACAACAATACATTTTAATGAAACATCTTTTTATGCATTTGTATGAAACCCAGGTACTCTTGACCATCAGAGTCGTTTGTATAAAACCTAATCCCTTCTTGGTATTTAAAAGAAACATCTATTTATGCGTTTTACGTTTTATTTTTCATTCCTTTTTGCCAGTATTTAACTTCTGCAATTATGGTGATTGAAGTTTTTGTTAGTAAACTTTTGCGTTACATAATTATCACAATGATATATTTTAGTGCCTCTATTTTTTGAAAATTACGTGGTTGAAAATTTTAACTTAGAGCCATGTAAATTTAATTCTGGTTTTTTATTATTCTCATCAGATAAGAAGCATTCTACTATTAAATAGGAAAAACAAGGATGATCTTCCATTGATGAGTCGATGCGCTGAACAAAAGAATACATGACAATTACTTTCTGCACCTTCTATTCCTAAAAAAAAAGGTAAGTTCTATACTCTTATATATATTGTATTTCTAGACATAATAGTATGTAGATTTCTTGGTTCCTGAAATGGTTTTCCCCTCATGGTGTGCTGACCACCTCCAAAGCAAAAACTATATATTCTTTGCCCATTTGGAAAATGAACCGCTGTCAATTGTACAGTTATCACTGCACTAATAAATTAGTAGTTAGCATAATGCACTTGCCAGAAAAACGGATATAAATCTTCATTCTTCATGTTTATGCTATTTGGGTTGAACTGTGCACATATGTTCATGGTGCTGGCTGTGTACACTTTTCATGTTTATGCCATGCTTGACCCTATGTTGATTCATGTTCATTCTATCTGTTGATGCTTGCATGTTGTTCACATACACTTGGTCATTCGAGCATTTGCCATTTGTATATTTGTGTACACAAGACCATGTTGAGTCTGCCATATCGAGTCTGGACTGTGTACTTCATCTTGTTGAGTTTGTTGTTCCACCATGATGTTCACCAATGTTGTTCATGCTCTCTCATATATGTTGTGTACTTGTGCTTTAACGTTGAGCTCATTGAGCTGCTGTTTGTACTATGCAAGTTCGAACTTGCTACTATCAGTTGCTTGTTTACTTTTGTTCACCACTTGTGTTTCACCTAGCACCATGTTCATGTTCAAGTTCACTATTGAGTCCAGACTTGACCAAGCCATTCTGTTTTGCACCCATGTTGTTATTTGCAGTGTTGAACTTGTTATGCTATGTTGATTCATGTTCATTTTGGGATGTTCGTGTTACTTGAGAACCTGTACTTGGTTTTATTGTCGAGCTTGTGAGCCCATTTCCATATCTATGATGTTTTTATCATGCCTCGTGTTAGAAACTCGGCTGTCACTTGTCATGCTTGCTTCCACATGTAGCCTTGAATTACTGTTCAAACTATATTATATTTTATTACTCTAGAAATGTACGTGACAAGTATAGAAGAATGGACAACTGCAGCCTAAGCTAGACAACGAAAATCAAGATCAAATCAGCTAGAGTGATGAGTGTTGTAGCGAGGTAGCATAGTAAAACTAATTGTGTAATGTATTGAATTGTGTATGAGTAATGAGAAGGTAAAATAGTTGGAGTCAGAAATTTGTGCTATTTCACATGTGGAAATAAAATATTTAATTAAATAAAAATATCGTTTGAATATTAAATTCTATGCAATAGTATTTCATTTAATAAATATTTATTTCTGTATATGAGATGAGAAAACAACATAAACAAGTCATCATAGACATCAGTATAAAGCCATCATGGGCATAAGTCAAAAGCTGATATGGTAAAATACTTATTACAATAGTTAATTAATTAATTTATGATGTCTTAAAGCTGCTATGACATCGTCTTTTAACTGATGTAAAAAAGGGGTACTTTAGACATCATCGACAAAGACAACGCTTCAGGAAAACGAGGACATCATTTTTTAACCGATGTCTATGTGACTTTTTCTTGTAGTGCACATGCGAAAAAAGATATCGAATTCATTGTGAAAAACATCATACAAATCATCAAAATCCACAAATCTGGGCTATGGATTGTTCATAATATAGATTTACCATGCTAGGATGAAGCCATACCAGAATCAAATGATTAGGCTTATGGAAATCCATCAGAAAACAACCGAAAACATGCAATAGGCAAGAAAATAACTTGCGAAAATTAATGCTACATGGATCGACACATGTATCGACACATCCTTGGTGTGTGTCGTCTCCTCGGTCGACACAACACTTGCTTGGGTCGAACCAGTTGGCAATCCAGGTTACGGTAGATTCTATAGGCACTAAACAATGCCCAATTGCAACTTTGAGCAACGATTTCAGATAGTAATTCCCATCGGAAAGATCGGAAACATTGCATGCACAATAATCGGAGGCCTAACTTTGCATTTCAACAAGAACAACATGATTAGATCAAAGGATTACCAAGTTATAGCAGCTCAAAGCGACACCTTTGAGTTGTTTCAAGAAAAAGGGAAAACCAGGACCAAGGTACTACAACCTTTTATGAATAACCAACTATTTCTCATAGATAAAAGATAAAAATGATATAAACTAGAAGTTGGAGTCGAACAACCAACCTTGCATGGATTAACGATGATCTCCAACAGTTAGCTTGTCAAGATGATAACTTTAAGCTTCCAAAGCAACACCCAATGAATTGCAGTCGGTTTAGTCATGTTTTGATTATCATCCACCTTGAATTTACATACCAAACTTTTAAAGTTTACTTATGACATCATGAGGAGACTCCGGTAAAAATTTGAGAGGATTTGGATTGATGGATACTTAAATATAAATTTTGAAAGTAAAACAATGATTGTTGTGTTTAAAAAACACACCAGCAAAATACTTCAATTTCAATAGGCTTTCACCTAGACTACTCTTCCTATTAGCAAAAGGTATGAACAAAAAAGTTGTTCGTTATTGATCTTTCTATTGAAGAAACGATGAGATGATTTGGCTAAGCATATCAAAAGTTACGGCCTTTTAAAGTGAAAAAATCATTTCTGGTTTGAAAAATATAATAAATAAATCCACTCACTTCTCACTAATTTTATCATGAACTACACTTAGATTTAGCCAAAGTGATTAAAAGAAAAGTTGTTCCATTTGGACCAGCTTTCCAGCAAAACAAAAATCAATGAATTTGAATTAGTGATTCAAAAGTTGTGGCTTAATATAGAGAGTTAGCATTTCCAGAAATAAAAACATATGTCAAAAAATTGCTTCACTTCCATGTGGATTTTGAAAATCATACTCACGAAATCTAAAAAATCGGTGTAATTTTTTTTTTGAAATAGATTTCCAACAAAAAAAGAATTACCTCGTTTGGATATACGGTTCAAGGTATTGTAAGGGAATGCGGAATGCGGATCTTAAGGCAAAACAAACACTAGAGGGGGTGGGGCTAAATAGTGAAAATCTTAAATTTAATTGATCTACTATATGAATCACACAATGATTGTCACGCCAGAGATGATCACAAACACAAAAACAATCACACACATAAATAGATTAATATAAAATGCAGAAAAGGAAAGAACACACACCAGATTTATACTGGTTCGAATTACTCCAATGTCCAGTCCCACGCGACACTGGATTACGCAGAGTTTTATTATTACCAGTATCTAAGTACAATCCCTTGATTTCACGGTTACAATATTAACACCGCTCCAAACAACCTTGATTTCACGGTACAAGGTTAATACCGCTCCCTTTCCTTGATTTCAGGGCTAGAAGGAGCATACCCTTTTCCGAACAATTACCATAACCATATAATTCTTCAATAGCACTTCAAACAGAGAGTACTTGATAGAGGTTGAGAAAAGAAGAAGTTTGATATAATTTGAGTAGAAATCGGCAAAGTATAAGTGTAGAAATCAAGAAAATAATGTATATAAATGGTGGTAAGTAAAGCGGTGAAGATGGAGAAGAAAGAATGATTAAAAATTCGAAATTAACCCCTTTTTATGGTGTCCCAAAGGTTGCATCGTTTCTGAAACGTTTCAAATAGAGAAAAGACATTTCCTTTGAAAGTTGAAAATCTGATATGTCTAATTATGAATGTCGACATATGTATAATATTTTGATTTTTAAAACTAATTTTCAAATGTTTAAACATATATATTATTCTGGAAACTCTTGAATCAAAACTTAGTAATTTAAATGAATATTCTAAAGTGTAAAATCATATGAAAACATACTAATATATTATATAAACATATTTTTAAAGTTATAAGATTTAAAAACTATAAAACTATAATACTATATATATTATAAACTTATACGTATATATTAAAACTTTATAATCATATAAGTTTGAAATCGTAAGTAAGATAATAGTTTGAAATAATTTAGAAAAATAATTTGAAATCATTTAGAAAATAATTTGAAATCAGGATTTGAATTTTGAAAATTGAATTTGAAAATCAGAATTTGAACCTGGAGTGCTATTTAGAGTCTTACATATAAACTAGACTCAATTAATATATATTTTGTGTGCTCGTGAAATCTAGAAATATTGATAACTCATGAGTCTTGAATCCTTAATCTCTTGGAACTCTAAAACTGTACAGTCTTCAGTATTTAAGTCCTGTATACAAACCCTACACACACACACACACACACACACATATATATATATATATATATATATATGTGTGTGTGTGTGTGAGGGTGGGGGGGGGGGGTGTATTCTAGATAGAGATGTTAATATATATATATATATATTAATCAATTAATAATGATAATTGAAATAAGGTTGTTGTGTAACGACCCGGATTTTTATCGATTTATTTTGGACATTTAAATATTGTTTTAAATGTTGAGTTGATAATATAAATGGATTTCATATTGAGCTTGTCAATTTAATAATTGAATATGATTAAAATTTGGGTATATCGAATTATGGTAATATGAAAATGACGAATTTATTTGATTCACAGTTAAAACTGAATTGAAATAATTCAGGTGAACAATATAAATGCTATTTGTATATATATACATACATGATAATAATAATTTATTATCAACGAATTAATTATTTCGAATTTAATTTATCGATTTAAATTAATATCTTCTCCATACGACCGAATAAGGTTTCCAAACCTGTTCCAGTCAGTTCAGAATAGTGGTATAACCCTAAGAATTCCGGTTGTTGCGCTCAAATAGGGGTTCTAAATTTCGTTATAATTTAAATTAAATAAAATCATACCAGTTCTAATTAAACCTGGTACCAAACTGTTTTCTTCTTTCCTAAGCTAAAACCGTTTACTTACTCCTTAAGCTATTTAAAAGTACACTGCAAACCTATTCTGTCACTAACCCTATCGGTACCTTGTGCAGACCTTAATTCTTGATGCTTAAGTATTCAACGTTTATAAAATCGCACACCCCCCTCTTTTCCTGTTTCAATTTTGTTCTCCTGCAAATTAAAGCTTCATAAGTTAAACTGCCACTGCCATAATTTAATTACTTCAAAGCCGACCTCCCCATTTCCTTATTTCACTTCCCTTACTAAAAAAAGTACCATAAGCTTCAAGTAGAAAGAAAGAAAGGGCCGCCCAAATTAAATGTGAATTGAATCCATCTGCTCGATTTTTATTTGCAAATTGAATCCATCAAAGTGGAAATGTGGTGTACGAGGCTATCAGGGATGACAAAATTTCAAATCGGTGTATTGGGTAGTTCAATTTATGTCATCACGAGTTAAGACTAGGGTTCATGGAGGTGATGTTTTAAAGGGTGCGATTCCATTATCTGGAACTAGATGGCCACAATAGTCGATCAGGGAGAAGCCGAGAAATGGAATTGCGACGGCTAGGAAATGGGTTATTGGTGCGATGGGGTCTAGAAAGTCAGGGCTTTTACTATCGACAGTTATCAAAAGTTGCGACACCTGTAAATTTATTCGACTTCTTGGTGGAGTTTGTCACATCGTGACTCATTTTTAGGCCCTGCACAGGGTATGGAAGGATGTATCATTTGTTAATGTAACTAAAGGAAGTTCCAAGGGATCGGAGTGGGATTCAAGGCGATGTCCTGGTGGAGTTTGCTTCGCTGAGTTGATGATGGGGGTTACAGCCAGTTCGACGACTGTGGAATATGTCTAGTGTGGTTGTGTTGTTTTCGGGTTGTCAAGGCAGTGGACGGGAAGGGCTTGTGGAGGTCTAGTAAGTTAAAACTGAAATTTGAATTTTTAATTTGTTAAGTAAGTTATTTAATAAACATACCAATTTAATTAGTTAGCTGTAGCATAATAAGATAATTAAAATTTTATAATCTTGTTATACAGGGTTTGATCTTGAGACTAGTCGAGTTGGGTTCATAGCTGGAATTTTGGAATGGAATTAAGATTTCTCAAATTCAGTTGGATTTCAGCTTAGTCCAAACGATCGATTTAAATTCAAAAACTTGAGCAGATCGCTAGTAAAACAAGGTGAGTAAACTCACTCTCTGGATTCGTTATAACTTATTATAACGAATATTTATTTAATATGATTTTATATGTTGTATGTTGGTTGCTTGGATGCATTTAAATATTTTTGTGGCTATTATATGTTAGTTATTTTGGCTTGGTGGTTGTGGCTATATATATATATATATATATATATATATATATATTGGTGGTTGGATATTTTCCGCAGTACCATTAGCCGATGCCCGCAGTATCATTAACAGATGACCCTATGCTCCCCACAATACGATAGTGGATGACCTTCTATACCGCGATATCCTGCCTTGAAGCAGGATGGGTATTATTTATGTTGGCTAACATCTGTGGATGCAGGAAAACAGGTAGGAAGAGTCCAACTTGATTCCTCAAAAATATTGTTATTGGTTTGTTTTCATATATACTATCACATATGATGTGTTAGAAAATCTGTGATTAATAATTTAGTGTTTTGACTGTTTAAATATCACTGGCCCTAAATATTAATATATAAAAATATCGTGAAAAGGGATTTTGTGATAAAAAGGGAAAGATCTACTTTTCTAAAACAGAATTTGAATTTCGAATGGACTAAGAAATATTAACTTGTTTTGAATAATAAAAACAAGTAAAGAAATTTATAAACGATGTTTATAAATTAAATAACGCGGGAATTGAAGCAAATTTATAAAAGATGTTTACAAATTAAATAATGTTAGGAATTTAAATGAATTAATAAACGGTGTTTATAACTGAAATGAGAATTTTATCATTTGGATAATTTGGGAAGTCTAAATTCAGATGTGAATTTTAAAGGGAAATTGAAATTAGTTTCAAAGAAAAACAATAAATCTATTCTAATATTCAGAATGTAAATTGAATTAAAATAAATCCGTATGTATTTATGGTTTGAATTCGATTAGATCGATTTTATTTAAATAAATGTTTTTAGAAAAAATATTAGGATTGTATTAAGTAGAAGTTTAAATTTAAATACGAAAATAGATTCACTGTTTTTATATATATATATATATATATATATATGTATATGTATACATAAGTTAAAACCAATAAAATATTTCAGAATAGGAGTGGAGTTTCAAATAGATTTTGAAATGGAACTTGTTTTAATATCTAAAAAAAGGCAGTAAATTTATAAATGATGGTTATAAATAAAATTGGATAATTATTATGGGATAATTTAGAATTTTAAATTTGGGTATGAATTCAAAAGTGGATTAAAAATCGTTTCGAAAATGGAACGACAAACGTTATTCCGGAATTCGGAATATAAACCGATTTGAGATAAATCCAAAGGATTTATAATAAGAATTCGATTATATTGAATTTTATAAAATAATTTATTTCTAACGGAATTGGAACTTAATATTAAAAATGGAGTTGTGTTTAAATTGATAACTGAGTAATGAAATAACAGACGAGTAAAGATAATCGGAAATATTAAGTTGGATTTGAAAATTAGATTTAATATGTATTAAAATATATATTAGAATGAGATTGAAATTTTAATTAAACAAAGTTTAACTTTTATATTTAAATATAATTAAAACGGGCTCACCGCAGCGCGGTAGTTCGTAAATTGGAGTTCCAAACTTCGGTTGAGTATAAGAACTCAATTTAGGTCGGAATTCTTTGAAACAAGAATCATCAGGACTGATTGGTTAATGGGTTTCTAATGGAAAAGAAAATTTTGGAATTCGACTTATATATTTTGAGTTTTGTGAAAATTAAATTTTCAGGAAAACAACGCCATAACCATTATAAAACCATAGCGGTTTATTTAAATAAATAAAAGGATTTTAAGTAAATAAAATCCGAATTTCCATTGGAAAAATCCAGACTTGAGGTACAAAATAAATTTTAACTCAAGTGGAGTAAGTGAATTGATTTTTGAAACAAAAATCAGATTTTTAATTATTAAATAGAATTAACTAATTTGAAGAATAATTAGCTAATCGAGTTTTGATGCGAAATTGGGTTTTGGTTAAGTAAATTGAAAAGTGAATTCATATTCGAAGTCGAATATGAAACTCGAATTAAAAATGGAAGTCAATTGGTTTATAAGCAAATTAAATTGTGTATGAACGTGATATGTTCAATTAAAAAGTGGAATAGGCAAAAGAGCTAATTAAAGAATAAATTAGTGAGTTGAGTAAAAATGTTTGGATTAAGTTGGAATAAATTGGGAATGAACGTATATAGGTTAAGCAGGTTTTGTGTAACATCCCATATTTTTAACGGTTTAATAATTAATTTTATTTAATTATTTAAATAATGGATGGTAATTTAAATGGTTTAAATTAAATTATAGTGAATTTTTAATTAATATAAATAATTAAAAGAAGCGGCTATAGGGACATAAATTTATGTACACAAAATCTAGACAACACGGTTTGTTTGTCTTTATGTGTGAGGTGTAATTCAAGAGGAGATCTAATGGCTCAGATTTTACGTGTTTAATTTTGTGTCAACCTTTTGTGTCCATTTAGAATTTCCCATAATTAAATAATGTATTTATTTCGGAAACAGTGGAAGTCACAATATTATGTGAATTGTATTATTTATAAGATTTAATTCTGTTTAGAATTAAATTACAATAACATTTATATTTAATAAATGACATTAGAACGTATTAATTTGAGTATAATTTAAATCGAGCCTGTAATGTCGCGGTAGTTCATAATAATGAGTTTCGAACTTTAATTGAATAAACAAAATCCATTTTAAGTCGGATTTCTGTGAAACAAGAAACGTTCGGATCTGTTGAACTATATTTTTTTTAATGGAAGAGAAAAATCGAAATTTTGTTGTGTAGATTGTGAGTTATGTCCAAATCAAATTTTAATATAGTCGCTATGGAATTCATTTATAATTTATAAGGGTTTATTTATATAATAAAGGGGTTTTTATTATGAATTGAATATCAATTTAACTTGGGTTTGAAATAGATCCAAATATGTTTATTTTGGAGCTGCATAATATTCTATGTGAATATATACGATAATATTAATTTATTAATATTAAATTAAATTGTTTTTAAATATATTAATATTTAAATGAGTTGATTTGGACCTTAGAAAATAGCCATTTGTGCAAACGACCTCCGTTTTCGACAAAATTAATTTTATTCGATTCGGAATATTAAATTATTGTTAGATTTCAATTTTCCTGATTTTTGGAGTCAGTATGTGGCCGCGCGGAATTTTAATGTGAAATACAATCGATATTTTGACTTTAAAAGTACGTTGTGTGAGAAAACGGACTCGGAATTCGACGAAACAAGTTTCGTTGGGTCCGTAATGTCGAATTGTAGTTGTATGTCCATTTTCATTGAAATTGGATAATACATGTGATCATATGAATTTTTAAATAACAATTACGTATAGCGATTGGTTAAAATTAATATAAATTTCGAATATTAAAATATTAAAACTTACCTATAAATGAACCACTAGCACCCTAAAACCTAATTCTTATTTTTCTTTGGTCAAAACATTTTCCCCCGTCGCTCATTTTTTCTTACAGCAAAAATGGGGTGTTTGGAAAATCAAAATAAAATCATACAATAAGCATTAAATCACGTGATGAGTATATTTGAGATCCGGATGAGTTTCTCTTCAATATGATATATATTAGAAAGGGTGCAACATCATTCTAGGTGTACGTGGGTTCAAAGCGGACCCCAGGGTTTGGAATTGAATGAGATATAGACTGTAATGCATTATTTGGAGATGATATTTGAGTTGAGGGGTTGATATTCAGGGAATTGTTCTCTTACTGGTTTACGGTTAGAGACGTATAGATGTGGAAAGATAATGATACGTGAATAAGAAATGGAAATGTTTTCAAATGTTAATAATATATATTTTCTAAATTTAGAAAATAAGAATTCACGAATATATGGAAGTGGGGAAATGAATAAATTAATTTAAAGGGAAAAATGTTGATTTATGATTGATCGATAAAATTTCCATTTGGAAATAAGATCATTGTGTGTAGAATGTTTTCCTTTGATAGTTAAATAACCGACTATCAAAGTATTGACCATTTTCCATCGTCAATACAGAAAGGTCAGGATCAGATTTATTATCTGAAAACCACTCTGTATGGGTGTTAGCGTGGCGAAATAAATATGATGAAAATAATTGAAGATGAAGTTTATGCAAGGGCCGTTCTGGCAAATCCTTGGTAGAAATTGACTAAGATGGGTTTACAGAATAGTACCTTCGGTTTGTCCAGTCCTAGGACAACCTATAAGGAAGAATGTCTGACAGAGTATATTTAATAGATCGCGTAAGTTGATCTCTTCAAACGTATTATGTTTGGTGGCGGAGGAATTCGTTTCTCTTAGTTGTATACCCATGGTATTTTTGGAGAATTTGTGATTTAGCGGGTATGACGATGTGACATTCAAAGTGAATAAAGGTGTGATCTATCAAAGATAAGTGTGGCCTCTAGCCTCACAATCGAGAAATGGTATAAAATCAGGTAGGTCGCATGGCTAAGTGGGTAGCTCCCAATTAGGGTGTATTGTCACCTGATCTACAAAAATTTCATTTAATTCTTTAACCTATTTCGATGATGTCCCCTTCGGGAAACTGTTGCTGATCCCAACCGTTAGTGATAATACATTCGGTGCACTCAAGTGAAATGAGTGACCGGTCATGTTTTGCCTGGGTTACAATATGTTCTTGTTGTAGCCGGTGTATTCCTCTCTAGAGATACACTGTCGGAAGGTAGTCTCATACCTTGCCAGTTGGAATCCATTACCAAATAAGCGCCTGCGGTTTCTAATTATATGTTATATATGTGGAACGTGAGATGAAAGCGTTCCACTAGATTGCTATTTATTTGATTTAGACATTATTATAATATCAGAAGAGTATGGATTTTCAAAATAACGTTTTGAGTTATCGTAAGGTAAAAACCATCTGTGTTTATGTGTGGATTGGTCTTATGATTATTCTTTCTTTTAAAAGTATTTTAAAAGTTAAACAAATGTTTGGATTTTACTCACAAGAGTCACATGACTGACCCAGAGTTTATTTTGTTTTGTTTTTCCTAAATTTTTGGGTGCCAATTTGTACAGGCAGTCAAGTAGTCGGGATTTTACAAATATACTTGGAGGGCTAGAGCAGGAGGCTTCAGGAATATATAGCTATTGTTTATTTCCGCTGTGTTGTAAGTGTTGTACTCCGATAATGGTATTATACACAGATACTGGTTTTTATTTTAAAGTTATGTTATATAATATATCTATTCATTCCGCTATGAGATTCGTGTTACTCTGATTTTTTGTTATGTTCTTCCTTTTCTATTCAAATTTTCCATCTTATCTGGTTCTCACCCCGTAATTTCTTTTTATTGATGTTCCGGTAGATTGTCGAATAGTCGACGTTGTGTTTATGTTGATTTTCTAGGTCGAAAATTCTGGCTCGTTACAGTGGTATCAGAGATGAAAGTTAAGTGATTACCTTGGCTCTGTGGCGTAACTCGGTGGAGATGGGGTTAGTAATACCCTAGATTGAGTTTGACTATATATATATATATATATATATACGAGAAAACGTATTTGTAGATTTTATAAAAAAATTGTTTTATATTATGGAGATTTATTGGTTTAGTTGTTTATGAGTTCTGATCGATCAGTTTGATCCACTGTATCGATATGGGTTTATATACACTTGAATACGATGAACCGACACAGTATGTTTTGAAAAGAGGGTAAATTGAATAATTTTACCTGAAATATATTTTGTTATAAAAGAAATATATATCTTGGAGTTATTATAGTATATTGGGTGTGTTGGTTGTTATTAAAGTCGAATGAGATTATAAAAAGTGAAATGGTTATAAATAACCAATTAGAATTTGTATAAGTGTTATAAATTGAATTGAATCTGAATTTAAATAAGAATTGGAACTAAAACCTTGAAAACCTGGAATGGTATTTGCAAATGAATTTAGTTAAGTATTTGGAAGTTTTAAAATCCTAGGAGATTTTAAATTGTTTTACAAGCATTGCGAATGGTATTTTGAAATGTATTTTAAAATGGAAGTGTTTGGAAATGAGTTTTGAGAAAGATATAGTATTGAACTCACTTCGGCCGCTGGAAAATAATTCTGATGATGATCCGGACATCATCGGTGTTCATTTTCGAGTTCCGAAGTGACGGATTACTACCAAAGATTTTGTTTTTGAATTGTTTTGAGGAAATAAGTTGTTTTGAATCCTGAAAAGGGATATCTGGTTTTAGAAAAGCCAAACTATTTAAAATTCGCAAGGAAAGATTGTTTGAATTAAAAACAAATTAAATTGAAGTTTGGGAAAGCAAATTGAAATTGAATTGGAATAGAATTATATCAAGAAAAATTGGATTCTTGAATATAATTGGACCCATGTGAATTGAAATGGATTGATTTTTGAAATAAAAATCAGATTTGAGTTATGAGGTAAAGATAACTAATTAGAGAAATTAACCAGCTAATGAAATATGTGGATGGAACTTAACTTCCGTATATTGGATTAGTGAGTTAAAAATTTGGAAATCAAGAATAGAATTCGAGTTTGAAATGAGATTTGGTTTGGATTTAAGAAAATATTTGAGTTAAGGATGAATTGATTGGAGTCTGACTGGGATAACATTGGTATATGTTGAATTGGTAGCAGATGCAAAGGATGGATTGTATGCCCGACAAAAAGTACAAGTTTATATACTGTATTGGGCATGAGATTTTTATGAGCCAATTTGGCAAGCCGCTGAGCTATTTGATTTTCTTTTGGATTGAAGAAGGCCTAGAGAGGCGAGTTGTAGTTGTACCGATTGAGCCATACAAAGTAGGTGTTGGCGAATTTTTTCGAAAATTTAAGGTATTAGAAAATTTTCAGAATTTTTGAAATTTTTCGTAAATAGAAATAAATTAATATTTTAATTGGAATTAATTGGTTCAGCTGAAACTGAAGTTAAAGGAGTAAAACGAATTATTTTTAACCCAGTTAATAGGGTTTGTTTTCTACCTTAGTAATTTCGAGGACGAAATTCTTTTAAGGGGAAGAATGTAACGTCCCGTATTTTAACGGTTTAATAGTTAATTTTATTTAATTATTTAAACAATGGTTTGGTAATTTAGATGGTTTAAATTATAGTGAATATTTAATTAATATAAATAATTAAATAATATATTTATTTTCGAAATAGCCGAAAATAGTGGAACTCACAATATTGTGTGAATTGGATTATTTATAAGATTTAATTCAGTTTAGAATTGAATTATAATAACGTTTATATTTAATAAATAACATTTGAACGTATTAATTATAATATAATTTAAATCGAGCATGTAATGTCCTGGTAGTTCGTAATATTGAGTTCTGAACTTTAATTGAATATACAGAATCCGTTTTAACTCGGATTTCTATGAAACAAGAAACGTTCGGATCTGGTGAACTATATTTTTCTAATGAAAGAGAAAAATCGAGATTTTGTTGTGTAGATTGTGAGTTATGTCCAAATCAAATTTTAAAATAGTCGCTATGGAATTCGTTTATAATTTATAATGATTTATTTATATAATAAAAGGGTTATTATTATGAATTGAATATCGAGTTATAGATCCAAATATGTTTATTTTGGAGCTGGATAATATTCTATGTGAATATATACGATAATATTAATTTATTAATATTAAATTAAATTATTTTTAGATATATTAATATTTAAATGAGTTTATTTGGACCTCAGAAAATTGCCATTTTTGCAAACGACCTCTGTTTTCGACGAAATTAATTTTATTGGATCCGGAATATTAAATTATTGTTCGATTTCAATTTTCATGATTTTTGGAGTGTGTACGTGGCCGTGCAGAATTTTAATTTGAAATACAATCAATATTTTGACTTTAAAAATACGTTGTGTGAGAAAACGGACTGGGAATTCAATGAAACAAGTTTCGTTCGGTCCGTAATGTCGAACTGTAGCTGTATGTCCATTTTCATTAAAATTGGATAATATATGTGATCGTATGAATTTTTAAACAACAAATACATAGAGCAATTGATTAGAATTAATATAAAATCCGAATATTAAAATATTAAAACTTACATATAAATAAACCACTATCACCCTAAAACCTAATTCATATTTTTCTTTGGTCAAAACATTTTCGGTCATCGCTCATTATTTCTTACAACAAAAATGGAGTATTTGGAAAATCAAAATAAAATCATACAATAAGCATTAAATCACAAGATGAGTGTATTGGAGATCTGGTTGAGTTTCTCTTTGATATGATATATATTTCAAAGGGTGCGACGTCATTCCAGATGTACGCGGGTTCAACAGTGGACCCTAGGGTTCGGAATTGAATGAGATATAGACTTCAATGCATTATTTGGAGATGATATTTGAGTTGAGGGTTGATATTCAGGGAACTGTTCTCTTACTGGTTTACAGTTAGAGATGGATAGATGTGGGAAGATAGTGATATGTGAACAAGAAATGGAAATGTTTGCCAATGTTAATAACGTATATTTTCTAAATTTAGAAAATAAGAATTCACGGATATATGGAAATGAGTAAATGAATAAATTAATGATTGATCGATGAATAAATTAATGTTTGCCAATGTTAATAACGTATGTTGATTGATGATTGATCGATAAAATTTCCACTTGGAAATAAGATCATTGTGTGTATGAATGTTTTCCTTTGATAGTTAAATAACCGTCTATAAAAGTATTGACCATTTTCCGTCGTCGATACGGAAAGACCGAGATCAGATTTATTATCTGAAAACCACTCCGTATGGGCGTTAGCGTTGTGAATCAAATATGATGTATGCAAGGGCTGGTCTAGCAAATCCTAGGTAGAAATTGCCTAAGATGGTTTATAGAATAGTGTCTTCGGTTTGTCCAGTCTCAGGACAACCTGTAAGGAAGAATGTCTGGCAGAGTATATTTAACAGATCTTGCAAGTTGATCTCTTCAAACGTATTTACGTTTGGCGGCGGAGGAATTCGTTTCTCTTAGCTGTATACCCGTGGTATTTTTGGAGAAATCAGTTTGTGATTTGGCAGATATGATGACGTAACATTCAAAGTGAATAAAGGTGTGATCTGTCAAAGATAAGCGTGGCCTCTAGCCTCACAACAGAGAAATGGTATAAAATCGGGTAGGTCACATAGCTAGGTGTGTAGCTCCCAATTAGGGTGTATTGTCACCTGATCTAGAGAAATTTCATTTAATTCTTTAACCTATTCCGATGTTGTCCCTTTCGGGAAACGGTTGCTGATCCTAACCGTTGGTGATAATACATTCGGTGCACTCAAGCGAAATGAGTGACTGGTCATGTTTAGCCTGGGTTACAAGATGTTCTTGTTGAACCCGATGTATTCCTCTCTGGACATACACTATCAGAAGGTGGTTCTATACCTTGCCAGTTGGAATCCATTACCAAATAAGCGCCTGCGGTATTTGATTATATATTATATACGTGGAACGTGAGATGAAATCGTTCCACTAGATTGCAATTTATTTGATCTAGTCATTATTATAATATCAGAAGATTATTAATTTTTAAAAGAACGTTATGGGTTATCGTAAGGTAAAAATCATCTGTGTTTATGTGTGGATTGGTCTTATGATTACTTTCTTTCAAAAGGATTTTAAAGTTAAACAAATGTTTGGAGTTTACTCACACTAGTCACATGATTGACCCAGAATTTATTTTGTTTTGTTTTCCCAAAACTCTTCGGTGCCCAATTTTGCACTGGCAGTCATGTAGTCGGGATTTTACAGATATACTTGGAGAGCTAGAGCAGGAGGCTTCAGGATAATATAGCTATTGTGTAACCAGCCGAAATCTCCCAATCTGCGAAGAGACGGAAAAGGTCGGATTGAGTTGAGAACACAACAAATCAGAACATACAGAGAAGAACATTTACTTATTACAACAATTATGTCAGAGTACAATAATATAACAGAGTATGAGTAAATAATATACATCAGAAAAATATCAGAGATTTAAATTACAAAGCAGCGGAAAAATAATACATAACACAACTGAAAGAAATACACAGATACATAGCTTTCCGAATATAGCTCCACTGTAAACCAGGGTCCTGTAAAAATAAATTTGCAAAACCAAAACTACTAGCTGCCTGTGTGGAAAATAGGGGCACCCAGAGTTTTGGTTAAAACAATAAACTCTAGGTCAGTCATGTGACTGGTGTGAGAACTAAAATAGTTATTTAAAACTTTACTTTAGAAATAAAGTAAATCAAGGGACCATGCCGTATAACACAGAACGGATTTTCTCCCAAGAGTACCAGTGCATAAAACAGTTTATAAACAACGCAATGCTTTTCGAAAAATGAAGCTATTATAAGACTCAGGTCCCATCACACAATGCAACGCAAGACGGAGGATAGATTTTTCGCTTATAATAGCCAAACATGCTTGGTACGTTTAAAACAAATCATTTTGATATTACTACTAGTGTATAGTGTCAAAATCAACTTCAAATATAAATGTATCAATCATAGACGGCATAGTACCCCATCCTACTATGTCACCATACTAGTTCTACAAATAAAACCGAAAGGTCACTTATTGGAAATTGGATTTCTGTCATGAGTCGAGGCAAGGGATGTACTCCTCGCCGGCTTCGAGACACTCTAGCAAATGCCTCAGGATTCCCCGCAGTGAACCTTTGGATCCTCCAAGGCCGGTCCTCCCTTACGTTTGAGGATTAATTATTCCTGAACACACATTTTCCGGTCCTATAGGACCTACCCATCGGCTCCGTAGTAACCGATATATCCGAGGCGCCTCGCAATTCATCATCCACATAGGTAAAAATAAATAAATGTCTGGGCTCCATACCATGACACCACCCATAGCTACAAGGAAACGTCATGCACCCCTTGGGTCCCTTATCTCGTTTTTGACTCATACGGAGGTGCGGGGCTTACGAATTAACGGTATACACGAAGCTATGCTATTTAAAGCCGTGCTTTGATCATCGATCACAAGATTAGGCTTTTCAACAGAAGCCTTGATCATTTGCATCTCAGTATGCCACACTGACAATTCACGCCATGCGGCTGATGTCTATCGATATATAACCTCTAAGCTCATACATCTCAGAGAAGGGTGTTAAGCAGGAGAATAAATTCTCCGCAACCAAACAGATAAATATTTAATAGAAATCAATCAACATATAATAAAATCCAATGTCAGACACACATCCATTTACTAGTTCGTTCTGGATCTGAACGAAACCGGAGGCACCTTATTCCTCATCCTATATGTCCAATACAGGAGAGAGGTCCTCGCATATCCGGTCGATCTCCAAGTACGTCTGGACGATCACCACTTATTGCCTTGTCTTGGGTGTACAGCCCAATCAAGACATCAATAATCATCCAAACGATGTGAAGAACTCCGGTCTTCAACCACCATTTTCATCGTCGACTTATCGTCGAATCAATTATTCAGAATGGGTATAAATCCGGCATTTCCGAATAATTCACGTATCTTATAATCAATTTTTAGAAAAACACAACATACGCCTCATTCCAATTCAGAATATTCTTTTATTCAAATATTCATATCATTAAGGAAAGGTTCTTATCAATTTTATCAAAGATAAATTCTTTAAATTTATTCTTTAATCTTCCTTTGGATATCAATTCTAAACCAAATTAAGGTTTATAAACTAGTCGGGATTATTGAACCATACCGAAGTAATCATTTCTTTCATTATCCCATTCCCAACCTATTCATCCCATGGAGCAAAACTGGAAATACTCCATATCTAACACCACAGTGTTATCGGTAAAATTAATTACCATTTCTCATTCAAATCTAATTCAATATCTATCGCCTGGAGTAAAAACTGGTGGTACTCCATTCTCGATCTTTTCCCAGATTTGATAATTTAAATTATCACATTCACTTTTCAATCTAATTAAAGATTCATTAAAACTCCACTTTGTTTTAATCTTCCAACAATCATTATTAATGATTATTTAACTTTGGGAAATCAAACATGCCGCATCGACAATCTACACCGTACTATTGATTTCAACCGATATATAACCTCTAAGCTCGTACGCCTCAGAGAAGGGTGTTAAGCAAGAGAATAAATTCTCCACCACCAAACAGATATATATTTAGCATAGATCAGCAACACGGTTCGAAATACAATGTTAGACATGTAATCCTGTCTTTAACTGGGTTAAAGAACTAATGTCATTTAAAACACAGTTCGCGGTAAACCCAAAATCACATTCCATTAATTATGGAATCTTCACGGAAAAACAGATCAATATATAATCGATATCAATTTCCGTATCCGATTAATAATATAAAAGGAATAACGACAAAGCCTTTTAAAGTTCATATATATTAACAGCCTTCCTCCATAGAAGCTCACTTTGATTATTACCAAATCGAATTAGATTCAATTCCAATTTAATATATTAAATTGGAAAACTTTACTTCGGTAAATATCCATTAAATCTTAATAAAAGATTTATATGTTCCAAATCACATTTCACTGTTAATCGGGTTAAAGAACGATAAACCCAATTCACATTCCAATTTATTCCAATTACTAAATTTAATTGGAAACTCTAATAATCTTAATTAAAAGATTTATTCCTTTCACAAGGGGCTTAAGAACAGTGTTACTGAAGACACCATTCACGACAAACCCAAAATCCAATTCGATATTAAATCTAAGGCTCTAAGCAGAAATTATATCGGCTTATATTCAATATCAAATTCTAAAACCAACACATATCGTATGGGGAATAAAGATATATATCTATCTTCCAAATTCCTCCACAATATCCGTTTAATCATGGAACCCAATATCGAAATCTCTCGAAGATGATTTCTATAAAAATCCATTCCAATTTATGTATTGGAAATTTCTGGTTTTATTAAAAACCCTTTGTATATCCAATTTATTTATTTAAAAATTTTTGGATTTCAAATCTAGATAATAACTAGTTCATTTTGATAAAAATATATTTTTACCTTTACAAACGCGGAATTTTCATTCTAATTCCTTACAAATCATTTATTATGATTTTACACAAATTATTAATATTTTTAATAATTTTATTAAGGCCCTTTCAGTCGATTTCCATAAACGGTCATCGAGCTGCACTTACAACGACCTTTTCCAAATTTGATTTCGACATAATTCCAAATCCAGCCGTTAGATTTCAAGTCTCTTATAATGCGAACCCAATGGTTCCAGCTTTAGGAGAATCCGACGGTCGGATCTCCTGTAATATCAATTCGAAGTCAATGGTCGAAATTCGCGAATGGTCACGGTGTGGCGCATTCTATTCAGGCCATTAAATATATATAATATATATTATATATATTCCATCGATTTCCATTTAAAATGTATTTCATAAATTGTTTATAAATTCGTTTTAAAACGAATCCCACTTTCATTTCAATTTTAAATCAAAATTGAATATTCCATATCATTATAATATTAAAATGATAATATTTTCAAAAATCAGATTTTGAAATTATTTCTTTTTCAATATTCATTATTAAAATGAATAAAATCGATATAAATATCGTTCGTGTTAAAATAGCGCAAATCTAATCAATACGGCTTCACAAATTTCAATATTTTCGCGTCTATCCAAAATCGTACATCAAATTCACATTTTAATCCTTTACTGAATATTGTTTTAAAATATTCCTTATTTTAAAATATTCCTTCTTTCTGAATTGTAATCAGACCCAATCAATTACCATATAATTTATTTATATGGATTTCATACAACACATGTACACAACAACAATGATAAACAATAATCCATCATCCAGAGTGCATTACACAACAACATAGGCATTAAATATAAATAATTAATGCTTACAACAGTCTGTCAATCAATCGATTGACATACAACTAAATAATTAGGATTAGTGTAAGTCAAATATCATCCCATTACCCGTGTGGGGTTTCAACCAACAAATACTGAATATTATTTGTGCAATTGGGCGATGTGTAAAATTTATTGTCCCAATCAATGTCATTTAAATGGGTGTACATAAACAAGTTGTCTGATTTGTAAATGAATATTTATTTTCATTTCAGGAGAATTTCTTGTCGTTCATACATACGTTAAAAATTATATTTTTAACGATAAAAAATTTATTTCAACACTTCAATATTTTATAGAGTTCATATACAATAAAAATGATATTTTTATTGAATAAATATTTTATTCAACACATGAATATTTTCAATAGTTCATATACAATAAAACTGAATTTTTTTTTTGAATAAATATTTTATTCAACACATGAATATTTTATATAGTTCATATATAATAAAAATGATATTTTATTGAATAAATATTTTATTTAACACATGAATATTTTATATAGTTCATATACAATAAAAATGATATTTTTTTTGAATAAATATTTTATTCAACATATGAACATTTTATATAGTTTATATACAATAAAAATGATATTTTTATTATTGAAATATTTTATTTTTTTGGCAAAGTCGACGGGGTTGAATGGACCCCTGCCATTTTATTATATACCGAAGACGAATTACATAGAAACAACGAAAGAAAGAAAGCAAAAAAGAGACCACAGAGATACAAGGCATACTAACATTTTGGAGGACAAAAACACAAAAAATTATGCCAAAAAATGCAAGAAGCAGTACTGCAGCAAGCAGTGTTAATTATAAAATATTCTCGGATCATATGCAAACTTAAGGTGCTTCAAACCATCATATGTCATGCCAAAGCCTATGCTTGAATTGCACCATATCTGTGTCGTGTGTTGAATCAAAAATCAAGCTGTTCCTTTCTTTCCATATGCCAAACACAAATTTCTTCAATGTATATGTGTATATTCTAGCTTTACCGCTTTTTCCTCTCATCTTGAGCGTGATCTCCTCCCACTCAAGCGGACTGGACTACTGAGAACTTACATCATGGATCTTGGCTATTGTAGCCAGCCATACTGTTATGATAACGGGGCATTCGAAGAAAATATGTGCATGAGTTTCTTCGACATTTCGACAGAACACACACTTCTCATCAACATCCATTCCACGAGCTCTAAGTCTATCTTTGGTCAGTAATGCTTTCTTCATAACTTTCCATAAGCTGAAATTCTCTTTGGCGCTGCTATCCATCCTCCATGTTGCTTTATACGCTCTGCAAATAGGAAAAGTAGCAGTACCCAACAAAGAGTTATATAATAGCTTAATTTGGAACTTCTTACCAGGCCATTTCCAAAGAGCGATGTCATCAGAATTTGGATTCACCAAAACTGATCGGATTTCCTTCCACAGGTTGTCAACGTTTTGATTGGATGTCGCAGGCAAGTTCAACCGGTTACCATCTAAATGGCTCGAAACACTGCTGTGAAAACTAATGTCGGTCTGTTGCGTGTTCCCAATGATCAAGCCGTAATCACTCCAAGGGTCGAGCCAAAAATTAATTTCATGATATACAGTCTTACCATATTTGAAATAAGGGAGAGTTTTTTTTTTCTCTAAGTTTGATAATTGCTTTCCACGTCCAACTCATTGAGCGGTTGTGGCTAATGGTCCAAATACTTTCGTCTTTGATAACATGGGAGTAAGACCATGCTATCCAAAGGCTGTTTCTTTTATTAAGAATGTCATCAAAGTGCTTACCATATGCAACAGAATTCCAAATGCGCATATTCATAATTCCCAGACCCCCATTGCGAATGGGCTTTTCAAGAGAAGAAAAGGAAATAGGAGCCAAGTATTTAATGTGAATACTTCCTTTCCAAAGGAAACGTATAAAAGCTATTCGAATCATCACAAGAAGCTTCTGCGGAAGCAAGAAAAACCGAGCCCAATAAACATGCATCGAGATAATCACGGATTTAATAAGAGTAACACGTCCCGCTTGACTAAGATTTCTAGCAGACCAGCATTCTAGTATTCGAGTAATCTTAGCAAACAAATGGGCATATTGCAGTGATGTAATTCTCGATGTAGTTAATGGCAACCCAAGGTAGGAAATATTCGGATTTTTAAATTTCAAACCAATTTGAGAGTGAATTTGGTCAATCCGCAGTTGGCTATGCCAACCGCTAAAAACTTAGATTTGTCCTAATTAATTCTCAAACCAGTCATAGCGTGAAAATTTTCCAATGTACTCATAATATTCTCAAGAGTAGTGATGTTTGGTTTACAAAAGATGATAAGATTATCCGCGAACATCAGCGAGGTAATTCTCGAATTAGAGCACTTAGGATGCAACTTAAAAAGACCATTGTCAACTAGAGAATCTAACATACGCATAAGAAGCTCCATAACTATAACTGATAAGAAAGCGGAGATAGGGTCTCCCACCTGATTCCTTGTTTACTCGCAACCGGAGAACCATTAATATTAATCGAGAAGTGGGGGGTACTAATGCAAGCGTAAATCCAGGCATAAAGCGGGGGAAGTTCATAAAACTGAGAATGGAGTGATAGAAGTCCGTTGAATCATATCAAATGCTTTCGCTATATCTAACTTAAGTATAACGCCGGGGGGGGGGGGGGGGGTGATGTTTAAAGTGTTATAACCCTTTAGGAGCTCGTGAGCTAAGAGAATATCATCTAGAATGTTTCTTCCCGGCAAAAAAGCGGCCTGATTACTAGAAATGATAACAGGCAGAACATGTTTCAATCTGTTGGCAAGAATCTTAGCAATACATTTATAGATAGAGTTGCAACACGAAATAGGATAAAAAACATCAAAAGAACATGCATTAGTGACTTTAGCAATGATAGCTATCTCCATATTATTAAAGGAGTCAAACATATTTCCTCTTTTAAAAAATTGTATAATAGCATTACACACATATTTCTTGACAATGTCCCAACAGAATTGGTAAAAGAAAGAGTTAAAACCATCAGGACCTCCGCTAGAGTTTTTATTTAAGGAAAAAATAGTAGTTTTGATCTCATCAGAGGTGACAGGCGCACATAAGAAAGCAAAATGATCATTATTAATCCTGGGGAGCAACATTGGATTAATATCATCAATATTCGGAGCAAAATTACTGTCATTACCAAACAAAGTAGCAAACTAATTAATAAAAGCATTGTGTATGTCATTAGAAGAAGTAAAAGCATTACCATTCATGTCAGTGACGGAAAGGATGTACTCTTTGTTTTGTTTAGCTTTGAACACAGCATGAAAAAAAGCCGTAATCCTGTCACCGACTTCAAACCACTTAAGCCGAGCTTTTTGCTTACTCATAATAGGTTCCTATTGAAGAGCCTCCTTGAGGTTGATAGAGTACATTGTTTCAATACCATCCAGATTTGGATTCAAAGGGTCAGCATTCATCTGCAACTGAATACTTACAAGTAACTCCATCCAATGGCTAGAGCACCTATTACCATAACCATACTTGTAATGCGCCCAAACTTTTAAAATATCTTTAACTTTCTTAAGTTTTTTAAATAAAACAAACATCGGGTAGCAAAAAATCGGCTGTATCCATTCATTTTTAACAATATCCAAAAATTGGGGATCAACTATCCAGTATTTAAAAAATTTGAAACTCGAGCGCCGGGCATTCATGTTCACACCCAAATAAAGAATTTGCGGGGAATGATCCGAAAGAAGGGGGGCAGCTCGTTACAAGGCCAAGCCATTTGGAGAGCGAAATAAGATTACGAAAAGCGATATCAATTTTGGAAAATGTTCTAATCTCGTCCCTTTTGGAGTTATTCCACAGGAACTGAACACTAAAGGTGTTCTATGACGGCCCGCTCCGCACCAGCCGGCATTTCCTCCGAAAATGCGTTGTACACATGCCCGACTTGCACGGAACGGTCGCCAAAGAAAGGAAAGAAGAGAATGAACTAATCGAAAACCTGTAGAATGTCTCACAGTGCATGGGATAAACTATAATAACAACATACTTGACATAAAACAGGCGAGACAGTGCATAAGCTGAAAACTAAACATCATAGCAGCGGAAAATCCAGATACAGCTTATGTTCCACATCATTATTATTACAACTTTAAAACTATCTCTAAAGTAAAAGAAAGGAAGGGTGCACCACTAACGCCCAAAGTAGTGACCGCAACAACACAGGGAGAATATATATATATATATATATATATATATATATATATATATATATATATATATATATATATATATCATACGTGGAAGCCTCCTGCTCGTCTCCGGTACAACTACTCGTGCATCACCAGTTAACTTGTCTCTAGTCTGCTCGTGAGAGCACCAAGAGTAATAAGAAGAGACATAAAACTCTGGGTCAGACAAAAAGTCTGGTATGAGCGATAAGCAGCTAAACAGAACAATAACAGGTATACTAAATCATACCTGAACTTGGACCTGCAACCAAAGAGTTAGCACTACATACTGTACAATACTCTAAGGTGTCACTAAACATATGGTGTAAAGATAAGGTGGGTGGGCTGTGCATGTCATAATGATGGCAAACAAATCAAACATAGCAACCATCCTCACATCTCTCACTCAGTGCGTAAAGCATACGATGTCCACCACTGTCGATCACTAGACCCCTCGAAGTAGTGACGGAGTTCGACTTGTACAACTACTGCTACTACCAAGCTTGCCCCATGGAGTCATGACCAAATCTTTACAAATGACCCCACTTCATTGGTATATAGCCCTTTAGTCGTACCTAGGCCACTGTGGCCCTGAATCCGTTCATGTACCCCCTACACATAGTGATCCAAAGTTATAGACATCGACAACCCCTTAGCACACGTCACGCAGCAGATCCCAACTCTTGAAGTTAACTCGTTGGTTCCTAACTGGACCCCCGAGCTCTACTTCCTATTTGGACTTCCTTTGCATCTCGGGTTTTGGTCGAATTGGAGTTGGTCTTCGGAAAAGTCATCATGTAATCGCAGCTCCAATCCGGTTCGGGTTGGTTGTGTATAGTGCTCCAGTCCTCATCGATTCGGTTCGGATGCCTCTGCCTAGGTTCAGCTCGGTGGTTGCTCCCTCCTAGCTGTCTTGATTCGATTCAGTGCTTCTCTCTAACTCCAGCTCTAAGCTTGGTCCTTCGATCCGATCCCCTCCCTGGCTCTAGTCCGATCCGATCTCCACGCCCTTGCTTCCGATCCGATCCCTGTTGGTCTCTCTGATCCGATCCCTTGCCCAACTCCAACTCTAAGCAAATGACCTTCCTTCTCGCCAAGCCCCTTATGCTAAGTTCCAACCCGAATCGAGTCCACTTGCCCGGTCCTCCTATCCGATTCGAGCCCAATAATCCGATCCGATCCAGTTTGAAACCCTGCACATTTCCTGCAACTTTCCAGCGATTGTTTTATGCCATACGACGGCATTTTCGACAATTCTAACTGTTCTAATCAATCACAAAGCATACCATAAAGTTATAGCAACACAGAGAATAAACTATAAACACCAAAACAACAATATGACAAGGTTAAACGGATCAAACATAGCCAAAATCCCATATTTCCCTTAAGCATGATTAAGCGAAACTAATTATATGATTAGCAAAACTTAACCAAATTAACACAAACTTCTAACAAAGTCCTAAACAAAATTTCAAAATTTATAAATATTTTTTCATATTTTAATCATGTTTAAATTCGCTAATTTACACTAATTACCCTTAATTAACCATAATTAGTGAGGAACTATGCAAATCACTAACCTTGGCCACAAATAAAATATCAAATTTGAAGTGAATCTCTGTTTGGCGTTGTTCCCGATGTAACACAGCAGTTCTACCTCGATTCTTGTGCTAATCCTCCTTGATTTGATGTTGCTAAGCTTAATCCTTGATTAGTGAGTGATTTGGAGATGTTTTAGAGGTTGGAGGCCATTATTAGGGTTCTTAGGAGGTAAATGGCGGCTAGAAAACTGAAATGAAATGAAAACCTAACTCATTTTATCCTCCCCATAACCCTAATCCTGAAATGGATTATAGGCCATTTACTAATCACCTCACTTGGCCCGGTTAAGCCGTTTTTCACCTTCTGAAACTTGTTATAGCCATATCTCCCAAACGGTGAGTCCGTTTGGCTAATGTGACCACTCTACGGAAAGGTAAACCATCATCCGGTGTCAATGGAAGTGGTTTTAGGTCAAAACTCCTTTCCAATCAAAAGTTATGGCCAAAATAGTATCAGCTAAGGGGAAAACGGTCATTTAAAAATCGGCAAAAATCAGGAACATGGGAAACGACCCCAATAGTCGTCTCCCGAAGATACATGACTATACGACTCTGTATGTGAAAGAAATAAATATTCTACGATCCTGCGATGCGTAAAATGCAGTCATTACACTCTCCCCCTGCCTAAGAAATTTTGTCCCCGAAATTCCTTAATCCAAAACATATAAAGGATCCCGCATGCCTACCAGCCATATACAACAATCAGTCATGCAAAACAAGTAAAACAAACCTATCCTAGCATGCAGAAAGACTAAATCGAAACTGAAATCTTGCCAGGCGAAGAGTTCTGGATACGTCTTTCTAATACTCTCCTCTGTCTCGCAAGTACAGTCATGCTCATCCTCGCCCCATTGAACTTTGACTAATTTCACTGCCTTCCTTCGAAGTTGCTTCGTATCATTCCCAACAATACGCATAGGTTTGCGGTTCTCAACTACCTCGGGTTCAACCTCGATATTATCCAACTGATCAGGTGAAATAGTCACATCTGAGTAGTGTACGAACTTCCTTAACCGGGAAACATGAAATACGTTGTGAACTCCTGCTATCTTCTCTGGTAATTCAACTTTGTATGCCAAATTCCCAATTTTCTCAAGAACTGGGAATGGACCAACAAATCTTGGTGCTAACTTGCCTCTCCTGCCAAATCATATCACGCTCTTCAACGGAGAAATCTTGACAAACACCAAGTCGCCAATGGAAAACTTTAATTCTCTTCTCCTATTATCAGCATAAATTTTCTGCCTATCTTGGGCAGCCTTCATTTGCTGTTGGATAACCTTGATCTTGTCTGATGTTTCTCTTATTACTTCTGGTCCAAGTACATATTTCTCACTGGTCTCTAACCAACAAGACGGTGAGTTGCACGGTCTTCCGTACAAAGCTTCAAATGGAGCCATTCCTATACTGGATTGATAACTATTATTATATGTAAACTCTACTAGATGCAAATGGTCATCCCATGATCCACCATATTCCAATACACAAGCTCTCAAGAGGTCTTCTAATATACGATTCACCCTTTCTGTTTGACCGTCGGTTTGAGGATGATACGCGGTACTGAGATGTATTTCTGATCCTAACATCTCTTGTAAGCTCTTCTAAAATCCACTAGTGAACAACTAATCTCGGTCACTCACAATGCCTTTGGGTATTCCATGAAATCTCACTACCCACTTTATATACAGTTCCGCTAATTTAGCTGCCGTCCTGTTTGACTTGACGGGTACAAACCTTGCACTCTTAGTTAATTGGTCCACAATCACCCAAATGCTATCATGGCCTGACCTAGTCCTTGGTAACCCGTCAATGAAATCCAATGAGATTTGTTCCCATTTCCATTCTGGAATCTCTAATGGTTGCAACAAACCACTAGGCTTCTTTTGCTCAGCTTTAACTAGCTGGCAATTCATGCATTTGGATATAAATTTCCCAATGTCTCATTTCATCCCTTCCCAGTAGTAGGTCTGCTTCATGTCTCGATACATCATGTTACCAACGGGGTGTAGTCAGTTTTGAGTGATGACATTCTTTAAGCACTTCATCTCTCAATCCATTGACATTGGGTACAACTAGTCTTCCATTCTTCCTAAGCCATCCATCTTGATCAAGCCCATACTTATTCATCTCTTCGTTGATTCCCATCTCTAACTTTGAGATGATTTCTAATAGGTTAGGATCGTCCCTCTGACTGGAACCAATCCGCTCAATCAAAGTGGGTATGATCATCAAACTTGCTAACATTTCTGGATCCAACTCGCACTTTGGTCTTAAATCATACCCAGTGATGTACTCCAGTTGCTTCCATTCAAGAAACATAGCCCCTAAACTGGCATGTCTTCTACTCAACGCATAAGCTACCGCATTGCCCTTTCTTCGTGTATATGCGATGTAGAAATCATAGGAAGCTAAAAATTCTAACCACCTTTGCTGTCGGAGATTTAAATCCTTCTGAGAGAAGAGATACTTTAACGATTTATGATCGGTAAACAACTCGAATCTTTCTCCCAAGAGATAATGTCTCCATATCTTCAGTGCGAACATGATCGCTGCCAATTCCAAATCATAGGTAGGGTATCTTTTCTCATGCGGTTTCAGTTGCCGACTTGCATAAGCTACAACCCTACCTCCCTGCATCAACACAACACCTAGTCCGGTACCACATGCGTCCGTATATACCGTCATCTCTTCATTCCCCTTAGGAATGACTAACACTGGTGCACACGTCAACTTTTCCTTTAGACTATTGAATGCATTCTCGCACTTCTCTTCCCAGACGAAAGCTTAATTCTTCTTGGTCAACTGAGTCAACGGTGCTGCTATCTTGGAGAAGTCTTGGATAAACTTAAGATAATATCCAGCTAATCCCAAGAAACTTCTTATGTCTGTCGCATTCTTGGGCGTAGACCAATCTTGTACCATAGCCACTTACGTAGGTCCACGGCGATACCATTTTCTGAAACAACATGGCCCAAGAATCTCACTTCCCTCCTCCAGAAGTGACACTTAGAAAACTTTGCTTTCAATTGGTGTTTTCTCAACACCTCCATCATTATTCTTAAATGTTCCTTGTGCTCTTCCTCTGTCCTCGAATAAACAAGTATATCGTCCACGAACACAAGAACAAACTTATTCAACTGATCTCTGAATACTCTATTCATAAGATCCACAAAATATGCTAGTGAATTGGTCAACCCAAATGGCATGACTAACCATTCATAAAATCCAGACGGCGTCCGAAATACCGTTTTAGCTATACTCTCAGCTTCCACTCTAAGCTGATGAAAACTTGTTGCGAGATCCAACTAGGAAAATACTCTCGCGCCACTCAACTGATCAAACAAACCATCTATCCGCGGTAGAGGATACTTATTCTTCCTCGTTACTTTATTCAATTTGCGGTAGTCCACACACAATCGAAGGGAACCATCCGCCTTGGTAGCAAACACAACCGGTGCTCCCAATCCAGAAACACTCCTTTTGATAAATCCCTTCTTCAAAAGATCGCTGACTTGCACCCCGATCTCTTGCTGCTCCCTTGGTGCCATACAACTAAGTGGCATTACTATAGGTCTGGCATCTTTCACTAAATCAATACGGAACTCAATCTCTCGATGTGGTGGAAGCCCGATCACTTTCTCGAAGACGTCCGGATACTGGCCAACCACGGGCAAACCTGACAACTCACTATGCGGGATGTCGAGGGAATTTAGAAAACTAGCCATTACCCCATCACTAGGTAGACCACCAAACACTACCCTCTTCCCATCATCCGCTCTAGCTGTCACCAAAAAGCCCTCACAGTCTACCACCACCCCGAATCTTTCGAGCCAATCGACTCCCAAAATAATGCCAAACCCATTAAAGCCCAAAACAAAGCAATCGCAAACAAGCATGCATCCATGACTTGATAAGACCATATTGCGACAAATCATGTTAAGGTTAGTCGAACCACCAATCGGGTTTGTCACTACTAAAGGTCTATCGACAATCTCGGGCTCCAATCCTAACCTATCTACCAGGTCACTAGATATGAAGCAACTGGAAGCTCCGGTATCAAACAATACTCGAACAGGAACATCATAAACAGAAAGCATACCTTGAATAACAACATTCTTTCCTTTCTCCGCCGCAGTTGGGGCATTCGACGAAGAAGGAACAACATTAAAGGCATATGCTTTCACCATCTGCTTTTCATTAGGGGGTTGCGGACACTTGTCCTTGTGATGTCCCACTTGACCACAGTTGAAGCACTTCCTATCCACTGGCTTGGCCCGACAATTACCAGTATAATGGCCCTTCTTACCACAGCTGAAGCACTCAACATCTTTCATATTCTTTTTCTTCTGGTCATCCTTGGTCTGATTCTGCTTTCTCTTATTCTGATAACCATTCTTGCCTCCACCGCTTGCTTGCGGCTTTGGCTCCTCTGCAGGTGCAACCTCAGTCTTCGACTTAGGGTAAAGACTCTCGGACCTCAATGCTTTCCCCACAATCGATTCAAACATCTCATTGATGTAGTTAATAAGCCTTTCCCCCAAGTACTGTTCCAAGTCAGTTATGAACTTCTCGTTCTTCTTCTCGGCAGTATCTATTAGGGATAACCCATATTTTGACAAAGTGTCAAGTTCGGCAATATACTCCGAGACAGCTTTGCCATTCTGCTTGAGTTCCAAGAATTTCTTAAACAACACTGACTTCTGAGCAGCTGGAATGAACTTATCGCTAAAGCGAACCTTAAACTAATCCAAAGTAATATGATCCTCGTGAGTAGCTGCCTTTATAGCATTCCACCAATTCATTGCCCGTCCTTGCAGCTGACGGGATGCTAGCCTTCTTTTCGTCGCATCCTCGATACCCAAATCTTCGAAGATACGCTCGCAGCTATCCAACCAATCCTGAACATCCGTAGTCGACTTCGTTCCATGGAACAACTTCCCACCAAGACTAGTATAATCCTTGTTCAGCTTGGCGAAATCGGCCCTAGGCGCCTGCACTATTGGACCACCACCATTACCAGTATTGGGAGCTGCCCTCTGCACATCCCTAAGCATCTCTCTCATGAGGTCAATAAACATCGTCCTCATGTCAGCAGCATTCCCATTATTGGTTCCTCTACCGGTACCCCTTGCATATCGGGTCATCGTTCAATCTGTAAAGAGAAACGATTAACCATCTCCATAGTGGTGCTAGTGCAGTGCGACTTCATCCTTAACAATACTAATAGTATATATATAGCTTTTGAAAACCAAGATAATAAGAAATACGCGCTCTCATATACGTATTATCTCTCCCTTATGTCTTTCCCTAGGTTAACTACACAACCTAGAGCTCTGATACCGAGTGTGACGGCCCGCTCCGCACCAGCCGGCATTTCCTCCGAAAATGCACTGTACACATGCCCGACTTGCACGGAACGGTCGCCAAAGAAAGGAAAGAAGAGAATGAACTAATCGAAAACCTGTTGAATGTCTCATAGCGCATGGGATAAAATATAATAACAACATACTTGACATAAAACAGGCGAGACAGTGCATAAGCTGAAAACTAAACATCATAGCAGCGGAAAATCCAGATACAGCTTAAGTTCCACCTCATTATTATTACAACTTTAAAACTGTCTCTAAAGTAAAAGAAAGGAAGGGTGCACCACTAATGCCCAAAGTAGTGACTGCAACAACACAGGGAGAATATCTATCTATATATATATATATCATACGTGGAAGCCTCCTGCTCGTCTCCGGTACAACTACTCATGCATCACCAGCTAACCTGTCTCTAGTCTGCTCGTGAGAGCACCCAGAGTAATAAGAAGAGACATAAAACTCTGGGTCAGACAAAAAGTCTGGTATGAGCGATAAGCAGCTAAACAGAACAATAACAGGTATACTAAACCATACCTGAACTTGGACCTGCAACCAAAGAGTTAGCACTGCATACCGTACAATACTCTAAGGTGCCACTAAACATATGGTGTAAAGATAAGGAGGTGGGGGTGTGCATGTCATGATGATGGCAAACAAATCAAACATAGCAACCATCCTCGCATCTCTCACTCAGTGCGTAAAGCATACGATGTCCACCACTGTCGATCACTAGACCCCTCGAAGTAGTGACGGAGTTCAACTTGTACAACTACTGCTACTACCAAGCTTGTCCCATGGTGTCATGACCAAATCTTTACAAATGAACCCACTTCATTGGTCTATAGCCCTTTAGTCGTACCTAGGCCACTGTGGCCCTGAATTCGTTCACGTACCCCCTACACATAGTGATCCAAAGTTATAGACATCGACAACCCTTTAGCACACATCCCGCAGCAGAGCCCAACTCATGAAGTTAACTCGTTGGTTCCCAACTGGACCCTGAGCTCTACTTCCTATTTGGACTTCCTTTGCATCTCAGGTTTCGGTCGAACTGGAGTTGGTCTTCAAAAAAGTTGTCACGTAATCGCAGCTCCAACCCGGTTCGGGTCGGTTGTGTATAGTGCCCCATTCCTCATCGGTTCGGTTCGGATGCCTCTGCCTGGGTTCGACTCGGTGGTTGCTCCCTCCTACATGTCCCGATCCGATTCAGTGCTTCGCTCCAACTCCAGCTCCAAGCTTGGTCCTCCGATCTGATCCCCTCCCTGGCTCTATTCCGATCCGATCTCCACGCCCTTACTTCCGATCCAATCCCCTGTTGGTCTCTCCGATCTAATCCCCTGCCCAACTCCAACTCTAAGCAAATGGCCTTCCTTCTCGCCAAGCCCCTTATGCTAAGTTCCAACCCGAATCGAGTCCACTTGCCCGTTCCTCCTATCCGATCCGAGCCCAATAATCCGATCTGGTTTGAAACCCTACACATTTCCTACAACTTTCCAGCGACTGTTTTACACCATACGACGGCGTTTTCGACCATTCTAACTGTTCTAATCAATCACAAAGCATACCATACAGTCATAGCAACTCAGAGAATCAACTATTAACACCAAAACAACAATATGACAAGGTTAAGCGGATCAAACATAGCCAAAATCCCATATTTCCCTTAAGCTTGTTTAAGCAAAACTAATTATATGATTAGCAAAACTTAACCAAATTAACCCAAACTTCTAACAGAGGTCTAAAACAATATTTCAAAATTTATAAATATTTTTCCAGATTTTAATCATTTTAAATTCGCTAATTAATACTAATTACCCTTAATTAACCATAATTAGTGAAGAACTATGCAAATCACTCACCTTGGCCACAAATGAAATACCTAATCTGAAGTGAATCTCTGTTTGGCGCCGTTCCCGACGTAACACAACAGTTCTACCTCGATTATTGTGCTAATCCTCCTTGATTTGATGTTGCTAAACTTAATCCTTGATTAGAGAGTGATTTAGAGATGTTTTAGAGGTTGGAGGCCATTATTAGGGTTCTTAGGAGGTAAATGGCGGCTAGAAAACTGAAATGAAATGAAAACCTAACTCATTTCAGCCTCCCCATAACCCTAATCCCGAAATGGGTTATGGGCCCATTTACTAATCACCTCATTTGGCCCGGTTAAGCAGTTTTTCACCTTCTAAAAATTGTTTCAGCCATATCTCCCAAATGGTGAGTCCGTTTGGCTGATGTGACCACTCTACGGAAAGGTAAACCATCATCCGGAGCCAATGGAAGTGGTTTCAGATCAAAACTCCTTTCGAATCAAAAGTTATGGCCAAAACAGTATCAGCTAGGGGCAAAATGGTCATTTAAAAATCGGCAAAAATTATGAACATGGGAAATGACCCCAATAGTCGTCTCCCAAAGTTACATGACTATACGACACCGTAAGTGAAAGAAATAAATATTCTACGATCCTGTGATGCGTAGAATGCGGGTTGTTACATGTTCACTTGGATAAGATCAAAGTTATTTAAAGCAACATTCAAGGACCTTATCTCATTAAAAGTAACAGGGTTACCTCCAATTCTGTCATCAAGACAAAGAGGAGAATTAAAATCACCACAAACTAACCATGGGTGAGTGTTCTGCCTAAAAGCTGGAAGCATTTGTAAAAGTGAAGTTCTAGCATTAGCAAAATTATGCGCATAGATAATAGTGAAATAATAAGAAGTGGCAGTGGGGATGTGCAAGTTATGATAGTGAATATGCTGACTCGAGGATGTAATCTCCGAGAAATTATGTATGTTAGGGTCAAAAATTAGTAGAATCCTGCCATAACTTGCAACATGTAAATTATGAATAAAGGACCAGTTCAAGTTAATATACCTGACTGCCCTAAGGGTAAGAGGCTCATTCAGCTTGGTTTCAAGAATAGGGAGTGCAGAAAGGTTGTATTTCCTGATCAAGAGCTTGCATTGATATAATTTTGTGTCCTGATGAGCACCTCTAATGTTCCATAAACAAAGGTTTTGCTGCATTGGGAGAATCCGGTGTTTTTTATTGATTGCCATAGATCTCGTCAAGATCTGACTTGGGTCTGGTACTTTACCTTTATTGATAATTTTAAGATTTTTCCTAGTTTTGTCCACCTCGAATAAGTGAGAATCCGTTGGGTTCAAATGACCTGGAGGAGGTGTTATGCACACGTACGGGTTATCCTTCATGATGTTATTAATAGTTTCATTGTGCATGGAAGTATCAGCAATACTCAAATCATTTTGGTCCTGTATTTCCTTTTCTTGAATCAAAGCTTTCGGTAGGTCATCATCATCCTTCCCAATCATAGCAAGACCGTGAATACCTGGCATTAAATCCATTATTGCAGGCTGTAGTTCGTGATGCTGGCCAATTTGCTCCTCCTCATTAATATGCATGGCATGATCACCATCACCAGAATTGATTTCGACTACAGCCTTAACTTCTTCTTTTGTAAACACATTATCAATGTCTTTTTCACCTTCGTGAATTTCATGCTTAGATACACCTTTCCCATCTAAAACATCAGTATTTTCAGAGGGACACTCCACAATATTTTGTTCGAGCTCATTGGCTTCATTGAGCTGTAAATTTGCTTCCTCATTCATAGAATCAAAACTACTGCGAAGATTTAGCAGATCAAAAAATTTATAATTGCAAGCTCCATAGGAATTCGTCAATGCTAGCTTAGATGTTCTGGCTCTAAGGTCCCAAGTCCTTGGAATCTCTCCATCTTCAAGAATATCATCCATCTGACGAGAGGACTGAATATTCCTTCTTTGCCATTGGGATTTTTTTGCAGAAGGCATAAAGTCGGCTAACGTCCTCTTATACCTAGAATGCTTGAAGGAAATCTTTTTCTTACTCCTTACCACTCTTTGCCAAGGCTGAGATTTAATTGCATCTGTCCTCCTCTGCGGTAAAATCTCTGGCCTATTCACTGTATTGTTAGATAAAACATTACTACTTATGACATTATTCACTTCATTGCTCACAGCAACTAAAGGTTGCTTACTAGAATTCCTAGGTTGCTCCTCAAAATTAGTTGTTTTCTTCCTTATCATTTGTTCATGGTTATCTTTCTTTGCTATATTCACTTCACATTCTTCCGTGCGATGTCTGAACACTTTACAAGCAGTGCAGACAAGCAGTTTCCATAGATAGGTAAATTTGATACTCTGAGTACCACCATCCGGAGTCTTGACAAGAAAATTCTCAACTAAGTCAGCATCAGGTTTCAGCTCAATAAGACGTCTAACAAAATGTAATCTCTCTAGCTTTTCAGTCATCACGTCCATACAAACCAGTTTGCCAAACCGACAAGCTAGCCAATTTATTCCGGGAAGAGACCAGAAGAAAATGGGAGTTTTCGAAAACTGCACCTAGATCGGGATAGCCTTGACAGTTCCTCTAACATTACAAATTTGGGGATCATAAGCTTTGATTATAAATAATTTATTTCTCATAAGAATGGGATCACCTGATAAAGCTCTTTGCCTATCTTCTTGATTTGAAAATTGAAAAATAAAGATTACCCCGTCAGATTTCATTTTCATGGTACCTTTGAGGTTCCAAGTGGATGAAACCTTTTGATAAGCAGCCGTGAAAGATAGAGACTCAACCAGGAAAAATCCGACGGGAGCATCCTTCCAGAGAAGCATGTTAGCTTCAATAATTTCATTGGTATACTCCATCGCGTTATCGGAGAAGGTTGGAAACATTTCGACTGGTTCATAGATTCCGACATTTCTAGGCAAGTGTTGGAACAAAGAGGCCCAACGTTTATGAATTTCGTGCTCAGATGATGCTTGCGAAAAGACTTCAGAAGAAGACGAGGTTATGGGAGGATCAGGAAGCGCCGGAGGTGGCACTGGTAGAGGATCTACAGCGGGGGGTAAGCCGGATAAGGGTTCGTTTGGGTTCGAAGAGAGAGAGATCGGAGCAGAAGAGAGAGAAGCCATGGAAGTTACTGTTGTTTTGAATTTTGATAGAGAGAATATAGTTTAAGAAAGTAAAATGATACAAATGATATATTTTATTCAACACATGAATATTTTATATAGTTCATATACAATAAAAATGATATTTTTATTGAATAAATATATTATTCACAATCAATTTTACAACCATAATCCAAATATCCACAATACAATCCAAACAAACAACCATGGTTTGTACAATAAATAGTGTCGGGGGCTTCTAAGCCCCGTCTGTAACCTAGAATATATTTAGCTGTAAAATAAATTGTGTGAGAAAGAGTTCTCACTTTGGTTTCCACTCCACCATACTTTATTTCTGAATTTCTGTTTTTAACCAAATTAAACAGACGTTTAATTTTATCAAAAATTCCAATTGTTCCTGTTTCCGTTCTGGTCAGTTCTAAAATGTAATGTTCGTCGTTGTGATCCCAACGAACCCAAGTTTGTCAAAATTTGACATTGTATGAAGAAGTTATGCTATTACAAACTTTGATTTCGTAATTAATAATTAAATATTTAATTAATCTAAACATTTTCCTTAACTCACTTTATAATCAATCGTCTTCCTCTAACACCCGCTCGAACCCATTACTGCCTTCCTAGGGTTCGATCTCATGCACAATCCAAGGCACCAGCACCCGATCTGAATATGCCACTGCATAGCCCTCATCTCCACCTTCCTATGCCTAAAAAAGCAGGCAACTTGGTGGGCCCACGGCAGCAGGAAACACCTCCGACTGTTGAGACATCCTTACCCAATTTCTCCCAATTCTCGAATTTAAACCCCATCACAGCCGTTGAAACTCGAGTTCTCCCTTAGCTTGGCGATTTTGCTTTATAAATTTTATGAAATCATTGTTTATATTAAAAGAAAAAAGAAGGAGAAGGATTGAAGAAAATCCGCCCTTGAATCGTATGGAGCGGCTGGGAAGGAGAGTTGACCGCGGGTTGTAGAAAATGAGGGGTTTGACCTCTATTTGACCAAAATATATTATATATCTTTTAATTAGTTTGGTTCCAAAAAGTGA
The DNA here is from genome assembly GCA_030737875.1 of Allium sativum. Lineage (NCBI taxonomy): Eukaryota > Viridiplantae > Streptophyta > Magnoliopsida > Asparagales > Amaryllidaceae > Allium > Allium sativum. Next base: position 20,880,996 of record CM060909.1, on the reverse strand, counting down.
TATTTACATTCGAACTCCAAATCAAACCCAACGACTATTGCCCCTAGCTAAATACCCCTATTCCGGACACAATGGAATATGTTTCGTAAGCCAATTCGATAGTTACAATTAGTTTTCATTAAAATTAAAATATAAATCAATATATATCTAATTTAAACGTACATTTTAATTTACCGGGGCCACATACTGACTCCAAAAATTCCCGAAAAATAAATCTAGCTATGTTTCGATGATATGGTCCTAACAAAACTAATTATGTCGGATTTGGAGGCCGTTTGAAAAAGGCCATTTTCTAGTCGATTAAATTCAAACTAAAAGTACAAACGCATTTAAATTCACCACGCTTACATACTACTTCCCAAAATTATGAAAATTGGAATCTAGCAATAATTTGACATTCTGGATCCAAAAAAAGTGTTTCGTCGAAAACGGAGGTCGTTTGCAAAATAGCCATTTTTAAGAGCTATATATTATATTAAAATATATATAAGTTCCATAGCGACTATTCTGAATTTTAAATTGGACATAACTTTTAATTTATACTATGAAATCTCAATTTCTTACATTCGTTAGGAAGATATAGTTTAACAAATTCAAATATTTCTGGTTTTATTGAAATTTGATTTATTTTGAATCCTGTACATTCATTTGAAATTTAAAATCGAATTTTCAAACAACCGCTCCGTTCCAAACTCTTTTTATAATTAAAATAAATTTTTACGTTCTAACTTCAATTAAAATAAATTTTTAGTCGTTATTATTTGAAATAAATCATTTTAAATATTCAAAATCCATTAAATTAGCTAAAATAAAAAAATAAATTGGTTCTGAAAATCCGGGTTATTACATACTGTTTATTTCCGCTGTGTTGTAAGTGTTGTACTTCGATAATGGTATTATATACAGATACTAGTTTTTATTTCAAAATTATGTTATATAATATATTTATTCATTCCGCTTTGAGATTCATGCTACTCTGATTTTGTTGTTATGTTCTTCTTCCTCTTCTTTTCTAATTTTCTATCTTATCTATTTCTCACCCTCTAATTTATTTTTATTGACGTTCTGGTATTTTCGATCCTTGAATAGTCGACATTGTGTTTATGTTGATTTTCTAGGTCGAAAATTCTGGTTCGTTGCATTTGGAATGAAATGTATGAAGATTATAATTTGTGTGCCCGACAAAAAGGTACATGTTTAAATTCAATATGCATTTTTATGTGCCGAATCGGCAAGCCACTTGGCTTTTTGATTTTCTTTTTGAATGGAAATGGCCTAGAGAGGCAAGTTGGAGTTTGAGCTATTGGCCGGTACAAATGAGGTGCTGGCGAATTTTTCTGGAAATTTAAGGAGTTGGAATATTTTTAAGAAGAATTGATAACTATATATATATATATATATATATATATATATATATATATAGAATTCGATAAGGAAATGAACTAAAGAAGAATATACAAACAAAAAGGAAATCTATATATTAAATATGGTAAAGATAGAAAAGAAATGTATACACGTTTTAAAAAATGAATAATTGGCTTTAGGTGCTGGCGAAATTTTCCAAAAATTTAAGGAGTTAGAATATTTTTAAGAACTAGAAATCAATGTATCGATATATATATATATATATATATATATATATATATATATATATATATATATATATATATATAATTCGATAAGGAAATGAACTAGAATAGAATATTATAAACAAAAAAAATCTATAAATTAAATATGGTAAAGATAGAAAAGAAAGGTATACACGTTTAAAAAAAATGAATAACTGGCTTTTTGTGATGTTGATTATTCGGTAATAGTAGTCTTGTCTATTTTAAAGTTAAGGTGTTTTCAGTCAAGGTCTGAGAGGTAATTATACCCCAACTTGATTGATTTCATTATTAACCAGTAAATAAAAAGATCCAATCTTGAAGATCAATGTTTAAATAAGATTTAGTGAATGCAGAATTTTGGGTTGTTGTAACGATGTTTTACACAACATTCATTTTAACCCAAGTACGTGGAAATTTGGAAATATAATAATTAATATTTCCTAAGTATAGAAATGAATGGTCGTGAAAAGGAGAAGTAAATGGAAATGAATTCCAATTATTAATAGAAGATATTTTCTAAGTATAGAAAATAAAAGAAGGTGATATATGAAATGTTTTCCAAATAGCGTAAGAGGCCAAGATAATTATTAAAAATATTAGGTTAACAAATATTGATAAGGAAATGGAGAAGTTATTTAATTAATGAAATATTAAGTATGGGGACCAGTGATTTGTTTGATGCTTTGGATGAATGTTTTTTTTCTCCGATAGTTAAATAACCGACTATCGAAGTATTGGACAATATCGTTGTCAATATGGAGAGTCTTGTTGGATTATTATCCAAGAACCACTGTGTATCTGCAGTAGCGTTGCGAATCAGATTATATAAAGAAAATCAAAGATGGAGTAAAGTGCAATGGCTTTTTCTATCAATCCTAGGTAGAAATTGCCTAAGATGGATTAATGGAATTTATTCCTTCGGCTCGTTCAGTCCCGGAACGAAGTGCGTGGATGAATGTCCGACAGAGTATTTTCAATAATCGCATATGTTGTTCTGTACAAATATACATATAGTGATGAAGAATTTATTCACTTAGCTTAATATCAAAAATATTTTTGTGCAAATCAATTAGTGATTAACAGATCTGACAATGTGGCATTCAAAGTGATTATGCTATCAATAAAAGGTAAGTAATCATAACCTCAAGCCTTGCAACCGGGAAATGGTATAAAATCGGGTTGGTCACATGGCTAAGTGGGCCGCACCCAAGTAGGATGTATTATCACCTGACCTAGAGAAATTCTATTTTCTTTTTTAATGTTTCAATGTTGTCCCTTCCGGGAAACGGTTGCTTATCCCAACCGTTAGTGACAATACATTCGGTTCTCTCAAGCGAAGTGAGGGGTCGGTTATGTTTAGCCTGGGTTGCTAGATGTTCTTGTTGAACCCAGTGTATTCCTCTTGAGAGATACGCTGTCGGAAGGTGGTCCCATACCTTACCAGTTGGAATCCATTCTCCATTAAGAGCCTGGGGTTTTGATTGTATACTATGTATGTAGAGCGTGAGATGCAAGCATTCTGCTAGATTATTATTTACTTGTTTTAGACACTATTATAATATCAGAAAAGTTTTAATTTTAAGAAATATTTTGGGTTATCGTAAGGTAAAAACCAACTGTGTTTATGTGTGGATCGATCTTACGATTATCTTTTCTGTTAAAAGGATTCTTTTAGTTAAACCAAGTGTTTGGAGTTTACTCCAGTTTTTTTGTTTTACTCTAAACTCTTGGGTGCCCAAATTTGTACGAGAAGTCAAGTAGTTCAGGTGTTTAAAGCTACCTAGAGGAGCTTAGAGCAATTGGCTTCAGCGTTATCTAGTTATTGTTATTTTCGATGTGTTGTAAGTATTGTACTCTGATAATGATATTTTACATAGTTAAAATTTTGTACTCCAAAAGTTGTTATATATTTATATTTTATTCCACTATGATGAGAGATTCTGTGTTGTTGTTTATGGTCTTCTATCTTTTTCTTCTTTATTTCATAATGATTCATATTTCTATGCAATTTGGGTTGGACATGGTGTATTTAGTTAACTCAGATAGTACGGATTTGCGGGCCATTACATGTTGTCATCAAAACACCATTCTCCAACAATCTCCCCGTTTTTGATGATGACAACCTTGATTTATAAAATATTCATACCTGCTGGCACTTTTTAATCTGGTTCTTCAAATACTCCCCCTAAAACTAAGCCTAACTTATCCTTATTTTATAATTTCTTCCCCTTTGTCATCAACAAAAAGTGCCTTTAAATATACTCCCCCTAAATCTATACCATAAGTAACTTATATCTATCTATTCGAAGGTTATAATTCTTAATTCTATACTGGTATACATGACTCCGTCTAAATTCATGCCTATATTATCCTAATTCTAAAAGTATAAATAAATCTAACAATTCAAGTATTACAGTTAATATTTACAAATATTTCAATCCATACATATACAAGTTTCAAACCCAATCTAAACCAAGCAATATCTACAAGCAAGTTCAAACAAATTCAAATTAAACAAACTAACAAACAAATCATACCAAACAATTCAAATATCTCTTGGAACTTCCACCCATCCGTCTCCTCCAAAGATTGGATCTTTCTTGATGACTTCCCAATCTTCATCTTCTTTTGTGGATGGTGATTTAGCGAGGTTGTTCTTTTCATCTATGAAATGAGAAGAAATTAAGATATGAATGACATCAAAGTGTTTCTTTTGATATTCAACCATCTTCATTTGACTCAATTCAAGATGACGCTGATTAGGAAGTATTATAGATAGGATTTTCTTGAATGAAATCAAAGTTTTTTTAAGATTTTCACTCAAACTGTGAATAGGATTTTCCGTAATTTGATATTATAGAAAAGGAATGATTAGAGAAGAAGGAGAAAGTTTAGAATAAATTTTTCTGGAAGAAAGAGGTATTTATAGGGCCTGGAATTCGTTTAAAATGAAGAGACACTAGTTGGTTATTTAAATTTTGAATTTTGAACAAATTTGAAAAACTAGCAGCTATATGTCGACATGCTGAAAAATGTATGTCGACATACCTATGTTAGTTTTTGATTATTTGAGTTTTTGTTTGATTTTTTAGTTGTTTATTATTATATTATATTACTTTATATAGTTTTAATGTTTTTACAAATATTTGGGATAAATTTTGACAGCAAACAAGAATATATATACTAGTACTCAAACAAAGATACATTTGAATGATACATGATACTAAATACGAGATTCAAAAGCAAATAAAAGCAAATACAGAAGATAACATAAACTAAATAAGCTTAGAATTCAGCAGATGATGAGGAGGAAGATAATAATCCAAGTTTTCTTCCTACCTTGCCAAAGAACTTGTTCATTTTAGAAGACATTTTATTAAGTGTCTTCTTTATCTTCTTTTGGTTCTTGGCTAACTTTACTTGATTTTGGACAACCATTTCTTTGGATATGGTTTTGCTATTATATGGACATTCTACACTTTCAAAAGGTGAATCTTCTTCTTTGTCAACTTCCATTGGATTTTCTTCTTATTGCATTCTAGCTTGTTAATCCTCAAATGTTTCATAAGGCATGAAAACGATTAGAATTTGCATAAGATTTATATTTGCCGAATTAAACACCTTTCTTGACACAAATTCTTATCTTTCGAGATCCACTCCAAAATACTTAAAAATCCGAGTAAGATAACCTCCATGATAAAAAGTGTTTTCCTTGGTGGACATCTCTTTAGGCTTAAATTCTTTCAAAATCACACCGGCCCAATTAATATCATAAACACCAAAGAATAGCAAAAATGGCATTTTGGACTTTAAGTGTAGGGTTGTTGAAATTTCCCGAACGAGGTGTGAGGGTATGTTGAAGTAGGAGGTTGATGAAGCGATTTTTAAATTCCAAATGATCATCGCTTTCAAATATATGATGAAAGGTTTCCAAATCTGTTTCATCAATTTCAAATTATGAAAAATCTGAGCTCGTACTCTTACAATTCAAATAGTACCCAAAATTTCACAATCCAAAATGATTTGAGTGCCTTTTATCTTACTCCATACTTGACTCTCGTCTCCTTTGTAAAATCCATGACCCAAATTTGCTTAAAACATTTTGAAGAGTATTGTGTAACATACTTCATCGTTATCCAGAGCATCGGTCAAGCTTAAAACTTCATTTTAATGAAAAAGGGAACGAAGATCATAAGAAGGAAAATCTTCGAAGATAGCGAATGCTCTCATGTTAACTTTTCATTTGCCATATATTAACATAGGCTTGAATAGCTTCCTTATTATTGTAGAGATTTCCTTTGAAGGTTTTGGACAATCTTATAATGTTTGGTGTACTAGAGGAAGCCATTGGAGATAATGTTTAGTTGTTTGAATTTTGAATGATAGGTAGAGAGAATAAGATTGAATAGGTAAGTAAATAGAGATTGAATAGGCACAACTTTTCTGAAATTAAAGACACGTTTTAAGACCTTGGGAGTTGGTGAAATGATGGAGGGCAGTTTGAAAGTTTAAACCTTTGAAATTCAAAATTTGAATTTCATTTACTGGCCTATATGTCGACATGTTGATTTCTATATGTCGATGTACATATTGGTTTTCAAAAGACTTATTGTTTTGACTTTGTTTTATTATATTAATGTCTTATATTTCAGGTTTATTGTTTCCTGAATTAATCCTAACATTCATTAAAAATTAATTACTATTTATTATTTTGAAGAAAAAAATTATAGTTGAAATTTGAATTTTTAGAATTTTAAAATGAATTTTAGAATTTAAATTTTCAAATCCAAACAAGACAAACAAAACATCCGTTCATCCGAATCAACCAAAAAATTAAAAATTAATTAAGTGTACCTGGTTTTTAGATTCATTTCTTCGTTATTTTCTGAATTTTGAATCGTTGTGAAACACATGTTTGTGTTTCTGGTTTCTGGCTTTTCATCACTTAATGATGAATCTGAATCATCTAAAGCTGCTGCATATGCCCTCTTTCTCTTCTTTAACGAATTACTATTGTTTGTTTGTTGATTTGGTTTATCTCGATATGGACACATTCTCATTATATGACCTGATTTGTTGCAATTATAACATCTATCATCATTTCTTCTGAACTTCCTTGACTATTTCTCTGAAAATTATTTCTCCTTTTATATCTCAGAAATTTTCTGAAATTCCTTGTCATTAAAGCAATTTCTTCGTCGTCCTCACTGCTTGAATCAGAACCATCTATTGTTGCTTTGAATGCTATAGAGTTCTTTTCTGTGGGCTTATTTTTCTTTCTTTTCTGTAGTTGAACTTCAAATGACATCAAATTCCCTATTAACTCCTCAATTCTCATTTCATTGACATTGTCGGCTTCTTCAATCGCAAATGTTTTCTGATCCCGTTCTAAATAAGTTTTTCCCAATGCTATTAATGAATGCGCTATCTCCTGGAATCTGCAATACATATCGGAGATAGATTCATTCTCATTCATTTCAAATAACTTAAACTGATTGATTAGCATTGATATCTTTGTTTGTTTAACTTTATTGGTTCCTTCATGAGTAACTTATAATGTTCTCCATATATCATAAGCAGATTTACGAACCGACACTCTATTAAATTTATTTCTATCTAACAAACATAATAACATATTCATGGCTTTAGAATTACTTTGTGCACCAGTCTTTTATTCATTAGTCCATTGTGCAAAATTAGTAGTGGGTTCAACAAATTCAGTCTATGTGTTATTCCATGTGTCAAATCCTACTGATTGTAAATATATTTTCATTCTACATGCCCAATACGAATAATTATTGCTATTAAATAGTTGTAGTCTAACAACGGACTGACCTCTACAAAAGAACTATTATTACCAATGTTGGTTACCATTTAATATTTTTAAAAATCATATTATGAACATTTTGAAAACCTATGCTCTGATACCAATTGTTAGGAAATGCAGAATGCGTATATTAAGGCAAAACAAACATTAGAGGAGGGTGAATAGCATTTATAAGGAATTTATGAAAATCTTAAACTTAATTGATCTCCTATACAAATCACACAATGATTATCACACCAGAGATGATCACAAACACAGAAAAAATCACAGACACAAAAATAGATAAATATAAATGCAAAAAAAAGAACACATCGAATTTTATACTGATTCAGATTACTCCTACGTTCAGTCCCCCGCGACGCTGGATTGCGCAGAGTTTTACAATTATTAATGTCCAAGTAAAACCCCTTAATTTCATGGCCACAAGGTTAACACTGCTCCAAACACCCTTGATTTCACGGCTACAAGGTTGACACCACTCCTTTTCCTTGATTTCAAGGCTACAAGGAACACAACCTTTTCCAAACAATTCCCAATTAATTACAACAGCCTTAGAACTCTTCAATAGCACTTTAGAGTAGTTGATAGAGATTGAGATAAGAAGAAGTTTGATATAATTTGAGTAGAAATCGGCAAAGTATAAGTGTATAAATCAAGAAAATAATGTATATTAATGGTGGTAAGTAAAGGGGTAAAGATGGAGAAGAAAGAACGATTAAAAATTTGAAATCAACCCATTTTATGGTGCCCCAAAGGTTGCAACGTTTCTGAAACGTTTTAAATAGTGAAAAGACACTTCCTTTGAAAATTGAAAATCTGACAGTTAGATGTCGACATGTATAATTATGTATGTCGACATATGTATAATATTTTGATTTTTTAAAACTATTTTTCAAGTGTTTAAACATATATTTTATTCTGGAAATTCTTGAATCAAAACTTAGTAATCTATATGAATATTCTAAAGTGTAAAATCATATGAAAACATACTAATCTATTATATAAACATATTTATAAGGTTATAAGATTTAAAAACTGTAAAACTATATATATATATATATATATATATTATAAAGTTATATGTATATATTAAACTTTATAACCATGTATGTTTGAAATCATAAGTAAGATAATAGTTTGAAATGATTTAGAAAAATAATTTGAAATCAGGATTTGAATTTTGAAAACAAAATTTGAAAATCAGAATTTGAACCTGGAGTGCTATTCGGAGTCTTACATATAAAATAGACTCAATTACTATATTTTTCTTGAGCTCTTGATATCTCATGAATCTTAAATCTCTTGTGAATCCTTAATCTCTTAGAACTCTAAAACTGTACAGTTCTTCAGTATTTAAATCTTGTATACAAACCCTGCATATATATATATATATATATATATATATATATATATATATATATATATATATATTCTAGAAGAAAAAGAATCGCGGAAAAGGCTCCCCTAAAGGAGACAGTTACAACCGCTCCTCCACCACCAAAACCATTAGACCAACCTTCTCAATATCGGCATTCGTGGGCTGGTGCGGTGCGTGTCATCAACAACGACCATCCAGAGTTCACATGTGATTTGATTTTCATGCCGGACGATTCGAGGGAAAACCATAACTTCTTCCAAAATCCTGAATCGAACAAAAAAATTGCAGAAGAGAAATGGGGTAATTGATTAGTCGGTTACGTCATTGGAAGTAGACCCATATATACCCAATTTTGTACTTTGTCGAGAAGAAGTGGAAACCGACTGGTAAGTTCGATGTTTATTACAAGAAATCTAGATTTATAATTATTCGATTTGAGAAGTACAAGGACTATTTAAGGATAATTCAATCTGGGCCACATACTTTTAATTTGCGGATAATTATATTAAAACAACGACGTCTAGGAATGATACTCACTTATGGTTATTTCACTTCTATCCCAATTTGGATTAGACTGAACGATTTACTGGTTGATTTATGGAACAAAGATGCAATTCGTAGGATAGCTAGCCTCCTAAGTAAACCAATAAGGATGGATTCCACTATTGTAAATGAGACTAGATTGAATTTTGCAAGAGTTTTAGTTGAGATTGAATACAGGTTTTCTTACCCTACTTCAGTGCATGGTAAAAACTATGATGGTAATGAAATCGGTATTGAAATATTGTATAAATATAAACCTAAACCATGTACAAACTGCAAGGCTTTTGGACATTGCACTCAAAATTGTAATAGTTTAGTTATGCCGATGTGGCAAGAAAAAGGAATGGACTACATCTTGTCACAGAACAGCCAAAGGGCATTGAAGTAGGAAAACCCACACTGGCAACAGACACAAGTGTAATACCAAATGACGCTCGATGTGCACAAAATAAGGAGGATGGAGAAGTGTATGTAGCCCCTACTCATGTAAATAAGAAGTTGTGCAAAGGGAAAGAACCAGTTAGTTTGCAAACATCAAATAAGTTCGCCTGCCTATCGACAGAAGAGGAGATGACACAGAATGTTTCTCATTCGACTATAGTGGTGCAAGGTTCTATTTTACAGGACTTCAGAGTTCAGATGTACAACAGGGAAGATTTGAATATGATAGAGTTATTGCTGAAGATGTTAACACTATTTCTGATGATGAATATTTTGAAGATACATCTCAGCAATTTACAGATACACTGGCTGCATGCATAGCCGAGGTTCCTGAGCCACCACGGAACATTGATTTTTCATCCATGGTAAGTGATAACCCTGCTTATATTCAAAAACACAAGAGGAGCCAAACAACCACGACTCCGCCGAAGAGAAGAACGAGGAGCTCTGTAAATGTCACTTAAGAATATATAATATGTAGGGGTACCACTACTATGTTCTAACTCCTATCTCCCAAACTGTTGTTTGGGTTATATATGTGTACGTCGTGCTCATTCGGTATGTATTTGCTTTTTGATGTATTCGGGTGAATGCTTGAAGAGTTGTGTTTACTGCATGGATATTCCACCAACAGTAGAGTAAGCTATTTAAGAATAATATAAGCGTGCATATAATTGAATTTACAAGATGGTAATTGTACATACTAATGGCATCCTGTTCCTGGAGTGATGTTTCCAATTCGCTAGAACCGAGAGGTTTCATGTTCTACTACTGCATTATCACGCACTAGCTTCAGAAATAAGTCAGACGTGGAATTTTGGTTATTTTTTTGCAAACTGCAGCAACAACGTGGGAATAGCGAGTCACTAAAACTTGGAAGTGCAGCCCCTGTGGGTATCAGTTATATTATTTTATTATTATTATTTCTATTTTTATGTGAATGGGCTTGTAACGAGTTGTTTTGCTGATGTTTAGAAGGCATGCGAGAGCAAGATGTGGTGTTTTGCATATATGTTTTGTGAATACGTGTGTACCTATGTATATTTTGAGCAATAAAAGAACCTAGTTTCAAAAAAAAATTCTAGAAAGAGATGTTAGTATATATTTTATAATCAATTAATAATGATAATGGAAATAAGGTTATTGTCATCAAAACTCCATTCTCCAACGGGGATTTGGTGAATGAAGAAAGATGATTCTTAGAGTAGGTTCTCTTATTAAAATGACCATACTCTCCCTATTCTCAAGGCTACTTTTGTCTTTTTATTTTTGGACACTTGTCCAGTTTCTTTCATGCAAGCTTTTGTATGAGGACACATGCCCTTCTTGGTTATCAAAGATGTTTCTACACATATTAATTTATGCTAACACATATTTACATTGGTTAATACATGGTTATACTAAGGGAGGATTTATTTACTTTATATATGTGGTCATCACACTGATATGCACAAGATGTTTTAACAAGTGAAAATTCATTTGTTGATAGAATGATTTTTGATCTCATTATCAATATTTCTTCAAACTACTCACAAAATCTTCAAATTCCTTCCTAACATGTTTTTGAGTTGTGCGGTTATATTGGATATATTCCGAAGCCATTTATAGAGATAAACAAGAGAAGAAAAAGGAATTACAAAAGAAGGTTAATCAGAGCAATGGAAGAATAATAAAGGAAGGATAATCCAAACAATTGAAGACCAAAGCCTATTAGAGAAAAATGCTAAAGGGAAAAGGTGTTTGAAGTGATGAGGAGTTGGTTGAACCTTAGAATATCTTGTTAAAGATCCCAAGGGAAAAGGTGTTTGAAGTGATGAGGAGTTGGTTGAACCTTAGAATATCTTGTTAAAGATCCCATGACAATTTTACATGAAGATAATCAACCATTGACCTCAACCGAATCACCAAAATCCACAAATATAAGGAATTTGGAGTGCCGAAAATTTGAAACACTTATAAGTGTTGCAACATATATGTCGACATATAAGATTTGGTTTGTCGACATATAAGATTTGGTATGTTGACATATAACGAATTTACATATTTTCAAATTTAAAATGAGAAGTTATTTCCCTCCATCCTTTCATCAGAAGACACATCCCTTCAACCACTATATAAAGGGTCCAGGAAATGAATTTTTTCACCATCTTTTCATATTTTCTTCTAATCCTTCTCCATACATTTTCTATATAAATCCATTGAATATTATCTAATTACTCTTTTTAATCCACTCTCTTTCACTCCAATTCTTCATTGATTTGCAAGCTACACAATATCAGAGAGTTATACTTGAATTCACATCGTTCTCTCTCTGATTTCATCATGTTTCCTCTAAGAATTCAATGACATATTGCCATTGGAGGTCTATAGGACCGTTTTACCAAATCTGCAAGAATTTGTATCGAAAATACGAATACTTTCCATTGTTTGTTGTTGTTGATAAGGAGAAGGTGTATCTTAGAGCCCTTGAAATCAAGATTGTAAAGGTGATCTTGCCAACCGTGGAAAGTAAGCAATTATCGTGAAATTCTGCACGGTGGAGTGCATTTTTGGATGTGGGATTGCTTGGTCCAAACCATTATAAAAATCCCGGTTTCATTTACTTTTTGGCATTTCATTTTATTGCTTATTTGTTCTTTGATTACTTATTTCTGGTTGCAATTTGATTTATTCATAAGTAAGTAGTTATTAAACATTTCACCACTTCTAGTGTCTTAATAGCCTTAAGATCCATTAACACTGTAATGTAGACACCTAAGTTCCCAACATGACCAGTCACCATCATGTTTCAATGAGACTAATTAAAGCACCTAAATTGATCCCTAACAAAAGTTATGGTCAAAACAGTAAGTCATAGTCGCAAAGCGGTTACCAAATGATTAGACAAAAATCATGAACATGTCCACATCTCCATGAACAACATATTAAAATATAAGAATGATATGACCGCTAGAGAATTATATAGAATTATTTTACGATCCTTCGATACATAAAATATAAGTCGTTATATTCCCCCTCACCCTTTTAGGAATTTTGCCCTCGGAATCCCAAGCAAACATAGTATCTTGCAAGCCTACCATCCACGAGTACTCAATCTATCATCCAGTCAAGCATCCAACAATCCAGGCAGTAAAAATCCTACCCTAAAATGTGAAACTCTGGTGGTACAAGACATAATGGTACCAATAAGATATAATACATGGGACATACGACTCAAAGGGTATTGTATGGGTCAACCTCATACAGTCTTCCATTTCACTTGTGAAACTGTTACCGTCCTCGCTTCGTTATACCTTGAATAACTTAACAACCCTCCTCGTAAGTTGTTTCATTCCCAACGACGCGAAGCGGCTTACGAGGTATAGAAACTTTCTGCTATACTTCAAAGCCTTCTATGTGATCTGGAGATGTTATCATACTCGGGGCGTTCACAAAATTCCTTAGATAAGCCACATAAAAAACATTGTGCACACCCACCATCTTCTTCGGTAAATCCACCCTATAAGCAAGCTTTCCAATGCACTCTATAATAAAAAACGCTCAACAAATCTCAGAGCTAGCTTGCCTTTGCTTCCAAATTGAACAACATTCCTTAGAGGTGAAACCTTAACAAATACCAAATCTCCTATTAAGAATTCCAAATCATTTCTCCTTTTATCAGCATAACTCTTATAGAGATCTTAGGCTTCATTTATTCATTGCTGAATAATCTTAATATTATCCGTCGTTCTCTCATCATTTCTAGCCCAAGAACCAACTTTTCTCTATTCTCTAATCAGCAAGAAGGTGAATTACATGGTCTACCATACAATGCCTCATACGGTCCATACTAATACTCGGTCGATAGCTATTGTTGTAAGCAAACTCAACTGGATGAAGATGGTCTTCCTATGATTCTCCAAAATTCGATATGTAAGCTCTTATAAGATTTTCCAATACTGGATTTACTCTCTCAATCTAACCATCAGTTTAGGGATGATAAACCGTATTCATGTATAGCTCGGTTCCTAATGTTTTTTTGTAAGCTCTTCCAGAATCCATTGGTAAACAAAGGATCTTGATCACTTAGTATACTCTTAGGTATCGCATGGAATTGAATTATCCATGAAATTTACAATTTAGCCAACTTAAATAATGTCCTACTAGATTTGAAAGGAGTAAACATTGCGCATTTGGTCAAGTGATCCATAATAACTCATATACCTTCATATCATTCCTGGTCCTGGACAATCCATCAATAAAATCCATCGAGACTTTCTACCACTTCCATATAGGAACCTACAATGGTTGTAATAATCCACCTGACTTTTTTTGCTTAGCTTCAACCAACAAACAGTTCATATACTTCGAAGTAAATCTCCTAACATCCCCATCCATGCCTTCCTAGTACTAAACACGTTTTATATCTCAATACATGTTGTTACCGCTAGCATGAATATTCAGTGTATATTTATGACAATCTCTCATAATTTCATCTCTCGGTCCATCAATATCAGGAACAACCAGTTTTCTATCCTTGCGAAGATGACCATCTCGATCGATGTCGTAACACTTTATTTTCTCAGATTCGACTCTCCTTTCCAATCTTTGAAGAATCTCAGCACGCTTAGCATCTCACTTCTGACTTTCAGCAATCCTTTAAAGGAGAGTAGATCTAATTGATAAGCTCGCTAACATTTCAGGCTCTAACTCATATTGAGGCATATAATCAAATCCAGCTAAATATTCAAGGTGTCTCCATTTAGTAAACATAGTTCCCAATCTCACATGTCTTCTACTCAACCATCACTATGTTGTCTTTTCCAAAGTATGGGCAATACCAAAATCATAAGAAACTTGAAACTCTTACCACAGTTGCTGCCAAAGATTCATATCCTTTTGGGAGAAGAGGTACTTTAATGACCTATGATCCGTGAATAATTCAAATTAACTCCCAACAGAAAATTCATCTACATTTCAAAGAAAACACTATCATCGCTAACTCCAAGTCATGATTCGGGTAATTCCTTTCATGAGGCTTTAGTTGTCGACTCGTGCAAGCCATAATTTTCTCTTTTTGCATTAGCATTGCTCCTAGTCCAATGCCACATGCATCATTATACAAAACCATCTCTTTGTTTCCACTTGGAATAACCAATATAGGAGCACTCTATAACAACCCGAATTTTCCGTGATTGTCTGCTATAATGAATAACTATAAAACATAAATATTCGGGTAGATAATTAAGTTGAATATATCATTAATTTGGTTATTCGACTTAATTGTTCATGTTAATAATTAACTAGTGCTTTGTGATCTGATTGTGTAGATAATCACGATTAAGTGATTAAAATGAGGCTTGGATCATAAAATGAGAATATGGGATTAATTGTTGAAATACTGGTTTTGGGTGGAAACTGAATATTTTGGCAACTCAACAATATTAACAAGAGTTAATTGTGGTTGCAATTTTAAAATAAAGGCTTAAATAGTTTCTTATGGGTGAATTGTTATTGTTATACCCATAAGAAATGTTGTTTGGTGATAATATGTGATTATTGAGTTAAAAAATATAAATAAAGAAAATTTGGGTTTTTAGCAATATTGGTTTTATGAATTTAATAATAAGTTTATATAATGTGAGAACTTTGGAGAAATTGAAATAAGAATAAAATATAAAATGTGAAATTTGTTGCAAATATTAGTAAATTGGGACATATGTATATTTCCAAGCTTTGGTGTCTTATTGTGTTAAGATGTAAACATTTAAACTACTCGGTTTTGAGTATTTCAAAAGTTGTGTAAATTAAATCAAACTATTTGTATTTTTGTAAAAGTTGTTGTAATTAATAATAGTTGTGAAAGTATGTGTTTTACCAAGTTTTGATAATTTATTACATTAAAAATAAGGCATTTGTAACATTTAATATATATGTTTTGTAAACGTTTAACAAATACAAAAAAAGATGATTATGTTTGTGTAATTTATGTAAAATGAGTTACAAAATTTAATATTAACCTTAAAAAGCCTTTAAAATAAATTATAAACATAATCTTAAATTTTATTTAACAATTTGGTAGCTAAGATTTGTGAATTGTGACAAAATTCGGTGTAAAACATGGTTTGTAGGCTAATCATAGGTTAACATAGCCTAATAGCTCAATTAACTATTTAATAGAGTGATTATGGGATTAACTAATTTAACTTGGGCCTTAACCTCTAGGCAAGGAAATATCTGGAGATGGAAAGAAATTATGTACCTTTATCCTAGACCTCTCCTTCTCCAATGAACAAACAAAGAAAAATAAAAAAACACTTTACTGTCAATTCCAATTAACCTCAATCCACTTCTAAAACAAAGATATTAGTTTTTTAAATCGTCTTGCAGTAGGTAATTCATCTTAAACTCATATCTAATCCATGTTTTTTTTATCAATTTGATGAGATTTATCATTTACAGTAAATTATTTCTTCTTTCATGTAGTAGTTCTTCTTCTATAGGCAAAAAGCTGACTTTTTGCAAGCATATCAGCCTCTAGTTGCTTCAATTCGTGGCAAAATCACACTGAATTACTTCTAAGGTAAGTTAACCTCACACTTTTCTAGTTTGTCATGGAGTTTTTTGAATTTGTAGCTTATCTGTGAAAATACGTAGCTTACTACGCCTTCTGTGTTCAATTTCTTATGAAGCCGAAATCACAACCAAAGTCCATCTTTTTGTTGTTATAATTCCTATGTCTTTGAATTTTTGGGTATTAATCCTTTTTCATGTTATAGTAGAATTTCTGATGAGTGCATGTTCAAAATTTCATCTCAATCTGACAATGTTAAGCACCATAACATCATCAGAAAGTAACAATCCGAGCAGGTTGCGAACCTACTAGAAATCGTGACAAGTGGGTCGACTTGGGGGTTGACACATAGGGAATAGCGGGTCGACCCACCTGTTACAATGCACATTGAATTATTTCCCTACTTCTGTGTGTTTTGCTATAGATTTTGGTGCCTATTTTATTTGATGTTGATGCTATTATGTATGATTTTCATACACTATGAGTTTGGAAAACCAAGCCAATCAACACTCAATTCAAATCTCAGTTTCTTGTAGATTTTTTGTTATTCAGTTGTTGAATCTTATGCTTAGTTTTAAGTGTCGTTGAGCACACATACACGTTTTTGGACTTGTTTTCATATATGTATAAAATTATTGTTTTCTTAATAGCTTCGAGGCTATTATAAATTTATAATTTTGTTTTAAAATAAATGGCCTATAACAATAATAATATAAAAATATATTTTTAAATATATATAAGGATTTAAGAAAGAAAACAACAGATTTTTGGAAAAATCATTTTATATATCAAACTCGTTTTAGAAAAATCTAGTATATTTCTTATACATAAACCACACTTTTCTGCACCCTTCGAGATGACGTAATGGAAGTTAAATGGTATTGTAAACTCCATGATATGGGACACACTAGTGTATGAAATCGGTTAATTCTAGAATCCGCTGATTGAAACGGAAGATTTATTGATTGTGATTTGTGATTTCTGTGTTTTCCATTGCGGAGTTGATAAACGATTAGTAAACCAATGGCTAGAATGTGTCATATGGGACGCAATGTTACCACTACTGGAATTATTGTTTGTATGTCAATGACGCATATTGTGTTCATTGCATAGTTGACAAGCAACTAGTAAACCAGTAGTGCGAACATATGGTATGAGACCCGTTGTTACACTACTGGAATTATCGATCGTAAGTCGGTGTTGCATATTGTGAGCTAGTACCATGGGTTGCAGTCCCGTGCATATAGCAATATATGAACAAAGTTGTTTGTGTTTGTGTATTATGCGGTGAAAATCACACAGTTAGGCCTAACATTTATGGTACTTGACTAACGAAATGGTGAGGTTAACATCAGTCGAAATGGGACTTAAACACGGTAGTGACAATTAATCAATGACAGTGGAAACCAAACCTTAATATTAATTAGCTTAATTTTAAGGGCTAATGGGTAATAACAAACTGCCATATGATTGAATAAGCACTAAATAAAATTAGTGTGAGCTGCTAGAGATATGAAGAAGTTGATTTGGATAAATCTCAATAAATTTTTAGATAGTCTGGTAACAGAGACATTGAAATGGAAAATGAGCTTTACCTTTATGAACTTGGAAGTGGTGCCACTTCTAAGTAAGAGTTTACAGGGTTTGCTCTTGTAAAAGTCCATTAACCTGGGATGGAGCACATGGCCGTAACGGTTATCACAGGCACAAAAATTTATTGGTAAATTGAAATTGCATGTGTAATATTTTCGACTTTATAACTCAAAGAAGACTCGGTTTAAGTTAAGACCACTGATTCCTTCTTTAAACTCTTAAGATATTTACACTAATACATGGTTTAATCGAACAGATACCACATATGATACATAATTTCTAACTAAGATAAAACTGAATATCATCAAAAAAACAATCTAGTTGGCGTTCAAGCTTCTGGAACTGGCGACTGATATGGTTTCTTTTCTCCGTTTCCCTTCTCTTACACTTTTCTTCACGATTCCTCTAATTAACTTCTCTTTCTCCTCATCAACTCATATCTTCTTTCGCAATGCCTGTTTGTTTTATGAGGTCCACCGAGTAAACCCATGTTCCACTAACTTCCATCTGATTTTCTCCCTTTCCACTCTAACCCCTTCTTCTCCTTCGATGATCCGGATGCTTAAAATCTTGCGTGCGTCACTTCCTGGAAACTGACTAGGCCTCTTTCTTGTTACGCGAACCCTCGCAATTCAGCAGTTGAGGGTAACCTATTATTTGGTGTTGGGTTTTAGGTTATCCGATGTGTTAGCTATGATTTTTATGTCAATTGGACCGCGTCTTTTTTAGTTTGGGGTTTGGAATGCCTTCCTGGAGATTTTTGGTCGATTGTCGGGTTTGTCTGGTGTTAGGGTTGTTTGTCTGGTTTATCTCTTGTTTTCTGGCACCGCTGTCTACATGTAAGTGAAGCTCTTCTTTGTGTGTGCCTCGTATGGAAGTGTCTTCTTCATTAGAGCCAACAACCCCCTATTAAATTTTCCTTTGGTTTGAGATGGTTGTGGCTTGCCTTGGCTACGATTAATGTTGAAGGCCTAGCCTCTTGGTGTTGTCTTCTTCCTCCCCTTGGCATAGCTTAGTCGTGCTGGTTGTCTTGATTGGGTGATGTTTGTCCAATACTTTGTCACATCAATATGTCACCTGATAAGTGTTGTGTACCTTACCCTAGTCATGTCAGCTTTCATGTCACTGTTCTCTGCTTATTTGCGGTACTATGCAACTATGTAATCTAGTCTTAGCCATGTTTTGTGTACCATGTGTGCATGTTGTATTTCCCTAGGCTATGTGCCATGTAATTTTATCTTGTAATCGTGTTGCTTTTAGCTTCCACATCATTTTTCTCCCTGCGTGGAGAAGGTAATTGGGGTGTAATTTTATAGTCTAGTCAGTCTGACTAGCTCCAGTCCTGTAAGCTAGTAAGTACTAGTGGTTGGACCACTTTAAAACCGATAATGGTGGATGGTCCACCTTAAAAACTATAGTTGATTGGTAATCTTCCAGCCACCTGTATTATTTGTAATTATTATTTGTTACAGTAAGAAGTGTTTGCAATCACTTTAAAAATCAATCGACTTTTCCAAAAAAACATAATCTAGTGAGAAATTGTTGAGGGAGATTGTTTTAAAGAGGGAGCAATTATATAAACTGCCATATCACCAAGTATTGCGAACTAATCCTATATATAAAGGAACGGTTTGCATATGGTATTGTGAAATTAAAATGACTTGGTGTGACAACCTCCCCGTACCTCTTGCACAAACCGAGGAGAAGTGCACTGTATAATGTGCCAGGCCAATACGAGACGATCATCAGGAGTAGATAACACACGCGGAAACCTGATGTATAACTCACAGCATAAAGATAAAATATAATAGAACATATACAACAGGAAATAGTAGTGAAGCAAAATTGAGCAGAATCTTAAACTTACATACCATCATGAGAATATCCATACGTGAAACTTGAATACATCATAGTTTGTACAATAAGCCTCACTACTAGTCACTCAGAGTAGCACACATTGTATTAAATATAGCAACGGAAACAACAAGTATGTATAGTAGAAAATAATATGTCACCCTCTTGCTCGTCGTCGCTTTGGTCCTCATCAAGATCTACTACCTGCTACCTAGTCTGCTCATCCATAACCGGATGAACAACCCAAGGTCATAAGAGGGAGACATAAAACCTTGAATCAGCCAATAGTCCTAATGAGCGATAAAACAACTATCTAACATCATCAATAAAGTATATGAGAAATAGGCAAATTAATCATCTAATCTACCAATACATCAATAGAGAGGAATCCCAACCTGTCTCCTCCACATTTGACAATGATAGCCTTTCCTAGAGAATTATAGAAGGAACAAGAAGTACATCCATACTAACCAATTATCAAGCATAGATCATCCTAATCAAGTTCAACATCCCCCAAGCACAAGCGCCGAAGGCCTAAACCAACATCAGACAAGCACCCAGGAGATATCTCCCTCAATGTTGGACAATCCACACAAGACGATACAAACAACAATAGCATCCATGACTCTAGCTATCACCGCCCGCCTTGCTTTGAAAGCATCATTAATCGCATGAGTCGCCACATCATGGCATCTGTTAAAGGCTAATGGTAACCAGGTTCTAGCAAAACTCCATACGTACATCGTGTATGTTTGTCTTACTAGACGAAGACAACTAGGCCCATCAAGTTTTTGCCCGGTGTACTCGACTATTCGTCTAGTCCTTTGGGCGTCCTCATTATACCCCTGCTTTGAGTCCGCTAGAACATCTGACTAATGATAATCCCTTGGCCTTCAATAACTCTAGCCGTCATCATCGACGATTATCCAAAAGCTCAAATGTCGTCTCGAGCAACCATTATCTTTGAGCTCAAACATCCTTAAGTCGTCTCTACATCTTCGTTGCATTTCATCGATCAATGAAGACTTCGCTTTGCTTCGAACACCCATCTGAATTAACACCGATGCAACGCCCGTCGTCCAACCAGAATAAACATCACTTAGTCAAATATTGATGGACCGTCCATCTTCCCATCACTGGTTTGTTAATCGATCAGTCCTCTTGAACAACATCATATAGCCTACTCTCAAAGGGCTTTACTCACAATCCACTCGTGCAATCCATGGTCCACCCCAACCGATCCATCAACGATCCAAAGCCATCTGATCCATCGCTTCACCATCGATCTGATCCCCCAGCCCTGGTAAAATCCTCCTTTTACTCCAACTTCGGCTGATCCATCCGAGCCTCGCAATCCACGTTCCATGCGATCCACACAACCCTTTCAGCCTTGCATCCGAATGATCCATCGATGAGCTAATTCCGATCCATCAATGCTTCATAGTGCTTATGTGCGCAACGATCTATGAACTCTAGAAAATGCCACTAACCCGCATGCCTGGCGATCCATATTAACGCATGCGATCCGATCCATGCTTAAATGCCTCATTCATATGCGTGATATGTGCCTGAAGCCAACGAACCGATCCACTCTTTACGCCCAACGATCCAAGCTGCTTGCCACTCCAGCTTCACATGTTCGAACCACACTTCCATTGCCACCTATCCATCTTCGATGATCCATACTTTTTGCCATGCTTTAGTCGATCCACCCATTTCTTGCACAACTATCTAGGCGATCCATGCTTTCCACGTCACCACCGACTGATCCACCCTTTTTTCAAATGATCCATCGCCAGATCTGCTTTTTGGTGAGAAATCCATCACCATCTACACTCTAACAATGATCATCTATACATGCAACTCATCCAATCGACCAATTTCATCCAAACAATTAATAACGCAACAATTCAGTCATCAACAATCATTAGCACATTAATAATCATCATTCAAACATAAGAAATCCACCATACCATGATAATACAATGAATGAATCAATAAATGGATCTAAACTTGCATAAAAACAGAATTAACTTATGAATTACCGTTATAATCTTGCTAGATTAGATCCTATGGTGATTTGAATTGAAAATATACTTACCTTCATTAGATCCAGGTGAAAACGACTTGAAATGATGAAAATAAGATCAAATAAACCCATATACTAAATTGAAACCATGTGAGAGATGCTTATCACTCATCAAATCCCCCAAAATAGCTTGAAATCAATGAATCTCTAATCCGGACAATGAAGAAAGACCTTCAAATTAACTAATTTGATGCGATCTACCCTTCCTCGATGTTGATATTCAATCTTCTTATGTAAATCTATTAATTAAATGAAGTGGAGTGTATTTGGTTGAGTCGGAGAATCACAGTTACCCAACTAAATGAGAGAATAAAGAAACTAAACCATTCTCCTACCTCTACCCCTCTATTTATAGCCAAAAGCACCTAGCCTTAATATGCCTCACGAATCAGCCCACAAATGACTAATTAGTCTGTTTAGAAAATGTGTAACACTAAAACAGCTATTACGCCCAAACCGATTACCAAAATCATAATATGAGAATAATCTGACACTTAGATAATTAAATAAAAAATAATGTACGATCCTATGATATGTAAAAAGTGGGTCATTACATTCTCCCCTCCATTAATAATTTCGCCTCCGATATCCCAAGCAAAAAGAAACAATTCGGCATGCCTACCATCCACGAGCAGCCAATCTACCGTCCAATCTAGCATTCATCAAGACATGCATCCATAGCCTTATCCTAGCATGCGGTACTCTAATAATGGTACAAGTTACAAAGGTATAAGGTGACACGACATTAATGGGTTATACCAATGAGGAGTTCTGGATGGATTGTCTTCATATTGTCTTCGTTTCCCACGTACAATCGTCATCATCCTCACTCCATTGCACCTTGACTAGCTTAAGCGTCCTCCTCCTAAGTTGTTTCATGTCATTCCCTACAACGCGAAGCAGCTAATGAGGTCTCGAAATTATGGACTCGACCTTTAGATCTCCATGCTAATCTGGAGATACCACCATATTCGAATCGTGCACACACTTCCATAGAAAAGACACATGAAAAAAAACTATACATACTCGACTTCTTCATAGGTAAATTCAATATATATGTAAGCTTTCTAATCAACTCGACTATCGGAGACGGTTCAACGAACCTTGGAGCTACCTTTCCTTTACTTCTAAACTAAAAAAATTCTTCAACGGTGAAACCTTCATGAAACCATATCACTAACATTGAATTCGAAGTCCTTATGACATTTATCGGCATAACTCTTCTGACGATCTTGGGTTTATTTCATTCATTGTCGAACAATCTCGATACAATCTGATGTTTCTCTTATTATCTCGGGCCCAAGTATCAGCTTATCTCTAGCCTCTAACCAACATGCTGGAGAATTACATTGTTTACCATACAATGCCTCGTATGGTGCCATCCCAATGCTTGACTGGTAGTTATTGTTATATGAGAACTAACCCAAATGTGGATGGTCTTCCTACGATCCCCCTTAGTCTAATACACAGCTCTACTGAGATCTTCCAAAACTCGGTTAACTCTCTCGGTTTGAGCATCGGTCTGGGGATGATAAGCCGTACTCAAACACGGCTCGGTTCCCATAGTCTCTTGCAAACTCTTCCAAATACACTAGTGACAATGGATCTCGATCACTCACTATGATCTTCGGATATCATGGAATCAAACTATCCATTTAATCTATAGCTTAACTAACTTCGATGCTATCCATATCAACCTGAAAGGAACAAAGCTTGCACACTTGTTCAGGCGATCCACTATGACCCAAATTCGTTCATTTCCTATCTTGGTTCTAGGTAGTCCATTGATAAAATCCATCGATATATGCTCCCACTTCCACATAGGAACTTCCAATTGCTGAAGCAATCCACTCGGCTTCTTCTGTTTAGCTTTCACCAACTGACAGTTCATGCTTTTGGAAATGAATTTTCCAACATCCCTCTTTATCCCTTCGCAATAATAAGCTCGCTTCATGTCCCGATACATCTTATTACCGCTAGGATGAATCGTCAACTTTGAGTGATGACAATCCCACAGAACCTTATCTCTCAATCCGTCAGTTTTAGAATAACTAGTCGTCCATTCTTCCGAAGCCAACCATCTCGCTTGACCTCAAATTCCTTATCCTTTTTGATTCTTCTCTCACTTCCAGCTTTTGGATAATCTAGACAAGCTTTTCATCACACTTTTGGCTTTCTCCAATCCTTTCGATGAGAGTAGGTCTTATCGATAAGCTTGCCAACATTTCAAGCTCTAACTAATACCGAGGTCTGAAATGAAATTCTACCAAGTACTCGAGGTGTTTCCATTCTGAAAACATAGCTCCCAAACTAACACGTTTTCAACTCAATGCATCTGCCACTTCGTTACCATTACCAAGAGTATAGGCTATACCAAAATCATATGATGACAGAAGCTCTAACCACCGTTGTTGCTGAAGATTCAAATCCTCTTAGGAGAAAAGATACTTCAATGACTTGTGATCCGTAAACAGCTCGAATCGAGCTCCCAATAGGTAATGTCTCTAAATCTTCAGATCAAACACAATCGCTGCTAACTCTAAATCATGTGTCAGATAATTCCTCTCATGCAGCTTCGACTGTCGACTCGCATAGGCCACAACTCTATTCTTCTGCACTAGCACTGCTCCAAGTCTATTACTACATGCATTGGTGAATACCACCATTTCTTCATTCCTGCTCGGAAACAAGAGCACTCATCAGTCTCCCTTTCAAGATTCCAAAAGCTTGCTCACACTTTGCATCTTATGCGAACACATGATTTTTCTTCATAAATCCTACTAATGGTGTAGCTATCTTGGAAAAATCCTTGATAAAATAACAATAGTATCCCGCTAACCCAAGGAAACTCCTCACGTCCATTGCATTCTTAGGTCGATCCTAGTTCTAGATTGTTGCTACCTTACCGGGATACACCGCTACTCCATTTCTGGAAACAACATAGCTTATGAATCTCACTTCAGTCTTCCAAAAGTGACACTTTGAAAACTTAGCTCTCAGCTGATGCTTTCGCAAGATTTCCGAAACAACTCGCAAGTGCATCTTATGCTCTTCCTCATTTCGGGAGTAAATCAGATTATCATCCATGAATACAAGCACGAATTTGTTCAACTAATCTATGAACACTATATTCATAAGATCCATCAGCCTTGGCTGCAAACACAACTGATGCACCTTATTCGGACATGCTTCGCCGAATGAATACTCTTCCTCAAAAGGTCGCACCTCTAACTCTCATTGTTACCTAAGCACCATACTTCTAAGAGGCATAACGATGGGTCTAGCTCCTTCGACCAAATCAATTTTGACTAAATCTTGCGATGCAGTGGCAAACCCTTGACCTCTTCAAAGACATCATTAAACTCACTAGCAATCGAAACAAATGACAAGTCTTCCCATGGAATCACAAGCGAATATAAAAAGCTTATGAAGACACCATCTTCTGGCTTACATCAGATCACAACCGCCTTTCCACATTCCCGACCGTCACCTCGAGCTTCTCGCAATCCACTTCAGCCGCATATCTCTTGAGTCAGTCCATACCCAACATAATCCCAAACCCAGCAAGGGTCGAAACAAAACAATCATTCATAAAACAGCTAGACTATGACAAAGCATACAAAAATTAGATGAACCCCTTACTGAATTAGTCACAATCAAAGGTTTACTACCAATCCCGGGTTCTAAACCCAACCGACACACACGCTTATTACATGTAAACGAAGGTAATGCTCTAGTATCAACAAAACTCAAACAATCACCCGTGGCAGAAGGCATAACTAAACTGACAACACCTTCTACTAATTCTCGTTAGGAATGAAATAAAAAAATAGAAATTGCTTCCAGAATATACGCTTACACCAATTGCTTATTCTTCAGAAAATCTGTACAGTTTTTTTTCTAATGCCCGAGCTTACCAAGTTATAACAGTTTCTCTCTGCTTTCGGATTCCTACAATTCCTGGAGAATTGACCTTTCTCGGCATAGTTAAAGCAGATGTCATCCTTCCTATGTTTCTTCTTTTGGCCATCACCCCTTTTCTGTTTATGTTTCTTATACTTATTCAACTTCCTCGTTGCTTTGATGCTAGTTAAAGTTTCTTTAAGACGCTCATCCCTACTTCTAAAAGCCTCGTCCCAAGCAACACTGATCCTTTCTTCTCGCTCCTTAACTTGACGTACATGCTGCACCAAAACTATACTTCTTCTCAACTCACCCTTTTTGCCTGAAGATGGGTAATCCCTTTGCCACATAGTAGAATCGACCCTAGGTACCTGCACAGGAACACCACGCTCTACTGCTGCTTATGGAGTGGGCATCCTCTTCATGATCAATGTATCATAGCCTTGAATATAGCAGGATTATCAGGCATAACAGCTGTAGCTTCCAACTGGCTACCTTCCCATACCGGTCAGTCGCAGACTCATCCTTAATAGTGTTTCCCGGAGTTTGATAACTCATCCTAAATCTGAAAATAGAATGACTAGTCCCCATCAGAGAAAGGCCACAATATGTGTTCAAGTGCTTATTAATCTCCTATACCATATTATACATACATAATATAGTAATCATTCATCTAGAAAGTACAAATGCGTCTCTCATACGTCATTACACCCACAAACTTTGGATAAAATTAATTAACCTCGCTTTGATACCAAATGTGATGAACGCCCCATAACTCCTGCACAAACCGAGGAGAAGTGCGGTGTATGACATGCAAGGACGATACGGGACGATCATCAGGAGAAGGTAACACATGCGGAAGCTTATCCTATAACTCACAGCGTAAGGATAAAATATAATAGAACATATACAACAGGCAATAATAGTGAAGCATAATTGAGCAGAATCTTAAACTTTAATATCATCATGAGAATATCCATACATCAAACTAGAATACATCAGAGTCTGGAAAATAAGCCTCACCATAAGTCACTCAGAGTAGCGCACATCATATCAACTATAGAAGCGGAAACAACAAGTATGTATAGAAGGAAATAATACATCAGCCTCCTGCTTGCCATTGCTCTGCAACATCATCCTCATAACTGGATGAACAAACCAAGGTAATAAGAGGGAGACATAAAACCTTGAGTCAGAAAATAGTCTTAATGAGTGCTAAAACAGCTATCTAACATCATCAATAAAGTATATGAGAAATAGGCAGATTAATCATCTAATCTACCAACACATCAATAGAGAAGAATCTCAGCCCGTAACCTCCCCATCTTACAGTGATAGCCTTTCCCAAAGAATTATAGTTGGAACAAGAAGTACATCCATAGCAACCAATTACAAGCGTAAATCATCATAATCAAGTTCAACATCTCTCATCACAAGCCCTGAAGGCCTAAACCAACATCAGATAAGCACCCAAGAGATATCTCCCTCGATGTAGGATAACCCACATAAGACGATACAAACAACAATAACATCCACGATTCTGGCTATCACCGCCTTCCTTGCCTTGAAACCATCATTAATCGTATAACTGGCCATGTCATGCCATCCATCAAGGGCTAATGGTAACCTCGGTTCTAGCAAAACTCCATACATACATCGTGTATGTTTGTCATACTCGACGAAGAAAACTAGGTCCATCCAGTTTTTACCCAGGGTACTCGGCTAATCATCTATTCTTTTGGTCATCCCCATTATACCCCTGCTTTGAGTCCACTAGAACCTCCGAAAAACGATAATCCTTTAGCCATCAATAACTCTTGTCGTCATCATCAACGACTATCCAAAAGCTCAAATGTCGTCTCGAGCAACCATTATCCATGAGCTCAAACATCCTTGAGTCGTCTCCACATCTTTGTTGCATTTCATCGATCAACGAAGACTTCACTTTGCTTCGAATACCGCATCTAAATTAACATCGAAGCTATGCCCTTCGTCGAACTAGAATAAATGTCATTTGGTCAAATATTGATGGACCGTCCATCTGACCGTCAATGGTTCGCTAATCAATCCATCCTCCTGGACAGCATCATGTAGTCCACTCTCAAACTACTTTACTTACAATCTGATCCAGTAATCCATGGTCCACCCCGACCGATCCATCAACGATCCAAAGCCATCTGATCCATCGCTTCACCATCGATCTGATCTGCCAACCCGGGTACAATCCTCCTTTTGCTCCAACTTTGGTCGATCCATCAAAGCCTTGCGATCCATGTTCCATGCGATCCACACAACCCCTTCATCCTTGCATCCAACCGATCCATCCATGAGCTAAGCCTGATCCATTAATGCTTCACGGTCCCTATGTATGCAACGACCTACGAACCCCAGAAAATGCCACCGACCTATATGCCTTGCGATCCATATTAACTCATGCAATCCGATCCACATATGAATGCCTCATTCATACGCCTGATCCATGCCTGAAGCCAACAAACCGATCCACTCTTTATGATCAATGATCCAAGCTCCTTCGCTACTCCAGCTTTACATGTTCGAATCACATGATCCATTCCCACCGATCCATCTTCGACGATCCATACTTTTTTCTACACTTTAGCCGATCCACCCATTTCTTGCACAACGCTCCGGGCGATCCATGCTTTCCACGCCACCACTGATCGATCCATCCTTTTTACGAACGATCTATCGCCAGATCTGCTTTTTGGCGAGCGATCCATCACCATCTACACTCTAACAATGATCATTTATACATCCATCTCATCAAAATATACCAATTTCATCCAAACAATCAATAGCGCAAAAAGTCAATCACCAACAATCATTAGCACATTAATAATCATCATTCAAACATAAGAAATCAACCATACCATGATAATACAATGAATGAATCAATAAATGGATCTAAACTTGCATAAACACAGAATTAACTTATGAATTACCGTTATAACCTTGCTAGATTAGATCCTATGGTGATTTGAATTGAAAATATACTTACCTTCATTTGATCCGGGTGAAAACGAATTGAATTGATGAAAATAAGATTAAATAAACCCGTATACTCGACTGAATCCGTGTGAGAGATGCTTATCACTCATCAAATCCATAAAATAACTTGAAATCAATGAATCTCTATTCCAGACAGCGAAGAAGGCCTTCAAATCAACTAATTTGATGCGATGGTTTTCAATCTTCTTATGTAAATCTATGAATTAAATGAAATGGAGGTGTATTTGGTTGAGCCGAAGAATCACCGCCACCCAACCAAATGAGAGAATGAAGAAACTAAACCATTCTCTTACCTTACCCTTCTATTTATAGCCAACAGACCTTAGCCTTAACGGGCTTCGCTAATCCGCCCACTAATGACTAATTAGTCGATCCAGAAAATATGTAACACTAAAACAGCGATTCATCCCAAACCGCTCAGCCAAATCTTTAATGTGACCACCGGAATTGTAAGCACCATTTCCGATAAAATGAAATCGATCCCAGCACCTGATTCGAACCCAATCAAAAATTATGCCATGTACAAAAGTAACAAGAGTAAAATGGTCTCTAATCAAATTGATAAAAATCATGGACATATCTCACATCCCCATGAACAACATAACGAAATATGAGAATGATTGGACCCTTAGAGAATTAAATAAAAAATAATTTACGATCCTCTAATACGTAAAAGGCAGATCATTACATTCTCCCCTCCTTTAGGAATTTAGTCTCGAAATCTAAAGCAAAAACAAGAAAACAGAAACAATTCTTCATGCCTACCATTCACGAGCAATCAATATACCGTCCAATCTAGCATTCATCAAGCCATGCATCTATAGCCTTATCCTAGCATACAGAACTCTAACAATAGTACAAGTTACAATGGTGTAAGGTGACACGACATTAATGGGTCATACCAACGAAGAGTTCTGGATGTATCGTATTCATACTCACTTTCGTTTACCACGTACAATCGTCATCATCCTCACTCCATTACACCTTGACTAGCTTAACTGTCCTTCTCCTAAGCTGTTTCGTGCCATTCCCCACAACATAAAGCGACTTATGAGGTCTTGAAATTACGGACTCGACGTTTAGGTCTCCATGTTGATCTGAAGATACGACCACATTCGAAACATGCACACACTTCTATAGAAAAGACACATGAAAAAAAAATTGTGCACACTTGACATCTTCTTAGGTAAATCCAATCTATATGCGAGCTTTCCAGTCCGCTCGCCTATCGGAAACGGTTCAATGAACTTTGGAGCTACCTTTCCTTTACTTCCGAATCGAACAACATTCTTCAATGGAAAAACCTTCATGAAAACCATATCACTAACGTTAAATTCCAAGTCCTTTCGATATTTATCGACGTAACTCTTCTGACGATCTTCGACAACCTTCATTCATTGTCGAACGGTCTCGATATAATCTGATGTTCTCTTATCATCTTTGGCCCAAGTCTCAGCTTATCTCCAGCCTCTAACCAACATGCCAAGGGATTATACGATCTACCATACAATGCCTCATATGATGTCATCCCAATGCTCGACTGGTAGTTGTTGTTATATGTGAACCCTACGAATGTAGATGGTCTTCCCACGATTCTACAAAGACTAATACACAAGCCCTAAGGAGATGTTCCAAAACTCGGTTAACTCTCTCGGTTCGACCATCAGTCTAGGGATGATAAGACATACTCAAACACAGCTCGGTTCCCAAAGTCTCTTGAAAAATATTCCAGAATCCACTCGAGACAATGGATCTCGATCACTTATTATGCTCTTCGGGATACCATGGAATCGAACTATCCATTTAATGTATAGCTCAGCCAACTTCGAAGTTGTCCTTGTCGATCTGACAGGAATAAACCTTGCGCTCTTGGTCAAGCGATCCACTATGACCCAAATTCCTTCATTTCCTGTACTGGTACTAGGCAGTCCATCGATATCTGCACCCACTTCCATGTAGGAACTTTCAATGGCTAAAGCAATCCACTTGGCTTCTTTTGTTCACCATTCACCAACTGACAGTTCATGCATTCAAAAATGAATTTTCCAACATCCCTCTTCACCCTTTACCAGTAATAAGTTCGCTTCATGTCCCTATACATCTTATAACCACCAGGATGAATCGTCAACTTTGAGTGATGGAATTTCCGCAGAACCTCATCTCTTAATCCGTCAACATAAGGAACAACAAGTCGTCCTTTCTTCTGAAGTCAACCATCTCGATCAACCTCAAATTCCTTATCCTTTTCTGGTTCCGCTCTCACTTCCAGCTCTGGATAATATCGACAAGCTTTTCATTATGCTTTTGGCTTTCGCCAATCCTTTCGATGAGAGCTGGTCTTATTGGTAAGTTTGCCAACATTCCAAGCTCTAACTCACACCGAGGCCTGAAATGAAATCCTGCCAAGTACTCGAGGTTCTTCCGTTCCGAAAACAGAGCTTTGAAACTCGCATGTCTTCGACTCAACGCATCTGCCATTGCGTTACCTGTAACACCCCACCTCCGCTAGGGTCACTCACAAAGGGAATGCCCTAGTTTTGGAGGGGTATTATCTAGTAAACAGGCACAGAGATAACACAAGACAGAACATAGATAAAACAGAGTATATAAAGCAGCGGATATAAAATTAAAAACCAAATCTCATTACAGAAAAATAGAGTCAAAACCTCTTACATCAAATGTGCTTAAGACATTATTTCATTACATCAAGTTCTAAAGAAGCAAAGTACTGCAGCCATAGTATAGCTCAAGACCAAACCGTACATGAGCTGTCAGAAAGCAAGCAAAGTCCAAGCTAAGAGCTAGAGTCTCCTCCCTGAGAACCTGTGGGGGAAACGAAAGACAAAGAAGCGAAAGAAAACAGGTCAATCAAAAAGACTGGTAAGCCCTAGTGACTATCAGCATAGAAACTAGTAAAGTTAACAAGACATGAATAAACTGGAATTAAACATAGGAACGATGATAAGTCTGACGTGATAACTAAGCTAACAAGATAACTCAAGTCTAACATTGCGTATTCAAGGTTCGCCGTACAAACTATACTGGTATACTAATCCTGTGTTAACTATAAATTAAGAAATAATCCCTTGGCCCAATGTCGTGAAGTGACCCAATTCGGGGTCCAACGGCGTGATCTAATCGATTGGCTCCCTACAAGTCTAGCTCGTCGTGTGTCTGTGTCATACGGCCATATCTAGAATGTAGTCACCTGTGCTAGGTCCACCATAGGGTGTATCAAGCCCTAGGGTGCCAACCACCGACACGAATCAAGAATGCACAGATAATCCTACTGATGCCCAATGCCTGCTTTTTCAACTCCGGACTAAGTGCACGACCCTAGTCCGCCTGAACCTACAATGGCACACCAACTCAGCCGTCGTTCTGGTCGCTTACAATCAGCCCAGCAATCATGCCCCACCCTGCCTAGTCCCAGGGTACCGTGATACATCTAGAGGGTTACTGCTGAAAAGGACCGCGTAACTAGGGTTTCGTTCAGCAGGTTAAGTTGTCATTTAAAATCGAGACTTAACCCCATCTACGTGTCATGTCAAATTGACTAAATGTGTCGTTCTAGTTCAAGACTTAGTCCTACGAATCATGTGTCAGGTTGGTTAAGTGTGTTCAAGCGGTTCATGACTTAACCCTATCCAATCAACGTGTCAAATTGGTTAAGTATATTCAAGTGGTCCATGACTTAACCCTATCCAGTGGCATTAATTTACTTAATGCACCCTAACCTCTCACATTAGACTTGGTTATGGTTACTGGATGTGTCGGGCGGTTCCGGGCAGATTTACACCATAACCTAGTCTAACCTCGGGTTTCGAGTGCGATATGACCAACTACTCACATATGGTCCTATTGTTTGCGGTTACTGGATTCGCCGGGCGGTTCCGGGCAGATTTATACTGCAAACTCAACCCAACCTCGAGTTGGCCACGTTCAAGTTATCTAAGTGTCATGTCCATGCTTAATTTTTCATGTCAAGTTCAAGTTCGTGTTAACCATGTTCATGATTCAAGTTTTCAAGTATAATTTCATGTCAAGTTTACATGTCATGTTTTCATGTCATATCATGTTAATTTTATAGCCAATTCCAAGTTTGCCTAATCTACCCAAAACGTATCCCCAACGTATGTGAATTCGCATCAACACAAGATATCAAGATAGGGAATAACACAAAAAGGATAGTCATAGGATGGCAAAGGTGTTTACAAGTTAAGAATGACGATTATAACATTTTAGGCCTATAAATAAGGGTCTCAACATCAACTTGGCAGAATATGGTGATAGACATGGTAATGGATTGACATAAGATAATATCCCCAATAATAGTTTCAACATCACAAGTAATGTTTAGATAAAGGTCATGAGAGGTTTTAGGTTAATAACATGAATATGTCCCAAATCAAGTTCATACAATAATCCACAAGTCAAAGTTTCACATGAATAGATCTAGGGTGCACAAAATTAGATCTAAAAGAGTAGGTCTAAAAAGGATAGTCATAGATCAAGGATTTACAACGATAGATCCAACCTAGTTATCATGTTTAGGCATAATTTCAGTTTACATCGTGTTCATGTTAAATTTACAGTTTAGATCTAAGAGTAACTGGGGCTTACAGATCGTGGTTTTTGAGAACTAAGAACAGAAATTGTCGTAGGATCGTTGCAGAAGCTTCAATCTCTGAATTGAGTTGCTTAGGTTGATGTTGATTAGCTTCTAGTTTTGATTTCAGCAGAGTAGCGACGCCATTTTTATTTTTATTTAGAACAGAGGCAGAGTAGAAGCAGAATAGAATTGTGTGTAGAGAAGGCTAGGTTTGGGGCTGTTTAAATAGGTTTAGGCAGATGAATCTGGACAGAAATCGGACTAGATAAATCAGAACGAACACTGGCCCAAAAATGGGCTCGGGGACCAGGTCGACACCCAAGTCGACTGCGTAGTCGACCTGGTCCTAGGGGTGTCGGCTGCCCAGTCGACTCCCCAGTCGACCTGGGTCTGGGTGGGAAATTTCCCGCCCAGTCTGTTATGCGTTTGAAATTCGAATTTTGAATTCGAATTCGAGCTGTTTTGAACTCTGAATATTTCTGAAACTTTGGGGAGCCATAACTTGGTCATACGGACTCCGATTTTCGAAAACTCGGACTCGATTTCATGTAGAATTCTGAGACGAACGCAATGGCGCAACCCGTTTCCCTTGGTTCTTATTTTAAAATTTAATTCTGCCTAGTTTTGTGGTTATAACACGTTATCAAAATACGGGTTGTTACATTCTCCCCTCCTTAAAGGATTTCGTCCCTGAAATCTCTAAGTTAGGAAGAACGTATCCTACCATCCGTCATCCATCTACTCAAAACATCATCCACAAGCAAACATTGTCCTTAAGAGATTTCTAATGTCGTATGAACATATGCAAAAAGTGTGTGTATATGTTCCTTATCTAATGCAAATGATCAGGCCTGATTGATCTTTCTAATGCAAAATATGTTTAGTGTCATGAATCCAACATGTATGCAAATAATCCTAGTCACGTAAGCACTATATGTGTGCACAAACATTCATCCATATGCAACATTCATATGACAACACATTCAATTTCATCCATAAATAAGTATAAACACTCATGCATATGCAATATGAAAATGTGCCTGAGCCGATCTAGTGCCTAATGTGTGTTATGCAACCACGAGCAATCACTTGCAACCACTTGCAACCATTCGCAAACATCAAGCATAAAATGTTTCAAATACATGTTTACATTCATAGGATTCTACCTAAGGTTCTCAAGACAGGATCGAAAGGATATACAAGATAAAACAGAGTATCTAGGGAAAAGAAGTTAAAGATGTACCCCTAGAAGGTCCTTTTTGCGGGGCTTTCCCTTGCTTCTTAGGGCAGTTCTTGCTGATGTGTCCAGTTTCACCGCATTGAAAGCATGCTCCTATCTTCATCTTCTTCTTCCTACAGTCCTGGACTATATGCCCGTCAATACCACAGAAATTGCATTTTCTTTTCTCGCGTGACTTGTCATTCTTGTTGTTGCTGTTCTTTCCTCCTTTCTCGGAGTCTACCTTCTTGTCTTGAGACTCATTCGCCTTGACCTTCTTCTTGTCATTCTCGTCTTCTTCATGAAGTAGGGCCATATTCACCAAACTTTCAAAGGTCGCCCCCATGGGTACATGAGTCATGGCCATAGTGTGGAGTGGCTCGCTCAATTCTCGAGCAAAGCGTAGAGCCTTCTTCTCAGCCGTGTTGACTTAAGTCCAAACCAAACCGAGCAAGCTGATTAAACTTATTCACGTATTCCCTAACTGACATGTCCCCTTGCTTGAGTGCCAGGAACCTCTCCATCTGAAGACTCGCTTCTGCGGATGATAAAAACTTAAGCCCAAACCTCTCTCTAAAGTCTGCCCAAGTCTCAATTGGCCTGGTAGCGTTGGTGACTTCCCACCAAAATGCAGCTTCCTCTTTCAACAACCATGCTGCCAACTGAACTTTCCTATGATCCTCCATATCGAAAATAACAAACAAGTCTTCAGTCTCTTTTAGCCAGTTTCGCGCCTCAACGAAGGTTTCAGTTCCAACGAAGTTCTTGCCGCCCATTCCTATAAAGTCCTTGCATATTTTGGCGAAGGCGGTACCCGGAGGAGGAGGAGGAGGAACCGTGGCCACCGGAGGAGGAGGAGGGATATCTGCCGGGCCCGCGCCATTGGCCCTAGCTTCCAATTATCTTCGGAACCAGCGAGGTATGGGTACTCCCTCAGGAAGGTTAAGATCAGACATGCTGAAAAGCGAAAAGGAAAAAAGATTCAAACGAGGAAACAAAGGAAAGTGCTAATGGCTTTTGGGGAATAGCCTTTTCTTAAAAATAAAACTTTTCTTGAAAAATGCTTCTTTATAAACGGTTTTGAAAATAGTTTCAGAAGGTTTTTAAAACATTTTCCCAGTCTGGTAACCTTCTGCTTTGATAGCAAATGTAACACCCCACCTCCGCTAGGGTCACTCACAAAGGGAATGCCCTAGTTTTGGAGGGGTATTATCTAGTAAACAGGCACAGAGATAACACAAGACAGAACATAGACAAAACAGAGTATATAAAGCAGCGGATATAAATTTAAAAACCAAATCTCATTACTGAAAAATAGAGTCAAAACCTCTTACATCAAATGTGCTTAAGACATTATTTCATTACATCAAGTTCAAACCGTACATGAGCTGTCAGAAAGCAAACAAAGTCCAAGCTAAGAGCAAGAGTCTCCTCCCTGAGAACCTGGGGGGGGGGAACGAAAGACAAAGAGGCGAAAGAAAACGGGTCAGTCAAAAAGACTGGTAAGCCCTAGTGACTATCAGCATAGAAACTAGTAAAGTTAACAAGACATGAATAAACTGGAATTAAACATAGGAACGATGATAAGTCTGACGTGATAACTAAGATAACAAGATAACTCAAGTCTAACATTGCGTATTCAAGGTTCGCCATACCAACTATACTAGTATACTAATCCCGTGTCAACTATAAATCAAGAAATAATCCCTTGGCCCAATGTCGTGAAGTGACCCAATTCGAGGTCCAACGGCATGATCTAATCGATCGGCTCCCTACAAGTCTAGCTCGTCGTGTGTCTGTGTCATACGGCCCTATCACGAATGTAGTCACCTGTGCTAGGTCCACCATAGAGTGTATCAAGCCCTAGGGTGCCAACCACCGACACGAATCAAGAATGCACAGATAATCCTACTGATGCCCAATGCCTGTTTTTTCAACTTCGTACTAAGTGCACGACCCTAGTCCGCCTGAACCTACAATGGCGCACCAACTCAGCCGTCGTTCTGGTCGCTTACAATCAGCCCAGCAATCGTGCCCCACCCTGCCTAGTCCCAGGGTACCGTGATACATCTAGTGGGTTACTGCTGAAAAGGACCGCGTAACTAGGGTTTCATTCAGCAGGTTAAGTTGTCATTTAAAATCGAGACTTAACCCCATCTACGTGTCATGTCAAATTGACTAAGTGTGTCATTCTAGTTCAAGACTTAGTCTTACGAATCATGCGTCAGGTTGGTTAAGTGTGTTCAAGCGGTTCATGACTTAA
Source organism: Allium sativum (assembly GCA_030737875.1). Classification (NCBI taxonomy): domain Eukaryota; kingdom Viridiplantae; phylum Streptophyta; class Magnoliopsida; order Asparagales; family Amaryllidaceae; genus Allium; species Allium sativum. Next base: position 20,844,081 of record CM060909.1, on the reverse strand, counting down.
CCCTATCTAATCAACGTGTCAAATTGGTTAAGTATATTCAAGTGGTCCATGACTTAACCCTATCCAGTGGCATTAATTTACTTAATGCACCCCTAATCTCTCACATTAGACTTGGTTATGGTTACTGGATGTGCCGGGCGGTTCCGGGCAGATTTACATCATAACCTAGTCTAACCTCGGGTTTCGAGTGCGATATGACCAACTACTCACATTGGGGCCTATTGTTTGCAATTACTGGATTCGCCGGGCGGTTCCGGGCAGATTTATACTGCAAACTCAACCCAACCTCGAGTTGGCCACGTTCAAGTTATCTAAGTGTCATGTCCATGCTTAATTTTTCATGTCAAGTTCAAGTTCGTGTTAACCATGTTCATGATTCAAGTTTTCAAGTATAATTTCATGTCAAGTTTACATGTCATATCATGTTAATTTTATAGCCAATTTCAAGTTTGCCTAGTCTACCCAAAACGTATCCCCAACGTATGTGAATTCGCATCAACACAAGATATCAAGATAGGGAATAACACAAAAAAGATAGTCATAGGATGGCAAAGGTGTTTACAAGTTAAGCATGACGATTATAACATTTCAGGCCTATGAATAAGGGTCTCAATATCAACTTGGCAGAATATGGTGATAGACATGGTAATGGATTGACATAAGATAATATCCCCAATAATAGTTTCAACATCACGGGTAATGTTTAGATAAAGGTCATGAGAGGTTTTAGGTTAATAACATGAATATGTCCCAAATCAAGTTCATACAATAATCCACAAGTCAAAGTTTCACATGAATAGATCTAGGGTGTACAAAATTAGATCTAAAATAGTAGGTCTGAAAAGGATAGTCATAGATCAAGGATTTACAACGATAGATCCAACCTAGTTATCATGTTTAGGCATAATTTCAGTTTACATCGTGTTCATGTTAAATTTACAGTTTAGATCTAAGAGTAACTGGGGCTTACAGATCGTGGTTTTTGAGAACTAAGAACAGAAATTGTCGTAGGATCGTTGCAGAAGCTTCAATCTCTAGTTTGAATTGAGTTGCTTAGGTTGATGTTGATTAGCTTCTAGTTTTGATTTCAGCAGAGTAGCGACGCCATTTTTATTTTTATTTAGAACAGAGGCAGAGTAGAAGCAGAATAGAATTGTGTGTAGAGAAGGCTAGGTTTGGGGCTGTTTAAATAGGTTTAGGCAGATGAATCTGGACAGAAATCGGACTAGATACGTCAGAACGAACACTGGCCCAAAAATGGGCTCGGGGACCAGGTCGACACCCAAGTCGACTGCGCAGTCGACCTGGTCCTGGGGGTGGCGACTGCCCAGTCGACCTGTGTCTGGGCGGGAAATTTCCCGCCCAGTCTGTTCTGCGTTTGAAATTCGAATTTTGAATTCGAATTCGAGCTGTTTTGAACTCTGAATATTTCTGAAACTTTGGGGAGCCATAACTTGGTCATATGGACTCCGATTTTCGAAAACTCGGACTTGATTTCATGCAGAATTCCGAGACGAACGCAATGGAGCAACCCGTTTCCCTTGGTTCTTATTTTAAAATTTAATTCTGCCTAGATTTATGGTTATAACACGTTATCAAAATACGGGTTGTTACATTACCTTTACCAGTAGTATAGGCGATACCAAAATCATATGATGTTAAAAATTCTAACCACCATTGTTGTCGAAGATTCAAATCCTATTGAGAGAAAAGATACATCAATGACTTATGATCCGTAAATAGCTCGAATCGAACTCCCAATATGTAATGTCTCTACATCTTTAGAGAAAATACAATCGCTGCCAACCCTAAATCATGAGTCAGATAATTGCTCTCATGCGTCTTCAGCTGTCGACTCGCATAGGCCACAATTCTATCGTTCTACATCAGCACCGCTCCAACCCCAGTACCACATGCATCGGTGAGTACCACCATTTTTTCATTCCCGCTCGGAATTATCAAAACTGTGGCACACGTCAGTCTCTCTTTCATGGTTCCAAAAGCTTGCTTATACTTCGCATCCCATGTGAACACATGATTCTTCTTCATCAATCTTGTTAATGTTGCAGTATTTTGGAGAAATCCTTGATAAAACGACGATAATATCCCACCAACCCAAGGAAACTCCTCACGTCTGTCGCATTCTTAGGTCTATCCTAGTCCTGGATTGATGCTATCTTTGCGGGATCCACCGCTACTCCATTTCTAGAAACAACATGGCATAAGAATCTTAATTCAGTCTTCCAGAAGTGACACTTCTAAAACTTAGCTCTCAGCTGATGCTTTCGCAAGATTTACAAAATAACTCGCAAGTGCGTCTTATGTTGTTCCTCATTCCGGGAGTAAACCAGAATATCATCCACGAATACAAGCACGAACTTGTTCAACTAATCTATGAACACCCAATTCATAAAATCTACCAACCTTGGTTGCAAACACAACTGGTGCACCATATTCAATCACGCTTCGCCGAATGAATCCTTTTCGTCAAAAGATCTCTAACTTGCACCTCTAACTCTCGTTATTCCCTAAGTGCCATCTGCCTAAGAGGCATAATGATAAGTCTAGCTCCTTCGACCAAATCGATCCTGAACTTAATCTTGCGAAGCAGTGGCAAACCTCTGACCTCTTCAAAGACATCATTAAACTCACTAGCGATCGACACAGATGACAAATCTTCCTATGGAATCATAAGCGAATATAAAAAGCTTATGAAGACACCAACTTCTTGCTTACATCGAATCACAAATTTTCTCCCTTTTACATTCCGACTATCACCTCAAGCTTCTCACAATCCACTTTAGACGCATACCTCTTGAGCCAGTGCATACCCAACATAATCCCAAACCCAGCGAAGGTCAAAACAAAACAATCATTCATAAAACAACTAGATTACGACAAAGCATACAAAGATTAGATGAACCCCTTACTGAATTAGTCACAATCAAAGGTTTACTACCAATCTTGGGTTCTAAACCCAACAACACACAAGCTTGTTGTAGGTAAAAGAAGGAAATGCTCTAGTATCAACAAAACTCAAACAAACAGCACTGCCAGAAGATATACCTAAACTGACAACACCTTCTCCTAACTCATTAGGAATAAAATAGGAAATCGTAATTGCTTCCAGAACACATGCTTCCACCATTGCTTATTCTTCAAAAAATCTAGACAGCTTTTTTTCTAATGCCCGGGCTTACCGCAGTTATAGCACTTCCTCTCGGCTTTCAGATTCTTACGATCCCTAGAGAAATGGCCTTTCTCAGCACAGTTAAAGTAGATGCATCAATCTTAGGTTTCTTCTTTTGGCCATCACCCCTTTTCTATTTACATTTCTTCTGCTTATTCAGCTTCATCGTAGCTTTGGTGCCAGTAAAAGTTTCTTTAAGAGACTTATCCCTACTGTTAAAACCTCATACCAAGCAGCACTGATCCTTTCTTCTCGCTCCTTAACTCGACGTCAAAGTTCTTACAAATCTATACTTCTTTTCAACTCATCCTTTTTGTCCGAAGAAGGATAATCCTTTCGCCGCATAGTAGTATCGACCTTAGGTACATGCATAGGAACACTGCGCTCTACTGCTGCTTCTGGGATGGGCATCCACTTCATGATCTCTTCCATCATGGCCTCGAACATAGTAGGATAATCAGGTAAAACAGCTGTAGATTCGAACTGGCTACCTTTGCCTACCCCTCTAGTCGCAAGCTCATCCTTAACAGCGTTTCCCGAAGTTTGATAACTCATCCTAAATATGAAAATAGAATGATTAGTCCCCATTAGAGAAAGGCCGCAATATATGTTCAAGTGCTTATTAATCCGCTATATCATATTATGCATATATAATATAATAATCATTCATCAGAAAAGTACAAATACGTCTCTCATACGTCACTACACCCACGAACTTTGGATAAAATCGATTAACCTCGCTCTGATACCAAATGTGATGATCGCCCCATACCACCTGCACAAATCGAGGAGAAGTGCATTGTATGACCTATCAGGCCAGTACGGGATGATCATCAAGAGTAGATAACACACATGGAAATATTTCGTATAACTCATAGCGCAAGGATAAAATATAATAGAACATATACAACAGGCAATAGTAGTGAAGCATAATTGAGCGGAATCTAGAACTTTCATGTCATCATGAGAATATCCATACATCAAACTGGAATACATCAGACTTTTGGGCATCCCATTATACCCCTGCTTTTAGTCCGCTAGAACCTCTGACTAACGATAATGCCTTGGCCTACAATAACACTAGCCATCATCAACGACTATCGAAAAGCTCAAATGTCGTCTCGAGCAACCATTATCAACGATCTCAAATATCCTTGAGTCGTCTCCACATCTTCATTGCATTTCATCGATCAACGAAGACTTCACCTCGGTTAGAACACCTCATCTGAATTAACATTGAGGCTACTCCCTTCGTCGAATAAGAATAAACATCATTTGGTCAAATATTGTTGGAGCATCCATCTGACCATCAATGGATCGCTAATCGGTCCATCCCCCAGAACCGCAATATATAGTCCACTCTCAAAGTGCTTTACTTACGGTCCACTCCTGCAATTCACGGTCCACCCCGACCGATCCGTCAACGATCCAAAGCCATCTACTCCATCGCTCACAATTGATCTGATCCGTCAACCCTGGTACAATCCTCCTTTTGCCCCAACTTCAACCGATTCATCCAAGCCTCGCGATCCACGTTCCATGTGATCCACACAACCCTTTCAGCTTTCCATCCGACTGATCCATCCATGATCTAAGCCCAATCCATCAATGCTTCACAATCCCTATGCGTGCAATGACCCACGAACCCCAGAAAATGCCACTGACACATATGCTTAACGATCCATATTAACGCATGCGATGCGATCCACGTTTGGATTCCTTATTCATACGCCCAATCCATGCCTGAAGCCAATGAACTGATCCACTCTTTATGCTCAATGACCCAAGTTGCTTTGCCACTCCAACTTTACATGTTCAAACCACACAATCCATTCCCACCGATCCATCTTTGACGATCCATACTTTTTGCCATGCTTTAGCCGATCCACCCATTTCTTGCACATCACTCCAAGCAATCCATGCTTTCCACGTCACCACCGATCCATCCTTTTTCCGAACGATCCATCTCCAGATCTGCTTTTTGGCTAGCGATCCATCACCATCTACACTCTAACAACGATCATTTATACATCCATCTCATCCAAATCGACCAATTTCATCCAAACAATCAATAACACAACAAATCAATCATCAACCATCATTAGCACATCAATAATCATCATTCAAACATATGAAATCCACCAAATCATGATAAAACAATGAATGTGTAACTCCCCGTAATTTTACAACACTAAAAATGATAAACTAAAGAATACTTAATTAAATAATTGGAATTAAGTGAAATGGACCGAACTATTATGTTCCTCTTGGAATTCTGCTTAAGATAGACACCAAGTTTGCGTAAAACGAACACCGTATGAAGAAGATATTAAGGTCTGAAGTTTGTGTACGCATAAGATATATATCTACACACACATAACCAAGTCGAAACCATTCAAAACAATTCAAAATCACGTTGAGGAAGTAGGCAGGAAATTTCCCGCTTGGGGTGTCGACCTAGGGGTCGACACCATCATAGCGGTGTCGACACCCATGTCAACCACTACACAGGGGTGTCAGCCCCCATGTTTACACCCCTCCAGATCTGGGGCGGATTCCTATTTATGAACATGGACTGAGTTCTTAGCTTTGTTCGTTGGCCAATGGCTATAAAAAAGACCCTATACCCATTGTTTTATTCATCTAAATCAATGGCGACGGTGAGATTCTACTCTAACTTAGATTATAATAGCCTATTTTTCTTCAACAATCATGTCATTCGAGTTAAAAGTATGTGATTCAACATCTGCAATTAATCCTCTGTTTCTTATATCCATTCTCTGTGAGTCTATGTTATTTTTAGATATGAACACTTAAAAGTTAATCTTAACAAGTTATGAATTGGATCTAAGCCTACGAGTAATTGAATCATATCAGATCTGCCATAACTTGAGTAACTAAGTAATTTTGACATGACTATGAATTGGATCTAAGCCTATGCCTATTTATCATATTAGATCTGCCATTATTTGTACATCTAATTCATTGATTAGATCTCATCATGCCTGTTTATGATCATGACAATATGCCTAATCAGTTATATTATCACATGTTCATCAGATCTGTTCCTATATGTCTATCTTGTCATTATGCCCAATTTTGTCACTATATGTTTATTTATTGTTATGCCTATTCCTGCCATCATATGTCAATCTTGTCATTATGTTTATTTATGTTATATTTCCTTCTTCTTTCCCCTTTTTATTTTATAGTCAGGCTACCTTTGAGCCTAAGCATATCGCTGAGATATGCGAACGCGTAAAATTGGGAACGAGGGGAAAACGTTAAAATTGGGGCATAACTTGTATTGGAAAATTTGGGGATAACTTGAATTAAATACATGAATATGGATTTGGGGAATAAATCAAAATGTGATTTAGATCTTAGTTTGGGGCATATGGTACACGATGAATATGACTGGGAAAAAGGGGCATGAAAACCTATAATGAAATAGGAATAATTGTTAAAGAATGAAATGCCTAGAATTATAGTAATTAGAAACTGTAACCACGCTTAGACACGAGGTTAGATTACACTTGTGGTAGAAGTCTGCCCGGGCCCCACCGGCATATCCAGCAACCACAAGTGGTGAATCTAATGTAAGGGGTCTAAGTGCATAAACACGTAATGGGATAAGACACGAGGTTAATTCTGACCTGTGGAAGAAGTTTGCCTGGTCCCGCCTGGCATATCCAACATCCACAAGTTGTAGGGTTAATGTGGAAGGTCTAGCGCATCATAACCTTAAATGAATAAATGGTAATGGAACTTGAATACTTGACCTGGTGGAATCCATAGGGATTACATGAGCATGTTAACTTGAGTAGGGATTAAGTAAACTTGCTTGAAATAGTGGGAGGGTTAAGTATATCATGGGGTGGTGGGTAATATTTATATATAGGCCCACAAACTTAAATTGTTGGGGTTATGCAATTTTGTTACATTGGTATGACATAACCTATGGAAATTCTAATAGTGGGAATCCAAGCGTAGGGGAAAGCTTGTATCATATCATATGTGGGAACTGTTTCGTCAGTAACCCATATATAGGTATCAAACGAGTACTGCGAACTAGGTTGGAGTCGGGGCACACTTATTGGGCTGATTGTAAGAGATCCAAAAGAGGGGACGGTGTGGGCGGCGCATTCTGATGGGGTTATGTGCGTGCATGGGTCTGGACAAGAGGAGGCTAAGACGCCATGTCATCGGTAGACATGGTTGTGCACATCTTGAAACGAAGGGTTGCCACTTTTGGAAATGATACATCCTACTGTGGGGACAACACAGAGTATCTACGGAATAGGGAGCCAATAGATTGGGGTAGTGATAAGGGTACATCTAAACTCTGGTATGTTTAGGAGCCCGTTATTATCCTTAGAGGTAACTCTGGTATGTTCAGTTGGGATGCTTGTTATTGTACGGGGTTAAACCTCTCACTAGTAGTACACCTAATTCCACCATCTTGTAGTTGTTGGGGATCATCTTGTTCTAGTGATATTAGTACTGGTGCAGAGGAAGATAAAAGTATTAGAGAAGCGCTATACATATACGTTCTGTTCAGTTTATCCTATTTAACTTATCATACCTTCCTTATATGTTGTTATCTCTCTTATCCAGTTTATATGTCTGTCATGATACTTTTACTTATATGCTAAAAGTAACTGGATGCGCCATACTTTATGTCTGACCTATTTTGTTTCCTCATCTTTCTCTTCCGTTTCCCCCCTCCTCCCTTAAGTTCTTAGGGAGGGAATACTCAAGCTTGATCAAGGTTCTTCTTTCCTTCCGCTTGGAGATGCGTAGATGTACTGCTTGAGTTCGTACCTTTTCTACTATGGCTATGCTTTTGGGGATTATGCTCTTTACATGTTTATTGTACTGATGATTTTAGTACAAGACAGAAATTTTAGGTTGATGTACTGAGTTTTAAGTATTTCAGACTCATGATGTAACTGTGTTTTGAAGCACGATCTTTTCTACTTAAATAAAGTTTTAAATTCCGCAGTTAATTTATATCTATCTTGTAATATTTCTATTTTGGTTTACCTATAATGCTTTACAAAACTTAATGCATTCTCTTAATGAGTGACATTAACGGACGTGGGGTGTCAAACTTGGTATCAGAGATGAAGGTTACCAGATCAGATAAAAGATTTTGAAAATTATTTTCAAAAAGGTTTTAAAAAGAAAGCATTTTCAAAAGAAAAGTCCGTTTTGAAAAACATATTTCCCAAAGCTATATGTAATATCCTCCGATTCCCTGTTTGAATCCCATTTTCCTGTTCTTTTCAGCATGTCTGGGGAACCTAATATTCCTGAGGACGTTACGATACCGGGTTGGTTCCGTAGGTATCTAGAGGCCATGGCGCCTGCCGGTGGTCAAGCAGACGTTCCTCCCCCGGCTGCACCCGTTATTCCTCATCCTTCTTCTCCGTGAGTAGATAATATCTCTAAGATCTGCAAGGATCTCTGTACTATGGGCAGAAAGCCATTTCGAGGAATCGAGACTTTCGTACAAGCAAGGAATTGGCTTAAAGAGACAGGGGACTTGTTTGGAATTTTCGAAGTTGACGATCGTAGGAAGATTCAGTTAGCCGCTTGGATGTTGAAAGATGAGGCTTCATTTTGGTGGGAAGTGATGCAAGCAGGGCGTCTATTGGAGACTTGGGATGATTTTCGACATAGGTTTGAAATGTAGTTTCTTTCTCAAGCTGAGAAAAGTATGCAAATGGAAACGTTTTTGGCACTCAAGCAAGGAGGCATAACTGTCAAAGAATATGCCAACAAGTTCAATCAACTGGCGAGATTTGGATTGGAGCTAGTAGATACCCTACATAAGAAAGCTTTGCGGTTTGTTAGAGGATTGAATGAACCCCTCTATGGGTTAGCTATTTCTCATATTCCGATGGGAGCAACTTTTGAAAGGCTCGTTGATATGGCATTGATGCATGAGGAAGATAAAGGTGAAAAGAAATAAGCTAAGGTTGAGGAAACAAAAAACAAGAAATTATGACCCAAGAAAGGACAACAACAATAACAAAAGAAAGGCGGAAAGGACGATAAGGCTAGAGATAAGAGGAAGTGTAATAATTGTGGACGCGAGGGTCATTTGATTAAGCACTGCAAAAGAAGGAAGAATGCTTGTTTCAATTATGAAGAGGTCAGACACTTTTCTAAGGAGTTCCCGAAGAAGCAAGGACAAGGTCAAAGGGCATGATCTTCGGGAGGACAGGTGCATGCTCTCGCGGCTAGTGCGCCAGAAAGAGGTAGGAAAGTTTCCGTTGAAGGTTTGATTTCTCTTTTCAATCATCCTATTAGAACTCTTTTTGATTCGGGCGCTTCGCATTCTTTTATATCTGATTCTATGGTTGAGTCTCTACACCTTAGTACTAGTGTGGTTTTGGATCCCATTGTTGTCTCAAACCCCATTGGTGGTACAACTCATTTTTCAATGATTTGTCGAGGTTTGAGAATATCTGTGTTGGGCGTCGAGTTTGAGTGTGATGCATATGTGCTTGGTTTCATGAGCTATGGTTTGATTCTAGGAATGGATTGGCTAGCCATGTATGGTTCCATTTTGGATTTTGAGAGGAGGGTCATTAGACTTTTGACTTGCCATAGGAGGACCCTCGAGATTTCTTGTGACCCAAAGGGTCTGTCATGCTTAGTTTCCTAGAGTCGCTTGATGCATCTATCGATGTTCTGCGATCTGTACAAGTAGTTTGTGAGTATCTTGATGTTTTTAATGAGGCTCGGGGATTACCTCTGAGGCGCGAGATTTATTTCCATATATACTTAGTGGACAATGAAAATCCAGTTGCATTGCATGCGTGCCACACGGCTCCAAGGGAAAGAAGGGAGCTCAGCAAGCAAGTAGGGGAGCTACTTGAGAAAGGGTTTATTAGGCGAAGCATATCTGAATGGGGTGCTCCGGTGGTATTTGCAACTAAGGCGGATGGTTCGCTTCGCTGATGTATGGACTATATATAGAGAGTTGAATAAACTCACCAAGAAGAACATGCACCCACTTCCGAGGATAGATGATTTGTTTGACCAACTTGTTAGTGCATCTGTTTTCTCTCAGTTAAACTTGGCCACGAGTTTTCATCAGTTGAGGGTGGCTGAGGATAGTATAGACAAGACCGCTTTTAGAACTCCATATGGTTTCTTCGTGTGGCTCATTATGCATTTTGGATTGACAAATGCACCCACCTATTTTGTTGATCAGATGAGTAAGGTGTTTCGGGGGTTTATAAATAAGTTCGTTGTGGTCTTCGTTGACGATACGTTGATTTCTCGAAGGGCAAGGAAGAGCATGCCTTACATTTAAGGGCGGTATTGAAAACTCTCCGTGCGCATCAGCTTAAGGCTAAGTTCTCAAAATGTCATTTTTGGAGAAAAAGTGAGATTTCTAGGACATGTGGTTTCTAAAGATGGGATAGTAGTAGATCCAGCAAAGGTAGTTGCAGTTCAAGATTGGTAGATCCCAAAAAATGCAACGGATATGAGAAGTTTTCTGGGGTTAGCAGGTTATTATAGGAAGTTCATTAAGGACTTCGCAAAGATATCAACCTCACTCACCAGACTGACGAAGAAAAAACTAACATTTTCTTAGGATGTAGATTGTGACGATGCTTTACAGTGATTGAAGAGGGCTCTGACAATAGCTCCAGTCTTGACCTTGCCCGATGGGAACAAAGTGTTCACAGTATACACTGATGTATGTGGTATAGGGCTTGATGCGGTTCTGATGCAAGAGGGAAGGGTAGTGTGTTATGGAGGTAAACAGCTAAAAATTCATGAGAAGAACTACCCTACCCATGACTTAGAGCTAGCTGCCATAGTATTCGCACTTAAGACGTGGCGTCATTATCTACTTGGAGAGAAGTTTGAGTTGTACACTGACCATAAGTCTCTCAAGTACTTTTTCTCGCAGAAGGATCTTAATTTAAGGCAACAAAGGTGGATGGAGTTCCTAGCATCCTACGACTTCGGGATTGCTTATACCCCTGGAAAGGGTAATGTGGTAGCAGACGCATTGAGTAGGACGATGATGACTTGAGTCCTCTGTTTGTGGAGAGGAAAAGATTGGAGTTTATATCGACTTTTGATTTTAGACCCTCCACCGAGTTTATACCTAGTTGATTGGCATCACTAAAGGTGTGACCTACCCTTATGGATCAGATAGGAGCTTTACAGCGAGAGGATCCACAGATTTCAGACATCTTGGATAGGCTCAGTAGAGGTGATACTTCTAGTCACCTCAGTAGATATTCCACAGACGATAGAGGATGGTTGTGACGAGATGGAAGGCTTTGTGTTCCCCGAGTTGGGAGTTTGTTGAAGACAATAATAAAGGAAGCCCATCAATCTAAGATGACTATTCATCCAGGCGGTGATAAGATGTATAGAGATATGAAGAGGGTTTTCTTTTGGGATGGGAAGAAGAAAGATGTGGCAGAGTTTGTTTCTCAATGTTTGATTTTCCAGCAAGTCAAGGCCGAGCAAAAGAAGCCCGTTGGTTTACTTCATCCTTTAGAGGTCCCCCAGTGGAAGTGGGAGGGAGTCTCAACAGATTTCATCGATGGTTTGCCTAGATCAAGTAAAGGCAACACCAATATTTGAGTTATAGTAGACAGGCTTACTAAAAGAGCTCATTTCATTCTAGTTAAGAGTAAGAGGACGACAACATGGTTGGCATATATTTACGTTCTTGAGATAGTCCTTCTTCATGGAGTACGTTCCAGTATCGTAAGTGATCGTGACCCCATTTTCACCAGTGAATTTTGGAGGAGCTTGCAAGAAGCATTAGGTACACAGTTGTGTTTGAGCACCGCTTATCATTCTCAGACCGATGGACAGACGGAAAGGGTGAACAGAGTGTTTGAGGATCTTTTATGGCTGTGTATCCTAGACTTCGGAGGGACTTGGGAAGAGCACCTTCCTTTAGCAGAGTTCGCCTACAACAACAGTTATCAAGCTAGCATTGGCATGGCACCCTTCGAAGCATTATACGGACGACCCTGTAGATCACCGACTTGTTGGTGGGAATCTACAGAAAGACTTCCACTTGGACTGGATATGGTTAGAGAAACTTCAGAAAAGATTGACCTTATCCGCAGACGCATGAAGACAACTCAGAATAGGAAAAATTCCTACGCATATAGGAGAAGGACTGACATTGAGTTTGATGTAGGAGACATGGTTTTCATCAAGGTATCACCGTTGAGGAATGTGGTTAGCTTTGCATCTGTAGGGAAATTGGCACCAAGATTTGTAGGGTCATTTCCCATAACAGAAAGGATTGGTCAAATGGCCAATGGAGTAAAACTACCAGAGAGACTATCCGGCGTTCATGATATTTTCCACATTTCTCATTTACTGAAGTGCTTGCACGATACCGCAGAAATAGTTGAGCCAAGTATATTGGAGGAAGTAAAGGTGGAATGGGAGGCGATAGTTAGATCAGTTCCTACTTGTATTCTTGGAACGGAGGTTAAGAAGCTACGCAATAGAGAAGTCAAGTTGATGAAAGTTCGGTGGGGAGATAACCAAAAGAATGCAACTTGGGAGACCAAAGAGAAGATTTGTGCTTCGTACCCTTTTCTTTTCAAGGGTGTGTTCTTAACTTCCTTTGCAAAGCTTTTATTCATGCTTGTTTCTATCGTTTAAGTACATCCTATCGATCAAATCTTCGACCCTTAGGTAGGAGTCCCATGAATGTAAACATGTGTTTGAGACATGTTATGGTTGATGGATGCAACTGTTTACTAGTGGTTGCTCGTGGATGCATATACAACAAATTAGGCACTAGATCGGCTCAATCACTCTCATTAGGCATATGGATGTATGTGCATTTTTCTTCTTTTAATGGATGGAAATGAGTGTATCATCATATGGATGTTGCATTTGGATGAATCACTGCGCACACATATAGAACTTACATATAATAGGATTATTTGTATACATGTTGGATTCATGGCACTAACATACATTGCATTAAGGAGGTCGACTGAATCAGTAGACCGCCTGATCTTTCGCATTAGTATAAGGACATATACGCACACACCTTTGCATATGTTCATATAAGCAATAGAAATCTTTAAGTATAATGGATGCCTATGATTGGTGAATGAGTAGATGGATGATGGATGTTAGGATATACATATTTCTTAACTTGGAGATTTCGAGGACAGAATTCCTAATTAGTGGAGAATGTAACACCCCGTAATTTTATAACACTAAAGATGACAAACCAAAGAATACTTAATTAAATAATTGGAATTAAGTGAAATGGACTATGCCATTGCGTTTGTCTCGTAATTCTGCTTAGATAGACACTAAGTTTGCGTAAAACGGACACCGTATGAAGAAGACATTAAGGTCTGAAGTTTGTATACGCATAAGATATATATATATATACACACACACACACATAACCAAGTCAAAGCCATTCAAAACAATTCAAAATCACGCGGAGCAAGTAGGCAGGAAATTTCCTGCCCTGAGTGTCGACCTAGGGGTCGACACCATCATAGGAGGGTCGACCCCCATGTCGACACCCCCCTCTCCAAATCCGGGGCAGATTCCTGTTTCTAAACGTGGACAGAATTCTTGGCTTTGTTCGTTGGCTGATGGCTATAAATAAGACCGTATACCCATTGTATTATTCATCTAAATCAATGGCGACGGTGAGATGTTGCCCCAAATTAGATTAAAATAATCTATTCTTCTTCAACAATCAAGTCATTCAAGTTCAGAGATCTGTGATTCAACATCTGCAATTATTCCTTGGTTTCTAAGATCTATTCTCTGTGAGTCTATGTTATTTTTAGATATGAATACTTAAAAGTTAATCTTGACAAGTTATGAATTGGATATAAGCATGTGACTAATTGAATCATATCAGATCTGCCATAACTTGAGTATCTAAGTTACTTTGGCATGTCTATGAATTGGATCTAAGCCTATGCCTACTTATCATGTCAGATCTGTCATTATTTTTACATCTAATTCACTCATTAGATCTCATCATGTATGTTTATGATCATGACACTATGCCTTATTAGTTCTATTATCACATGTTCATCAGATCTATTCCTATATGGCTATCTTGTCATTATGCCCAATTTTGTCACTATATATTTATTTGTTGCTATGTCTATTCCTGCCATCATATGTAACACCCCGAATTTTAGTTAATACTAAAATTCACTAATTACAGGATAAATAATCTCAGATGTGGGAATTGGGGGTAACGGGCTGCGTCATTGCGTTCGTCTCGGAAAAATACGCGAAATAGAGTCCGAGTTTTCGAGAATCGGAGTCCGTATGGCCCGGTTATGGCCCAATGAAGTTTGCAGAAAAATTAAAACTTAAAACAGATTTAAGAAATTAAATTTCAGATTGTGGAATGGAACAGGCGGGGTCAGGCGGGAAGATTCCCGCCCTACCCATGTCGACAGGGCTGTCGACAGGCCTGTCGACAGGGGTGTCGACTTGCCTGTCGACTTGCCTGTCGACAGGGGCGCGCCGTCCAGTGAACCTGGGTGCACCAGGTTGGGTTCTAGGCTGGCTTGGAGGGCTGGTTCTAGAGATTTCCTAAATCTAACGGACCTAAATTAATCTAGGGTTAATCTAAGGGCCTAAAACACTCTCTTAATCTATAAATACACCCTAAACCTACCTTAATCCATACTAAAAATAGAAATGAAGGCCTCATGCCGCCAAATTAAATCCTAGAAGGAATCTCCATTAATCTAAGAAGGAAGTTTCAAGCTAATCCCTCTCATATCATTCTCTAATCATCACCATCTTCATAATTAGCAACTAATTCCTCTTCATAAGTTGGTTAATTTTGGGTTTGGTGAGTTTCTATCACTTTAACATCAATTGTTAAAGTAAGTAGATTGGGTGTAATGAGGCTTATGGTCTTAAATGCGGATTAGTGAGTTTGAATCATTTATAATGATATGTTACTCTATGTTGTTCTATGTTTATGCATACTTGATAAGTTGGTTTATGCATGCTTAATAAGTTAATTTATGCATGTTTAGCAAGTTGGTTTATGCATGTTTAACAAGTTGGTTTATGCATGCTTAACAAGTGGATTTATGCATATTTAATGAGTGGAATTATGCATGTTTAACAAAGTGAGTTATGCAAGTTAAGTATATGTTTAAATGCAAGTTTAATGTGATATGCAAGTTATGCATGCTTATGCAAGAATATGGATGCTTATGCAAGTCATGTATATGTTTAAATGCAAGATTTATGTGATATACAAGTTATGCATGCTTATGCGAGTATATGAATGCTTATGCAAGATATGTATATGCTTAAATGACATGATATGCAAGTTATGCATGTTTATGCAAGTATGTGAATGCTTATGCAAGTATGTGGATGCTTATGCAAGTATGTGAATGCTTATGCAAGTTATGTGTATGCTTAAATGCATGTTTAACATGTTATGCAAGTTATGAGAATGCCTATATGCAAGTTCAACATGTTATGCAAGATATGTGTATGATAATATGCAAGCTCATATGCAACATGTTATGCAAATCATGTGTATGATAATATGCAAGTTTGGGTTAAATGTAGTTGGGTTAATATATGCTCATATATGCAAGTTGACATCCTCTTAACCCATGACAAAGTTTTATGCTAAACCCATGATATTTGTGATGGATCTTCCCCTTTATTATGTCATGTAATGAGAACGATTTACGTGGGGAACGATGGGGTTGGTAAATATGTTAATAAATGAATGATTGGGTATGATTAAGCATACCATAAAAATAAATTACCATAAGTGGGAATTTACCTATTGAGTTAGGTCTACCCCATGGGAATTTACCTATTGAGTTAGGTCTACCCATGTTATGGAAAACTTGATATTAATTAGGGATAATTAATATGGGGGTGATTAATTAGGTGTAATTAATCGACTAAGACACGAGGTTGGACTCATTTGTAGTGTAAAACTGCCCGGACCCGACCGGCTTAACCAGTTGCTACAAATGTCAGCCCAATGTGAGAGGTCTTAGCCATAAATTAAATACGTGATTAAGGTAAAGACACGAGGTTAGACTCTGTTATGACGTAAGACTGCCCGGATTCTACCGGCTTAACCAGGCGGTCATAACAGCCAGTCTAATGTGGGAGGTCTTTATGGGAGATCACGGTCTTAATTAATTAAGAAACACTTAACCATAGTAGCATGTAGTGGGACATGAGGGGTTAAGTGGGTGCCTTGGGTGGCATGAGGAAATTTTGTGGTTGCCTTGGGTGGCATGTGGAATCTAGTGGGTTGCCTTGGGTGGCAATAGAAAATACGATTAGAATACTTAACCAAGTGGAAACATGTAATTAAACATGATTAAAGGGTTAAGTGGGATACACTAGATATTTGACAAGCTTAAGTGGGTAGCTTGTGGGGGCCCATTTCAACCAATATCCCAAACGTATCTTTGTGGGCTCGACCCATGTCGAGTGACGGGACACGCATATTGGGCTTGATTATAAGAGGCCAAAACGGGTTAGTGGTGGCAACGCAAGTCCAACGGGTTTCATATGCGTGTGTGGGCCCGGGCTGGTAGATAAGCCGTTGTTGCATCGTGTAGATATAAAGCCGTGCACCGTTAGTATTGGGTAGCCACTTTAGGGGAGTGATACACCCCACTGTGGGACCAACACGGGTATCTACGGTAGGGAGCCGATCGCTTGGGGAGTAGTGGGTACACCTAATGAAGATAGGGGCAGACGGCACCTATGTAGGGGTACACGAAACTACTGGGTAAGAATTACTGAGTACACCTAGTGGAGATAGGGGCAGACGGCACCTATGTAGTGGGCTAGGGGTACACGAGACTACTGGGGAAATTTTCTAAGTCCTTGGAAGGGATCAACCTTTAAGTAGGAATGACTGGTGTGGTGCAGTTAGTAATTATCCTTGGGTGGGTAGATGCGTCCTGACGGTTATCTTAGTTTATCCTAAGTCTACCAAGCTGCTTAGTGTAGCCATTCATCCCCAGATATTACCGTAGGTCAAGTTTATGTCTTCTCTGGTTACTTTAATGATTGTATTGTTAAAGTTATAGGACTCACTCAGACTTATGTCTGACCCCGTTGTTTTTATTTTTTTCCCAACCCTCAGGTCCTACGGTGGATCCTAGCGGTAGTAGAGCTTGATCGGATTGCTGTTCCAGTCTTTAGGAGCTTGGGTAGATGTAAAGCTCCAGTTATCCAGTTATCTTTTCTTTTGTTATGGCTATTGTATGAGAGAGTGGGATTATGTACTTCTTTATTTTGATGGATATTGTACTTGACTTTTATCGTGGTTTTATGATGTAACCAGACATGTTTATTTCCGCTGTTGTGAGATGATATTTTTAAATTTCAAGTACTAATTATATCTGTCTTGTTGTAATTTTTCTGTTCTATATTCACTAAAATACTCCACCGATGCTATGGCATTCCCTTAGTGAGTGACCATAGCGGGCGTGGGGTGTTACACGTGGTATCAGAGCAAGGTTACCGGAACAGATAAAATTTTTGGAAAACTATTTTTCTAAAAACATTTTTGGAAGAGATATTTTCAAAAACATGTCTTTAAAAAAGAAAAGTTTTTGAAAGAAAAGCATAATCCCCAATAGCCATATCCTTCGAATTCTCCGTTTTGAATCTTTCCTTTTTCGTTTCAGCATGGCCGAGAATCTTAATCTTCCGGAGGGTGTGACGGTACCAGTATGGTATAGGAGATTGATGGAGGCTAGGGCCACCACTACGGGTCCAGCAAATGTTCCTCCACCAACCGTAGCACCCGATCTTCCTCCTCCCCCTCCTCCTCGCACGGATACTTTTGCTAAGACTTGCAAGGAATTTAAAGCTATGGGAGGGAAACCTTTTCAAGGATCTGAAACCTTTGTGGAGGCCAGAGATTGGCTTAAAGAGGTGGAAGAGTTGATAGATATCTTTGAGATGGAAGAATGGAAGAAAGTCAAGTTGGCTGCTTGGTTAATGAAGGGAGAGGCCTCATTCTGGTGGGAGGTCACTAATGGAGAACGCCCCGTTGACTCTTGGGCGGATTTTAGGCAAAGATTTGTGGCAAAGTTTCTCTCAAGGGCGGAGGAAAACTTGTATATGGAAAGATTCTTGACTCTAAAGCAAGGAAATCTCTCGGTGAAGGAATATGTCAACAAGTTTAATCAATTGGCAAGGTTTGGCCCAGACATGGTGAATACACCGGAGAAGAAGGCTTTGAGGTTCGTGAAAGGCTTGAATGAACCGATGCATGGGTTGGCTATGACCCATATCCCTATGGGGGCCACCTTTGAGAAGCTGGTTGACATGGCACTCATGTATGAGGAAGAGAAGGGTCCTAATGCTAATAAGGCACCCGAGAAGAAGGGAGATCAAAAGAGACCTCAGCAACAACAACAAAGCAAAGGTGGGAAAGGCAACGGTGGCAAGGGCAAAAACAAGAAGTGTTTCAATTGTGGGACACCTAGCCACCTAAGCAAGGATTGTCGCAAGAAGAAGAAGACTGGCTGCTTCAACTGTGGCGAAGCAGGGCATTTAGTGAAGGATTGCCTAAGAAAGGGCAAATGACGGGATCTACCTCAGGAGGACAGGTGCAAGCTCTTATGGCACCGAGTCAGGCTAGGGGGCAAGTACAGGCTCTCGCGGTTCCACCGATTCAGGAGAGAGGTAGAACTATTTCCGTTGAAAGTCTGGTTTTTCTATTTGACCATCCTGTCCGTACATTGTTTGATTCAGGCGCATCGCATTCGTTTATCTCATCATCATTAGTTGAGTTACTACACTTAGACACCAGTCTGGTAGATGATCCCTTGGTTGTTTCAAATCCAATTGGGGGCTCCACTTATTTGTCCATGATATGTTTGGGTTTGAAGATTTCTATACTTAGCATTGAGTTTAGATGTGATGCTTTTGTATTGGGCTTCACGGGCTATGGGTTGATTTTGGGCATGGACTGGTTATCCAGTAATGGTGCCGTTCTTGATTGCGAAAGGAGAGTTGTTAGGCTCATGACCCGCTTGGGTAACACTCTCGAGATTTCTTGTAATCCCAGGGACTCTGTTATGCTAAGTTATCTTGAATCGCTTGACGCTTCGGTCGAGAGTTTGCAATCTGTTAGAGTGGTCCGGGAATATCCGGATGTGTTTGAGGAGGTGAAGGGCTTACCTCCGAAGCGGGAGATTGACTTCCGAATATATTTGGTGGATAATGCTAAACCGGTATCTTTACCAGTGCGCCACATGGCTCCTCGTGAGAGGAGGGAACTCCATAAGCAAGTAGGGGAGTTGCTTGAGAAGGGGTTCATAAGACGGAGCATATCGGAGTGGGGTGCTCCAGTAGTATTTGCTACGAAGGCGGATGGGTCCCTCAGACTTTGTGTAGACTATAGAGAACTCAACAAGCTCACAAAGAAGAATAGACACCCATTGCCGAGAATAGATGATCTTTTCGATCAGTTGGTTGGCGCTTCTGTATTTTCTCAGTTGGACTTGGCCACGGGGTTTCATCAGTTGAGAGTGACTGAGGATAGCATAGACAAGACTGCCTTTAGGACTCCGGATGGTTTCTATGAGTGGCTGGTGATGCCATTTGGGTTGACGAACGCCCCTGCATACTTTGTTGATTTGATGAGTAGGGTGTTCAGGGAGTTCCTTAATAAATTCGTGGTGGTCTTTGTGGATGATATCTTAGTATTTTCTAAGAGTGAAGAAGAGCATGCCCTACATCTTGGGGAAGTGTTGAAGACTCTTCGAGCACATAGCCTTAAGGCTAAATTCTCTAAATGTCACTTCTGGAGGAAGGAAGTACGGTTCTTGGGGCACGTGGTCTCCAAAGAAGGGATAGCTGTGGATCCCGCGAAGGTAGTATCAATTCAGGATTGGAAGGTTCCAAAGAATGCTACCGAAGTAAGAAGTTTCTTCGGGTTGGCGGGTTATTATAGGAAGTTTATTAAAGACTTCGCGAAGATATCAGCCCCATTAACCCGCTTAACAAAGAAGAATCTTGTTTTCACATGGGACGTAGATTGTGATGATGCGTTCCGACGGTTAAAGAGAGCTTTAACCACCGCTCCAGTTTTAGTGTTGCCAGATGGGAGCAAGCCATTTGTTGTCTATACCGATGTCTGTGGGACAGGACTTGGCGCAGTCTTAATGCAAGAGGGAAGGGTAATAGCCTATGGTGGAAGGCAGTTGAGGGCACATGAGAAAAATTACCCTACCCATGATCTCGAGCTGGCCGCTATTGTTTTTGCGCTTAAGAGTTGGCGTCATTATCTTCTTGGTGAGAGATTCGAGTTGTTCACTGACCATAAATCATTGAAGTACTTATTCTCTCAGAAAGATTTAAACTTAAGACAGCAAAGGTGGATGGAGTTTTTAGCATCCTATGATTTCGAGATAGCGTATACCCCTGGCAAGGGTAACGTGGTGGCGGACGCCTTGAGCAGGAAGAGGTTGTCCTTGAGTCCATTGTTCGTGGAACGACAAAGCTTGGAATTTATCTCGATGTTTGATTTCAGACCTTCCGTTGACTATGTACCCGGTTTGCTAGCTTCTTTGGAAGTTAGACCTACTCTTTTGGGGCGGATTGGAGAAGCACAGAGGGGCGACCCACAGTTGGTTGAGTTAGTAGAGAAGCTCATAAGGGGGGAGTCGTCCAGCCATTTGAGTAGGTACACCCTAGACGATAGGGGGTACTTGCGTAGAGACGGTAGACTTTGTGTACCGCAATACGAGGGTTTGAGGAAGGCTATTCTTGATGACGCACACCGTTCTAGGATGACCATTCATCCCGGTGGGGACAAGATGTACCAAGACATGAAGAGGGTTTTCTTCTGGGCCGGTATGAAGAAAGATGTGGCCGAGTATGTCGCTCGATGTTTGGTGTGCCAGCAAGTGAAGGCGGAGCAAAGGAAACCAGGTGGGTTGCTTCACCCATTGGAGGTTCCGCAATGGAAGTGGGATAGCGTCTCGATGGATTTTATTGACGGGTTACCCAGGTCGAGGAAGGGTAATACAGGAATTTGGGTGGTGGTAGACAGACTTACTAAGAGCGCCCATTTCATACCTGTGAAGACCAAGAGGACTGCTCCATGGCTAGCTTCAGTATATCTTCGAGAGATAGTTCGATTACATGGGGTACCCTCTAGCATAGTAAGTGATCGAGATCCTATCTTCACTAGCGAGTTCTGGAGAAGTTTGCAAGAAGCAGTGGGGACTCAATTGTGTCTGAGCACTGCATATCATCCTCAGACGGACGGCCAGACTGAGAGGGTGAATCGTGTTCTAGAAGACCTTTTGAGGCTTTGTATCTTAGATTTTGGAGGTACATGGGAAGAGCATCTTCCATTGGTAGAGTTCGCATATAATAACAGTTTTCAGTCCAGTATTGGTATGGCTCCTTTCGAAGCTCTCTATGGAAGGCCTTGTCGATCACCTACATGTTGGTGGGAATCTACGGATAAGATCTTGCTTGGGCCCGATATGGTTAGGGAGACTTCTGAGAAGATTGATTTGATTCGAAGAAGGATGAAAGCAGCGCAGGATAGGCAAAAATCTTATGCGGACAAGAGAAGGACGGATCTTGAGTTTGAGGTTGGGGATATGGTTTTTGTTAAGGTATCTCCGTTGAGAAATGTTGTTCGCTTCAGATCCGTTGGGAAGTTAGCACCGAGGTTTGTTGGGCCGTTTCCTATTAAGGAAAGGATTGGACGGATGGCATATAGGGTGGAGTTGCCCGACAGACTTAGTGGTGTTCATGATGTATTCCATGTATCACATCTGAGGAAGTGCTTACATGAGACGGCAGAGGTGGTAGAGCCGAGCTTGCTTAGAGATGTAGAGGTAGAGCGTGATGCGACTATTCGACGAGCTCCTACTCGCATCCTTGGGTCTGAGACTAGGAAGTTGAGAAACAGAGAGGTTCAGCTAGTCAAAGTGCAATGGGGAGAAGATGAGAGCAACGCAACTTGGGAGACGGAAGCGAAGATGCGTTCATTGTACCCATTTCTTTTTGAGGGTATGTCTTTACTTTCTCCTTTATCGCTTGTCTAGTACTTATCTTATCTTTAGTATGTCCTCTCGTTAGCACCTTTGACCTTTAGATAGGGTAAACCTATGGTTGAAACATGTGTTTGAGACATGTTATGGTTGATGGATGCAAGTGGATACAAGTGTTTGCTAGTGGTTGCTCGTGGATGCATATACACACACTCTAGGCACTAGATCGGCTCAGTCACTTCATATTGCATATTGCATAAAATTGTGTGTAGGAAAATATATTTATGGATGTATAATGGTTGTGTTATCACATGGATGATGCATTTTGGTGAATGATTGTGCACTCATGTAGATATTGTATGTGTCGATAGGGTTTTCTCGCATACATAATGGATGCATGGCACTATCATGGTTTGCATATGTTTATACATTGGATAGGGAACATATACACACACCGTTTGCATATGCTCATACATCATTAGAAACTGTTTAAGGACAATGGATGCCCGTGGTTGATGATTTGAGTAGATGGTTGTTTGGATGGTAGGATATGCATTCTCCTTAGCTTAGAGATTTCGGGGACGAAATCCTTTAAGGAGGGGAGAATGTAACACCCCGAATTTTAGTTAATACTAAAATTCACTAATTACAGGATAAATAATCTCAGATGTGGGAATTGGGGGTAACGGGCTGCGTCATTGCGTTCGTCTCGGAAAAATACGCGAAATAGAGTCCGAGTTTTCGAGAATCGGAGTCCGTATGGCCCGGTTATGGCCCAATGAAGTTTGCAGAAAAATTAAAACTTAAAACAGATTTAAGAAATTAAATTTCAGATTGTGGAATGGAACAGGCGGGGTCAGGCGGGAAGATTCCCGCCCTACCCATGTCGACAGGGCTGTCGACAGGCCTGTCGACAGGGGTGTCAACTTGCCTGTCGACTTGCCTGTCGACAGGGGCGCGCCGTCCAGTGAACCTGGGTGCACCAGGTTGGGTTCTAGGCTGGCTTGGAGGGCTGGTTCTAGAGATTTCCTAAATCTAACGGACCTAAATTAATCTAGGGTTAATCTAAGGGCCTAAAACACTCTCTTAATCTATAAATACACCCTAAACCTACCTTAATCCATACTAAAAATAGAAATGAAGGCCTCATGCCGCCAAATTAAATCCTAGAAGGAATCTCCATTAATCTAAGAAGGAAGTTTCAAGCTAATCCCTCTCATATCATTCTCTAATCATCACCATCTTCATAATTAGCAACTAATTCCTCTTCATAAGTTGGTTAATTTTGGGTTTGGTGAGTTTCTATCACTTTAACATCAATTGTTAAAGTAAGTAGATTGGGTGTAATGAGGCTTATGGTCTTAAATGCGGATTAGTGAGTTTGAATCATTTATAATGATATGTTACTCTATGTTGTTCTATGTTTATGCATACTTGATAAGTTGGTTTATGCATGCTTAATAAGTTAATTTATGCATGTTTAGCAAGTTGGTTTATGCATGTTTAACAAGTTGGTTTATGCATGCTTAACAAGTGGATTTATGCATATTTAATGAGTGGAATTATGCATGTTTAACAAAGTGAGTTATGCAAGTTAAGTATATGTTTAAATGCAAGTTTAATGTGATATGCAAGTTATGCATGCTTATGCAAGAATATGGATGCTTATGCAAGTCATGTATATGTTTAAATGCAAGATTTATGTGATATACAAGTTATGCATGCTTATGCGAGTATATGAATGCTTATGCAAGATATGTATATGCTTAAATGACATGATATGCAAGTTATGCATGTTTATGCAAGTATGTGAATGCTTATGCAAGTATGTGGATGCTTATGCAAGTATGTGAATGCTTATGCAAGTTATGTGTATGCTTAAATGCATGTTTAACATGTTATGCAAGTTATGAGAATGCCTATATGCAAGTTCAACATGTTATGCAAGATATGTGTATGATAATATGCAAGCTCATATGCAACATGTTATGCAAATCATGTGTATGATAATATGCAAGTTTGGGTTAAATGTAGTTGGGTTAATATATGCTCATATATGCAAGTTGACATCCTCTTAACCCATGACAAAGTTTTATGCTAAACCCATGATATTTGTGATGGATCTTCCCCTTTATTATGTCATGTAATGAGAACGATTTACGTGGGGAACGATGGGGTTGGTAAATATGTTAATAAATGAATGATTGGGTATGATTAAGCATACCATAAAAATAAATTACCATAAGTGGGAATTTACCTATTGAGTTAGGTCTACCCCATGGGAATTTACCTATTGAGTTAGGTCTACCCATGTTATGGAAAACTTGATATTAATTAGGGATAATTAATATGGGGGTGATTAATTAGGTGTAATTAATCGACTAAGACACGAGGTTGGACTCATTTGTAGTGTAAAACTGCCCGGACCCGACCGGCTTAACCAGTTGCTACAAATGTCAGCCCAATGTGAGAGGTCTTAGCCATAAATTAAATACGTGATTAAGGTAAAGACACGAGGTTAGACTCTGTTATGACGTAAGACTGCCCGGATTCTACCGGCTTAACCAGGCGGTCATAACAGCCAGTCTAATGTGGGAGGTCTTTATGGGAGATCACGGTCTTAATTAATTAAGAAACACTTAACCATAGTAGCATGTAGTGGGACATGAGGGGTTAAGTGGGTGCCTTGGGTGGCATGAGGAAATTTTGTGGTTGCCTTGGGTGGCATGTGGAATCTAGTGGGTTGCCTTGGGTGGCAATAGAAAATACGATTAGAATACTTAACCAAGTGGAAACATGTAATTAAACATGATTAAAGGGTTAAGTGGGATACACTAGATATTTGACAAGCTTAAGTGGGTAGCTTGTGGGGGCCTATTTCAACCAATATCCCAAACGTATCTTTGTGGGCTCGACCCATGTCGAGTGACGGGACACGCATATTGGGCTTGATTATAAGAGGCCAAAACGGGTTAGCGGTGGCAACGCAAGTCCAACGGGTTTCATATGCGTGTGTGGGCCCGGGCTGGTAGATAAGCCGTTGTTGCATCGTGTAGATATAAAGCCGTGCACCGTTAGTATTGGGTAGCCACTTTAGGGGAGTGATACACCCCACTGTGGGACCAGCACGGGTATCTACGGTAGGGAGCCGATCGCTTGGGGAGTAGTGGGTACACCTAATGAAGATAGGGGCAGACGGCACCTATGTAGGGGTACACGAAACTACTGGGTAAGAATTACTGAGTACACCTAGTGGAGATAGGGGCAGACGACACCTATGTAGTGGGCTAGGGGTACACGAGACTACTGGGGAAATTTTCTAAGTCCTTGGAAGGGATCAACCTTTAAGTAGGAATGACTGGTGTGGTGCAGTTAGTAATTATCCTTGGGTGGGTAGATGCGTCCTGACGGTTATCTTAGTTTATCCTAAGTCTACCAAGCTGCTTAGTGTAGCCATTCATCCCCAGATATTACCGTAGGTCAAGTTTATGTCTTCTCTGGTTACTTTAATGATTGTATTGTTAAAGTTATAGGACTCACTCAGACTTATGTCTGACCCCGTTGTTTTTATTTTTTTCCCAACCCTCAGGTCCTACGGTGGATCCTAGCGGTAGTAGAGCTTGATCGGATTGCTGTTCCAGTCTTTAGGAGCTTGGGTAGATGTAAAGCTCCAGTTATCCAGTTATCTTTTCTTTTGTTATGGCTATTGTATGAGAAAGTGGGATTATGTACTTCTTTATTTTGATGGATATTGTACTTGACTTTTATCGTGGTTTTATGATGTAACCAGACATGTTTATTTCCGCTGTTGTGAGATGATATTTTTAAATTTCAAGTACTAATTATATCTGTCTTGTTGTAATTTTTCTGTTCTATATTCACTAAAATACTCCACCGATGCTATGGCATTCCCTTAGTGAGTGACCATAGCGGGCGTGGGGTGTTACATCATATGTCAGTCTTGTCATTATGTTTATTTATGTTCTCTTCCCTTCTTCTTATCCCTTTTTATTTTATAGCTAGACTACCTTCGAGCCTAGGCATGCCGCTGAAATATCCAAACGCGTGAAATTGGGAGCGAGGGGAAAATGTTAAATTTGGGGCATAACTTGTATTGGAAAATTTGGGTATAACTTGAATTAAATCCATGAATATGGATTTGGGGCATAAATCAAAATGTGATTTAGATCTTAATTTGGGGAATATGGTACATGATGAATATGACTAGGAAAAAGGAGCATGAAAACATATAATGACCGGGCATATCCAGCATCCACAAGTGGTAGGCTTAATGTGGGAGGTCTATTGCGTCATAACCGTAAATAAATAAATGTTAATGAATTGAATACTTAACCTAGTACAATCCATGGGGACTACATAACTTGAGTAGGGGTTATGTAAACTTGCTTGAAATAGTGGGAGGGTTAGGTATATCTTGGGGATGGTGGATAATATTTATATATAGACCCACAAACTTAACCTGCTGGGGTTATGCAATTTTATTACACTGGTATGGCATAACCTGTGAAAATCCTAGTAGTGGGGATGGAAGCGTAAGGGGAAGCTTGCATCATCTTGTATGTGTGACCCGTTTCAGTCAGTAACCCATATATAGGTATCAAACGAGTACTCCGAACTAGATTGGAGTCCGGATTCGCTTACTGGGCTGATTGTAAGAGATCCAAAAGAGGGAACGGTGTGGGTTGCACATTCCGATGGGGTCATGTGCGTGCATGGGTCCAGACAAGAGGAGGCTAAGACGTCGTGACATAAGTAAGTATTGTTGTGCGCATCCTGAAACGAAGGGTTGCCACTTTAGGAAATGATACAGCCTATTATGGGGACAACACATGGTATCTACGGAATATGGAGCCGATCGATTGGGGTAGTGATTAGGGTACATCCAGACTCTGGTATGTTTAGGAGCCCGTTATTATCCTTAGGGGTAACTCCGGTATGTTCAGTTGGGCTGCCTGTTATTGTATGGGGTTAAATCTCTCACTAGAAGTACGCATAAGTCTACCATCTTGTAGTTGTTGGGGATCATCTTGTTCTAGTGATACTAGTATTGGTGCAGAGAAAGAGAAAAATATTAGAGAAGCGCTATACATATACGTTTTGTTCGGTTTATCCTGTTTACCTTGTCATACCTGCCCTATATGTTGTTATCTCTCTTATCACGTTTATATGCCTGTCGTGATACTTTTACTTATTTATATGCTAAAAGTAACTGGACGCGCCAGATTTTACGTCTGATCTATTTTGTTTCCTCTTTTTTCTCTTTCTTCCTCCCCCCCAAAGGTTCCCAGGGTGGGAATACTCAAGTTTGATCAAGATTCTTCTTTCCTTCCGCTTGGAGCTTCTTAGATATATACTGCTTGATTTCGTAACTTTTCTACTATGGCTATGCTTTTGGGGATTATGCTCTTTTCATGTTTATTGTACTTTGATGATTTTAGTACAAGACAGAAATTTTAAGTTGATGTACTGGAGTTTATATATTACAGACTCATGATGTAACTATATTTTGAACCACGATGTTTTCTGCTTAAATAAAGTTTTAAATTCCGCTGTTATTTTATATATGTCTTGTAATATTTTTGTTTCTGTTTACCTATAATGCTTCACGAAACTTAATGCATTCTCTTAATGAGTGACATTAACGGACGTGGGGTGTCACAGAATGAATTAGTAAATGGATCTAAACTTGCATAACACAGAATTAACATATGAATTATAGTTATAATCTTGCTAGATTAGATCCTAAGGTGATTTGAATTGAAAATATACTTACCTTCATTAGATCCAAGTGAAAACGACTTGAAATGATGAACATAAGATCAAACAAACTCATATACTCGACTGAATCCATGTGAGAGATGCTTATCACTTATCAAATCCACAAAATAGCTTGAAACCAATGAATCTCTATTCCGGACAGCGAAGAACAACCTTCAAATCAAATAATTTAATGCGATGATCTTCAATATTCTTATGTAAATCTATAAATTAAGTGAAGTGGTGGTATATTTGGTTGAGCCGGAGAATCACAGTCACCCAACTGAATGAAAGAATGAAGAAACTAAACCATTCTCCTACCTCTACCCCTCTATTTATTATCAACAACCCCTAGCCTTAATGGGCCTCACTAAATCTTTAATGTGACCACTATACGGAATTGTAAACACCATTTCTAGTCCAATGAAATCGATCCCAGCACATAGTTCAATCCCATTCAAAAATTATGCCATGAACAAAACTAACAGGGGCAAAATTATCACAAATAAAATTGATAAAAATCATGGACATGTCTCACATCTCCATGAACAACATAACAAAACATAAGAATGATCTAAACCTTAGAGAACTAAATAAAAAATAATTTACGATCCTTCGATACGTAAAATGCGAGTCGTTACACTTGGGCTTGAAATATGAATGCATATGGGCTTGGGCCCATAAAATATTAATGTGAGTCAAAGATGAGCACTTGGTCGCGTGACCATACAGGAAGCCCATCATTCTAAGATGACTATTCATCCAGGCGGTGATAAGATGTATAGAGATATGAAGAGGGTTTTCTTTTGGGCTGGGATGAAGAAAGATGTGACAGAGTTTGTTTCTCAATGTTTGATTTGCCAGCAAGTCAAGGCTGATCAAAAGAAGCCCGTTGGTTTACTTCATCCTTTAGAGGTCCCCCAGTGGAAGTGGGAGGGAGTCTCTACGAATTTCATCGATGGTTTGCCTAGATCAATTAAAGGCAACACCAATATTTGAGTTACAGTAGACAGGCTTACTAAAAGCGCTCATTTCATTCCAATTAAGAGTAAGAGGACGACAACATGGTTGACAGATATTTACGTTCGTGAGATAGTCCGTCTTCATGGAGTACCTTCCAGTATCGTAAGTGATCGTGACTCCATTTTCACCAGTGAATTTTAGAGGAGCTTGCAAGAAGCATTAGGTACACAGTTGTGTTTGAGCACCGCTTATCATCCTCAGACCGATGGACAGACGGAAAGGGTAAACAGAGTCTTTGAGGATATTTTAAGGTTGTGTATCCTAGACTTCGGAGAGACTTGGGAAGAGCACCTTCCTTTAGTAGAGTTCGCCTACAACAACCGTTATCAAGCGAGTATTGGCATGGCACCCTTCGAAGCATTATACGGACGACCCTGTAGATCACCGACTTATTGGTGGGAATCTACAGAAAGACTTCCACTTGGACTGGATATGGTTATAGAAACTTCAGAAAAGATTGACCTTATCCGCAGACGCATGAAGACAACTCAAGACAGGAAAAATTCCTATGCATATAGGAGAAGGACTGACATTGAGTTTGATGTAGGAGACATGGTTTTCATCAAGGTATCACCATTGAGGAATGTGGTTTGCTTTGCATCTGTAGGGAAATTGGCACCAAGATTTGTAGGACCATTTCCCATAACAGAAAGGAATGGTCAAATGGCCAATGGAGTAAAGCTACCAGAGAGACTATCCGGCATTCATGATGTTTTCCACATTTCTCATTTACTGAAGTGCTTGCATGATACCGGAGAAGTAGTTGAGCCGAGTATATTGGAGGAAGTAAAGGTGGAATAGGAGGCGACAATTAGACGAGTTCCTACTTGTATTCTTGGAACGGAGGTTAAGAAGCTACGCAATAGAGAAGTCAAGTTGATGAAAGTTCGGTGGGGAGATAACCAAGAGGATGCAACTTGGGAGACCGAAGACAAGATTCGTGCTTTATACCCTTTTCTTTTCAAGGGTATGTTCTTAAATTCCTTTACAAAGCTTTTATTCATGTTTGTTTCTATCGTTTAAGTACATCCTATCAATCGAATCTTCGACCCTTAGGTAGGAGTCCCATGAATGTAAACATGTGTTTGAGACATGCTATGGTTGATGGATGCAGCTGTTTACTAGTGGTTGCTCGTGGATGCATATACAACACATTAGGCACTAGATCAGCTCAATCACTCTCATAATGCATATGGATGTGTGTGCATTTTTCTTCTTTTAATGGTTGGAAATGAGTGTATCATCATATGGATGTTGCATTTGGATGAATGACTGCGCACACATATAGAACTTACATGTTATAATAGGATTATTTGCATACATGTTGGATTCATGGCGCTAACATACATTGCATTAAGGAGGTCGACTGAATCAGTAGACCGCATGAACTTTCGCATTAGTATAAGGACATATACACACACATACACCTTTGCATATGTTCATATAAGCAATAGAAATCTTTAAGGATAATGGATGCCTATGATTGGTGAATGAGTAGATGGATGATGGATGTTAGAATATACATATTTCTTAACTTGGAGATTTCGAGGACGGAATCCTTTAATTAGGGGAGAATGTAACACCCCGTAATTTTATAACACTAAAGATGATAAACTAAAGAATACTTAGTTAAATAATTGGAATTAAGTGAAACAGACTGTGCCATTGCGTTCGTCTCGTAATTCTGCTTAGATGGACACTAAGATTGCGTAAAACGGACACCATATGAAGAAGATATTAAGGTCTGAAGTTTGTATACGCATAAGATATATATATATACACATAACCAGGTCAAAGCCGTTCAAAACAATTCAAAATCACGCGGAGGAAGTAGGCGCGAAATTTCCCGCCCTGAGTGTCGACCTAGGGGTCGACACCATCATAGGAGTGTCGACCCCCATGTCGACACCCCATCCCCCCTCCAAATCCAAGGCAGATTCCTGTTTCTAAACGTAGACTGAATTCTTGGCTTTGTTCGTTGGTTGATGGCTATAAATAAGACCGTATACCTATTGTATTATTCATCTAAATCAATGGCGATGGTGAGATGTTGCTCCAACTTAGATTAAAATAGTCTATTCTTCTTCAACAATCAAGTCATTCAAGTTTAGAGATCTGTGATTCAACATTTGCAATTATTCCTTGATTTCTTAGATCTATTCTCTGTGAGTCTATGTTATTTTTAGATATGAATACTCAAAAGTTAATCTTGACAAGTTATGAATTGGATCTAAGCCTGTGACTAATTGAATCATATCAGATCTGCCATAACTTGAGTATCCAAGTTACTTTGACATGTCTGTGAGTTTGATCTAAGCCTGTGCCTACTTATCTTGTCAGAATTGTCATTATTTGTACATCTAATTCACTCATTAGATCTCATCATTTCTGTTTATGATCATGACACTATGCCTTATTAGTTGTATTATCACATGTTCATCAGATCTGTTCCTATATGCCTATCTTGTCATTATGCCCAATTTTGTCACTATATATTTATTTGTTGCTATGCCTATTCCTGCCATCATTTGTCAGTCTTGTCATTATGTTTATTTATGTTCTCTTCCCTTCTTCTTATCCCTTTTTATTTTATAGCCAGGCTACCTTCGAGCCTAGGCATGCCGCTGAAATATCCAAATGCGTGAAATTGGAAATGAGGGGAAAACGTTAAAATTGGGGCATAACTTGTATTGGAAAATTTGGGCATAACTTGAATTAAATCCATGAATATGGATTTGGGGCATAAATCAAAATGTGATTTAGATCTTAATTTAGGGAATATGGTACATGATGAATATGACTGGGAAAAAGGAGCATGAAAACCTATAATGAAATAGGGATAATTGTTAAAGAATGAAATGCTTAGAATTACAGTAATTAGAAACTGTAACCGCGCTTAGACACGAGATTAGATTACACTTATGGTAGAAGTCTACCCGGACCAGACCGGCATTTCCAGCAACCACAACTGGTGAATCTATATGTGAGGAGTCTAAGTGCATAAACACGTAACGGGCTAAGACACGAGGTTAAGTCCGACTTGTGGAAAAAGTCTGCCCGGACCCACCCGACATATCCAGCATCCACAAGTTGTAGGCTTAATGTGGGAGGTCTAGTGCATCATAACCATAAATGAATAAATGGTAATGAAACTTGAATACTTAATCTAGTAGAATCCATAGGGACTACATAACTTGAGTAGGGGTTATGTAAACTTGCTTGAAATAGTGGGAGGGTTAGATATATCTTGGGGGTGGTGGATAATATTTATATATAGGCCCACAAACTTAACCTGCTGGGGTTATGCAATTTTATTACACTGGTATGGAATAACCTGTGAAAATCCTAGTAGTGGGGATGGAAGCGTAAGGGGAAGCTTGTATCATCTTGTATGTGGGACCCGTTTCAGTAAGTAACCCATATATAGGTATCAAACGAGTACTCCGAACTAGATTGGAGTCCGGATACGCTTACTGGGCTGATTGTAAGATATCCAAAAGACGGAACGGTGTGGGTTGCGCATTCCGACGGGGTCATGTGCGTGCATGGGTCCAGACAAGAGGAGGCTAAGACGTCGTGACATCAGTAAATACGGTTGTGCACATCCTGAAACGAAGGGTTGCCACTTTAGGAAATGATACAGCCTACTGTGGGGATAACACATGGTATCTACGGAATATGGAGCCGATCGATTGGGGTAGTGATTAGGGTACATCCAGACTCTGGTATGTTTAGGAGCCTGTTATTATCCTTAGGGGTAACTCCGGTATGTTCAGTTGGGTTGCCTGTTACAGTATGGGGTTAAATCTCTGACTAGAAGTACGCATAAGTCTACCATCTTGTAGTTGTTGGGGATCATCTTGTTCTAGTGATACTGGTATTGGTGCAGAGAAAGAGAAAAGTATTAGAGAAGCGCTATACATATACGTTCTGTCCAGTTTATCCTGTTTACCTTGTCATACCTTCCCTATATGTTGTTATCTCTCTTATCTAGTTTATATGCTTGTCGTGATACTTTTACTAATTTATATGCTAAAAGTAACTGGACGCGCCAGATTTTACGTCTGACCTATTTTGTTTCCTCTTTTTTCTCTTTCGTCCTCCCCCCCTCCCCCAAAAGGTTCTCAGGGTGGGAATACTCAAGTTTGATCAGGATTCTTCTTTCCTTCCGCTTGGAGCTGCTTAGATGTACTACTTGATTTCGTACCTTTTCTGCTATGGCTATGCTTTTGGGGATTATGCTCTTTTCATGTTTATTGTACTTTGATGATTTTAGTACAAGACAGAAATTTTAAGTTGATGTACTGGGTTTTATATATTACAGACTCATGATGTAACTATATTTTGAACTACGATGTTTTCTGCTTAAATAAAGTTTTAAATTCCGCTGTTATTTTATATCTGTCTTGTAATATTTTTGTTTCTGTTTACCTATAATGCTTCACGAAACTTAATGCATACTCTTAATGAGTGACATTAACTGACGTGGGGTGTCACAGAATGAATTAGTAAATGGATCTAAACTTGCATAACACAGAATTAACATATGAATTATAGTTATAATCTTGCTAGATTAGATCCTATGGTGATTTGAATTGAAAATATACTTACCTTCATTAGATCCAAGTGAAAACGACTTGAAATGATGAAAATAAGGTCAAACAAACCCATATACTCGACGGAATCCATGTGAGAGATGCTTATCACTCATCAAATCCACAAAATAGCTTGAAATCAATGAATCTCTATTCCGGACAGCGAAGAACAACCTTCAAATCAAATAATTTAATGTGATGATCTTCAATATTCTTATGTAAATCTATAAATTAAATGAAGTGGTGGTATATTTGGTTGAGCCGGAGAATCACAGTCACCCAACTGAATGAAAGAATGAAGAAACTAAACCATTCTTCTACCTCTACCCCTCTATTTATAATCAACAACCCCCATCCTTAATTGGCCTCACTAAATCTTTAATGTGACCACTATACAGAATTGTAAACACCATTTCCGGTCCAATGAAATCGATCCCACCACCTAGTTCAATCCCAGTCAAAAATTATGCCATGTACAAAACTAACAGGGGCAAAATTATCACAAATAAAATTGATAAAAATCATGGACATGTCTCACATCTCCATGAACAACATAACAAAATATAAGAATGATCTAACCCTTAGAGAACCCTTCGATACGTAAAATGCGAGTCGTTACACTTGGGCTTGAAATATGAATGCATATGGGCTTGGGCCTATAAAATATTATTATGAGTCAAAGATGGACACTTGGCCGCGTGTATGACCGTACAGAGAAGATTTTGACTGTTGACAACAGTCATGTTTTTTAAATTTTGATTTAAACAGACAGATGCATCTGTTTGCATGTAACTCCTCCTAGTGATCTTGTCTATTCTACTTCTATATATAGTCATCGTTCCAGCCCAGCCCAAAACAACTTCTGGTTCTCTCCCTCTCTACTCTTGTAAATAATCTGTTTAATCTTCTTTTCCAATTAAATCCTATAGAATCACAGACATTCATTGGATTCTGGTTTTGTTGTATCCTACAAGGCAATCTTCCATCAAACCTGTTAGCAAACTTTAAACGAGTAGGTGCAAATATTTCTTTAAGGACAGAGAAATATGCGCCTCAAAACCTAGTCCAATCTGATTATTTCAAATTCTACTACAAAGTTAAAGCAATATCCGAAATGGAGCACGAACCAGATTCTGCATTCAAATTGATGAACCAAGACTTTGTTAGACTGGACAGATTTGATAGAACGAATTTCAGGTGCTGGCAAGAGAAGATGAAGTTCCAACTGACCACTCTAAAGGTCTCCTGCGTCCTCCATGAAAATCTGCCAGCGCTTCCTCCACCAACAGAAAAAGACACAAATGATTTAAAGAAGCAAAGGTTGAAACGCAAAGAGGATGAACTAATATGCAAAGGCCATATTCTCAACAACTTATCAGACCGTCTATACGATCTTTACACACCAATAAAGTTGCCTAAGGAAATCTGGGATACACTGGAAACAAAGTACAAGACCGAGAAGATTGGAACAAATAAGTTTTTCACCCTTAGATTTTCGAATTTCAAATGATAAACAATGTTCCAGTCATGGATTAAATGCACGGCTTGCAAGTACTGGTTAGCAAACTAGGTGACTTAAAGGTCCAAATTTCAGGACCAGTCCAAGTTAGGGCTATAATCGCAAAACTACCACCGAGCTGGAACAACTATCGCAAAAAGCTCTTGCATATGACTGAGGAACTCACATAAGAAGAGACTGGGAAACACAGACAATTTGAGGAAGAAAACATAATCTGTGATGGTATTTTCCCTTCTTCTAATGTAAATAAAGTAAATTCTAGAAAGAAAAGAAAGAGCAATCAAAACCAGAACTTCAAACCAAACAAGAAGAACAAGCAGGGAAGCAATTCTAATCCAAATGACAAAAGGAATCAAGTATGCTTCAAATGTGGTGAAATTGGGTACCACAAGCGTGACTGCAGGGCTCCTCGAAAATAGAAAATTAGAAAATCTACAGATGCAAATATGGTTGAGGTCGAGGAAATGCAGGAAATCATTGCTATGGTTTTTAATCTGCAAAATTGACATGATAACTGACTTGCACATGCCTATTGTTGAAAAAAATCTTCAGATTGATGATTCGATTCTGGTGCTACGGTTCATGTTTGCAACAACATAGGTATACTCAAAACCTATACAGATATTGCTAACCAACAAGAAATGCTCATGAGAAATAGAAATGGTGCAAATGTTCTAGGAAAAGGAAATGTGGAGATTCACTTTACTTCCAACGAGAATATAACTCTCACTAACGTACTCCACATTCCTGATATTAAAAAGAATCCCGTTTCTACAATAATATTATGCAGAAGTGGTGTTAAAACAGTCTTCGAGGCTGATAGTTTAATTTTGTCCAAAAACGGCATTTTTGTGGGTAAAGGTTATGCATCTAATGGGACGTTCAAACTCGATATTAATGAAATAAAAGAATATTCTGCCTATACTGTCGATTCTTTACCTTTATGTCATGCACGTTTAGGACATTTAAATTATAAATCTTTAAGTATATGGCAAAACATGGTGTTATTTTTGTTGATAATGACAAGCATGATTAATGTGAAATTTGTATACAAGCCAAGATTACAAGGAAATCGTTCTCGAGTGCAGAAAGAAATTCAAAACTCTTGGATTCAGTTTAATTTGATATACGTGAATTAAATGGAGTTATAACCAGAGATAGAGAAAGGTATTGTATTACCTTTATCGATGACTTTTCTAAACACATATATGTGTGTGTATTTGCTTAAAAATAAGGATGAAGTATTTGATATGTTTAAACGTTACAAAACAGAAGTTGAAAATTAGAAATGTAGGAAAATAAAGGTCTTACATAGTGATAAAGGAGGAGATTATTTCTTCATTGAATTTTCTGACTTCTGTGAAGAACATGGGATTATTCATCAATACACAGCCCCTTACACGCCACAACAAAATGGATTGGCTGAAAGAAAATACAGAACTTTGGTTGATATGATAAATTCTATGTTGTTAAATGCTAAATTACCACTTAATATGTGGGGTGAAACATTAATATCTGCATGTCATTTGCACAATAGAATCACCTCATGAAAAGCTAAGGTTTCCCTTTATGAACTGTGGAATGGTCGCAAACCTAATCTAAGATATCTAAAATTGTGGGGATGTATTGTCTACAATAGAGTGACTGATCCGAAACAAACTAAACTTGGCCCGAGAGCTTTAAAAAGTTTGTTTGTAGGATATTTTGAAAACTCTAAAGCATACAGACTATTAGATTTATTCTCAAACACGATTGTTGAATCAAGGGATGCTGAGTTTATGAAAAATAAATTCAAAGATGATTCAATTGCATATCAATCATTAGACCCCCAACATCGTTCAAACACCAATGGATACTTCCACGCCCTCCGCTAAGAATAAAAGGAAGGTGATAGAAAAACAAACGGAAATAAGATCAAAGAATTAGGAAAGAGAAATCTTTTAGTCTAGATTTTATATCTTCTCAAGCTATAACATTTCTTGTAGAAGAAAGTAGAGATGGAGTCACTAACAAAATCCTTATAGTGCTTAATACAGAAGATGACCCAAAAACTTACAAAGAAGCTATAACTTCCAGAGACTCTGCTTTTGGAAGGAGGCAATTAATGATGAAATGGACTCAGTCTTATCGAACAATAGCTGGGTGCTGGTAAGCTTTCCTCGAGGGTCAAAATCTATTGGTTGCTAATGGGTGTTTTGAAGAAAACGTAACAATGATGGCAGTGTGTAGTGTGCAAGCTTCAAGGCTAGATTAGTAGCCAAGGGATTTGGACAAAAGGAAGGAATTGATTTTTTTGATACATATGCTTTGGTTGCAAAAATTACATCAATTCGAGTATTAATAGCATTAGAATTAATTAATTAATTGCATATCCACCAATTGAATATTAAAATAGTTTTCCTAAATGGTGAACTTAATGAAGAAGTTTACATGGAATAACCCGAAGGTTTTGTTCTTCCTTAAAATGAAAGAAAAGTTTTGCAAACTAATAAAATCATTATAAAGATTAAAATAAACACATAAACAGTGACATGAAGAATTTGGCTTGGTAATACTTCAAAATGTTTTTATATATAATATGAATGCATATGGGCTTAGGCATATGAAAGATTATTATAGGTCAAAGATGGGCATTTGGAACACGTAGGCGTATGCGTGACCGGACAAAGAAGATTTGATTGTTGGCAACAGTCATGTTTTTTGAGTTTTGATTTAAGCAGACGGACGCGTTTGTTTGCATGTAACTCCTAGCGGTCCGGTCTATTCTGCTTCTATATATACTCCTCGTTTTTGCACAATCCATAACAACTTTTGATCCTCTTCCACTCTACGCTTGTAAATAATCAATTTTATCTTCTTCATCCAATTAAATCCTATTGAATCCACGGACATTGATAAGTCTGTAGATCTTGGTTTTGTTGTATCCTGAACCCGTTAGCAAACTCTAAAAAAAATGGGGGTACATATTGCTTTAAGGAAAGTGAAATCCGCGAGCAAAGTTTGGACTCAAATAACAAAAGACTCAAGCCTTGTCAAACAAGTGATGTTTAGATCATCCTGCTTTTTTCTAGGTTTGAAGCATCTTTTACAGGACAAGGCATGAGAAGTGAGAACATATATACCTATGGGCATGTTCCAACACGTCTAGACTAACATTCCCGTAAAGTAAAAATGTAACAGTAAATTGTAACATAATCGATAGTTGGTTATTTATTCACGAACAGCGGTATGAATACAGCTGGCAGCCATGTGTGTATATAAAATAAATAATAATAAAATTGTTAGTTAGCTGCACCTGCAATAAGGAACGAGCAGTAGTAAGCATGTTACATGTCATTTGTCACCGTCGGTACCGACAACCGCACTTGCCTCCTTTCCCTTTATATTTCCCACCCTTCATTTCATGTGTGAACTCTATTTACCCCTCTACCACTAAATCCACCTATAATTTTTTCCTTTTTCGTTTTTTGTTTTTCACTACTTAGCAATAATGACCTGTGTATATTTTTTGTAAATGTTTGATATAGTTAATTGTTATCATACTCTAATGAGTAGGACAAGCAATTAGTTGTGGACAATAAAGAGGTTTAAAAGGTACAGGCTGATAGTTTGTGTTGCCCAGTGACCAGTCCAACTAACTTCTCAAGACAAAATATTTTCTCTTCAAACTACTCATAAATAATTTCTCTCTGTTGCCTCAGCTGGGGCTCACCGGAGGCCCTTGGGTTGGACCTGATACAAAGTAGAAACAACAATGATCAATCCATCCATGAATTAATAAACAGGACATACATGTATGTATATATGTGTGTCGGTATGGCATATAAATCAAAAGGATATCAATAGCCGAAGAAAGGGGGGTAATCACGTTACATTTGCATGTGACATCTTAATTTCTTGCTTTTCGTTTGTTACACTGTCCACATCACCTCCATCTATACATATCACAGAATGTTATGTGTATATATGCTATCATATTCATGTTCCTCCCATTCTTATATTTATTTTATGCTATAGCAGCGACTCCTTTTATTTTTAATAAAAAGAAAAAAGAAAAAGAAAAACTGATTAACTTCAAGATATTTTGTATATTGGAATTTAAGATGTCAAACATATACAGCAAATAAATGTCATTATCATAGAAAATATATGAAAATCAAGAGGATGGCAATTTGCAATTCTATTCATTTCATGATAGGTATATATACTTAAAAAGAAAGAATCCAAATTTTACCAAATGTGGAGAGAAAAATATATGATACAAAACAAATTTGGGTTCAAATAATGAGAAAATTGTATCCAAGTAATGTGAAACAAGGGTATGTGTATTTGTCAAGAGGTGACTATCAATGCAATCAATTTTCTCACTCTTTAGTTAGGCCAAAAATGACAAAGTGGGCGGATGTTAATCACAACTTTGCCAAACCCAATGATCCTGCATTTACACAAGTTGCTATGCATGCACAAAAGTTTAGTTGGATAAAGCCTAATGTGAAAAAGGCCTTTTCTAGTGGACATTGGCCAGCATATGGGGAACAACGTGTTGATGTATATATGCAAAAATCTGAATAATGATGCAGCTGTGAATTAATTACATCATACAAGTATAATCTTAGTATTCTATAGAATAACGTAATACAAAGAAACAAAGTTTTGTACTTATGATTTCATTGAATAAAAAAGAAAAGAAAGAAAGAACACAAACACACACACACACACTCAACTCGAAGATACCTCATAGGCCGCTGATGAAAACGCTACGACTTATCCTAAGAAAATTGGAGTACAGCTTACAATTTTACACTATATATTTCTACTCTATACGCGTTTGCATACACCTAAAAGCTGATCGCAGAGAAACCTTACCTGATTTGTTGCTTCATTCTTGATTCCAGTTTGGAATATAGTGAGTAGTAAACACAACGAAACTCATAAACAGCAGCTGTGTTTAGCAAAGAAGTAGCCATTGGAAGTATCTGCTCGAAAGGTATTATATTAGCATCACTCCAGCATTTGATATCTGCACACAGCATCTGCACAATATAATTTATTTCAATGATTTGGTTTATACTGTTTGCACCATTTTAGAACTCATGGAGAATATAAATAACAAGTAATAGGCTAAATTATACTGAAAATATATGAGCAGACTTCAATAAGTTTCGTGATTAGCTCATTAGCTCTTAATCTAAGGTAATTCTTGATTCTAAATTGCCATATTTTAAGTCTTATGCGTCTGTTTTGTGTGTGAGCGCAGCGCACAGGTGCGAGGATCAAGATCCCCACTTAAAACCCCTTCATCTTTTTAATGTGCTTGATGGAATTTTATTGTAAATTTCATCCATTCTAAAAAATATTCTGGGTACCATAATAATGTTTGGCATGTCTTTGCATCATAAAGATGGGTATACATGATCAAATGTAACCGGATACCAGAGTTCAAACATCTAATATTCTTCCACATGATACAAAGAAGTGGTAAATTCAATATTATGGAGTTGTCATTTATCGATGTGAGACTGAACAGCTTCATAATTTGGAATACTTCTGTATCCAATAAAACAAATGTGGGTAGCTCCCAGGTAAAGGGGGATAAAGTTATGGACCAAATACGATATCGGATATCGAAGTACTAATACGAGTGAACTAAGAAAATCATACGCTATGCAACATGTAATATGGTCGGCAAACACATATGGGGTCATCTTAGTGTATGCTCTATTAGTGTACGTTCTATTCCCATGATGCATAACAAACTAACAAATGACATGAAGACATTATTAAACATGTTTATGTTGTTATTCCGTTTATTTGATGCCACTTCTTCAAAAGAAAGATCATGATTATATATGGATCTTTGCCAAAAGTGGTAAAATCCCTAACCACTTAGGTGAAGACGTAAAATTCCAAGTGATGGACGGTCACGATGAGGAAGTATGAAAGACCAATGGGTAGGTTTACAATAACCAAGATTGATCATTAACGTTTAAATGGTTAAATGGATGATTGTTTGCCTAAAGATTTGTTTGACCATGCTCTATCTTGTTGTAGGTTAAAGCCTAAATTACATAACTTAAAACAGTTAGGGTTAAAGTGATAACCATAGTCATCAATGACACATGATTGAAAACCCTTTTGGAGCCTTGATGTACAATATGGAAAACGATACACATCATTTATTTGTTACACATATATACCATAAAATAGCTGTGTATTTATAGTACGTTATAATAAAATAAACAAGGCTAACATGATTTATTTTTTGTTTGATAGATATCTAATAACAGTCATATTTTTAATCATTCGAAAGAACATCACTAAACATAATGTCATAACATAAAATTTCATCTATATTGCATCGTTCAATGTTTATTTGTTAGTTTAGAAATCAAATTTCGAAGTAAAAACTTATACCTATTGTTTAGCAATTAAATTTCAAGTATAAATTTTTATCTAGTTTACGCCTTAAGTGAGAAAACATAACGAGATAGAATATATAATTATATTTTGTTTCGTGTGTTATTATTTTAGTAATTTTATTCTGTTTCAAATTACTCTAATACGTTTATACTGTATTTTTTACATTAAAAGTTTTTAACTATTATTTTGCATGTTCTGATCACAACAAACTACAAAGGCCAATAACTTGGATCTTACATCAGTTTGCCATATCATTGTATAAATAAATGCATAATATAGTCAAACATCAATATTAGTTTGTGCATACATGAAACATGGTGTATAACAACTGACTATAAGAATATAGTGAAATGGATAGTTTTCCACATAAACAAGTACATTTGTTTTTCTTCAAACA
The DNA here is from genome assembly GCA_030737875.1 of Allium sativum. NCBI lineage: Eukaryota > Viridiplantae > Streptophyta > Magnoliopsida > Asparagales > Amaryllidaceae > Allium > Allium sativum. The sequence continues at coordinate 20,802,113 of CM060909.1, read as the reverse complement.
AAGAGACATAAGAAAAACATCCTTTTAAGATTGAAAAATTAATTAATAGACGCAACCATATAATGAATAGTAATTTCAATGCGTCTTAAGATCATCAAAAACGAATGAAAAAACACAAATTATATATTAGCAACAACAACAACTAAGCCATTATTCTCAAACAAGTGGGGTCGGCAAAAGATGGAATCCAAAACCAAAAGACAAAGTCAATTTAAAGATAATAATAAGAAGAAGAAATTTTAATTTAAAAATAGAAATAAAGAAAAAATAAAATAATGTAAAATAATTAAACAAATAATAATAGTAATAATAATAACAACAATAATAATAAGAATAAAACCAAGATAATAAATCTACTACTAATAATAATTGTACTTGTAGTAATAGGTAGCGAAAACCAACACCACGTCTTATGCTCAAGTTCATTAGTCCTATGATCTAAAACTAATAACACTACCTAACTAAATATAAGCTCATAGTTCTTGTACATGAATTGCTAACTTCCACAAGCTTCTATCCAACACCAGCACTTGGATATATTCTAATTTCTCAAGTCTTTTTTTACTACTTCCTCTCATGTCATCCTTGATCGACCTCGATATTTCGTTGAGCATTTTGTGCAGCTTATGATGCCAACATACACAAGTGCCTTGAAAGTTCCCCACTGGAGATGTCCAAACCAGCTTAAGTGATGTTGGACTAGCTTCTCTTCAATTGATACAACTCCAAATTAATTTATTAGTATGCTTTCTCATGTGCACCGTGCCACAGAATCAAAAGCTACAGTGGTTGTCGTGTTGTGTCATGGTACATGCATATGGTGCATATTTCTTAACTATATTGTTAATCATTGATTAGAGTACATCCAGTAAAGCTTTTCTGTGGACGGATTTGCATTCAAGAGGTTTCTGTGTAATCCTAGCTATATAGACGTTAACTAATTAATTTGAAATAAATAACTCATAAAATCAATAACGAGTGAGTGACGGACCAACGAGATTTATTAGAACTCAAATGCTGACTTGGTCTTGAAGAGATAGGTAATTGAACTTGCTTAAAAATGTAGTGTGGTCTACAAATTTTGATTTGAACAGAGAATTGTACGATAGGTGTGTTTCACACGCACGCGCGCGCGCGTGCACACACACACACACACACACTCTCACACTTTCCTCCCATAATTATATGCTTACAGAATACTATAAATGAGTCATTTAAAGCAGTGTTGATCATTAATCACCCAAAAAGATAACTAAGATTGTGGTTATCCTTGAAAACTAACCGTCATTACATTGGTTAGTGCTGATCTGCACAATTACAACTGTGTCGTTACTGATTTGGTTATTAGTGATCTGCGCAAAATTGTGAATGTGTTGTGATAGGTTAGTGGGTTGTTCGATAAACAAACAGGGAACCCAATGCTAGCAGTTAACCGCATAATACTACAAGTGTGTTCCTGTAATATTATGGGACAATTAACACAGATAAAATTGACTACGATGATTCCAATATTGTTTACACATATTTAGCTTTGTTTATTATGACTGGTGTAGTGTGGTCTAGTAATGTTTATTGCCTGATACGACATATTTAACAAGCTGCATTACATATTACGTCGAGGCTGATCATTGTGACTACAGGAGAGAAACGTGATCGTATGTTTTTACTAAAACTACATTGGCTTGATATTGTGGTTTATATCATTGGTGTACATAGGCAATCACAGGCGTATTGTGATGCAACACTTTCACATTTCATATTCTTTTCTGTTTACACTTATGCATTGTTGCACATGTTGAATAGCTAAAGCTAAACATAACTGAGTTTGAAAAATAGCATTGATCCATGGTTAGGAGCATTCGTGCTTTCGATATTATTTCAATGATTCATTAATTGACATATAAATATTGATTCTGGATATATTATTTAATCTAGCAATTTAATTGCTTTTGATATGCGCACAAATCCAGAAGATTAACATTTTATAAATAAAGTTGAAATTCCAAGAGTCTCCTCTAGGTGAATCAGAATCGATCACTCTCTGATGCCAGTGTGTATTCATAGGTGTCAACTAGGCCGATTCGTTCAAATTATCTCCTAATATTCAGTACATAAAGTACAAAACCAAATCCATGAAAGTAGGCTGAAGAATAGCTAAACATCGACTTGGCTCATACTGTTGAATACCGACAGTACTGATCCCTGCCAGGTGATTAGCTTTAACTGACCAGTCTTTGTATTTTACTTCTTGACAACTTCGTTGGTGGACCCATATTACTGTTCTCCAGCCTCAGATTTTCCTGTCTTATGGACTCTACTGATCCAAGCATGGATCTATACTTGATTGATGTCTGCTCTCTTGCCTTACTGCTTAATTGTTTGATCCATTTTGTTTCACAGATCACGTTTCATAGCATAATTTCATACTGCTTTCCACCATCAACTTACCAAAATCCATTAAGGCCATGAATTGGTAACGATCGATGGTATGGATTGGTAACAACAAACGGCAGTTTCCATACTCAGCCATTTTTCCTCTCGTTCTTATGTCGTCCCATGTTGCTATCTTTTGTACTTAGCTATCCATGAGTTCCTCACCCATTTCTTGTCTTTTCCACAGTATAACATCGTTGAATTTTCAAGGGTGAAAACTTATATCAAACACATGTCATACTTGGTCCATTCAGAAAAATAGATGGACCCCGATTGAAAATGAAAAAAAAAACCAGTTTGTGAGTAACTTATCCTATTATTTTAGATGCTGACTTTGGAATGACTTTTGTGCTTCAAATTCTATGCTTATAAAATCATTTTAAATGACATTTTCCTACAAATGATGATAAAAAACTTTATTAGATATTATCTAGTAAATATTACATTTATTTTGTTTTATTTCTTTTAAAGCAAATAAAAATAATAATACATACGTAGTCATTTGAAAATGCAAACAAAAGTTGTCGTGTCGTACAACAAGACTTTAGGAAGGTTTTGTTCCTCGTATGTCATAAATAACTATGAATGTAAATAGGATATGAAGACCGAAAACATATGCGTGTGTGTAGGGAAAGTATAGACACAAAACTTTGACATAAATGGTGACACAATCGATCTGCATCATTGGATTGTCTCCTGAATTTCACTACTTCATATAAAAACAACAAGATCTAACGGTTCAGATCTCTTGCGTCACCAGTTGTATCTATTTTTGTGTTCAAATAGCCACTCCTATATATATATATATATATATATATATATATATATATATATATATATATATATATATATGCAGTTTCGAGAGCACCCCAAACAGTGCAGCACCCCAAATGCCCTCAATCTCCACCAAGTATTTCTCATTCTCTCTCCTTCCACTCACTCTCTCACTTCCCACTCACATTCTTCAATATAAACGGGTGGTGGAAATCAGAGGGCATTTGGGGTGCTCCATTTTTTGGGTGCAACCGAACGCTTGTCATATATATATATATATATATATATATATATATATATATATACATATATATATATATATACATATATATATATGGGGCAGGTTCAATGACACCCCAAAAACTTAGCACCCCTTTAGCCTACCACTTTTCAACCACATTTATTCCCTCTCTTTTTCCACTCATTCTCTCACCTCCCACTCACTTTAAACATAAATATGTGGCTGTAATTGGGGTGCAAATGGGAGGCTGAAATTCAGGGGGTTCCTTAATCCTACCCATATATATATATATATATATATATATATATATATATATATATATATATAGAGAGAGAGAGAGAGAGGGGGGGATAGGACCAAAAGCACGCCAAACAGCGCATCACCCCTTATTTCGACCGCATATCCCGGTTTGTCTCTCCTCCCACTAAATTCCCCCCGTCCCCCAAAAAACTTATTTAAATATAAATGAGTGGCTAATAAAGAGGGGCAAATGGAGTGCTACAAAACAGGGGTGCCATATATATACATATATATATATACATATATATATATATACATATATAATTTGCGGAAGTCGGAATTCGAATCCATGATCTTGAGGATTATGCAATTTATCAAAACTAAAACTCGGACTTTTGACCTCATAAAAAAATGGTTTTGTCATAGCCAAAACTCAAAATTGTGACCTTACTAAAATTTAAATAATGATTTTAAGCCAAACTTGTGGCTTCATGTGAACACAAAAGAAAGTGAAATTAAAGTTATTACAATCATTTCTTGATATTTCCATCAATTTGTTTGTGGTATTTCACTTCTGGTAGAATGTTAATGCTATTATCATGCAAATTATAACCAATGTAGCGTAAACGTGATGACCACAATCCAATCTTCAACTACATACCTCCTTTAGGGTAACATATAAACATAATATATCACGAATTGATATCATATCTCGGTTAGGGTTCTGCCAACTAATCGTTATTATTTAGCAACAATATGAACTAGTACCAACGTTGGATGACAACGACATTATTTATGATGTTCAGATCATCAATACCTTATTCTATTGGTAGTGTTTTATAGCCAGTACTATCGAAGTATCATATATATAGTATTTCTTTCACATAATTTATAAGTACTAATGTAGTCAATGGCAAATAGTCTGTTACTCGGTTCTTTTTTTATATACAACTAACCAAGCATATTTTTTGCCTAGCTGAAACGTAACTTTATTTTTTTAGTATATTTTGCACCATATCCAAACAATTCGAGACTCCAAGTACAAATACTATCATACTTAATGCATGTACCAAATCTTCTCTGATGCAAAATGTAATTATACTATAGAAAAAATTAACAATTTCATATTTGTACATTCAAAATAATTAATGCATATAGTTTATTTGTATCTTACAAAATTTGAAATTTATCCTTGTATTTGTGAGTTATGATAAAATTTATTTCTATTTATGAGTTATGATGAGATAAAACTCTGCAAAAAATTGGATGAGAAATACAATTTTGCATGAAATGTTAAAAAAATATCCAATGGCAAGAACAAAGAAAAATATATCAACAAGGGATGCCACAAAATGAAAATAGGAAAGTCAAATAAAAATAAGATATATGAAGTTTACAATAATAATATTCATATAAACAAATCAAACATGATTCAAGTGTACAATAACAATACATAGAAATTACATTATACTTCTAAATTTTTAAACCCTAGTCGCTAGTGTCATCCAAATCAAAACCATCATCATTATCCGAACAATCATCAGTTTCCTCTTCTTTCAGTCATATTGTACATTGTTTTTCTCTGAGTCATTATAAGTATCATAACGTGTTGTTTTGGGCTTTATTCACTTTTCAAACCTTTTAGAAAGCAAAATAAAATAGCGCGCTATTAGAGTTAAGAGCTATAGCGCTTTGATACAATAGTGTGTTATCTTCACGCTATAAGAAACCTCTGCGCTATTACGTAGAATATCGCAAGTTCTGTGTTATGCGTTATAGAGCACTACAACGCAAGCTTTGATAACACTGACAAACAACAACTCGTGCTACTTTGTATCGCTACATTAATATGTGTTATCTTCTAGGAATATTTTATAAACATCATAGCGGAGTCCTGTTTTAATATATAATATTTTTTTTAAAGATGTTTACAGCTATTATTTTGATGGTATTTTAAACAATATAATCTCTTTTCGATAAGCTTTTCAATGAAGAAAGTGAAATTTCCTTAATCGAGTTGGAAGACTATGCCGACATTACCGATAGATATTTTGTTCGAAGAATTCAAGAGGTTGAGCTAAAGGAGGCGTTGAAACGGAGGAAACAAGACAAGTTGGTAGGGCCTGATGACATCCCTATTGAGGTGTAGAGATGTTTTGGGATGCAGAGATAACCTGGTTAACTAAGTTGTTTAATAATATTTTCAAATCAAACAAGATGCCAGATGAGCGAAGGAGAAACATTTTAGTTTCAATCTTCAAGAATAAAGGAGATATTCAAAGTTGCACAAACTATAAAGGGATTAAGCTTATGAGTCATACAATGAAGCTTTGAGAGAGAGTTTGCGAACAACGTTTAAGGAGGTTGACAAGTGTCTATAGGAATCAATTTGGTTTCATGGCTGGAAAGTCAACCACTGAGGCGATTTTCTTGATTAGGCAACTTATGGGGAGATGCAGGGAGCAGAAGAAAGATCTTCACTTGGTTTTTATTGATTTGGAGAATGCTTATGACAAAGTACCGAGAAAAGTTATGTGGTGGGCACTAAAAAGGAAGAAAGTGTCATCAAAGTACATTACCCTTATTAAGGATATGTACGAGTGAGTTTGACTAGTGTAAGGGCATTCGATGGTGAGACCAATGACTTTCCTATTAACATAGGGTTACATCAAGGTTCGTCCTTGAACCCCTATATTTTTGCATTAGTCATGGATGAAATCACAAAAGGTATACAAAGGGAGATTCCTTGGTGTATGCTCTTTGCTGAAGACGTTGTGTTGATTGATGAAAGTAGAGTAAGGGTTAATAGACAAGTGAAGTTGTGGAGGGAGACCTAAGAATCGAAGGGTTTTAGGCTTAGCACAACTAAAACAGAGTATATGAAGTGTGAGTTCAGCGGTGTTAGGTCAGATGACGGTGAGGTCACCCTGGCCGGTCAAATAGTACCCAAGAAGGAATCCTTTCGATATTTAGAATCTATGTTGCAGTTTGATGGGGAGATTGATAAGGATGTTAGTTTTAGAATTCAAGCAGAATGGGTGAAATGATGACTAGCATCTGACATTCTCTGCGATTACGAAGATTCCTTAGAAGCTTAAAGGAAAGTTCTATAAAATAACAATCAGGCCTGCGATGTTATATGGTGCAAAATGTTGGCCTACTAAAAGACAACACGTCCAGAAGATAAGTGTAGCAAAGACGCATATGTTGTGATGGAGCTGTAGGCATATCAGACTAAATCGGATTAGGAATAATGAGATTCGGGACAAACTTGGAGTTGCACCTGTTGAAGAGAAGTAAGTCCGACACCGCTTGAGATGGTTCAGACATTCCAACGAAGACCGCACAATGCACCTGTACGCGTTGAAATTATAGGTCACGCCGAAGGCCCAAAGAGAGGTAGGGGTCAACCTAAAATGATATGGGAGGAGATAGTAAAAATAGATTTAAGAAATTGGAGTATATCTGAAGAGCTGACATTGGATAGGAGTGTGGAAGTTAGCAATTCATGTAGCAGAACCTTAGGATTTTTTTTACTTTAACGCAAACTAGTGTTGTTGTTATTATTATTATTAATTTTTTAAAACTTTATTTGACTTTTACGGAAGCATTTAACCTTCTTTTGGGGTTCCATCTCTAGCCAACCCCAACTTGTTGGGATTTATGGCTTAGTTGTTGTTGTGTTGTTGTGTTATATCCATATTAAACAAGTGACACATATAAGTTGTTTATCATTACTGCTTGTGAAATGTTATTTAATCTCATCCGAAGATGTTTCATACGCGCTACTTTTGGAGTACTAAAATTGTGGTTTCTTCATGAATAATATAATATGAAAAATCTCTTCAAATGGTGCGTTTATTTTATAAAAAAACAGTTATAAAATGTAGTTATTTAGCAACAAAACTAAAAGTTCGTTTGCATCTAGCATAAAAATCTGCAACAAGGACAAATGTAACTTGCCAATGCAAGTTATTAGGTTTGGTATGGTACGGTGGATTTTTTCTTCTTCATCCATTCTCATTGAATTAAAAAAAGGGAACAATTTTCTCAAATCACAGTTCGCTTACTCCATATCCCTACCACCACCCTCGAACTCAACAATTCAACTTCAAGCCAATAAACTTGAATCAAACAATATACGGAGACCCTCAACTATGAAATCTAATCTAGCTTCATCTTTGCTCCAGCTAATCAAAAGGGATCAAGCTTTTGCATTCACTCCAATCATTGTTTTTCCCATTGTTGCTTTAAAAATAGCAGTTAAAGCAAATGGATATTGAAGTTTCCCAATAGCAAAGGGGTATTGAAATTTCGTAAGTTGTACTTTTGGATATTGTATTTGAAACAGTTGTTCGAAAGACAACCTACAAAAGAGCGTCAAATTAGCAATGGAGTTGGAAAGCTAAATGAGTTTTCAACCCCAAAGCTGAAGATTCAATTAATTAAGATTCCAAAACGGAGATTTCCTCCTCCATTATATCTTAATGATATAATTAAAGAACTTAATGGATTTCGCTTTGTGGATGTATCATGTATGTATTCATAATACCAAAATTAGTGTTATTATTATGTTCAAATGTGATTTGTCTAGTACGGCTAGGGTTTGTGATGAAACCTAAACTCAAACACTGATCAAATTTTTCATCATCAGCTGAAGCAAAATCCAAATGAATTGCAAAACTGGAATGATGAAAGAATCTATAGTTGATACATGTTCTCATGTATAAAATAGAATGGCCGGTACACCCCAATGCATTTTGGAGAGATCCGGTTAGCTCTAAGTTCAAGCAGCATTTCATCCCTAACCATAACTTATCCATTAATTATCCTCCTAAAACAGTTGTGCAATGATAATTAAATGGAATTTAAGAGAAATAAACAATTTAATGACCTGGTAGAAGTCTAATTTATCAGTTAGTCATTTTCAGTAAATATTGACATAGAAATAAAAGTTATTGACTACTTAGTTTCAATTTATGGAATCCTCCTTTTGACTATGAACATAACAAATCGAAGAATTATAGAAGAATGTCAAAAGTTAAAATAATATTGTCGAAAATTGACATAAGGATATTTCCATTTCTTCATCGAAAAATGATACCATTCCTTAAATATGCTATCCCCTTCCGGCGAGTGGAGAAACAAATTTTCATTTTTAAGACGGAAAGAAAAGAAGTTAACAAACGTTTTCTTCGAAAGGAAGGAAAGCAAGATTATAGAGGTATGGTTACTTTGCCAATAGGCTGCAAATACTCTCACTAGAAGAAACACTAATCAGATGTGGGAAAAAGGTGCTTTTGCAAAGATCTCCTGAGGGAGGAATAAGATTAGTGGATGTTCACAGAAAAACAATGAGAATCAAACAATTTAGGCTTTCGGAAGCAATTGTGCACTCATACTTCACCGATATCAGAATTGTCACATTAGTTTGTCTGTTAATTAGCTTTTCCATGTGGTGGCCATAGTTTGTGTGCTACATTTGTTGAGGATCTTTTATTGGTACCTACATAACCATGAGACAATTCCACAAGTCAAGGTCAAAATGAGCATGTTTCTATTCATGCCTCACTTAGCGTTTCTTTTTTTTAAGACTAATCTATGATAATTTTCTAGCCAAATGACCTATAGTTGGCTTCAATCATTATGTATTGAACAAAAGAAAGGCTTTCATATCGATTGGACGATAGTAAGAAAAAACATATTTACTTTTTCTCGTTACCAAGGGCCTAGGCCAAAACTACATTTCTCTAGCTATTTGGATTTATTCTTACCTACACGAGACAAAAGTCAATTATCGGGTTAGGACAGAAAGATACATTTAAATTTTAAAAAGCTCGCATCAAATTTTATTATATATGTATATGAGTGTGTATCGTAGTTATGAGTGGTGCAGGACGTGGTGCAATGTTTGCGCATTTCTTCCATATGGCGCGTCGCATAGAAAGGCATGATGAATGACGCAAATAACATCTAAGGCACGAACACAGTGCGTCTTTTCATAATTTTATTATACTTTACTTTTTATTTTCACAGTTCAAACTAATTTCAAATGGTGGTTAAATGTACCATATTGTTGTATACAATGATACGATTGCACCTCAAAACTAATTTACAAAAAAAAATTGAACCATTTATTTATATTATTTTCATACCAAACTATGATGAGCAATTAGTTTTCATGTTATTTTTGCATCATCGGATTGCTACCAAACATGAAGAGTGGGCTAATGGGATCAAACAGAGCATGATGAAGTGGTCATCATGGACTGCACGTAGAAAATTTGGATCGGTACTGAACCGTAGTACATGGACTAATGTTGACCCAAATGCTTAAGTATTTTTGGATCTTTTTTTTTTTTTTTTTTTGAATTCCTTTTTTGCCTTCTGTTGAATGCTTTGATCAAGTTTCATGTCATTCCGACTTCGTCTCGATGTTCTAACTCCTTCATACTTCTATTTGAGTAAAAAATGGATAACCCGCATAGTATATCTTCGTTGAAAATAAGATGTGGTCTAGACTAAGCTAGCTTTGAACTTCTATCTCAAGATGTCTGTTTGATTGCACAAAGTCGTTTCTGAGAAATTATCTTCAACTTGTCTGTGACCTGCTTGTGTCTTTAGGTGGAGTCATCACTATTTTTGATAACGATGTTTTAACTTCAAATTTTCCAGGATGCATTAATGGATGTAGTATGTTGCACAAATTTTTTGGAGTTCATCTGATTAGTAGAGATTTGACTCGATACAGTCATAGATTATGACTTAGTACTGAGTTTATTACATGGACAAAAAGCTAACTCATTCTTTGGCTACTTATATTGTTGCCTATGACCCATTCACCACTTTTCATTTCGGAGGTTTGACATCCAAGACAATTTGAACCAGTTGCCCCGTCGGGTTAACCTCCAAACCAAGGTTCAGATGTCGTCGTTCATCCATCACCTCCGGATTTCATCACCGCCGATGCCCAAGATTATCGCATGCCACCTGCCTGAGCTGTGATGTCCCATACAGCAGCAATCTGAATCAGTACCAATCCACCGATCTGAAACTCTTATTTGGGATTCAAGCCGTGACCTAATAAATTTCGAGCCTTTATTTGTTCAGACCCAAACCTTGAAGGTGTGAAAGACATCAAATATGAAGAGTTATAACGTTTGTTGCATGAATTTATAAATTGTAAGGCATGTTAAGTTTCCGACTTGATTAAACTTTAGAAAAGACTAAAACAACCAAAGTTAAACTCGATTTTGAGCATATGAACTGACATTGGACTTAAATTGATGTTTAATTGAACATACGTGACTTTTAAGAATAAATAGAACATGTAAACTTGAATATTTCTTCGCAAATTTGACCATGCCCAGCTTGTTGAACCGAGCATGAACAAACTCAAGCATATTGACAGTTGATCATCTCTAACGACCCTAAAAAGAAAAGTTTCTTGTGCGCCTCGAGCAACTGATCCGTTATCGATGTTCCAATTGATGATGGGTAAGTTCTAAAAAGAGGAAAATGATACGGATTATTTTTCAGGTACATATGAGCTATCTACACGGGATGACCCATTCGTAAAGTTCAGAACTCACTGGACTTCATTCGCATAGACATCACACTACACTTGCCCCACTTATCACTTGCCCCCACTTATCACTTGAAATCCAATTGGTCAACACACGTCGGTTTCCTTCGAATTTCAAGCATTTACACATACTTGACTGCTTTGAACACAAGTCTTATGGTCTAAAGTGACATCTGAAGTCACTGTGATTTCAACCAAATGGAGAAAGTTCTCGTTCTGAGGCAGAATCCTCTACGACTATGCATACACCTTTCGTTCCAGCCGAACCTCCAATTCGCACTTCGGCGCAGCGTCAAGCCATATTCATGTTGGTTTGATCGTTGATTTATCCCCTCCTTCTTTGAGAGTTATTGCCAACCCACCGAAGAAGTGTTCTACTATGGTATTTGCCAAGAAGCTTAAAAATAACTGTCATCATTTCAGTATTTCGAAGAACGAGATGCAAATGCCATCAAGGAATGGCTTTGCCCATAGGTCGTCATCTGGTTCCACGTCTTGTCATTGATTTATGTGTTCTAACAATGTTGTGCCTCCATTCAATCCCTTTTTATGGATGGTTCTTCAAGAGATGTAGGTTGCTCCTTTTCAGATCCATCCGAATAGTTACACCATACTGACTTGCTTATATATTCTCTTGTGAAGCTTCAAACGCCCAACAAGCTTGATGAGTTAAAATTTCTCATGTTGTTTAAGAGGAGGCAAGACTGTCGTTCGCTCATTGACGGTTGTCTCGATTCAGAATAAAGATGATGCAGCTGAGGTCATTCATTCCACTCTAAATCTGTTCCAGCTCGGGAGAGGGAAGTTGAATTTCTCTTAACGGATGAAAACCTCCATAACTGCGAGTTTATGCATCCTAAGAGATTTGTTGTTGCTTGAGAAGTCACAGTTCCCACTCATTCTAAAGTTTGGACTCATTCCACCTCTACGCCCCGCAGTTTTGGTGAGGACGATTAAAGAGAAGATCGTCCGCCTAATGAATTACATAAAGAAACTCATGCGGGGGTGAGACACATCGGCATGAGTGATCATACCAAAATGGCTTATTTTGGAGGAAGATGATTAGGAGATAACTCACAGAGAAGGTAAAGTTGTAGCTGCCTCGGAGAAGGAAGGAGAAATCATTGGTAGAAAGGAGGGGTTTTTTCTAAGTGAAGAGAGGGGTGAATGCGGTGAAGATCATGTCGAATCTTATGATGAGAAACCAGGAACAATTCCAGTTTGCGCGGACTTGGCGACTCAAGAGGATATAGTTGTTGATGACCTCAGTGTCACTGAACAACATCTCAGTTCTTTAACCAGAGATACTTTTAGTGAGTTCAAGGGTTTGAGCAATATTCACGTAACTTTGCATGAGATTCTTAGGGAAGCGTTCACTCCTATGATACAGCTTTTGGCTTTCGCCTAGGAGAGATCAGTGTTGTCAATAGCGAATAGCGCACAATAGCGCAAGGCCTGCGCTATTCGCTATTTTGCGCTATGCGCTATAGCGCGCGCTATAATGTTCTTTTTATTTTTTATTTTTATTTTTTTTGCTTACAGAAAAGAAGATCTTTAAAAAAAAAAAAACAGGAAAAAGGCACAAAAGGAAAAAACTGTATGTTTAAAATCTCCAAAAAAGAAAAAAAAAACGAAAATGCATGTTCAAAAAAGAAAAAGCAAAATAGCGCGCTATTCATGGCTGCGCTATGATAAAATAGCGCGCTATAGCGCGCTATTTTTGCGCTACACGGGACCCCTGCGCTATAAGAACCAAAATAGCGCAACCTGTGCGCTATGCGCTATTTTGCGCTATAGCGCTCGCTATGACAACTATGGGAGAGATCACTCCAAAAGGCATCCAGACTTGTACTTTAATATATAAAAAATGTAGTTTGTGGGATTATTAGTCATAGATGATATGCCATACATGTCTTAAGGCCGTGTGCACTCTCACTTACATAGTTTTTCTTATTATATTTCGGTTCTAAAATTGCTTCATCTTCTTTTCAGATGGTGTCATGGGTTATGGTTACTATGAGTCTTTTGATCACACTTTCACAGATGACCACCGACATAAACAAGCTTTTAATTTCTCCTAGTGCGACGAGAGAAATGAGAAAAGATAAAGATAGAGACAGGAGGAGCAATAGGGACATTGAGGAGGAGACATAGTTATTAATGGTGCACGACGCAAAAAGGCGCAACATCAGTCTAGAGCCTTGGCGCACGGCGCGGTAAATGGCGCGAGCCTTTCTGATTTACTGCGCATTTTTGTTTTTTTAATTTAACATGTAACAACAAATTTAAAAGTTTAGTATTTTTTGCTTAAACATATGCAATCAAAGTTTTCACTATTTTACAAAAAGAAACATCATCATATTTGACATCATTAGCATAAACTCTCAAGATTAATAGTTTTCCAAATCCAAAATAATAATACATATAACTAATAAACTAGAATTCCAAATCCGATTCAACAATCATATTTTCCAAATTAACATCTCCATCATCGGATTCACAAGGACGATTAGATTATATCAAGTCTTTTTATTATTATGATGTAATTATATTTAGCAACACAAATGACAATTGGTGAGGCATATCGATTGGTAATAGTGTTTCCCTGATGCAATTGATAACTTTATGCAAAAAATTAAAGATAAAGTAAAAAATATTTATTGATAATCTATTTGGTGCATCTACAAATTGTTTGAAATAAAATACAAAATCAATTGAAATACATGTTTTCTGTACAAGCAAAATTACATTTGATATAAGAGTTACATAAAATAAAATATATTTGCAATATCGATATATTTGTTTCTCTTCAAGGAAAAAGAACAGCAGAAAAGCCATCCATCAGAACCCACAAAATAAAATAAAAAAACCAAATACAATACGTTAGCAAACGCAATAATATGATCAACAATACTGTAAAAAATTCATCCATCAGAACCCACAAAATAAATAAAAACCAAATACAAAACGTTAGCAAATGCAATAATATGATCAACAATAATTTTATGTGAAATGAAAAAAATGAAAAAATAAACAAAAAACAAGCAAAAAAAAACAAAACAAAAGGCACGCCATTTTGCGCCATGCGCCTTTTTTGCGCCGCGCGCTTTTTGCGCCTTTTACTCCTTTTGATGCGCCTTCTTATATATATATATATATATATATATATATATATATATATATATATATATATAATCATCATTATTAATTTTATTTTATTTTAATTTTGGGTTTCATATCTAGCCAACCTCAACTTGTTTGTGATATATGACTTTGTTGTTGTTGTTGCGCCTTCTCATATGCGCCGCGCCGCAAGAAGAAATGGCGCAGATGTTGCGCCGCGCCGCGCCGTGCGTCATGGCGTGCATCGTAGCGCGCCATTCATAACTATTGGATGAGAGAAAAAAAATATAGAAAGTGCGATTTTGATTGTTATGATGAACGGAGCCGTAATAGAACGAAAAACATTAAGTTTGAGAAGGAGCCCACAAAGAGGAAAAGAGTTAACCGTGATTCCTTCGGGAAGCATACATCATCCAAACTCCAATCAGCTCAAGGACAAAGATTACTGTTACTACTTCTCCATCAATTCCAACGTCCAAGATGCCACCGACACTAGTTATACCCGCCACATCTTCCTCACAAATCCATACCAAACCCCCATACACTCTCCTCGAAGATACTAAAAGGCTATCACAAATGTTACCAGGACAGTTTTTAAAAGGAGGCAAGTTCTATTGCGATTTGATTTTCCTCAATAAAAAGGCAGTTTTAGATACATGTGTTCTGGAAGGATGTGGAAACGGCTTGAAGGTTGGTAAAAAATGTGCAAAGAGTTAGCCGAAAGTAACAAAGCCGATTACACTGAGATTTTATGTCATGACTCAAAAAGAGAGGAGTACAATCAATGTTTAAAGATTGTGATGCTGGTATTGAGCGACTAAAGAAGGAAAATAATAAGACTCTGAAGTTTAAGGACAAAAACAATATGAGAGTTCAGGAGTTAATCAATTCCGACAAACACAAAAAATTCTATACTCGGCTCAGCTCAAAGAGACTTATCGAGATGAGAAGAAAGTTGAGGAACTCAAAGCTGAGAGAGAGCTCACACAGACTCGGGCAAGAACCATCGCCAAGTGTCAGCAGGTGTAAAATGGAAAATTTGTCATCACTAAATGAGACCAGACTATTTTACACAAGCTGAGGTGATGATTTTGCTCAAATACAAAATTTCACATTTAGAGAGCGAAAAGAATAAACTTGCCGTCGAGAAGTCTAGTCCACAAAAGCTCTGCAACGACATAATGGAGCACATGGACACACAATATTCAATTTTTATACGCTAGTTGTTAGCAAAGGGAGCTCATGCTACTTAAATGAGAAATTTCCACGTATGCTAGCTCGTCCGTGAAGTGTTTGCACATATTAAGGATTTTGGATTAATTAAAGAAGAGTTAATACAACTACTTAGATATTGATTCTCCCGGGAGTGTTCGATACCGACCCGGAGATGAGAAGGTTGGTTTGTCTCCTCCGTGGTGGCGACACCCGCGTCGTCGTCGGTTAATCTCCTTCATCGATCCCGGTTACCTGATTGCGATCAAGATGTGGAGCTTTCTGACACATAGTTCGCAAGAGTCAGGGTTCTCCGATTTCCCACAAGTCGATCGACATTAAGTTGAGTCACTTGTTGCAGCCGCTGCATCAGACCAATATTTTGTTGAATTTGAGTGTTTAGTTTGTTGTAGTATCTCCATTAGTTTCTTCACCATTTTCCCTGTTGAACTCTGGTAACTAGATCATTAGCATTGGAGGTTGTTGTCACATCAAAAGCGGCGAGAGTTTGGTTATCAGAAGGAGGCTATTGGATGGAGGTATCTCCATGATCATCTTGAGTTCCAACAGCTGGGACTTGAGAAGTTATACCTTTCTTCTTAGCCATGAAATCAAATTTCTTGTTGTAGACTTTAGAAAATCTTAAGGGGGATGGAAACTTGAAGAAATAGAAGATGGAAACGCGAGCTTCTCTCAATGAAAGCACCAGAATATTAGCACTAAAAGTCGGCACAACACCGAGGAGTTCTGAAGAGAACTAAATTGAAAAAATAAATTTAAAAAGAGAGTAATAACAACATAAATGAAGTAAATAAAGACACAAGAGTTTATAGTGATTCCGCGTTGTTTGATCTACGACCATTTTGAAGGTTTTGATCACTCTATTGTTGTTCTAAATTACAAAATCTGTCGGTTTGACTCCGAATCATACAAAATAAAATAGCCAAAAGAACCATTTCTCTTCAAGGCAGTCGGTATTTATATGTATAGGTTGCCAGAAATATCCCGGAAAAACTGGAGAACCGTTAGAGGAGTCGAAATACAGGGACCAGCTCATTATCCTTCGAAGTCAGGGTTCGGTACCGACCCTATGTTAGGGATCAGTACCAATCCCTCATGATGAGGGCATAGGGTCATGTGATCCCTCCTGAGGCCTCGTCTTGGTGTTTCTGACCTTGTCTTATGGTGGTTTGTCAAGTTGTCTTATCACTGGAGAGTTATGAAGTGTGTTGGCCAAACTTGAACTTTCAGCTTGTTCGTCACCGAATTTTACCGATCTGAAGCATTGGTTTAGGTTGATCCTTCACTTAATGAACTCTCGGGCGATGTTCTGTTATGCTCATTTGACCGCCGTCTCATGATATTATCTACACTTGATGTCTAGACCTTCAAACATCTTTCTGAGCGATTCACCTCGATAGTCGTTCAGTGTGTCAATCTGGATAGCTGAAAATGGTCGTGCACAACGACCGGATAACAGTTGTTTTTCTTGGATTTAGGATTGAGTTAAGTGGAGTCAGCTTGGCTTTGTTGAAGCCCTTGTGATCTATTTTTATCCAACCTAAGATCTATCAGGTTCGTGTTGGATGTGGATCTTACTAGTTTGGGTAAATATGGCTTTGCAAACCTCAATTCTAATTGTCAGTTTTGAATAAAACGGCAATAATGTATCATTATTGCGATAGTCAACCTAGGTAGCCTGTTAATGTGGTGCCTAGACATTAGGGTGTCTGCTACAGTGCTACCTCGCATAGGCGACAAGCATTTGTTCTAGGTGGCTTCTAGGCAACATTTGGGTCATTCTAGCTCTGCTTGGGCCTTTCTGAATCTACTTAACCTCATCTAGGTCCATTCAGAACTGCCTAGGTTTGCCAAAGTCTGCATAGATTTTTCTAGATCATTTTTGTTGGAACTTCCAACTTGAATCCCTCCTTTTTCTTCAAAACTTTTTGTTATAATTAACTGTACAAATGTACATGTATAATTATGTGAAACCTTAACAAGATACGAAACATTATACTTGCATCCATCTTAACACCCAAAAGACAGTTCCAACCTATAATGTTAAAGGGGCACCGTCGGGAAGCAATGGAGCATCATCTAGACGTTATTTTGCAGATTTGACACTTTTTTTTTTTTTTTTCTTTGGTGCTTTATTATACCCTTGTCTGAGATGTCGTATGCGCTAAGAAAACAGAAAATAACTTTGATAAAAAAAATAATTGCACTAAAATCACTTAATTAAAATGTTTATTTATTACAGTTCTTAATTTTTTAATATAATTTCAAAATTAATAATATACTGTATTTCAAAGTAGGTAGAAGATTATTCAATAAATATTTTCTGTAACTAAAAAAATAAACCTACAGTTATTGTGTTTCCTAAAATTTAGATAGTTTTCTGGTTAAAAATAAATGAACATACAATGATAATAACTCTACTTTTGCTCCGAAAATTGATTTAATGTTGTTTCTTTTTTCTTTCTTATTCTATTTGCTTTACAATTCTGTTTTAAATATTTTTGAAATATAACCTAAAATAACACTATATTTTTCATTACAAAGTCATGATTACTACGTACACGAACATTTGGTCATAGATGTGGATTAAATTTCATTATTGTTTAAGCAATAGTAAGTATATTGTTTTAATTTTTCATTTATTATGCATGTACCATTTTTATTGCAACTACTATGTGTGTATCACTCATATTACAATAAATAGTGATGATCTAATCAACATGAATTGAGTTTTTCATTGTGGTTATTATTTTTATAGTTGCTTGATGCAAATTTTATTTGCATCAAATTATATGGTAAGCTTATGTTCGTCAAGACTAAACTTGGATTCTTAGGGCATTCTTAATGTCTAGAGCTTCGCTCTATCTCAAATGGCATAGGTTTCGATGGTCAAATGTAAATAAATTTTACAACATACAGTAAAATTTTGTATGTATGACGTCTGAAATGTTATCAAAAAATAGTTACACTTACGACCTTGCAGTGTGTACATTAAGAAATGAAAATTACCTGCTATGCTAATAATGTAATTTTGAAGAAAGTTTATGATACTAATATATTATTTGTAAAACAAAAGAACGGTAATATATTAATACTGTCAACAAGAAAAGCAAGAAGAAGAGAGTGAAAAGCAAATAAACATGATTTTGTATGTGTATAACATAATATTGTGCGCAATAAAATTGTGTACAATCTAATGAATAATATGATTAAGCAACCTATGGCACCACATGCCCATTAAAGGTGGACTTCAACCTCCTTTAATAATATATACAAACGCGTATGGGAAGTTATTGTCAAGGCACAAATTAAACAAAAAGAGGTACACAATATATCAGATGTTTGATTTTACTACAATTTCGTGTACTATTAATTTCGTTCGTTATATACACATGCTTGTACCCCCGCAGGCACACACACATAAAATATATATGAGGCTATTTAGACACAAATTGGAAGACACGGTACCTCGACCGTTATATCTAAATATTTGAAGAATGATTGCATCACCAATTGTGTCTAATTTTATATCTAAATAGACTTTCTCATATGTACACATGTGTATGTGTATGCAAGAATCCACTACACCTCAAATCCCCTGATTTCACCCACATGTTTAAATTTAAATAGTAACACATGCATATGCACTCAAGGAACATTTACAATGCTTTCAAATGCTAATCACTATATTAGCTAAAGTAGAAGGATGTCTCTGAGTTGGCATTGTAATAATTGTTAGAACATTAATAGTTTATGAAATTTCAACACATAATATTATTTTATTTTATTTTAACTGCAGGACTTAGTATTCTTTCATTTGTAAGTATTTTACCTCCCATGGTCACCTTTAGGGTCACGCCGGATTGCCAAAATGTTCCAGCAGAAACCCTGATACTTTTTGGCGCTTATCAAAGCAGCAATTGCAACTGCATCCAATGCGGTAGCAAACATCAGATGTATGGTTAACTATGTTACTTAAATCGTTCAAATAGCAGTCTGGTACAAATGCTAAAAAATGCACATAGCATGTCAACTGAGGAATACAAAATATACCTTCACATCATCCCGGTGCACCGAAGGGAGGCCATGCATCAATGACCAAGCATTTTTTCCAAAATTAAAGATACTTTGTACATCTCCTTATTTTGACAAGATCCCTTCTTACAAAATGCAGTGATTAAAAAATCATACACTTGACAATCTAAAACGAGGCCCTTGTCCAATAAATCTTCAAATAGTTTTAGCAAATGCCCAATCTTCCCATCCTTAACTAATCCACGAGTCAGATGTGCAATTGTTTCTTGCAAGTGCATGCAATTTATGCCTTTAACAAAATTTATAGCCTCGGAAAATTTACCTTTCAGACGTAAACTATCTACTTGTATATTATATGTCACAGCATTCGGATCAATATTATTCTCATTCATGTAGTATACTAACTCATTCAGCTCATAAATCCTTTCACTCCAAATATACTGATGCATTAGGATGTTACAAGAAAAAATGTCCGGTTCAAAACCTTTGCTATAAAATATACTTTTTGCTGTCTCAAATTTACCATACTTACAAAGACTATAAATCAGAATATTAAAGCTGCATGTATCTGGTTCTATGCCCCTCTTTAACATATCAGTAAATAACTTTGAAACCATGGACCAATCCATAACTTCACAAAACCTATTCATGACAATATTATAGCTATAAGCATTGAAATCCAAGCCCAACTCAAAACTTTTCTCTAACAATTTCTTAACTTTCCAAATCCCTAACTTTGTACAAAGACTGTCCAAAAACACATTCAGAGTCACTATATCCGGACATATGCTCCTATCTAACATTTCTTCAAACTTCCTAAGAGCTTCTTCTAAGTGCCCAGCTTTACAAAGCCCGTTAATATAACTATTATATGTAACAACATTTGGGTCCCACCCCTTACTATAGCTTTCGTTTAATGCATTTTCAACTTCCTCAAATAGTCCTTTCTTGCAAAGCCCGTGTATATACACATTATAACACACAGTATTGGGATTACAGTTAATGCTCTCCATAAAATCCAAGAACCTCTTGGCTTCTTTCATATTCCCTTTTGCACTGTAAGCTTGTAAAATTGGAGCAAACGTATGACAGTTTGGCATACATTTATTCACCAGCATCTCATCCTGAATAACCCTAAAAGCATCTTCAACTTTACCTTCCAAACATAACTTGTTAACCATGATGGAATAAGTACACACATTAGGCACTAACCCAAACTTATCCATCCATTTCACAACTGCTCTTGCAAAAGAAAACCTTTTATAATGTCGCAAGTAACCCTTAATTAATGTAGTACATGCGTAAACATTAGGACTTATGCTACTTGCCACCATCTCCTTAAACAAACACTCGGCTGCTTTAATCATCTTTGCATTGACTAGCGCATCTAATATCAAGTTATAACAAAAGGTATCAGGCTCCAAACCATCATCTTTCATCATATGTTCTAAAACATAACGAGCATGATCAATCCTTTTATCTTTACACAATCCTTTAATCAGTATTCTGTAAGTAATGACATTAGGCTTGACTCCTAAGCTACTCATCCACTTTATAAACCCTAGAGCCCAACTAAACTGTTTTGTGTGAATTGAATACATGCTCACTAGCACATTAACGCAGCTGGTGTTTGGAACAATACCTGAATCGATCATCTCGTTGAATTTCGATTCGGCCTGATCGAACCTGCGCAGCACAATCAACGCCTTGATCGCTTCCATGTAGTCGAGTACGCCGAGTTCTGATGAGTCGGAAACCTTACGTGACTGAAATTGGGATATCTTTTTCAGAGCGTATTTAGATCTTCGTGACGGTTGATGCTGGGAATTGGAAGGACTGAGACTGGTGAAAATTTTGAGCAGTCGAGTGAGTAAAGCATCGGCGGGGATCTCAGCGGCCTGAACGAGTACAGATGTGGATACCTTGTCGGCCGCAGGAGAGGTAGCGGTGGCGGCGGCGGGTATAGCGTTGGGGATGGATAGCAGATCGTCGGTGGCGACGAAGGAGGAGGTGTAGTGGCCTCGATGGCGAGAAAATTGATGCAGGTGGAGAAACTGTAGGACGACATGAAGGTTTTTGATGGTGCTTTGAGGGACTAAAGAGTAAGAAAACACCATTAGACGAACAGAAGAGCAAGCCGGAGAAGGTGGACGTCTTAGTGACCGTACAACCGGTTCGGTCCGTTATTTTGGATGGGAAAGACCGGGTTCTGTTTGTTTTTGTTGGGAAAAGACTGGATCGGTTGGTTAAGTTTAGATGGAGAAAGAGAAACCATTTCCATCTCGCCAGGAATAACAAGAGTCTGCATTGAAAACGTAACGGGGCCCAACGATTCCGGTGAATGAATTGTCAAGATGGGACAACCCGTCCGGTGAATCCAACTATTATTTCCAGTTGATGCTAGGGTATTAATCCGTAAATTTACATACTAGTATTACCGTACAACGATGGGTAAAACCGACCGTTAAATTATATACTATCAAATGAAAATACCTTTGTTAATTTTTTGTAATTGCGAATTTGATGGAAAGTCAACTATGTTATTTGAAAATAAAAGAAAATATTTTAAAAAATAAAAATTAATTGCGCTAACGTTTATGCGCGTAACCTAGTTTGATAATTATGAACCGCTATCATTGTATGGATATAAATCATTCATATTCAAGTACATACATATTATATCACGAAGAATTAATACACATTTCAAAAGATAAGCATCTAGAACTTCTAAATTATTACATAATTTGGAAAATAAAAAGACAAATTCATGCTTTATAATGCTTTTTAAGACTCCACAGTTAGCAGTATTTTAGTTTCTACTAACTGAGAAGGCTACTACAGTATTAGTTATATTAGCATCAAATTCATGCTTTATATTGTTTTATGTTGCCTAGCAATATATATATATATATATATATATATATATATATATATATATATATATATATATATATAATATACTAAGTGTGTAGTGCCAATAATTACTTATTGCAGAGATAAATAGTTTAACACGTTAATAAGGAAATAACGAACCAGTAAAAACATTATCTTTAATGGCAGTTCATGTAAACACATTTTATTAGTTCAGCACGAAATATATTCATGGTCGTACGAAGATTAAACCAAGAAAAAAATTGATTACACGTATTTAAAATATAAACCAAGGTAAATGGGTTCCTCTACGGCACATGTAAAATCACATTACATGCATATTTATGATACGTATACATATTACACTTCAGAACCCTCCAACAACTTATCGTTTCTTGCTTATACAGCTTTAAAGTAAATTAAAGATAGTAAATAGAAATAACTAGAAGAATGAGTAGCCACTTTGAACTGGAAATGAAGCTGCATGACACGCTCAAAGCAGAGTCCCTGAATTCATTCAACAAGTCAAATTCAAGTTAGCTCCAGCATGGCCTTCAATGCAACAACTGGGAAAAAAGGAAATTTCTGCACAATCCACTCCGACAGCATTCTTGCGTTTTGTGTATACAAATAACAGTTGCAATATCCTTGCATTCTAAAATCATCCAAAAAGAACCATACCCAAGCACTCCAAGTATATACAAATAACAATAGCAATATCCTGAAATCATCCAAAAAGAACAATACCCAAGCACTCCAAGTATATACAAATAACAGTAGGAATATCCTTGCAATCTGTATTCCTTTGAGCCCATAACACTATTGTTTCACACATAACACATCTTATTCTCAAAATGAGACTCATCCAAGAAACTATAATAAGACATCTGCACCATGCACACATGGCGCACAGTAAGTTGTATGTATGACAAACATAAGAAGACGCATGTATTCATCCTATAATACTGTTCTCAATATCATTATTCGCAGTTAAGGACAAACCAAAGTACATGCTTTTTTTTTTTGGTATCATCCATCCTAAAATATATGGCACTGTGTTATTTTAGTAAATGGAAACACTAAGCAATGCAAAAGTTTGCGAATCTATAAATTATTATTACCTTTGTCAAGATACTCAAGAATAAGTTAAGATTGCAATGGAAATAAATTAATGCATACATACGAAACTAGGGACACATGCAAGTCAACAACGAAATAAATTGTCTGTTTACCAGCTCTTCTGGCTCTGTGCTCTTCCAGATCTTCAATGGCCTTGATTCTACTCGTAGTCTCACATTTCAAATATGAAAATGTGTGTTTCACCACCTTGTTGGAACTATCCTAGACTCTACTTACCACGATAGATTAAAATTCATAACTGCTACACTATATATTTACAAGCTTGACTGACAGTGGAATACATATTATCATATCCAATTCATGTTGTGCATAACTTTAAAGACAATTTATAACTGTACTCTAACTCAGTCCTTTAATTCACCCTTAGACGATATGTAACAATCTGGACAATTATCTCACTAATCCAACCAATGCAGCGTCCAACTCAAAGAATGGCGTGAAATACATCAATAAATACAATGTAGTATGACCACTTATAGTTGTTAGACTACATTCTCAGATGTGACACTCTTCTTAAGTAACATTTGCTCTACAATTTTTTGAAACTGTGCTCTGCGAAACTGTGTTATGTGATACTAAAATTAAAACCAAATCAGATCCAATAGATTATTACCATTTTGAGCTTCTTGTCCAGTAGTTCGTTTGCAAAAAACCTAAGAAATTTTCCACTCAAGAGTAGGCGGCAGAGGCGTTGCAGCTTCAGCTTCCTCCGATGATGTCTCGTTCATCTTCTGATAAGGTGATTAGGAGATTAAATTGAAACTAAAAGTCAGATCGGAAAATTATTCGAGAAAATCAAATTCGAACTGGAAAATCAAAACTGATTTTTCGTTGAAATTGCAAGCATTAAAATCAAAACCAATTTAGAAGCAGATTAAACCAGAACCGTACTTCCTTTCCAAACGACCAGAGAAGAAGAATCGGATTCGATTTGATCAAAATCGCGAATTGATTAGAACAGAGAAGATCGTCTTATTTGATTTCATGGGTATAAAATTGATTTGAATAAAGAAGAATAACGGATTGGGTAATGAGTGAGGAGCAACAGATTTGTGATGAGATTCAGATCGAGCATGGAACTTTATCAAACTGTTGTTCTCCAATTAAGATCGGATATGAGGTAGAAATTGTCAACTTGAATTGTAACAACCCGGATTTTTACAACATGCTAAGACAAGAATCAAGGCAGAATTTAATTATAAAATCTGAATCAGGGGAAACGGGTTATGCCATTGCGTTTATCTCGGAAAAATACGCGAAATAGGGTCCGAGCGAAAATCGGAGTCCGTATGACCAAGTTATGGCCCGTCAAAGTTTTCAGAAAATTTCAAGTTCAAATTTGAATTCAGAATTCAAATTCAGCCAAGCAGAACAGGCGGGAAAAATTCCCGCCACCCCCAAGTCGACTTGGGAGTCCACACACCCCAAGTGGTGTCGACTGCCCAGTCGACACCCCTGTCGACTTGGGTGGTCGGCCAGTTTGGCCTGGGTGCACCTGACTTGTTCCTCAAGACAGGTTTGGAGGCTTGTGACGGATTTTAAAGGCTCAGATCTATCCTAGGGTTAATCTAAGGGCCTAAACTACTCCTAATCTCTATAAAAAGACCCCTAAGCCTACCCTAAACCCTCACAAATCACTCATGCCACGAAGTGCCGCCCAAATGCCAAGTGATCATGGCCTCCATCTCCAATTCCTAGAGACTATGCATTCAAATCGGATTCAAATCAAAAGGTGCAAGCTTTCTACACCAAATCGAGGAGAGATCAACGTTGCTACGCAAATTTCATGATGATTCTTCAACAAAGGAGCCACCTTTCTTGGTCAAGACGATTCATGATCTTTCCCTAAGCCTCGCTATGTAAGTTCTAGCTACTTGTAGATTCTAACGGTGGTTCTAATGTGACATGGAATAAAATGCGATGAAACATAAGTATGTTACCCTATATGAACCTAATTTTGCCCCTTTTCTATGATCTATGACCTTGGGCTAAGTTTTAGCGACTTAATCATGCCACTCATGTTATGTTTAACCTAGTATATCTTGCATGTTTGAATCTTTATCTATGGAATGTTAGCATGAACCTTTGGGAACCATTTGACTTGTGAAACATTGGCAAAGACTTGACTTTGGGGCTTATGCATGTAAATGAACCCAAACCCCTTATGTTATCATGCATGTTTGTGGCCAAATTCCCTTATGATACAATGCATGTTTGTGGCCAAATTCCCTTATGATACTATGCATGTTTGTGGCCAAATTCCCTTATGATATTATGCATGTTTGTGGCCAAATTCCCTTATGGTACTATGCATGTTTGTGGCCAAGTTCCCTTATGATACTATGCATGTTTGGGGCCAATATGTTGGCATAATACCCCTACTATGTTGACTCGCTTTTACTTGGGTTGGAAACAAGATTTGGGGTAGGTTAGACGTGCGTGATTATGACATGATAATTTGACATGGGATTTCATGAAAATATGACACTCATGATACACCTAAATGTGGACATGACATGTGGGGGTAAACATGGGACTTGAAACTAGACACGTATGGGTTGTAAGTGTAATATGACACTAAACCAAACATGAAAGTGGCCAACTCGAGGTTGGGTTGAGTTTGTAGCATAAATCTACCCGGACCCGCCCGGCTTAACTAGTGGCTACAAACAATAGGACCCAATGTGAGTAGTTGGTCATATAGCACTTAAAACCCGAGGTTAGACTAGGTTGTGGTGTAAATCTACCCGGACCCGCCCGGCTTAACTAGTAACCACAACAAAGTCTAATGTGAGAGGTTGGGGTGCATTAATCTAATTAATGCCACATGAAAAGGTTAAGTAATTTTGACTAATGACACTTAACCGATATGACACGAATGGGTAGGTTAAGTGGAACCGGACTTGATTTCTTAATGACACTTAACCAAACAAGACAATTAGGGGATGGGGTTAAGTAATTTACACTTAACTAATCCGACTTGGTAATTAGATAGGGTTAAGTAATCTATACTTAACTAATCTAAACACGGTAATTAGATGAGGTTAACTAATCTATACTTAACTAATCTAAACACGGTAATTAGATGGGGTTAAGTCACCTACACTTAACTAATCTAAACACGACAATTAGATGAGGTTAAGTAACTTACACTTAACCAATCTAAACATGGTAATTCGATGGGGTTAAGTTAAACACTTAACCAATCTAAGCTTGGTAATTCAATGAGGTTAAGTAACATATACTTAACCAATTATACATGATGATTTGATGAGGTTAAGCAACCATACTTAACCAATCTAATATGAGAACTTGATAGGGTTAAGTCACAAGACCGTTTAAATATACTTAACCATTATAATACGACTAGTGAATGGGGTTAAGTTAACCTATACTTAACCAATGCGATGAGATTAAGATAATCTATGCTTAACCAATCTAACACGATAATCTGATAGGGTTAAGATAAACAAATACTTAACCAATTTGACTTGATGATTGAATAGGGTTAAGGCATGAGCTTCTTGATATACTTAACCAACTTGTAGGGCTAGGTCTTGGACTTGAATACTTAGCCAAATCTTGACATGATTCGTAAGAAGGTTAAGTCATGAACTTAAATGACAATACTTAACCCATTAGACAAAACCCTAGTTCAGGGGACTAGGTGGAAAACTGGGATTAACAAGGATAACGGGAAAGGAGACTAAGTGGTAAACCTTAGTTTAGGAAACTAAGTAATAATTCTTAGTCAAGGGATTTGGACCAGTTCACAGATAGATGAGTAACCTGATACGGTAGGTCATCGCTTAAACACACGAGGGGGAGCAAATTATCTGACTTAGATAAAGGCTCCAACGAACTGGGTGATGAAGCGGTAGCTTCGGGGGACGTGAGGGTACTCTTGGTATCCCTCTGTGAGGTGGCAGATGGTCCATGAAACCTGGCCTCGCAGAGGTTAAGGTATGCGGTAGAAGAGCCAAGAGTATGTCTTGGTTGTTATGCGAGCGACCTAAAGACTGGGATGGATTAGCGTGGAGTCGTCGATTCTTGTTTTTGCCCTAGATAGCGCGTTGTCGACTACCTACCATCTTTAGTCAATCGTGTACGAACGAAAAGGCAGAGAACTCCCAATAGACCATGTTCTTGCTATCGAGTCATGGGTGAGGTTGGCCAATAGGAAAGTGGGGCTATAGTGGGGCCGGGATGTAGTTCTCATACATGATTTTTCTTGGATTGCCTTTCAGTAGTTGAGGGAGGGGTCACGTGGGACCATAGCCACGGATACAAAAACAGACCTTGATATCTGCATCAGCAGACGACTTAAAGCTCCCGACCGAGTTCCGTATTTCTTGATTTGCCCTGGCACGGAACTCGGAGAGCACATTGAGATACATGTGCATCTAGACATGGAAAACGATTCACGATATATACATGGGACAAAGGGCGTGGTTGACGGGTAGCATAATCCCTAGTGGTCCTAGGTGGCTAAAACCCAAACCAAGTTACGGAAACGTTCATTAGGTAGCATAATCCCTGGCGGTCCTAGGTGGCATAAATCCTAAGTGAACACGCGATAGTTCATGGTAAGAAAACGTAACCAGATCAAGGGTAGCAGTCCAAAACCACTTCAAGGATAAAATGGTACTACGTTGAGGTGGTATAGATTTACATGAGAAAGCCCGTACAGCCTACGGCAAAGGACTAAACTTATACATGGAAAGAAACATACGAGTTGGGAAAACCTACATATGTTATATATTAGGTTGACATGGACCATTACATGACATTGGGCAGGGGACATTCATAGTTAACACACGATGCGGGTTGGGATACTAGTACAAGAGGTGCAGAGCAAATATACATGATAAATACCATGGGATGTTATACATGATAGATACCTTGGGATAGTATACTTGATAGGAACCTGAAGATGTGATACCTTGATTTATCTTGACACCGTAGTTTATCATGATACCTTAGTTTATCTTGCTACAGTAGTTCATCCAGTTATCTTGGTTTAGCTTATCTATCTTGTCGTCATCCTTATGTTTACTTTCAGTTTATGCATGTCACGTTACCTTTACCTGTTTTTATACTGGAAGTAGATAGGACTTACCAGTCTTTATGACTGACCCCGTTTTGTTTCGCCTCTTTGTCTTCCGTTCCCCCCCTAGGTTTTCAGGGAGGAAATGATGTTGTTTAGTTCGGACCTCTTGTGCTTGAAGGTCATCATGTATAGCTTGGTCTTCTCTTGGCTATGGCTGCTTCACTGCTTTATTTTGGGGAATAATTTATGAAAAGTTTTTATGCTTCATTACTATTGCAAGACAGGTTTTGATGTATTCTGATGTAAAAGGCTTTAGACCTTATTTTATAAGGTAATGAAATTTGTTTTACTTCCGCTGTTTTATATATGTTATGTCTTGTAATATTTCTGTGCATGTTTACCTCGATAATGCTTCACCAAACCTAGTGCATTCCCTTTGTGAGTGACCCTAGCGGAGGTGGGGTGTTACATTTGGTATCAGAGCAGAAGGTTACCAGACTGGACAAAAGTTTTTAAAACCTTCTGAAAACTATTTGAGAAACCGTTTACAAAGAAGCATTTTTCAAGAAAAGTTTTTTTTAAGGCTATTCCCCAAAAGCCATTAGCACTATCCTTTGTTTCCTTGATCGAATCTCTTTTCCTTTCTTTCCTCTATCTGTAGCCACAGTAGTTTTAACTGCGACTAATCCTTGTCTAGCTACGAAGTGTTTTCCGTGAGGTTGAGGTGGTTCTCGAGAGATCTGTTACCGTGTTACAAGGAAGGGTAATAAGAGCAAGGATAAAGGACACGGACGTAAGGATAAGCAACTTGTTAGTGTGGATTAGTCCACGAAGGAAGGCAAGGATAAGATCAGCAAGAAGGCAATCGTATGCCATCACTAGCGTACCTAAGAGGAATGGTACCGTTTCTGTTAAAGGCTTGGCCCTTCTTTTCTATCGTCCCGTGTAGACTTTGTTTTGATTCTCGCATCATTTAAGTCTGCCTCGATAGTTAAGTCTCTGCACCTTAGTACTAGCATGGTAGAAGATCCCACTTTTGTCCCAAAATCTGGTTGGAGAGTCGGTCCATTTATTCATGACTTGTTTGGAATTGAGAGTGTAAATGCCAAGTGTTGAGATTAGCAGCAATGCTTCTATTGTTGAGCTATGGATGGATTCTAGGGATGAAGTGGTTATCCAGTAAGGGATGCCATTCTCGGTTTTGAAAGGAGGGTAGTTAAACTCTTAACTTGCCTTGGTAATACCCTCGAAGTCTCGTTTAACCTTTTGGGTTCTGTCATAGTTAGTTACCTAGAATCTCTTGATGCATTTATCGGAAATCTCTGATCCGATCGAGTAACATTCGCCAATAAGGCGGATGGTTCATTCCGCTTGAGCATGGGTTATAGGAATCACCCTAGTAAGTGCACGTGGTAACATGGATTGGCACCGGTAAGCGAGATCCAGAATTCACTAGTGAATTTTGGAGAGCTTGCATGAGTACGCAGATATGTTTGGGCCGAGCATACTAGGGAAAGAATAAGTGGAAGTGAAACGAGAGGCGACAGTGAAATGAGTTCCGACTCATACCTTGGAAATAGGAATCAAGGAGCTACGAGATCATGACGTCAAAGGCGGTCAAGGCACAATGGAATTAAGCTCAAGAAAATGCGGCTTAGACGCGCGCATCATGTCTCTTTTTAAGAGTATATCGTTGATCCTTGGTTCACCTGTAGAGCTTACTTGCATGCTATCGCTTGGTGGATATCCTCTCGGTCCTGTTTCTGCTACAAACCCCGTAAGGAGTTTGTCTTGTTTATCTCCTCGATCTTATCTTGGGAACCTTAGGTAGAACTCTATGGATGTAAACATGTATTTGAAACATGTTATGATTGATATGGTTGCAAATGGTTGCAAGTGGTTGCTCATGGATGCGCGAATACACATTAGATACTAGATTGACGCGGTCACGTTTCATGTTGCATATGCACGAGTATTTATACTTGATTATGGATGAAATTGAATGTGTTGTCATGCGGATGTTGCATGTGGATGAATGTTTGTGCACACATATAGTACTTATATGACTAGGACTATTTGCATACATGTTGGACTCATGGCACTAAACATATTTTGCACTAGAAAGATCATTCAGGCCTGATCATTAGCATTAGCTAAGGAACATACACACACACTTTCTGCATGTGTTCATAAAGCATTAGGAGTCTTTTAAGGACCAAGGTTGCCTGTGGATGATGTTTTGAGTAGATGGATGATGGATGGTAGGATACGTTCTTCTTAACTTGGAGATTTCAGGGACGAAATCCTTTAAGTTGGGGAGAATGTAACAACCCGGATTTTTACAACATGCTAAGACAAGAATCAAGGCAGAATTTAATTATAAAATATGAATCAGGGGAAACGGGCTGTGCCATTGCATTCGTCTCGGAAAAATACGCGAAATATAGTCCGAGTTTTCGAAAACCGGAGTCCGTGTGACCAAGTTATGGCCCGTCAAAGTTTTCAGAAAATTTCAAGTTCAAAAACAGTTCAAATTTGAATTCAGAATTCAAATTCAGCCAAGCAGAACAGGCGGGAAAAATTCCCGCCACCCCCAAGTCGACTGGGGAGTCGACTTGGGAGTCGACACACCCCAGGTGGTGTCGACTGCCCAGTCGACACCCCTGTCGACTTGGGTGGTCGGCCAGTTTGGCCTGGGTGCACTGACTTGTTCCTCAAGACATGTTTGGAGGCTTGTGACGGATTTTAAAGGCTCAGATCTATCCTAGGGTTAATCTAAGGGCCTAAACTACTCCAAATCTCTATAAAAAAAAAACCCTAAGCCTACCCTAAATCCTCACAAATCACTCATGCCACGAAGTGCCACCCAAATGCCAAGTGATCATGGCCTCCATCTCCAATTCCTAGAGACTATGCATTCAAATCGGATTCAAATCAAAAGGTGCAAGCATTCTACACCAAATCGAGGAGAGATCAACGTTGCTACGCAAATTTCATGACGATTCTTCAACAAAGGAGCCACCTTTCTTGGTCAAGACGATTCATGATCTTTCCCAAAGCCTCGCTATGTAAGTTCTAGCTACTTGTAGATTCTAACGGTGGTTCTAATGTGACATGGAATAAAATGCGATGAAACATAAGTATGCTAGCCTATATGAACCTAATTTTGCCCCTTTTCTATGATCTATGACCTTGGGCTAAGTTTTAGCGACTTAATCATGCCACTCATGTTATGTTTAACCTAGTATATCTTGCATGTTTGAATCTTTATCTATGGAATGTTAGCATGAACCTTTGGGAACCATTTGACTTGTGAAACATTGGCAAAGACTTGACTTTGGGGCTTATGCATGTAAATGAACCCAAACCCCTTATGTTATCATGCATGTTTGTGGCCAAATTCCCTTATGATACTATGCATGTTTGTGGCCAAATTCCCTAATGGTACTATGCATGTTTGTGGCCAAATTCCCTTATGATACTATACATGTTTGTGGCCAAATTCCCTAATGGTACTATGCATGTTTGTGGCCAAGTTCCCTTATGATACTATGCATGTTTGGGGCCAATATGTTGGCATAATACCCCTACTATGTTGACTCGCTTTTACTTGGGTTGGAAACAAGATTTGGGGTAGGTTAGACGTGCGTGATTATGACATGATAATTTGACATGGGATTTCATGAAAATATGACACTCATGATACACCTAAATGTGGACATGACATGTGGGGTAAACATGGGACTTGAAACTAGACACGTATGGGTTGTAAGTGTAATATGACACTAGACCAAACATGAAAGTGGCCAACTCGAGGTTGGGTTGAGTTTGTAGCATAAATCTACCCGGACCCGCTCGGCTTAACTAGTGGCTACAAACAATAGGACCCAATGTGAGTAGTTGGTCATATAGCACTTAAAACCCGAGGTTAGACTAGGTTGTGGTGTAAATCTACCCGGACCCGCCCGACTTAACTAGTAACCACAACAAAGTCTAATGTGAGAGGTTGGGGTGCATTAATCTAATTAATGCCACATGAAAAGGTTAAGTAATTTTGACTAATGACACTTAACCGATATGACACGAATGGGTAGGTTAAGTGGAACCGGACTTGATTTCTTAATAACACTTAACCAAACAAGACAATTAGGGGATGGGGTTAAGTAATTTACACTTAACTAATCCGACTTGGTAATTAGATAGGGTTAAGTAATCTATACTTAACTAATCTAAACACGATAATTAGATGGGGTTAACTAATCTATACTTAACTAATCTAAACACGGTAATTAGATGAGGTTAAGTAACCTACACTTAACTAATCTAAACACGACAATTAGATAAGGTTAAGTAACTTACACTTAACCAATCTAAACACGGTAATTCGATGGGGTTAAGTTAAACACTTAACCAATCTAAGCTTGGTAATTCAATGAGGTTAAGTAACTTATACTTAACCAATTATACATGATGATTTGATGGGGTTAAGCAACCATACTTAACCAATCTAATATGAGAACTTGATAGGGTTAAGTCACAAGACCGTTTAAATATACTTAACCATTATAATACGACTAGTGGATGGGGTTAAGTTAACCTATACTTAACCAATCTGACTCGATAATCCGATGAGGTTAAGATAATCTAAGCTTAACCAATCTAACACGATAATCTGATAGGGTTAAGATAAACAAATACTTAACCAATTTGACTTGATGATTGAATATGGTTAAGGCATGAGCTTCTTGATATACTTAACCAACTTGTAGGGCTAGGTCTTGGACTTGAATACTTAGCCAAATCTTGACATGATTCGTAAGTAGGTTAAGTCATGAACTTAAATGACAATACTTAACCCATTAGACAAAACCCTGGTTCAGGGGACTAGGTGGAAAACCGGGATTAACAAGGATAATGGGAAAGGAGACTAAGTGGTAAACCTTAGTTTAGGAAACTAAGTAATAATTCTTAGTCAAGGGATTTGGACCAGTTCACAGATAGATGAGTAACCCGATACGGTAGGTCATCGCTTAAACACACGAGGGGGAGCAAATTATCTGACTTAGATAAAGGCTCCAACGAACTGGGTGACGAAGCGGTAGCTTCGGGGGACATGAGGGTACTCTTGGTATCCCTCTGTGAGGTGGCAGATGGTCCATGAAACCTGGCCTCACAGAGGTTAAGGTCTGCGGTAGAAGAGCCAAGATTATGCCTTGATTGCTATGCGAGCGACCTAAAGACTGGGATGGATTAGCGTGGAGTCGTCGATTCTTGTTTTTGCCCTGGATAGCGCATCGTCGACTATCTACCATCTTTAGTCAATCGTGTACGAACGGAAAGGCAGAGAACTCCCAACAGACCATGTTCTTGCTATCGAGTCATGGGTGAGGTTGTCCAATAGGAAAGTGGGGCTATAGTGGGGCCGGGATGTAGTTCTCATACATGATTTTTCTTGGATTGCCTTTCAGTAGTTGAGGGAGGGGTCACGTGGGACCATAGCCACGGATACAAAAACAGACCTTGATATCTGCATCAGCAGACGACTTAAAACTCCCGACCGAGTTCCGTAATTCTTGATTTGCCCTGGCACAGAACTCGGAGAGCACATTGAGATACATGTGCGTCTAGACATGGAAAACGATTCACGATATATACGTGGGACAAAGGGCGTGGTTGACGGGTGGCATAATCCCTAGTGGTACTAGGTGGCTAAAACCCAAACCAAGTTACGGAAACATTCATTAGGTAGCATAATCCCTAGCGGTCCTAGGTGGCATAAATCCTAAGTGAACACGCGATAGTTCATGGTAAGAAAACGTAACCAGATCAAGGGTAGCAGTCCAAAACCACTTCAAGGATAAAATGGTACTACGTTGAGGTGGTATAGATTTACATGAGAAAGCCCGTACATCCTACGACAAAGGACTAAACTTATACATGGAAAGAAACATACGAGTTGGGAAAACCTACATATGTTATATATTAGGTTGACATGGACCATTACATGACATTGGGCAAGGGACATTCATAGTTAACACACGACGTGGGTTGGGATACTAGTACAAGAGGTGCAGAGCAAATATACATGATAAATACTGTGGGATGTTATACATGATAGATACCTTGGGATAGTATACTTGATAGGAACCTGACGATGTGATACCTTGATTTAACTTGACACCGTAGTTTATCATGATACCTTAGTTTATCTTGCTACAGTAGTTCATCCAGTTATCTTGGTTTAGCTTATCTATCTTGTCGTCATCCTTATGTTTACTTTCAGTTTATGCATGTCACGTTACCTTTACCTGTTTTTATACTGGAAGTAGATAGGACTTACCAGTCTTTATGACTGACCCCGTTTTGTTTCGCCTCTTTGTCTTCCGTTCCCCCCCCCCCAGGTTTTCAGGGAGGAAATGATGTTGTTTAGTTCGGACCTCTTGTGCTTGAAGGTCATCATGTATAGCTTGGTCTTCTCTTGGCTATGGCTGCTTCACTGCTTTATTTTGGGGAATAATTTATGAAAAGGTTTTATGCTTCTTTACTATTGCAAGACAGGTTTTGATGTATTCTGATGTAAAAGGCTTTAGACCTTATTTTATAAGGTAATGAAATTTGTTTTACTTCCGCTGTTTTATATATGTTATGTCTTGTAATATTTCTGTGCATGTTTACCTCGCTAATGCTTCACCAAACCTAGTGCATTACCTTTGTGAGTGACTCTAGCGGAGGTGGGGTGTTACATGAATTATTGGAAAAAACGAGTTAGATGAAAAGCTTTGATTTTAAAATTCAA
The DNA here is from genome assembly GCA_030737875.1 of Allium sativum. Classification (NCBI taxonomy): domain Eukaryota; kingdom Viridiplantae; phylum Streptophyta; class Magnoliopsida; order Asparagales; family Amaryllidaceae; genus Allium; species Allium sativum. The sequence continues at coordinate 20,766,592 of CM060909.1, read as the reverse complement.
AGAAGAAACGGGAACAAGGAAAAAATGGAGAGAAAAGGGGAGCGTAAAAGACGGATGGAACACGAAAGAGACGAAGCAGGCAACTATTTTTGGCTTCAGACAAAAATTGATTTCCACCCACAGTAGGCAAACCTCCCTAACGGTCGGTTTGATTATGTTTCAAAATTTCAAAATTAGCAACATGTGCGAATAGAGTCCATTTGAAACGCCATTTTTTATGTTGCACTCGTATCAAAGTACATTATGAGGTTGATGTGAACTAAATCCGAACAATTTATGATTTGTTTGTTTATTTTTGCAAATTATTAACATATATTATTCTTGAAAAAAAGGTATAAATCAATTTTATTTTAAAATATAGAATTAAATACTATGTTCATTGGAAATAAAGTGTTCTCCATTCACCCAGCTACTCCGCTTAAATGTTATGCTCAAATTCAACGTTACCATTCAGCGAGAACGCACCCTAAGTTTCATACTTCCATTTGCAAAAGAGCTGTGCTGGATAAGAAATGATATCATTAGGTTAACTTAGTCATATAGTTCAGATTTTTTTTTGTGTGGTGCCTTATTATGTTTAGTCTCGATAAAATAGAATTATATTTGTAAAATTTGTGAAAGGAACAAAGTCATGAAAAATTGTGATTTGATTGGTGAGCATTTGACAAGGAAAAGGGTTTGGATGTGTGGCGCTTTAAACTAAAATAATTTCCCTAGAAAAATACTCGCTAACATACCTCTTTTTGTTCCTACTAGGAGGGCCTCTATGAAAATGCTTATTTGAATGGTGAAGGAGCCACTATGAAATGACCCAAACTTCCCCGTAAAGGAAAGTACGGATTGCTTTGAGAACAACACACATCAGAACACAAAACAGAAGAACATTTTATTGCTGTTACAACAATTACTTCAGAGTGCAAGAATAGAGCATGAATAAATATTTTACGTTAGAAATACAATATCAGAGATTTAAAATTACATTTACATAGCAGCGGAAAAATAATACAAAATACAACTGAAAGAAATACACGGATACAGAGCTTTCTGAATATCGCTTCAGCTGTAGACCAGGATCCTGTGAATAAATATCTGCAAAAGCAAAACTACTAGCTGCCCGTGTGGAAAATAGGGGCACCCAGAGTTTAGGTTAGAACAATAAACTCCAGGTCAGTCATGGGACTGGTATGAGAACTAAAAACAGTTATTAACTTTATTTTAAAGTTGGTAAGTGATCAAGGGACCACGCCGCTATCGCGGAACGGGTTTCCTCCCAAGAATACCAGTGCATAAAAACAACTTAATGCTTTTAGAAAATGAAACCATTATAAGACTCAAGTCCCTTGCAACGAAAGCCGAAGGATAGAGTTTACCTTATAATGGTCAAAAATGCTTAATACGCGAAATTCATCTTTTATACTATAAGTGCACAGTGTAGAAATAAATTTTCGAATTTAAATGTATCAATCTTAAGTGGCATAATATACTATGTAAGCGGCATAATATATTATGTCACCATATAAGTATACAACTAGAAACCGCAAAGCTCGTATTGGAAAGTTGGGTTTCCATCATGATGGCTCCTGATTCGAAAGACATATCGCGAATGTATCTCCACGGCTTACGTCTCGGCAAGAGAAAACACCGTAATACATATAATACACACTTTGGAAGAATAATCTAGTGTCCTATCCCCATGGGCTTCGGCTGAAACAATTGCCCAATCTCCGGATGTGGAGCGACCACACCCAGCAACGCTCAGTTGACCCAATCCATGTATATATAAAGTATATTGGTCAACCTACTAATCAAACAAACCATTCACCATCATACCAGGGTGTAAGGCTCGCGAAGTAACAATATACTCAAAGCTATGCTAAATTGACGCCGTGCTTTGATCTTCATTCTCAAGGCTCTGCTTTTCAACAAAAGCCTTGATCATATGCATCTTAGCATGCCACATTGTCAGACCATACCATATCATTGATCATCTGCCAATATATAACCGGGTGTTAAGCGAAGAATAAATTCTCCACCACCAAACAGCTATACGTTAAACAGAGATCAACGAATACAATATAAAAGAATACAATGTCAGACGCACAATCCATTTACAAGTCCGTTCTAGGTCTGAATGAAACCATATCCGGTAGATCTCCAAGTGTGTTTGGATGATCACCAATTATTCCATCGTTTTGGGTGTACGACCCAATCAAGATATCAATAATCATCCTTACGCCTTAGACATTTCCCGGTCTTCAATCGTCGTCTTCATCGTCGATCTTCAAGCATCGTGTGGATTATTCAGAATGGGTTGAACCCGGTCCTTCTGAATAATTCGCGTATTTTAAAATCATGTACTATATAGAAACACAACCAGCGCCTCATTCCAATCAAGAATATTCTTTTATTAAAATATTCTTATTTTTAGGGAAAGATTCCCATTAATTTTATCAAAGATAAAATCCTTTGAATTTATTCTATTCGATCCAATTAAGAATTTATTAAAACTCCAAATCGGTTTTAATATCAAAAATCATTATCTAATGATGACCAATTTTAAGAAATAATTCTTATTTTTAACTGGGTTAAAGAACTTGTGTCATTTAAAACACAGTTCACGATAAACCCAAAATCGTCTTCCATAAAATATGGAATCTTTACTGAAATTAGATCAACATATAATCGGTATAAATTTCTGTATTAGACTAATAATATAAATGGAATAACGGCGAGGCCTTTTAAATTCCACATATAGTAGCAGTCTTCATCCACAGGCGTTCGTTTCGATTTTTAACCAATCGAATTTCATTTAAACCCAATTTATTCTATTTAATTGGAATTCTTTTATTCAGAAAACTTTTCATTTAAATCTTAATAAAAGATTTGTTCTATTCACACGGGCTTAAGAACAGTGTTATTTAAGACATTATTCAAGACAAACCCAAAATCTAATTTTTCTCTTTCAATTTCAATTTAATATATATTGAATTGGAAAACTCCTCTTTAGAAATTTCTATTAAACTTTAATTAAAAGATTTCTAAATCACAAATCATACTTTAACATCAAATTCTTTTTAATGCAACACATTCAATGAACATATAATCTTCGTAGTCAAATCTTTTCTTAAAAACATGATTCATTATAACTAGAAACAAGACCATAATAAAAATATAATCTTTATTTTCTAACCTTTTACTTGAAAAACATATTATAGTGAGAATGTCATTCTTATTTTCTAATCTTTCTAATGAAACAAATTAACTATAAAAATGTATTCTTCCTAATGTAATCAACCTTAAATAAAAATGAAATCTTTTTAGTTCAACCTTTATTACATTGAAAAATGTGATATTTTCATTTCAATCTTTATTACATTGAAAAATGTAATATTTTCATTTCAATCTTTATTACATTGAAAAATGTAATATTTTCAATTTAAAAATGTAATATTTTCAATTCATTCTTTATTACATTGAAAATGTAATATTTTCAATTCATTCTTTATTACATTGAAAAATGTAATATTTTCAATTCATTTTTTATTACACTGGGCCAGACCTCCCACATTAAGCCTACGACTTGTGGATGCTGGATATGCCGGTTGGTTCCGGGCAGACTTATCCCACAAGTTGGGCTTAACCTCGTGTTATGGCCCAATTCGTATTTGCGCACTTGGACCTCTCACATTAGGCCCAACATTTGTGGCTGCTGGATAAGCCGGTTGGTTCTGGGCAGACTTCCACCACAAATGTGACCTAACCTCGTGCCCAAGTACAATTATAATTTTATAATTATAATTAATTTTTTTTAAACGTACTCTTTGAAAATATCCTTTACATTAAAGACTCTTAATTTTAAATATTCTTTAATTCTAAAATGACGTGATTCCAAATGTCTTAACTTACCTTTCAAATCTTTATAAATATCTGAACTTTCCATATTATTATAACAATTAATAATAATCTTCCCAAAATGTCTTTTTTTGAAATCAAATCTATTTATTGCCACATAATGATGAATAAATGTAATCTTTCCAAAACGTTCAAATTTCGAAATCAAACTTTCTTATCTTAACATGTGGATAGTAAATATGTAATCTTTATAATTAAATCTCCGTTATTATAACTTTTAAACAATAAAGATATAATCTATTTAAATCAACGCCAATTAATTCCATTAATTGAGTATAAATTAAAATATTCATTAATTCAAAATTGATAACAATAATATTAATCTTTTCAAAATGTTCAGTTTTTACACAAATCTTCTTAATTTAACATGTTGACAATTAAAAAGGGTATCTTTTTAATTCTAATCTTTTATTGTATTTTTTTTTCTAATAAAAATGTTATCTTTCCAATTCACTCTTTTTATTTTAACTTTGACAATACATACCTTCCCTTTTGAAAACATGGAAACCATCCTTTTGTTCCTTTAATTGAATATTGGATTATAATATTCTTTAACTCAAAATTGGAATGAGACTCACACAATTTCCATGTAATTTGATTACACGGATTTTAAACATCGCACTTATTCCATAATAATGTCAACCATTCACATAACAGCCAAAGTGCAATTTATAACCAAATACAAGGGTGACGTGTATTCAAATATCAACCCAAGACACGTGTGTGGTTTCAACCAACACAAATTCAGATAATACATTATTCATTGTGCTTTTTGGACGATGTGTGGAAACTGATCGTCCAATCAACATAGACAAGTCAGAAAACTTGTTATGGCAGTGTCAACAAATTTTATATATCATAAATGACATAACATTATTCACCATACTCACATATTTCAAATGTTAAACAATTCACAATATTCATCCAACTCAATATTCATTCCAACAAACAATTTCAATACAGATAACTACTCTATATTTAATAATAAAAATAAATAATTATTCAGAAATTTGAGTGAGATAAAAGTTCTCACCTTGGTCGGGCTGTAATAGACGGTTTGGGCCCAATTTTTGGCCCAAAATTCAACATGCTCAAAATTTGGCGTAGTTAGTTTCGTTGCAGAACTCTCAACTCGCTGATCGCAGTAAATCCTGTTTCGCGCGATTTCGAGTTCATATCACAAAGTTATGAATATTCAAAGATTCGTAATAATTAAATAATTAATTTAAATTATGAAAATTACCCAAAATTTCAACTTGCTCAGAATTGAACGTAGTTAGTGTCATTGCGAAGATCTCGTCGCCACGATCGCAGCGGATCTGAAATCGTCAGATTCTGAATTCGTATGAGAGAGATATACAATTTCAAAGTTTGAATTACAAAATTACCCCAAATCTCGGTCAAACAGCCCCTCGCCACCTTTGACCGCACTTTTTCCCCTTCTCCGACCTCCGATTGACCTGAAACCATCGCCATCCTCTTCGTTTTCGAGAGGCGCACCACCACTAGAAAGCGCCGTCCCTGACTCCGCCTCCGCCGGCCAGAATTCGCCCGAGACCGCCGTTCGGTTCGCGGGTCCAGTAGGCCACACCTCTTATCCAAATGACCTGAAAATTTCTAAGCACCTTCTCCTTGTGTAGACGAAGAACTTTCGTGTTCGGCCCTTCGCCTGATTCTTTCCGGATTGGCCGGAAATTGATCATCTATGTTCTGAGCTCGCCGGAATTTTCTATTTTGCTCCAATTCAGTTTTTCTCGATTTTCGTGCCCTTCCATTGACTTTCGGACAAAACTTTCTGCAGCAAAGTTGTAGATCTTTGTCTCCTCTACAATTTCTTCCATTGCGCCATCCTCCAATTCTTCACGGTTTGGCCAGAAAACACCAAAATCCAAAACTGACTTTTTGCAATCAAACTCAGATCCCGGCAAATCCGTGCGACGATAGGTCTTGAATTTTTCGTGGTAGATAGAGGATAAGAAAATGATCAAAACCCAGAAAGGGTTTGGTCTAATTTTGTTCTGATTTGGAGTTATAAATTGTTTAGTTTTATGGTCTTTTATGCAAAGAATATTTTTACAGTGGAGGCCATGGAATACAAAGAAAATGAAGATGGAGGAGGTTATGTTATGTTTAGGGTTCAGCTAATGGCTGTTAAAAGATAATATATAGGTAGGTTATAAACTCAATTAGGCCCAATTACCCTTATGTACATATATTAATACATTTTTTCGTCCGCTTTTCGTAGTTTAAAAAATTTGTGTTAACACCTACGAATTCCATTGTAATTGAAAATTGAAACATAAATATTCCTTGACATGACGGATTTAAAGAAACTGGTTTCGTCATTTTCCGAGTCCGTATGAATTAATAATGAATTTTTAAAGTCTGAAAATTGATCGTTTTCACTGAAAAATCAATTATAATTACGTATTAATTCTAAAAATTCCAAAAAATCATTTCTAGCTTTTTTTTGACGATACGAACCAGTAAAAAATTAATTTCGTTGAATTTGAAGACCGTTTGCAAAACTTCACTTTTCAAGGCGTATATATTTTATATTTAAAAATATATTTTTATATGAATAATTTCCGAAACTCAAAATACATAAGTGCTTACACTTTTTCAATGCATAAATGTCATTTTGAACTCAATGGAAGTGGTTTCGACTCCAAATTCATTCGTACGCAAAAAGTAGCATTTTGGGTCCTTATATAAATTCCATAGCGTTTTCCTGAGATTTTGAATTGGACATAACTTTTGATTTTCGCTATGAAATTTCAATTTTTCGGATTCGTTGGAAAGATATTTTTAAATAGATTCTAATATTTTTGGTTTTGCTAAAATCTGATTTATTTCGCATCCTGTACAGTCAGTCAAAGTTAAAATTCAAATTTTAAAACTATCGCGCTATTTCTAACTCCTTTTATAATTTAAATAAAATCTATTCGTTTTAACTTCGATTAAAATAAATTTATAGTCGTTATTATATAAAATAAATTATTTTAAATATTCAAAAACCAATAAATTAACTAAAATAAAAATTTTAAATTTTCCCCAAAATTCCGGGTCGTTACAATCTCCCCCACTTAAAATCTTTTCGTCCTCGAAAAGGAACGAAGCTAAAAGTTGTTTACTTAATTAACTCAATTTTCATTTCTATTAAATTTTCAATTCAGTTCAGTATTAAATTTAAACTAGTTAAATTTATCATTCTTATATTTTAATTACTTAAACTAATAATCAAACATCACAACCAGCAATCAATTAGGTGATTATCTTTTCAAAGGCATAATTTATATATATATATATATATATATATATATATATATATATAGTCAAAAATCATGTTTTAGTGCAAATCACAACAATATACCCTATCTAGTTTTGGTTCTCACACCAGTCAATGGAAATATATAGATATTCCACATTCGTTACTCGAACATAAATACTGAAGATGCAGCCGTCATCATCAGGATTATCCCCGGGCGACTAGAGTGTGATTCTATATCTATCCAGTATATTAAAGCTTCAAATATCCGTTAATTACTCGTATATTCAAAATATTTATATACTCGATTGTCCAAATAAAATATAATAATATATCAAATACGTATTTTTAAGATAAAAATTTTCAAAATATTAAATTCGTTTTCTTATTTATTTTAAAGAAAATAATACTCTTCACACTCGTTCTAGGATACTACTGATCCCATCTCTAACGAGTCATTCTGATTGGACATTACTAATCCAATCTCTGATGAATTCTTTTGTTCAGTTCTAATATGCCTTGTTCTCGAGCTCTGTAAACCAAAGCTCTGATACCAAATGAAACGACCCAAACTTCCCCGTAAAGAAAAGTACGGATTGCTTTGAGAACAATACACATCAGAACACAAAACAGAAGAACATTTTATTGTTGCTACAACAATTACATCAGAGTGCAAGAATAGAGCATGAATAAATATTTTACATTAGAAATACAATATCAGAGATTTAAAATTACATTTACATAGCAGCGGAAAAATAATACAAAATACAACTGAAAGAAATACACGGATACAGAGCTTTCCGAATATCGCTTCAGTTGTAGACCAGGATCCTGTGAATAAATATTTGCAAAACCAAAACTACTAGCTGCCCTTTGGAAAATAGGGGCACCCATAGTTTAGGTTAGAACAATAAACTCCAGGTCAGTCATGGGACTGGTATGAGAACTAAAAACAGTTATTAACTTTATTTTAAAGTTGGTAAGTCAAGGGACCACGCCGCTATCGCGGAACGGGTTTCCTCCCAAGAATACCAGTGCATAAAAACAACGTAATGCTTTTAGAAAATGAAACCATTATAAGACTCAAGTCCCTTGCAACGAAAGCCGAAGGATAGAGTTTACCTTATAATGGTCAAAAATGCTTAATACACGAAATTCATCTTTTATACTATAAGTGCACAGTGTAGAAATAAAATTTCGAATTTAAATGTATCAATCTTAAGTGGCATAATATACTATGTAAGCGGCATAATATATTATGTCACCATATAAGTATACAACTAGAAACCGCAAAGCTCGTATTGGAAAGTTGGGTTTCCATCATGATGGCTCTTGATTCGAAAGACATATCGCGAAAGTATCTCCACGGCTTACGTCTCGGCAAGAGAAAACACCGTAATACATGTAATACGCACTTTGGAAGAACAATCTAGTGTTCTATCCCCATGGGCTTCGGCTGAAACAATTGCCCAATCTCCGGATGTGGAGCGACCACACCCAGCAACGCTCAGTTGACCCTATCCATGTATATATAAAGTATATTGGTCAACCTACTAATCAAACAAACCATTCACCATCATACCGGGGTGTAAGGCTCGCGAAGTAACAATATGCTCAAAGCTATGCTAAATGACGTCGTGCTTTGATCTTCATCCTCAAGGCTCCGCTTTTCAACAAAAGCCTTGATCATATGCATCTTAGCATGCCACATTGTCAGACCATACCATATCATTGATCATCTGCTAATATATAACCAGGTGTTAAGCGAAGAATAAATTCTCCACCACCAAACAACTATACGTTAAACAGAGATCAACGAATACAATATAAAGGAATACAATGTCAGACATACAATCCATTTACAAGTCCGTTCTGGGTCTGAACGAAACCATATCCAGTAGATCTCCAAGTGTGTTTGGATGATCACCAATTATTCCATCGTTTTGGGTGTACGGCCCAATCAAGATATCAATAATCATCCATACGCCTTGGACATTTCTCGGTCTTTAATCGTTGTCTTCATCGTCGATCTTCAAGCGTCGTGTGGATTATTCAGAATGGGTTGACCCTGGTCTTTCTGAATAATTCGCGTATTTTAAAATCATGTGCTATATAGAAACATAACCAACGTCTCATTCCAATCAAGAATATTCTTTTATTAAAATATTCTTATTTTTAGGGAAAGATTCCCATTAATTTTATCAAAGATAAAATCCTTTGAATTTATTCTATTTGATCCAATTAAGAATTTATTAAAACTCCAAATCAGTTTTAATATCAAAAATCATTATTTAATGATAACCAATTTTAAGAAATAATTCTTATTTTTAACTGGGTTAAAGAACTAGTGTCATTTAAAACACAGTTCACGATAAACCCAAAATCGTCTTCCATAAAATATGGAATCTTTACTGAAATTAGATCAACATATAATCAGTATAAATTTCTGTATCAGACTAATAATATAAATGGAATAACGACGAGGCCTTTTAAATTCCATATATAGTAGCAGTCTTCATCCACAGGAGTTCATTTCGATTTTTAACCAATCGAATTTCATTTAATCCCAATTTATTCTATTTAATTGGAATTCTTTTATTCAGAAAACTTTTCATTTAAATCTTAATAAAAGATTTATTCTATTTACACGGGCTTAAGAACAGTGTTATTTAAGACACTATTCACGACAAACCCAAAATCCAATTTTTCTCTTTCCATTCCAATTTAATATATATTGAATTGGAAAACTCCTCTTTAGAAATTTCTATTAAACTTTAATTAAAAGATTTCTAAATCACAAATCATACTTTAACATCAAATTCTTTTTAATGCAACACATTCAATGAACATATAATCTTCGTAGTCAAATCTTTTCTTAAAAACATGATTCATTATAACTAGAAATAAGACCATAATAAAAATATAATCTTTATTTTCTAACCTTTTACTTGAAAAACAAATTATAGTGAGAATGTCATTCTTATTTTCTAATCTTTCTAATGAAACAAATTAACTATAAAAATGTATTCTTCCTAATGTAATCAACCTTAAATAAAAATGAAATCTTTTTAATGTAATCTTTTTAGTTCAACCTTTATTACATTGAAAAATGTGATATTTTCATCTCAATCTTTATTACATTGAAAAATGTAATATTTTCATTTCAATCTTTATTACATTGAAAAATGTAATATTTTCAATTCATTCTTTATTACATTGAAAAATGTAATATTTTCAATTCAAAAATGTAATATTTTCAATTCATTCTTTATTACATTTAAAAATGTAATTTTTTCAATTCATTTTTTTTTACACTGGGCCAGACTTCCCACATTAAGCCTACGACTTGTGGATGCTGGATATGCCGGTTGGTTCCGGGCAGACTTATCCCACAAGTTGGGCTTAACCTCGTGTCATGGCCCAATTCGTATTTGCGAATTTGGACCTCTCACATTAGGCCCAACATTTGTGGCTGCTGGATAAGCCGGTTGGTTCTGGGCAGACTTCCACCACAAATGTGACCTAACCTCGTGCCCAAGTACAATTATAATTTTATAATTATAATTAACTTTTTTAAAACGTACTCTTTGAAAATATCCTTTCCATTAAATAATCTTAATTTTAAATATTCTTTAATTCTAAAATGACGTGATTCCAAATGTCTTAACTTACCTTTCAAATCTTTATAAATATCCGAACTTTCCATATTATTATAATAATTAATAATAATCTTCCCAAAATGTCTTTTTTTGAAATCAAATCTATTTATTGCCACATAATGATGAATAAATGTAATTTTTCCAAAACGTTCAAATTTCGAAATCATACTTTCTTATCTTAACACGTGGACAGTAAATATGTAATCTTTATAATTAAATCTCATTTATTATAACTTTTAAACAATAAAGATATAATCTATTTAAATCAACGCCAATTAGTTCCATTAATTGAGTATAAATTAAAATATTCATTAATTCAAAATTGATAACAATAATATTAATCTTTTCAAAATGTTCAGTTTTTACATAAATCTTCTTAATTTAACATGTTGACAATTAAAAAGGGTATCTTTTTAATTCTAATCTTTTAATTTATTGTAATTTTTTTCTAATAAAAATGTTATCTTTCCAATTCACTCTTTTTATTTTAACTTTGACAATACATACCTTCCCTTTTGAAAACATGGAAACCATCCTTTGGTTCCTTTAATTGAATATTGGATTATAATATTCTTTAACTCAAAATTGGAATGAGACTCACACAATTTCCATGTAATTTGATTACACGGATTTTAAACATCGCACTTATTCCATAATAATGTCAACCATTCACATAACAGCCAAAGTGCAATTTATAACTAAATACAAGGGTGACGTGTATTCAAATATCAACCCAAGACACGTGTGGGGTTTCAACCAACACAAATTCAGATAATACATTATTCATTGTGCTTTTTGGACGATGTGTGGAAATTGATCGTCCAATCAACATAGACAAGTCAGAAAACTTGTTATGGTAGTGTCAACAAATTTTATATATCATAAATGACATAACATTATTCGCCATACTCACATATTTCAAATGTTAAACAATTCACAATATTCATCCAACTCAATATTCATTTCAACAAACAATTTCAACATAGATAACTACTCTATATTTAATAATAAAAATAAATAATTATTCAGAAATTTGAGTGAGATAAAAGTTCTCACCTTGGCCGGGCTGTAATAGACGGTTTGGGCCCAACTTTTGGCCTAAAATTCAACATGCTCCAAATTGGGCGTAGTTAGTGTTGCGAAGCTCTCGACTCGCTGATCGTAGCAAATCCTGTTTCGCGCGATTTCAAGTTCGTATCACAAAGTTATGAATTTTCGAAGTTTCGTAATAATTAAATAATTAATTTAAATTATGAAAATTACCCAAAATTTCAACTTGCTCAGAATTGAACGTAGTTAGTGTCATTGCGAAGATCTCGTCGCCACGATCGCAGCGGATCTGAATTCGTATGAGAGAGATATACAATTTCAAAGTTTGAATTACAAAATTACCCCAAATCTCGGTCAAACAGACCCTCGCCACCTTAGATCGCACTTTTTCCCCTTCTCCGACCTCCGATTGACTTGAAACCACCGCCATCCTCTTCGTCTTCGAGAGCTGCACCATCACCAGAAAGCGCCGCCCCTGACTCCGCCTCCGCCGTCTGGAATTCGCCCGAGACCGCCGTTCGGTTCGCGGGTCCAATAGGCCATACCTCTTATCCAAATGACCTGAAAATTTCTGAGCACCTTCTCCTTGTGTAGACGAAGAACTTTTGTATTCGGCCCTTCGCCTGATTCTTCCCGGATTGGCCGGAAATTGATCATCTATGTTCTGAGCTAGCCGGAATTTTCTGTTTTGCTCCAATTCAGTTTTTCTCGATTTCCGTGCCCTTCCATCGATTTTCAAACAAAACTTTCTGCAGCAAAGTTGTAGATCTTTGTCTCCTCTACAATTTCTTCCATTGCGCCATCCTCCAATTCTTCACGGTTTGGCCAGAAAACACCAAAATCCAAAATTGACTTTTTGCAATCAAACTCAGATCCCGGCAAATCCGTGCGACGATAGGTCTTTAATTTTTCGTGGTAGATAGAGGATAAGAAGATGAAAAAAACCCAGAAAGGGTTTGGTCTAATTTTGTTCTGATTTGGAGTTATAAATTGTTTAGTTTTATGGTCTTTTGTGCAAAGAATATTTTTACAGTGGAGGCCATGGAATATGAAGAAAATGAAGATGGAGGAGGCTATGTTATTTTTAGGGTTCAGCTAATGGCTGTTAAAAGATAATATATAGGTAGGTTATAAACTCAATTAGGCCCAATTACCCTTATGTACATATATTAATACATTTTTTCGTCCGCTTTTCGTAGTTTAAAAAATTTGTGTTAACACCTACGAATTCCATTGTAATTGAAAATTGAAACATAAATATTCCTTGACATTACGGATTTAAAGAAACTGGTTTCGTCATTTTCCGAGTCCGTATGAATTAATAATGAATTTTTAAAGTCGGAAAATTGACCGTTTTCACTGAAAAATCAATTATAATTACATATTAATTCTAAAAATTCCAGAAAAATCATTTCTAGCTTTTTTTTGACGATACGAACCCAACAAAATTAATTTCGTTGAATTTGAAGACCGTTTGCAAAACTTCACTTTTCAAGGTGTATATATTTTATATTTAAAAATATATTTTTATATGAATAATTTCCGAAACTAAAAATATATAAGTGCTTATACTTTTTCAATGCAGAAACATCATTTTGAATTCAATGGAACTGGTTTCGAGTCCAAATTCATTCGTATGCAAAAAGTAGCGTTTTGGGTCTTATATATAAATTCCATAACATTTTCCTGAGATTTTGAATTGGACATAACTTTTGATTCCCGCTATGAAATTTCAATTTTTTGGATTCGTTGGAAAGATATTTTTAAATAGATTCTAATATTTTTGGTTTCGCTAAAATCTGATCTATTTCGCATCCTGTACTGTCAGTCAAAGTTAAAATTCAAATTTTAAAATTGCCGCGCTATTTCTAACTCCTTTTATAATTTAAATAAAATCTATTCGTTTTAACTTCGATTAAAATAAATTTTTAGTCGTTATTATATAAAATAAATTATTTTAAATATTCAAAAACCAATAAATTAACTAAAATAAAAATTTTAAATTTGCCCCAAAATTCCGGGTCGTTACACACTAAATAAGCAGCAATTCTTCCCACTTTTCCAACAACGAGTGGGAAGATTGTCATTTTATAATTATTTTTATTTGATGTATGGGATATATCTCAAAAAAAAAAACATTTCTGTAGTTTTGAATGGTTATCTTAAACGTTACTAGATGTTAAAAATATAAAAACCCTAAAACGCAAACATCTTGAAATGCTCCACGTTGACCTAGTCCTTTTATCAATTTTCTTATTAAATTTCCATTAAAACTGGATAAAATGACTCTTTCCATCAAAAATTCATATTAATTTACTTTCTCTTCAATTCAAATTTCCAATCTACCACATGTTCCCCAATTTATATAGTTTAGGGAAAAGTTACCAAATTAAAAAATTTAGCACATGCAAAATTGTTGTAAAGGAGAATTTATCTTCTTTGCCCTAGTTTGTAGATCGAAACCATCAAGAAATAATAAAATATTTTTGGGGTTGATGATGGCAGATATGGAGTCAGTGTTTTGAATGTTACTTCACCGACATTATCATTTTGATCGATTATTGCGCCAGTACATCGAATTTGTACGATCAAGAAAGGGCTCACTGTTTGCCATTTTTATTGGTAAAATATATCAGTTGTTGTAGCTTTTTCTAATCTTATACTTATTTATGTTAAAAATGTATTATAAATAGAATTGTGATAGAGTGAGATGTCCTATAGCTTTTACAATAATGTTTAAATTACGGAAAAAAATGAATGTTATAAAAGAGTTAGGTTGCAACAACTTGAAATCTTAGTAATCGATTTTTTTTATATTTAATTAATTTTAAATATTTAAATAATTTGATTTTTGGAATTTATTGAATTGAGTTCCAATTTGATGGTTAATTTAATATTTGAATTGGTGATCAAATATTAACTAAGCAAACTCAATAATCTTAAATCGCTCTTTTTAGTTAATTACTATCGACTATAAATACATTTCATAAATTTATAGGCAATAATAAATGGTCTGGATTTGAACTGGTATTTGAATTGTATTATAAAATAATACTTTAGTAAGGAAATTATCATTTTTGCAAACTATTTCAGATTTTAGCGAAACAAATTTTATCAAATATGGAATTGTAAATTAGTATAAGATGTCCAGTTTCAGGAACGATCAGGCTTATTGTGTGATCGTGCATGCTAGGAATGTGTGGCATTTAATTTCAAAAACTGAAATTAATATAATTCGCTTTAAATAGCAATGTTTTTGTGATTTTTCTAAATCCATTAACTCGTGTATATTATTATTTATTCGAGATCGTATTGTTGTTCTTAACGCAATGATATTTTTATTTTATCGATCAGAGTCCATTTGCAAAATGAAATATGTGCAACGTGGAATAGGAAACACAAGCTTAGCTTCATCACCAATATTTAAACAACTCATTTCCACATTTAGGCAACTAGTACATAGAGGTACATGTTCAGCAGCTTTTAATTTCATTATATTCATTTTCCCCGTCCTCTTTGTTTCTTCTCAAAGCTAGCAAAACCATATCTTTTTAATACTTTAAAAATTAATATCAAATAATCCGTTCGTCAAAAAATCTTAAAGCAAGTTGCTTTGAGTTCATTTCAGCAAGCTCTTCAATTTCATACCTAATGTGTTTCTTACGATGGTGTTTCAAGGGTTCGACGGTTTTTAATTTGCAATTAGTGTTTCGAATTGATGATAATCTAGGTGGAAGTTTGAAAATTTGGGGCATTTAATTGTGTTTCTCGTTTGTTTGAGCATCGACATGCATGTTTTGGTGAAGCTCGATGTAGGAATAAAGTCGCGAATGTTTGGCTTTAACGTGGAGGAACACATGTTGCGTTTTGCTTAGGGAGATCAGATGTTTGACGATGGTGCCAGGCAAGTCAAGAGAGAAAGTCGATGGTGTGGTCGATTTTAGTTTTCGTGAAGTGGAGAAGAAGAGAAGAAGGAGAGAAGATGACGACACGAGTGGGTTATCTTTAGAAATGGTCGGGATTTGAAATTGGAGAATACGGTTTATTGTGTAAGTTAATTAAAGGTAATTTGTTAATTTAGTGTAATTAGTGGATTTAAGTGGTTATTTAAAGTCGCTTTATTATAAAACATGTTTTTAAATTGTACGAGATCGGATTTGAATGTTGTTCATCACGTCCGACTAGTATTGGCTTATGATTTGTTATAAAATTGGATTGGGCGCTTCCAGAGATTATAGGAATTTGTGCTAAAATCAAATGTTTGTTTGATTCAGTCCAAATCAAATCACTTCAGCGATAACGTGAATCTTGATGAATAAAACTCACATTTTTGATTTATTAGTATTGTATGGATTATATTAAAATATTGATTATCTGCTTGATTATGGAAATTGTTGGTTGTTTGACTTGGTTTAATTATTATATTACCAATTGTCTTTTTGAATTGATCGAATTGATTAATTATCTGAATTAAATATAGGATCACAATATAGCATCTTGAAATGCTATTAAATTGTTTGAATCTGATTTAGGATCGCAATGTAGCATCTCAAATTTTTATTAGACATTTTTGAGTTTATTTTGTATTCAAACTTATTGCAAGCATTTGATTTTATGTGAATTGTTAACATTTAGTTGATTACGTTGTTAAATTTTGACGTAATTAATTTAAATCACATGTTAGGTGTAATCTTTTTGACTAAGTAAGCACCATTTAAAAATTAATTGAACTTATTCTAATTTACATTAGGTCAGCAAAATAAGCCACTATTATGCTATTTTATTAATTTGGATATTATGTTCGCATTCATTTTCTTATATTCATTTGTTGCTCTTATTTGCTTATGCATATCTTCATATTGCTATATTATCAATGATTGAAATAAATTAGATATCCTGTTAAATTTAAGCTTAAGTTTTCACAAATTCGATACTTGAATAAATTTGTCATTTCAATTAATGATACTTATAAATTTATTTATTATTCTAGTTAATAATAATGAGGTTCGATTATTTATTTTAAGTAATGATAGTTGAGTATAATTATGCATTAATTAATGAATTAAAATGAGAGTATTCATTTTAAGTAATGATAATTTAATTTAATTATTTATTTGGTTATTGAAATCTAGATTTAATTAATTATTAATTAAAATTTAACAATTATTTTAATAAGTTAATTTTACTAATCATTTTAATTAATGATCAATTGAAATTTAATAATCATTTTTATTAGTGATGTTTAATGTTAATAATCAATTTAAATGAATGATGTCTTAATACAAATTCTTATTTTAACTGATGAGATTTGAAACTAATTGAGTTGTTTTTCATTTAGCGTTTTTAAAAGAAATTAAATTTGATTTAATGGAAATGAATAAAACTAGTTTAATTTATGAAAAAAATGATCTAAGAATAACTAATTAGTTTACAAAAGGATTTAATTAGTTTAATTAATAAAGGTTTAAATTAATCAATTGTTTTTATAAAGGACCATAAATGTGATATTTATCTTATGAGATAATTAATTTTGTTTTATATTATATAAATAGAGTTTGTATCCAATTTATTTCCCTTCGGAAAATAATATGGGTTTAAAGTTACAAAAAGAGTACTAAGATTTGTCCTTCGGGATGACTAGCATTTGTTTTTAAGGTTAATTAAAGTATTTAAATTTGATTATTATCCTTTAGGAGTAAATAATATAGTTTAAATTTTATAAATGGTAGGTTTTAAATGAGAAGCCCCTTTTAAATAGTAATGATTCAAAATTAAATCTAAGTGTAAACTGTTTTTGGTTTATCGAAAATGATATTTAGATAATGTTGATTTTTGGCCATTCTTTAAATACACTTAGAATTATAATAATCTCTTTAAAACTAATATTTTAAAGAGTATGGGTAAAAATGTATCTTTCAAATATTTGAAATCTGAAAACCATGCAAAAGTTCGAATTTTGAAGATTAAAATTTTCTAATATGATTGTGGAAAGAAAAATTTCATAAATAATATTGTTTTTATGGAAAATATTTTATCATATTCTTATCCTTAGACGTTGGAGTATGAAATTTTTTCCTGCCTCAAAGATTAAAGATATTGTTAGGGTGATGCCTAAAGGAAACATTACCTTAACTTGCCCAACTTTTAATTTAATCGAGAGGTAGTCAAATTTGTAATCGGCGAATAAGGATAAGGGAATGTAATTTAATTTCCATGCGCGGCATTTTGAATATTCCTGATAGTTGATTTAGCAACTATTAGATCAACTTTTTTGATTTGTACCGTCAAATTAAAACGATTCGTTGCTCTATAAGCATTGTTATTCTTTGGTTGAAATGGATGAACGAGCGAGTGGAAGTCAAGTTATTTAGGGTTGCTTCCATTAGGGTATTATCGCATTTACTCTAGATTGGATTCGGTTGAATTCACATGCAGATGTGAAATAATCAGATTCTTGGATTTTGTACAAGGTCCAGCTTGGACGTTTCCAAGAGCCACAAGAATTCTCATATATTATAAAGGTATACATTTGATCTGGGCACCATCCTCTCCTAGTTGTTTGTTGGAAAATTTCTTATGCTTTTCTTTTGATTTCAAATTACTGAGTTTTCCTATTTTAACTTCATCGGGAAGATAAAACCCTTCGCGTTTTTTAATTACTTGAATCAATGGTGAGATTGAATGTTACTATCGTAAGTAACCCAGTTAATAGTGCGGTCCAATATCTTCAAAAAGATTAACTTTATCCATTTTCTATCCATAATTTTGGATCAATTTCTTTGTTTTCATATAGAAGTGCCATACACTTTTCTCTATGTGTTATTATATTGTTCTGTTTTCCCTTTGGTTGGCATTCATTCCTTATTTATTTCAGTACTTCTCTTTTTTGGTTGATGCTAATATATATACATATATGTTGTTCTTATAAGGTAAAAACTCAATCTATGATTAGCAGCGTGGCCTCGTGGAATTATTACATTTTTCCTTTTACTTGAGTTTTCTGACGTTGGTTTTCCAAACTAACCCATGTGTAACTTCATTATAACGCTCAAGTCAGACCACGTTCGTTTCTAGATTGTCTTCAATTGGCTATGGCGCTCATGCAGTAGGGCTGAAAGTTCACCTATTGTATTATTTTATTTTTGTTGTACTATATTTATCTATCAATATTTGTAAGGTCAAAATTTTATAACTGTTCGGCTGATATGATTTGTTTTGACTCTGGTGTACATTGTATCTTGGAGCGACACTTCATCTGTTGTTATTATTATATGTTGTCGATTCCACTGTGAGATTCCGTATTTCTCCTGCTCTTTTCTGGGTTTTTTTTTTCTTTTTAACCCTAGCAATATACTTTTTTGATGATTGAATGTTCAACATTGAAATACACTGGTCATATTTGGTGTCGACCATTGATGGTCGAAGGCTGCTACATTTGGTATCGGAACTAAAGGTTAAGCAAGAACATTGGCTTAAGCGGGGAACCCATTACGATTAGGCAACTGAGACCCTGAAATGGGTCTGAGAGTATGTGTGTGTATATATATATATATATGTGTGTGTGTGTGTGTGTGTGTGTGTGTGTGCGTGCGCATGTGCACGCGCATGTGCATATTTGTTAGTATTATAAAATGGTATCATGACTGTTCTTTCAAATCTGAATTTTGGAATTCTGGTCGAGACTTGGGACGTCTCGTCATCGACAGGAATTTTAAGGCATTTGAATATGACAAATGGACACTATACTGATTTTTTTTGAAAATTGGTAAATGAAACATTTTACCTAGACTATATTTTATATATAAAAAGAAATAAATTTTCAAAAAGTATATAATTATTTATATATTACTTTTTGATTGGTCATGTTTAAATAATTTAGGAGCATTGACTATTGTTTGTTAATTATTGTTTATGTTTTTTATATAAGGACACTTATAAAGCTATAATAAAAAATGGTGGATCATGTGCATGAAAATAGCCCACCACCACCACCACCACATAAACCTCTAGAACCTCATTCAAAACCATTTGGAAATCCATTACCAGACAAGGTGCCTCCACCACGCTAACTCAGTTATCCTAACTCAATTGCTGGCAAGGCTACATCCAGCCCGGTTTTTGACGATTGAACTCTCTATTATGTGAAGCACCCAGACAATTATGCATTTCTTCGAGCAAATGTGTTTAATGAATCCAAAGATTCATGTCAAAATAAAATTATGCTTCATGCAGTTGATTTCAAACTATCTATCTCCAAACCCAATCAAAAGGTTTGGAAACCGTCAGGCCATTTTCATGTTCGTATTACACCAGTTTACAACTACGTAGTTAAGTTTGAACTTTCTTCTAATTTCAATTCAGTTGTGCAATCAATTACTTACTCTTACTATGGTATATTGTTTATGGTTAATTAATGGTACCTAGGCTATGATTTTGAAAAGTTTAATTCGACGGAGATACAAGTCTGGATTAAATTACATAACCTAACTATAGAAACGTGGTCACTGGATGCGCTATCATTGATTTTATGTTTTATTAGCACTCCTCTTCAAATAGATGATAATATTACTTTCAAGAAATTTACACAATATGCTAGATTACTTATCACTATTAATGCCAGCATCGATCTTATTACTGAAATTCCAACTCTACTACATACTGGTATAAAAAAGAAAATTTTAGTAGAAAAGAATTTTTTCCTTTAAAACGTGTTATATGCAAAAAAAAATGGGAACAAAACATCCATTCATGAAGTAAACAAAGAATCGAGATGGGCATAAAGCAATAAATTGATAAACCATCCACTTTTGTTGCCTCCGAAACAACAACTTCTTCTCCACATGTCAACTATGCACCTACTTTTGAAACTCAAAGAGAATCTCATGTACATGATGATCACTGAGATTTCTTAAATGCTGACTTACCTGAAGACATTTTACTAGACGAAATGCAACATGTTTCTAAACTTTTACTGGTGATATTTTTGAAGAAGCAACAGGTATACCATACCATGTTACTGAAAACAAAAATATTTGAACACTATCAAAGGCAAAATTCAGATAAATGTGTCTTCTCCTTCTAAAAGGAAACAGAGGAGCAACTCCTCTATTGAATGATTGTAATTATTTGGAATGTCAAGAGTATGAATACACCATCTAGAATAAGTGATGTGCTCTCACTTCTGACAAAATTCACGCCAACTTTAGTTGGTTTTGTAGAAACTAAATTAAATGCATCTAATTGGTTACTGCTCAGTTCTAAAATTCCATGAAATTGGGTATACGTACCTAACACTCACAATGGGTTTTCAGGTCAAATAATACATATGTGGGATATTTCAATTTGGTCCATTAATGTCGTTTCTTACTCATCTCAACGTATAACTGTTTTTGCCACTAATACGGGAAGCTTCCTATTACACTTCACTTTGGTTTATGCAAGCAACCAATTCCATGAACGACAAAATTTATGCCAATAGCCGATTAATGAGCCTGAGCTAATTACTACTGAATGGGCTCTCACGTGCTACTTCAATAACTCCACATCTCCTCTTAATAAAAAAAAGGTGGTCTTCCTATCCCTTTTCAGCGGTTGAGGGCCTTCAATAATTGCCTAGGGAAATTGGATATATCAACACATGAATAAGAAAGGATGGTGCCAATAATATTTATAATTTTTTTTGTTAAGCATAACTGTCTCCATAAATTTGTTAATACGAAATTTTTATCTCGCTCTCTTCTTTATAGAGGATCACACAATTTTGTTTTCAAAAAAATGATAGTTTTATCTCTATCTCATTTGTCCTCTGACCACAACCCTTTGTTGCTTCGCGTAATTACTGCCCGTATTTCTATAGGGTTTCCTTTTAGATATAATAATGAATGGAAATTCATAGATGGATATTATGACTGTGTTTAAAAAGGACTGCAAGTACATTCATGGGGATATCCTAGTTACTCTTTTTATCATAATCTAATGGCTTGTAAAAGTAAACTTAAGAACTTGAATAAAATAAGGCCTAAAGATGGCTCTGTCTTACTTGAATCGAGAACATTGGCTTAAGCGTGGACTTATATAATGCTTACGATATGATTAATAGTGAATTTATATGTCATGTTTGTTGGAGAATGGAGTTTTGAAGACAACAACCTTATTTCAATATTAATTGATTATAAAATATATACTAACACTTTTGTATAGAATATATATATACACACACACATGCAGGATTTATATACAAGAAATATTACTAAAGACTGTACAGTTTAAATATATTATAGATTTAGAGTTCAGAGAAATTTCAAGACTCATGAGTATTCAAGATTTCAAGAGTTTAAGAGTTCAAGACTAATATAGTTATAGAGTCTAGATTATGTAAGACTCTTAATATCACTCCAGGTTCAAATTCAAATTCAAGTTCTGTTTTCAAATTCTATCTTTAATTCTTTCTATTTTATTTTCTATCTTTTATATTTTTCTTTCTTACTTTATTTTTGTTTCCAAACTTAAGTTCTATATATTTATATTTTTATATCTTGTATAGTTTTAAACTTTATAATTTTATAAATATGTATATATAGTTTATATTTATATTTTCATATGATTTCCTACTTTACAATATTAATTTATAACACTATATTTTAATTCAAGAATTTCCAGAATTATATTTATATCAAAACACTTGAAAAATGCTCAAAAAATTAAATTTACACTAAGCATATGTCGACATATATAAAACATTATGTCGACATATAACTGTCATTTTTCAATTTTGAAAGGAAGTGTTTTTTCACTAATTGTGACGGTTCTGAAGCATTGCAAACCTTCACACACTATAAAAAGGGCTTGAATTCGAAATTTCAATCATTTCTTCTTCTCCACTTTCACTCTACTTCATTACACCATTATTTCTTATCATTTTTATGATTCCTACACCAATACTCTGCCAAATTCAATTCTGTTTTCACTAACCTTCTTCTCTCTACACTCTCTACTCATTACTCTCTGAATCAAGTGCTATTGAAGAGTTATAGGGCTGTTTGGGTTGTATTTGGGGGTAAAGGGTGGTATCCCTTATAGCCGTGAAATCAAGGATGTGTAATAGGTGGTATCCCTTGTAGCCGTGAAATCAAGGAGGTTGGAATCGGTCGTATCCCTTGTAGCCGTGAAATCAAGGAGGTTGTAATTAGATTTTGATATAGTAATAAAACTCTATGCAATCCAGCATTGCGTGGGACTAGACATAGGAGCAATCCAAACAAGTATAAAATCTGGTGTGTTCTTTCCTTTTTTGCATTTTTATTTCTGTTTATTTTGCATCTGTGTTTGAATCTGTGTCAGTGATTGTTTCTGCGGTGTTTGATTCATATAGTTTATCACATATATTTTAGATTTTGTTTAAATTCTCAAAAACACTATTCACCCCCCTCTAGTGGTTGCTTTGCCTTAACGATCCTTTCCGCAATCCCTAACAATTGGTATTTGAGCAAGGTCTTTCAAAATGTTCATAATCTGGTTTATGAAAATAGTAATTATGGAAACCAACATTGGTAGCAATAATAGTTCTTTTGTAGAGGGTCAGTCCACTGTTAGACCACCACTGTTTAATGGTAGTAATTATTCATATTGGTCATATAGAATGAAAATATATTTATAATCAGTACGATTAGACACATGGAATAGTACACAAAATGAATTTGTAGAACCCACAACTGCTTTTGCACAATGGACAAATGAACAAAAGGCTGCTACACAAAGCAATTCTAAAGCCATGAATATGTTATTTTTTTCATTAGATAGGAATGAGTTTAATAGAGTCTCAGTATGTAAAATTGCTTATGAAATTGGGAGAACTTTACAAGATACTCATGAAGGAACTAGTAAAGTTAAACAAACTAAAATAGCAGTGTTAGTTAATATATTTGAGTTCTTCAAAATGAATGAGAATGAATTTATCTCCGATATATATTGCAGATTTCAAGAGATAGTGCATTCATTAACAACACTTGGAAAAACTTATTCTGAAGCAGATCAAGTCAGAAAAATATTGAATTCAGTAACTCCAAAATAGAATTAGAAAACTTTGGCAATTGAAGGAGCCAATGATGTCAATGAAATGAAAATTGAGGAGTTAATCGGAAATTTGATGTCTTATGAAGTCCAATTACAGAAAAGAAAAGAAAACATATCAACTAAAAAGAAATCTATTGCATTAAAAGCAAAAACAAATGATTCTGACTCGAATAGTGAAGATGATGAAGAAACAACACTTATGACAAATCATTTTAGAAAATTTCTGAGATATAGAAGGAAGAATTATAATCAAGGAAGTTCAAGAAGTAATGACGGTCGATGTTATAACTGCAACAAACCAGACCATATAAAGAAAATGTGTCAATATCCAGACAAATCGACTCAACAAACAAACAACAGCAATTCATCAAGAAAGAGAAAGAAAGCATATGCAGCAACATTAGATGATTCAGATTCATCGTCAGGTGATGAAGAACCAGAAATTGGAAATACGAATATATGCTTTACGGCAATTCAGAATTCAGAAAATTTCGAAGAAAAGGATCTAAAAGCCGGGTACACCTTAATTAATTTATAATTTTTATTTGGTTGAATGGTTGCTTTGTTTGTTTGCTTTGATTTGAATTTTAAAACTTTAAAATTTAAACTTGAAATTTGAAATTCAAATTTCAAATTTGAATTTTTAAATTCATAATAATAATAATAAATAACAAATAAATTAATAAAATAAATTGTGTGTGTGTTTATTAGGATTAGAATAATTTAAGGAAATTGTTAAACCTGAAATATAAATCGATAATATAAATTTCCATTCACAAAAATTTAATTTTCTTTGAAAGAAGACATATATGTCGACATAAAAATATGTCTATGTCGACATATCTGACCGGTTTTGAAATTCAAATTTTGAATTTCAAAGGTTTAAACTTTCAAACTGCCCTCCAACTTTTCACCAACTCCCAAGTTCTAAAAAGGTGTCATTTCAATCTGAAAAGTTGTGCCTATTCAATTCATATCTATTCAGTTCATATCCATTCAGTTTCTATATAAACATTTATTCTTTCTACCTTTCATTCACAACTCAAAACAATACTCTTCATATCTATTCTCTTCAAAACTATCAATTCAATGGCTTCCTCTAGTTCATCTCAAAACTAAAGATAACCAAAACCATTAAAGGCTATCTTCATAATGACAAAAAGGCTATCAAAACCTATGTTAACTATTCAACAAGTTCTAAAGTTAACACGGGTGTTTTCGCCATCTTTAGCAAATTTCCCTCCCATGATCTTACTTCTCTCTTTCAACAAAACGAAGTCTTGAGTCTAATTGATTCTTGTGATAATGACGAAGTGTGTTATCCCAGACTCGTCAAGATGTTCTATGCGAATTTCAATCGTGGATTTTACAAAGGCAATGAAAACCAAATTTGGAGTAGTGTCAAAGGCACTCAAATTGTTCTCGATGCTGAACTCTTAGGCACTATTCTAAATTGTAGAAGCATGGGCTCAGATTTTTTGGATTTTGTTATCAATGAAACCAATTTGGAAACCTTTCACGACATATTTGAAGATGGTGTTCCAATGGAGTTTAAAAATCGTTCCTTTCGTCCAAAAGTAAGAATTGTCAACCTTCTACTTCAACATACCATCACTCCCCATTTTGGAAATTTCAACTGTCCAACTCTCAAAGTTCAAAAGGCTCTCTTTGTTATTATGGGTAGCTATACTATCAATTGGGCCGAAATGATCTTAAATGAAATTAAACCCATAGAATTATCGTCGAGAGAAAACACTCTCTACTATGGTGTTTATCTCACTCGTATTTTCAGATACTTTAATGTTGATCTTTATGGAGAAGAATTTGTGCATAGAAAAGTGTTTGACTCATCAAACATTCATCTCATGCAAATTCCTCTCACTTTCAAATCGTATGAAACATTCGAAGCCAAACAAGCTCGAATGCAACAAGAACAAGAGCCAATGGAAGTTGAAGAAGAAGAAGAGGCTTCTATAGAAAGTATTGAGTATCCAACCGATACTAAACGCATTTACAAAGAGACGATTATTCAAATCAAGTGAGAATCATCAAAAAACAAAAGATGCTTAACAAGAAACTTTCCAAAGTGACCAAATTCATGGTCAAGATAGGAAGAAAGCTTGGAGTCTCACCTTCCTCATCATCATCAGAAAACTAGTCTATCTAGTTTAATCTATCTTTATGTATTCGCTTATATTTCCTTTCGAATCTCGTATTTAAGTGTGTCTTAATTAGTTGGATGTATTTTCTTTCTATTAAGTAATGAATGGAGTTTTACTTATGTTAAAATTGTCTTTATGTCTCTGTAAAAACTTTAGAACTGATTATAATATAATAGTGTTCAAAAGAATTCAAAATTTGAAAATTAGAAAAATTTCACTTTGATATGTCGACATAAAAATAAGTATATGTCGACATATAACTGCCAGATTTTCAAATTGTTTCAAATTTTAAAATTAGAATAACTACTCACATCCATTCAAAATTGTAACGTCCCGCCTTTTTGACCGCTTTAAATTAGTAATTAAACCAATTTAAAACATCCAAATCGACGGATCGTTATTTAGCTTACAGAGTTTAAACACAGAATCAACACAGAATAAAGAAATAACAGTGTATTGAACAGATAAATAAACTTTTTTATATATTAATCAGATTTTTTTTTGAATAAAAGAATTTTTCTATACAGGGATATAAAAAGACAGTTTAAATACAAGAAAAATATTTACTGGTTTAAAATCTTCGGAGTGCGCCACTCTTGAAATCCCCAGCTTCGCCAATCTTCGAATCTTAACCTGTAATCTTTAAATTTGTACTGCTCGGGTCTGACCCGAGCGTTCCATGCAAAAACATAAAACACTCGAGTTAGGATTAAATCATAATTCAAGTAAATTAATTTCAATATAAACTGGATAAATAGTTAATCCTATCATTCGAACCCATGAGAACTATCGGAATATGTGATAACAACTTGGGACGAAACGAATCAAAATGGCATATGGATTGATATATATATATATATATATATATATATGTATATGTATGCTGATGACATATGTATACACATATAGTGGATGTATAAACATATGTGTACACCAGACAAGTAAATATCCGAGTAAAATATCTGTGCACATCAGTTTATTTCAGGGACAATTGGTTACAGAAGCCTGCACGTACAAACGTGTACATGTACACATGTGCACTGCCCTAGCATTCCGCAACCACAAATAACAAATACACAAAAGTTCAGAGGGCATGCACGAATATTACAGTAACCAAGGACATACCGCAAGTTCAAGTGTATCAGCACCCACCGAGGTCATAAACTCAATGCAAAGCACAATTTCAAATCGCAGGTATGGCCAAAATACTTGAGTAATAGTCTACTAAATGAATCACGACAGTTTTGACAAATATATCACTACAGTTTTCACAACAAATTTGGCAATTATATCATGACAGGTTTGGCAATTATATCATGACAGTTTGGTAAATATATCACTATAGTTTTGAGAAAATATCATGATAAGTTGGCAATTATATCATGACAGGTTTGGCAAAATATATCGCTATGGTTTTGGCAAATATATCACTATGGTTTTGGCAAATATATCACTATGGTTTTGACAAAATATATGGTTTTGACAAATGTCTATGTGTTCGAAATATTCATGCATTTCCTTAAAATCATGTCACGTTTCAGCAAATATATATGTCGAGATATGCATGCCCAGAAAATACTATGGCCATCATACTTCATACTTACTACCACTATCATGGTTGGCAAAGTACTACTGTCATAATATATATATATATATATATATATATATATATATATATAGACAGTTGGCAAACCCCCCCATAATCCATTGCTAAAATCTTCAATAATGAACAAACAACTTTGTTGTTGCGTAGGTTTTGTGGAAAATAAGACATGGTATGGCACCACAGAAACATCACTGGTAAAACAGAACCAAATAAATAACCCTATTGTCAAAATCTATTCTATTTTAATAACAAACCAAATCAGGTTATTCGTGTAAGATGAACTCAGGTTAAACAAAACCCAAGCTTTAGATTTAGATATAAAAGTGAGAGTGCTAGAGAATACATATGTATAGGTTTGGTTTTAACTAGAGCTGATACAAAAGTAAGAGCACCAGGTTAAGTGTTTAATGTACAAGCTCAATTATCAAATCAATTTAAACATAAAGATTTTTGATATGGAGATACAAGGCTCAACAGACTAGAGTGTTTAACAATAGGAACAGACAGTCTTATTCCAACGTGTGTCAATATAATAATTTGCATGAACTCATATGAGTACAGGTGTACGGATACACATATAGAGCATAAGCAACAAGGTGGCTCACAAGAGCAAAGATATATGAAAGGAATGACACAACTTTAAAACAAGTAAGACAGTTCATGGTTGGTGTACGGTGGTGCACGGTGCAACCCAAAAGACTCGATCCTGTTATATATAAGAATAATTCCATAGTACTCAACATAATTTAAATTAGTCCTCTTACTACTAGACAGGCCATCGCTTGTGTTAATGTAACTATTCATTTCCTATTCATCTTATGAACCTACTACATAGTCATCTAGTCCAATAATTTCAACCTAGACCCAGATATCATCCGAAGTTAAAAATTTAACATTGGGACCACATACAAATTTATATCCAAATTATCAGCCTAAATAATATAGTCATCGTTGTCAATGGATAGGTGATAACAACATAACGATATGATAAACATCATATACTATTCAGAACACACTCAATGCCACTTGTTCATGATTTATGTGATCATATAAGTTCCAGATTGAAACAAGATAGAGTGCAGTATCACAATCCAATGTGTGTCTGTTCATATCAGAATTAAGCGTTATTAAACGACGGTAACTATTTCAATTATCAAGTAAATGAAAGGCAAGCCGACTGCGAGCATTTTTAACCAAGGGTACAAAACATGGAAAATATATATATACCAAGCATATATATTCCCATTTCATGGATCAGGCAGGTATAAATTTAGAAACAATATGTTTTCCAGTTTTGTATATATGATGATCAGTACATAACTGTGCAGCAATATAACAAGCTTCATTCAAATCCAAGACAAAAACACCACCAAAAATTATACTATCATGCCTAGTTTGTATTAGAATTAAAATACTTGGACCAGACTTAATCGTAAGTGAGAAAACTTACCTTGAAACAGTGATGATTTTAGACTGAAGTAGTAGCCTTGATAGGGTAGCTTCCGATCGATTACAGCTGTTATGGTGTTGCGCGGTTGTGCGAGGGGAGGTGATAACCTAAGCCACGGCAGATTCAAACTCGGTGGAGAAGCTAAAGTCAATTGATGGCTCCCGAAGGTCAGCGGTGGAGGCCATCTGGACGACAACGCTTGATTTTGGAAAAGGGAAAAGTTTTGAGTTGCGGTAGCCATTAATTGCTTGCGATTTGGAGAAAGATTAAATTTTGATTTTAAGGGAAAGGAGCGGATTTGGCTTCTACCATTAGAAATGGAAAAGGGAAATTGATTTTTACTAATGAAAAGTGAAAAGGAGGAGTTGTTTTATATAAGTGAAGATTGAAGATGAGAACAACGTAATGTCATAGCTTATAGGGTAACTGTGCGCTTCTCAGATGTAGGTCGGCGTAGTTTCATTCAGTGTAGGTTACATCAGATTTACTTTAATAATTAACCGTACCGCGAATTACCCTATGACGTCCTAAATTCGTACCGCCGACACAATCAAACGCGACAAAAATTATACGCACTTCCTCGTCTTTGCATTCTGAACCCGATAAAATTATTTTGGTTGTAATTTGACTCTTATTCGTATACGATGCTACATAAAATTTTAAATCATCTACCCGTTCAACGATTTTATACCGTTTGCCCACCAACAACTCCGTTTGATTCAAAATTTTGAAGTGTTAAACTCAATCTCTTTATACACACGAATACACACATATCCCAACTAATTTTCTGAATATTTTAAACAAATAAAATCTACCATTCATTTAACGTTAATGACGTTTATTTTTAAATTAATTCATTTATATTTTTCAGTTGAAACTAAAAACCAATTCCAATATCCAATCGAATTCAATTCAAAAATCCAATCAATAAATATTTGATCTTCAATCAATCATTGCGTATTAAATATCAAATTCAATTCAAATCAAACAATATATTCGATTGTCAATTTCTAACTCTATTATCAACATAAAATTGATTATTCACATTTAAATCATTAATTAATTTCTTATTTTAATTATCGAAATTTCTGGGATGTTACAATCGTCCAACCTTTAAAACTTTTCGTCCTCGAAAAGGAAAGATCGTTGGGTTTATACCAATATACACTATTAATTTCCATATTTGTGTGAAAATTTTCCACATCGAATTTAAGTATCTATATTTAAGTTGTCGATCTTCTTTGTTTATTCATCATATTCAGTTAACTCAGAAAAACAATTTTCCTTTCAAAAAGAATCTCTTCATAAATCTCAAATCTTGCATAAGTTGGATTTCAAATTATTCCGAATTCAGCATCTGCCAATATTTGCTTATTCATTTTTGCATTGTAATGGGTCTACGCTTTGCAACCATCAACCTAATCCTTTTACATTCAATCCATTTAATCCTTCTCAACACTCATTGAAAAGTGTAAATACATTCTTCTTCAAGTCACAAATTGTCGACTTGAAATTTCTAAAAATCCGAAATCTTTTATAACTTTTATATACAACCCAAAATTCTATAAAAAAATTTGTATTATTACTTCAAAATTTTTCTTTTTACCTATTAAATTAGATATATTCAAATTATTTATTTAAAAATATTTGATAACTCGAAGCTTGACAAGTCTACTGTCGTTCTTACAAATGTTAGACATACGCTAGCCAGGTGCATGACTAAAATCTCCAAGTACTAAATATCCTTGCTTCACTCCTAGTGAAACTATTTCAAAAATTCTTTTAAAAGCATGTACGGAAAGTACCAATTGTGATGATATGTTGATTGTTCATGAATTGCAGATACACAATGGTTTCGTCTGGATTCCCCAGAAAACATCCGTATCCGTAGGAAATCACTTCCCTGCGAATTTCGTCATGGACAAATCAACGGAAGGTATTTAAGAGTCAAGAGAAAATCTGAGGTCGCTGAATGTTGGCTGCTCTATCTCAGGGTCAAAAAACAAATCATCGAATTATGAGAATAATTCAAGACATGAGGATCAATCAAGTCACAAAGACACAATGTTCCATCACAAAGGTGGCTCACCATAACTAAGATATCTCAACATCGCATGGCTCCATTCTACCTTTAGTAACTCTAGTGGTTACATCTCTTTCACTTGTAGATATGCCATATGGACCATAGGTATACAATGGTTACGCCTGATTCCCTCAGGAAACATCCATACCCGTAAGCTTTCATAGCTCTGCGAATTACGCCATTATCACGACTGTAGATGTAACGTCCCAGATTTTTCAGTCATTTAAATTGGAATATTTAAATCTATTTTATATATTATATTGAAAATATAATGGATTTTATATCGAATTTATTTAATAAAGTGGAGTTCGAATATATATAATTTATAAATTAATTAAAACAAGCTCGAAACGACGCAATAGTTCGTAAAACTAAATTTTGAACTTTAATTGAATACACAGGATTTGATATAAGTCGGACTTCTATGAAATAAGAACAGCTTGAATCTATATGATTATATTTTTCTAATGAAAGAGAAAAATCGAGATTTCATCGTATAGATTGTAAGTTACGCCCAAATCAAATATTCAAGAAATCGCTACGGAATCGTTTATAAACCATAATGACAATTTAATATAATTAAATATTAGTTTTGAATTTGGACAAGATCTCTGAGACGTATTTATAATTTAAATTTTTAGAATTTTACTATAATTTTTAATTTGGAAAATACGCAACTTTTTATTTGGAGTATTTTGCACCCTATATCAGCATTTTAGGGGTTCACAGTATAAGTTAACTAGTCTATGTTATTATATTTTTGGGATCGTGGAGCATTGCTCATCATAACGGTATTTTTATTTTTGTCCATAGTCTTTCATAGGTGAACAAAATTTTACGAAACCCTAGAAATCTAACCAAATAAGGAAAAAGTACACCTCTTTTGAAATGACAATTCGTCTGCACCATATATACACTTTTAATACACTGTCTTACACATTGACAATTGGAACATATATGCCTCGCCCATTCTTCTCTGCTCTAAACCATGCCTCTGCTCATATTTCTCTGATCAATTCTATGTGCCATCAGCGAACAGTGAGAAGATGTTTGTAAAGAAAAAGAGTCAAAACCTATTTTTCTGAAGACGTGCCTAAGCTAAGCTGTACATAGTAGAAAAAGAATCTCATCACCCCCAGGATGTTCTGCCCATTACTTTCCTCAGATTCGGATGTGAAAGCCATGTACGAATGCATGTGGTCATCTGTTATATTATGTATATAATAATAAATAAATACATAGAGGAACCTATCATTTGTATAAACATGAAATCAAAGCCATTCCGTGCAAACGTTTTCCAAGTGAAATCTGAAAAGAAAGTGCCCTACCGCTTCTTTATTTCTTTCAATCACGGTCTTTACAGTAACCTATTTGCGCAGCTTGTCTAACCCTACCTTGTACCCGTTGACATCCAACGTTGTTCTTATCTTCAAAATCTCCCCTTTATATAAACCATGCTGTCTCTCCTCCCATATTATTCACTCATAAATTCATCCCGATCTAAATAAAAACACTAATAGAAGAAGAAGATGGAATTTTAAGGGAGGCCGGTAGAGTTGTAATGTGGCGGTGAACTTCAAATATGTGGAGGAGTGTGTAAGAATGAGAGAAGAAGGGGAATGGTGAAGACAGTGACATGTCTGTGGAGGTGTTTGCATGGAAATGAGGTGGGTATGTGAAAACGTTGGGGTTAAACATGTAGGGAGTTTTTGAAGTATAGGTTTTGAAACAAAAAGGGAAGTGAACATGACTTGAGAAGGGAGTGGTATTTCTTGAGGCAAGGCGTGGCATCTGAAGCGAGTGTGAGGTGGCGCAGCACGTGTGATTCCTGGAAGTAGTAGGAGAAGAAATACAGAAGATGAATGAAAGAAGGGTTCAAGCGTGGGTTTTGTTTCAGAAAGTCAATTTGAAGCAGCTGTGTATAGAAACGAAAGCAGAGGATATACAAAGGAAAATAGCGTGGAACGAAGCTGAAACAAATCGGCCAGATTGGAGTTAATCAAATCTAATTCATGAATGCCTGAGTTAGAACGCGACTATGGTTTTGGAAATGAGCAAAGTACAGAACGAAGAAATATGCGAGGAAAAATGTTGAAGCAGGTTAACGTGGTCTGAGAAGTTCTGGCAATGGGCGTGATGGAGTTAGGAAGAGGAAGGGGTTCATTTGGATGTCAAAGTTTGAAAGTGGTAGACGGTTTCATTGCAGCGAAATGTACAATGGCAAGGTATTGTGCATAGGTCTGGAACGCAGTAAATATGGATGGAAGATGGAAGTTCGGTTTTAATACAAACAAAGAAAATGTGGTGAACAGAAAGTGCCAAATGGCGTGGCTCATGAGTGAATGACTTTTGGGACTCTACGGTTTGAAAAGAAAAATGGGTCTCAAGCGTTTTTTAGGATTGGAGAATGGTCAGTGAAGCGGCAAACAAATTTGGAAGTAACGTTAAAGGAAACGAAAAATTGCGTGGTAGCTAATTATGGTTTAAGGAACGGTAATTAAATTTTTTATTAATTAATAATTAAATTGGTAAGTTCTATTGTTTTAAAATTTAAGTTAATATTGAAATAGATAGGAAGTATTCATAGGTGTACAGAATTTAACAAAATAGGATTTGCTGGATCGTGGCGACGAACGCTACGCTGTCAAGATGGAACAGGGTAATTCAGATGCAATTAGAAATTCGCAGAAATCGGCAAACTGAAAACAATGTGAGTTAATTCTCACACAACCTGGAATTCTATGATGTGTTAAATTTATATTAAAATATAATTCATCGTTAATCATAGAATTGGTTGATTGAATGCTTTGGTTTCTTATTGTGTGTTAAATGGTCGTCGACATCTATAATATGTCGTATTGGATGATATAATTAAATAATTGTCAAATATTATTATGGTCCGTGATACAGGGAAGAACATGTTAGAGGGATCCAACTGGATTCCTCAAATATTTTATATGTTGTTTATTTTTCCATATCATCCAAATATGAACTGTTTACCCCCAAATAACATTACATTCTATTTGAATGTTGATTATGGATTGTATACTGAACGTTGAATTGAAATTCAACGTTGTGTGATGTTTTAATCAATAAACGGTATTGATTGAGGTATTGGCAGCAAATAATATGAAACGCTGTTTTTAAACCGTTAGTTCACCGTCAAGTGAATTGACGTGATTGCAATTATAAAATTTATTTTATAATTGTAGTAAAGTTTTAAAATTGATTTCTTTTTAAAATAAGATGATATTTATAAATAGTTTTATAAAAATAGTTACATAATATTTTGCAGCAATTTCAATAAGTATAGAAACCATAATTTTACCTACGGGTTATTGTTGAAAATAACTATTTAAGCAAAACAGTTAAGCAATATAATTAGATTAATTATATTAATCTAACAAGAGAAGTAATTATAATCAATTTAGTAAATAACTGAGGTTTAGTTGACGAAGTCAACTGGTTAATTAAAGTTGGTAATTATATTAATTGTTCTTCGATTAATCTAATGAAAATGGTTTAACATTTTTTTTTATATTCTAAGATATTAATTATCTTGTTAATGATATTTAAAGTTGCTTATCAATTGATAAATCACTAATGAAAGTATTTATCGTTAATAATATCGGTAAATGATTAGCTGATCTATTAGTAATGAAGTAAACTATTTCACTTCAGTTAATAATGGAATTAATTAAATATTGTAATTTATAATTATTAAAGTAATTCACTACTTAAATAGACATGAATTAAGAAGTGATCGAGTTTTAAAATGTATCATGTTAAGAGCAATGTTGTACCAAAGTTATAGACCAGTTATGAAGATAATATTATGTTTTAGTTGTTACTTAATAATTGTAAGCAAGGGAATCGAAAAAGATTTTCGTAATGGATTGAATAATAATATCCAAGTTAGAATAGGAAGATTATGAAGAGACCAGTAATGCAAATATTTTAAATAGAATTGGTTTTACTTTATCATTTAATTAAGTAAGATAAAGTGAAATATGAATTCAAAAGAAATGATAAATGGATTCCATTTTAGTAAATTGAAGAGGATATTGGTAAGTGAATACCCAGTTTTAAATAGGTTTTTAAGTTGAAATAGAACTAAATTGATTTATGTTAAGGGCGAAGTTATACTGAAACTAATACGCCGTTTGTGATTACATAATAGTTGAATTAAGTACAAGTGAAAAGACGAGAAGAAGTTTTTCAAAATATAAAGGATATGTCGTAAAAGATTTAAATGAAGTTTTGTTTACTTAATTATTAAAATTTGTAAACAAAGATAAAATTTAAATGGTATTTTTAAAGGAGGAAGATTAATATAGTAATGTAAAGAATTCTATTCCAAATTTCGTAAACAAAGTTAAACCCAAGCGATAAATTCGAAATGAGCTTTTATTCAAAAGATTAGATTAAGGGAAATGATTCTGCTTTTAGAAGAAGACTTGTAAAGGAAAGAACTTAGTTGAATTGTGTAAGGGACTTGTTAAGTGGGGTTTAAAATAAATCCAAACGATAATGAGTTATATTACAAATTTTTAAAGCCAAAGAGTTTGCATGTTAGTTTAATTGAGTAAAAAGTAAAGGAGATTTACTTTGAGATTAGACATGCCAAATCAAGGGATGGTTATTAAAACCATGTTTCGAATAAACCACTAAACTGAATATAGTAACAGAAGTGATAAATTCTGTGTTAAAACCTTTATCTATTCTGAGATAAGAACCTTTTCGGTCAAGGTCCGAGAGGTAACTAAAATACCCCAACTTGAACGACTTCACTATTATCGAGGGATGATATTAGTTTGAAACGATAGGAGTGTTGAAATTTGATTATTATTTCTATAAGAGAAATATTGTGACATCATTGACAAGATTTTGAAATGTTAATTAGAACTTGTTACTTTTAATAAAACAATGTATACTTAACATTGTTTTACTCGAGTTTGAATTTGTGAAATTTATCGTTAACTTTAAGTTAAGAATATAAGATGATTTTCGCAAGGCTAAAGGAAATATAAGGGATTTGGCGAATATATAGTGATGGTTCTGAAATAGGAAAATGAAATGGGGTTTTGTAAATAAGATATGTTATCATTTTCAATATAACGAATAATGAGATTTGAGACATGAGTAAATGAAATTGATTTCTAAAGATCGATAAAATCGTCTGATAACTAAACCAAAGCT
This sequence comes from Allium sativum, assembly GCA_030737875.1. Classification (NCBI taxonomy): domain Eukaryota; kingdom Viridiplantae; phylum Streptophyta; class Magnoliopsida; order Asparagales; family Amaryllidaceae; genus Allium; species Allium sativum. The sequence continues at coordinate 20,730,131 of CM060909.1, read as the reverse complement.
ACCAATATACTCAACCGTACTGCGTGAATTGATAGTTAATAACCCGACTATCAATGAATATATTATTGAACCTTTTGACGTGTTGTTTCAAAGAGACTGGGATGGGGACAACCCAAAACCACTTCGATCCAACGTCACGTACGAAACTAACTGGCATCAAATGAAGATGGAGCATTGAAGACCGTAGATCGCCATGAAGCGGAATAACTACTTATAATCTCTAGTTAGCTCCCAGAGATACACTGTGGTTCTGTCGTGGTTGGAATCTATGGATTGTATGGACTTCTCGCTACTGATCCTTGGTGTGATTCCTATATAAGGATGCAGTAGTAGAGTGCCTTCGGTTCATCATGTTCCTGGATGACGTGACGATGTGGAATTCAAAAAGAATGATGACCATATGTCTAAAAAGACGATTTATAACCTCAAGCCTCACAACCGAGAAATGAAAAAAATCGGGCAGGCAGCATGGCTATGTGGGTTGCACCCATTAGGGTGTATTGTCATCATCTACAGAATATTCATATTTGTTACTTCTTTTCATTTCTGTATCTCTCGGGAAAAACGGTAGCTGCGCAGCCGTTGGTGACAAAATATTCGATACACTCAAGAGGAATGAGTGGTCAGTCATGTGTGGCCGGGTTGCAAGACGTTCTTGTTGAACCTAGTGTATTCCTCTTTAGAGATACACTATCGACAGGTGGATCCATACCTTGTCATAGTCGGAATCCAATCCCCAATAAGAGCCCGCGGTTTTGATTGTATACTATATATGTAGAGCGTGAGATGCAAGCGTTCTACTAGATGATTATTTATTTGTGATTTGATAGACACTATCATAATATCAGAAATGATATCGATTTCAAAAGTGTTTTAGGTTATAGTAAGGTAAAAACCGTCCGTGTTTATGTGTGCGTTGGTCTTACTATTATCCTTTCTTTCAAAAGGATTTTCAAAGTTAAACAAGTTGTTGTGTTATAAATTTACCGTTGAAAGTATTCCAGACTGATCCAGGTGTTTTTTTTTGCTTCAAAATGTGCTCGGGTCAGACCGAACTTATTTTCCAAGTTAGGTTTCGTTGGAAATTTCAGGAGCTGGAAGCAGGAGGCTTCACCGTTAGTTATTTAGATTTTATTTCCGCTATGACTGGTATATGATATACTCTGATGATTGGTATGTATATACAATTTCGTTTTGTATAAAGAGATTTGATATATTATATTTTATTCGTTCCGCTATGCGATTCTGGTATGTTCTTCTTATTCTTCTATTCTAATATTTCTTTCTTTCTTTTCTCATCCTCTAATTTCTTTCTATTAACAGTTTGGGTTTTCGATACTTGGATTTTTGACAAGTAATACGGAATTATGTATTATTGCCAAAAATTCGAGCGTCGAATTTTTTCCGGGCCGTTACAGTTGGTATTAGAGCTATTGGTTTAGGAATAACCTTGGCTCTGTGGCCTAACTCAGTAGAGATAGGGTTAGTATTACCCTAGATTGAGTTGAGTGTATATATGAGAGAACGTGTTTGTAAATTTTATATAAAATGTTTTATATTGTGTTGATTGATCAGTTCGGGTGATGGGAAACCATATTGAACAGGTAGTTGACGCGATATTGTTTTACAAAGAGGGTAAATGAAATAATTTTGCCCAAATTATATTTTTATATAGAAAAGAAAATAATTTTCTATAGTACATAAATATTGGTTGTTTGATTGTTTTGCTTGATTCGATTTGAATTCAAATTGAATTATGAGATGAAATTGAATTGATTGGGAAGAAAATTAATTAGTGAATTGAATTGGATATGAAACTTAACCTGGTTAAGTGGAATTGAATAATGTAAGTAAACAGGGATTTAGGAATCGAATGGATAAAAACGAAAATCAATCGAATATTAATCGATTAATATTAAACCAAAGTGAATACAGACTAGTAAATATCAATATTGGGTATCAATTGGATTTAACCAAATCAGTTGAAGATATTAAGAAGTTAAACGGAATGAAACTAAATTATTTATCCCTGTATTTGTTATTTGCATTATAAGTGGAGTTAAGTGCAGAATCCTAAAGGTTGTGGAGATGATTTGGTTGCACATAATGAAAATACAGATTGGAATTCAAGATCAGATAGTTGATTTGCTGCAAAATTGGAATTGAGTTGCCCAATAAATAGGTAAACCTTAATATTGATTGGAGTGGTTGATTTTATACCCCTGAGTTGGGTATCCATTTGGCTTTTGATTTTCTTGAGCCCGGAGTGGCGTTTGTAGTTGTTGTGATCAAGCCGTGTAAAGTAGGTATTGGAGGAATTTTCGAAAATTTTAAAGAGTTCGAATTTGTTTTGATGATAATTCAAGAATAATTATTTTAAAAATACTGGGTTCGGAGCATTCTTCTTACTGTGTAATTTCGGTGACGAAATTCTTTTAAGGGGGGAAGAATGCAACATCCCAGATTTTTTGGTCATTTAAATTGGAATATTTAAATCTGCTTTATATATTATATTGAAAATATAATGGATTTTATATCAAATTTATTTAATAAAGTGGAGTTCGAATATATAATTAAAACGAGCTCGAAACGACACGACAGTTCATAATATTAAATTTTGAAATTTAATTGAATATACAGGATTTGATATAAGTCGGATTTCTATGAAATAAGAACCACTTGAAGCTATATGATTATATTTTTCTAATGAAAGAAAAAATCGAGATTTCATCGTATAGATTGTAAGTTACGTCCAAATCAAATATTCAGGAAATCGCTGTGGAATCGTTTATAAACCATAATGATAATTTAATATAATTAAATATTGGTTTTGAATTTGGACAAGATCTCTGAGACGTAATTATAATTAAAATTTTTAGAATTTTACTTTAATTTTTAATTTGGAAAATACAGAACTTTTTATTTGGATTATTTTGCACCCTATATCAGCATTTGGGGTTCACAGTATAAGTGTAATGACCCGGGTATTTACACAGATCACTAACACAGATACTGATTGATCGTAAGTACATATTCACAAATACGATTTAAAACCCAGACTTTGAATTTGAAGACATGTTAATTTATGAATAACAGCATTTATAGGAATATATTACAACATTTACTAAAACCCCATTCTTACACATCCTGTATGATAGCATGGATTCAATAGCGCTTGTTCAATTTTATTTTACACATGTATGAAGAACAACACTTTTATATAGCATGTATTTATGATGCCAGTTTTACTTGTTAGTTCATTTTTTTTAAAGGATTTAAGAATTTGAATTTTTGATTTAAAAACTCTTAACACTTGAATTAAAATATGCCAAACCTTTTTGTTGTTCAAAAGCAAGTATTAAAGCAAAGCTTAAGTTTACATATACATAATCAAAACATGAAAGCCTCATTTTCTTTTTGGCAAAGCAAGTTCAAAAGAATTCACATGCTCATAAACATAAACATGAAAGTATTATTTTATTTGCAAGCATGTTTTTTTCTATATATATGTACATACATGAACATAACACCTACACTAGCATAATCTAAAGAGATATTTGGGTCACATGGCAAATCATTCTTGTGTCATGTATTTTCAGTTTTTAAAACATTTTCTTTTTTTCATGAATTTTCTGAAGAATGGTCTCTCTCTTTTGCATTTTCAAGAACATAATCACTTTGGCATAAACCATGTGCATATAAATTTACACAATCTTGCATAGATGCTACCATTTTGCCTACACTAGATAAGCACTATCATATAGAGATTTTCCAAGATGTTCATATCTATTTCATTCACATGCCAAGATCCTTTTTGAAATGCAAGAATTTTCAGATTTTTGTATTGCCTTGCAAGGCAAGTAAATATAGTTTATGTATTCACGTTAAATCAAAATTATTTTGTGAGATTTTGGTTTTAAAACCCTTTGCAAAACTGAAGCTATTTGGTACTAGAGAGGATGCCACAATTTGTTTGAAAACCAAGAAAAGATTGTGAAGACCATAAGAGGTACATAAGCATTTATTTGAGGTGATGATTCATAAAAAACTAATGGGAAAGGAGATGAACATGTGCATGTGTTTTCAAGGTTGATGAGGGCTGAGGCAAGCCATGTGAAAGGAGGAGGGGCTGTGTTGATTTGGCAAGAGAAAAATCTTTTTTTGTTTTGTCTTTCATTTGTCTAAACAAAATCTAAAACTGATTTCTTTTGCACCATTTTTTTTTATGTTTTTACACTATAAATAAGGCCATCAACACACTCATTCCCTACACAACACAAGCCTTTCTAATTTGATCATTAAGGAGGAAAGAAAATTAAGGATTTAAGATTTCAAAAAGGTGAGTAAACTACTTGTAAATTCTGTTTTAAAGATTCCTGCATTTTCTGTTTGAACTGTCATAGTTGAACTGTTAGTTTATGGTATGTTCTTTGATTGCAACTTTGTTTGAATATCCTATTTTTGTCTAATCAAGGAACTAGTAGTAGGAACTTGTAATTTATTAAGTATCATTGGTTTAAGAGTTTATACTGGCAACATATTTGAGTCCTGTTGTTTTGTTCTAGCCTAATAGATTAACCTGATGATCTTTGATCAGTAAATCCATATTAGGAGATTTGAATAGGATGACATGCTAGTTGTAAAACTCTCTACATAATCCCTTAAGTGGTTAGAAATAGAACAACTTGTTCCAAAGACCATTCAGAACATGAAACAGAAAATGAACAGCAGTACCCTCTGTATATAAAAATCAAAGTAGATTTTCAAACATTTTAAAAACTTGATTTGATTACATAATTGTAATCATGGATCCAAATGATGATTTTTAAAAGTAAAATCAAGAATTTTAAAGTTGAGAATCATGAGAATTTTGGGGATGATCCGAAATTGGGTATTGGGCAAATTCCAGCAAACTACTCGACTAGGGGAGGTGGCGTTTGGCCAGAAGGGGTAGGAGAAGTCCGGAATCATGTGAAAAATATAGGTTTAATTTTTAAAAAAATGGATTTTGAGAACGATGAAGGTTTAGGGTTATGGGTTCATATTCGTAGGGTCTGTCTTCACGTCGGAACTGCATCGCAACGGCGAAGTTTGGAAGCTGTGGACCAGGGGGGATCGACGCCGGAGGAAGCTGACTTGGCGTGGTGGAAGTGGGACGGAGTTCGGTTGGAGGAGGTGAGCGTGGGAGGTGGTTTCTTCAATGCAACCCATTTCGACGATGGGAGAAGGACACAGTAAAATTACTGTGGCGGTGGAGGCAACCATTTCGGAAGGTGGTGGCGGGATCCGGAGGTGATGGGTAATCGGTTGGGGTGATCGGAGTTGATCAATGATGGTCGTGGCAGTTGTGCACGTGCACAATGGGGCGTGCACAGTGGAGAACGGAAGAAGAAGAAGAGATGGATCAGGGCATGTATTTTTGGGATGATCATCCAATGGTAATCACATATTTTCTTTGCCAAACTCAAGTTTTCCATTTTTGTGTTTGGCATTTTTGGCAAATCAAGAAAGAAAAAGGATCGACCATGATAACTTGAGAAATCCAGTAAGTTTAGCATCAGTTTTGGGTAGGAAACGAAATCAATATTTGGCAAATCAGAAACGGTAAAGAAACAAAGGGATTGGGCTTAACGATTTTGGGCCTGTTTGGGCCAAACAAACAAAAAGTAAATTTAAAAGAAAAGCAAGTAGAAAAGAAAGGAAAATGGCCAGAAAGTTTGGGCCGCAGGCCAAATATTTAGAAATAGAAATTTTAATAAAGGAGAAACAAAGAAATAAAAGCAATGAAAAGTAGAAGTATAAAACAAGATTAGAAAATGAGATAAGGGATGGGAGAAAATTAAGATTAGTAGATCAAAAGAAAATAGAAACAAAAACAAATATTTTGTTTTAAATTTAAATAATTTAATTTAGTTGTTTTGTTCTAAAATATAATTAAATAAATATCTGTGTATTTATGGGAAGTAGTACAAGGGTATTGACTTCAGATAACAAATTAGAAAATAGACGCCATCAAAACGGAATGTAAAGTTAAACATTCATAAATCAGAAGTGTATTTAAATTAAGTTGTAATTAAGTTTTTCTTTTGAATAATTTAAGGAGGAGAGATCTATTTGGTTATTCTCAAGTCTGAGTAGTTGATTTAAAATCCGATATGATGAATTATGGTCGTTAATATGTCATAACTATGGGAATGAAATTGAATATCAATATTGTTGGACCATATTAAAGTCAAATGTTCTGAAATAAACAGTGAATCTTGATAGGATTTAAACGACTTAGGTAGATAACTGTTTTTAATCCAGGAAATAAATATTTCAATAAAAATGGAATTTTTATTTAATTTAAACAAGAAAGAAAGAAAGTGAATCAGGATCAAAAATACAGTTTTCGTCAGAAACTGGAATTAGAATACAGAAGTCGTATTTTAAATTAAATTATAAATTTTATTTGTAAAGAATTAGAAATGTTTTTTCTGATGAAATATTCAAACTGTAAAGTCAAACAAAAAGGAAAGTTGATCGAGTGTAAAAGATCAGACGGGGATTTGACAGTAGTCGAAAAGTCAGTACAAAAGCTGTTATTTTAGTTAAATTATAAATTTATTTATAATTTAAATTAGAGTTCATTTTCCAACGAGATATTTAAAAGTTTAAACAAACAAGGTAAAGAAACCGTATGTAGCACATACGTTAAACTTGTCAATTTTAAACTGTAATCGAAATTACCGGATATAAGCAACCCGTCGTGTACAGTTCTGTATCTTATAAAATGAGAACTGTAAAACATATCTTAATCGTGTTTAGACTGATAATTATAAAAAGAGGAACTTTATCAGTATAGAAAGAAGAATGAGTAAATCAGGAATGAAGGATCAAAAGAGAAAATTTGACTAGAAAAATACCAAGTGTAAAAGTTGCAAAATAAATGGTTAAATCATAATTTAAGTCATTTATGAGTGATCAGATTAAGGAATAGTGATGAGTAATATTTTTCTAAAGAAAAATAAGTAAGTATTCATTTAAAGGCGACGAACAAAATGGAAAGAAAAACCGTGTGCGACGCACACACTAAAATTGGCCGTTTTGAAAAGATAATCAAAATAACCAGGTAGAGACCAAATGATCTTATACTGTTTAGTTTGACTGTAATTATATATACAGATTTGATTATAATCTTGTTAGATTTATGATTTAAAAAGAAAAATGTTCGTTAATCATTTCAAAGAGACCGGAATTAACATTCCACTTTGATTTGATTATACGCCGTACATTAGAGATTTTTAATTGAAGATGACGAGATACAAGGGCTATTTTTAAATAGTGCCTTTGGTTTGTCCAGTCCCAGGACAACTTGTATGGACGAATGTCTGACAGAGTATTTCTAAAGGAACCACGTACGTTGTTTTCTTTAAACGTACCAGTTGCTGGCACAGAAGGGAAACTTCTTTAGCCTGACAATCAGAGTATTTTTGTGGAAATCAATTAGTGATCTCTGATGGATTTGACGATGTGGCATTTGAAGAAAATAAACAGTGATGATGAAAAGGTAAGTCTAGCCTCAAGCCTCACACCTAGGAAATGACAAAAATCGGGCAGGCAGCATGGCTATGTGGGTCGCTCCCATTAGGGTGTATAATCACCTATCTAGAGAAAATCTTATTTGCTTCTTTAATCTATTTCAATGCTGTCCCTTTTTGGGAAGACGGTGGGTAGCTCCCAACCGTTGGTGATATACATTCGATACACTCAAGAGAAATGAGTGGTCGGTCATGTGTGGGCCGGGTTGCAAGACGTTCTTGTTGAACCCAGGTGTATTCGCCTCTAGAGATACATCATCGGAAGGTGGTCCCATACCTTGTCATAGTTGGGAATCCAATTTCCATAAGTGCCAAGCAGTTTTTATTTTGTATACTGTATAGGGAATGTGAGATGCAAGCATTCTTCTAGATTCTAATTTATTTGTGAAAAACTTATAGATACTATGATAATATCTGATTTCAAGTATATAAAGTGTTTTGATCTCATAAGGTAAAAACCCGTTCCGTATTTACGGCGTGGTCTTATGAGATATTTTTATTTGTTTTAAACTGTTTACTCATACCAGTCCCCTGACTGACCCGGAGTTTATTTTTCTGTGTTTCCCTTAAACTCTTGGGTATTCATAACACTTGTTATGAATAGACAAGTGAATCAGGATTGGATAATACCTGTGAAGCTGGATGAAGATTCTCTGTGTGCTGATCTACTTACCATGTCTAATGTATAATTAAGTTTGTCAGTTAGTCATCTATGATATGTATAATTACTGATGTACTATGAATGGATGTATTACTTGGCCTATGATGCTTTGATGTAATATATTCCGCTGTGTAATATTATAAAGTATTATCTTTTGTAAAAAATTCCGCTGTGAGATTCTGATGTTTTCTGTGATTTTATCTTCTATCTATTCTTATTCTTATTAATGGCACGACTTCCGATGTGTTTGAAAGTTGGGACGTTACAGTTGGTATCAGAGCTTAGGTTACTGATTACCTAGGCTTTGGGTGAGTGTGAGAGAGCGTATTTTTATAATAAAATTTAAAATAAATTTAAAATAAATCAACTTGGATGATATACCTAAGTAGTTATAGCCCATCAAGTTTGGAATGACGACCTGTTATATTTAGGTAATTAAGATGAGTAACCGAGGACGAAGAGGTTGAGCTAGAGGGTTTTCCACCACTACTGGTTGTAATACTGGATCCCAGGATCAAGGGAAACTGTGGAGGAAGTTGTACCAGTCCGGCAGGATAAAAGGAGTTAATTAACTAGGGTCAGCCTCGAGATAAATTAAATATGGCTGGATTAAATTAGAATAATATCCATTCATATTGATACCAGAATCGAGATAGAATTCTAAAGTGAAGTAAAATTTGGATTTCCTGAAATTAAGGCCGGGCTCAAGTATTAATTGGATATGAACTCAGGGAATGTGGACTGGGGGATTTGTGAAATCAAATCATAATTGTGAGTCTCGAAATGGAGATGATTAACCAAGTGAATGAAGATTTTGAGTAATACTTAACGGAGTTAAGTAAATGAACCGATGAATTAGAAAGGGAATAGGGACAGATATTTTTGGTTTTGAATAGAATATTTCTGGTGTGTGTTAATTATTTATATATAAGTCGATAACTCTAATCTACTGTTTACAAATTTCGGGGACGAAATTTTTATAAGGGGGTAGAATGTAATGACTCGGGTATTTACATTGATCACTGACACAGATACCGATTGATCGTAAGTACATATTCACAAATACGATTTAAAACCCAGACTTTGAATTTGAAAACATGTTAATTTATGAATAACAACATTTATAGGTATATATTACAGCATTTACTAAAACCCCATTCTTACACATCCTGTATGAAAGCATGGATTCAAAAGTGTTTGTTCAATTTTATTTTACACATGTATGAAGAACAACACTTTTATATAACATGTATTTATGATGCCATTTTTACATGTTAGTTCATTTTTTTAAAGGATTTAAGAATTTGAATTTTTGTAAACTTTTGATTTAAAAACTCTTAACACTTGAATTAAAATATGCCAAACCTTTTTGTTGTTCAAAAGCAAGTATTAAAGTAAAGCTTAAGTTTACATATACATAATCAAAACATGAAAGCCTCATTTTCTTTTTGGCAAAGCAAGTTCAAAAGAATTCACATGCTCATAAACATAAACATGAAAGTATTATTTTATTTGCAAGCATGTTTTTATCTATATATATGTACATACATGAACATAACACCTACACTAGCATAGAGAATCTAAAGAGATATTTGGTTCACATGGAAAATCATTCTTGTGTCATGTATTCTCAGTTTTTAAAACATTTTTTTTTTCATGAATTTTCTGAAAAATGGTCACTCTCTTTTGCATTTTCAAGAACATGATCACTTTGGCATAAACCATGTGCATATAGATTTACACAATCTTGCATAGATGCTACCATCTTGCCTACACTAGATAAGCACTATCACATAGAGATTTTCCAAGATGTTCATGTCTATTTCATTCACATGCCAAGATCCTTTCTGAAATGCAAGAATTTTCAGATTTTTGTATTGCCTTGCAAGGCAAGTAAATATAGTTTATGTATTCACGTTAAATCAAAATTATTTTGTGAGATTTTGGTTTGAAAACCCTTTGCAAAACTGAACCTATTTGGTACTAGAGAGGATGCCACAATTTGTTTGAAAACCAAGAAAAGATTGTGAAGATCATAAGAGGTACATAAGCATTTATTTGAGGTGATGATTCATAAAAAACCAATGGGAAAGGAGATGAACATGTGCATGTGTTTTCAAGGTTGAAGAGGGCTGAGGCAAGCCATGTGAAAGGAGGAGGGGCTGTGTTGATTTGGCAAGAGAAAAATCTTTCTTTTTTTGTGTTGTCTTTCATTTGTCTAAACAAAATCTAAAACTGATTTCTTTTGCACCATTTTTTAATGTTTTTACCACTATAAATAAGGCCATCAACACACTCATTCCCTACACAACACAAGCCTTTCTAATTTGACCAGTAAGGAGGAAAGAAAGTTAACGATTTAAGCTTTCAAAAAGGTGAGTAAACTACTTGTAAATTCTATTTTAAAGATTCCTGCATTTTCTGTTTGAACTGTCATAGTTGAACTATTAGTTTGTGGTATGTTCTTTGATTGCAACTTTGGTTGAATATCCTATTTTTGCCTAATCAAGGAACTAGTAGTAGGCACTTGTAATTTATTAAGTATCATTGGTTTAAGAGTTTATACTGGCAAGATATTTGAGTCCTGTTGTTTTGTTCTAGCCTAATAGATTAACCTGATGATCTTTGATCAGTAAATCCATATTAGGAGATTTGAATAGGATGGCATGCTAGTTGTAAAACTCTCTACATAATCCCTTAAGTGGTTAGAAATAGAACAACTTGTTCCAAAGACCATTCAGAACATGAAACAGAAAATGAACAGCAGTACCCTCTGTATATAAAAATCAAAGTAGATTTTCAAACATTTTAAAAACTTGATTTGATTACATAATCGTAATCATGGATCCAAATGATGATTTTTAAAAGTAAAATCAAGAATTTTAAAGTTGAGAATCATGAGAATTTTGGGGATGATCCCAAATTGGGTATTGGGCAAATTCTGGCGAACTACTCGACTAGGGGAGGTGGCGTTTGGCCAGAAGGGGTAGCAGAAGTCCGGAGTCATAGGAAAAATATAGGTTTAATTTTTAAACAAATGGATTTTGAGAACGATGAAGGTTTAGTGTTATGGATTCATATTCGTGGGGTCTGTCTTCACGTCAGAACTACATCGCAACGGCGAAGTTTAGAAGCTGCGGACCAGGGGGGATCGACGCCGGAGGAAGCTGACTTGGCGTGGTGGAAGTGGGACAGAGTTCAGTTGGAGGAGGTGAGCGTAGGAGGTGGTTTCTTCAATGCAACCCATTTTGACGATGGGAGAAGGACACAGTAAAATTACTGTGGCGGTGGAGTCAACCATTTCGGAAGGTGGTGGCGGGATCCGGAGGTGATGGGTGATCGGTTGGGGTGATCGGAGTTGATCAATGATGGCCGTGGCAGTTGTGCACGTGCATAATGGGGCGTGCACAGTGGAGAACAGATGAAGAAGAAGAGATGGATCGGGGCATGTATTTTTAGGATGATCATCCCATGGTAATCACGTATTTTCTTTGCCAAACTCAAGTTTTCCCTTTTTGTGTTTGGCATTTTTGGCAAATCAAGAAAGAAAAGGGATCGGCCATGATAACTTGAGAAATCCAGTAAGTTTAGCATCAGTTTTGGGTAGGAAACGAAATCAAGATTTGGCAAATCAGAAAGGGTAAAGAAACAAAGGGATTGGGCTTAACGATTTTGGGCCTGTTTGGGCCAAACAAACAAAAAGTAAATTTAAAAGAAAAGCAAGTATAAAAGAAAGGAAAATGGCCGGAAAGTTTGGGCCGCAGGCCAAATATTTAGAAATAGAAATTTTAATAAAGGAGAAACCAAGAAATAAAAGCAATGAAAAGTAGAAGTATAAAACAAGATTAGAAAATGAGATAAGGGATGGAAGGAAATTAAGATTGGTAGATCAAAAGAAAATAGAAACAAAAACAAATGTTTTGTTTTAAATTTAAATAATTTAATTTAGTTGTTTTGTTCTAAAATATAATTAAATAAATATCTGTGTATTTATGGGAAGTAGTACAAGGGTATTGACTTTAGATAACAAATTAGAAAATAGATGCCATCAAAACGGAATGTAAAGTCAAACGTTCATAAATCAGAAGTGTATTTAAATTAAGTTGTAATTAAGTTATTCTTTTGAATAATTTAAGGAGGAGAGATCTATTTGGTTATTCTCAAGTCTGAGTAGTTGATTTAAAATCCGATATGATGAATTATGGTCGTTAATATGTCATAACTATGGGAATGAAATTGAATATCAACATTGTTGGATCATATTAAAGTCAAATGTTCTGAAATAAACAGTGAATGTTGATAGGATTTAACAGACTCAGGTTGATAACTGTTTTTAATTCAGGAAATAAATATTTAAATAAAAATGGAATTTTTATTTAATTTAAACAAGAAAGAAAGAAAGTGAATCAGGATCAAAAATACAGTTTTCGTCAGAAACTGGAATTAAAATACAGAATTTGTATTTTAAATTAAATTATAAATTTTATTTGTAAAGAATTAGAAATGTTTTTTCTGATGAAATATTCAAACTGTAAAGTCAAACAAAAAAGAAAGTTGATCGAGTGTAAAAGATCAGATGGGGATTTGACAGTAGTCGAAAAGTCAGCACAAAAGCTGTTATTTTAGTTAAATTATAAATTTATTTATAATTTAAATTAGAGTTCAATTTCCAACAAGATATTTAAAATTTTAAACAAACAAGGTAAAGAAACCGTATGTAGCACATATGTTAAACTTGTCAGTTTTAAACTGTAATCGAAATTACCGGATACAAGCAACCCGTCGTGTACAGTTCTGTATCTTATAAAATGAGAACTGTAAAACATATCTTAATCGTGTTTAGACTGATAATTATAAAAAGAGGAACTTTACCAGTATAGAAAGAAGAATGAGTAAATCAGGAATGTAGGATCAAAAGAAAAATTTTGACGAGAAAAATACCAAGTGTAAAAGTTGCAAAATAAATGGTTAAATCATAATTTAAGTCATTTATGGGTGATCAGATTAAGGAATAGTGATGAGTAATGTTTTTCTAAAGAAAAATAAGTAAGTATTCATTTTAAAGGTGATGAACAAAACAGAAAGAAAACCGTGTACGACGCACACACTAAAATTGGCCGTTTTGAAAAGATAATCAAAATAACCAGGTAGAGACCAAATGATCTTGTACTGCTTAGTTTGACTGTAATTATATATACAGATTAGATTATGATCTTGTTAGATTTATAATTTAAAAAGAAAAATGTTCGTTAATCATTTCAAAGAGACCGGAATTAACATTCCACTTTGATTTGATTATGCGCCGTACATTAGAGATTTTTAATTGAAGACGACGAGATACAAGGGCTATTTTTAAATAGTGCCTTCGGTTTGTCCAGCCCCCGGACAACTTGTATGGATGAATGTCTGACAGAGTATTTCCAAAGGAACCACGTACGTTGTTTTCTTCAAACGTACCAGTTGCTGGCACAGAAGGGAAACTTCTTTAGCCTGACAATCAGAGTATTTTCGTGGAAACCAATTAGTGATCTCTGATGGATTTGACAATGTGTCATTTAAAGAAATTAAACAATGATGATGAAAAGGTAAGTCTAGCCTCAAACCTCACACCCAAGAAATGACAAAAATCGGGCATGCAGCATGGCTATGTGGGTCGCTCCCATTAGGGTGTATAATCACCTATCTAGAGAAAATCTTATTTGCTTCTTTAATCTATTTCAATGCTGTCCCTTTTCGGGAAGACGGTGGGTAGCTCCCAACCGTTGGTGATATACATTCGATACACTCAAGAGAAATGTGTGGTCGGTCATGTGTGGGCCGGGTGGCAAGACGTTCTTGTTGAACCCAGGTGTATTCGCCTCTAGAGGTACATCATCGGAAGGTGGTCCCATACCTTGTCATAGTTGGGAATCCAATTTCCATTAGTGCCAAGCACATTATCAATTGGAACATGCCTCGCCCATTCTTCTCTGCTCTAAACCATGCCTCTGCCCATATTTCTCTGATTAATTTTATGTGCCATCAGCGAACAGTGATAAGAAGTTTGTAAAGAAAAGGAGTCAAAACCTATTTTTATAAATACGTGCCTAAGCTAAGCTGTACTTAGTAGAAAAAAATCTCAGCACCCCTAGCATGTTCTGCCCATTACTTTCCTCTGATTCGAACGTGAAAGCCATGTACGAATGCATGTGGCCATCTGTTATATTATGTACATAATAATAAATAAATACATAGAGAAACCTATCATTTGTATAAACATGAAATCAAAGCCACTTCGTGCAAACATTTTCCATGTGAAATCTGAAAAGAAAGTGCCCTGCCGCTTCTTCATTTCTTTCAATCATAGTCTTTACAGTAACCTATTTGCGCAGCTTGTCTAACCCTACCTTGTACCCATGACATCCGATGTTGTTCTAATCTTCAAAATCTCCCCTTTATATAAACCATGCTGTCTCTCCTCCCATATTATTCACTCATAAATTCATAGGGAGGCCGGTAGAGTTGTAATGTGGTGGTGAACTTCAAAAATGTGAGGAGTGTGTAAGAATGAGAGAAGAAGGGGAATGGTGAAGACAGTGACATGTCTGTGGAGGTGTTTGCATGGAAATGAGGTGGGTAAGTGAAAACGTTGGGGTTAAACATGTAGGGAGTTTTTGAAGTATAGGTTTTGAAACAAAAAGGGAAGTGAACGTGACTTGAGAAGGGAGTGGTATTTCTTGAGGCAAGGCGTGGCATCTGGAGCGAGTGTGAGGTGGCGCAGCACGTGTGATTCCTGGAAGTAGCAGGAGAAGAAATACAGAAGAAGAATGAAAGAAGGGTTCAGGTGTGGGTGTTTTTTCAGAAAGTCAGTTTGAAGCAGCTGTGTGTAGAAACGAAAGCACAAGATATACAAAGGAAAACAGTGTGGAACGAAGTTGAAACAAATCAGCCAGATTTGAGTTAACCAAAACTAATTCATGAATGTCCTAAGTTAGAGCGCGACTATGGTTTTGGAAACGAGCAAAGTACGGAACGAAGAAGTATGCAAGGAAAAATGTTGGAGCAGGTTAACGTGGTCTGAGAAGTTCTGGCAATGGGTGCGATGGAGTTAGGAAGAGGAAGGGGTTTGTTTGGATGTCAGAGTTTGAAAGTGGTAGATGGTTTCACCGCAGCGAAATGGACGACGGCAAGGTGTTGTGCATGGGTCTGGAACGCAGTAAATATGGATGGAAGATGGAAGTTCAGTTTTAATACAAACAAAGAAAATGTGGTGAATGGAAAGTGCCAGATGGTGTGGCTCATGAGTGAACGACTTTGGGACTCTACGGTTTGAAAAGAAAAATGGATCTCAAGCGTTGTTTTAGGATTGGAGAATGGTCAGTGAAGCGACAAACAAATTTGGAAGTAATGTAAAAGGAAACTAAGAACTGCATGGTAGCTAATTATGGTTTGAGGAACGGTAATTAATTTTTTTATTAATTAATAATTAAATTAGTAAGTTTCATCGTTTTAAAATTTAAGTCAATATTGAAATAGATAGGAAGTATTCATAGGTGTACAGAATTTGACAAAATAGGATTTGCTGGATCGTTGCGACGAACGCTACACTGTCAAGCTGGAACAGGGTAATTAAGATGCAATTAGAAATTTGCAGAAACTGGCAAACTGAAAACAAAGTGAGTTAATTCTCACACCTTCTGGAATTCTATGATGTGTTAAATTTATATTAAAATATAATTCATTGTTAATCATAGAATTGGTTGATTGAATGCTTGGGTTGCTTATTGTGTGTTAAATGGTCGTCGACCTCTATAATATGTCGTATTGGATGGTTTAATTACATAATTGTCAAATATTATTATAGACCGTGATGCATGGAAGAACAGGTTGGATGGATCCAACCGGATTCCTCAAATATTTTATATGTTGTTTATTTTTCCATATCATCCAAATATGAACTGTTTACCCCCAAATAACATTACATTCTGTTTGAATGTTGATTATGGATTGGATATTGAACGTTGAATTGCATTCAACGTTGTGTGATGTTTTAATCAATAAACGGTATTGATTGAGGTATTGGCAGCAAATAATCTGAAATGCTGTTTTTAAACCGTTAGTTCACCGTCAAGTGAATTGACGTAATTGCAATTATAAAATTTATTTTATAATTGAAGTAAAGTTTTAAAATTGATTTCTTTTTTAAATAAGATGATATTTATAAATAGTTTTAGAAAAATAGTTACATAATATTTTGCAGCAATTTTAATAAGTATAGAAACCATAATTTTACCTACGAGTTATTGTTGAAAATAACTGTTTAAGCAAAACAGTTAAGCAATATAATTAGATTAATTATACTAATCTAGCAAGAGAAGTAATTATAGTCAGTTTAGTAAATAACCGAGGTTTACTTGACGAAGTCAACTGGTTAATTAGAGTTGATAATTATATTTCTTCGATTATTCTATTGAAAATGGTTTAACAATTTTTTTATATTCTAAGATATTAATTATCTTGTTAATGATATTTAAAGTTGCTTATCAATTGATAAATCACTAATGAAAGTATTTATCGTTAATAATATTGGTAAATGATTAGTTGATCTATTAGTAATGAAGTAAACTATTTCACTTCAGTTAATAACGGAGTTAATTAATTATTTTAATTAATTATAATTAAAGTAGTTCACTTCTTCAATAGACATGAATTAAGAAGTGATCGAGTTTTAAAATGTATCATGTTAAGAGCAATGTTGTACCAAAGTTATAAACCAGTTATGAAGATAATATGTTGTTTTAGTTGTTACTTAATAATTGAATTATGTATAAGCAAGGGAATCGAAAAGGATTTTTGTAATGGATTGAATAATAATATCCAAGTTAGAATAGGAAGATTACGAAGAGACCAGTAATGCAAATATTTTAAATAGAATTGTTTTTACTTTATCATGTAATTAAGTAAGATAAAGTGAAATATGAATTCAAAAGAAATGATAAATGGATTCCATTTTAGTAAATTGAAGAGTGCATTAGTAAGTGAATACCCAGTTTTAAATAGTTTTTTAAGTTGAAATAGAACTAAATTGATTTATGTTAAGGGCGAAGTTATACTGAAACTAATACGCCGTTTGTGATTACTTAATAGTTGAATTAAGTACAAGTGAAAAGACGAGAAGAAGTTTTTCAAAATATAAAGGATATGTCGTAAAAGATTTAAATGAAGTTTTGTTTACTTAATTATTAAAATTTGTAAACAAAGATAGAATTTAAATGGGATTTATAAAGGAGGAAGATTAATATAGTAATGTAAAGAATTCTATTCCAAATTTCGTAAACAAAGTTAAACCCAAGCGATAGATTCGAAATGAGCTTTTATTCAAAAGATTTGATTAAGGGAAATGATTTTCTTTTTAGAAGAAGACTTGTAAAGGAAATAACTTAGTTGAATTGTGTAAGGGACTTGTTAAGTGGGGTTTAAAATAAATCCAAACGATAATGAGTTATATTACAAAATTTTAAAGCCAAAGAGTTTGCGTGTTAGTTTAATTGAGTAAAAAGTAAAGGAGATTTACTTTGAGATTAGATATGCCAAATCAAGGGATGGTTATTAAAACCATGTTTCGAATAAACCACTAAACTGAATATAGTAACAGAAGTGAAAAATTTTGTGTTCAAACCTTTATCTATTCTGGGATAAGAACGTTGTCGGTCAAGGTCTGAGAGGTAACTAAAATACCCTAACTTGGACAGCTTCACTATTATCGAGGGATGATATTAGTTTGAAACGATAGGAGTGTTGAAATTTGATTATTATTTCTACAAGAGAAATATTGCGACATCATTGACAAGATTTTGAAATGTTAATTAGAACTTGTTAGTTTTAATAAAACAATGTATACTTAACATTGTTTTACGCGAGTTTGAATTTGTGAAGTTTATCGTTAGCTTTAAGTTAAGAATATAAGATGATTTTCACAAGGCTAAAGGTAATATAAGGGATTTGGCGAATATATAGTGATGGTTTTGAAATAGGAAAAATGAAATGGGGTTTTGTAAATAAGATATGTTATCATTTTCAATATAACGAATAATGAGATTTGAGACAGGAGTAATTGAAATCGATTTCTAAAGATCGATAAAATCGTCTGATAACTAAATCAAATCTGCCAATATAACCGTACTGCGTGAATTGATAGTTAATAACCCGACTATCAATGAATATATTACTGAACCTTTTGACGTGTTGTTTCGAAGAAACCGGGATGGGGACAACCCAAAACCACTTCGATCCAATGTCACGTACGAAACTAACTGGCATCAAATGAAGATGGAGCATTAAAGACCGTCGATCTTCATGAAGCAGAATAACAACTTATATCTCTGGTTAGCTCCCAGAGATACACTGTGGTTCTGTTGTGGTTGGAATCTATGGATTACAAGGACTTCTCGCTACTGATCCTTGGGGTGATTCCTATATAAAGAGGCAGTAGGAGAGTGCCTTCGGTTCATCATGTTCCTGGATGACGTGACGATGTGGAATTCAAAGTGAATGATGACCAGATGTTTAAAAAGACGATTTATAACCTCAAGCCTCACAACCAGGAAATGACAAAAATCGGGCAGGCAACATGGCTATGTGGGTCGCACCCATTAGGGTGTATTGTCATCATCTAGAGAATATTCATATTTGTTACTTCTTTTCATTTCTGTATCTCCCGGGAAAACGGTAGCTGCGTAGCCGTAGGTGACAATATATTCGATACACTCAAGAGAAATGAGCGGTCAGTCATGTGTGGCCGGGTTGCAAGATGTTCTTGTTGAACCTAGTGTTTTCCTCTCTTGAGATACACTATCGACAGGTGGATCCATACCTTGTCATAGTCAGAATCCAATCCCCAATAAGAGCCCGCGGTTTTGATTGTATACTATATATGTAGAGCGTGAGATGCAAGCGTTCTACTACATGATTATTTATTTGTGATTTGATAGACACTATCATAATATCAGAAAAGATATCGATTTCAAAAGTGTTTTGGGTTATAGTAAGGTAAAAACCGTCCGTGTTTATGTGTGGGTTGGTCTTACTATTATCCTTTCTTTCAAAAGGATTTTCAAAGTTAAACAAGTTGTTGTGTTATAAATTTACCACTGAAAGTATTCCAAACTGATCCGGGTGTTTTTGTTTTGCTTCAAAATATGCTCTGGTCAGACCGAACATATTTTCCAGGTTAGGTTTCGCTGAAAATTTCTGGAGCTGGAAGCAGGAGGCTTCACCGTTAGTTATTTAGAGTTTATTTCCGCTGTGACTGGTATATGATATACTCTGATGATTGACATGTATATACAATTTCTTTTTGTATAAAGAGATTTGATATATTATATTTTATTCATTCCGCTGTGAGATTCTGGTGTGTTCTTCTTATTCTTCTATTCTAATATTTCTTTCTTTCTTTTCTCATCCTCTAATTTCTTTCTATTAACAGTCTGGGTTTTCGATACTTTGGTTTTGACAAGTAATACGAAATTATGTATTATTGCCGAAAATTCGTGCATCGAAATTTTTCCTGGCCGTTACAGTTGATCGCAGCAGACACAATGATTACGCTTGGTTCCCCAAGAAACATCCGTCCACCATAGGCCATCTGCAGCCCTGCGAATTACGGTACACGGTCGTGTTCTTCAAGAACCAATGATAACTCGAGTTTTATGTCCGGACAACCTACTACCACTAGCAGCACATCTCAACTAAGCTTGAAATTCAAAGGAGAAGGATTGGTACTTCCCTATCTTGACTTGAAAACATATTATACTTACTACATATCGTACTTCATTTCATACTTCTCATAAACCATACTTATGTTAACTTACATAAGATTTTTTTTTCTCAAATCATATTTCCAAATATCTCATTCTCATATAAATTCTGTATATACGATATTATCTCAAATCAATTAACTTCAAAATCTGTAGTTTCCAAATTCACTATATTCTCATATATATTTTTCCATATAAGTTTCGGAAATTTCTATATCCAATATTCAAAATTAAATATTCTTAAATTCCATTCCAGGTTCAAAATTTCAGTTTTGATCCCTCAATCAATCTTGGTATTTGATATCCTTTCAAACTCAAATTTATGAATCCATTTCTATAAACCAATTCCCTTCAACTCTTCAATTATTAAATTCATCGCTTACTCAAATCTCTTTGCTCCCAAAATTTCAGAATTTCCACTATTATAACAAATTTCTCATCCCCGTACCTTACTCTTCTACATTCACATCCTTCGACCGTAAATTAGCAAGCGAACAATTCCTTAAGTGTCAACCCCCCAAAGGCCGAAACCAACATCAGATCAACACTCAGGAAATTATTCAGCTTAACTAATCTCGAATCAATTTCTAATTTACCTTAATCTCATTCCTTTAATTCCTTATCAAATCTTTGCTTATGAAATCCTCGAATTCAAATTACAAATCCACTTCTTTTACAACACTCGTTGATTATAACTATAATTCCTACCTTAGAAATATTTAACTTAAAAATTATTCTTTTTTCTTTTAATTTGAATAAACAATTTATTAATAATATATTAAAATTTAAATTAAAACGGCAAGCAAATAGCACTCTCTTGAAATTTGACATAATTGATTCCCACGAATAACTTCCTTCGAATAATCTCTTATTTGATAATTCACTCCAAACTTCGGAAAATCTCATTTTATTTTTATTCTGAACTTCAGAATATCTTACCATCTTGATCACTCCATTTCCCTTATTCCTAATTCCATCTGCAACATTCTTGGTTCCACCTGTTGTTTACTTCTAGAAAGTAAACATTATTCCTTTTACAAGAATATGGACTCGTCATATCAAGCTAGTTTTGATTTTATTTAAATATCGGTTCAAATCTCATCATAATCTTCATTCATATATTTCTTCGACTACAACTCATATTCACAATTCACTTCTTGTTAATTAACTAACAAATTCATATTTCACTATCAAATTTTTGTATTCGATTCTACATTATTAGTTCGAAACCAATTATAATTTATCTTGTCACGTTCTGAATAAATTAATCAAATTTAACACATTCGTAATCCAATTATACCTCTTTTCCGATTTTATTTCCATTTCTATCCCGAATGAAATCCATCGTTTCATTTTTGAAATGATTTCAAATTTCCACATTCATTTAAATTCCCATGTGAATTCTTATTTTTAATCAATTTCAGTTATCTCTGATTACACAATTGATTCGTTGATTCCCTTATACTTATCTGCCTTAGATACCATGCGATTGTGGATTCGGGATCCAAACCTAAGGAGACCTTATTGAAGATTAGCTCTTGCAAGCCTGGATCCAAAGACTTGGATTTCGAACAAAATTTTAAATCTCAATTTTTTTTATGATATACTAATTTCAAAATACTAGTTTCAAAATACTTGATATTTCCAAAATAATTTACCTTTAAAATTCATTCTAAAATTATTAATATTTCCAAAATTTATATTTCAAAATCTTTTATTTTCAAAATCCATTTTATTCTAATGTCGATCCTATTCTTTTAAACCCGATAAGCTATGCTTTGAATAAACCAAAGCTCTGGTAACACCTGTAACGTCCAGCCTTTTTGACCGCTTTAAACCAGTAATTAAACCAATTTAAAACATCCAAATCGACAGATCATTATTTAGCTTACAGAGTTTAAACACAGAATAAAGAAATAACAGTGTATTGAACAGCGAAATAAACTTATATATATATATTAATCAGATTTTTTTTTTGATTTCAAGAATTTTTCTATACAGCGGTATCAAAACACAGTTTAAATATAAGAAAAGTATTTACTGGTTTACAATCGTCAGAGTGCGTCGTCCTTGAAATCCCCAACTTCGCCAATCTTCAAATCTTAAGTTGTAATCTTTAAATTTGTACTACTCGGGTCTGACCCGAGCGTTCCATGCAAAAACATAAAACACTCCAGTTAGGATAAAATCATAGTTCAAGTAAATTAATTTCAATATAAACTGGATAAATAGTTAATCCTATCATTCGAACCCATGAGAACTATCGGAATATGTGATAACAACTTGGGATGAAACGAATCAAAATGGCATATGGATTGATTTATATATATATGTATGCTGATGACATATATATACACATGTAGTGGGATGTATATACATATGTGTACACTGGACAAGTAAATATCCGAGTAAAATATCTGTGCACATCAGTTTATTTCAGGGACAATTGGTCACAGAAGCATGCACGTACACACGTGTACAGGTACACTGTGCACTGCCCCAGCATTCCGCAACCACAAATAACAAATACACAAAAGTTCAGAGGGCATGCACGAATATTACAGTAACCAAGGACAGACCGCATGTTCAAGTGTTTCAGCGCCTACCGGGGTTATAACCTCAATGCAAAGCACAATTTCAAATCGCAGGTATGGCAAAAATACTTGAGTTATAGTCTACTAAATGAATCATGACAGTTTTGACAAATATATCACTATAGTTTTGGAAAATATCACGACAAATTTGGCAATTATACCATGATAGGTTTGGCAATTATATCATGACAGTTTGGTAAATATATAACTATAGTTTTGAGAAAATATCATGACAAGTTGGCAATTTTATCATGACAGGTTTGGCAAAATAAATCACTATGGTTTTGGCAAATATATCACTATGGTTTTAGCAAATATATCACTATGGTTTTGACAAAATATCACTATGGTTTTGACAAATGTCTATGTGTTCGAAATATTCACGCATTTCTAGAAAATCATATGGCACGTTTCAGCAAATATATATGTGTATGCATTCCCAGAAAATACTATGGCCATAATACTCCATACTTACTACCACTATCATGGTTAGCAAAGTACTATTGTCATAATACACACACACACACACACATATATATATATATACACATATATATATATATACACAGTTGAAACCCCCCCCCCCCATAATCCATGGCTAAAATCTTCAATAGTGAACAAACAACTTTGTTGTTGCGAAGGTTTTATGGAAAATCAAAGATGGTATGGCACCACACAAACATCACTGGTAAAACAGAACCAAATAAATAACCCTATTGTTTGAATCTATTCTATTTTAATAACAAACCAAATCAGGTTATTCATGTAATATGAACTCAGGTTAAACAAAACCCAAGCTTTAGATTTAGATATAAAAGTGAGAGTGCTAGAGAATACATATGTACAGGTTTAGTTTTTACTAGAGCTGATACAAAAGTAAGAGCACCAGGTTAAGTGTTTAATGTACAAGATCAATTATCAAATCAGTTTAAACATAAAGATTTCTGATATGGAGATACAAGGCTCAACATACTAGAGTGTTTAACAATAGGAACAGACAGTCTTATTCCAACGTGTGTCAATATAATAATTTGCATGAACTCATATGAGTACAGGTGTACGGATACATATATAGAGCATAAGCAACAAGGTGGCTCACAAGAGCAAAGATATATGAAAGGAATGACACAACTCCAAAATAAGCAAGACAGTTCATGGTTGGTATACGGTGGTGTACGGTGCAACCCAAAAGACTCGATCCTGTTATATATAAGAACAATCCCATAGTACTCAACATAATTTAAATTGGTCCTCTTACTACTAGACATGCCATCACTTGTGTCAATGTAACTATTCATTGCCTATTCATCTTCTGAACCTATTACATAATCATTCAGTCCAATTATTTCAACCTAGACCCAGATATAATCCGAAACATTTTGTTAAAAAGTTAACATTGGGACCACATACAAATTTATATCCAAATTATCAGCCTAAATAATTTAGTCATCATTGTCAAAGAATAGGTGATAACAACATAACGATATGTTAAGCATCATATACTTTCCAGAACACACCCAATGCCACTTGTTTCTGATTTATGTGATCATATTAGTTCCATTTTGAAACAAGATAGAGTGTAGTGTCACAATCCAGTGTGTGTCTGTTCATATCAGAATTAAGCGTGATTAAACGACGGTAACTATTCCAAGTATCAAGTAAATGATAGGCAAGCCGACTGCGAGCAGTTTTAACCAAGGGTACAAAGCATGGCAAATATATATATATATATATATATATTTACCAAGCATATATATTCCCATTTCATAGATCAGGCAGGTATAAATTTAGAAACAATATGTTTTCCAGTTTTGTACACATGATGATCAGTACATAATTGCGCAACAATATAACAAGTGTCATTCAAATCCAAGACAAAAACACCACCAAAAATTATACTATCATACCTAGTTTGTATTAGAATTAAAATTATTGGACCAGAATTAATCGTGAGTGAGATAACTCACCTTGAAACAGTGATGATTTTGGACTGAAGTAGTGGCCTTGATAGGGTTGCTTCCGATCGATTACTGCTGCTATGGTGTTGCGCGGTTGTGCGAGGGGAGGTGATAACCTAAGCCACGGTAGATTCGAACTCGGTGGAGAAGAAAAAGTCAATTGATGGCTCCCGAAGGTCAGTGGTGGAGGCCACTAGGATGACAACGCTTGATTTCGGAAAAGGGAAAAGTTTTGAGTTGCGGTAGCCATTAATTGCTTGCGATTTGGATAAAGATGAGCGGATTTGGCTTCTGCCATTAGAAATGGAAAAGGGAAATTGATTTTTACTGATGAAAAGTGAAAAGGAGGCGATGTTTTATAGAAGCGAAGACTGAAGATGAGAACAACGTAATGTCATAGCTTATAGGGTAACTATGCGCTTCTCAAATGTATGTCAGCGCAGTTTCATTTAGTGTAGGTTATATCAGATTTACTTTAATAATTAAACGTATCGCGAATTACCCTGTGACGTCCTAAATTCGTACCGTCGACACAATCTTCAAACATGACAAAAATTATACGCACTTCTTCGTCTTTGCGTTCTGAACCCAATAAAATTATTCTGGTTGTAATTTGACTCTTGTTCGTATACGATGCTACATAAAAATTTAAATCATCTATCTATCCATTCACCGATTTTATACCGTTTGCCCACCTACAACTCCATTCGATTCAAATTTTTGAAACGTCAAACTCAATCTCTTTATACACACGAATACACACATATCCTAACCAATTTTATATATATTTTAAACAAATAAAATCTACCATTCATTTAACATCAATGACGTTTATTTTTAAATCAATTCATTTATATTTTTTAGTTGAAACTAAAAGCTAATTTCAATATCCAATTGAATTCAATTCAAATATTCAATTAATAAATATTTGATCTTCAATCAATCATCCCGAATTAAATATCAAATTTAGTTCAGATCAAACAATATATTCGATTGTCAATTCTAACCCCATTATCAACGTAAAATTGATTGTTCACATTTAGATCATTAATTAATTCCTTATTTTAATTATCTAAATTTCTGGGATGTTACAAAAATCCAACGAATTTCAGACCCTATTTAAGCCTATTTCTTCCAGAAAAATTCATTATTCTATCTCTCCTTCTTCCTTATTCATTTCTCAATGGAAAATCCTATTCATAACATAAGTGAAAATCTTGATTACTCTTTGAGTTCTTTCAAGAAAATTCTCTCCATAGTACTACGTAATCAGCGCAAGCTAGAGTTAATTCAATTGAGAATGGTTGAACATCAAGAAAAACATTTTGATGTGATCCGTTGGGATATATCTTCTCATTTCAGAGATGAAAACAACCAAACATCACATAACACTGAAGAAGAATGGAAGGACATCAAGAAGAACCCAATCACTGTACAAGATAAATAGGTTGAAGTCCCAAGAAATGTTTAATTATTCGGTATGATTTGATTGATTTGTTTGATTTGAATTCTATGATTTGGAACTTGTATATATATATATATATATATATATATTAAAGACATATGGTGTGGTGTGATTTGATTTGATATGATTTGGTTTGTAATAAACAATCATATGTAATTATAATACTTGGATTGGTTTGTCATTAATCAACATATTCTTGGGAATTACTATTGTATAGATTAAGGGGGAGTATTCTACTTTGAATTAGTTTTGGATTAGGGGTAATATCATTAGTTACTTATTGTCTTATATATTTTATTAAGATAGTTATACTATTTATAGGGAGTTGTTTTAGAATTTCTTTTTGATAATGCCAAAGGGAGAGAAATTATAAAATATAGACATAGACATAGTTTATAGGATTCATATAGACACGGGGAGTATTTGAAGGATCATCATCAAAAGGTATATACAGGTATGATATTTTATAAACTAAGGTTGTCATCATAAAAAAGGGGGAGATTGTTGGAGAATGGAGTTTTGATGACAACAACCTTATTTCAGTATTAATTGATTATAAACTATATACTAACACTTTTGTACAGAATATATATATATATATATATATATATATATATATATATATATATATATATATATATGAACGCATATGCAGGATTTATATACAGGAAATATTACTGAAGACTGTACAGTTTAAAGATATTAGAGATTCAGAGTTCAGAGAAATTTCAAGACTCATGAGTATTCAAGATTTCAAGAGTTCAAGACAAATATAGTTATAGAGTATAGATTACGTAAGATTCTAAATATCACTCCAGGTTCAAATTCAAATTCTGATTTTCAAGTTCTGTTTTCAAATTCTATCTTTAATCCTCTCTATTTTATTTTCTATCTTTTCTATTTTCCTTTCTTACTTTACTTTTGTTTCCAAACTTAAGTTCTATATATTTATATTTTCATACTTTATATAGTTTTAAACTTTATAATTTTATAAATATGTTTATATAGTTTATATGTATGTTTTCATATGATTTCCTACTTTACAATATTAATTTATAACACTATATTTTAATTCAAGAATTTCCAGAATTATATTTATATCAAAACACTTGAAAAATGCTCAAAAATTAAATTTACACTAAGCATATGTCGACGT
Source organism: Allium sativum (assembly GCA_030737875.1). Taxonomy (NCBI): domain Eukaryota; kingdom Viridiplantae; phylum Streptophyta; class Magnoliopsida; order Asparagales; family Amaryllidaceae; genus Allium; species Allium sativum. The sequence continues at coordinate 20,702,922 of CM060909.1, read as the reverse complement.
GTATAAAACATTATATCGACATATAACTGTCATTTTTTCAATTTTGAAAGGAAGTGTCTTTTCACTAATTGCGATGGTTCTGAAGCTTTGCAACCTTTCACACACTATAAAAAGGGCTTGAATTCGAATTTTTAATCATCTCTTCTTCTCTACTTTCACTATACTTCATTACACCATTATTTCTTATCATTTTTATGATTCCTACACCAATACTCTGCCAAATTCAATTCTGTTTTCACTAATCTTCTTCTCTCTACACTCTCTACTCATTACTCTCGGAATCAAGTGCTATTGAAGAGTTATAGGGTACGGTGGTATCCCTTGTAGCCGTGAAATCAAGGATGGGTAATTGGTCGTATCCCTTGCAGCCGTGAAATCAAGAAGGTTGGAATCGGTGGTATCCCTTGTAGCCGTGAAATCAAGGAGGTTGTAAATGGATTTTGATATAGTAATAAAACTTTATGCAATCCAGCGTTGCATGGGACTGGACGTAGGAGTAATCTGAACCAGTATAAAATCCGGTGTGTTATTTCCTTTTCTACATTTTTATTTCTGTTTATTTTGCATCTGTGTTTGATTCTGTGTTAGTGACTGTTTCTGTGGTGTTTGATTTATATAGTTTATCACATATATTTTAGATTTTGTTTAAATTTTTAAAAACACTATTCACCCGCATTAGTGTTTGTTTTGCCTTAACGATTCTTTCCGCAATCCCTAACAATGTTATAAAGACAATGGGTTTATCCCATACATTTCATTAATATCGTGTATGAGTGTATCTCCACCGTGACATTTTCTATTACGATACTAGTAGTGCCGAAAGGGTTTATAAAATCTAATAGGGGGATTAGACAAGGTGATCCTCTTTCTCCCTATTTATTTTATTAGCGATAGAATACCTTACGTATTGTATGAACATGGTCACAACACAAAAATTATTCCACCCTGTCCATAATTTTGGTCCGACCATTACACACTTGGTCTATGTAATAACCGCACTTTGCTTACCACTAAAGACGATATTTAATACATCCTCGGTATCTTTGTGCCATTATCTGGTCATCCAAAAGAAATGTCGTTTGGTTAAAAGAAAGTAGACACATAATAGAGTCTCTTAGCATATTGAAAATCTGTAATGTAACAGTAATCTTTACACAAGCAAAGACTGTAGATTTAATACATACATCATAGAATAATCTATCAATTAGTTTGGACACATATATTAATCTTTTAATTAGTTTGGGCACGTATAACAATCTGTCCTTACAATGATAAAGAGTACAATATAAGACACGACTTAAAAATAAAGAAACATATTAGAATATGTCTTGGCCCTTCAGCCCCTCTTGTGAAGCTTCAAAGAAAATAGAATCTAATCTAATATGAAAATATACTCGATCTGACCATAGTATTATAATGAATAACACTCAAGATCAGTCCGATAAACCAGCATGAAAATCCTAATCATAGGTAATTTCTTTCTTTAACTTATAAACCTTCGAAATCAAAGTTGTCTTGTAAGACCACACCGCACATAAACATGGACGGGGGTTTTACCTTATGATAACCAAAAAACTTTTATAATAAATTTCCTGATGATATTATAATAATGTCTAGAATCCACAAATAAATATATCAAAATAGTCATAATGCTTGCATCTCACATTCCAACATAATAGGCATATAATTAAGTCTAAACGTTCATACTCGAAAACAGATTCCAACTATGATAGGGTAAGTGTCTACCCACCGAATTTGTACATCTCTAGATAAAACGTACGGGAGGCCGCGTTAATTTGCACCTTAGCTACCCAGGATTGGAACCATCCTTAAAAACTGGATGACCCGAATATGATCACCCCGGTTGATAAATGACCATCATGGTACTCAAATCATACAAAGGTATCGACTCTAGATATGGAATGATCATATCCTAATAGGAGCGACTCACATAGCCATGCCGCATGTCCCTACTTTAGTTATTTGCTAGGTGATGAGGCTAAAGGTTATGTTTAACTTACAAATAGAAGAATATATTGGAATGTTGATATTGCCTTCGGGAAAGATATGTAATGCCAACATTCATCCATATAAGTTCATTTTTGGGTCTGAACGAAACAGAATATCTCAATCTCCAGTCATCTTCAAAATATTTCTAGTTCGAAAATCATCACCCGGATCAAAGTGGTTTACATGCAAGCAAGCCCGATCCCGGTCTCTTTGAAATGACCATGATAATTTCTGAAAGCCTCAACTCCGGTTCTTTAGGAATAACTGACAATACATAAGTGTGAGTTCATCTCCTAACCATTTATGAGAACGGGTTTCCTTATACATTGTCAAATAAATTGTCAAAGCTAAAGTGGCCGTATTTGATAGTCGGTTATTTAGCTATCAAATATGTAAATAACAATCATCCAAGGATTTAATTTCGCATAATAATCACCAAGCCTCCTTAAGATGAATCTTTCATTATAAAATCTCATTTGAAAATATTTATTTAAAATATTCATATACTTATTTCACCGACATAAGAATATTTAATAAGCATTATATTTTCAATACTTAATGAATGTACTCATAACTTATTTTATTAATAAGTATGTTAAGAAGTATCTAAAAGATTGCTTATTTCAAAATGGCATTAAAGGATCAAACAAAGTAATTGAAACAGAAATAGATAAAAGAATAAACTCAAACTTGATTCTTGCAGTATTAAGTATAGAAAAAATATCCATGCCACCATATTTAAGAAGATCAAATCTGAGAGAATCAAATATCAATCCCTTTTATAAATCTCTTCCATAAATCTTTTTATAAAATAACTTACTAAAACGACGTTCATATTTGTAAACCCATTTTTTAGAAAAAACTTAAAAAATAGTTTATATTTAAAAATAACTACTTTAATGATTTATCGCTCTTACTATACAAAGCAAGTAAGAAGTTTACTTAATAAAGATAGATTAATGGAGTATCCTATTATTATTGGAAAATAAAAGCACTTTCAAACCTCACAAATGTATGATTTATTATTTTAAATTAAAATAAATAATATAGGTTATTCTATCTTAAAATATCCTATATGGATAATTAATGAATTTTCAAACCATTATGAGTATATGAATATTAAATTTAAACTAAATAAATAAGCAATCATTCTTATAGATAAATTTTATATACTTTTAAATGAACAACTATTGACATCAAAACATGTTTAATAAACGAATTAACTTTATTTTCATACATGATTAAATAAGGATTTTTCTTTTAAATCATTTGGGAATATAAATAAATAATGATTTGAAATCATTTGCTTCAAATGAACTAAGTGACTACAGTTTCACGATGGTTACATCTCTGTACCAGGGAAAGCATAAGCAACCCTAAAATCCATATAATTGAAATAATTATTCCATATGGTTAAGTAATCACAATGGTACATAAATAAACTACCATATATTCAAATTGTCTTTCCAGATAAACATAGTTTTTACATAAATATGCATATGTGAATAAACAAATAATTAGCAATTAAAAGTTAATATAACACATGTTCAATATAAGTAGGCACAAAAAATGTCCAAATTAATAAAATAGCAGAACAGTGGTTTATTCTGCTAACAGATGTCAATCAGAACAAGTTTAATCAATTTCGAAACGATGATTATGTAGCTAAACATATAACACCTAACATATACTAAATTCTATTACGGTATAACTAAACAACGTAATTATTCAATATTATCCATTAATTTTCACACAAGCAATTATTCAACACTTGAATAAAAATAAACTTAAAATAACCTAATAGCAATTTAAGATGCTATATTATGATCATAGATCAGGTTCATTCAATATAATAGCATTTTAAGATGCTATCTCGCCATCCTAGATCAATTTTAACTAATCAATCAATTTATCGGTTAAACCATACAGTCAATAGCATAATAATGTATCGAAATCCAACAATCGACCATTTCAACAATAAGTAAATAACACAAATTCTTATGTACTATAAATTTGTTGGTAAATCAGAAAGGGGAGTTTTACTCACCTTTCGCACCAGTTTTCGTTCGTGCTTTGATTCGTTTTAGAATTAAATGACATTCGATTTTTGCTAAAACTATCGCTAACTCCAAATCCTACCGACCCAAACCTATGGCGTAAAGGACATCGATACGAGTCGAAGCAACTTTCGGCGTCTCGAATTAATCTAGTATGGGAGAGTTATGAATTTATAAATTTAAAGAGACCTAAATATAATTTATTTTTTCTAATTACATCTTAAAATAAAATTACCCTACCTTAATCCTTCTTCCCTAAATGACTTTTCCCACTTCAGGCTTCTACTTCGCCCACGACTAAGTCTTCCTTCCCCAATTTCTCTTCTTATCATCAACGAATTTCCACGAAACCACAACTCTTATCCTTCTCTTCGCGAGCTCCTTCTACTTAACCTATTTTCTGCATGCTCAGCTTCCCTTACTCATTCGCGACTTGGCATTTAAGGCGATAACTCTTTGATGTTGCACCACTTTACAAGGACGACCTCCCTTACTCATTTGCGACATGGCATTCAAGAGACAACTCTCTGATGTCGCACCACCTCACAAGCAGCCGCATCACTCCAGAAACCACCCACAACTGCTACATGACATGACGAACTCCAATCCACCCTTTATTTCCTTAATAGCCTCACCTATATCCTAAAATTCCTAATCCTAGTTCGGTTATCTTCATGAGGAGCAACCTTAATCGAATGCTCACGAAACATAAAGTATGCGAAAATGATGAGCAACCTCATTCGAGAACGAAGATATAAGTTTTGCATTTTGTAATGGTATATACGATTTAGTGTTAATTTTCAAAAAAATTAAGCTTTTCTTCTTTTCTTTCCTTTTGTTTTCCACAAAAGATGATATGAAGCAAAGGTAAAAGGACAACTGATTTTTAAAAACTATGTAGCTAAGTCATATATATATATATACACATATTATAATGTAATTCTCTGGTTTAGCGTTGCACAGAATTTATTTTTCATACGTACTCCGAACGAGTCGAACAAAATATCGTTGCGCTCATCATCTCGATACGGTGCAAATACAATAATAACATATGCTAGTTATTTGATTTTGAAAAATAAAAAAACACTGCTATTTCACTATAAAAATCAATTTATAACACTATGATTTAAATAAATGATACATATTTATGTCGTACACGATCACACGGTAAGTCCGATCATCGCAAAATTCTAAATCTTACAATATTTTTAACATTCTTGATTCGATAAAATTGATTTAATTTCGAGCCTGTGTGCAAAATGGCTATTTGTACGTGTTAATTAAAATCGAATTAAAATAAACTGATTTCACAACACTTTAATTTATTGTTAATAAATTATTATCATCATCCACATTCAAATAGAATTTTACGAAAGTTCCAATCAACCTTGATTTCATTTTAAACTCAAGATTCAAAGTTTTAAGTTGATTCAACATTTAATTTCTCATTCAAACTTAGAGTTATTACATTCCAAAATTTATAGTTTTTAATATTTAAATTAATTAAATATCTATTTATCTAAAATAGTTTAAGCAGATGATTTAATTATTTTTGGGAAGAATAACACCAACTTTGCATATACTTTAAATTCTATTTTTCAGAGCCCAAGTCCATGTTGTGGATTAACTGTGAATGTTCTCAAAACTAAGCTGTATTTCAGCGAGTCTGCTACTCATACTCATGAAATAAGTAGTACCCTTAGATCTGTTATTGGTTCATTGACTATTAAATACTTAGATTTTCCTTTATCATCTAATTGTTTACATTATACAGAATGTCAGGCTTTATTACATAAGGTTTAATCAAAATTACAAGCATGGGAGGCTAGATTTTTAAGCTTTGCGAGAAGGGCAAAGCTTATTCAAACAGTTATGAGACAAATGGTTCTTTATTGTCATTTGTCTATCAACTACCTGAGTACACATTGGACAAACAACACTCATTATTTGCAAATTTATTTTGGGATGGCACAAAACATGAAGTACGTTGGCGGAAATTGTGTAAACCAAAATAGGAAGGGGCATAGGCCTCAAATTGTTCACAGATTTTAAAAAGATTGCCTGCATTAGATTGCTTTGGAACTTCATTTCTAAGTAAACACTTTGAAGACAATGGATAAGTAGAAAGTAGCACTATTGAAAAAAATTAGGACAAGCACATTGATAATAATTCTTCATGTACGTGGAAGTCAATTCTTAGATTGTGTACCATAGGGGACCGATTATCTAATAAAGTGTTTACCAATGGTTCCCATACCCTGTTATGGTTTGAACCATAGATATATTGCAAATTTTTTGTTGATCTTTTTGGCACTAAAAAATAACAAGCTATTGGGAAATGTAACAGCCCGTAATAATATAAGAACGCTAAAATGATAAACTATGGAATACTTAATTAAATATCGAGAATGAAGTAAAACCGGCTATGCCATTGCATCCATCTCGGAATTCTGCTTAAGATAGACACCAAGTTTGCATAAATCAGATAACGTATGAAGAAGTTAATAAGCCTAGAAATTTGTATACGCACAAGAGAATTATATATATATATATATATATACACATACACACAAACACAAATAAATAAATAAAATCAAAATAGCAAACGGGAAGCTGAAACGCGGAACCGACCCATCCTGGGGGTTGACTCGAGACCCGCTGGGTTGACTCAGGGGTCGGCTCAAGCTCTTTGGGGTCGACATCCAAAGGGGGGGTGACCCCCATACAGATCTGGGCAGATTCGACTTTTTGAAGATGGACTTGTTTTGTGGCTTGGTTCGTTCATTTTAGGCTATAAATAGGACCCTATTTCTCTTGTTTCTCCACACCTAAAATAATGGAGAACTAGATGCTGCCTCTGCCTAGATTAAAATAGCCTATATTTCTACAACAACAAGAGTTAGACAAATTAAGAGATCTGTGCTTCAACATCTGCAACTATTCTTCTGTCTCTTAGATCTATTCTCTATGAGTCTACGTTATTTTTTGATCTAAATACTTAACAGTTATTTTTAACATGACTATAAATTGGATCTAAGTCTATGACTATTTGAATCATATCTGATCTGTTATAACCTATATATCTAAGTTATTCTGACATGATTATGAACTAGATCTAAGCCTATACCTATTTTATATCTATCTTGTAATGTTTCTGTTTCTGTTTACCTATAACGCTTCACGAAACTTAATGCATTCTCTTAATGAGTGACATTAATGGACGTGGGGTGCCACACTTGGTATTAGAACTGAAGGTTACCAGATCAGATAAAAGATTTTGAAAATTGTTTTCAAAATGGTTTTAAAAGAAATCATTTTCAAAAGAAAAAGTCTGTTTTGAAAAACATATACCCCTAAAGCCATAGGAAATATCTTTCGATTCTCTGTTTGAATCCCTTCTTCCTTTTCGTTTCAGCATGTCTGGGGAACCGAATATTCCCGAGGGCGTTCAGGTACCGGATTGGTTCCGTAGGTATCTTAAGGCTACGACACCAACTGGGAGCCAAGGAGACATCCCTCTCCCAGCTGCAATCGTTGTTCCTCCACCGTCACGAGTAGATGATTTCTCTAAAAAGAAAGAAGCTAAGGTTGAGGAAACACAAAACAAGAATGTATGGCCTAAGAAAGGACAACAGCAACAATAAAAAGGCGGAGAGAACAACAAAGCTAAGAATAAGAGGAAGTGTTACAGTTGTGGACGTGAGGGTCACTTGGTAAAAGTCTGTAAATGAAGGAAGAATACTTGCTTCAGTTGTGGAGAAGTCGGACACTTTGCTAAGGAGTGCCCGAAGAGGCAAGGACAGGGCCAATGGGCAGGATCCTTTGGAGGGCAGGTGTATGCTCTCGTAGGCATCGTACTAGATAGAGGTAAGAAAGTTTTTGTAAAGGTTTTATTTATCTTTCCAATCAACCTATTAGAAATCTTTTCGATTCTGGCGCTCCGCATTCGTTTATATCTGATTCTATGGTTGAGTCTATTCACCTTATTACTAGTATGGTAGTGGATCCCATTGTCGTCTCAAACCCCATTTGTGGTACGGCTCACTTGTCGGGGTTTGAGAATATCTGTATTAGGCATCGAGTTTGAGTGCAATGCATATGTTCTCGATTTTATGGGTTATGGTTTGATTCTTGGGATGGATTGGCTAACCATATATGGTGCCATTCTAGATTGTGAGAAGAGGGTCGTTAGACTTTTGACTTGCCGCAGGAAGACCCTCGAGATTTATTGCGACCCAAAGGGGTCTGTCATGCTTAGTTTCCTTGAGTCTCTTGATGCATCTATCGATGATATGCAATCTGTACCAGTAGTCCTTGAGTATTCTGATGTTTTTGAGGAGGTTCAAGGCTTACCTCCAAGGCGCGAGATTGACTTTCGTATATACTTAGCAGAAAATGCAAAGCCAGTTGCATTACCAGTGCGCCACATGGCTCCAAGGAAAGGAGGGAGCTCAGCAAGCAAGTAGGGGAGCTACTTGAGAAAGGGTTTTATTTTGGGCTGGAATGAAGAAATATGTAGCGGAGTTTGTTTCTCAATATTTGATTTGCCAACAAGTCAAAGCTGAGCAAAAGAAGTCCGATGGTTTACTTCATCCTTTGAAAGTCCCACCATGGAAGTGGGAGATCATCTTGATGGATTTCATCGATGGTTTGCCTATATCAAAGAAAGGCAACACCAGTATTTAGGTTGTAGTGGACAGACTTATTAAGAGCGCTCATTTCATTCCAGTCAAGAGTAAGAGGACGACAACATGGTTGGCAACAGTTTACGTTCGTGAGATAACCCGTCTTCATGGAGTACCCTCCAATATCGTAAGTGATCATGACCCATTTTCACCAGAAAATTTTAGAGGAGATTGCAAGAAGCATTAGGTACACAGCTGTGTCTGAGCACCGCTTATTACCCACAGACCGATGGACAGACGGAAAGGATGAACATAATTCTTGAGGATCATTTAAGGCTATGTATCCTAGACTTCTGAGGGACTTGAGAAGAGCATCTTCCTTTAGTAGAGTTCGCCTACAAAAACAGTTATCAAGCTAGCATTGGCATGGCACCCTTCAAAGCATTATACGGACGACCCTGCAGATCACTGACTTGTTGGTGGGAATCTATAGAAAGGCTATTACTTGTACCAGATATGGTTAGAGAAACGTCCGAGAAGATTGATCTTATTAAACGGCGAATGAAGACCGCTCAAGATAGGCAGAAATCCTACGTAGACAAGAGAAGGACTGACATTGAATTTGAAGTGGGAGACATGGTTTTCATTAAGGTGTCACCTTTGAGGAATGTGGTTCGCTTCAGATCTGTAGGGAAATTGGCACCAAGATTTGTAGGGCCATTTCCCATAATAGAAAGGATTAGCCAAATGGCCTATAGGGTAAAGCTACCAGAGAGACTACCCGACGTTCATGATGTTTTCCATGTTTCTCATTTGAGGAAGTGCTTACATGATACCACATAAGTAGTTGAGCCGAGTATGCTAGAGGAAGTAGAAGTGGAACGAGAGGCGACAGTTAGACGAGTTCCTACCCGTATTCTTAGATCAGAAGTTAAGAAGCTACGCAATAGAGAAGTCAAGTTGATGAAAGTTCAGTGGGGAGATAACCAAGAGGATGCGACTTGGGAGACCGTAGACAAGATTCGTCCTTCGTACCCTTTTCTTTTCGAGGGTATGTTCTTAACTTCCTTTCCAAAGCTTTTATTTATGCTTGTTTCTGTCATTTAAAGTATGTCCTATCGATCGAATCTTCAAACTTTAGGTAGGAATCCCATGGACGTAAACATGCGTTTGAGGCATGTTATGTTTGATGGGTGCAAGTGGATGCAAGTGTTTGCTAGTGGTTGCTCGTGGATGCATATACACACATATAAGGCACTATATCGGCTCAATCGCTCTCATACTGCATATGGATGTGTGTGCATTTTTGTTCTTTTAATGGATGGAAATGGATGTATCATCATATGGATGTTGCATTTGGACGGATGATTTTGCACCCATATAGAGCTTACATGTTATAATAGGATTGTTGCATACATGATGGATTCATGGCACTAACATACATTGCATTAAGGAGGTCAACTGAATCAGTAAACCACCTGATTTCTAGCATTAGTATATAGACATATACACACACCTTTGCATATGTTCATAAAAGCATTAGAAACCTTTATGGATAATGGATGCCTGTGATTGATAAATGAGTAGATGGATGTGGATGTTAGTATATACATTCTTCTTAACTTAGAGATTTCGGGGAAGAAATCCTTTAAGTAGGGGAGAATGTAACAACTCATAATTTTATAAGAACACTAAAATGATAAATTAAGGAATACTTAATTCAATATCGGGAATTAAGTAAAACGGGCTACGCCATTGCGTCCGTCTCAGAATTTTGCTTAAGATAGACACCAAGTTTGCGTAAATAGGATACCGTATGAAGAAGTTATTAAGACTATAAGTTTGTATGAACACAAGAGAATTATATATATATATATACACAAATATATATACAAACAAATAAAAAAAAATCAAAACAGCAAACCGAAAAACGCGGAACCGACCCATCCTAGGGGTTGACCCGAGACCCGTTGGGTCGACCCAGGCTCTTTGGGGTCGACTCCGGGGTCGACATCCAAAGGGGGGGGGGTCGACACCCATACAGATCTGGGCATATTCGACTTTTTGAACGTGGACTTGTATTGTGGCTTGGTTCGTTGGTTTTAGGCTATAAATAGGACCCCATTTCTCTTGTTTCTCCACACCTAAAACAATGGAGAACTAGGTGCTGCCTCTGCCTAGATTAAAATAGTCTATATTTCTACAACAACAAGATTTAGACAAATTCAGAGATCTGTGCTTCAACATCTACAACTATTCTTTTTTTTTGAAAACAAGCTCAATGTGTGATCTTCTAAGAAGAAGAGAGCACACATATATATCATAAAATACTAAAAAAAATACAGAGTCATAATACAACTCCCTAGGAAAAGAAACAACCTAGAATACTTAACAACCACTCGACTCTAAAAAGTAAAGGTTAGTAGATAGATGATCTCCGGATAAACCACCGCCCATCTACTCCTATATCGAATTCCGGCTAGGCCACCACCCGATATAGAAGTATATCTACCCCAATACTATAAACAAAAAACATCCCAGCGAGTATAAAAGAGAAATACATAGAAATACAATCCTCCAATATCACACTGTATATAATCACAAAAGTGACTCCATGAGAGGATCCAACTCCAAAGCAGTCCACTATCCATAGTGTACATCAACATGTCCTGCTACCTGAAAAACCTGAATAAATACTAAAACACCCACCATTAGTAACCATCACATATATGTATGAATACATCATGTGTATATATATATATATATAAATATATATCAAAAGCAGATATATACATATATACAAATACGATTGTAAATTCATACATATATGTAACTTAGACAGAAAAGAAAGCTGAATGAAATGAGCAATCTACATCAAAGCTAGAATTAAAAACACAAACATAAAGAGGATGCTACTAAAATAACTATTAGTACAAGAAAATAAACCATATTAAACTGACCATAAAGTTCACCAATAATTCCTTCCACCTTAAAACCAAAATACTATAACACCATCATTAGTTACCTTCTCATGTATATTTGGATATGTTAAATATACTAAATAAAATATATATAGGATGATTATTTTATATCCATACATATATGTAACAGACATACAGTAAAGATACTGAAAAACTAGAATTTTATGCACCAATGCGAAAGTTATTATTTCTGAAATATCTATTGATATTCCTAAATAACCCCAAATTAGTCCTAACTTTTTGCAAAAAAATACCAAAACTTAAGTCCCTGAAATGCTTACTATTAGATGAAGACATCCAGTCCAAACAATAATACACTATTTTAATGATTAATTTGTCAATGGTCTCTGAGATAGAATGAAAAAATCTCTGGTTCCTTTCCACCCAAATAGCCCAACTAATGATAATAATTAACGTATCCATAATATATCTCTGCTTTGATTTATATACAAGTCTATAATGGTTCCAATATTTCTCACAGTTGTTAATTGTATTCCCACCCTCCATAACAAAAATCCTTAATACCATGGTTAATATATAATTGGTAAAGTTGCAATAAAAGAACAAGTGATCAACATCTTCATCTAAATTACTACACAAACAACATTTTGCATCAAAAATAACATTCTTCTTCTTTAAAAACTCTACTGTATTAAGCCTCTTATAAACTATCAACCACATAAGGAATTTGGCTTTAGGAGGGGAATTTGAACTCCATATAAACTTAAAAGGTAATAGTGATATACCAGAAAAATTTATTAGTTTATACATAGAACAGACAGAGTAAACTAACCTCTTATCCAATCCCCAACTAATGGTATCCCTATACTCATCCAGATGATATAAATTTAATTTTGTCTTTAGTAAGGCCACTTGTCTTAACAATCTCCCCTCTAAAATGTTAACAAACGAAAACTCCCATGGGGGGTCTGAATCCCTTCTAAAAACATCCTCAATTAATGCATTCTTAAAATCACAAATATTAAAAAGATCAACAAATTCAATTTTGAGAGGTATGCTAGATATCCAAGAGTCATGCCAAAAAAAAGTAGAATTTCCAGAGTGAACTGTCATCTTATATCCTAACTTGAAAAAGTCAAAACAGTTTAAGTACGTCTTTCCAGAAATGCGATAATCTATTATACCAACTAGTACTTGATCCCACAATAAACTCTCCCCCCGAATAATAAGATTTTGACACTAAATTCTTCCAAGTAGCCACTATATCAGGACTTCTAAATTTCCATAACCACTTAGTTAATAAAGAGGAATTAAAATTATACAAATTAATAATACCTAGACCACCATCACCCTTAGGCTTGCAACACAAATCCCAATTAACTAAGCATTTATATCCACTACAATTAGGACCTCCATTCCAAAGAAAATTCCTTCTAATTCTATCAATTTTCTCGATAACCCACTTAGGACAACGATGGACTGTCATCCAATAAGTGGGGATAGCTGATAAAACTGAATTAACTAATACTAGTCTACCTGCTCTCGAGAGAAATCTATTATTCCAACTCATTAATCTATTATTAATTTTATCTATTATAATTATCCAGTCATCCTTTTTGAGCTTGGATGGTCTAATTTTAAAACCTAAATAATCCAACAGAAATTTCATTATGGGACAGTTTAAAGTGCTGGCTACCAAGGTCTCAACATTACTACTATCATTCAGGACCATGACAGCACTCTTTTCAAAATTTATACGAAGACCAGACAACATCTCAAAACAATATAATATAAACTTAAAAGTTATTTTTGGCATGAATATAAATTGGATCTAAGCCTATGACTATTTGAATCATATCAGATCTGCTATAACTGGTGTATCTAAGTTATTCTGACATGACTATGAACTAGATCTAAGCTTGTACCTATTTTATATCTGTCTTGTAATGTTTTTGTTTCTGTTTACCTATAACGGTTCACGAAACTTAATGCATTATCTTAACGAGTGACATTAACGGACGTGAGGTGTCACAGGAAACCTACTGAAACTGTTCCTTCTATTATTCAACATGCTCAGTTGAATCCTACTTTGCATCTAGTTACTCGAGAAGTTATGCACCATATACAGAATGTCACTATGCATACGACTGAATCAACTGATTACCATGAATGGTGTGACAGTGATGATTTCACATTTCACAAAGCATGGGATAAAACCAAAGAGAAAATGGAGACTAGAATATTTTAAAGTGATTTGGCACTCCAAGAATTCAAAATAGATGGCGTTTGTTTCCTATCTTGCTATGGCAGATAAATTGAATACGTATGACAAATTAAAGAGATTTAAGATTATTAATAATGACACTTGTATACTATGTGGTATGGACCAGAATCATCAACGCATTTATTCTTCCGCTATGATTTTTCATCATACATATGGTGCTGGATCAAATTCATGCTAAACATTCTATCTAACACTCTTCCCGTTTTAGAAGAAGAAGCTTTAATCCTACTGACTAAATTCCAAAATAAGGACCAGATAAAGGATGTGGCGTATACGGCTTTCAGACTTCAATTTACCATATCCGGCGAGAGCACAACGCTCGAATTTTTTAAATCAAAAGTCACATAGTACAACTATGCTGAAACATAGAGTTAAAAAGGTGATGTACCTTGTCTCTAGCAACGACAGTTCGACTAAAAGGACTAGAAACAATTTGGATCTTCTAAATTTTTAGGGAATAAAAATGATAGATAATTTTGATAAGGAAAAAGTTTGAAATTAGTGCGATAACTGATTTTAATTTGGGCCAATTGAAGGTTGTCTCTTATTTCTCTTCTATTTTTTATGTTGTTATCATGTAGTTTGTTCCTAGCATAGTTGTGAAGATCGAACCGTCCGTCAAATTGTGATAGTGTAAGGTTCAAGGTTTTCGTGGTTCAACCGGTCAGACCGTGAGAACCGCGCTGATAGTTTATTTCTATTTTTCTTATTTAAACGTAAAATAAATTTAAATATAGATAAAATTTAACCAATGGTTCCTAGTTATTTTATTTATATTTTTCTTTTTTACTATGTAATATCAAAATATGGAATTTATATATACTTTTTTTCCTTGTAAGACACTGATCTAGGATAGGAGGATTACAAGGTTTTGATGAGGCATATAAAGAAGTATATAATTGGTTTTTGCAATAAAGAGTACCAATTTAAAAAAATATATAGGTACATTTATTGACAGTTTTAACTGTATTAGAATCAAACTCTTATGGATTAAATTTCACAGTTTGACTATAAGGTGTTTAATATAAATGCTCGGTTACAAAAATCTTTTAATAAAATTTGGTTAGTATGATATAAATGGAAAATTGAACATTTAGTGTAACAACCCGGAAAATCAGGGCCAATTTAAAATTTTTATTTTAAAGAATTTTGTTGGAAAATATGCCAGAATTTAAAATTTTCAATTTTAAATAATATTAAAGCCACTGAAAATAGTCAATTTTCAAACGACCTCTGTTTTCGACGAAACCACTTTTGTTGGAACCGGAATGTCAAATTATTGCTAGGTTTCAATTTTTAGAATTTTCCGAGCTAGTATGTGAGCGTGGCAAAAGAAAATGTGTTTTGACAGTTTCGGTCAAATTTAATCAGCTTAAAAATAGCCATTTTTCAAACAGTCTCAGAATTCGACGAAATTAGTCTCGTTAGAACTGTATCGTCAAAACAAAGTTAGAAATAATTTTCTGTAATTTTTCTGAGGTCGTATGTGGCCCCGGTAAATTAAAATGTACAGTTAAATTTAATAAATAAATGACTTAAATATAAAATTAAATAAAACAGGTAGTAGACTTTGGAATTGGGTCTCGAGACCTGTTCCATTGGGTCCGGAACGGGGGTATTTGCCTAGGAACATTTTTCGTTGAATTTAATTTGGAGTTCGTATCGAGAAATTGGATTTTTCCTTAGAATTAACAAATTAAATAGATAAAAATACGGTACACTATACAGTATAAATACGTTGGGAAATACGTAACCCTAGCTTCATCTTCTACGGCCGCCGTATTCAACCTCTTCAATGGCCAGAAACATCCGATTTTGATTCTTCAATTTCTTCCTCCACACACAAAATTAAAACGCAAGTCATATACCAAATCGAGGAGGGATCCGAGCTCTTGAATTTTGTACGGTGATGATCACAGATGGTGTCGTGGTTGGCTCGGTTTCTACGCCTAAAGGCGCCGCGTTCGCCATGGGTTTTGGCGATAGAGGGGGGTGCGAGTTGGACGGCGAGAGGGGCGTGGGTAGGCGAGCTGACGGGCGACGATGTGGGGCCCTCTGATCGAAGTCCGGTGGGGTCTGGCGCGTGCAAGGAGGAGCCCTAGGCCGACGTCGAGGTCTGTAGCCGATACTGGGAAGAAGAAGCATATTGTATTTTCTTAATTAATTAAATAATTTATTTATTTAAATTATCCGATCTTTGGAATTCAATATATCTCTCATATAGAGACGAAATCGAACGAAACGACTCGCGTTGCGATCACAAAAATAAGAGCTTCGCAATGGAACCAACTAGGACTGATTCTGAGCACATCCAATTTTGGTCAAATTTTGAATCTGAACAAGACGATTGGTGAGATTTCTATTTTCTTTTAAAATTTAAAATTATTTATTTTAATGTTTAATTTATATATTCGTTCAGTATGAGATTCATGATTGTACATATATATTTATTTCCCCTGTTGATTGTTCTGTGATTATGATGTATGTTTGATTGTGTTTGTTGAAATTGTGTGTATCATGTTTGTTGTAAAATTTTGAAATGTCATTTTTGTGAATTAAAACAATGAGTTAGAAATGTTATTTTTGAATTGGATTCAACAAAAATAAATATTGTTATTTCATTGAATGAAAATTTACAAAATAGAATATCATGTTCGTTAAACGAGATTAAAAGTTGTCATTTTATTTGAAATGTGATGTTAACATAAAATTGTCATTTTGTGAAAAATGTTTATTTAGAATTGTCGTGTAAAAATAACATATTTTGTTAGTAGCGTCGCCTTAGAATTATAACATGTTAGTCAAAATGTTTCATTAGAAGAATTATAACATTTTAGTCAAAATGTTGCATTAGAAATAAAATATCATTTTTGTTTAAATGTCACTTTTGAAAAAAAAAAAAAGTATATAGAATTAAAATGTCACTTTTGATTAGAAAAGTTATGTTAGGATAAAGATGTCAATTTTGTTAAACATGTTTGATTAGGAATAAAAAGTCAATTTTGTTAAAAATGTTTATTTAGAATAAACATGTAAATTTTGTTAAACATGTTTAAAAAAAAAAAAAAAAGTTGAAATAAAGGGACATATTTTCATTGCTATTTTGTCACAATTAAAGACCATATTTTTATCGTCACTTTGTTTCATTAAATTAGAATAGGAAGATATCATTTTTAGTCATATGGAATGTTAACATAGAAAAATATCATTTTTGGTCATATGAAATCTTAGCGATGTCTATTAAGAATGAGAATATCATTTTATTAGCAATGTTTACTTACAACAAAATCTCATTTTTGTTGGTAACGTAACATTAGAATGAAAACACCGTTTTGTTAGGAAAGGTTGATTTAGAATAAAACATCACTTTTGTCAAATTTAGACATTTCATATAAAAGTGTCACTTTTGTCAAATTTAGAATTGACATATAAAATTTGTCGCTTTGTCAAATTCAAAATCAACATATTTTGTTAATGAAGTTATAAAAGGACAAAATCAACATATTTTGTTAATAAAGTTATATAGGACAGAATCAACATATTTTGTTAGTGAGGTTATAAAGAACAAAATTCATATTTTGTTAAAAAGAAAAAAAAAATTAACAAAACCTTCGTATTTTGTTAAAAAGAAAAGATTAACAAAACTTTCATATTTTGTTAATGTTATAAAGATTATGCAAGAACTCATATTTTGTTACTTAAGAATAGTTGGCAAAACTCATATTTTGTTACTTAAGAATGGTTAATAAAGCTCATATTTTGTTATCGAATATGAATGAAACAAAATCTCATTTTTTTTTTGTTATTGAACATATATGAAACAAAATTGCATATTTTGTTATTGAATAAAAATGTAACAAAAGGCTCATATTTTGTTATTGAATAAAAATGAAACAAAGTTCACATTTTTGTTATTGAATAGAATTGAAACAAAAACTAACATTTTGTTTATTGGATTATAAGGAACAACATTAACATCTTTGTTAATTGGATCATAAAGGAACAAGATCAACACTTTTGTTTTTAATGTATGAATTATACAAGAATCAACACTTTTGTTTTCAAGGTATGAATTATACAAGATTAACAATTTTTGTCATATTTTGTTAAATAGAAAAGATTAACATTTTTGTCATATTTTGTTAAATAAGAGAAGAATCAACTTTTATATCTTACTTTGTTAAATATGAAGAGAATTAACATTTATATCATATTATGTTGCATTAGAAATTATGAACTAATCATATTATGTTGCAAGAGAAAAAGAAACATATTTTTCTTATGTAAAGAAAAGAGAAAACGAAACATATTCTTCTTATGTAAAGAAAAGAGGAAAAGAAACCTATTTTTCTGATGTAAAGAAAACGAAACATTATTTTTCCATGCAATGGAAAATAAACAGGAACCTTACATTTTCCAATGTAAATAGAATAAACAAAGAATTTACCTTTTTCAATGTAAAATAAAAGAGTTACATTTTTCAATGTAAAATAAAGGATTAAATAAAAATCACATTTTTATATGTAATTTAAGAATATGTTTTACACTGTAAAGAAAATTACATTTTATGTAATTATGATTATAAGAAATAAAATTACATTTTATGTAATTAAGAATAAATAGAAATTATAGAACAAATATGTGAATAAGATTTTATTTACATTTTCTTATGTAAATAAAAAGATTAAAAATAATAATTATGTGAATAAGTATTTATTTACATTTTTCTTATGTAAATAAAAAGAACCAATTTGTAAATTGTAATTATTTACATTTTCTTATGTAAATAATAAAAAGAAAGGTTAGAAAAGAATTAACATAAGACATTCTTTTTATGTTAAAAAGGAATATTAGAAAGGAATTAAAGAAATACAATTATTTACATTTGCTATGTAAATAGGATTCGCAAAGGAAATTGAAACCATTTATTTACAAATAGTGTAAATAAATATGAATAAGAAATTAGATACATTTATTTACAATTAATGTAAATAAATATAACAAAGGTAAAAGTAAAACATTTATTTACATTTAGGTAAATAAGTAAGAAAAAGATAAGAATATATTTATTTACATTTAGGTAAATAAATAGGGTAAGAAAAAGAATGTAATTTATTTACATTTAGGGTAAATAAATTAAAACATAGAAAGAATATAATTTATTTACATTTAGGTAAATAAAACAAAATATAGAAAAAAGTATAATTTATTTACATTTAGTGTAAATAAAACAGAGTTATTAAAAGTGATATTTTTATCGTCATTTTAGATGCGATAAAAAGAATAGACTTTTGAAATTGGAATAGTCAAACGATTTATATTTATATATATAAAAATAAATTATACGAAACACGCGCGGTAGTTCGCGTATCGACAATCGTAACTTTAAACGGTTATACCGAAAGATCCGACCGTCGGATTTTCCCAAAACAGGAACCGTTAGGACCGCTTTGGGAAAATCTTTTCAATGATATAAATTTCATCAAAATCCAACGGTTAGATATGCATAAGTCAAATTTGGTTGAAAACAGCGCCAGGGTCGCCCATTGACCCGAAGCATCGTTAAATTTATTCGAGCTAATTTTTATATAAATAAAAATAGCGATAGGTCGTTATCAAATATTAATAATGATAGGAAATGTTTTCAAATTATTATATATATATATATATATGCGAGAATCATTTGAGAAGACCGAGTTCAATCTCATTTCAAATGATTATACGACGTTTTAAATCTAAGAGTTGAAGACGGCGATTGAAGACCGACGATCTTCACATCGAATAGGTAACTAGTGTTGAGGTCCTTGATTGATTTGCTCCCAAGACGGGGCTAAGATGGTAGTTATCCGGACGTAGTGCTGATTTGTACGGATTTGACTTTCGCTCAGACCCAGAGCATAAGTTTATAAATGGAATGTATGTCTGACGTTGTAGTCCTTTATACTACATTCGTTGATCTCTGTTAATACATATCTGCTTGGTGATTAACACCCTTCTCTGAGACATATGAGCTTAGAGGTTATATATTGGCAGAAATCAATGGTATAGTATGGACTGACAATGTGGCATACTAAGATGCATTGATCAAGGCTTTTGTTGAAAAGCAGGCCTTGTGGTTGATGATCAAAGCACGGCCTGTTTAGGCGTAGCTTTGTGTATAGCGTGACTTCGCGAGCCTCACACCCCGGTATGAGTCAAAAACGGGATATGGACTGCAGGGAGTGCACACGTTTCTTTCTAGCTAGAGTGGTGTCAGTGACCTACCAGCCCTGACATTTTACTTATGTGGATGATGGATTTTGAGGCGCCTCGTTATTTTTATAGGCCGTTGGTGGTCATACTATAGGTCCAAAGGGACCGGGAAACGTGTGTTCAGGCATAACTAATCCACTGCCCATAGGCGGGGACCGGCCCTGAAGATCCAAGGGTTCACTGCGGGGGATCCTGAGGCATTTGCTAGAGTGTCTCGAATCGGAGAGGAGCTTGCCCCTAGCCTCGACTCATGATGGAATCCAAATTTCCAATACGCCCTTGCGGTTTTGATTGTAGAACTAGTATTGGCGACATGCTATATGGTAACCATGCCGTCTAGGATTGATACTTATGATTCAAATCTTTTTATTAAAACATATATACACTAATAATAATATCAAATCCGTTTTATACGTATCAAGCATCTTTTGACCATTATAAGGTAAAACCCTATCCTCTGGTGTGCGTTGCATTGTGTGATGGGACTTGGGTCTTATAATGGTTTCATTTTTCCAAAAAGACATTGCGTTATTTCTCGATTTACTTTGGTTTATGCACTGGCAATCCATAGGAGTAAACCCGTTTTGCGAAAGTGACGTGGTCCTTGGATTTGTCTTATTAGTTATATTAGTTTAGAATTCTCACACCAGTCCCATGACTGACTCGTAGTTTGTTTCACTTTGCAAACTCGGGTGCCCTCTTTTCCACACGGGCAGTCGAGTAGCTTTTTGCAGATATCTATTCTTTTAGCAGGATCCTGGATCGAAGCCTAAAGCCGTGTCCAGAGCTTAGTAGTCTTCCGCTGTTTACTGTATTTTATTTAATGTATTAAATCTTTTGTAGTTTATCTTCCGCTGTAATTTTATTTCAATGTACTCTGATATATTCTGTACTCTGATGTAACATTATTATAATGTAATAAAAGTCTGCTGTTATTGTTCTGATGTATTGTATTCCCAAAGTTAAAGTATTCGAAGATTTCCAACCTTTGGGTCAGACCTGTGTGGTTTATGGTCAATTCAAAGAGCGGGAATTTCCGGGTCTTTACAGTTGGTATCAGAGCTCTGGTTAGCTCAAATCTTTGGGGTACAACTCGTTAGAACTGAACAAAAGACTCATCAGAGATTGGATTAGTAATGTCCAATAAGAATACTCATTAGAGATAGGATCAGCAGTATCCTAGAATGAGAATACTCATTAGAGATGGGGTTAGTAATGCCCTAGAATGAGTTCAGAGTGATAAGCTTATAATTAAAGTATTTTGATTATATATATAATCCTATTTCAGAAGATAAGATTTTTAAATATATAAAAGTATATATGTATTTGATAAATTAGTCCACAATTGAAATTAATAATAGTAAAATTGAAATTTAGTTAACAAATTAAATAACTTATAGCTTAGTTCCTTTTCGAGGACGAAAAGATTTTAAGTGGGGGAGACTGTAACAACCCGGAAAATCAGGGCCAATTTAAAATTTTTAGTTTAAAGAATTTTGTTGGAAAATATGCCAGAATTTAAAATTTTCAATTTTAAATAATATTAAAGCCACTGAAAATAGTCAATTTTCAAACGACCTCTGTTTTCGACGAAACCACTTTTGTTGGAACCGGAATGTCAAATTATTGCTAGGTTTCAATTTTTAGAATTTTCCGAGCTAGTATGTGAGCGTGGCAAAAGAAAATGTGTTTTGACAGTTTCGGTCAAATTTAATCAGCTTAAAAATAGCCATTTTTCAAACAGTCTCAGAATTCGACGAAATTAGTCTCGTTAGAACCGTATCGTCAAAACAAAGTTAGAAATAATTTTCTGTAATTTTTCTGAGGTCGTATGTGGCCCCGGTAAATTAAAATGTACAGTTAAATTTAATAAATAAATGACTTAAATATAAAATTAAATAAAACAGGTAGTAGACTTTGGAATTGGGTCTCGAGACCTGTTCCATTGGGTCCGGAACGGGGGTATTTGCCTAGGAACATTTTTCGTTGAATTTAATTTGGAGTTCGTATCGAGAAATTGGATTTTTCCTTAGAATTAACAAATTAAATAGATAAAAATACGGTACACTATACAGTATAAATACGTTGGGAAATACGTAACCCTAGCTTCATCTTCTACGGCCGCCGTATTCAACCTCTTCAATGGCCAGAAACATCCGATTTTGATTCTTCAATTTCTTCCTCCACACACAAAATTAAAACGCAAGTCATATACCAAATCGAGGAGGGATCCGAGCTCTTGAATTTTGTACGGTGATGATCACAGATGGTGTCGTGGTTGGCTCGGTTTCTACGCCTAAAGGCGCAGCGTTCGCCATGGGTTTTGGCGATAGAGGGGGGTGCGAGTTGGACGGCGAGAGGGGCGTGGGTAGGCGAGCTGACGGGCGACGATGTGGGGCCCTCTGATCGAAGTCCGGTGGGGTCTGACGCGTGCAAGGAGGAGCCCTAGGCCGACGTCGAGGTCTGTAGCCGATACTGGGAAGAAGAAGCATATTGTATTTTCTTAATTAATTAAATAATTTATTTATTTAAATTATCCGATCTTTGGAATTCAATATATCTCTCATACAGAGACGAAATCGAACGAAACGACTCGCGTTGCGATCACAA
Source organism: Allium sativum (assembly GCA_030737875.1). Lineage (NCBI taxonomy): Eukaryota > Viridiplantae > Streptophyta > Magnoliopsida > Asparagales > Amaryllidaceae > Allium > Allium sativum. Next base: position 20,680,142 of record CM060909.1, on the reverse strand, counting down.
AAATAAGAGCTTCGCAATGGAACCAACTAGGACTGATTCTGAGCACATCCAATTTTGGTCAAATTTTGAATCTGAACAAGACGATTGGTGAGATTTCTATTTTCTTTTAAAATTTAAAATTATTTATTTTAATGTTTAATTTATATATTCGTTCAGTATGAGATTCATGATTGTACGTATATATTTATTTCCCCTGTTGATTGTTCTGTGATTATGATGTATGTTTGATTGTGTTTGTTGAAATTGTGTGTATCATGTTTGTTGTAAAATTTTGAAATGTCATTTTTGTGAATTAAAACAATGAGTTAGAAATGTTATTTTTGAATTGGATTCAACAAAAATAAATATTGTTATTTCATTGAATGAAAATTTACAAAATAGAATATCATGTTCGTTAAACGAGATTAAAAGTTGTCATTTTATTTGAAATGTGATGTTAACATAAAATTGTCATTTTGTGAAAAATGTTTATTTAGAATTGTCGTGTAAAAATAACATATTTTGTTAGTAGCGTCGCCTTAGAATTATAACATGTTAGTCAAAATGTTTCATTAGAAGAATTATAACATTTTAGTCAAAATGTTGCATTAGAAATAAAATATCATTTTTGTTTAAATGTCACTTTTGAAAAAAAAAAAAAGTATATAGAATTAAAATGTCACTTTTGATTAGAAAAGTTATGTTAGGATAAAGATGTCAATTTTGTTAAACATGTTTGATTAGGAATAAAAAGTCAATTTTGTTAAAAATGTTTATTTAGAATAAACATGTAAATTTTGTTAAACATGTTTAAAAAAAAAAAAAAAAAAAAAGTTGAAATAAAGGGACATATTTTCATTGCTATTTTGTCACAATTAAAGACCATATTTTTATCGTCACTTTGTTTCATTAAATTAGAATAGGAAGATATCATTTTTAGTCATATGGAATGTTAACATAGAAAAATATCATTTTTGGTCATATGAAATCTTAGCGATGTTTATTTAGAATGAGAATATCATTTTATTAGCAATGTTTACTTACAACAAAATCTCATTTTTGTTGGTAACGTAACATTAGAATGAAAACACCGTTTTGTTAGGAAATGTTGATTTAGAATAAAACATCACTTTTGTCAAATTTAGACATTTCATATAAAAGTGTCACTTTTGTCAAATTTAGAATTGACATATAAAATTTGTCGCTTTGTCAAATTCAAAATCAACATATTTTGTTAATGAAGTTATAAAAGGACAAAATCAACATATTTTGTTAATAAAGTTATATAGGACAGAATAAACATATTTTGTTAGTGAGGTTATAAAGAACAAAATTCATATTTTGTTAAAAAGAAAAAAAAATTAACAAAACCTTCGTATTTAGTTAAAAAGAAAAGATTAACAAAACTTTCATATTTTGTTAATGTTATAAAGATTATGCAAGAACTCATATTTTGTTACTTAAGAATAGTTGGCAAAACTCATATTTTGTTACTTAAGAATGGTTAATAAAGCTCATATTTTGTTATCGAATATGAATGAAACAAAATCTCATATATATTTTTTTTTTGTTATTGAACATATATGAAACAAAATTGCATATTTTGTTATTGAATAAAAATGTAACAAAAGGCTCATATTTTGTTATTGAATAAAAATGAAACAAAGTTCACATTTTTGTTATTGAATAGAATTGAAACAAAAACTAACATTTTGTTTATTGGATTATAAGGAACAACATTAACATCTTTGTTAATTGGATCATAAAGGAACAAGATCAACACTTTTGTTTTTAATGTATGAATTATACAAGAATCAACACTTTTGTTTTCAAGGTATGAATTATACAAGATTAACAATTTTTGTCATATTTTGTTAAGTAGAAAAGATTAACATTTTTGTCATATTTTGTTAAATAAGAGAAGAATCAACTTTTATATCTTACTTTGTTAAATAAGAAGAGAATTAACATTTATATCATATTATGTTGCATTAGAAATTATGAACTAATCATATTATGTTGCAAGAGAAAAAGAAACATATTTTTCTTATGTAAAGAAAAGAGAAAACGAAACATATTCTTCTTATGTAAAGAAAAGAGGAAAAGAAACCTATTTTTCTGATGTAAAGAAAAAGAAACATTATTTTTCCATGCAATGGAAAATAAACAGGAACCTTACATTTCCCAATGTAAATAGAATAAACAAAGAATTTACCTTTTTCAATGTAAAATAAAAGAGTTACATTTTTCAATGTAAAATAAAGGATTAAATAAAAATCACATTTTTATATGTAATTTAAGAATATGTTTTACACTGTAAAGAAAATTACATTTTATGTAATTATGATTATAAGAAATAAAATTACATTTTATGTAATTAAGAATAAATAGAAATTATAGAACAAATATGTGAATAAGATTTTATTTACATTTTCTTATGTAAATAAAAAGATTAAAAATAATAATTATGTGAATAAGTATTTATTTACATTTTTCTTATGTAAATAAAAAGAACCAATTTGTAAATGGTAATTATTTACATTTTCTTATGTAAATAATAAAAAGAAAGGTTAGAAAAGAATTAACATAAGACATTCTTTTTATGTTAAAAAGGAATATTAGAAAGGAATTAAAGAAATACAATTATTTACATTTGCTATGTAAATAGGATTCGCAAAGGAAATTGAAACCATTTATTTACAAATAGTGTAAATAAATATGAATAAGAAATTAGATACATTTATTTACAATTAATGTAAATAAATATAACAAAGGTAAAAGTAAAACATTTATTTACATTTAGGTAAATAAGTAAGAAAAAGATAAGAATATATTTATTTACATTTAGGTAAATAAATAGGGTAAGAAAAAGAATGTAATTTATTTACATTTAGGGTAAATAAATTAAAACATAGAAAGAATATAATTTATTTACATTTAGGTAAATAAAACAAAATATAGAAAAAAGTATAATTTATTTACATTTAGTGTAAATAAAACAGAGTTATTAAAAGTGATATTTTTATCGTCATTTTAGATGCGATAAAAAGAATAGACTTTTGAAATTGGAATAGTCAAACGATTTATATTTATATATATAAAAATAAATTATACGAAACACGCGCGGTAGTTCGCGTATCGACAATCGTAACTTTAAACGGTTATACCGAAAGATCCGACCGTCGGATTTTCCCAAAACAGGAACCGTTAGGACCGCTTTGGGAAAATCTTTTCAATGATATAAATTTCATCAAAATCCAACGGTTAGATATGCATAAGTCAAATTTGGTTGAAAACAGCGCCAGGGTCGCCCATTGACCCGAAGCATCGTTAAATTTATTCGAGCTAATTTTTATATAAATAAAAATAGCGATAGGTCGTTATCAAATATTAATAATGATAGGAAATGTTTTCAAATTATTATATATATATATATGCGAGAATCATTTGAGAAGACCGAGTTCAATCTCATTTCAAATGATTATACGACGTTTTAAATCTAAGAGTTGAAGACGGCGATTGAAGACCGACGATCTTCACATCGAATGGGTAACTAGTGTTGAGGTCCTTGATTGATTTGCTCCCAAGACGGGGCTAAGATGGTAGTTATCCGGACGTAGTGCTGATTTGTACGGATTTGACTTTCGCTCAGACCCAGAGCATAAGTTTATAAATGGAATGTATGTCTGACGTTGTAGTCCTTTATACTACATTCGTTGATCTCTGTTAATACATATCTGCTTGGTGATTAACACCCTTCTCTGAGACATATGAGCTTAGAGGTTATATATTGGCAGAAATCAATGGTATAGTATGGACTGACAATGTGACATACTAAGATGCATTGATCAAGGCTTTTGTTGAAAAGTAGGCCTTGTGGTTGATGATCAAAGCACGGCCTGTTTAGGCGTAGCTTTGTGTATAGCGTGACTTCGCGAGCCTCACACCCCGGTATGAGTCAAAAACGGGATATGGACTGCAGGGAGTGCACACGTTTCTTTCTAGCTAGAGTGGTGTCAGTGACCTACCAGCCCTGACATTTTACTTATGTGGATGATGGATTTTGAGGCGCCTCGTTATTTTTATAGGCCGTTGGTGGTCATACTATAGGTCCAAAGGGACCGGGAAACGTGTGTTCAGGCATAACTAATCCACTGCCCATAGGCGGGGACCGGCCCTGAAGATCCAAGGGTTCACTGCGGGGGATCCTGAGGCATTTGCTAGAGTGTCTCGAATCGGAGAGGAGCTTGCCCCTAGCCTCGACTCATGATGGAATCCAAATTTCCAATACGCCCTTGCGGTTTTGATTGTAGAACTAGTATTGGCGACATGCTATATGGTAACCATGCCGTCTAGGATTGATACTTATGATTCAAATCTTTTTATTAAAACATATATACACTAATAATAATATCAAATCCGTTTTATACGTATCAAGCATCTTTTGACCATTATAAGGTAAAACCCTATCCTCTGGTGTGCGTTGCATTGTGTGATGGGACTTGGGTCTTATAATGGTTTCATTTTTCCAAAAAGACATTGCGTTATTTCTCGATTTACTTTGGTTTATGCACTGGCAATCCATAGGAGTAAACCCGTTCCGCGAAAGTGGCGTGGTCCTTGGATTTGTCTTATTAGTTATATTAGTTTAGAATTCTCACACCAGTCCCATGACTGACTCGTAGTTTGTTTCACTTTGCAAACTCGGGTGCCCTCTTTTCCACACGGGCAGTCGAGTAGCTTTTTGCAGATATCTATTCTTTTAGCAGGACCCTGGATCGAAGCCTAAAGCTGTGTCCAGAGCTTAGTAGTCTTCCGCTGTTTACTGTATTTTATTTAATGTATTAAATCTTTTGTAGTTTATCTTCCGCTGTAATTTTATTTCAATGTACTCTGATATATTCTGTACTCTGATGTAACATTATTATAATGTAATAAAAGTCTGCTGTTATTGTTCTGATGTATTGTATTCCCAAAGTTAAAGTATTCGAAGATTTCCAACCTTTGGGTCAGACCTGTGTGGTTTATGGTCAATTCAAAGAGCGGGAATTTCCGGGTCTTTACATTTAGCAAAGAAATATTTGAGAAATTTTATTATAATATAAGATGATTATATTTGAAATGACAGTTTGGTAAGTATGACTAATGAAGTATGCTTTGGAAATAAGTTTTGATAAATCAAATCCAAATATTGTTTAAAATAATTTCAAAAAGATTTTGCAAATAGAAATAGTAGTATTACTTATAATTATTTCTAAGTTTAATTATTTCAAAAAGGAATTTTAAGAAAGTATCTTTTTTTTGTTAGTTCGGGAAGATTATCTCCATTAGTTTTGTGATAACTCTGAATAATCTTCTAAATGATGATCAAATGTTTACTTGGACGGAGGCTGTAGAGAACTTTGTAAATCATTCTCTTTATCGTTGTTCTATCGAGATAGGTTCAAATCCAAATGAAACTAATAGAGTATTAGTAATTAAAATGTTTAGTTAATATTTTACACACTTAGATATAACTACATGATTTTCGAAAAGTGTTTTTAAAATAAAAAATGGGTATTGAAAATTTAAGTTTCTTTAAAGGAAAATTATTTTAATTTAAAGCTACTTTGTATGGTAATTTGATAAATAGAAAATATGATGCTCTACCTCTAGGACCGCACTAACAGAAAGAGTTACAGAGTAATACCATCCACTAGTGCATAAAATATGGCTATTTATGAGCGATCATCCATAAGCTTTGTCTTAAACGAATATCGAATGCATCAATTGGGGGCTTCATATTTATTTATTTTCGTTTCTTATAAGGATCAGCATACTCGGTTTGAGTTAAGAAAAAACTATGGTGGATAAGGATTAATTCAGAATAATATACAATATTACATTTATCACATTTCACAGAGCAAAATACATATGCATATCGATACGGTATAAGTACAACATACAAGAGTTACACAGGTAAGTGATTCTTAGAAACACATGTACAGACAAGTACCACAAAAGAATATACATCAGAGTATGACATAAGTCTACACAAAACATGCACTAGAATCAGAATAGGACAGTACATAATAGGTATCGACTCTTGATGACTAACTTGAAATAACTGGGGTCTGACCCAAGTACATAAAATACATGGGTCAGTTCAGCTTATACAATATAGTTAGTGCATGATAGGTGAAGATAATGACACATAAGTGATAATTCTTCTCAATAGAGAAGAAACATCATAATCTCATGTCAACATGGTATCCATGAGATAGGTTCACCAAAATCAACAAATAAGGTTCTTATGTAAAAGGCAATATCAATAAGCAAATATGTTTCCATCGACATAAATTACCAAAGCTTTAAGGCTAAGGTTTACAGAACTACAAATCACATAAAATATGAGATGAAAACCAGAAAAATATCAACATATAGAATTAGTTTAGGGGTTTAAAACCAAAAAAATGTAATCGTTATATTTAAATCAATAAATAGCACTAAGGCTATGAATATAAATTCAACAACAAGAAAATGGTGAAAACATTTGGAAGTCAACGAATTCCGGAAATCAAAATAACGAGATCTAGAAAGTAAAACATAAAAATTGATCCTATAAATGGTGAGCATAAGCTACGCCACATGTTCATCACAAATATTGCCGAAGCCTGCCAAGTACCACTCTACAAAATTTAGCACCCAAACATGACCGGAAAGTCTAATACAAATGGCATGAAAGCCTAGCACACGACCCAAGGTCCATAAATGACCCAAAAGTGTAACGACCCGAAAATTAGCGATCTTGGTTATCCGATATACAACACATATCGAACATCCAAGGATCGAAAATAACCGAATAGTTAATGAAAGAAATTAGAGGGTGAGGAAAGATAAGATAGAAACTTAGAATAGAAGAAGAAGAAGAACATAACATCAGAGTAACACGAACCTCACAGCGGAACGAACAACATATAATAGATAACATATCTTTGAAATAAAAGATTGTACTTGAATATACATATCATTATTAAAGTACAACACTTACAACACAGCGGAAATAACTATAGCTATAAAATCCTGAAGCCTCCTGCTCCAAGCTCTCCTGGTATATCTGAAAAATCCTGACTACTTGACTGCCCGTACAAAATTGGGCACCCAAGAGTTTAGGGAAAACAAAACAAAATAAACTCCGGGTCAGTCATGGGACTGGTATGAGTAAAACAGTTTAAAACAGTTTGAGCAATGCAACGATATCTCATAAGACCACGCCGTATAACAGAATGGGTTTTTCCCTTATGAGAATCCAAAATATCTTTATATCAAAAAACTTTTGATATTATAATAATGTCTATCAACCACAATATAATAATCATCTAGCAGAAACGCTTTCATCTCATGTTCTACATATATAGTATACAATCAAAACTGCAAGCACATATTGGGTAATGGATTTCCAACTATGACAAGGTATGGAACCACCTTTCGCTAGTGTACCTCTAGAGAGGAATACATTGGGTCCAACAAGAACATCTTGCAACCCGGCCACACATGACCGACCACTCATTTCGCTTGAGTGTATCGAATGTATATCACCAATGGTTGGGATCATCAATCGTTTCCCGAATGGGACAACATCAACAATAGATTTTTAGAAGTAAATGAAACTCTAGATCAGGTGATTATAAACCCTAATAGGTGCAACCTACATAGCCATGCTGCCTGCCCGATTTCTGTCATTTACGAGATGTGAGGCTAGAAGCTACGCTTATCTTTTACCTGTCACATCTTCATTCACTTAGAATGTCACATCGTCATACTCGCCAAATCACAAATTGACTTATACAAAAATACAACGGGTATAAAGCTAAGAGAAATGAATTCCTCCGCCACCAACGTAAATACGTTTGAAATGATCAACTTACGTGATTTACCAGATATACTCTGTCAGACCTTCGTCCATACAAGTTGTCCTGGGACTGGACAAACCGAAGGCACTATTCAGTATATCCATCTTAGGCACTGTTATCTAAGATTTATACAACAGCCCTTGCACTTTACTCCATCTTCAATAATCTTTGGCATATATGATTCACAATGCTTATGCCAATACAGAGTGGTTCTTCGGATAATAATCCAACTGGTCACTCCATATTAACAACGTTAAAATGGTTAAAAACTTCGATAGTCGGTGGGTTAACTATCAAAGAAAACACATGTGCAAACAACGATATTATTTCCAGATGGAAATTCTATAATCAAATCATCAACCATATATATATATTCTCATTTTCTTTGTTTAGAAAATATACGTTATTATCACTGGAAAACATTTCCATGGCTTAATTACGTATCACTGTTCTTCCACATCTATCAGACTCTAACTATAAACAACAAGAGAACAACTTCCTAAGTATAAACCCCGAAGGCCGAAACCAACATCAGATCGATACTCAAGAAACCATTCAACTTATTAATCTCTAATCAGTTTCTAATTTCTGTTTAACTCCATTTGATTAACTATGTTTGATTAACTACTTTCGATTTACTTGACTAGACTAACCATATTCGACTAACCCGTTTCAAATAACTAAATTCGATTAAACTCCTTTTCATTAACTCTATTTACTTTCCCAATAAATATTCCTTATCCAATAATTCCCTTTTTACAGTTTTTAACAGCGTTTATTCACTTATCAAATGATCCCCTTTTAACAGCGTTTATTCACTTATCAAATAATCCCCTTTTCTTTATTTATTTTCTAAATAAATAAATCCTTTATATTTCCTATTTATTTCTTCAGTAAATAATCCCTTTATAATATCTTATTTATTTACCAAATAAATAATCTATTTAAAATGTCTTACTTATTTGTCTTAATAAATAATTTACTTTATAAATATTCTATTTATAAATATCCTTTTTATAAATATTTCCTATTTATAAATATTCCCATACATAAAATCTTCTTTGATTTTATAGATAATTTCTCTTTTATAAAATCCTTTGATTTTATAAATATTTTATTTTCAAATATCACTTTGAAAATTCCCTTATCAACATTCCGGTATGTTATGGTATTTAACATATCAAATCACGATGACCAATATCGTCCAAACATATATAATTGCCAACAGATTATATATCACATCATATATTCAATTATATGAAACAAAAATATTTTAAATATTGAGGAGTCCAGTTTGACCCCTCCAACCTGTTTCCCTGCATCACAGATGTTACACAATGTAATCAACATCACTTTTAGTTCAATATGAAATATTCTGTTAATAGAATCAATATATATATAGATTTAACAGTTTATATATATATATTTATATATATATAATTTCCACTAACTGACTAGCAGTTCAATCAAACAGTCAACACATAGTCAATCGTACAATTTTGAACAGTTCTAAAAATACAACATGAAAATATAAACTGTTCAGAGTTAGTGAGATTTACTCACATTGGACGATCATCGTTAATAACGATAACCATCGCTTGATTCAGACGGACAATTTATTTTGCTATAAATTGTAACGAGCTCTGATGGACTTCCAGTCAGTTCCATCGTGTAGTGTTTGTCCATACGATCCCAACGCAACTTACAGTTTTTCAATCGGACTCCGAACGAACTAGATACCATATTTAGAAGTTAAAACGAGTTTTAAAACAAAATTAACTTTAATTATTATTTAAATTGACCCACCCCTTCTTTTCTCAGTCACGTGCCCTAAGCGATCCTTCTTCCTCTCTGTTTTAGAAATCGCGATTCCTACTTATAGTAAAAACATTGACCCCATGTTTGACCGACCACGTCCTCCGCCTTGTCCATCGATAACCACCACAACCATCACCAAAAGGGTCTGCGCCTCATCCTCTACCCGTTCGCCACCACTACACCCAACTCGACGCCCTCCCATACATGTCGATCTGCTACCTTCCAACTCACGACATTGACTGTTGCTTTCTACGGTGGTGCACCAGTGATCACCAACCCAAAGCCATCCGGTGCGCTATGCCATTCTGAACGTTATGCACTCCTCCCCTCTGCTTGAAAGCCCCCACGTTGATTACCATTCATGCCCTAGCTCGCTGTATAAAACGTCGATCACCCCAACAATGGTGCGCACCCATTTCTGTGCATAGCAGGTTGAAGTACACAAGATCTTGAGTCCAATGAATCCAACACTATCCAATTCCGTGAAGCAATTTGCTTGAATTAATTGAATGAAGATTTAAGAAGTGGCGGCCTATTTATTTGCAACAGCCGATGAAGAAATTTAATTAGGTCTTAAGAAACTTGAAGGGAGGGTATTTATAAGGAAAAAGGTTTAGATATTTGTTAGGATGGATTTCCTTTGTTTTCCCATAACGAAGTTTTTACACTACTCGTTACACCAAATTCATTATATTAAGAACCACCATGGACAGAAATAAAAACACCGTTTTATTCAGTAATGTGCCACGGTTCCAAAAATATAATAATATAGGTCCATTAACTTATTCTGTGAAACCCCGAAATGTTGATTACAGGGTGCAAAATACTCCAAATAAAAAGTTGCTTATTTAATTAATTAAAAATTACCATAAAATTCTAAAAATTAAATTATCCCTATGTCTTAAAAGAACCTTGTCTAAATTCGAATCCGATATCTAGTTATATCGGATAAACCGTTATGGTCGATAAACGATTCTATAACGACTATTTCAAAATTTGATTTAGCCGTAAATCAAAATCTACACAATGAAATCCTGATTTTTCTCTTCCACTAGAAAGATATACTCCACCAGCTCTGAACGTTTCTTGTTTCACAGAAATCCGATTCAAAACGGACCCTGTATATCCAGTTGAAGTTCAAATCGCCAAATAGCGAACTACCGTGCCGTTACACGCTCGTTTATAATTATATTATAAACTATACGTTCAACTGTCGACAATTGAATATATTTGTTCATATAATTCAACTCTAAACTGAACTATATATTGTAAATAATCCAATTCACACTATATTGTGAATTCCACTATTTTATTATTATTTCTGAATTAAATATATTATTTAGTTTATTATTTTAATTAAATATTCACCATTATTTAATTCAACGACCATGAAATCCTTTTAATCACCTTTTACATAATTAAATAAATTAATTATTATATCGCTGAAATACGGGTCATTACATTTTTCCCTACTTAAAATAATTTCATCCTCGAAATTGCTAAGGTAGAAAACAAACCCCATCGCCGGTTAAAACTTATTTGTTCACTACTTAATTCCAATTTCAACTGAACCCATTTAAATTCAATTAAATTATTAATTAATCCTTATTAACGAAAAATTTCAAAAATCCTGAAAATTTTCTAACACCTTAACTTTCCGAAAAATTTCGCCAGCACCTCCTTTGTATTGGTCAATAGGTCAAACTCCAACTCGCCTCTCTGGGCCATCTCCAACCCAAAAGAAAATCAAACAGCCAAGCGGCATGCCAATTCGGCTCATAAATCTATCCATAAAAAAATATAAACTGGTACCTTTTTGTTGGGCATATCAACTCTATCACTTCCATATGCTATCGACTCAACATATACCAATGTTATCCCAATCAAATTCTGATCAATTTATCCTCAACACGGCCATTCGCTTATATCCAAAGCAAATCCCATTTCAACTCAAGTTCAATTCTTGATTCCGAACTCTTAACTCGATTATCCAATCACATATCAAATTCGAATTCACCAATCCAATTTGTCTCGATATCATTCTAATTCAGTTTCAGTTACCACTTAACTGACCTTATTTTAATTCCAATTTGCTTTCACAAGTATTATTTAACTTGTTTTTAATTCATCAATCTCTCCTTGGGAGTTTTTAAACAGCTTCGTTTTCATCAAAAATCAAACAAACCTTTTTGAAATTCAAACAACTTGTTTTCGCAAAACATTTCAAAAACAAAATCTTTGGTAGTAATCCATCACTTAGCAACTCGAAAATGAAAACTAATGATGTCGCGATTCATCATCAGGGTTATTTCCCAGCCATCGAAGTGACTTCAATACTATATTACTTTCAAAACCATTTCTAAACACTTCTAATTTGAAATATATTTCAAAATACTATTCACAGTGCTTGTAAAACAATTTAAAATCTCCCAGGATTTTAAAATTCTCATATATTCAATGCAAATCCATTACAAACACTTATTCAAATTTCCAGAGTTTTAATTTCAATTCTGATTTAAATTTCAGATTTAATTCACTTCGTAACACTTATACGAATTCTACTTGGTTATATATATAACCATCTCCATTATAATCTTACTCGGTTATAATAACAACCAATATATCCAATATATTATAATCATTTCAACATAAATCCTTTATAACAAAAATATAATTTGGGTAAAATTATTTTATTTACCCTCTTTTCAAAACATACCATGACGGTTCATCGTATTCAAGTGTTTACCAACTCCTACCGATACAGTGGATCAAACTGATCGACCAGAACTCATAAACAACACAACCAATAAATCTCCACAATATAAAACCATTTTTATATCAAATAACAAACACATTCACTCGTATATATACACTCAAACTCAATCTAGGGTATTACTAACCCCATCTCTACTGAGTCACGCCACAGAGCCAAGGTAATTACTTAACCTTATGCTCTGCTACCAACTGTAATGACCCGAAAATTAGCGATCTTGGTTATCCGATATACAACACATATCGAACATCCAAGGATCGAAAATAATCGAATAGTTTTTGAAAGAAATTAGAGGGTGAGGAAAGACAAGATAGAAACTTAGAATAGAAGAAGAAGAAGAACACAACATCAGAGTAACACGAACCTCACAGCGGAACGAACAACATATAATAGATAACATATCTTTGAAATAAAAGATTGTACTTAAATATACATATCATTATCAAAGTACAACACTTACAACACATCGGAAATAACTATAGCTATAAAATCCTGAAGCCTCCTGGTCCAAGCTCTCCTGGTATATCTGAAAAATCCTGACTACTTAACTTCCCGTACAAAATTGGGCACCCAAGAGTTTAGGGAAAACAAAACAAAATAAACTCCGGGTCAGTCATGGGACTGGTATGAGTAAAACAGTTTAAAACAGTTTGAGCAATGCAACGATATCTCATAAGACCACGCCGTATAACGGAACGGGTTTTTCCCTTATGAGAATCCAAAATATCTTTATATCAAAAACCTTTTGATATTATAATAATGTCTATCAACCACAATATAATAATCATCTAGCAAAAACGCTTTCATCTCACGTTCTACATATATAGTATACAATCAAAACCGCAAGCACGTATTGGGTAATGGATTTCCAACTATGACAAGGTATGGAACCACCATTCGCTAGTGTACCTCTAGAGAAGAATACACTGGGTCCAACAAGAACATCTTGCAACCCGGCCACACATGACCGACCACTCATTTCGCTTGAGTGTATCGAATGTATATCACCAACGGTTGGGATCAGCAACCGTTTCCCGAATGGGACAACATCAACAATAGATTTTTAGAAGTAAATGAAACTCTAGATCAGGTGATTATACACCCTAATAGGTACGACCTACATAGCCATGCTGCCTGCCCGATTTCTGTCATTTACCAGATGTGAGGCTAGAAGCTACGCTTATCTTATACCTGTCACATCTTCACTCACTTAGAATGTCACATCGTCATACCCGCCAAATCACAAATTGACTTATCCAAAAATACCACGGGTATAAAGCTAAGAGAAACGAATTCCTTCACCACCAACGTAAATACGTTTGAAATGATCAACTTACGTGATCTACCAGATATACTCTGTCAGACCTTCATCCATACAAGTTGTCCTGGGACTGGACAAACCGAAGGCACTATTCAGTATGTCCATCTTAGCCATTGTTATCTAAGATTTATACAACAGCCCTTGCACTTTACTCCGTCTTCAATAATCTTTGGCATATATGATTCGCAACGCTTATGCCAATACAGAGTGGTTCTTCGGATAATAATCCAACCGGTCTCTCCATATTAGCAACGTTAAAATGGTCAAAAACTTCGACAGTCGGTGAGTTAACTATCAAAGAAAACACGTGTGCAAACAATGATATTATTTCCAAATAGAAATTCTATCGATCAAATCATGAACCATATACATATATTCTCATTTTCTTTGTTTAGAAAATATACGTTATTATCACCGGAAAACATTTCCATGGCTTAATTACGTATCACTATTCTTCCACGTCTATCAGACTCTAACTATAAACTAACAAGAGAACAACTTCCTAAGTATAAACCCCGAAGGCTGAAACCAACATCAGATCGATACACAAGAAACCATTCAACTTATTAATCTTTAGCCAGTTTCTAATTTCTATTTAACTCCATTTGATTAACTATGTTCGATTAACTACTTTCGATTTACTCGACTAGACTAACCATATTCGACTAACTCGTTTCAAATAACTAAATTCGATTAAACTCCTTTTCATTAACTCTATTTACTTTCCCAATAAATATTCCTTATCCAATAATTCCCTTTTTACAGTTTTTAACAGCGTTTATTCACTTATCAAATAATCCCCTTTTAATAGCGTTTATTCACTTATCAAATAATCCCCTTTTCTTTATTTATTTTCTAAATAAATAAATCCTTTATATTTCCTATTTATTTCTTAAGTAAATAATCCCTTTATAATATCTTATTTATTTACCAAATAAATAATCCATTTAAAATGTCTTACTTATTTGTCTTAATAAATAATTTACTTTATAAATATTCCATTTATAAATATCCTTTTTATAAATATTTCGTATTTATAAATATTCCCGTACATAAAATCTTCTTTGATTTTATAGATAATTTCTATTTTATAAATTCCTTTGATTTTATAAATATTTTATTTTCAAATATCACTTTGAAAATTCTCTTATCAACATTCCGGTATGTTATGGTATTTAACATATCAAATCATGATGACCAATATCGTCCAAACATATATAATCGCCAACAGATTATATATCACATCATATATTCAATTATATGAAACAACAGTATTTTAAATATTGAGGAGTCCAGTTTGACCCCTCCAACCTATTTCCCTGCATCACAGATGTTACACAATATAATCAACATCACTTTTAGTTCAATATGAAATATTCTGTTAACAGAATGAATATATATAGATTTAACGGTTTATACATATAGATTTAATTTCCACCAACTGACTAGCAATTCAATCAAATAGTCAACACACAGTCAATCAGACGATTTTTAACAATTCTAAAAATACAACATGAAAATATAAACTGTTCAGAGTTAGTCAGATTTACTCACATTGGACGATCATCGTTAATAACAATAACCATCGCTTGATTCAGATGGACAATTTATTTTGCTATAAATTGTAACGAGCTCTGATGGACTTCCAGTTAGTTCCATCGTGTAGTGTCCGTCCATATGATCCCAACACAAATTACGGTTTATCAATCAGACTCCGAACGAACCAGATACCATATTTAGAAGTTAAAATGAGTTTTAAAACAAAATTAACTTTAACTTTAATTATTATTTAAATTGACCCACCCCTTCTTTTCTCAGTCACGTGCCCTGAGCACTCCTTCTTCCTCTCTGTTTTAGAAATCGTGATTCCTACTTACTGTAAAAACATTGACCCCATGTTTGACCGACCACATCCTCCGCCTTGTCCATCGATAACCACCACAACCATCACCAAAAGGGTCTGCGCCTCATCCTCTACCCGTTTGCCACCACTACACCCAACTCGATGGCCTCCCATACATGTCGATCTGCTGCCTTCCAACTCACGACATTGACTATCGCTTTCTACGGTGGTGCACCAGAGATCACCAACCCAAAGCCATCCTGTGCGCCATGCCATTCTGAACGCTATGCACTCCTCCCCTCTGCTTGAAAGCCCCCACGTTGATTACCCATTCATGCCCTAGCTCGCTGTATAAAACGTCGATCACCCCAACAATGGTGCGTACCCATTTCTGTGCATAGCAAGTTGAAGTACACAAGCTCTTGAGTCCAATGAATCCAACACTATCCAATTCCGTGAAGAAATTTGCTTGAATTAATTGAATGAAGATTTAAGAAGTGGCGGCCTATTTATTTGCTACAGCCGATGAAGAAATTTAATTAGGTCTTAAGGAACTTGAAGGGAGGGTATTTATAAGGAAAAAGGTTTAGATATTTGTTAGGATGGATTTCCTTTGTTTTCCCATAACGAAGTTTTTACACTACTCGTTACACCAAATTCATTGTATTAAGAACCGCCATGGACAGAAATAAAAACACCGTTTTATTCAGTAATGTGCCACAGTCCCAAAAATATAATAATATAGGTCCATTAACTTATTCTGTGAAACCCCAAAATGTTGATTATAGGGTGCAAAATACTCCAAATAAAAAGTTGCTTATTTAATTAATTAAAAATTACCATAAAATTCTAAAAATTAAATTATCCCTACGTCTCAAATGAACCTTGTCTAAATTCGAATCTGATATCTAGTTATATCGGATAAACCATTATGGTCGATAAACGATTCTATAGCGACTATTTCAAAATTTGATTTAGCCGTAAATCAAAATCTACACAATGAAATCCTGTTTTTTCTCTTCCACTAGAAAGATATACTCCACCAGCTCTGAACGTTTCTTGTTTCACAGAATTCCGATTTAAAACGGACCCTGTATATCCAGTTGAAGTTCAAATCGCCAAATAGCGAACTGCCGTGCCGTTACACGCTCGTTTATAATTATATTATAAACTATACGTTCAACTGTCGTCGATTGAATATATTTGTTCATATAATTCAACTCTAAACTGAACTATATATTGTAAATAATCCAATTCACACTATATTGTGAATTCCACTATTTTTTTATTATTTCTGAATTAAATATATTATTTAATTTATTATTTAATTAAATATTCACCATTATTTAATTCAACGACCATGAAATCCTTTTAATCACCTTTTAAATAATTAAATAAATTAATTATTATATCGCTGAAATACGGGTCATTACAAAAAGCCTATCATTTGCAACGTAACACATGACCTATAAGTCCATATATGTGTCACAGACTTCCAGATTGTAACCGAAACAGTGACAAAAGTGCATCCCAAACCACATGTTCTCACTTATTAGTTTAATACAAGTTAATTAATTTCACATTGTAGTAACTTCAATTGAACAAGTTCACAAATAACTGACATAGTAAACAATGTGTCCATACAACATGTTTTATCACATCATTTAAATCACTTCATCTTTCTCTCGAAGAGTGCAAAAACGTGTGACTTGATACGAAAATATATTTACTTCGAGAAAAAGGAGTTCAAAACGATTTTCGAAAGTCCTGTAAATGATTTGATTTTAAAATTTCTTTATAATAGGGATTGTATATATAAATAACTTTAGTAATAATTTACTTTATAAATCGATATATAAAATATATACTTCAAAAATTGGTTTCGAATCAAAATTCTTGTTAAATCGATTATAAAACACATGCACAAAATCAAAAAATTCAAACAGAAATTCAACAAAATCAGTATGCAACAAAACTCAAATAAATTTATCAATCCGCAATACGAATTGACTTTAGTGTCGTCTCTCCAATTTTATAGGAATTAGCCTTTGAAACAGCTCAAATAGGGTATTGAAATCACAAAATAATGTAGTTGAGAATTAGAGAAACAATGCTCAAAACATCACAAAACAAATTATAAATGGCTCGACCACGATGTCTAAAAATGAACGCACCTAGGTTGACCACAGACATGGTATAGGTCGACCTTAGTGTCGACCTATTAATTCCCAGGTTCGACCTGTAGGTCGACCTTATTAGGTCTCTGATTGACCTATTAGTTACGATTTTCTATAGGAAATTTTCCTGCTTTGATTAAATTTTTGAGCATAAATACAACGTGGTTTCAGATCAAACTTTGGCTTGATTTCAAGTGTGCACATAGGGAGACTCATGGACAATAGTTCAAAATAATTTTGACATGGATTAGGGGTAAAATGAGAGATCAACAAGCTGAAGATAAACATAAGCAATATAGTTACTGTAAACTTGAAAAGCTCAGTTTTTTTATAGTAAACCAAAAACAACAAAGGAAATCACACACATGTAGGCTTGATTAAGATAGAAGTGTAAGATTTAACTCAATTTAAAATGATCAGCAGCTATTTAGCAAGCAAAATAGAGTCTTTTTACTTCAAGGGGGCTTCAGATACCTGTAGGAAGAAGAAATACAAACATGCGAAGAAGAAGAAGAAAAACTTATAATAATTTTTCTTTTCAAATCACAGAAATTGATGAAATTATTACTGTTTTTGATTGATTGCCTGAAAGATTTCAACAATGCAAGCTCTCTTAAGTTTTAATTTGAAAAGCACTTGGATTTTGCAAATTTGGAAGAGGGATTTTGATTTCTCCTTATCTGGAGATTTATAGAGAAGAAGAAGAAGGAAGGAGAAGAAACGTACGTATTGTACATATTTTCTCGCTTTAGCCTATTCTAATATTTTAGCATTTGGTTTTGGATTTGGACCCAAAACCCACCCAATAAGGTTATGTACCACTATATTATGTTAATTATGTTATAATTAACATGTTTCACATCATATTAACACATTTTAACAAATATTTACACAAAATAACCCATATCTTACATATTTCAACTTTATAAAAATAACAACATGTTTTACAATTGATTTAAACTAATATGATTTCAAAATACAAAAAACAACTTAAAACTTGCATTTTTAATTAAATGGTTTATTTACATTTGCATTTGTTTAACCTAACATTTTAGCACCAAAATTACAAGAATTTCATTCTCTTTTCTAAATTAACATGGCAACCATGTTAAAAATATTTGTACGCTGGAATACTGATTTTAATCAGTATCCACATTTTATTATTTTCAGTCACAACCTACTTTAATTTAAAATTCCTTTTAAACAATGAAAATCACCGTTTAACAGTAATTTACAATATTAATGCATTTTATTAAATAAGAAATCTTTGAATGATTTTTTTTACCACAAACTCACATTATAATTTTTTTATACTTTATTTTCTTCATATTTATGTTTTTCAACCAACTAATGTTGAATTAAATTATTTTATCAGTTTATTAAATTTATTTTACTAACATATTACTCACATTAACCCCAGTTCCCATTGTTATTCAATAACAATATTTATAATATTTTTCT
Source organism: Allium sativum (assembly GCA_030737875.1). Taxonomy (NCBI): domain Eukaryota; kingdom Viridiplantae; phylum Streptophyta; class Magnoliopsida; order Asparagales; family Amaryllidaceae; genus Allium; species Allium sativum. The sequence continues at coordinate 20,660,878 of CM060909.1, read as the reverse complement.
CTCAAAATTCTTATTTATTTCCTCAATTCTCAAGTTATAATCATCATTATAATTTGTTTACACATGTAATCAAAAAATCAAGCTTGTTACAGACTCCTCCTTATGAAAATTGCATCCTCTCAATTTCTAGTGAAGAAACGTACTCAGCACAATTTATTTAATTTCGAAAAAGAAAATAAATAAGCTTGGGTTAAGAGTACTCACCCTCAACAACGAAAGAAAGAAAGCCAAGGAATGTTTGCTCAATAAATTCCCTAGTTTCCCAAGCACAATCCTTAGGGTCAGAGGATCATTGAATCTTTATAAGCCAAACATCTTAATTTCAAATGTGCTTACCTCCGAAGCAATCACCTAAATAGGATGTTACATGATAGACAAGTCAGATGAGGTCTCAAGCTCTTGCAAAATATGATTAATAGCTGAATCTGAATCACAAAGGCACTTTTAGAGTTGAGATATGTGAAATACATCATGAATGCTAGATAAATGAGCTGGAAGCGATACATGATAAGCAAGTGGTCTAATACATTTGGTAACACGTGATGATCCTATACATAGGAGATAACCTCCCAGTCCGATTGAAGTGCATTACCCCTTCATAGGATAAACACAATTAAATACAAGATCCTCAATAGCAAACGCTAATGGTTTCCTATGGTTTCCTGTGTAGGATTTTCGCCAGCTCTAAGCCCCTTTCATTCTTTTTCAGATAATATCAATATTCTTAGAAGATTCGGGAATAGAGTTGGGGCCTGAAATCAATTTATCCCCAAACTTCAACTAACAAGATGGTAATCGATATGCCTTTCTGTATAAGGGTTCTAAAGAGCCTTACCGATACTAGAAAAAAACTGTTGTTGTAAGTAAACTCAACAACGGTAGGTGTCTTCTCATTTACCATCAAAATCAAGAATACTAGTGTAACGACCCGGAAAATCCGAACCAATTTAAAAATTTTATTTTAAGTAATTTGGTGGAAAAATGTGGCAGAAATTAAAATTTTCATTTTTTTAAATAATATTAAAGCCAGTGAAAATAGTCAATTTTCAAACGATCTCTGTTTTCGACGAAACCACTTTTTTTGGAACCGGAATGTTGAATTATTGCTAGGTTTCAATTTTTAGAATTTTTCGAATTAATATGTGAGCGTGGCGAAGGAAAATGTGTTTGGTCGATTACAGTCAAATTTAATCGACTGAAAAATAGCTATTTTTCAAACAGTCTCGGAATTCGACGAAATTAATTTTGTTAGGACGTATCGTCATAACATAGACAAATATATATTTTTCTGGATTTTTCTGAGCCCGTATGTGGCCTCAGTAAATTTATTTGTGCGAACGAATTTATTTAATAAAGGAATTAAATATTAAATTAAATAATACAAGCCACAGACAACCGTTTGGGCTGATGGGACCTGGCCCGTTGGATCCGGAACATGGGCTATTGCCTAGGGACACTTTCTGCTAGACTGAAAACGGATTGGTTTAAGAGTTATGGATTTTTTTGTAAAAATACAATTAAAGTATTATAAAAAAAATCAGAATTTCATAACCCTAAACCCTATTCACTATTCGTAGCCGCCGTCACCCTTGAACAATCCATGGCCGACATGCTCAGAACTTCCCCCATTAAAAACTCCTCATCCACCAACTTCCAGGCCACAATCTCCATACCATATCGAAGCCCTTTCCACCACCTCCACATCCATACGGGGGTTGACCCGAACCAACGCCTGGACATCGAGAACTGGGCTCGCAAACAGGCACCGTTGCGACCGGAAATCCACCTCCCAGGGCCGCGCGAGTTGGACGTGTACCCCACCGCCTGGAGCGCCTCTCCGAGCTCCCCATCGTGACGCCCGCCGATCAGCACCTCGGTCCCTGTACGGGCAGCGAACTCGAACCCTAGGTTCGAACAGAATACTTGAAACCACGACCGAGAACTCTGATAGGTTAATTCTTTAATTAATCAATTAATTAATTAATTTAAATTGTTTTAAAATTTGATTTAACCATAACTGATTCGTTTCAACTCAGAATTTGACGATTTCGGAAGCATTGGAATTGTAACAGCGAATAGAACGTGTTGAGACTGAAACGGGACATTCTGAACAGTTTGAAATTTTGACAAGATCTGCAACGACGGTGAGATTTCTAAATTTTAATAATTAAATAATTTAATTCTATTTGTTATGTGAATCATTGTATGTTATTGTTTCTGATCTACGATGTTGTGGTTGTTGTATGGTTGATTAATATTCGTTGTGATATCATGATATAGCATGTCAGTTTAGATCTATAAAATTCTGATGTATTCTCTATAAAGTTCTCATTTTTATTGGTTTTTTTTTGTTTCTTTTTTTATTTTTATCCCTTTATAGGAATAAAAAAATTGAATCTTGTTTGTTTTACAAACAAAAAAATGAATTTTTGAATCTTTATTTTATTTTTTTTACAAAATAAAATGAAAAATGGAATCTTTGTTTGTTTAACAACAAATACAACAAAAGTTGAATCTTTATTTTTGATTTGCAAATAAAACAAAAGTTGAATCTTTATTTTTGATTTGCAAATAAAACAAAAGTTGAATCTTTATTTTTGATTTGCAAATAAAACAAAAGTTGAATCTTTATTTTGTTTATGATTTATAAAATAAAGAAAGTTTAAATCTTTTAAATTTTAATTAAAAGATAAATTAAGGTTAGATATTTTATTTGATTTAAAAATAAGGATTTGATATTTTATTTGATTTACAAATAAAATAAAGATGAGACCTTTTATTGTGATTCATCAAGTTTATACACCAAATCATATATTATGTTGTATGTGCGGACACTGAAATGACGATGTTGGGTAGATAGAAATGGTTGGACCAAAAACCATATTATTATATTTGTGGATATTGAAAACTACGATGTTGGGTAAATAGAAGTGGTTGGACAAAACCCATTATTTTTGGGTTATCATATTTTGACACCAATTTGACATATGAGTTGGATAAGAAAATATCCTCTATAAAGAAACATGTGCATTAAGGAATAATAATTAGAAAATTTGTATTTTTTTCTGACGTAATTAAGAAAGAAAGAAAATCTACATTTTTCTATGTTAAAATATAAGATTTACATTTTCCTATGTGAAGATGAAAGATTTACATTTTCCTATGTAATAATGAAAGGTTCACATTTTTCAATGTAAAAGAATTTACATTTTTCATTGTAAAAGAAAAAGAGATAAAATATTTACATTTTATAAAAAAAATCATTTTTATGTCTTTAAAAATAGATAGGATAAAAAAATTCATTCTTATGTCTTTAAAACAGATAGGATAAAAAAGTCCATTTTTATGTCTTTAAAAACAGATAGGATAAAAAGTCCATTTTTTATGTCTTTAAAACAAATAGGATAAAAGAACATTTTTATGTAATTAAAGAAAGAGTACATGTCTAAACATCATTTTTGTCGCATTAGAATTGGCGAACAAAAATGTCATTTTTATTGAATATAGAATTTACAATGTTGAAAACATCATTTTTGTCGCATTAGAATTGGCGAACAAAAATGTCATTTTTATTGAATATAAAATATACAATGTTGAAAACATCATTTTTGTCGCATTAGAATTGGCGAATAAAAATATCATTTTTATTGAAAGTAAAATTTACAATGTTAAAAACATCATTTTTTGTTGCATTAGAATTGGCGAACAAAAATATTGTTTTTGTAGAATAAAGGAATGAATTTTAATAAAGGGAATCGCTAAGTGGTTTATATATATAAATATAAAATTTAACGAAACGAGAGCGGCAGTTCGTGTATCGACAATCGTAACTTCAAACGATTATATAGAAAGATCCGACCATTGGATTTTCCCAAAACTGGAACCGTTATGACCGCTTTGGGAAGAGCTTTCCAACGATATAAATTTCACCAAAATCCGACGGTTAGATTTTAAGATATTTGTAAATCAAACTTTGGTAAAAACAGCGCCAAGGCCGCCCATTGACCCGAAACGTCGTTGATTTATTTCGAGCTATTTTAAATAAATAAAAATAGCATTAAATAGTTATAAATATATATGAAATGTTTTAAACTATAATTATGCGACAATTATTTGAAAAGATCGAGTTTAACTCATTTCAAATAATTGAACGGTGATTAAATCAAAGATGTAACAAGACGGTGTAGAAGACCGACGATCTTCACATCGAATGGACGATGACTATTGATGCCTTGGACTGATTTGCTCCCAACACAGTGTTGAAGCAGTAATTGTCCGGACGTGTGTGTTGGTCGTGCAGATAAGCGAGAACCTTTTTGGTGTCTCCGGTTTCGTTCAGACCCAGAACAGACTTGTAAATGGATGCGTGTCTGACGTTTGAGCTCATCCCATGTAATTAAACCAATTTCTATTAATATATGTCTGTTTGGTGGTAGAGAATTTATCCTTTACTTAACACCCTGATACGTAGTAATAGTTATCGATCGCATGACGTTGAATTGTCAACGTGGCACGCCAAGATGCTATGATCAAGGCTTTGTTGTAAAGCAGGCCTTATGGCAGATGATCAAAGCACTACCTGATTAGGCATAGCTTTGTGTATAGCGTGACTTCGCGAGCCTCACACCCCAGTATGAGTCAAAAACGGGATATGGATCGTAGGGAGTGCACACGTTTCTTTCTAGCTAGGAGTGGTGTTTGGGCTTTGACACGGCCCGACATTTTACTTATGTGGATTATGGATTGAGGTACCTCGGGTTTTTTTAGGCCGGAAGTGGTCATATTATAGGTCCAAAGGGACCGGGAAACGTGTGTTCAGGCATAACTAATCCACTACCGTTAGGTGGGGACCGGCCCTACCGCATCCAATGGTTCACTGCGGGGGATCCTGAGGCATTTGCTAGAGTGTCTCGAATCGGAAGAGGACGATCCCTAGCCTTGACTTCATGACAGAAAACCAATTCTCAATATGACATAACGGTTTTGATTGTAAACTTATATACGGCGGCATAGTATATGGTACCTATGCCGTCTAGGATTGATATATTTATTTTGAAGTATTTTAATATTACTTAGACACTAATAATAATATTAAAATATTACTTTTCACGTATTAAGCATGTTTGATCATCATAAGGGAAAACTCTATCCTCCTGTGTGCATCGCATTGTGTGATAGGACATGAGTCTTATGATGATTTTATTTTTCAAAAGTCATTTCGCTGTTTTATACAAACTTTATAAACTTATGCACTGGTAATCAAATGGAGTAAACCCGTTCCGCGTTAGCGGCATGGTCCTGTGATTCGCCATATTGATAGTTAAGTTAGTTAAGAATTCTCACACCAGTCCCATGACTGACTCGTAGTTTGTTTCACTTTTGCAAACTCGGGTGCCCTCTTTCCACACGGGCAGCCAATTGACAGGTTCAGGTGATACCTTCTGATTGGAGCTTGCTTGGACGGAAGAAGAAGAAGACCTTTTCTCTAGTTTTTACTTCTGCTTGAGACATTTTACCTTTTGTAGCTTTGATGTATGTGATGAAGTTTGAGACTTGTTTCTTTCCATTTGAAAACTTATTTCCCTTTTTGTTGAGACTCCTTATTTGGCTAAGTTGTATCCTGTACTGAGTACTGTGATGTATTGGATATTATGATGCTAATGACATTTATTTCCGCTGAAATGGTTTGTGTGTTATGATAATTATCCGAGATCTGTTTTTTTGTTGTAAATATGTTGTATTCCAATATGATTATCCTTACTTTCGGTCTACAGAAGTTTGGAGTTATCACAGTTGGTATCAGAGCCTAAGGTTAACCTTAGCTTCGGAATATAACATATTTAGATCAATTCGTCTAGATAGAATCCACATTATTCTAAGACGAGTAGCTCATTAGAGATAGGACTAGTAATGTCCTAGAATGAGCACAGCAGAATAGCACATATTTATCAGCCATTATATCATCATCTTTTCATCTCGTCCTTATCCTATCTTTTCTTGAAAATTCTCATTTTTGTTGGTCTGGCTCTTTCCTTGATGGTACAGACTGATTTAAATGGATACTAGAGCAAGAACAGCCCGAGGTGGAGCTCGAGGCGGGGCTAGAGGAGGTGCCCGAGTAGGAGCTGGAGGGCAAGCTAGAGACGAGACCTCCATCACTCAGAAACAACATACTTCAGAGGTCGTAGCCGAACCACCTCCACCTCCACAGCCTTTCAATTTGGAGAGAATGTCAAAGAAATTCAAAAACCTTGGAGGTGTACCTTTTACGGGGCGAGAGTCTGCGATTCAGGCAGAAGCATAGCTTAAAGATTGCGAAAAGATCCTAGAAGGCTTGGAACCGGAAGATCAGCGAAAGCGTTACCTGGCAGTTTGGCAACTAAAAGAGGAAGCAGGGCATTGGTGGGATACAATCAAAATCTGCAATGACATGGCCAATATGTCTTGGGCCAGATTTAAGGAACTTTTCAATGAGAAGTATATACCCCCACAAGCTAGAGAGCGCCTACGCGAGCAGTTCTTTAACCTACAGCAAGGGAATATGACCGTTTCTGAGTATGTGAGGAAGTTTGATGAGATTTCACGATATGCTCCTAGTTTGATTCAAGATCCGGTAGAGAAGAACAAGAAATTTATCAAGGGTCTGTCAAAGAAATATTTGAACCGAGTCACTGCCCATATCAAGCTTCCTTTCAATGAAGTAGTAGAGATGGCGTGCCGCTATGAGGAAAATGATGAGTCTGGACCGCAAGATAGAGGGAAAAGACAAAGCAACAACCAGAAGGAGCAGGCTAACAAGAAACAGGAGGTGAGCAATTCTTCTACAGCTAAACCCCAAGGGAAGAAGAGGGATAGGAGCAAGGTGACCTGTTATAACTGTGGCAAGATTGGACATTTTGATTACGAGTGTAGAGCACCTAAAAAGGTCAAGAGAAATGATTCAGGCCCTAGTCAGAACCGTGGTCAGAGTTCCCAGAACCATGGTCAGAATCCTCAGAATCGTGGCCATAGTTCGCAGGACAAGAGGGAATGCTACAATTGTCATCAAAAGGGGCACATTAAGGCGAACTGCCCACTGCTAAGGAATGCTCAGGTGGCACATGTTTATGAGGGAGCATATACACCAACTTCGACTGAGGGGCCTAATAAACCCGATGTCTTAGGAGGTACGCTTAATATTAAGAACATCTCTATTACTGTCTTATTTGATACTGGTGCTGCAAGAAGCTTTATTTCTAAAGATGCAAGTAAAAAGTTGAAACTGAAACCAAGAAAACTCAAAAATTTGATTAGAGCTAATAGTCCGATAGGGGGTTCCCTCATTTTAGATCAGTATTGTAAAGTGCTTATCTCCTATTCTCGCTATCAGTTTCCTTTTAATATATAGTTATCTATCTCCAATGTATCTCCATTGTGGATATACATTTCCTTTATTCTACAAATCCGAGTATTATATATAAATCAATACGATACAATTACATCACTCACATGCAATTTTGGCTCATAAAAATATTTTTTTTGAAAATGTGAATACATCTAATTAAAAATTACAAGCAGGACATCAACCAAATAAATTTCGTACAACAAATATTTTAAGAGATGAAGTGTTCAAAATATAAAATACACAACCCTGAGACTAAAATAAAACAAAACATAAATCATAGAAACACGTACACAATTATGTTTTAATTATAACCATAACACAAAATAAAATGAGCACATGATTTAAAAGGTTGCACAATACAACATTCCTTTATAATTAAGTAGTTGAGTTTAGGTTAGCTATTTTAAGGAAATTTATATGTTAATTTAATCTTAAATATAAATTAAAAATTATATAATATATACATCCACACATACACACACATACATACACGTATCAGAAAATCGGACGGATATTTTTAGGATACGGATACCACTATAACCATATCCGTATCCGGAATGATTTTCGGATATCGGATATCCGTATCCGCATCTCGGATAACGGATATATTTCGTATTTTAGGATATGGATGCGGACGGATATCGGATTTTTCGGATATCCGTTGACAGCCCTAATTATATATCACCGGTACTCTCACTTTATTTCTAAAAACAACCAAACATCGTGTTAAAGTGATCAATACCGACTCCAATCTGATCCGAGTCAAATTTCAAAACTGATTCAGTTTCGATTTAACAGCCTTTTTCAAGTCGGACATCGTTCGGGTTTCGCCTTGTCAAATTTCTAAGTATTTTTCAAAACCGCACAATTATTTCCCATCTTGATTTTTTTTTAATAAAAAACAAACAAAATCCCCTATTAAAAACTCTTTTATTTATTTTTACTTGACGCTAAAAATTCTCGTCGCAAAGTGCTTCCAGATGGGAATTCCAATAAGGAAACTTATATCTTGAAAGTATTTCCTTCAAAATATATATTTATCCTCAAAATAATAATTCACATTTATTTATTTTTCCAAAATCTCATTGAAATATTTTCTTCTTCCCAAAAATGCGCTCTCTCTAGAGCGATTCTAGTATCAATTCCGCTCGTTATAGGGGATTTTCGCCCTATATCTAATGAGTTTTAAACCCAATAAGCCAAGTTTTATAAAAACCATAGTTCTGCTACCAAATGTAACAGCCCTCCATTTTGACCGCCCCAAGTCGGTAATTAAATCAACTCGAAGCGTTCAAAACGACGGATTGTTATTGACTAACATGATTTAAAAATGGAATTAACACAGAATCACTGTACACGATATTACAGCGGAATACATATTTTTTTTTTGTTAATAAAATCAGAGTTTTACAATGTTTGTATAGCGGAAAAATATAAATTAATACATAAATTTCTTTAAATAAAATTTATATTTATTGTCGAGCTTTGCCTCCACATTAAGAGCCAAAACCTTTGCATTTGTACACTTGGGGCCTGTAGCGGCTAAAGGAAGGAATATCAGTAGCAGTGAGGCGTTAGTTTCGACCTGAGTTGACGAACGGAGTGGAGGAGTTGCTACTATAATTGCTCGCTTTTTTCTCCACTGCATTTGAAAACAAAGCCTTGATCAATTGCATCTTAGCATGCCACATTGTCAGACTCTACCATATCATTGATCATCTACCAATATATATATATAACCTCTAAGTTCATACGTCTTAGAGAAGGGTGTTAAGTGAAGAATAAATTCTTCACCACCAAACAGAAATATATAATCAGTAGCGTTCAACAAATACAGTAGAAAAGAATACAATGTCAGACACACAATCCATTTACAAGTCCGCTCTGGGTCTGAGCGAAACAACGTGTCCGTCGATTTCCAAATACGTTTGGACGATCATTACCAAATGCGGTTTTGATTGTATTACTAGTATGGAGGCATATCATATGGTACCTATGCTTCCTAGGATTGATACATTTACTTTGAAATGTTTTGAAAATATATATACACTAATAATAATATCGTTTTTATCGTATCAAGCATCTTTTGACCATTATAAGGTAAAACCCTATCCTCTGGTTTGCGTTGCATTGTGGATATACATTGGAGATATCCACAATGTATAAGGTAAAATCCTTTATTGTTTTTGTAGAATAAAGGAATGAATTTTAATAAAGGGAATCGCTAAGTGGTTTATATATATAAATATAAATATAAAATTTAACGAAACGAGAGCGGCAGTTCGTGTATCGACAATCATAACTTCAAACGATTATATAGAAAGATTCGACCATTGGATTTTCCCAAAACTGGAACCGTTAGGACCGCTTTGGGAAGAGCTTTCCAACGATATAAATTTCACCAAAATCCGACGGTTATATTTTAAGATATTTGTAAATCAAACTTTGGTAAAAACAGCGCCAAGGCCGCCCATTGACCCGAAACGTCGTTGATTTATTTCGAGCTATTTTAAATAAATAAAAATAGCATTAAATAGTTATAAATATATATGAAATGTTTTAAACTGTAATTATGCGACAATTATTTGAAAAGACCGAGTTTAACTCATTTCAAATAATTGAACGGTGATTAAATCAAAGATGTAACAAGACGGTGTAGAAGACCGGCGATCTTCACATCGAATGGACGATGACTATTGATGCCTTGGACTGATTTGCTCCCAACACAGGGTTGAAGCAGTAATTGTCCGGACGTGTGTGTTGGTCGTGAAGATAAGCGAGAACCTTTTTGGTGTCTCCGGTTTCGTTCAGACCCAGAACAGACTTGTAAATGGATGCGTGTCTGACGTTTGAGTTCATCCCATGTAATTAAACCAATTTCTATTAATATATGTCTGTTTGGTGGTAGAGAATTTATCCTTTACTTAACACCCTAATACGTAGTAATAGTTATCGATCGCATGGCGTTGAATTGTCAACGTGGCACGCCAAGATGCAATGATCAAGGCTTTGTTGAAAAGCAGGCCTTATGGCAGATGATCAAAGCACTACCTGATTAGGCATAGCTTTGTGTATAGCGTGACTTCGCGAGCCTCACACCCCAGTATGAGTCAAAAACGGGATATGGACCGTAGGGAGTGCACACGTTTCTTTCTAACTAGGAGTGGTGTTTGGGCTTTGACACGGCCCGACATTTTACTTATGTGGATTATGGATTGAGGTACCTCGGGTTTTTTTTAGTCCGGAAGTGGTCATATTATAGGTCCAAAGGGACCGGGAAACGTGTGTTCAGGCATAACTAATCCACTACCGTTAGGTGGGGACCGGCCCTACCGCATCCAATGGTTCACTGCGGGGGATCCTGAGGCATTTGGTAGAGTGTCTCGAATCGGAAGAGGACGATCCCTAGCCTCGACTTCATGACAGAAAACCAATTCTCAATATGACATCACGGTTTTGATTGTAAACTTATATACGACGACATAGTATATGGTACCTATGCCGTCTAGGATTGATATATTTATTTTGAAGTATTTTAATATTACTTAGACACTAATAATAATATTAAAATATTACTTTTCACGTATTAAGCATGTTTGATCATCGTAAGGGAAAACTCTATCCTCCTGTGTGCATCGCATTGTGTGATAGGACATGAGTCTTATGATGATTTTATTTTTCAAAAGTCATTTCGCTGTTTTATACAAACTTTATAAAATTATGCACTGGTAATCTAATGGAGTAAACCCGTTCCGCGTTAGCGGCGTGGTCCTGTGATTCGCCATATTGACAGTTAAGTTAGTTAAGAATTCTCACACCAGTCCCATGACTGACTCGTAGTTTGTTTCACTTTTGCAAACTCGGGTGCCCTCTTTCCACACGGGCAGCCAATTGATAGGTTCAGGTGATACATTCTGATTGGAGCTTGCTTGGACGGAAGAAGAAGAAGACCTTTTCTCTAGTTTTTACTTCTGCTTGAGACATTTCACCGTTTGTAGCTTTGATGTATGTGATGAAGTTTGAGACTTGTTTCTTTGCATTTGAAAACTTATTTCCCTTTTTGTTGAGACTCCTTATTTGGCTAAGTTGTATCCTGTACCGAGTACTGTGATGTATTGGATATTATGATGCTAATGACATTTATTTCCGCTGAAATGGTTTGTGTGTTACGATAATTATCTGAGATCTGTTTTTTTGTTGTAAATATGTTGTATTCCAATATGATTATCCTTACTTTCGGTCTACAGAAGTTTGGAGTTATCACAGTTGGTATCAGAGCCTAAGGTTAACCTTAGCTTCGGAATATAACATATTTAGATCAATTCGCCTAGATAGAATCCACATTATTCTAAGAAGAGTAGCTCATTAGAGATAGGACTAGTAATGTCCTAGAATGAGCACAGCAGAATAGCACATATTTATCAGCCATTACATCATCATCTTTTCATCTCGTCCTTATCCTATCTTTTCTTGAAAATTCTCATTTTTGTTGGTCTGGCTCTTTCCTTGATGGTACATACTGATTTAAATGGATACTAGAGCAAGAACAGCCCGAGGTGGAGCTCGAGGCGGGGCTAGAGGAGGTTCCCGAGTAGGAGCTGGAGGGCAAGCTAGAGACGAGACCTCCATCACTCAGAAACAACATACTTCATAGGTCGTAGCCGAACCACCTCCACCTCCACAGCCTTTCAATTTGGAGAGAATGTCAAAGAAATTCAAAAACCTTGGAGGTGTACCTTTTACGGGGCGAGAGTCTGCGATTCAGGCAGAAGCATGGCTTAAAGATTGCGAAAAGATCCTAGAAGGCTTGGAACCGGAAGATCAGCGAAAGCGTTACCTGGCAGTTTGGCAACTAAAAGAGGAAGCAGGGCATTGGTGGGATACGATCAAAATCTGCAATGACGTGGCCAATATGTCTTGGGCCAGATTTAAGGAACTTTTCAATGAGAAGTATATACCCCCACAAGCTAGAGAGCGCCTACGCGAGCAGTTCTTTAACCTACAGCAAGGGAATATGACCGTTTCTGAGTATGTGAGGAAGTTTGATGAGATTTCACGATATGCTCCTAGTTTGATTCAAGATCCGGTAGAGAAGAACAAGAAATTTATCAAGGGTCTGTCAAAGAAATATTTGAACCGAGTCACTGCCCATATCAAGCTTCCTTTCAATGAAGTAGTAGAGATGGCGTGCCACTATGAGGAAAATGATGAGTCTGGACCGCAAGATAGAGGGAAAAGTCAAAGCAACAACCAGAAGGAGCAGGCTAACAAGAAACAGGAGGCGAGCAATTCTTCTACAGCTAAACCCCAAGGGAAGAAGAGGGATAGGAGCAAGGTGACCTGTTATAACTGTGGCAAGATTGGACATTTTGATTACGAGTGTAGAGCACCTAAAAAGGTCAAGAGAAATGATTCAGGCCCTAGTCAGAACCGTGGTCAGAGTTCCCAGAACCGTGGTCAGAATCCTTAGAATCGTGGCCAGAGTTCGCAGGACAAGAGGGAATGCTACAATTGTCATCAAAAGGGGCACATTAAGGCGAACTGTCCACTGCTAAGGAATGCTCAGGTGGCACATGTTTATGAGGGAGCAGATACACCAACTTCGACTGAGGGGCCTTATAAACCCGATGTCTTAGGAGGTACGCTTAATATTAAGAACATCTCTATTACTGTCTTATTTGATACTGGTGCTGCAAGAAGCTTTATTTCTAAAGATGCAAGTAAAAAGTTGAAACTGAAACCAAGAAAACTCAAAAATTTGATTAGAGCTAATAGTCCGATAGGGGGTTCCCTCATTTTAGATCAGTATTGTAAAGTGCTTATCTCCTATTCTCGCTATCAGTTTCCTTTTAATTTGATCATCATGGAGTTTTCTGGATATGACATCATACTTGGTATAGATTGGCTAGCAAAATATGAGGCTGAGTTAGTATGTGCCGAAAGAATTGTCAAAGCTAAAACTAAACTCGGTAATGTATGTATCCCATGCCATGGCTCAGCCACCGACAGGAAAACATTCTGGTCTTCTCTAGAAGTTACCCCTACTTCTATTGAGGATATCCCTATCGTCAAGGATTACGCTGATGTATTCAAAGAAGTTGAGGGCCTACCTCCGCACAGAGAAATTAGCTTCATAATTGATTTAGCTCCAAATGAAAGGCCTGTCGTACATCCCATTCGGAGAATGTCGCCAAAAGAAAGAGAGGAGATGAAAAATCAAACCAAACAGCTTTTGTGGAAGGGTCTGATCAGACCAGCTTCTCAGAATGGGGAGCAGCAGTGGTGTTCGTCCCAAAATCAGATGGTACTCTCAGGCTATGTGTAGACTACCGTGACCTCAACAAACAAACTCCGAAAAAACAAATACCCACTGCCTCGTATAGATGACTTGCTTGACCGCTTGCATGGGGCACGAGTATTCTCTAGGATGGACCTAGCTACAGGCTTCCATCAACTTCGCATTACAGAAGAGTGTGTGCCTTTAACTGCTTTCAGAGGACCAGATATCTTTTATGAATGGCTAGTAATGCCCTTCGGTCTATGTAATGCTCCAACATATTTTGTTGATCTGATGAATAGAGTATTCAGAGATGTTTTAAATAAATTTGTGCTCGTGTTCATCGATGACATCCTCATCTTTTCTAAATCCACTGCTGAGCACGAACAGCATCTGAGAGAAGTCTTAGAGATTTTGCGAAGAAATGTGCTGAAAGCAAAATTTTCTAAATGCATATTCTGGCAAGAAGAGGTGAAATTCCTCGGCCATGTTGCATCAAAGGAAGGCATCTCATAAGATCCAAGAAAGATCCCTGCCATCCAAGAATGGAAGCAGCCTAGAACTCCCACGGAAGTCAGAAGTTTCTTAGGACTGGTTGGCTATTATCGGAAATTTGTCAAAGATTTTTTGAAGGTAGCTTGTCCATTGACAAACCTGACCAAGAAACATACAAAATTCAAGTGGACACTGGAGTGCGAGACAGCTTTCCAAGAGCTAAAGAAGAGGTTGACCAATGCTCCTATGTTGACCATCATAGATGGCAATCAGGATTTGAAGGTCTGGACCGACGCTTCTAAACAAGGTTGTTTCTTTTATATTAACATGTTAGAGATAACATTTTCCTTTAATGTCAAATCTCATTTTAACATGTTATCCCTTATTTATTTAAGGTATTGGTGCGGTGCTGATGCAAAGAGGCAGAGTAGTCGCATATGCTAGCCGCTAGCCGAAACCGCATGAGAAGAATTACGTCACACATGACCTTGAGCTAATGGCCATTGTGTTTGCTCTTAAAATATGGAGGCATTATCTTTTGGGTGAGAAGTTTGAAATTTACACGGATCACAAATCCTTGAAACACCTTTTTAGCCAAAAAGATTTGAATATGAGGCAGCAACGCTGGGTTGAATTTCTTGCTTCATATGATCTGGATATACTATATACTCTGGGAAAAGCCAACGTTGTAGCCGATGCACTCAATAGAAAGAATGCAGAGTGCAACAATCTCATTATCGCCAATCTCATTATCACTCCTACCCTGATTGATAAAGTCTCTGCTCTTCAGAAGAACGATAAATTTATTCAGAGGATTATCAAAAGAATTCAGGATGGCGAAACCACAAGTTTCCAAATTGACGACAAAGGGGTTCTGAGGCTATTAGGCCGAATCTGTGTCCCATACGACTCTAATCTCAGAAGGGATGTTATGGATGAATGTCATAAATCTAAGCTTAGTGTTCACCTTGGAGTGAGCAAATGTATCACGACCACAAGCGCACATTTTGGTGGAGGCCGATGAAGAGAGATATTTCTATTTATGTTGCTAGATGTCCCATTTGTCAGCAAGTTAAAAGTGATCAACAGAAGTTGGCCGGTTTGTTGCAACCACTGGGAGTTCCAGGTTGGAAGTGGGAGGAAATTTCTATGGACTTTATAGATGGCTTGCCCAGAAGCAGAAAAGGGAATGATAGCATATGGGTGATTGTGGATCGCTTAACAAAGTCTGCCCATTTCATCCCTGTTCGGTCCAATAGAACAGCTCGTAGTTTGGCATAGCTTTATCTTAAAGAGATAGTCAGACTACATGGGGTTCCCAAAAGCATTGTCAGTGATCGGGATCCATTATTTACCAGCAAATTCTGGGAAGCTTTTCAAGAAGAGCTTGGGACCAAGTTGAATCTGAGCTCTGCCTATCACCCTCAGACAGATGGCCAGACTGAGAGGGTGAATCGTGTTTTGGAAGACTTGTTGCGAGCTTGCATTCTTGATTATGGCGGTTCATGGGAGGACCACTTGCACTTGGTGGAGTTCTCCTATAATAATAGCTACCAAGCAAGCTTGAAGATGTCACCGTTTGAACTACTATATGGCATGCCATGCAGATCTCCGGCATGTTGGGTGGAGTCAGGCAATCGACTAGTCTTGGGCCTTGACATGGTTCGTGAAGCATCAGATAAGGTTGACTTGATTAAGAAGCGCTTGTTGACTGCTCAGAGCCGACAAAAGAGCTATGTTGACCAGCGAAGAAGAAATCTAGAATTCTCTGTGGGTGATCGAGTATACTTGAAGGTTTCTCCTTTGAGAGGCGTGATTCGTTTTGGGAAGACGGGAAAGTTGGCACCGAGATTCATTGCTCCATTCCCTATCCTAGAAAGGATTGGTACTCTCGCTTATAGAGTGCAGCTGCCTGACTAGTTGCCAGGGGTGCATGATGTATTTCATGTGTTGTAACGACCCAGAAAATCTGAACCAATTTAAAATTTTTATATTGGCTAAAATAATGGATTTTAAATATTTAAAATAAATATTTTAAATAATGGCAATGAAAAGTGAGTTTAAATCGACAACTGAAAATGAATATAATTAATTATAATTATAAACAAGGCCTGAAATGGCGCTGTAGTTTCAAAAATTGAATTCAAACTTTGTCGGACTGTACCGGGTGCAAAACAAAACGGATTTTAGTGAAACCAAAAATATTTAAATCTGTTAGTGAATACCTTTCTAACGAATCTGAAAAATCGAATTTTCATAGCGGAAAGCAAAAGTTATGGCCGAATGAATTTTCAGAAAGGTCGCTATGGAATTTATATAGCCCGTGAAGTTGGCCATTTTGCATACGACCTCGGAATTCGACAAAACCACTTTTGTTGGATCCGGGATGTGAAGTTATTGCTAGGTTTCAAATTTCATAATTTTTGAAGCTAGTATGTGAGCGTGGCAAAAGAAAACGTGTTTTGATCAATTACAGTTAAATTGGATCGACCAAAAATGGGCCTTTTTGCAAACGGTCTCAGAATTCGACGAAACTAGTTTTGTTGGGACCGTATCGTCAAAACATAGCTAGATTTATTTTTCTGGAATTTTCCGAGTCAGTTTGTGGCCCTGGCAAATTGAAATGTACGTTCAAATTAAATATTGAATGTTTTATATTTTAATTTGAAGGAAAACTGACTGAAACATTCGAACGGGCCTTCGAAACATATCCCATTGTGTTCGGAATGGGGGTAAAACGCTAGGGACGACAGTCGTTGGGTTTCTATTGGTGGTCGTGTCAGAAAACCCCTTTAAAACTTCCCCGACCAATCAGAATTTTTATATAAAAAAAGAAAATACTTTCTCTCTCCCCGACGATCGAAGGCGGAAACCTATTCGCAAGTTCATGAGCTTTTTCCGGCCGCCACACGCCTCGTTGACCCCCGACCCTTTGGAACTTTTTGTAGATCTCTCCGAGAGCTTCACATCCATAGCTGGTACGCCACCCCTCGTCGCCCCATCAGCGAGATTTCCTCCTCCAAAGTCGCGCCGTTCGCGGTCGATTTTCTCCTCCTCGCCGCCGCTGAGTTCGCCGCCGTCAGGGGTGCAGGCGCACCTCTCCAAGCTCGTCGACGTGGCATAGGCTGATTGGCATATCGTGCTTCGGATTGGGAGAAAAGATCAAACCTAGTATTGAACCATATTGAAAGGTATACAGCCAGATTTATTTTCAACAGTTTTAACACCTTCAAACCGTTGCAAACTTTGAAAAATCATATCTTTTTCGTTTCTTGACGAAATTCGATGAAACAGGAAACATCGTGACCGTGAGGACGTCTTCTACATTCTAGAAGAGACCACATATTTTTCTGAGCCTTCTGCTATTTTTGGTGGAGTGGAACCCAATGTGAGATTTCTAATTTATAAACAATATGGAAAACGACGATGTATAAATTATATAGTCGATGTATGAGTTATATAAGCGTTGTACACCTCTTGTATAAGCGTTGTATAAGTTGTACGTTCGATGTATAAGTTATATATGCGTTGTAAAAATTATATATGTGTTGAAATAGAAGAGAATTGCTATATATATATAAATAAATAAATATATATATATATATATATATATATATATATATATATATATATACACGCCCCTAGTCCACAAACCATGGACGATATTTATTGTTTGTGATTGGTGTGAAAATTGATTGATAGCGAATGGTTGTTTAGGATTGTTTGTGGTTGATATTGATTGATTGTGGTTGAAAAATACCCATTTGTGGTTGAGAAATATTTGGTTGAAACCACATAGGATTAGTTTGTGGAAATGAAATAAATATATACATGCCGCCTGCGTGCGAACTAGATGCACGATCCCTATTGTCAAAAACCGCGAGGTTTTAAGGTAGAGCGAGGAGCCGTACTAGGGACGGTCCCGGTTTTAACTACCCTGCCGTTATGCTGCCGAAATTTTGAATAATGTTCATGTGTTTGAATTATTTTCATTTGCTGAAACTATATTTATTCATTGAATAGAAAACCTTCATGTGTTGAATCGATATTCATTCGTTGATTAGAAATTCATGTGTTGAATGGTATTCGTGTTTTAAATATAAAAATCACATTTTATCTATATATAGAAACTATAGAAAACCTTCATGTGTTGAATCGATATTCATTCGTTGAATTGAAATTCATGTGTTGAATGGTATTCATATTTTGAAATAAATTGTTTCATAATAAAAATAACCTTTTATCAACTATATAGACTATGTAAAATAATCTCGTTTTAAAAGAAATTGTTTTATAATAAAAATTCTATTTTCATCACCTATATAAACTATATAAAATAATAGTGTTCTGAAATGAATTGTTTTACAATAAAAATCACATTTTTATTATATACATGAATTGTTGAAATGTGAAGTGTTAAAAATAGCAACTCGTTCAAATAAATATGCATGAGTTGAAATATTCATTAATTAGCTAATGATAGGATTTTTGCCTATGCATGCAACATTAGAATGAATGGTGTTTTTAAACCAAATGGAATCAAATATGAAGTTGAATGGAAAATGATAAGTGATAAGAACTGTATATATGTACATGCATATTTATTGAACAGGTTATAGCAAAGTGGCTAGAGAAGAGGAATAAAATTTTGTGCCCGACAAATAGGTACACATTTACTGTTTTGTTTGGGTGATGATTTTATGAGCCTGTTGGCTAGCCGCTTGGCTTTTTCTTTTTCTTTTTGACATGAGACGCCCATGTGGCTATTTGGGAATTTTCCCAGCCCCTCCCGTACAAAGGAGGTTATGGCGAAATTTTCCAAAATTAAAGGCGTTAGTGAAATATTTGAAGTGAAAACAATATTGAAATTGTTGAATGAACTATATTTATATAAATATATAAATATAAATAAAATTAAAACGAAACGTAGCCGTGCAGTTCGTGTTTTGAAACCGTGATTTCAAACAACTAGTGCGGGAAATCCGACCATTGGATTTTCCCGAAACCGCAACCGTTGGGTTCGCCTTGGAAATATCTTTCCAACGGCACCAACCTTGTAAAAATCCAACGGTTGGATTGTCTGGAATGTTTAATTCAAATCTGAAGAAAAACAGCGCCAGAAACGATTATATTTATATATATATAATTATATTTAATCGAATAACGACGCTGCAGTTCGTATTTTGAAATTGAAACTTCAAACGATTATACCGGGAGATCAGACCGTCGGAATTTCCCGAAACTGGAACCGTTGGATTCGTTTTGAAAAGATCTTTCTAATAATGTAAATTTTGTGAAGATCCAACGGTTAAATTTTCAGATATGTGTAAATCAAATCTGAAGAAAAACAACGCCACGGTCGCGTTATGGCCTGAAGCGTCGTTTTGAATAATTGGCTACTTTAAAATAAATAAAAATAGCGATAAATCGTTATAAAATATTATGAAAAATATGAATGTGATTTAGAAATTAACTGAAGGTTGGTTAAGTCGAATAATTTCCTGGGTGTTGATCTGATGTTGGTTTCGGCCTTCGGGGTTAATATTTGGGAAATCGTTCTCTTACTGATTGACGGTTAGTGACTAATGAATTGAAATGAGGCGTGTATATGTTAGTGTTGCACTTGTTTATTATATACGCGAGTTGCTCAGAAGGACCGGGTTTATCCCATTCTGAATAATTGAATCAACGATAATAAATCGAAGACGAAGACGATGGTAGAAGACCGGAGATCTTCACCTCGGTTGGATGGTAACCGAGGTCCTGATTGGGAGGCATCCCGAAATATGGATAATGAGTGGTGATCGTCCAGACGTACGTGGTGATCGAAGGGTTTGTGAGGTATTTAGTGCCTCCGGGTTCGTTCAGACCCAGAACGGACTTGTAAATGGACTGTGTGTCTGACATTGGATTTTATTCTGTGTTGATTGATCTCTATTAAATATACATCTGTTTGGCGGCGGAGGATTTATTCTTTTGCTTAACGCCCTTCTCTGAAATGCACGAGCTCAGGGGTTGTATATCGATGGACATCAGTCGCATGGCATGAATTGCCTGTGTGGCATGCTAAGATGTAGTGATCAGGGCTTCTGTTGAAAAGCAAAGTCTTGTGTTGATGATCAAAGAACCGCCTATGTGGCGTAGCTTTGTGTATAACGTGAAATCGTGAGCCTCACACCCGGTATGAACCAGAAACGGGAGGAAGGACCTCAGGGAGGACATGCGTTTCTTTCTAGCTAGGGTGGTGTCAGTGACCTACCAGCCCTGACATTTATATACTTTTCACCTGTGTGGTTGTTGCTGTTGCGAGGCGCCTCGGTTAGATCGGACGATCCGGGTCCGATGGAGTCATTCGTTGGCTCGTTTGCGCCCCAACGGGCGGGGAAACGTATTGTTCAGGAATTTGAATCCACATCGGTGGACCGACCCTGTCGCTCCTAGGGTCACTCGAGCTCTGATCCTGAGACATGGTGGGCTAGATTGTCTCGAAGTCGGTAAGGACTATCTTGTGCCTTGGTTCATGACGGAAATCCAATTTCCAAACACGTGACTGTGCGGTTTTGATTGTATATATATATGGCAACATGATACATGGTACCCATGCCGTCTATGATTGATAGTTATGATTTGAAATTGTTTTCAAAACATATAAACACTAGAAATAATATCAAATGCCTTTGTTTTATTCGTATCAAGCATATTTTGGCCATTATAAGGTAAAACTCTATCCTCCGGTTTGCGTTGCATTGTGTGATGGGAACTGAGTCTTATAATGGCTTCATTTTTACAAAAAGCATAGCGATGTTTAAAAGAAAGATTTGTTTTAAAGCACTGGCAATCCAATGGAGTAAACCCGTTCCACGAAAGTGGCGTGGTCCTATGATTGGCCATATTATATATGTGTTGAATATATTTCTCATATCAGTCCCATGACTGACTCGTAGTTTGTTTCACTTTCAAACTCGGGTGCCCCCTTTTCTACACGGGTAGCCTTGTATTCAGGTTTAGCCGGTTCTTTCTGGATAGCTGGAGCTGAAGATGGATTCTATCATTTATCTCTTTTTATGCTGTTCAGCTCCTATTGTACATATTTTGTTTGTTTTCCGCTGTAGACATTTATGTATAGCTGAACTGTATTTGTACTAAGTAAGATCCTGTATACTGTGTAACTCTGATGATTACTTTTATCCAGTATATTGTATTGTTCATTATCTGGTGTATTTATTTATTCCTGTTCTGCTATTATCTGTTTCTGTGTTATATTCCAAGGATTACCCTTGCCGCCGTCAGTACGGGGTTTGGGGTCGTCTCATTTGGTATCAGAGCTTTGGTTAAGCTTAGTTCTGGAATATAACATTATTAACGATCTCGTTAGAAATAGAACCAGTAGTGTTCTAGGACGAGTAACTCATTACAGATAGGATCAGTAATATCCTAGTATGAGTAAAGCAGAATGAAATAACACCTCGATAGACACATTTACATTGAAGTATGTGTTTCTATATTTTAAAATACCTTTTCTGTGACCTGACACTTGATCTGCCATTTGCAGAAGTACTAGAAAATGAGTGTCAGAAACAGAAGGAATGCAGAACTGGATATTGAGGCCCTATTAATCAAATATCGAAATATGGGTGGAATACCGTTCTCAGGTGAAGAATCTATTATGAAGACACAGGCTTGGATTCGTTCGACTGAAAAGATCTTTGATGGTTTAAAGCCGAGGGATGACCAGAAAAGATTACTGGCCTCCTGGGCACTCAAAGACGAAGCTTTGTTCTGGTGGGATTCAGTCATAGAGGATAATCCAGAGGGTGAATCGTATTTTAGAAGATCTGTTGCGGGCTTGTGTTATAGATTTCGGTGGATCATGGGAAGACCATCTGCATTTGGCTGAATTCTCATATAACAACAGCTACCAGGCGAGCCTAACAATGTCACCATTCGAAGCATTGTATGGTAGACCGTGCCGATCTCCTGCTTGTTGGGTCGAACCTGGAAATAAACTTGTGTTAGGGCCTGATATGATTCGAGAAGCTGCCGACAAAGTCGATTTTATTAAGAAGCGATTACTCGTCGCTCAAAGCAGACAAAAGAGCTATGCCGATAGAAGAAGAAGAGATATATCCTTTGCTGTTGGCGACTATGTATATTTGAAAGTATCGCCGATGAGAGGAGTAATCCGGTTCGGTAAAACTGGAAAGTTGGCACCCAAATTCATTGGTCCGTTTCCTATTCTGGAACGGATCGGAACTCTCGCTTATAGGGTTAAGTTGCCTGATTGGTTGCCTGGAGTTCATGATGTATTTCACATATCTCAACTTCGAAAGCACGTTCATGATCCAGACTTGATCGTGGAAGAAGCAGCTCAAAAGGATATTGAAATTACTCCAGAATTAGCTGTGAGAATAGAGCAGCTAAAGATTATCGGTAAAGAAACCAAAGAGCTAAGGAATAAGAAGGTTCACTTAGTCAAAGTGCAATGGAGTGGAGATCCGCGAGATTGTACTTCGGAAACTGAGGAGAGCATTCAGAAAGCTTATCCTAGATGCCGAGTAGATATCTCTGATTGACTCTGGTGCAAGGTACATTTACCCTACTCTGCATTACCATTTAATTCTCTACTCTATTGTTACTTTCTTTCCATGGATGTGCACTTTTAAATTCTATAGTCTGAATGATTTTAAAAAGAGTATAGAAATTGATTAGTATATTTTTGAAAGGTTGAAAACAATTGGATTGGTTGTTGTGTTGTGTGATTGTAGATTTATCAAACCACTTTCGACTTTGTTCCTTTTCGGGGACGAAAAGTTTTAAGTAGGGGAGATTGTAACGACCCAGAAAATCTGAAACAATTTAAATTTTTTAAATTGGCTGAAATAATGGATTTTAAATATTTAAAATAAATATTTTAAATAATGGCAATGAAAAGTGAGTTTAAATCGACAATTGAAAACGAATATAATTAATTATAATTATAAACAAGACCTGAAATGGCGCTGCAGTTTCAAAAATTGAATTCAAACTTTGTCGGACTGTACCGGGTGGAAAACAAAACGGATTTTAGTGAAATCAAAAATATTTAAATCTGTTAGTGAATACCTTTCTAACGAATCTGAAAAATCGAATTTTCATAGCGGAAAGCAAAAGTTATGGCCGAATGAATTTTCAGAAAGGTCGCTATGGAATTTATATAGCCCGTGAAGTTGGCCATTTTGCATACGACCTCGGAATTCGACAAAACCACTTTTGTTGGATCCGGGATGTGAAGTTATTGCTAGGTTTCAAATTTCATAATTTTTGAAACTAGTTTGTGAGCATGGCAAAAGAAAACGTGTTTTGATCAATTACAGTTAAATTGGATCGACCAAAAATGGGCCTTTTTGCAAACGGTCTCAGAATTCGACGAAACTAGTTTTGTTGGGACCGTATCGTCAAAACATAGCTAGATTTATTTTTCTGGAATTTTTCGAATCAGTTTGTGGCCTTGGCAAATTGAAATGTACGTTCAAATTTAATATTGAATGTTTTATATTTTAATTTGAAGGAAAACTGACTGAAACATTCGAACGGGCCTTCGAAACATATCCCATTGTGTTCGGAATGGGGGTAAAACGCTAGGGACGACAGTCGTTGGGTTTCGATTGGTGGTCGTGTCAGAAAACCCCTTTAAAACTTCCCCGACCAATCAGAATTTTTATAAAAAAAGAAAATACTTTCTCTCTCCCCGACGATCGAAGGTGGAAACCTATTTGCTAGTTCCCGAGCTTTTTTCGGCCGCCACACACCTCGTTGACCCCCGACCCTTTGGAACTTTTTGTAGATCTCTCCGAGAGCTTCACATCCATAGCTGGTACGCCACCCCTCGTCGCCCCATCAGCGAGATTTCCTCCTCCAAAGTCGCGCCGTTCGTGGTCGATTTTCTGCTCCTCGCCGCCGCCGAGTTCGTCGCCGTCAGGGGTGCACGCGCACCTCTCCAAGCTCGTCGACGTGGCATAGGCTGATCGGCATATCGTGCTTCGGATTGGGAGAAAAGATCAAACCTAGTTTTGAACCATATTGAAAGGTATACGGCCAGATTTATTTGCAACAGTTTTAACACCTTCAAACCGTTGAAAACTTTGAAAAATCATATCTTTTTCGTTCTTGACGAAATTCGATGAAACAGGAAACATCATGACCGTGAGGACGTCTTCTACATTCTAGAAGAGACCGCATATTTTTCTGAGCCTTCTGCTATTTTTGGTGGAGTGGAACCCAATGTGAGATTTCTAATTTATAAACAATATGGAAAACAACGATGTATAAATTATATAGTCGATGTATGAGTTATATAAGCGTTGTACACCTCTTGTATAAGCGTTGTATAAGTTGTACGTTCGATGTATAAGTTATATATGCATTGTAAAAATTATATATGTGTTGAAATAGAAGTGAATTGCTATATATAAATATATATATATATATATATATATATATATATATATACGCCCCTCGTCCACAAACCATGGACGATATTTGTTGTTTGTGATTGGTGTGAAAATTGATTGATAGCGAATAGTTGTTTGGGATTATTTGTGGTTGATATTGATTGATTGTGGTTGAAAAATACCCATTTGTGGTTGAGAAATATTTGGTTGAAACCACATAGGATTAGTTTGCGGAAATGAAATAAATATATACATGCCGCCTGCGTGCGAACTAGATGCATGATCCCCATTGTCAAAAACCGCGAGGTTTTAAGGTAGAGCGAGGAGCCGTACTAGGGATGGTCCCGGTTTTAACTACCCTGCCGTTATGCTGCCGAAATTTTGAATAATGTTCATGTGTTTGAATTATTCTCATTTGCTGAAACTATTTTTATTCATTGAATAGAAAACCATCATGTGTTGAATCGATATTCATTCGTTGATTAGAAATTCATGTGTTGAATGGTATTCGTGTTTTAAATATAAAAATCACATTTTATCTATATATAGAAACTATAGAAAACCTTCATGTGTTGAATCTATATTCATTCGTTGAATTGAAATTCATGTGTTGAATGGTATTCATATTTTGAAATAAATTGTTTCATAATAAAAATCACCTTTTATCAACTATATAGACTATGTAAAATAATCTCGTTTTAAAAGAAATTGTTTTATAATAAAAATCCTATTTTCATCACCTATATAAACTATTTAAAATAATAGTGTTTTGAAATGAATTGTTTTACAATAAAAATCACATTTTTATTATATACATGAATTGTTGAAATGTGAATTGTTAAAAATAGCAACTCGTTCAAATAAATATGCATGAGTTGAAATATTCATTAATTAGCTAATGATAGGATTTTTGCCTATGCATGCAACATTTGAATGAATGGTGTTTTTAAACCAAATGGAATCAAATATGAAGTTGAATGGAAAATGATAAGTGATAAGAACTATATATATGTACATGCATATTTATTGAACAGGTTATAGCAAAGTGGCTAGAGAAGAGGAATAAAATTTTGTGCCCGACAAATAGGTACACGTTTACTGTTTTGTTTGGGTGATGATTTTATGAGCCTGTTGGCTAGCCGCTTGGCTTTTTCTTTTCCTTTTTGACATGAGACGCCCGTGTGGGTATTTGGAAATT
Organism: Allium sativum; assembly: GCA_030737875.1. NCBI lineage: Eukaryota > Viridiplantae > Streptophyta > Magnoliopsida > Asparagales > Amaryllidaceae > Allium > Allium sativum. The sequence goes on along the minus strand of CM060909.1, from coordinate 20,635,094 downwards.
TTCCCAGCCCCTCCCGTACAAAGGAGGTTATGGCGAAATTTTCCAAAATTTAAAGGCCTTAGTGAAATATTTGAAGTGAAAACGATATTGAAATTGTTGAATGAACTATATTTATATAAATATATAAATAAAAATAAAATTAAAACGAAACATAGCCGTGTAGTTCGTGTTTTGAAACCGCGATTTCAAACAACTAGTGCGGGAAATCCGACCATTGGATTTTCCCGAAACCGCAATCGTTGGGTTCGCCTTGGAAATATCTTTCCAACGGCACCAACTTTGTAAAAATCCAACGGTTGGATTGTCTAGAATGTTTAATTCAAATCTGAAGAAAAACATCGCCAAAAATGATTATATATATATATATATAATTATATTTAATCGAATAACGACGCTGCAGTTCGTATTTTGAAATCAAAACTTCAAACGATTGTACCGGGAGATCCGGCCGTCGGAATTTCCCGAAACTGGAACCGTTGGATTCGTTTTGAAAAGATCTTTCTAATAATGTAAATTTTGTGAAGATCCAACGGTTAGATTTTCAGATATGTGTAAATCAAATCTGAAGAAAAACAACGCCACGGTCGCATTATGGCCCGAAGCGTCGTTTTGAATAATTGGCTACTTTAAAATAAATAAAAATAGCGATAAATTGTTATAAAATATTATAAACAATATGGATGTGATTTAGAAATTAACTGAAGGTTGGTTAAGTCGAATAATTTCCTGGGTGTTGATCTGATGTTGGTTTCGGCCTTCGGGGTTAATATTTGGAAATCATTCTCTTACTGATTGACGGTTAGTGACTAATGAATTGAAATGAGGCGTGTATATGTTAGTGTTGTACTTGTTTATTATATACGCGAGTTGCTCAGAAAGACCGGGTTTATCCCATTCTGAATAACTGAATCGACGATAATAAATCGAAGACGATGGTAGAAGACCAGAGATCTTCACCTCGTTTGGATGGTAACCGAGGTCCTGATTGGGAGGCATCCCGAAATATGGATAATGAGTGGTGATCGTCCAGACGTACGTGGTGATCGAAGGGTTTGCGAGGTATTTAGTGCCTCCGGGTTCGTTCAGACCCAGAACGGACTTGTAAATGGACCGTGTGTCTGACACTGGATTTTATTCTGTGTTGATTGATCTCTATTAAATATACATCTGTTTGGCGGCAGAGGATTTATTCTTTTGCTTAACTCCCTTCTCTGAAACGCACGAGCTCAGGGGTTGTATATCGATGGACATCAGTCGCATGGCATGAATTGCCTGTGTGGCATGCTAAGATGCAGTGATCAGGGCTTCTGTTGAAAAGCAAAGTCTTGTGTTGATGATCAAAGCACCTCCTATGTGGCGTAGCTTTGTGTATAACGTGAAATCGCGAGCCTCACGCCTGGTATGAACTAGAAACGGGAGGAAGGACCTCAGGGAGGACATGCGTTTCTTTCTAGCTAGGGTGGTGTCAGTGAACTACCAGCCCTGACATTTATATACTTTTCACCTGTGTGGTTGTTGCTGTTGCGAGGCGCCTCGGTTAGATCGGACGATCCAGGTCCGATGGAGTCATTCGTTGGCTCGTTTGCGCCCCAAAGGGCGGGGAAACGTATTGTTCAGGAATTTTAATCCACATCGGTGGACCGGCCCTGTCGCTCCTAGGGTCACTCGAGCTCTGATCCTGAGACATGGTAGGCTAGATTGTCTCGAAGTCGGTAAGGATTATCTTTTGCCTTGGTTCATGACGGAAATCCAATTTCCAAATACGTGACTGTGCGGTTTTGATTGTATATATATATAGATGGCGACATGATATATGGTACCCATGCCGTCTATGATTGATAGTTATGATTTGAAATTGTTTTCAAAACATATAAACACTAGCAATAATATCAAATGCCTTTGTTTTATTCGTATCAAGCATATTTTGGCCATTATAAGGTAAAATTCTATCCTCCGGTTTGCGTTGCATTGTGTGATGGGAACTGAGTCTTATAATGGCTTCATTTTTACAAAAAGCATAGCGATGTTTAAAAGAAAGATTTGTTTTAAAGCACTGGCAATCCAATGGAGTAAACCCATTCCACGAAAGTGGCGTGGTCCTGTGATTGGCCATATTATATATGTGTTGAATAGATTTCTCATACCAGTCCCATGACTGACTCGTAGTTTGTTTCACTTTCAAACTCGGGTGCCCCCTTTTCTACACGGGCAGCCTTGTATTCAGGTTTAGCTGGTTCTTTCTGGACAGCTGGAGCTTAAGATGGATTCTATCATTTATCTCTTTTTATGCTGTTCAGCTCCTATTGTACATATTTTGTTTGTTTTCCTTTGTAGACATTTATGTATAGCTGAACTGTATTTGTACTAAGTAAGATCCTGTATACTATGTAACTCTGATGATTACTTTTATCCAGTATATTGTATTTTTCATTATCTGGTGTATTTATTTATTCCTGTTCTACTATTATCTGTTTCTGTGTTATATTCCAAGGATTACCCTTGTCGCCGTCAGTACGGGGTTTGGGGTCGTCTCATGTGTCTCAACTCCACAAGCATGTTCATGATCCAGATCTGATTGAGGATGAATTAAACCAACAGGTCCTAGATATTGCTCCAAATCTGACAGTGAGGAAGGACCCGATTAAGATCATTGGCAAAGAAACCACAATTTTGAGGAACAAGAGGATCAACCTAGTCAAGGTTCAATGGAGTGGGGATCCTAGAGACTGTACTTGGGAGATAGAGGATAACATCAAAAAGGCTTACCCCAAGTGCAAAGTGGATATCTCCGAGTAACTCTTATAATGAGGTACGTTTACACCAATTTACATTTTCCTATCTTGGTTCCTACTTTACTTTGTTTCCTTTTCGAGGACGAAAATTCTTAAGTGGGGGAGATTGTAACGACTCGGAAAATCCGAACCAATTTAATTTTTTTATTTTAAGTAATTTGGTGGAAAATGTGGCAGAAATTAAATTTTTCATTTTTTTAAATAATATTAAAGCCAGTGAAATAGTCAATTTTCAAACGATCTCTGTTTTCGACGAAACCAATTTTGTTGGAACCGGAATGTTGAATTATTGCTAGGTTTCAATTTTTAGAATTTTTCGAATTAATATGTGAGCGTGGCTAAGGAAAATGTGTTTGGTCGATTATAGTCAAATTTAATCGACTGAAAAATAGCCATTTTTCAAACAGTCTCAGAATTCGATGAAATTAATTTTGTTAGGACCGTATCGTCATAACATAGACAAATATTTTTTTTTGGATTTTTCTGAGCCCGTATGTGGCCTTAGTAAATTTATTTGTGCAAACGAATTTATTTAATAAAGGAATTAAATATTAAATTAAATAATACAGGCCACAGACAGCCGTTTGGGCTGATGGGGCCTGGCCCGTTGGATCCGGAACATAGGCTATTTCCTAGGGACACTTTCTACTGGACTGAAAACGGATTGGTTTAAGAGTTATGGTTTTTTTTGTAAAAATACAATTAAAGTATTATAAAAAAAATCAGAATTTCATAACCCTAAACCCTATTCACTATTCGTAGCTGCCGCCACCCTTGAACAATCCATGGCCGACGTCGCTCAGAACTTCCCCCATTAAAAACTCCTCATCCACCAACTTCCAGGCCACAATCTCCAAACCATATCGAAGCGCTTTCCACCACCTCCACATCCATACGGGGGTTGACCCGAAGCAACGCCTGCACATCGAGAACTAGGCCCGCAAACAGGCGCCGTCGTGACCGGAATTCCACCCCCCAGGGCCGCGCGAGTTGGCCGTGGACCCCACCGCCTGGAGGGCCTCTCCGAGCTCCCCCTCGTGACGCCCGCCGATCAGCACCTCGATCCCTGTACGGGCAGCGAACTCGAACCCTAGGTTCGAACAAAATACTTAAAACCACGGCCGAGAACTCTGATAGGTTGATTCTTTAATTAATTAATTAATTTAACTTGTTTTAAAATTTGTTTTAACCACAACTGATTCGTTTCAACTCAGAATTTGACGATTTCGGAAGCATTGGAATCGTAACAGCGAATAGAACGTGTTGGGACTGAAACGGGACCATTCTGAACAGTTTGAAATTTCGACAAGATCTGCAACGACTGTGGGATTTCTAAAATTTAATAATTAAATAATTTAATTCTATTTGTTATGTGAATCATTGTATGTTACTGTTTCTGATCTATGATGTTGTGGTTGTTGTATGGTTGATTAATATTCGTTGTGATATCATGATATAGCATGTCAGTTTAGATCTATAAAATTCTGATGTAATCTCTATGAAGTTCTCATTTTTATTGGTTTTATTTTTATTTTATTTCTATTTTTATTTTTATCCCTTTATAGGAATAAAAAAATTGAATCTTGTTTGTTTTACAAACAAAAAAATGAAATTTTGAATCTTTATTTTGTTTTTTTTTACAAAATAAAATGAAAAATGGAATCTTTGTTTGTTTAACAACAAATAAAACAAAAGTTGAATCTTTATTTTTGATTTGCAAATAAAACAAAAGTTGAATCTTTATTTTTGATTTGCAAATAAAACAAAAGTTGAATCTTTATTTTTGATTTGCAAATAAAACAAAAGTTGAATCTTTATTTTGTTTATGATTTATAAAATAAAGAAAGTTTAAATCTTTTAAATTTTAATAAAAAGATAAATTAAGGTTAGATATTTTATTTGATTTATAAATAAGGATTTGATATTTTATTTGATTTACAAATAAAATAAAGATGAGACCTTTTATTGTGATTCATCAAGTTTATACACCAAATCATATATTGTGTTGTATGTGTGGACATTGAAATGACGATGTTGGGTAAATAGAAATGGTTAGACCAAAAACCATATTATTATATTTGTGGATATTGAAAACTACGATGTTGGGTAAATAGAATTGGTTGGACAAAACCCATTATTTTTGGGATATCATATTTTGACACCAATTTGACATATGAGTTGGATAAGAAAATATCCTCTATAAAGAAAAATGTGCATTAAGGAATAATAATTAGAAAATTTGCTTTTTTTCCTAACGTAATTAAGAAAGATAGAAAATTTACATTTTTCTATGTTAAAATACAAGATTTACATTTTCCTATGTGAAGATGAAAGATTTACATTTTTCTATGTAATAATGAAAGGTTCACATTTTTCAATGTAAAGAATTTACATTTTTCATTGTAAAAGAAAAAGAGATAAAATATTTACATTTTATAAAAAAATTCATTTTTATGTCTTTAAAAACAGATAGGATAAAAAAATTCATTTTTATGTCTTTAAAACAGATAGGATAAAAAAGTCCATTTTTATGTCTTTAAAAGCAGATAGGATAAAAAGTCCATTTTTTATGTCTTTAAAACAAATAGGATAAAAGAACATTTTTATGTAATTAAAGAAAGAGTACATTTCTAAACATTATTTTTGTCGCATTAGAATTGGCGAACAAAAATGTCATTTTTATTGAATATAAAATATACAATGTTGAAAACATCATTTTTGTCGCATTAGAATTGGCGAACAAAAATGTCATTTTTATTGAAAGTAAAATTTACAATGTTAAAAACATAATTTTTTGTTGCATTAGAATTGGCGAACAAAAATATTGTTTTTGTAGAATAAAGGAATGAATTTTAATAAAGGGAATCGCTAAGTGGTTTATATATATAAATATAAATATAAATATAAATATAAAATTTAACGAAACGAGAGCGGCAGTTCGCGTATCGACAATCGTAACTTCAAACGATTATATAGAAAGATCCGACCGTTGGATTTTCCCAAAACTGGAACCGTTAGGACCGCTTTTTGAAGAGCTTTCCAACGATATAAATTTCACCAAAATCCGACGGTTAGACTTTATGATATTTGTAAATCAAACTTTGGTAAAAACAGCGCCAGGGCCGCCCATTGACCCGAAACGTCGTTGATTTATTTCGAGCTATTTTAAATAAATAAAAATAGCGTTAAATAGTTATAAATATATATGAAATGTTTTAAACTGTAATTATGCGACAATTATTTGAAAAGACCGAGTTTAACTCATTTCAAATAATTGAACAGTGATTAAATCAAAGATGTAACAAGACGGTGTAGAAGACCAGCGATCTTCACATCGAATGGATGACGACTACTGATGCCTTGGACTGATTTGCTCCCAGGACAGGGTTGAAGCAGTAATTGTCCGGACGTGTGTGTTGGTCGTGTGGATAAGAGAGAACCTTTTTCGTGTCTTCGGTTTCGTTCAGACCCAGAACGGACTTGTAAATGGATGCGTGTCTGACGTTGGAGCTCATCCCATGTAATTAAACCGATTTCTATTAATATATGTCTGTTTGGTGGTAGAGAATTTATCCTCTACTTAACACACTGATACGTAGTAATAGTTATCGATCGCATGGCGTTGAATTGTCAACGTGGCACGCCAAGATGCAATGATCAAGGCTTTGTTGAAAAGCAGGCCTTGTGGCTGATGATCAAAGCACAGCCTGTTTAGGCATAGCTTTGTGTATAGCGTGACTTCGCGAGCCTCACACCCCGGTATGAGTCAGAAACGGGATATGGACCGTAGGGAGTGCACACGTTTCTTTCTAGCTAGGAGTGGTGTTTGGGCTTTGACACGGCCCAGCATTTTACTTATGTGGATTATGGATTGAGGTACCTCAGGTTTTTTTTATAGGCCGGAAGTGGTCATATTATAGGTCCAAAGGGTCTGAAAACGTGTGTTCAGGCATAACTAATCCACTACCCTTAGGTGGGGACCGGCCCTACCGCATCCAAGGGTTCACTGCGGGGGATCCCGAGGCATTTGCTAGATTGTCTCGAATCGGAAGAGGACGATCCCTAGCCTCGACTTCATGACAGAAAACCACTTCTCAATACGACATCACGGTTTTGATTGTAAACTTATATACGGCGACATAGTATATGGTACCTATGCCGTTTAGGATTGATATATTTATTTTGAAGTATTTTAATATTGCTTAGACACTAATAATAATATTAAAATATTACTTTTCACGTATTAAGCGTGTTTGATCATCATAAGGGAAAACTCTATCCTCCTGTGTGCGTCGCATTGTGTGATATGACTTGAGTCTTATGATGATTTCATTTTTCAAAAGTCATTTCGCTGTTTTATACAAACTTTATAAAATTATGCACTGGTAATCCAATGGAGTAAACCCGTTCCACGTTAGCGGCGTGGTCCTGTGATTCGCCATATTGATAGTTAATTTAGTTAAGAATTCTCACACCAGTCCCATGACTGACTCGTAGTTTGTTTCACTTTTGCAAACTCGGGTGCCCTCTTTCCACACGGGCAGCCAATTGACAGGTTCAGGTGATACATTCTGATTGGAGCTTGCTTGGACAGAAGATGAAGAAGACCTTTTCTCTAGTTTTTACTTCTGCTTGAGACATTTTACCTTTTGTAGCTTTGATGTATGTGATGAAGTTTGAGACTTGTTTCTTTCCATTTGAAAACTTATTTCCCTTTTTGTTGAGACTCCTTATTTGGCTAAGTTGTATCCTGTACTGCGTACTCTGATGTATTGGATATTATGATGTTGATGACATTTATTTCCGCTGAAATGGTTTATGTGTTATGATAATTATCTGAGATCTGTTTTTTGTTGTAAATATGTTGTATTCCAATATGATTATCCTTACTTTCGGTCTACGGAAGTTTGGGCTTATCACAACTAGCACAAAGGAGATCTTCCAGAATATGATTCACTCGCTCAGTTTGTCCACCACACTACAGATGATAATCTATGCCAAAATTAAGGTTTATACCCAAAGCTTTCTGAAGATCCTCGGAATTCACCAGTAAAAAGTGGATCCCTATCACAAATGATGTAACTAGGAACATCATGAAGTCTCACGACTTCTTTAATATAAAGCTTAGATATATGATAAGTAGTCCTTATACAAAGCGCGAAATGCAACAGCAATAATGAGCTCATTTTTTTTGCCATGGGGACTAGGGTTTGTCTCCCTTTCTTCAGCCGCCTCTAATTCTTTCTTATTCCTCTCATCATCTCTTCCTTTCTCCTCATACTCATCGTCTCTTCCTTTCTCCTCATACTCCTTCTCACTTTCTTGTTTCAGACCCCAGCTTTCTCCTTTGTCCTACGAAATGAGCTCGTTCACCAACCGATCTCTCCAAGCTTGCCTCTCTGATCTGATAGACTCCTCTGTTTCCGCCTTTCTCCTGATGCTCTTGAGTCTCGTTGTTCGGGATCGCTGGTTCAGCATGTCACTAAAAGGTGTTTTCTTTAGTTCTCCATCAGATCTATTTTCCTTTTGAGCTATCGGTTGGTGGTTCTACTTCTTTTTTATATTTTGCAATTTTTGTTAGCTGTTCATGTTATATGCGTCCCCCTCCTCCATCTGCCATCTTTTCTCATGCCTAATTTTTTACGGTTCAAGTTGTTGGTTCCCTTCCTTCCCTATTGCTATTTCTTGGTCTAGGTTCTTCCCTTTTGGCAGCGACTTTTTGTCGCTCTCAGGCCCAAAGCAATGTGAATCTATAGCCCTTGTACCAACTTCCAGTTTCTTTTGTTCCCTTCGACAAAACATACCTCTTCGCTTCATGCCTCAGATCTCCCAGCCTTTTACTGTATGGTGGCTACTTTAGGAAATTTTGGCTTTGTGATCCTCTTATCAATTGTCTGAATTAATCTGCTTGGTCCGGTTTTCAACTGGTGATACTGCCTTTCTTTTGGTTTGGTTGGTTTTGTGTGGAACAGATGTTTTTTAGGTGTGCAATAAAGCCTTCCACAGTGTCAGCCTCTTGTCTCATCATTCCTATCTGGTAAGCTGGTTTTCTTTCACTGAGTATTGTGTTCATCATCTTTCGGTGGACTATTGCTTGTGGTTTCGGCTTCAACATCCATTAGGATGACTGAGACGTTCTCTCTATAGTGTAGAGGTTTTCAATGTTTACTTAGATGTTATCTTGTTCTTTGCAAATTTAGGTATGTCCCGTGATTATGGAATTTGTTGTGTTTGGTTGAATCTTGGGATGTCTCCTTTGAAGTTTGGTATCTCTATATCAGATAAGGCTAGATTAGGTTCTTTCTTCTATGCTACACTGTTTGCTTCTGGGCCTTGTTTCTGTTTGTGGTGCTCCGTTCGGTTGTCGACTGTCTTGGCTCTTTAGAGAATATGGGATTTGCTTTTCGGATGTTGGGTAAACGAACGTCGAACCACTAGTATATGTAGAGGAAGTGCGGGTGGGATTGAACTTGAGGTCATGGAACAGCTTGACCTCATCATGGGTCGTTTTTCCTTTAATTGCTGTTTGTAATAATCTATTTGGTTTTGTGGAAATAAGGCTCACATCCTTTAATGGTTTTGTGAAAATAAGGCTCACGTCCTTAAAAACTTTCAAAATTAAAACGGTCTCCCTCCCATCTTTTCTATGCAAAGCGGGTCCCTAGAGTTGGGGTTACGTGTTTTGTTAAAAAAAAAGCGCTGCCATGTAAAAAAAAAAAAACTCTAAAATCTGCAAATATTCCCAGAAGACCACGAAAAGAAAAAAAAAACTTGCATACATGTATGCAAGTATACACAATAGTTGCATACATGTATGCAAGTATTCATGAGGCTGTTTACACTGAAAATATGCATGAATACTTGCATGCATGTGTGCATGTATTCTATATTCTTGCATATATGTATGCGAGTAGAAATGAACTGATATTTTTGTCAACGGATAGTTGCATACATGTGTGCATTTATTTCGAATACTTGCATGAATGTATGCAAATAAATATAAACTGATGTGCATGCCTACGAATTATAGCATACTTGTATGCAAGAATTATGTATTACTTGCACGCCTGTACGCAAAAAACCAAACATAGATGCATGACTGAAATAGTTGCACAGATGTGTGCAAGAATTTCAAAATTTTTGCATAATGTTATGCAATTAACTGTTGTTTCGCTGTTTTTATGTATTTTTGGTTTTTTAAGTGTTTTTCGGTGTTTTTTTCAACTAATTTTTTTTATGTTTTCATGTTTTATTTAAATATGAATTTACGTGATTTTTTTATATTTTTTTGATGAATTTTCGAAAAATAGGGATGTAATTTATAATATGTTTAGGATCGGATGTGAGCCTAGTTTTGAAACTTTCCACGGATGTGTGCCAAACGGACCCTTTGGTTTTTCCTGTTATGCTTGCTTGTTTCGTTTCGAGTTAGTATGCTAACTCTATTATGTACTATTTTATAATTAATAGAAGATTTCCTTTTCTAAAAAAATAGGTAGTCCTTATAGACTTAACGTGAATAAAATTGGCTAATTTAGTCAGACGGTCAATGACCACCCACACATCGCTATGGCTGGATCTCAAACGAGGCGGGCCATCAATAAAGTCCATCGAGACTCAATCCTATTTTTACAATGGGATTTCAAGAGGTTGCAAAAGACCACAAGAATGTTGATGTTCAGCTTTGATAAGTTGACAAGTCATTAAATTGCATACATAACTTTCCACATCATGCTTCATTCCTTCCCAATAGTATAAGTGTCTCATATCAGCGTACATCTTAATACTACAAGGATGAATAGTATACTTGAAATGATGATACTTATCAAGAATGTCCTTCTTAAGGCAAGCAACTTTAGGACGATTAACCTACCCTTCCTACAAACATAGCCATGAGCATCAACAGTGAAATCCTTCTACTCATCGCCATGGAATTCCAATTTACAAAGCTCAATGAGATGGATAAATCTGGAGCTTTCCTTTGAGCATCGGAAATATGACCCAATAAACTGGAAAGAGCTTCCATGCTAAAAATAGAATAGGAGAATTAGATACTAGAGGAAAATTACAGTTGTCAACAAAAATAAGGCTTCCAACATACTCCACTTAGGTAGCATCATGGAAACAACTGGTTGTTGTTTGCGACTTAACGCGTCTGCTACTCAGTTTCATTTTCCAGGAGTATATTGGATGTTGAAATAATAAGAAGTATGGAACTCGAGCCAATGTTGTTGCCGCATATTAAGCTCTTTCCGAGTGAACAAATATTTCAAAGATTTATGATAAGTGGAAAGGAGAAATCTCTCGTCTAATAGATAACGTCGCCAAATCATTTAGCTAAAGACTATTGCAGCCAATTCTAAATCATGGGTTGCATAAAGAATTTCATCCGATCACAATCGCGTAGAAGCATAGGTGTTGCCCGCCTTTTCATAAGTTTGTCACACTTTGAACTCTTTGTCCGTGGATCAATCGTGACTCGAGTAGAAACTCACTTAATCCTAAAATCACGCGATTGAAGCAATGAAAATCGGCAAACTAATGTATACACCCAAAAAAATCCAGATCGGCATAGCGCATTACTCTAGATCTGCATGAATTAACACCCTGGATCGGCCATTAACAACCTAGCCTCTGTTCGGCCAAAGGCGCCATACATCTCGAATCAACATGGATCATGTCGATCCGATCCAGATCAGTATGCACCATACCGATCAGGATGGGTCGAGAGTCGTATGATGATGTACCCATGACTTGTACCACTCCGCCTACTACTTCCACTACTCCTATTATTCCGCTACTATGCCTGGCTAAACAAAATCCCCTCACCTATAAATACCTCTCTCCATTACCATTTGAGGGGATCTCTTTGACTCCCAAACATTTGTACTCTACTGAAATTAAGGCTATGTTTTTCTCTCCTTAGTGTTCTCACTATAAACATAATTGTTATATGTAAGTGAATAATATAAATGAAAGATTACAAGATGTAGACATTGGTGAATTGCCGAAACACTATAAAATTATTGTGTCCTTTTACTTTATTATGTTTAATGTTTAAATTGACTTGACTATTTTGTGATTGCTACTTTGATTTGGGTGTTGGACCTAAGGGGGGCATGCTTGAGAGTTTGGATTGCTTTAGTTTTCCATCATGGTGAAAAGAAAGAGGGATGCTTCTATACCTATTGAAAGCGCTTGACAAAATGGAGGCCAAAAAGCCTTCTTCGACGGAGATCCTTCCTTCTATCTGAGAAAGGAAGGTATGAAGCATATAGTTCATGGATTACAAGCCAAGTTAGAAAACCAAAAGAAGATGTTACAGAAGGTACTTTCGAGGCTTGGAGGACCGAGAGTGTAAAAATAGAATGTTGGAACAGGGACCAGTACGGAGACGATAATAACACATGGCTTAGGGACACGTCCCTACCATATGAACTAGATCGGTGTTGGATCGGTTAGGGGATGCACCCTTGGGAAATATTGAAGCGACCAACGGTGCAAGACTTTATGTCGATGCGAATCATGATTAGAGAACTGGGAATGTTGTTAGACCCATGGCTTGTATAGAACGAATTGGGGAAAATTGGAATGTTGAACCGCGACAAGAAATACATGTACTGGAACACCTTCCTAAACTCGAGGATAGGAGATCTAATTTGCTACCGAGAATGATAGACTAGCTAAGATGATACGATGAGGCGGACTATCCAGCTAAGGGTACGAAGAAATTAATAGGATTCCATTTACTCCTAACACCATAAATGCTAGGGCTCCACCAAATTTTAAGCTTCCGGTGTTGACATTATATGATGGGAGATCGGATCCAACGGTATAACTAACATGCTACATTAGGCATATGGATGTACTGGGGAATCTCCGAGATTGAAGGCGAAGTGTTTTTTGCTATTCCCTAATAGATTTAGCTGCGCTTTGGTTTAGGAAACTAAATAATGAATCGATTAGATCTTGAAATGAACTTGTTGATAGATTCATAGGGGCAGCTCAAAGTTCATATTGCTCGATCGAAGAACGTGATGGCACTAATAAAGATAAGACAGAGGCTAGGGAGACATTGAGAAGCTTCCTAGAATGATTTAACGCTGCAATCGCATCGGGGGACAAGCTAGAGCCATCAATAGTTTTGATGGCAGCTGTGTCAGGAGTGGCCATCATTTCTGAGTTCAAAGCTAGCCTAGAGAGAGTTCCCTCATGGTATTTCAGGGTATTCTACTCCAAGTCTGATTGATACTTATGTCAATAAGATGCACATGAGGAAAGGACAGTGGAGATCAATACTTTGAAAGAAGAGGAAGTGCTTGAAGTGGTTTTCAAGTGAGACAAAGGAAAAAGGAAGGACGAGGACAAACATAAAGGTTTGAGGAAGAATAAAAGAGGACAAAAGTACTCCTCCTATCTAAAATTGAACTAATTGATAGAAATGATTTGTCTAGTTATTAGGGAGCCAATTCGAAGAGTCCCAACCGACACGGAGAGAAGATCTAAGAAGTACTACATGTTCCATGAGATGGATAGGAATATGACTGTCGAGTGCAGGAATCTCAAGGACGTGATAAAGGACCACGTTCGAAACAGTCAGCTTCAAAAATTTGTAGGAAGTTGAGGAATGACATTAGATCGTGAACAACCATCCATACACAGAATCTAAGCGGATCTCGCTTACTGAATTGACTTGACATTTCTTAGTGGAGCTGGTAGGGTCGAAACAACAGGTGATCCCTTCTCAACTGAACGACTTAGTCGCTTACACAAGTACGAGACCAGGATTTGATCCCTAAGCATGCTCTAAACCTATGTCGGTCCGCGAAACCCCGAGAGGCCTAGCGTAGTTTCTTTTTGTCTTGTTTTTCTTGACTTTATTATGTATATGCTTGGATCCACGATAACTGATGCATGAAAATGGTCATTATTCGCTTCAACCAGAGAGATGAAGTAATAATCGCAAGGTGCAAATTCCTTTCACCAGAAGTGATTGGATGAATTCGTATGAATGAATTACAAACCCCTCTTGTTTAATAACGAGTGGATGGAACCATAAATACAAATTAATAACTAAATTCCCAACCATGAAGTCAGAGTTATCAAATAATAAAATACCAGTTAAATAGAAAACTGGGTGTGGATAACACCTAGTACAAATGACTATGGATCGTTACATGTCTTCAGTTAGAGAGTCAGGACCTGATTAACATGAAAATGTGTTTATTTTGTACTCTTATATCTTATCTTTTGTATGCAAATAAATATTACTTGGGTATTATTTTGTCACTTTTACAGATATGCCAACTAAGCCACATGCAGTCAGAAAAACAGAAAAATAAAGATCAAAATGCTATGTATATACATATGAAGATTTGCAGATGAATACTTCGCATTGTGTTTCTTTTGGAGTTTAATATATGCTCATCTTTGGTAGAAGAAATTTCCTGAAATCTTATTTCCCTTTAATTAGTCACATGCCAAACAAGGAGGAGATGGGAGGAATAATTGCTAATTAATTAGCCCATATATGCATAGATTGGATTAGGGTTTTAGATTGGCTATCTATCTCCTATAAACATCCATGTAATCTCATTGTAAGCGATCATCCTCGAATCAATAAAGTTCTCTGTTAGATCCAAAAATGGCTCTAACACCCAAATCAGAAATAATCTATGGAAATGAAATCAAAACAAAGAAGAAACACACAGTTTATAGTGGTTCGGCGTTAAATAGCCTACGTCCACTTTCTACTCTTTGGATTGATGATTTGGAGACAAATACAACAATGATTTTCACTCAATTTCACTCATATAATGTATGAATTCGCTCAATCTCCTCTGTAATATGCTTTAAATAATGATTGCAATATAGATTTAATGATGAAATTCGGATAGCATAGGAGTTTGAGTTCTGAAAATGCCAAAAGATCCTTTCAAATGTGCCTTGGTGGAGTATTTATAGGCGGAAAATGCTTCTGGAATGGCTTCGGTTCAGATCCACATGGCGCCTATCCCATTAGTATCGGGTCCGGATCTCTTAAGATGGTGCCAGCACATCAAATTAGTGGGTGAACGTAGGGGAATGGTCTTCTAACTGCTCCGAGTCTTCAGGGAACATGGTCTGTAACTGCAGTAGCTCCCTGCGATCGGATCGGGTATGTAGAGGAAAGGGGGATCAGATCGGGGTTCACCGAATCGATCCGGTCATGTTCTCGTTCTTCTATTTTCTGTTCCACATAACCTCAACTTGGCTGCGAA
Organism: Allium sativum; assembly: GCA_030737875.1. NCBI lineage: Eukaryota > Viridiplantae > Streptophyta > Magnoliopsida > Asparagales > Amaryllidaceae > Allium > Allium sativum. Next base: position 20,620,042 of record CM060909.1, on the reverse strand, counting down.
AGTCCGATCCGATCCGGTCTTCCAAGGAGTGTTTCTCTTAGTCAACATTCTTCACTATTTGATCTTCCAATTTTGTATAGCCTAGTTCACAAAATAGGCAAACATTTTGCCCCCTTGAAGTACGTTTCTATTGAAGATAGAGTGTGCTTCGAAATAGTCTGACTTATTGGTTTCTGAACCAAAACCGTTGAATAATTGTTTCCATTCGTTTGTAGGGACGTGCTGCTTCATTAATTCACTTCTTTTGCGGTCTATAAATACACCATAGGATGTGCAAGTCGCTTCATTCATTTCAAATAACTTTGAGAACCCTACTTGATGTCCAGAAGCTCCTCCAAGTAAACTTTTGTATGTTTTTCTTTGAAATCATTGCTTCTTCTTTGGAGTTAATTTCATATGTTGAGTTAATAACTGGGGTTATGCTTGGGTTCAGATCTGATCCAAATGATCCTTCTTGCATACTAACTCCATTAAGCTAATGGGCCAAATAACAGCGGGCCTTCCTTGCGGTCCGATCGGAATTGGATGACACGTTTGCAAGAACACAAAAGGTCATTCCACGTTTAAATAAATTCACTATCTCTCCCTTTTTTCCTTCTTTTCTTTTTATTTCCTTCGCTTTCCAGGTTTCACTCAAAAGACAAGAAAAACCCTAGCTCTTAAATCTTTAGAATTCCTCCTTAATCTTTGAATCATTTGCATAGGTAGGTCAGAAACTTCGATTAATTCCTTTTTAACTGACTCTCATTCGAATTTTAGGAGTAATTTGAGTGAATTTATGTTCAACGTCATACCAAGCGTGGCGCGGTGTCTTCTCTCCCCTTGCCGTCGTCGTTGGTCGCCTTGTCAGCACCTCGAGGCATTGGTGGATGGGATTTGGCCTATGGGTGTTTTGCCATGACAAATTTCTCAAAAATGCATGAGTCTTTGGAAGGAGATGGGTTCGGTGTTGATGGAGAAATGAAGGAGAAGAAGAGAGAAAGGAATGGGATCAGTTCGGAGTGGGAGGGACAAGAGGGAGGAGAAAAGGATTCATATGACTGGGTCGGGTCGGTGGAACTAATGGCAATCGCAGAGGAAAGTCAAATTGGGAGGATGGGCTTGAAGGCATAAGGGCGGTTCGGTTCGGAGTGAACCAAACCGGTTGTAATCACCTTCTTTGGAACCCCTCCGATCCAATCTGTTGTAGCGAGATACTCAAACTTGTCTGTCAATGACCCGGGCACTCGATCCGATCCCACGACACTTAGGACGTCCGTCCCGATACGGTTTTAACACAACAGAGGGCACCTGATCCGACTTGATCACAACATGTATACCCGACCCGATCTGAAGCTACTTCCAATTTCTTTCGAACCGATCCAAGAGGACTTATTAGACATAATTCAGCTAACTTAACCAATGTTGGCCGTAGTCGATGACTTTATGGACAATTAGGATAGAGCCTCTCTGACTTGACTTTTGGACTGCTTATAAATATCCCACTGAATTGTTTATCTTTGTACTGCACTTCTTTATTTAACTAGCTCATGTTATTGCATACACGCTTGTACACTTTAGCTCACACACATGCACGGGGGGATACGGGCAACTTTCCCTAATCCTTGCTATTATTTCTTCAATAGTTTATCAGATATGTCCGAGAGACGCTCATCTAGACTAGCAGAAAGAAGGGAGGCTATAGGGACATCTGAAAACCCTGTCATTGAAGAGGTATCTTCTACTTCCGATTCAGGTTGGAATCGCGAAGGCCCAAATTATGAGATGGGAACTCATGGTAGCGATGCATCATCTGGAGGTGATGTTTCTCTTGGTGAAGAGGAAGAAGGCGGGATACGAGATAATCGTGCCCCTGACGAATTTAGGGATGCAGTTATTTTGGACTTGCCTAAAGATTCAGTTGAGTCGACAATTGATAACGAGAGACTAATACGGATACGCCTCAAGCATGAGATTCTTCATGGAGATACCCTTTTACCCTCAAAAACAGATCGTCCCCATAATCCACTAGAAGGATATATGGATATTTCCAAAATAATGTGTTTTGTTGGAGTGATACCTCCATTCCCACCATTCATCGTCGATTTCCTGAGACAGTTAAGGATTGCCCCCATGTAGCTTCTTCCCAATTCTTACACCTATTTGTATACCCTGTACATAGCCCATAGAGAAATTCTTGGTGAAGAGTTGACTTTTGAAGATGTTCATTTCTTTTACAACTTCAAACATCGAAACAACGACACTCCGTCCTTTGTATATTTCAAATCTGTGCCAAAAAGGAAAATTATCACCGTTCCGTTTAGTAGCAATGCTGGGGATCCAAAGCCTGGGTGGTTTTACATTAGGCAGCAGCCAGGGTGCACCAGAAGGTGGCTCAAGTCAAGTAAGGACATCAATGTTTTAAATTTCAGACCTCAGAAACATACTAACGTTGCTTGTTTTTTACTTGCAGTTCCTAATCTGCCGCAAGAAAAACATTCAATACAATTTGATCGCTTGAATCGACTACTCAACGGTGACCAGAAATTCTTGACCATCAAAGAGTGTTTGGTGGATGAATATCTTCATAGGCATCGTCTTGTTGCTATAACTCGTAGCATAGGGCATGGCGAGGGACCTTATGTGTATATACCTCCTGTCGAAGGGCCGATTGAGGCCTCACCGGGTCATGGAGATAGCCCAAAGGATCCTCCGATGCCTCAAAAGATTCCTTCTCCTTCATCTTCTACAACTTGAGATGACAAACTAACGAATATACCTGCCACTGACAAGGACAAATATATTACTCCTGATGATGCGGCCACTCCTAAAGGGCCAATTTCTCCAAAGGTGTTGCTGTCAGTTATTCCTCTAGGATACACTCCCATAGCCGATGATTCCACATTTCGGGGCCTGTGGGATCTTCCCCTGCCCGAAACTTTTTATTCGATAGAGGATTTTCTTACAAATCCTCTCACTTCTACTTTCGGGGAAGAGATTACTCCTGTAAAGGCTGGGGAGACTATCAATCCGGGCTCTGGTCTGTTTGAGGGGAAACATCACTTAGGATACAGATGACACTCTAGCAGTGCACGTCACAGCACTTGATCTTTATGCTAATATTGATCTTAATATTCTTTTCATTTCTTCTTATAGGTCAAATGGGGAGGCAGCGATATCGTATGCAAGATGTTCGTTCGAGTATGCCCCCGATAGATCCCGACGATAAGCATGATCGGTATGAGAGTAGGGGTAGAGATGACAGGAGGGATCAACTTCCAAAGCCTTACCGACCTTCCCGTTCTCGATCCCCACACCACAGAGGTCCAGACAAACATAAGAGTCATCCTTCAGATCATGAGAAAGACAAGCAAAGTGCTAAGCCTTCTGCTCCATCTAAGGGCACGATTCCTCAAGATGATACTCCAAAAAGGGATTCTGATCCCAAAGGGAAACAACCAGAATTGGGGAAAGATGCTGGGAAGAAACAACCCACCACGAAGCTATCTCGTCACACCGTTGACATAACTACCACAAGGCCGATTATTCTCAACGACGAGAACCAGGCTAGACTGGAAATTCTGAGGCAGCAATTTCCCAAACACCATTTCAGGCACATGCACTTTGTCCTAAAACTCCAACCGGTAAAATCTGATTGGGCCAACAATGTCAAGGCTACTATAGATTTCATGGATGAACAATATAAAGAGATGAAGAAGTATGCAAAGACTCTCTCTAAAATTATTAGTGATCAGATGGCAGACATAAAAACCATGGCCGACGCTGCTGAGTATGATGCGAAGGCCATCGAAAACTCTAAGAAAAATCTGGAGGATACCCAAGCTAAGCTTGCTCTTGTACAACACGACGCAGATAACTATAAGAAGCAGCTCGAGTAATTACAAAAGCGCTATCATTCCGAGCTTGAATCCCATAGCCATGAGTGAATAGATTTAAAGAAGCAGGCCGAGGATGCCAAATCTGAGAATACTCGCCTTGCTAAAGAGAAAGCAGATTAAATCAAAAAGAGCGCAGAGCTTGAGACTAAGTTATTGGAAGCTGAGACGAGGGCGGCTCTTGCTGAAGGAAATGTAAATACGGCTTTGCAGCAAGTTGAAAAAGTCAACGAATAGCTGAAAGATGCTCAAATGGAGATTGACGAGAGTGGTGAAACCATGGTCGGATTTTTTTCTCAAGTGATTCGTCACCGAAACCTTGCATGGCTGAAGGACTATCCCACTCCCCTTGTGTATGCATGGGACCAACTGGTCGAATGGGAGAAAGCGAAACTTGGAGTGGATTCGATTGACGAAAATAAACTTATGGAGACATTCCTTAGGGGTGAGGAACTAGCACGCTTGGTCGAAGGGCGTAGACTTATCGTTGCTGCCACGGAGGAAGAGAAGCATGAGGACAAAGGAAAAATACCATCGAAGCCGGCTCCTCTTCTGCTACAGCTGAGGTCATTGCAGTAGGGGGATATGACTCGGAAAGGCCAAGAATTCCTGAGGCTTCTCTTTTGTCTCCTATAACCGAGTCTACCTCCGACGTTACTGCCACTCAAGTCGAGAAGTCTGCTGAAGGTATTTCTACCTTTTCGCCTCAATTCATCAAAGCTATTTCAACCTTTGGTCATATTATCGGACAGACTATTGAAGACCCCATGTTTTCTCCTGAATTAATAACTGTTGCTTCTCGCTCTGTAGGTACTAAGCCAGTTGAAAGGGCCGACGATTCACAAAAGACATCTCCAGGTAAAAAGTCTACTGAATAGACCCAGGAAAAACATGATAAAGTTGCTGCTACAGAACCTGCGAAGGATGACGAGGGCGAGAGAAAGGAGATTGTCGACAAGGCTCCCATACCACCTAACACCGAAACTCCTCATGATGATGAAATAATAGCTGCTTTGAAGGATGATGGTGGTAATGATGGGCATGATGAAGACCCCGATGTTACTATTACTAGGGATACAGAGAATGTTGATGATCCGAATTTGGCCGAGATGAAGGCCAAGCAAGATAAGCGTATGCAGTTGAAAGTTGAGGAGATAGATCCTGAAAATCTTAAACCTCTTGCGACAATACATCCTGGGTCAAGGTTAGTTGTTAAACTTTCAACTAGATCAATCACCGAGGAACTTGCTAAAAAATCTTCTATTGATCCCAGTATCACTGTCCCGGGGAAGAAGAAACCGAAGCGTATTTTCACTAAGACTAAGAAAGAAGAGAAGGAAAAGCTCAAGGATGCCAAGAAGGCAAAGTCTACTCCGAAGTCCACGTGAAAGCGCATTTTGTCTTTTGTTTTGATATTTCACTAGTCCGTTATTATTGTAGCGGATGCAGCCCTTGCATCTTTTGCTTAGTCTTTATGTATAAACTCACGTATTTGTGAATAAAGTAGTTTGTTCCCTGCAATGTCAAATATTTGTGAATCTATTATTTAAGTACAAATGTAGATAAACAACATGTCATATCACAATTATACAATAAAGACATGAACATGTGTATGTATATGCCCCCAATCAATCTTGAATAGACTGATTAACTAAGGCTTATTCTAGATTGATTAGACTTAACATTCAGTTACCCCCAACTCTCTGGCGGTGGTAAATTTCTTTTATCATTGATGCTTATCCTTCTAGCAACTTTACACTCTCCTGTCTCATAACCAGGTTAGAGTATTATCGAGGCGGTCTCTTATCGGGGTGCACCTTCACGCCTCAAGGGACGTCGTCTTCCCATCCTTTATATCTCTCTCGATTCAAGAGAGTTAGAGTTAGGAATGTCGTCTTCCCATTCCTTTTATCTTATTATGCAAACGGTCATTTCGTTTGCTCCTGCACACGAATTATCTCCAATTTTTCAAGATTAATCTAATGTTTTGTGTTTCATGGTCATGATAGCATAATTACTTAAGATAAACATAATGCAAGAAAGTAAATGACACACGATATTTTTATAGTGGTTCAGCTAAGTCGTAGCCTACATCCACTTCATAATTCTTCATTCATATAAACAGACTTTTTAAGGCAAGTCATGCCTTTTTACATAGTCTATAAGAACAAAAAGGAAAACACTTCATATTTAGCTCAGATATCATCGCAAGTGCTGAGCATTCCAAGCTCTGGGAATCTCCTCGCCATCCACGGTCGTTAGCTTGAAGGCTCCTGTATCAAGCTTCCGTTGGATAGCATATGGTCCTTCCTATTTTGGACCCAACTGGGTTGAAAGCAGGAAGATTCATTTTAACACTAAGTCCCCTGGTTCGAAAGTCTTGAAGCGAATTTTTCCTGCTACTTGATGTCGATGTCTTAAGGCATGCAGGTCAGCTTCGTCTCTTTTTTCTTCAACCATGTCAAGAGACACAAGGAGGAGTGCTCTATTCGTCATAGGGTCATAGTATGTCACCCTATGAGAGGGGACTTCGAGCTCCACCGGGATTACTGCCTCCGATTCGAAGGAGAGTGAAAAGGGAGTATGGCCAGTTGCTGTCTTAAAGATTGTCCTGTAGGCCCACAAAGCAAGTGGCAACTCATCCACCCACTTGGCTTTGGCCCGTTCTAATCGCTTCTTAAGAATAGATTTAATGACTTTGTTAATTGCTTCAACCCTCCCATTTGTTTGTGGGTGAGCTACAGCGGTATACCTCTTATCGATCTTGTATTTTTGACAAAAGTTTCTGAATTCGGCGCTATCTAACTGTGTCCCATTATCAGTTATAATAGTCTTCGGTATCCCGAATCGGCAAATAATGTTTCTGACCACAAAAATTATCACCTTGCCGTGATCGTGGTTAAGGGTTCGGCTTCCACCCACTTCGTGAAATAATCCACGGAAACGATCGCGTACTTTGCTCCTCCTTTGGCGATGGTTAACACTCCAATAATATTGATTCCCCACATAGCAAAAGGCCATGGGCTTACCATTGACTTAAGTTGAGTCGAAGGTGCTCTGGGAATTTTGGCGAATCTTTGACATTTGTCGCAGCGTCGTGAATAATCAGCCGCATCTTTATTCACGGTAGGCCAAAAATATCCATACCGCAATACTTTCTTTGCTAGGGTTTGGCCCCCGGTGTGATCTCCACACTCACCTTCATGTACTTCTTGCAGTACACATTTGATGTCGTCGTGTGGGATACACCGCAGTAGGGGCATGGAAAACCCTTGGCGATAAAGGATGTCGTCCTGTAAAACGTGCCTTGCAGCCTTACGTGTTACAACTCGTCTTTCGCTTTTCTTTAATAGGAGAATTCCACTCCTGAGAAAGTTCTTGATCAGTGTCATCCATGACTCCCTCTCTGGCTCAGTTTCTAGGACTAGCTCCACCTCCATTAGGTCAAAATTTGGTGACTCCAATACCTCTATTGGAACCATTTCAGTTTCTTCAGGGTTGTTAGAACTTGCTAGTTTTGCCAACCGGTCTGCTTTCTGATTCTCTTCTCTTGGAATGTGTGTTATGCTGTAATGCTCCAAATTGCGCAATATCTCCTTTACTTTCTTGAGATAAGTAACAAGCCGAGGTCCTTTGGTAACAAACTCCTCTCGTAGCTGGCATACAACTATCTTGGAGTCACATCATATATCCAGTGTTTTTATTCCCAATTCCTTAGCGAGCTTTATCCCGGCAATTAGGGCTTCATACTGGGAATCGTTGTTGGTAGCAGGAAATTCCAATCGTAGGGCATAGTAAATAAATCTCCCTTCAGGAATGATTAAAACAACTCAGGCTCCGGATCTTCGATCATTCTTGGCCCCATCCGTATATAGCTTCCACGGACTAAGGTCGAACTGGTGTTCAGAAGCAACGACCTTGTCATCCACCGTCTCTTCTGCAGGTATCGTGAATTCTGCTATGAAATCGGCTAAGGCCTGCCCCCTTATTGATTTCCGCGGTTGAAAATTCAAATCGAATTGACTCAACTCGATGTTCCATTTAAGTAATCGCCCTGATGCTTCGGGTCTTTGTAACACCTGCCTTAAAGGTTGATCTGTGTATACAACTATCGGGTGAGCTTGAAAGTAATGGCGGAGCTTTCGGGAAGCAATCAGGAGGCTATAAGCAAGCTTTTCTATTCTTAGATAATTACGCTCTGCGGCTGCTAGCTTCTTGCTTACGTAGTATACAGGCCTCTGGACTTTATCTTCTTCATGCACCAACGCTGTGCTGACAGCATGAGACGATAACGCCAGGTAGACGAACAAATCCTCATGTTCCACAGGTTTTGACAATATTGGAGGCTTCTTTAATAGGTCTAATAGTTTCTGGAAAGCCTTCACACAATTGGGAGTCCATTCAAAATTACGTTTCCCTCATTTTATCAGATCAAAGAAAGGTACACACTTATCTGTGGCTTTAGAGATAAACCTGTTCAATGCAGCAACTTTTCTGGCCAGGCTTTGTACATCCTTAATCTTTCGTGGTTCTTCAATATTCCTTATTGTTGCTATCTGACCAAGATTTATCTCAATCCCTCGAGAACTCATGATGAACCCGAGGAATTTCCCAGATGCAACCCCAAACGAACATTTTAGAGGGTTCAACTTTATCCCATACCTTCGGAGAATGCCGAACATTTCCGCTAAGTCTTTTGTATAGTCGGAAGATTGTCTAGACTTTACAAGCATGTCGTCCACATAAACCTCCATTGTTTTTTCGATTTGATTATAGAACATGCGGTTGACCAAGCGTTGATATGCGGCTCCTGCATTCTTTAATCCAAATGGCATTACCACATAACAATATAACCCCAATTCTATGATGAAACTTGTGTGTTCCTGATCTGGTATGTGCATGGGAATTTTATTGTATCCCGAATAGGCATCCATAAATGATAAGAGCTCGTGTCCGGCCGTCGAGTCCACCAGTTGATCAATCCTAGGAAGAGGAAAGCTATCTTTCGGATAAGCCTTGTTCAAGTCAGAGAAGTCAATGCACGTACGCCACTTCCCGTTAGATTTTTTGACTAGGACAGGATTAGATATCCAGTCGTGATATTTCGAGTCCTTAATGAATCCATTATCCTTCAATTTCTCTACCTCTTCCTTCAAAGCTGCTGACCGCTCTGGGCCCAACATCCGTATCTTCTGCTTGACCGGCGGGTGTTTTGGATTGATGCTCAAAGAGTGGCTCAGAATAGCAGGCGAAATCCCACACATGTCAGCGTGAGTCCAGGCAAACACATCTAAATTTGCCTTTAAAAAATCAGCCAACTCTTTCGCTCGAATTAGATCTAGCTGTGATCCGATCTTCAATACTTTTGTCGAATCTGCATCATCAATGGATATATCCACTGTCGTCTCGTTGGGAGTTGCCGATCAGTCCTCGGGTTCCCTATCCTCTTTGGGATCTATATCCTCGAGCACATCTAAGGGCGACTCTCCTGGGGCTGGACCCCTTAATTGCTATGCTGAATTTTCCTTTGAAGGGGGAGAAACGTCCTTAGGTTCTATATTCAAACCCTTCATTAGTATCTTCAATTCTGTCATATAGCAAGCTCTCGCGTAGCTTGGCCACCTCTCATCACCCCTACTCCTACGTCACTCGGGAATTTAAGCAGTAAGCACCAAGGTGCAATACATGCCCTAAACTCTGCGAGGGCCGGTCGGCCGAAGAAAGCGTTGTAGGGTGACTCAACATCCAAAAGTACAAGTGGCAGGATTCTCACTCTCTGGCGATGCCCTTGTCCTAACGTCACTGGTAATTCTACATAGCCCATCTGAGCCGTTGATGCCCATTTGAAACCCCGTATCCATCCTTCGCAGGGCTTTAAATCTTTTGCTTCGAGTCTCATTTGTTCAAAGGCTTTCTTAAAGAGGATATTAACTGTAACACCCCACATCTGTTAAGGTCACTCACAAAGGGAATGCCTTAACTTCAATGGAGTATTATGGGTACTGGAACAGAAATATTACAAGACAGACATATATAAACCAGCGGAAAATAAAGTGGAAGTACTTCAAATCATTTATTGAATATAAATGTTTACAAGAAAAGCCCATCAACTTGTATACCCAATTTCATAGTTAAAATATCTGTCTTGCTCAAAAACAAAGAAGCATAAAAACAAACTGCAGTATTCCCTAATAAAGCAAAGCAAGCCATAGTCAAGAGAAATCCAAGCCATACATGAAAGAGCCTGAGAGCTTGGTAAGATCCGAACTAAGCTGTATTCCCACCCTGTGAACCTTGGGGGGGGGGACCGGAAGAAAAAGAGGCGAAACAAAACGGGTCAGTCATAAAGACCGAGTAAGTCCTAATGACTTTCAGCATAAAAATAGGTAAAGATAACATGGTATGAATAAACTGAAAGTAAACATAAGCATGATAACAAGGTAGGCAAGATAAACTAAGATATCAAGATAAACTATGATAACAAGATAAACTAAGGTAATAAGATAAACTTCGGGCACAATGAAACAAGTATAACATCCCATAATTCCTATCAAGTATCCCACCGCATGGTTTCTATCAAGAATAACATCACAAGGTTTCTAAGCTTTAACATTAAAACGATATCTATTTGCTCTGCACCACCTAACTAGCATCCTCATAAGTGTCTTACATTGAATGATCCGTATTCCTACCAGTGTCCTAACTAGTGTCCTGTGTAGCAAGGATCCGTACCCCCTACTAGTGTCCCAACTAGTAGCCCGTATTATATACTAATTACAACGTGATCCCAATCCCCACAATTATGGTAGCCTTCAGGTGTACATCGATTTTGAGGATTCCACCTCGATCACCCCAATGGCCATGTATATATTCGATGCACCCTTACTACCTTATCGATCGGCTCCCTACTTGACCTAGTTCTCGTTTGTGTCACGCGACCCCCTACTTGTAGATACCTGTGCTGGTCCCACCATGGGGTGTATCAAGTCCCATGGTGGCAACCCTGACACAATCAAGATGCACAGCTTTATACCTACTGATGCCCAGTGGCTAAATTTTCTGCGCCGAAGTGTGTGCACACCCGCACTCCGTTAGAACCTGCACTGCTGCACCAACCGCCGCTACTTTGACCTCTTATAATCAGCCCAGTAATCGTGCCCTACCCTGCCTAGCTCAGGGTTCCGTTGATACCTAATGTGGGTTACTGCTGAAATGGGTCCCCGTTATTAGGTTTTTCTAATGGTCAAGTCTGTGGGCCTATATTCTCTGATATTACCCACCAACCCTGATGTGTACTTAACCCCGCTACTAATTCAAGCATGTGTATTTAATGGTTAAGTGTATGTGGGCCTATATTCACTAATATTACCCACCAACCCGATATGTACTTAACCCTTCTACTCGTTATGTTACCATGGTTAAGTGTTTACCTTAGTTATCTTAACCTTTCTCGCTTATTATGTTTGATTGGTTAAGTGTGGTTTATTAACTAAACCCCGTTCGTCTATCTGGTTACATTGATTAAGAATTTTCGTGTTGACTTAACCCCATATGTTACTTAACCCTACCACGCATCACATCAGATTGGATAAGTGCATGTTAACTTAACCCCATCCACTAGTCATATTATAATGGTTAAGTGTTATCAACTTATTCAAGTTAACTTAACCCACCCGTTTGTCCTGTTATGTTGGTTAAGTGTTACTACTTAACCGTAACTACTTGTCTAATTAACCCATTGTATTAGTTAAGTGTTCTCATTAACTTAACCTCACTCTCTAGTCCAGTTTAATCATGTTATAATAGTTAAACATTTGCTTAACCTTACCCACTCATGTAATCAACATATTAAATTGGTTAAGTGTCCAGATTAACCTAATCATATTACTTAACCCACCCATTTATATCATATTGGTTAAGTGTTCTTATTTACTTAACCCTACCCACTGGTCTAATTACCATGTTACGTTGGTAAGTATTACTATTCATGTTTCCACATGTCACCCACATGTCACCCACTTAACCCCCATGTCCCACCACATGTTTATCTGGTTAAGTATTTCTTAATTCATTAAGGCCGTAACCTTATAAAGACCTCTCACATTAGACTGACATTTATGGCAGCTGGATTTGCCGGGCGGGTCCGGGCAGTCTTACACCATAAAAGAGTCTAACCTCGTGTCTTTACAACTGTTACGTTTTTAATTTGGGCCTAGGACCTCTCACATTGGGCTGACATTTGTGACTATTGGATTCGCCGGGCGGTTTCGGGCAGGTTTACGTCACAAATGAGTCCAACCTCGTGTCCTAAGCATTAATTATTACTTATAATCTTTTACCCCAATTTGAATTTATTTCCCCTATTCAAATTATCAATTTATTCCTAATTTAACGATGTCCATAATTGACTCAATTATGTCCATCAATTAATGGTATGCAAAATCATACCAATTTCACCACAATTTATCTTAGGGCATTAAAGGCAACTTATCTCAATTTATATTTATCCCTCTTTTAAGGATATTACATGCCAACTAATATATGTACCCAATTCTAGTCAGTTTACATATATACCAAGTTTCATGCCTTTTAACATATGTCAAGATCTAGCTGAAATTACATGTATCAATTTTTATACCCAATAAACCCAAATCCGATGATTCATGATGTAGTTATCCCAAACTATCACCTTTTTATTTCAATACATGCCAGTTGCCCAAGTTCATAATACATGTTTATGCCAATTATAAAGTTTACAATCGCTTTCATGCTCAAATTTCCAAGTCTACACATGCCTAATTAACATAAGCCCAATCTTTTGATTTAATTTACATAGGCTCCAAAACTCATAATTACATGCCAAATTACATACATGTTATATATACCAAATTTCATGTTACATTACATAGATACAATTGGTGTCGAATTCCATGTATATAATATTTATGCAAATTTTATCATAACAGGATTATACCAAAATTTACAGATCTACCCCAAGCTTGCAAATAAAATGATAACATCCAATTTCATGTTGCCAATTATTAATCATATTCTTATAGGCAATAATCCCATTATTCCCCCGTATACATCTCGTATGCGAATCGCGATTTTAGGCCAAGGTCCGAAGTTGACCAAGGTTCATCAAAAGAAAATAAATAGGGGAAGGTAGAAATTTGCATAATAAATAGATCAGAGAGAAAACAACATCATGATAGGCATAAAGAATACAACTTGATGATAACTTCATTTCGAATCAAGGAAACTGCTGAATAAATCACAAACTTGTCATGAGAATAAAGGTAGACAAGTCTCAAAGCTAAAGATTCAAAAAGCAACAGGAATAAATCATACTTAATCCAATTCCACTTTAATTCACGGCCACATTATAATTAAATAATTAAATCGGAAAGCAATTAGAACTTACAGAGAACGGCTAATGAATTAAGAAGTGAATTTGTCTTAGAAAGTTGCAGTGTCATTGATCTATCCCCTTGAATTTGTTGTAGAAGCATTGATCTTTGATTTGATTTGAGTTTGGACGCTTAAGCTTTAATTTGGAGACGACGGCCATGGCTCAAGAGAGATTTTAGCATCATTTTGGTGTCATATGAATTTGTGTGAGTTAGGCTAGGTCTAGGTGTTATTTTATAGGTGTAGCAATTCATTTCAGCCATCGGATTAACCCTAAAACCCATCCAGACCATCAAAACTCATCCCGGGCCTCAAAAATGGGTTCTAGGCCACCCCAGGCCGACCTGTACAGGGGGGGGGGGTCGACACTACAGTCGACCTGGGTGGGGGGGGGGGGGGGGAGGTCGACTATAGTGTCGACACTATGGTCGACCTGGGTCAGTCTGCCAGAAAGTCTGCTGAAATCTTGTTTTGGCCATATCTTGGTCATACGGACTTCGATTTTCGAAAACTCGGACTCTATTTCGCGTATTTTTCCGAGAGGAACGCAAGGTGATGTCCATTTTACCTAATTCCTGATTATTGAATTAGTTATCTTTATTTTACTATCTTTTCCGTTACATACGCTGTTATCGAACTAATTTTTCTTCTCTTCCATGTATTAATTAATTCTCCTTATGCATCACCATTATTTACCTATCATAAGCATATTTTCATATATTTTATTTCATTTTTAATTATATTAAAAAAAATACGGGGTGTTACATTAACTGAGCTTCCGTTGTCCACTAGCACCCTATGGACTAAAGCGGGGCCGATGACCGTGGTAATTACCAGCGAGTCTTCAGTTGGTGATTGAATTCCGGTATCATGTCTACCACGGAATATAATGTCGTCTGATATTGTCTTTTGTTGTTTCACTGGAGTGATGTCTTCGAGGTTACCGCATTCTCCTACCTCAAATTGCTTAGCGGCATTAACGTACTGATCCATTGCTTTGAAACTATGGCTAGCTAGATGGGGGCCGCCTATAATGGTATTGATAACGATCCCTTTACCTTTCTGCTGGGATGTGGGTTTGGAAGTAGGCTGATTTTGGTTCGGGGTTTGCCCTCCTTGCCCCTGTCCCTTAGGGCAACCTTATACTCGTCTAGCTTCCCTTCTCGCAACAATTTCTCAATTACATCTCTCAAATGACGACATTCGTTGGTAGAATGACCGTGAGTTCCATGAAACAAACAAAACTTTCCCATTGCGATCTCTTTTTCGGTTGAATCTCTGGGTGGCGACTTTTTATATTACAATACAATGTATGTATCCAAGTAAATGTTTTCCAGTGTGTGGTTCAACGGCGAATAGTTCTCAAAAGTACGGAATCGAGGCCTTTTTGTAATGACCTGCATTTTCTGCGATATATAATTAATTTATTTAATTATATAATTGGTGAATTAGAGAAGTTAATGATCGTTTAATTAAATAATATTGAATATTTAATAAATAATTATAATATAATAATATATTATAATGTCGAAATAGTCGGAAATAGTGAAAGTCACAATATCGTGTGAATTGAATAGCATACGAGATTTGGTGGAGTTTCGATTCGAAATATAATAACGAATATATTCAATCGACGACGATTTGAACGTATAATTATAATATAATTAAAATAGAGCTTGAAATGGCGCGGCAGTTCGCTATTTGGCGATTCGAACTTCAACTGAATGTACAGGATTCGTTTTAAGCCGGATTTCTGTGAAACAAGAAACGTGTGGAGCTGGTGGAGTATATCTTTCTAGTGGAAGAGAAAGATCGGGATTTCGTCGTGTAGATTTTGATGTATGTCCAAATCAAATTTTAAAATAGTCGCTATAGAATCGTTTATCGACCGTAACGGTTTATTCGATATAACTAGAGATGGGGGTTTGAATTTAGACAAGATTCTTTGGAGGCATAACGATAAATTAATTTTTAGAATTTTATGGTAATTTTTAATTAATTAAATAAGCAACTTTTTATTTGGAGTATTTTGCACCCTGAAATCAATATTTTGAGGTTTCAAAATATGAGTAAATCTACCGGTATTATTATATTTTTGGGATCTTGGCACCGAGCTGATTACAACAGTATGTTTATCTCTGTCGATAGAAATCCGTAAACGAGTAGAGTTGCATATAAAGGTTACGTTAATTTCAAATGGACAAGCATGGATGGACTAAAGAAGACCGGACATTATTAAACAAAAATGAGAACATAAAGGAGCCACATTGTGATTTATCAGCCACCCCTTCCACTATTTGGAACACCACCAGTTTTCTTCAATTAAAAGAAAGTCACGTCCACTATTATGAACGTGGAAGGCTAAGTATGACAAATCAATACATGGTATTCCTCTTGACACATCTCACGCCTGCACCCACGTATATAATTGCCTTATAAATACCCTTTAGCAAATACCCTAAGACAAAAAGATTCGTTCTTCAGCAAACTAACAAGAACACGCACTGTCTCCTCCGGCCACACAAAGAAATTTCATCCCAGTATATATTGTTCTTTGGGTCGCCACAAATTCCTACGATACAAACCCAAAAATCGAAACATTAAAAATCAAAATCAAATCCAATAGAAATCCTAAAATCAGGAAACCAATCAATATGGATTCACCATGGGATCCTCTTTGATGCTGTGCTAAGTTTATTGGGTGCGATTCGCGTTCGAAGTATTGGGTCATTTACAGTCAATGTTAGGGCTGAGATTAGGGGAGCCTACGGGGTTTCGAGTTACACGGCTCTCCAGGAGAAGGTGGGGCTGGCGAGCGGCGTTCGAACGAGGGGGTGTTCATGAGCTCCGATGGCGTCTGGTCGATGAAGCCGAGGAGAGAGAAAGGTATGTCGGGTTTGATTTTGGTTGGAGTAATAAACTGGAAAGATGATGCAGTTGTAACGGTGAAGAAACAATTGAGAAAAGGCTGGGTGATGTTCGGTTGTGAGCTGGAAATGATGTTCGAAGATTTAGAAATTGGGAGAGAACATTGTCCAGGCATCGTGTATGTTGGAAAAGGAAGAGGGTACTGTTCGTAGTAGGTGGAAGGAGTTGGTATGGGCCGAAATCAAAATAGTAAGGCCCATCGTTAAATAATTTAGTTTTATTTTAAATTAAAAACAATGTATAAACTTGTAAATTGAATATCTCCTTCATACGATATCAGATTGACGAGCCGTAAGTTGCGTTGGGACCGTATGGACGAGAGCTTCACAATGAAGCTGACTGGAAGTGGACTGGGGTTCGTTACGATTTATGACAAAATAAATTGTCCGTCTGAATCATAGACAGTTAATCGTTTTTAATGATAACAGTCCAATGTGAGTAAATCACACCAACTCTGAACAGTTTATAATTTCATGTTGTATATTTAGAACTGTTAGAAATTGTCTGATGTACTGTGTGTTGATTGTTTGATTGAACTGCTAGTCAGTTAGTTAAATTTCTATATTGATTCTGTTTAACAGAATGTATCATATGGAACTGAAAGTGATGTTATCTATATTGTCTAACATCTGTGATGCAGGGAAACAGGTTGGAGGAATCCGACTGGATTCCTCAACAGTTATTTTATTGTTTTTCATATATTTTGATATATGATGTGAATTATAACCTGTTGTTGATTGTGTGTGTATGGACGATATTGAACATCGTGATTTGATATGATTGAATACCATGACATACCGGAATGTAGATAAAGGAGATTTTTCAAAGTGATATTGAAAATAGCATATTTATAAAATGGGATATTTATAAATAAGAGATATTTATAAAGTGGAATATTTATAAATAAGGAATATTTATAAATTGGGATATTTATAAATAGGAGATATTTGAAAAGGAAATAAATTCAAAACATTTCTTTTTGAATGGAAAGGCCTGTGTGGCGAGTTTGGGGATTTTCCCGATGCTCCCGATACAAAGGAGGTTATGGCGAATTTTCCCGGGAATTTAAGGAGTTAGAATATTTCAAGAATAAATTTGAAAAGGGATTATTTGTAAACCATTTACAAATAGAATTGAAAAGGAAACGTTATAAAAAGGAAATCATTTTTAAAGTGTAGAACCGTTATTTAAAAGTAAATCTTTTCAAATGAATAAAACGTTGTTAAAAAGGAGAAATCGAATATGGTATTCGAAAGTTAGTTAATCGAATATGTTATTTGAACGGGGTTAGTCAGTTGAGTTAACCATTTAGAATTAAACAGTTAGAGTTAAACAGTTAGAGTTAAAACAAACATAGTTATTCAGGATGAGTTGTCATTTAGCACGACTGCTAGCGTAATTCGCAGGGCTGTAAATAGCCTACGGCGTTCGGATGTTTCCTGAGGGAATCAGGCGTAACCATTGTGATCGCTAAGATCTAGAGTTGAGCGAATGGAGTTAAAGAATATAAAGTTAAGCAAAATTAGAATCTGACTAGAGATTAATAAGTTGAATGGTTTCCTGGGTATCGATCTGATGTTGGTTTCGGCCTTCGGGGTTTATACTTAGGAAGTTGTTCTCTTGTTAGTTTATAGTTAGAGTCTGATAGTTGTGGAAGGATAGTGATACGTAAATAAACAATGGAAATGTTTTCCAACGTTGATAACAAATATTTTCTAAATATAGAAAATAAGGAAATATGTATAGATATACATGATGATTGATCGATTGACATTCCATTTGGACTTTAGATCGTTGTTTGTACACGGACATGTTTTCATTTGATAGTTAAATCACAGACTATCGAAGTATTGACCATTTTAACGTTGTTAATATGGAGAGACCGGTTGGATTATCATCCATAGAACCACTCTGTATTGGCATAAGCATTGCGAATCATATATGCCAAAGATAATTGAAGACGGAGTAAAATGCAAGGGCTATCCTGTTTAGAGAATAGTGCCTTCGGTTTGTCCAGTCCCAGGACAACTTGTATGGACTAAGGTCTGACAGAGTATATCTGGTAGATCACGTAAGTTGATCGTTTCAAACGTATTTACGTTGGTGGCGGAGGAATTCGTTTCTCTTAGCTTATACCCGTGGTATTTTTGGGGAAATCAATTTGTGATTTAACGGGTATGACGATGTGACATTCTAAGTGAATGAAGATGTGGTATGTGAGAAGATATCCGTAGCTTCTAGCCTCACATCCGGTAAATGACAGAAATCGGGCAGGCAGCATGGCTAAGTCGGTCGCACTGAAGTAGGGTGTATAATCACCTATCTAGAGAATATTCATTTGTTTCTTAAATCTATCAATGCTGTCCTATATATATACGGGAACGGTTGCTGATCCCAACCGTTGGTGATGTACATTCGATACACTCAAGCGAAATGAGTGGTCGGTCATGTGTGGCTGACTTGCAAGATGTTCTTGTTGAACTCCAGTGTATCGTTCCTAGAGTACACTGATCGGAAGGTGATTCCATACCTTGTCATAGTTGGAAATCCATTACCCAATACGTGCTTGCGGTTTTGATTGTATACTATATATGTAGAACGTGAGATGCAAGCGTTCCTACTAGACTGATATTTATTTGTACATAAACATTATTATAATATCAAAAGGTTTTGATATAAAGATATTTTGGATTCTCATAAGGGAAAAACCCGTTCCGTTCGGCGGCGTGGTCTTATGAGATATCGTTTACTTGTCCATATACCTGTTTAAACTGTTTTACTCACACCAGTCCCATGACTGACCCGGAGTTTACTTTGTTGTTTTCCCTAAACTCTTGGGTGCCTAAATTTGTACGGGCAGTCAAGTAGTCGGGATTTGCAGATACCTTTGAAGAGCTGGAGCAGGAGGCTTCAGAATCATATAGCTATAGTTATTTCCGCTGTGTTGTAAGTGTTGTACTCTGATAAGTGCTATTGTATACATAACTGTTCTATTTCAAAGTTATGTTACCTATTATATGTTATTCGTTCCGCTGTGAGGTTCGTGTTACTCTGATGTTATGTTCTTCTTCTTCTATTCTAAGTTTCTATCTTATCTATTCTCACCTTCTAATTTCTTTCATTAACTATTCGGTTATTTTCGATCCTTGGATGTTCGATATGTGTTGTATATCGGATAACCAAGATCGCATTTTTCCGGGTCGTTACAGTTGGTATCAGAGCTTAAGTTAAGAATTACCTTGGCTCTGTGGCGTGACTCGGTAGAGATAGGGTTAGTAACACCCTAGATTGAGTTTGAGTGTATATATACGAGTGCGTATTTGTATTTGATATAAAAATGGTTTTATATTGTGGAGATTCATTGGCTGAGTTGTTTATGAGTTCTGGTCGATCAGTTTGATCCACTGTATCGGTAGGAGTAAATAAACATTTGAATACGATGGACCGACACAGTATGGATATATGATATATTATCATATATTAGATATATTGGTTGTAATTATAATCGAATGAGATTATAAAGTGAAATGGTTATATGTAACCAATCAGAATTTATACAAGTGAATTATATGAAATAAGATGAATTAAATATGAATTTAAATCAGATTTGGAATTAAAAATAAGGAAATTTTAAGTTCCTGGGAGATTTTGAAATGTTTTCAAAATGGAAGTATTCAGTAATGGTTTTGAAAATGATATAGTATTGAAATCACTTGGGTCGCTGAAAAATAATTCCGATGATGACTGCGCAGTATCATCGGTGTGATTTTCGAGTTCTAAGTGGTGGATTACTACCAGAGATTTTGATTTGAATTGTTTTGAGAAAACAAGTGTTCAGAAATTCAAAGGTTTTTGAATTGTGATTATGATTTCAAGTTGATTTGAAAGAAACCCAGGAATTTAAGTTCTGGAATTAAAATTTAACTAATGAAGTTAAATAAAATGAGATGGTAAAAATAAATTGAAATTTAACTTAAACATAGTTAAATAGAATTGAATTGGATTAGAGAATAATCTGTTATGAAATTAAGTTGATGAGTTAAGAATTTGAAATTTAGCTGGACTTAGAATTTGAAAATCAAGAATGAAACTTGAGATTGATAATGGGATTCGACTTGAGAATAAGCGAATAATTTGGTTTGACGATATAAAAGTGATTGAGTTTGATTGGGATGACATTGGTATATGTTGGAATGATAACAGATGGAAGGATATAACGATATGCCCAACAAAAAGGTACAAGTTTATATTTTATATGAGTTTGAGATTTTGATGAGCCGATTTGGCAAGACGCTTGGCTGTTTGATTTTCTTTTGGGTTGAAGAAGGCCCAGAGAGGCGAGTTGGTGTTTGAGCTATTGACCAGTACAAAGGAGGTGCTGGCGAAATTTTTCGAAAATTAAAAGTGTTAGAAAATTTTCAGAATTTTTGAAAATTTTAGTTAGCCGGAATAAATAAACATTTTAGTCAATATTAATTGGTTCAGTTGAAATCAGAAATAAGGGGTAAACAAATCTTAGGAGTTCCAATATATAGGGTCGTCCTCTAACTTAGCAATTTCGAGGACGAAATTATTTTACGTGGGGAAGAATGTAATGACCCGCATTTTCTGTGATATATAATTAATTTATTTAATTATATAATTGGTGATTTAGAGAAGTTAATGATCGTTTAATTAAATAATATTGAATATTTAATAAATAATTATAATATAATAATATATTATAATGTCGAAATAGTCGGAAATAGTGAAACTCACAATATCGTGTGAATTGAATAGCATACGAGATTTGGTGGAGTTTCGATTCGAAATATAATAACGAATATATTCAATCGACGACGGTTTGAACGTATAATTATAATATAATTAAAATAGAGCTTGAAATGGCGCGGCAGTTCGCTATTTGGCGATTCGAACTTCAACTGAATGTACAGGATTCGTTTTAAGCCGGATTTCTGTGAAACAAGAAACGTGTGGAGCTGGTGGAGTATATCTTTCTAGTGGAAGAGAAAGATCGGGATTTCGTCGTGTAGATTTTGATGTATGTCCAAATCAAATTTTAAAATAGTCGCTATAGAATCGTTTATCGACCGTAACGGTTTATTCGATATAACTAGAGATGGGGGTTTGAATTTAGACAAGGTTCTTTGGAGGCATAACGATAAATTAATTTTTAGAATTTTATGGTAATTTTTAATTAATTAAATAAGCAACTTTTTATTTGGAGTATTTTGCACCCTGAAATCAATATTTTGAGGTTTCAAAATATGAGTAAATCTACCGGTATTATTATATTTTTGGGATCTTGGCACCGAGCTGATTACAACAGTATGTTTATCTCTGTCGATAGAAATCCGTAAACGAGTAGAGTTGCATATAAAGGTTACGTTAATTTCAAATGGACAAGCATGGATGGACTAAAGAAGACCGGACATTATTAAACAAAAATGAGAACATAAAGGAGCCACATTGTGATTTATCAGCCACCCCTTCCACTATTTGGAACACCACCAGTTTTCTTCGATTAAAAGAAAGTCACGTCCACTATTATGAACGTGGAAGGCTAAGTATGACAAACCAATACATGGTATTCCTCTTGACACATCTCACGCCTACACCCACGTATATAATTGCCTTATAAATACCCTTTAGCAAATACCCTAAGACAAAAAGATTCGTTCTTCAGCAAACTAACAAGAACACGCACTGTCTCCTCCGGCCACACAAAGAAATTTCATCCCAGTATATATTGTTCTTTGGGTCGCCACAAATTCCTACGATACAAACCCAAAAATCGAAACATTAAAAATCAAAATCAAATCCAATAGAAATCCTAAAATCAGGAAACCAATCAATATGGATTCACCATGGGATCCTCTTTGATGCTGTGCTAATTTTATTGGGTGCGATTCGCGTTCGAAGTATTGGGTCATTTACAGTCAATGTTAGGGCTGAGATTAGGGGAGCCTACGGGGTTTCGAGTTACACGGCTCTCCAGGAGAAGGTGGGGCTGGCGAGCGGCGTTCGAACGAGGGGGTGTTCATGAGCTCCGATGGCGTCTGGTCGATGAAGCCGAGGAGAGAGAAAGGTATGTCGGGTTTGATTTTGGTTGGAGTAATAAACTGGAAAGATGATGCAGTTGTAACGGTGAAGAAACAATTGAGAAAAGGCTGGGTGATGTTCGGTTGTGAGCTGGAAATGATGTTCGAAGATTTAGAAATTGGGGGAGAACATTGTCCAGGCATCGTGTATGTTGGAAAAGGAAGAGGGTATTGTTCGTAGTAGGTGGAAGGAGTTGGTATGGGCCGAAATCAAAATAGTAAGGCCCATCGTTAAATAATTTAGTTTTATTTTAAATTAAAAACAATGTATTAACTTGTAAATTGAATATCTCCTTCATACGATATCAGATTGACGAGCCGTAAGTTGCGTTGGGACCGTATGGACGAGAGCTTCACAATGAAGCTGACTGGAAGTGGACTGGGGTTCGTTACGATTTATGACAAAATAAATTGTCCGTCTGAATCATAGACAGTTAATCGTTTTTAACGATAACAGTCCAATGTGAGTAAATCTCACCAACTCTGAACAGTTTATAATTTCATGTTGTATATTTAGAACTGTTAGAAATTGTCTGATGTACTGTGTGTTGATTGTTTGATTGAACTGCTAGTCAGTTAGTTAAATTTCTATATTGATTCTGTTTAACAGAATGTATCATATGGAACTGAAAGTGATGTTATCTATATTGTCTAACATCTGTGATGCAGGGAAACAGGTTGGAGGAATCCGACTGGATTCCTCAACAGTTATTTTATTGTTTTTCATATATTTTGATATATGATGTGAATTATAACCTGTTGTTGATTGTGTGTGTATGGACGATATTGAACATCGTGATTTGATATGATTGAATACCATGACATACCGAAATGTAGATAAAGGAGATTTTTCAAAGTGATATTGAAAATAGCATATTTATAAAATGGGATATTTATAAATAAGAGATATTTATAAAGTGGAATATTTATAAATAAGGAATATTTATATATTGGGATATTTATAAATAGGAGATATTTGAAAAGGAAATAAATTCAAAACATTTCTTTTTGAATGGAAAGGCCTGTGTGGCGAGTTTGGGGATTTTCCCGATGCTCCCGATACAAAGGAGGTTATGGCGAATTTTCTCGGGAATTTAAGGAGTTAGAATATTTCAAGAATAAATTTGAAAAGGGATTATTTGTAAACCATTTACAAATAGAATTGAAAAGGAAACGTTATAAAAAGGAAATCGTTTTTAAAGTGTAGAACCGTTATTTAAAAGTAAATCTTTTCAAATGAAGAAAACGTTGTTAAAAAGGAGAAATCGAATATGGTATTCGAAAGTTACTTAATCGAATATGTTATTTGAACGGGGTTAGTCAGTTGAGTTAACCATTTAGAATTAAACAGTTAGAGTTAAACAGTTAGAGTTAAACAGTTAGAGTTAAAACAAACATAGTTATTCAGGATGAGTTGCCATTTAGCACGACTGCTAGTGTAATTCGCAGGGCTGTAAATAGCCTACGGCGTTCGGATGTTTCCTGAGGGAATCAGGCGTAACCATTGTGATCGCTGCGATCTAGAGTTGAGCGAATGGAGTTAAAGAATATAAAGTTAAGCAAAATTAGAATCTGACTAGAGATTAATAAGTTGAATGGTTTCCTGGGTATCGATCTGATGTTGGTTTCGGCCTTCGGGGTTTATACTTAGGAAGTTGTTCTCTTGTTAGTTTATAGTTAGAGTCTGATAGTTATGGAAGGATATTGATACGTAAATAAACAATGGAAATGTTTTCCAACGTTGATAACAAATATTTTCTAAATATAGAAAATAAGGAAATATGTATAGATATACATGATGATTGATCGATTGACATTCCATTTGGAATTTAGATCGTTGTTTGTACACGGACATGTTTTCATTTGATAGTTAAATCACAGACTATCGAAGTTTTGACCATTTTAACGTTGTTAATATGGAGAGACCGCTTGGATTATCATCCATAGAACCACTCTGTATTGGCATAAGCGTTGCGAATCATATATGCCAAAGATAATTGAAGGCGGAGTAAAATGCAAGGGTTATCCTGTTTACAGAATAGTGCCTTCGGTTTGTCCAGTCCCAGGACAACTTGTATGGACTAAGGTCTGACAGAGTATATCTGGTAGATCACGTAAGTTGATCGTTTCAAACGTATTTACGTGGGTGGCGGAGGAATTCGTTTCTCTTAGCTTATACCCGTGGTATTTTTGGGGAAATCAATTTGTGATTTAACGGGTATGACGATGTGACATTCTAAGTGAATGAAGATGTGGTATGTGAGAAGATATGCGTAGCTTCTAGCCTCACATCCGGTAAATGACAGAAATCGGGTAGGCAACATGGCTAAGTCGGTCGCACCGAAGTAGGGTGTATAATCACCTATCTAGAGAATATTCATTTGCTTCTTAAATCTATCAATGCTGTCCCATATATGTACGGGAACGGTTGCTGATCCCAACCGTTGGTGATGTACATTCGATACACTCAAGCGAAATGAGTGGTCGGTCATGTGTGGCTGAGTTGCAAGATGTTCTTGTTGAACTCCAGTGTATCGTTCCTAGAGTACACTGATCGGAAGGTGATTCCATACCTTGTCATAGTTGGAAATCCATTACCCAACACGTGCTTGCGGTTTTGATTGTATACTATATATGTGGAACGTGAGATGCAAGCGTTCCTACTAGACTTATATTTATTTGTACATAGACATTATTATAATATCAAATGGTTTTGATATAAAGATATTTTGGATTCTCATTAGGGAAAAACCCGTTCCGTTCTACGGCGTGGTCTTATGAGATATCGTTTACTTGTCCATATACCTGTTTAAACTGTTTTACTCACACCAGTCCCATGACTGACCCGGAGTTTACTTTGTTGTTTTCCCTAAACTCTTGGGTGCCTAAATTTGTACGGGCAGTCAAGTAGTTGGGATTTGCAGATACCTTTGAAGAGCTGGAGCAGGAGGCTTCAGAATCATATAGCTATAGTTATTTCCGCTGTGTTGTAAGTGCTGTACTCTGATAAGTGCTATTGTATACATAACTGTTCTATTTCAAAGTTATGTTACCTATTATATGTTATTCGTTCCGCTGTGAGGTTCGTGTTACTCTGATGTTATGTTCTTCTTCTTCTTCTTCTATTCTAAGTTTCTATCTTATCTATTCTCACCTTCTAATTTCTTTCATTAACTATTCGGTTATTTTCGATCCTTGGATGTTCGATATGTGTTGTATATCGGATAACCAAGATCGCATTTTTCCGGGTCGTTACACTTTTGCTGGCGCTGGTCCCTCAATTTCTATTCCTTCTATTGCCGTTGCCATCTCTGCTATTATTACCTCTGTTCTGGTTGCCGACGTTCACCTCAAACTTTCCCGAGCTTTCACCGGATTGCTTCACAGCAACATTGCTTTGGACGCCTTCTTTCGATGCCCCTTCAGACATTCTCTTTCTGTTTGCATGAGCTTCCTCTCGCCTTAAGCGAATATTGGCCTTTTCGTAGAACAACTCCCTAGTGGTGGTGGTGAGGGGGGGGGTGGTTTTCCGGATAAATAATCATCGAATTCTGTTTTCGGGTTGACTCCTTGTATTAAGGGCATCAAAATAGTGGGTTCATGAGGATCACTGACTTCAGTGACAGCCAGGTTGATGCGATCTAAATACGATTTCAAAGATTCTCCTGGAGCTTGCTTAATCCTTGACAATTCTGTGACGCTTTTAGATTTTTGAGCGTGAAGTTAAAACTGGTTCATAAAGCGTTCACTCAATTCTGTGAAAGTTGATATCGACCGTGGAGGGAGTCGGGTGAACCACATTAACGCCACGTATTCTAGATAAATTGGGAAGGCCTTGCATTTTACAGCATCTGGAGCTGCTGCGGCATTCATGAACCATGCATACCTCATCAGATGTTGTCCTGGGCCGGTTCTCCCTGAATACTGATCCATCTGTGGCAAGTTAAATCCCCGAGGGAACTAGAAGTCCAATATATCATCTGTGAAGGGGGTGTGACTTCGCTCAATGCCCCAGTCCTCATTTGTGTATTGTCGGCTTTCAGACATGATTTGACGCACCATTGCCCATACATCGGCACTTGTTAACGTTTGCACAGGTTCTCTAGGCCTAAAATTCAGATTACCCCTATGTTCCTGATTAGGGGATATCCTCCTGTTTCTGGCAGCAGCTGCTCTACACTGTTCCCTATGCTCCCGGTCGATCTCAGGAGGAAGGGGTTGGAGAAGTTGTTGTTGCGTTGGATTAGTAATATTAGGATCCCTGGGTAGAACGTGGGATCCACGCATGGGCAGCAACATAGGTTCTTTCAGGCTCAGGTCATCACGTCCTAACACACGAGCAGCATCTTCACGGGATCCCAAAGATCCAAAGGTCAACTGATCAAGATTTTGAGGTCGCTCAAGCGGCCTTCTTTCATGAGGACGTCCTTCATCCGAAGAAGATAAATAGTCTGCAGCAAGGTGGCATGTTGGAGAAGGTGTCTTCTGCCTCCGGAGCTCATTGAGTTCTATACTCATGGTGATCATGTTCTCTTGCATGAGAAGACTGTCACGTTTATGGGCTTCCAACGCATTTCTAGTACTGTTAAGCATGTCAAGAAAACGCAAAAAATCCCGGTGCGTGATGGGTGCAGATGGAGCAGGTTGATCACCAGTCGTCGCGGCCGGCATCAGAGCATTGGTGGGTGCTCGAGTAGATGTACCGGCTTCAGTCTCATTCGTTTCGGATCGGAGTAGGGTGCCGGAATCGGATCGGTTCGGAGGGGGGGTCTGAGCAGCTCCAACGCTTCCTGGTCGGTTCGAATTCTCTTGATCAGCTCAGAACATCCCCTTCGGATCGGATTTGTCCAGAGCTCTGCCCCCACGACCTCGTCAATACGATGACTTGTTGATCTTCTCTAGCATCGTTCTCCCTAGCGCCTTGCACTCCTTTTCCTTTTTCTTTAGCCATAATGTCCAATTCTTCGGTAATTAATCAGCAAACACTTGAAAATATTGGAAATGGAGGATTAACTTCTTTGAACTTGAAGGTCCAAATAGTAGAACGATAATACCAAAAGGTGGAGAATTCTAAGAGTTCTCAGTGAAAGCACCAAAATGTTAGATCCAAAAATGGCTCTAACACCCAAATCAAAAATAATACTATGGAAATGAAATCAAAAACAAATAAGAAACACACGGTTTATAGTGGTTCTGCGTTAAATAGCCTACGTCCACTTTCTACTCTTTGGACTGATGATTTGGAGACAAATACAACATTGATTTTCACTCAATTTCACTCATACAATGTATGAATTCGCTCAATCTCCTCTATAATATACTTTAAATGATGATTGCAATCTAAAAATGATGATGAAATTCGGATAGCTTAGGAGTTTGAGTTCTGAAAACGCCAAAAGATCCTTTCAAATGTGCCTTGGTGGTGTATTTATAGGTGGAAAATGCTTCTGGAATGGCTTTGGTTCGGATCCACGTGGCGCCTATCCCATTAGTATCGGGTCCGGATCTCTTAAGATGGTGCCAGCACATCAAATTAGTGGGTGAATGTGGGGGAATGGTCTTCTAACTGCTCCGAGTCTTCATGGAACGTGGTCTGTAACTGCAGTAGCTCCCTACGATCAGATCGGGTATGTAGTGGAAAAGGGGATCGGGTCGGGGTTCTCCGAACCGATCCGGTCATGTTCTCGTTCTTCTGTTTTTTGTTCCACATAACCTCAACTTGGCTGCGAAGGTCCGACCCGATCCGGTCTTTCAAGGAGTGTTTCTCTTGGTCAACATTCTTCACTATTTGATCTTCCAATTTTGTATAGCCTAGTTCACAAAATAGGCTAACATTCTCTTGCTTTTATCTATTATGCAATTCTTTTTATTTTCTTAGCAATTGTCTACACAATTAGATTTGTTAGAGCACTATTTGTCTTTTTCATTTATTTTTCATTAGTGATTAACCGTCTGATTAGATTCAGCGGTAATCCTAATTTTATTTCCTATTTGTTATTTTAAATTGCTGCAATTTTAATTCCTGTTCTTTTTATTGCTTTCTTAGGTCATATTGAATTGAATATAGGTTTGATTAGATTCAGATCTGATTCAATTCAGTAATAGCTTTATTGTTTTTCAACTGAATCTCCAAATTGGGCGAGCTAGACGAAATTTGGAGATTCGTTTGAAAAACAATATAGCTATTATTGAATTGAATCACATCTGAATCTAATCAAACCTATATTCAATTCAATATGACCTAAGAAAGAAATAAAAAGAACAGGAATTAAAATTGCAGAAATTTAAAATAACAAATAGGAAATAAAATTAGGATTACCGCTGAATCTAATCAGACAGTTAATCACTAATGAAAAATAAATGAAAAAGACAAATAGTGCTCTACCAAATCTAATTGTGTAGACAACACTAATTGCTAAGAAAATAAAAAGAATTGCATAAAAGAGAAAAAGTAAGAGAACTTTATTGATTCGAGGATGATCATTTACAATGAGATTACATGGATATTTATAGAAGATATATAGCCAATCTAAAACCCTAATCCAATCTATGCATATATGGGCTAATTAATTAGCAATTATTCCTCTCATATTAATTAGCAATTATTCCTCCCATCTCTTCCTTGTTTGGCATGTGACTAATTGAAGGGAGATAAGATTTCAGGAGATTTTTTCTACCAAAGATGAGCATATATTAAACTCCAAAAGAAACACAATGCGAAGTCTTCATCTGCAAATCTTCATATGTATATACACAACATTTTGATCTCTAGTTTTCTGTTTTTCTGACTGCATGTGGCTTAGTTGGCATTTCTGTAAAAGTGACAAAATAATACCCAAGTAATATTTATTTACATACAAAAGATAAGATATAAGAGTAAAAAATAAACACATTTTCATGTTAATCAAATACCCCCACACTTATCTTTTACTCGTCCTCGAGTAAAACAAAAATTAAAACTAACTAGATCGGTTACACTTTCGTAGGAAACACGATTGCATTGAGCGTATGCAACAAGTCGTTAAACCTCTAGGTGTCCCTAGTAGGACGAGTGGTGTCTCATGAGGGTTTTCAGCGGATACTACCCACAAAATCCAAAAGCAGTGTGCAATGATTTTAATGCAACTATATGAATGCAACAGACATATGCGAATGAAAACAAAAATAATGAAAACATGACTTATTTCAGGAAAATGGTACAACAAATTATGTTGACAATTTCTAGTCTGTTGATTTTATTTTAGATACCTCAACTTGTCACAAATTTTCAACACAACTCATGTTTTCAAATGTTAAATTCCAGTTTGGCCAGTTGGTTCAGTCGATAACATAGTGCAGCCATGAAATAAATTCTTAGTTCGCTTGTCATAGTTCGCAAAGTGGTATTTTAATTTCCTTGTGTATGACTAGTCAAATCAATAAGGTCAAAAAGTGCTTGAGCATCATCGCTTATTCTCAATTTCTATAAAAATTAAAATTTATGATTAAGTACATACACCTAACTTAAAGACCAAGGTATACCACATGTACACTGCCTTGCGGACTGACGGAGAGTTGGGACAGAGCTTGGCGGATTGTGTAGACCGACGCTGACTTTGTCAACAACATGTCAGTAATCCTTAGGTGTCCAACTCATAAAATGAGACCAAGATATACCAACGCTGACTTTGTCAACAACATGTCAGATAGAGCTTGGTGGGTTTGCACACCAACGCTAGATATATAAGCAATGTTGGATACCCTTGGATTATTATTATTATTGAAAATATAAGAACAAGAGAGATTACGCGAATTCAGCTTAACACAACTTAGTTTCAAAGATTCGAAAATCCAATATAAGTATTTTAAATCCTCCACTCATTAAACAAAGACTACAGTTTAGAATAAACTTCATGGCCATCACCTAAGAATATCCCTATGTACTGGTTACACTATTATTCCTCAAAATTCAACTTTTCATTATATTTCTGATTTGATCTTAGTTGAGAGAAAAAAATACTATCAACTGATTAATAATCCTTAACCTATTTTGTTGTATCAATCTAAAATGAGTCGTATTTTCAAAAAAAAATTATGGTATGTTACTATGACATAAAATTCATGATGGTCCTATCTAAATGCACGAAAATGAAAAGAAGAAAGATTAAAGAAAATAAAAAAGAATGCAATGCAGACTTCCCCCACTCTAGAACTAAACAGTGTCCACATTGTAAACACGTTTCCTAAATTTGAAAGATCGTACCCAAAGGTGAATGAGTTGCAAGATTATTTGTAGAATGAAATGCAGTCTAACTATATGTAAGAATGCATCATATGTACAAAGATATATGTGTTTACGATGCACGCGATGCAATGAATGCCACCAACTTTTTTCCCCACAATTGGTTCTAGCCCAATGAATCCCATTCCCACTATGTCTAGGCATGTTTTCTAATAAGCAAAGGTTTTTGAAACCCATTTCATCTTTATACCTAGATTTATAGTCCAGTAGATGAATGTTCAATGTCATCCTAACATGAAGTTTTCCCACAGAAATAACGTTTCCAAGATGATTCATGTGTTCCACAAATTTATCAGTGTAATTGTCCAACAATTTGAGATCGTATATAAACTCAATTGCAATCGTGAAATTTAAATTCTGAGTATTTTTCAAGACTATGTGATCACATTTCTCAATTTTATTAATTGACAACGTATTTTTGACACTGACAATTTCAAGTTCGTCTGAAACCTCAAAATCAAAATTTTCAAACTTGGATTGGTGGCTTGATTCTATTTCATCCTCATTTGGCAACTCATCCTCATACAATCCAAAAAATTCTTGTTTATTAAAATCCTTTTTCAATTTTGAGTTTTTGAAAAAATCAACATTTTCATTTTGTTCAATTTCAAAAATTTCAAGTTCCTCGCAGCCTGAAAGAGAGAGATCAAAATCTAAGCTTAAATCTTTTTCCTGAAAAGAATCAAAGTCCAAATCATTTGTTGAATTTTGAACAACTTCATTTAGATCGTTATTCTCAATTTCCAAAGTTGTTATCTGAAAATTTTCACTATCAGTAAAGAATGGATTATTTTCTGATTCATCGCTTGTTTGAATTTGATTTTGTTGCTCTCGTTGTTCTTTTAAAGATATCATCAAACAAAGAAGTTCATCCATCTTTTTATTTAGCCCTTCTTCCCTCTCTCTAAGAATGTTAAGATGATATTCTTCAGAATCGTTGATTTGAGAGATCTCGTTTTGAATTCTTTGATTCTCAAAATTGCAGTTCACATCAATTTCACGATCAATATCATTTCCAATGTGGTGGTTGTTTGAATCTTCAAAAAAATGACAATGATATTGGAAATCGTTTTGATTTTGAAAATTAGGTTCGTAACCAAAACTGTTGAAATTCGACGGAAAATTGCAATTTTGGTTATTTTCAAGATGTTGATATGGGCTATAATTTTGAAAATTTTGGTTTACAACCCTATATTAATGTGGATCAAAGCCATATCGAGATTTAAAGCTATTTTGATGTGGATGTGGCCCATAATCGAAATTATTGAAATTTGAATTGAAGTCGCAATTTCGATCATTTCTATGATTTTGAAAATGTTGGTCAGTTGGAAAATTTTGAAAACTGTTGGCATTAGGCTCATGAAATTTTGGAAAATTTTGCCTCGTGAGTTGTAATTCATATTCATACTCTTCAAGAGGACGTCTACTCCGATTATTATCCCACATATCTCTTAGTGATTTTTTTGAGTCAGACATTTTAAAGAAGTCACAGCAAGACAGAAATTATTCTCACTTCAAAATAGTACAAAATACTAAGCTGCGCTCTATTAATTAACTAACTCAATTGGAAGGGGGAAGAGGGTCTTATGGCTGTTTACGTATAGTATGAATACTAAAGGATACGACCAATGTTTTACGGGTAGTATGCAACCTCTTTTGCTAATTGTTCAATAAATTGAACTACTATATATCCGCGATCCAATTATACGAGACAATCAACTTCATAAAGCACCACTTTTCAATTATATTATTTCAAAAATCAAATCAAGTTTTATAATTGAAAATCGATGAGAGTGATGACTTCAGGTATGTAAATTCGTGCCTCACTAAACAGATTCAAAAATTCCAATCACAGAACAGTCCCAAAATAATAAATTGCAGAAAATTAAAATATTGTACAAGCAAGCCGCTGCTCCTGCATGACCAGAGTGAAGGAAATATTGCTGCTTCATTGGAATGCGACAATCAAACTACTTGTCGTTGAAATCCTCTCACTGGAGAGCGACTAGATGGGTTCAGCTAGTGCTTGGAGGGGCCACGTTGGTTCAGAAGAGCTATGGCATCGCTATATGTTTTAGGATGTGGACCAAAGTGTAAGAAGTCAGACCACTTCACCAGAGAGTGACAAAATCGGCTTACTTGTCGTTAATTTGCATTCACTAGGAAGTGACGAAGGTGATCTCGACAAGAACCTGGAGTCATTAGGATTGTCAAGTAAGGTTAGCGTTCAAAGAAGGCCAGGCGAACCCTTGACATGGGCTTGCCTTGTTAGGATCATCAAGTATGGGTTATTCTTGGCAAGAGCTTGGAAAGGCTACAAAGGATAAGAGTCCAATGTGGCTATGGACCGCTGGATTCAGTTGGTATATGGCGAAGACTCGGTGAGGTCGCTGATCCTTTAGGGCGGCCTACGCTTCGCATAACATGGTTGGGATAACCGAGCATGGCCGATGCTTAGCATATGGAAATCATAAATGACCCGACATGATCGTGGACCTCGAATATTGAGTAAGCAAAAGCTCAAAAACACATGTTCTATAGTAAGATATGTTTTGGATGGACAAGATATTGGCCCGCCTTTTCGCAAAGCCCTCGACACTGTGAATTTGTTGTCTCTAGATCGCTCAAGACTCGAGCAAAAACTCACTCAATCCTAGAATCATGTGATTGAAGAAGTGAAACTCGTCAAACTCAACATAACCGACAAAATCTGGATCGGCATAGCACATTAATCCAGATCAGCATAAGTTAACACCTCGGTGACCATTCACAACCTGGCCTCGATTAGGGAAAATGCACTGCGCCCCTGTCTCGGATGGCATACCAACCAATCTAGATTTGTAAGCTCCATGACGATCTGAATCGGTATGCACCATACCGATCCGGATGGGTCAATGGTCTGATGACGTGTCCCATATACTTGAACCATTCCGCCTACTACTTCCGCTGCTCCTATTTTTCAGCTACTACGCTTGGCTGAATTGAACTCCCCCCTCATCTACGAATACTTTTCTCCATCACCACTTTGGGGGATCACTTCGACTCTCGAACATCAGTCCTCTGTTGAAATTGCGACTACACTCTTTTCTCCTGAATTTTCTTACTATAAACACAACTACGATATGTAATCGAACAGTGTAAACAAAACATCATAAGCAGCGGATGTAGACGGGTTGCCAAATCACTATAAACTTACTGTGTCCTTTTACTTTATTGTGTTCATTATTTGAATTGGCTTAATTATTTTGTGATTGCTACTTTAATTTAGGTATTTGACTTGATAGAACCGAAAATCAAGTCAACAATAGGCAATCACCTGATCCTTCTACATAAGAACAACATCGAGAACATATCTACTGACATTGGTATAAATAGCAAGATCTTGATTCTCTTGGGAACCATTAAGATAGGAGCATGAGTGAGAAGTCTTTGAATTTCTAAAATGAAAATTCACACTTACTAGACCATACGAAGCGAACTCTGTAACAAACCATAATTTCAACTGATTTTTGATATTAAATTGTATGAAATTTTGAATAAAATAGTTTGAGATTTAAAACTCTCAGACTTCTTAACAAAAATAAGCTCGTACTATTAATAAAAGTTATACTAAATTGATTGTAGTGTTTTGATCAAATGAAACCAAAAGTTAAATTGTTGCCTACATTGTTGCGTTAAGTTGAAGTAGAGTTTAATTGAAATTAAAATAATATTCGAAGAAAAGTAATTTATATGTGTTCATTCCGAAGTTTATTATGATTTTATAAATAAATAAATCTAAATTTTAACACGGTATATGGAATTGATTTTTGAACGTTAAACTTAAAACTAAGATTTTAAATTTGAAATTGAGTTGCGTGTGTTTAGTTCAATTTAAAGAAATTAAATCAACCATTAATAATCGAAATTTGATTTAATGTTAAAATATTGATGTAATGTCAGTTAATAATAGAGTGATAAATATTAGTTTTCAAAATAAATAATTTATATGAATTCGATTTAGAAATTTTAATAACAAAAACATCGACGTTTGTTTCATCAAATTCTAATTTCGTTAATTTTGTACAAATCATTTTATATAAATAATTAACGGTAATGATAACGATAACGTTTATAATGAAATAATGAATTTTCACACATGTAATAAAATATAAGTTTTCAGTGTGTTATCTCATTCGTATCAATGTACTAAGCACAACGATATTTTATTAAATGTGTTTGAACATTCAACTTGCATTGTGGAACTGTTTAAACTCATGCGATTATCGTAAAAATAATTTGAAAATCAAACTTTAGATTGTGGAGATATAGCAGTCTTTAGTGATTTTTTGGGGCGTGATTAGTGGGACATGCAAAGTCTTTTGAAATTTATAACTGTTGTTTCCCTGTCCATGTCACCACTGAGATCAAATACTCTGTCTCCAAGATTCCCTATCCCCCTGTACTCAACCAATCAGAGTTCCTAATTTCCATCTTTTTGCAATTAAGTTAAAAATAAAAATAAGGTTTAATTGCAAAAGGTAGAAATCAAGGGGTCGTAATTGGTTGAGTATGGAGGGATTTGGGGTTTTGGGGTAGGGGATTTGATATGGTCACCACTACATTTGGACTCCAAAAGTTTCCCTACCCTTCATTTCCCTTTTTAGAAACTTTTACGCATGCCTGTATCACTCATCTCTTCCTTCTTCTAGCTGGATTTTCTTCATAAAAAATTCAACTAGCGAAACCCGCACCACCGAAAGCTTCCCCACGTCCATTCCTCCTCCGCCGCCAACCACCTGCCGTTCTTCCATTGGTTTGCACCCCTCGAGCCCTCTCCAGCGTGGGCTTCTGCACCCCTTGAGCCCTCTCCAATCTCAGCGTGGCCCTTTCTAGTTCAGCATTTCACCCGTTGGCCAGAAACCTCGCCAAAGTCAGTCACCATGGGTCTGCAGTTGGACAACATCCTTTGATACCCACAATCTCGATCCTCATCGCAAAAGCGACTGTCAAACTGCCATCTACCTTCACATCATAGATATAGCTGTAAAAACCTCATTGTTTTAAGCACACGTGCATGCTTCAGACACAACTGCAACCTCGATTGTCATGGTTCCTAAGGTAAATTGTAATTGCTATATACCCACCCATTGAATGCCCGAATATAGATTCTCTTGATGTGTCAGGCTATACGAAATTGTCACTTAAAATAATAGGAAGCTCCTTGACAACATTACCATACATACTTCATTTCTTCCACTTCTCAATAGCAGCATTTTGATAAAATTTAGCTCCTAAACCAAAGTCCAAGCTATCAGATTCTCCTTCCATATTAAGGCCCGATGGTAATGTATCGCAGACAATCAAAGCAAAAGCCTCCTTTGAAGCAGCTCTTTGAGCCCTGGATTTTACTATAAAAATTTGGTCTATGCATATAAGCCCTAAAAGCTAGTACAGAACATGGACTTTTTAGGGAACAGTGGAAGGTGGAAAATAGGTAGATAAATTCACCGATTAGTTGAGAGTTGAGTTGAAATGCTTGTATCTTTTGTTGTATCCTTCGAATATTTTTGAACTACTGATTTCAGTGGATTTCTCTTTACAAATTTGTTATAAAGCAACTATCTCTGATATCCACAATCTCCGTCTCCATCGCAAAAGCAACTATCGAACTGCCATCTGCCTTCACATCATAGGTTTAGCTATAAAAATCTCGATTGTTTCAAGCACATGCTTCAGACACAACTGCAACCTCGATTGTCAAGGTTCCTAAGGTAAATTGAAAGTGGCTGCAGTAAATTTTAGTAAATGGAAAATAATTGAAATATAAATGAGGTGCAACGTATACATCCAAGTCTAGCCCACTAACTTCTGAAGTCAAAATCAATGGTAAATTTACGCTGATTCCAGCATTTTAAACATTACTCCAGAGCATGTATGTATTCTACATAAAGCACATTGACTACGTTGCCCTCATTCGCTATATAAGAAATTTCAAAACCGTAAGAGGCTACAGACTCCAATCACCATGTTGATAAAGGTTGAAATCCATTTGCGAGGAGAGGTACTTTAAAACTTGTGAGCAATGAATAACTCAAACCTATCTTTGACATATAGTGCCTACAAATCCCAAAAGTGAATATTATGGTCGCCATCTTCATGTCTAGTATCGAACACTTCCACTTGTGCAGTTTTAGCTCTCAATTAACATATGTAACAACCTCACCCTTTGTCATAAACACCGCATACAGTCTAGTACTATATGGATATGTGTATACCATCGAATCCTCATTCCAACTTAGAATGATTAACACCGGTGTATGTTTCATCCTCTCCTTCGGACTTTATGACAAGTTGAACCTCTTGACATGCCCAAAAACCATCGCATTAAGAGAAAGGAAACATCAATTTGCGATAAAAAGAAGTATCATAATGACAAGAAAGATGAACTAATTGATCACAATGTCATTACAATGGAAACATAATATAATTTGTATAATTAATCTAGAAGCAATAAGCCTAAAAAATATCATAATATTATAGTCTCGCAAAGCCATCAGTACATAATCCAAAGTGTCAGTGTACGATAAAAACAGTCCCCCTTATAAGCAAGGTACTAATATAAATATACTAATAGAATATACATTTTATAGGGTAAGATAAGGCTAGATTCCAAGCACAATCATCTAAAGCAGCAATGGATCTATCACCCACCGTAATATCCACTTGTGGTGG
This sequence comes from Allium sativum, assembly GCA_030737875.1. Classification (NCBI taxonomy): domain Eukaryota; kingdom Viridiplantae; phylum Streptophyta; class Magnoliopsida; order Asparagales; family Amaryllidaceae; genus Allium; species Allium sativum. The sequence goes on along the minus strand of CM060909.1, from coordinate 20,582,732 downwards.
AGAAAAGAAAGGAACAGGTCAGACATATGTCTAGTAAATGAGAACAAAACTAATAATTTAATCAAGTGCAGTTAACTCCACTTCTACTAAGTAATATAATGTGCATAATTATGTGTATCTGTGCATATTGATGGTCATCTATTAAGGAATACGAGTTAATAAAATGGTTTTTACCCACAATGACGGTAAAATGGAGATTTATTGCTTCATGCTAGCTTACACTGGGCCTGGATAGGAAGAACACAAAGACAACTCACAAAATAACTCATTGTGTGCACCCACACTCAACCTCTTTATCCTAATGGACAAATACCTCTTACATACTCTATGGAGTCATTATTGCAACTACCAGTATAGGTCCCTACCAAGCTTCTAGCATCCTACAGCCTCTTACCGCACTAGAGTTCACCTATGGCATAACCGTGCAAGAAAGCATGCACCATCTGGGTCTCTTATTAGGAATAATGGACTCTTGGGAGTTCCCTTAATCGGTGCAGTGCCCACTCGATCATAAAATCTTGAGTCTAGTGTGATAAAAGTCATCTGCCCCTCAATTGCTCTTCGTGTCCTACTCGATGACTTGAAAATGTGAATTAAGTCTTCCTAACGAGCCTAGTAAGTAACCCATTTTTCTACTATCACTATAACTCATAAGCAGGTTCACAATAATCAAACAAATTTAGAAATATAATTTCATACATTTATTTTCTTTTAGAGCATCTTCAACGCTGGTATAATTTTAATGTAAAGTGGATTACACATCATCAATGGACAATGTATTTTAGTTTTATACATCCAATGAAGTTGTGATTTGGATGTATAGTCTGACGTGGTAAAAACAATATTCCACATTGTAGAACGAAATGTCTAGTTTCAGACATTATGTTTGACAATGTGAGGCATTCCACGTCCCCAGTTAAACCACTTTTCTTTGCCGAACGTGCCTTTTACTTTTTGTCTTATATGCAAAGTATAACTTTTCATTCTATTTGCATTGGAGTTCCCTATTTAATTTATTGTCATGTAAACTAAAAAATTTGCTACGTCGGCAACAAGTGATAAATTATTGGTTACACGTGGCCTTGAAATGACATTACAGAGGGGTTGGGGTTGGAGATGCTCTTAGTTTGGATTTCTTTTAGTTCATTTGTAGTCAGAATATTAATTCCAACCATTACACATCTTATGTGATTAAATATAATCAATATAATTTTATAGAATTAAATATCTAATCATTATATAAATTATAAAAATGAATCTAATCATTATGTTTTTACAATATTAAATCTAATCATTTCACAAATTATAGAATCAAGTCTAGTAATTATGCAATTACGGAATTAAATCTAATCATTATGCAAATTGCAGAATTAAATCCAATTATTATGCAAATTGCAGAATTAAGTCCAATAATTGTGCTTTAGTAAAAAGCAAATCTAATATTAATAAACCTCATTGGCAAGGTTAGTAGATTAACAATTTAGGGTTTAGGCGATGCAATCTAATCAACCTAAAATAGAATCAAACTTAACTGATTTTATAAAATTTGTGGTCACTTACCTCAGTACTTAGCCCAAGGTTTGCTTATAACAATATTGATTTCCTTCCCTAAATCTGCTTAGGTTCCTTAATACAATGCTAGATCAATTTTTTACATAGGTTGAGATTTGAAATAGATTTGGGGTTTGGAATAGATTTGGAAAATTAGAATTTAAGCCTCCAATTGGGCACTACTTCATTGCAAAGAGAGAAAATTAGGTCTCTAGTCTAATCCTCGCATCTAATATATACAATAACAACTCATATGACAGCCATTGGATTGAAGCCTAATCTCATATGGTTTCTTGCCCAACGACTTGGCTTAAATGATTGAATCTTGAACATAGGAAATTAAATAATGTCGCACCAAAAACTCATTGTCAACAATGTGTGGGGTCAACTGCCCATGTGGGTTGTCCGCTCTTGGTCAACTTGGGCTTAGTGAATGTCGATCTAACCATTATTTTATTTTAATTTTAATCATAACTTCTTGTACTATTTTGCATTTTAAAAAGTTGAGATTGTATAGGAAATTGCTAGAACATAATAATGCGTGTCCCATAGCCAAATTCAACATTTGTGAAAATTTTACTTTGAAGTTAATTTTAACCTTACTTTTTGGAAAATTATGTGTCTTATATTCTCCTCCAATAGGAAAATTATGGTTCCTATATTCTCCTCGATGTCGTTCTCGAAATATCTAAGGACAAATAATGCAATTTATAACTAGTAGCCAAGATCTACATCCGTCATCCATAGTAGTCATAATCCTTAATAACTCTAATGCAATCATGTAACTATGCAACATGAGTGCATATGAACTTAAACCAATGCAAAAGAGTAGTCGGTCAACTAATTTAGTCGATCCCTATTTATGCAAATACGCTCTTGTCATGCATCTAAACATAGGTAAGTTCCTAAAATAACTATTATTTCTATAAGTTTGCTTAATCATGCATCTAAATGCAACATCATTAATGACATCAATCGATAATCAAAAGGCACTATGCATATGGTACGAGTACGGCTGGTTAAATACAGTGGATTAAAATGCAATCATCCACATCCATACACATCCATTAATCATAACATGCCTTACTGATAATTTTACATATATACCTGTCATGCAATGGTATCTATTTGGGATAGTCTACCCTCCCCCGTAAGTTCTAACTAAGGGTTATAATTAGAGAAATATTAAGATATGAGACATATCAGAGAAGAGTTGTTAGTGGAAGAGTCGAATCTTCTCATTGGCATTTCGTGCACTATTTGCTAGTTCATCTCCCTATCGAACCTTAACTAACCTTATCACTTTATTATTGAGTCGCTTAGTTTCATGTTATGGAATATGGGTAGGTATATGATGAAAAAATGACCCATACTCCACCTCAACCACTCCGGCCTATTTCATTCAATCACAATAGCTGAATAATGTAAGCACTTAAACTAGTATAAAACAGGAAAAACATTGCGCACACCAGTTATTATCTTTAGATGCTCAATGTTATATGTTAACCTTCCAATTCTATCTATAATTGGGAAAGCTCCAACAAATTACAGTGCTAACGTCCTCGAACATCTAAACCTCATCACATGCTTTGAGAATGAGGCATTCACAAATGTCATATCTCTTATTGTGAATACTTACTCAAAGCATCTCCCATATGCTTAAAATTTATGCTTACCGTGAGTTATCTTCATTCTTCTTGAAAACAAATCTACCCTTTCATGTATCTTCCTAACCATATCAGGTCCATAAATGATCTCGGCCATCATGTCCCACCAACATGATGGTGACCTACAAGGTCTTCGATATAAGGCCTCAATGGTGCCATCACTACTTAATTTTGGAAACTGCTGTAGCATGTAAACCCAAGAAGTGGAAAATAATGCTCCTAGCAACCTCCGAAGTTGATGGTATATATCCTAAGCGGATCTTCCTAAACCCATTTTACCCTCTTTGTTTGGCCGTCAATCTATGAATGTCATGCTTTAAAGTTCAACTCTGTCCCTAAAGCCTCTTGTAGACTCCTTTATAACTTATTATAAGAAGCAGCTCTGGATCACTAGCTATACTGGTAATAACTCAATAAAGCCAAGCAACATCCCCAACATAAACACCTGCCAATGATTTTGTTGTCCCAATGCTCATTACTAGTATGAAATGAGCATAGTTGGTCAATCTATCAATGCTGACCCAAATGCTTTGATTCTCTCTCCTAGATCTGAGTAATTAATTAAGAAATTCCCTAAAGATGCTCTCCAACTTCCACAAAAGAATATCTAGTGGTTGTAAACCGTATGGATTTTCTGCTCCTCCTTTATTCTTTGGAAATTCATACATATAGATAATGTGTTTCTACATACTAGACCAAATTGAAATTCTTGTTATATCGCGATACATCTTACATCCACTGGGATGAATGGTCATTCTTCAGTGGTATGATTCTTAGTATCACATCCACCAAGTTTGCACTTTAAGGAACATAAATCCTACCATCTTTCCTCAACCATTCCCTTAAGTCTATAGTGTAATATTTCAAGTGACTCAATGACTCTTCTATTCTTAATCCATCTAGAATATTAGTGCAAGATCCCTTATTATGAGCTCGAAAATAAGTTTTACTGATACTGTAGTCATCAATAGTATTATTCTCTAGAGTTAAAATGGGATCATTTTGTAGTGTCATTAACAATAGTAGCTAAAGAATTTGAAAATTTTCAAAAACACATTTAAAGATATATCATTGATTAAAAATTTTGTATTCATTTGCATAATCCCAAAATGGTATCTAGGATCCGAAAAATGTAAACATTACATAGTGCACCAAGAGAAACATATAAATACGTCCTTTTGGTTGATTAAAATAAATAATAGATAAATATATCTTTGCCATTATATATATACAATTATATATAATGAATAGCAAAGTGGATAAACAAACAAAATCTTATATTGCTAGCGTTGTCACTTACATGTTTTTGAAAGCTTTATTCATTAAAACATAAATATCTAGAGACCTTACTATTGACTTACTCAAATGAATTCTCAAGATTTAAAAGGGAAAAATAAAAAATTTGGGTCAGGAAATAAGTCTGTGTGAATAATAATATGCCAAACTTATCTAGTGGGGCCATGCCGCTGAGCTAAATAGGTTTTCTCTCACTGGCGTCTTCAAAAAATTGTCTTATGAAAATCATTCTCCTGCAACTATTATAGTTTAAATAGATATATTAGTAGCAAAACACATGCATGCTATATCCATAATTATGAAAATTTATCTACATAAGTTAGACTTAAGAAAGAACATCACACTAGGTTGACAATTCATCGTAGTGGTAATAAGACATATCGAAACATAAGAAGAAATTACTATAGGAATGTATGAAAAATGATATTAAAAATTCTCTCGAAGTGTACATATTGCTAGTCAGTGAAAGCTGAGAAGAAGAAGCAAAGTGGATCGCTTCAACCGTTAGAAGTACTGACATGGAAATAGGAGCACGTTCCAATGGATTTTATTTATGGAATGCCTAGAACTAAATCATGACATGATAGTTTATGGGTAGTTGTTGATCATCTGAGCAAGAGTGAAAGATTTATTCTTATTAAGTCAACTATAACGACATCTAAATTGACTAAGTAATATGTTAAGAGGATTGTTTGATTCCAAGAAATGCCCGATAACATCGTGACTGATAGAGATCTCCTATGTACCAGTGGATTTTGGAAGAATTTGCATGATATGTTGGAAATAAAAATTACATCTATGTATAGCCTATTTCCCTCGGACTAATGTGAAAATCGAAAGAGTATATCAGATATTGGAAATCTTTTTAGGTCTTATAGATTTTGAAGTATCCTAGAATGATCTCCTACATATTGTTAAGTTTGATTATAATAATTACCAGTTTAGTAATGGTGTGGCACAATATGAAGCTCTATAAGGAAGATCATGTAATGCACCTTTGTATTGGTAGGAAGCAGCTGAGAAATTGGTGTTGGGTCTAGATATGGTTCGTGAGACAATAAAAAAGATAGATATCACTCCGGAAATGAGTGAAGGCTAATCAGGATTATTGGATGAGATACACATATAAAAGAAGAAGAAAACTTGGAGTTCTCAACTGGATACGTAGTATTTTTGAAATTTTCTCCTCTCAAGATTGTTGTCTAGTTTGGTAGGAAAGAGAAATTGACTCCTATATTTATTGGACTATTTTCAATCGCTAAAAGAAACAAAAAAAATTAGCATATAAACTGGATCTACCATTGAAGATGATGGGTTTTATTCATGTTTCATATCTAAAAAAGTTTATGCATGACCCATATATTGTGGTAGCATCGAATTGGTTTTAAGATATAAAGGTAAGACCAAAGGTCTCAGGACCGCATAAGTCGCTTTGAGTCATTGAAAATAACATGAAACAACTTACTAAGAAGATACTCAAGTTAGTTAATTTGTAATTAAGCAAGGATGAAGGCGACTGCGCATGGAAACAAAGGAGAGTACGATGATGACATATCCTGAGCTCTTCAATGTTATATTTAATTTATCATATCCACTTGCAATATCATATCTTATACTATTAGAATTATGCAAGATAGGCCAGGAATTGCTTTCCTATTCTATGTTTGGATAGTAGATCAGATATTAGGATGCTTGCTTATGGTTGGTAGTCATGTAGAATACTATGCTCACTTGTATTTTCTTGGGGACTTCAGGGATAACATTCCTAAAGAGGGGAGAATGTAACAACGCATATTTTATGTACCAAAGGATCATAAAATAATTCTTTTAATTCTTATGTATTCTTGTTATTTTAATATATTGGGGTATCGTTCATTAGGATGTATTATATACCCATGTAGTTTGTCAAATTCATTTGTGACAATTTTTCCCTTTAAACATTTTATTTTGACTATAAGTTTTGATAGAATTTGAATCAGATGCTCAACTGTGTTTCATTGTTTTAGAATGGTGGTTCCTCATTCTATAGAGCGGTTGTGTTAAGAAATCAGATAAGTGGTTTGATAGAAATGACAATTTTAATTTTATAAAGCCGTGGGAAAATTAGAATATTGTTAATGTGCTAAAACTAGCAAGTCTATTATCTAATCACTTTTAGCTATAAATAAGAGCTAAGGGATTCATTCCTAGTTTCCGTCTCATTCTCCCATCGTCCTAAACCTAAATCTACTCTAATTCCTCCATAAATTCACAAATCTGCATCAAATTCTTCATCAAATCATCTCCAATTGTTATTTAGATATTAGATCTAAATTAAGTGATTTGATCTCTCCACTTAAATCGAGAACTCAAGTAATTGTTTACTGGTAGGACTGAATCTCTAATTGGTTTCATTAATTTATGAGATCAGGCGAGTAGTTTGGTTTTTAAACCTATATATTAGTAGTATATATAGTATATGTTATTTTGCACACGATGCCATCGGAATAGTTTTCTCTGTTGGCTGATCATCCTAACCAATTATCTGAGACAATCTAACAAATGAAAAATACTAGTAAATACTCCATTTCTGGAGTTAAGAATCCATCAGAGCAAAAATTACCAACCTTGATTTATAGTTTATGTTTCCAGTAATGGTACAAACCATTATCAAGGATGTTATAACATTTCTAATAGTTTATGGCGCTCAAGTGCATCGAGTCGATAATGCCATGCTGTGTGGACACTTACCTGTCTATGAAGTGAGTCGTTCCTTAGAACGGAATCAACTGTTGTAGTGCAAGGGATGTTTGGGTTCTCACAAGGATTTCTTTGACGACCTAGAATTGGATATTGAATGAATTAAGAGTTTGCTCCTAAGAGACACAAAGACTGAGCATAAATTGGTCGAGATTCTATATCATTTTAGGTTTTTGAAATCGATTTGCTCGAGACCATTTCATGCTTAATTTTAAAGATATTTGTATCAACTTCTTAGAAGTTGATGGGAAGTTCACTGATTTAGGTGATATGTCTGTGTTGGGTTGTGGTGATCGAATTTTATATGCTATCGAAGTACGATTATTCTATTTGTTGTCACTTCGTAATCTGGAGTCTAGAACTGGGTTAAGAGATCGACTCAAAAGGTGATTGATTTTCTTCTGAGGGAATAATGAGTTAGAGGATTCTATTAAGGAAGCTCATGCCAGTATAGAAGGTTGTTTTGCCTTGTCGGGACAAACCATGGAGACCTATGTATAGACCATCATTTCTATTCCTTCGAGTGCTCCCACAATAAAAGAGAAGCAAATGACGTCGTCACTCGATATATGTTCTCCACCAATGGTGTTTTCATATATGTTATTTTAACGTCAGGGTTTCACCGTTTCATCTGACCTTGCAATTCGATGGATGAAATGGGATTGAGGCTCGTGATTATTGATTTGTCTTCCTCGGTTATTACTTACCATATTGATGGTTCAATTAGATTATATATGTGTGCAACATCCTGTAATTAATCGCTATAAATTAATACTATGGTTGACTGAACATGCATATCGATTAATTTCGGGATCCGAGGTAGGAAAGTGTTATGGCATAGCTAGTCTATACTTGGTAGTGTGCATGGTTCATCAAAACTTAACCTCTTCGAGTCATGTTTTCTTGGTTGTAAATTTGTTTGCTTATTGTTGATTGTTGAAGTTAAATGGACTTTATATATATGTCTAGTAGTTCACTTGGTAGGATGTTATAGAATATCAGTAGTAGTAAGAGGTTGTTGGTGATGATAGTGGTCTAGGACATTTTTCTCCTTAGTAGTGAGTCGTCTTCGATTTAGCAATAATGGGATGAGATTTAGATCTTTAGTAAGTGAGTCGCTTTGATTGGATGATATCGGGATGAGACGGTCCTCTAGTAGAGATTCATCACCTAAGCTTGTAGCTTGAGAGTATTTAGACACATTCAAGGGGGTGACCAGTTTGCCACCACATTTGAGTCGAGTTGTGTATCAATCTGGTTATAGTATTTAACAAGTAGTTTTAACTATGGGGATCATGACAACTTAGAAGTAGGAAGTGCGCGAATATATATCCCCGATAGAGTGTGGTTTGTCTTATTGACTCTAGAGTACAAGAATGTTCTACTGGTTAGGAATCCTGAATGGGGTTTTACCGATTATGGGTAATTGGTTGTTTAACTTATGGATTTTCACTTTTCGGTGAGAAAAGTGAAGGGTGTGGGTCACGTTGTCTTGAGTAGGATGTTGTTATTAGTCCTACAAGCATCTCGATAACATGGAAGTTGAAGTTATCTCATGAGTTTATCGATATCTCGTTTAGAGTAGGAATGAGGGATCGATAGCTCACTTGGTTTTGCTGTTGGCTTAAGTGCAGTATATTTCTAAATGGTAGGTTGTCGAGTTTTTCTCGATAATGAAAATCGCGCAAGAAATATTTTTTGGTTCCCATTTCGAAGCCGAGGGCGATAGAATGATTTTATGGGTTAGACGCACTATTTATTAGCGAAGGAGTTAAAGTTGTTTAGTGGTGTCGTATCACTAGAGATTCTCTTCTCCGTGAGAAATTTTGACCTTCGCCTGTAGCGACAGTTGGAATCTCTAGCCTCTTACGACTTGTGTTTCCTATATGTACATATGCGAAGGGCCAGTTGTTTGTGTTTGTCAAGTAGGAGATGTATAGTTTAGAAGCTATATTCTTTCAGTGTATGTCTCTTATGTTTGTTACTGGTTATGATTCCATAATTTAAGGTAAGGTCGTATAGACTCGATCGTGATGGTTGGTTCCATATGGAAAATGTGTTGTTTGTTCCAGGCATCATTAGAAGTGGATGGTTATGCATTTAATTGACGTTGAATGCAGATTCAGCTATTTATAGAGGAATGAAAAAAAAGAATAGTTCTCTATGACTATTCGAGGTTCCCAAATGGATGTGGAAATCATTATCGATGGTTTCCATCGATGAGTTGCCATGGAATTGGAAGTGGTATGATAGCACTCAAGTCATGCCCGATTCGTTGATGAGATATGCTAGATTAACATTCCTTATTTTTGACATGAAAACTAAGTGTCGAGTCATATATGGATTACATATTATATTTGAGTCTCATATTAGTTAGATTAGTATTACGCATGCTAGGATAGATATGGATGTTGATTTTTATAACTGCTATTGTTTTGCATATGGAAGTTAGTGTTGATGTTTGACATGACTATTTATGCCTATATGATTGTTAGGCATGTCGAATAATTATATTGTTGTATAGTCCTTTATTTGAGATAAAGTTTCATACATAACTTGACATGGTTGTGTTAAATAAATTCCACTTATTTAACATGTTTATTTCCCTTGTTGTTATTTCTACTATCGTGTCTAATGCACTTTGTTGAGTACATGCCCAGGTACATTGAATCAAGGTTTGATTTGTCTGGATGCTAATTCACTTTTATTTGAACTTAAATGCTAAGATTCAATGTACCTGGGCATGTAATACTCTTAATTGTCTTCTTGTTACAATCTACAGTCTACTTTGCATTATAAAAATCCATCTTCATACTTTTATGCCGAAGTACTTCTCGAATGCTTTGTATAGTTCCTTATATCGCTTGTAAGCATCATACATTTTATCCAAGACCACTCTATTGAATTCAAAAGGAATCTGAAGCATATGTGGAACGAACATCAACCGATCAAATTAAAGTGTAGGGAATGTAGCTTGAAGCTGAAGTTTCCGCCCTAGAGTGGGGAAATTCAGGTCAGGAATAAGAGAAACTTAAGTCGAATGAGGAGCATAAGCATATTCTTTGCCATGAATGTCGTCATAAGGCGACTTATCTCGACTCTTTTGAGAAGTCGAATATTTCTTGACATAATATTTACTATCATATGTTCCTTGACAATCCCGATTATTCCAATGATATTTAGGTTTTGAATCGTGCTCCTAGTGGACTCCAAAGGTCAGGTTGCTGGCATAGTGATGTTTCCTCATCATTTTACTTGCAAATGAAGATGAGTGTTCATTAGAACTGACCAAACAAAGCATATGCGAGTGTGGTAACGTTCAATGCAAAAAGTTTTGCATGTCCTAGAGACCCACCAATAAACTAGCTTTCTCTAAACCCCTGCTTGACAGAGTGATCTCTCCAATTTTGGCAAAAGTATCGATATTTTTGAACTTGAAGGTTTCAAAATCAAATGGCATGGTTGTAAGAGGAATATCGACCAGGACCTTGTGTATCTCCTTTAAGCCAATTAAAATCTCCTGATCTGACCTAGTTGGAGGAGATTAAGGTTGTGATGATTGCCGTAGGTCAATTCCTAGCTACAAATGAATTATGGGTGAGGAAAGCCAAGTATCTCCTTTTTCTCCAACTCCTACTTCTTAACTTACAGCCACATCTCCACCTTCAGGTTGACCGTAATAACTTTCTATGTTCTATTTAGGAGCTGGGAGGCGCAGCAAGGCCAGCACAATATCCACTAGTGCCTTCACCTTTGATACAAGATTTTCCTAGTGCCCTCTCTCTATGTGTCCAACGGTTCAGTCATTTTCAAGCAAACTGAAGCCATGAAGGAGCTTGTCATTAATGAAGATTTAAGTGCTATGGTGGTTTGTAGGGGTCAGTGTAATTTAGTAAGCCTAGGTTATATTCTCTTTTATATTGGGCTTATGACATTCCCATGTTAGAAATAAAAGCTCTTATTAGTTACAGCAAAGATAGAACAATATAGTTATGGGAATTCTACAATATATTTTGAAGTAGAAACACTTACTCCTTTTGTTCGACCGTCTAGTGAGGCCTTCCGGGCATTGCATAGAACCAATCTGACCCGAAGCTACTTTCCTTATTCCAACCACCAACCAATATCATGTTGCTTGAAGTGGTTTCAAAGTAAGTGAATGACGACACTGCTTCCCTTCTTGAATTCGAAGAGGAAACGAATGTCATCAATGCTTGTGATGCTACGAACATATACTAGAATGCATGTACAAAACATGTATGCATGAGTGATCGGATGAAGCTGCATGAGGAAAGCCTTATATGGTGCAGAGTATCATAGGTACACAAGTTGAATGGTGGAACACAATCGAACATGCACATCTATAGGTTGTAGGAAATATTTCAAAAGCATTTTGAGCAAGGTGGTGCCTGGCGCAACGGTAAGGTTACCCGGTTGGTAACCTGGAGCGCGCAGGTTTGAGTCCCGACCTCCTCACTTATGTGAGGGAAAGGTTGTGCGCACTTATCGACCACCCCCAGAGCCCGGAAAGCCGTGAGAATAGTACCAGGACGGGAGACTGACTCGGGAAGTCCTCTTGCACTTGAGTACGAGAACCTTTGGCATTGCGTATCCACCTTTTAAAAGAATTTGAGCCCTATCACCTGGCCAAGAACTAATATGTCCTCAGATGAGATGTTTTGCATGTGCATAGTATCCTTAACTTGAATTGGCCCATGGTTAAAGGTAAGAAATCAGGCGGTTTCTCTAATAATAAGACTCCTTCCAAAGTATTAAGAGTTTGAATTGCCTAAGTGGTGACTTCTTCCTTTACTTTATGCTATGCTACATGTTCTAATCTGATAGTCAGAATCCATATCTTCAGATTCTGTGGAAGAATTAGATTAACTAGGAGAGATACTAGAAGCATCATATTTATTCTACATCTAGCAAGCATATCACCAACATGGCTAGATCGTCATACTTCCGCTGATTGTGAAAGTAAACAACTGATTACATTTAGAGCAATAAACTTGTACCCCATGTTTGATATATTGTGTAGTGTGTGCAATGAAGTACAGAAAATGAGCAGTTTTAGAATTTAAAGTATTTTTAACGTCATGACTCGAAAGTTACCCAGAAAGGTCGTCATTGCTGACCGTCTTACCAACATCTGATTCAATGGACATGAACTCAAACTAAGCACTGAAATTGACTAACAACAGCTAGTGATTTCATATTGGTTCCAAGTTCATCAGGTTGCGAGCTTATATTCACAAGCATGTGCAGCTAAGCCTAGTGTCAAGTTCGAAGATATGCTCTGTATCCTGAAATTTTTATTTGAGTCCAGCTTATATTCAAGTTCAAGGCATGCCAATAGCAAAGTCCAACAAACGAGATCAGTTAAGAGAGTTGATTTTAATTAGATTGAAGCAGACATTTCAACTTAAAGTACCTGAAACCACTGCATTGACCCGAGTCTTCCTGACTTGTTGATCCAAACGCTTAGCAACTTGCATCAATCCCGCATGCCAAACTGACTCCTAAACTTCATCTCAATTATCTCAACCTCTCCTTACTCTCAACCATTTCCATCATCTCCTTTTCTCTGCGACATTGAATTGGGGCCCACTTCCATCTCCCTTCCTTCATCACATCATCACGATTATTCCTTTCTTTGTTAAACCCATCAATCGTGCCCCAATCGTCCACCTTCTGATAATTAACCTCACCGATCGTAACCATACCAAACAAATTCAAATTCAAATTAAACTCGAAACACAACTAGAAATCTGACTGGTTTGAATTGAAGACTGAGGAGTTGTGAGAGACGAATGAATAAAGGTGTGGTTAGATGCCTAGTAAATGGTAGTGAAATGCTAGAAGGATTTAGGTATGGATCAGTGATGGTAAAATGAAATTCTAAAAGGGTTTAGGAAGTTCAATGATAAATAAAAGGAGAAAGGAGAGAAATTCAGGATTTATATAAGCAAAGTTGGATAAAAAATAACGGGTATTGCCAGTGACACTCCAACTATTTTCAAGAGAGGGTCATTTTTTAAAAACACCTCACTTTTTGAAAAATTGTTAACAGGCTGCACAAACATATTATTTCACACTACTCAATATTCCCGGATTTCCATTCAAATTAGATTTTTAAAAATTATTTGTCAAGGGAAACCAAATTAAAATAAGCAGTTTGTCACCACTACACCAAATGTAGTACGCAATCAATTATATATGTATTTGATGATGATATGTCGAAAATTAATAATCATTTTGGTGCATTGCCTCCGTAATTATAAAATTCGACATATTTATGTCGATAAAAAAAAATAGCTTGATCTCATTCCTCCGAAAACGCTTATCCTTTAGGGTTTACAAAAATTTGATATATGCAAATCAAAAAAAAAGAAAAAAATACTACGACCCTTGCAATATTTATTAAGGTAAAATTACACTTATTTGTTAAGGGGCTAAGTGGGTAATAAGATAAAATTACCTTTATTGGTTAAGGGGCTACTTTTCTCATTGGTACTCCCCTTAACAATTCTTTTAAAAAAAAAAAGTTGACCCCGTCTTAACAATATTTGGAGTGTCAATAACACTGCTCAAAATGACCCTTGTTCTTCCATAGAATTAGGTAGATCTGGATTGGTATTACCATATCAATCACGAATGCTAATGAAAAAGGTGAAAAAAGAAAAGAAGGAAAAACTAATGCTCATGATTGTGAGCATGTGCATTGCTAAAATTACTTTTGTTCGATCCAAACTTGATCATGCCTTAGGCCATTTCCAAATGAAGAAGCCAAAGTTAACACATCACCCAAGGTGTGTTCATGATCCACAATTGATATCTTGGTTTATAATATAAGTTAAATGACTCATTGAGAAATTCAAATAGAGATCCAATGAGAATTATCAAAGACAACTGATTCAAAATACCTGGTTTAGTTGAACCAAACCAGAACAAAAGACCTAAAGTCCATTTAGACGCTTATTTGAATGGAAGAATCAACCAAAAGTCACAACAATTCCACACAGTGTGAAGCGCTACTCAAAAAGCTCCCGTTGTGTGACAACCCACACCTCTTGATATACCCACAAGACAAAGAATAAAAAATCATTTTACAACGGAAACATTTAATAGAATAAAAAGCCTTCTATATAGCTGTTATTTCAAAGTACCAATATTTCAAAACCAGCATATCTCAAATGTCTATAATCTCAGTCTCACAAAATAAAAGTGCATATATCCCTAATCAAATCAAATACAATTGAAACAAATAACTCATAAAGATGAAATAAATAAATATGGAAGAAATGGAGCTCTTGAGGTGCGCTTCAAGCTGTCTAAAATCGAGCGCTGCCCTTTGAGACTAATAGGGGAAAATGAAAAAAGAATGGATCAAATATAAAATATAGTGAATTAAAATTGACTATTATAAAGAGAAAGATCGAGAGATAATAGTCTAAAAATTGTTCTATGTATCATAAGGGTTCTATGTTCATGCTTTCTTAAGGTGTAGGGTATTTTTTGTCTTAAAGTTCTTGTAAAAATTCTGCTCAAGGAATTATTCATCGGTCTATCATGTGATCAGCTTATCGAACTTCTATCCTTTTACTACTCTTCTACCACGATTGTATATAGTAGTCTAATGATTTTTATACCAATAGGAATGCACTCAGACAATTATCATTAAGACGGGACACCCTGCTGTAGCCAATTATTTCGAGCATCGAAGTTTTTCGCTTACCCGTTTGAATGGGCCTCTACTTATTAACACTCAAGAACCCAATGAGAATTATTTCCAGTATCGATGTCTGCACGCTTAGAGGTCATTATGATGTGATTTCTCCAGTTCTCATCCTTACAAGGCCACTTATTTTCAACATCGATGTGTTGGTTTGCTTGTCGTTAGAACATGCCTCTAAATAATATTCTAGTTTTGCTACCTGCTCAGTCCTGATGGCTAAGTTTATAAACTATAGGCCACTTGTTTCCCGTTTTAATAAATATATACTCATGGTTAGGAGGAGCCTCCAATTATGCTAGATAAAATTGCTCCTATGATCTGATTATTTCTAGTGCATGAGAGAACCTTTTCCAACATCGATGAACATCTAGTTCGTCGTTATGATGGACCCTACTTCAACCCGTTTCTATGTCAGTTTTGATTAGTATTTCATGACGGGTAAATATCATTTTGACACTCAGATTTTCTTTTATTAAATTATACGTAATGTTAATATGAACATATATAATTTATTTTACTAGAATTAATATTTTTGGCGTAGCCGACCGGTTTTTATAGTGGTCTATAACACTTTTTTTATTACTAGAATTAATATTTTAATTTCACTAGAATATTAATATGGTTTAACGCAAAGCGTAAACTGTGATTAACCCATTATCTTTTTATTGAACGCTATAATCAGTTTAGTTTCAATTTATGAAATCCTAGTCTACCAGTTATGTTAAGGAATCATAAGTTCATATTTTAAAACAAACTTATTTAAAATTTAACATAATTTAGTAATTTAAAATTGGTTGAAATTATGGTTTGTTACAATCTCCTCCACTCAGACATTTTCTTCCTCGAAAAGACAATGTAAGAAAACTAGTATTAAATGATATATCATTTATGCATATAACAAATTCGACGACTTATTCGAATATAAATTTTCCTTCCCTCTAGTATTGGTAACTCGACTACTGTAGTGTGGACTCTGATTTGACTTCTTGATTAGGAACAACTAGTCTCCTTACATAATAAAAAAACTGTGACATATAATTTCAAATTCATATCAAAAACTCATATAAATGTTTGTCGTCGTGGATCGAGCGAACAATTATTCTTAAAACCAAAATCGCAAATCGAAATTGAACCAAAACTACCATGCGAATAGAATGATCTAAATATAACTACATTGTTGTTCCATTAGTTACCTCCTTTTAGTATTTTTATATACTTAAAAACTGTAAAGTTGTAAAATATTTAAAACCTCTTTTTAATTTATTATGTTGAAGTTATATAATATTTAATTTTATGTTGTTGATTCATTATTTAAAGGCAAAAAACTTTATAACTCAAAGTCTTGACAAGTTTGTTTTCGGTCTTACAAAATTGGGGCATACGTTAATCTGGCGCATGACTAAAAATTTCCAAGTATTTAATAGACTTTTTTCAACTTCCAATGAAAATACTTAAAAACTTTAAGACAGTTTGCAAAGCACATTCCCTATTACTCGCAATTATGCAATGATTATGACACTATCCAGCGGAATCACTTGATACTATAGGCATCACTGATCCTTCGAATTACGCCATGGTTTCATAGGTCATAGTTACACAACAGTTAAGCAACACGACGGAATAACTTAAAACTGAAGGCATCATCGCTTTTCAATTTACGCTATGGAGTAATCATGAAATAAATATAATAAATCAAAGTGATCTCACTGAGTGGGATTCCATTACGTGTTCCTACCGAGTAGGACCCCAATTGTAGATGGACACTCCCATCACGTGGAGCTTTAATGCAACCCTACCTAGTAGGGTCGCGATTTCAAATGGAAGGTACTTCTCATATCTTCGATTTGAAAACATATGATACTATACTTATTATTTTCCATTACAGTCTGCATTTATTGTACTATATGAAATTTTATTTACATAAGATTTCTTACTATATGAAATTTTATTTACATAAGATTTCTCACATTATATTTTCAAACATACCATTCTTATATAATTTTTATTTGATGTAAGATTACCATTTTCATATCAAATTCCTTTTCAAATCAATAGTATTCGAATTAACTTCATTCTAATACAAATTATACATATAATTCTGAAAACTACTACATCATAATATTTGTAGAATCAAAGGTTCTCACAATTTGTCTATTTCGATATCAATTTAGTTTCAAATTCATATATGATTTCAAAAAGATATAATTTTGTTTAAATCAAATATAATTGTAATTCAGATCATTCAAATCTTTCAAAATTTCAAAATCATCAGTTTAGGAAATTGGTATATATTTCATAAAGTCATATTTATATAAAATCAAAATTTCCTTTAATATAAGATTTTTTTTTTCAATATTGAATCTTTTTCTAGTTCAAAGATTTTAATTATTAATAGATTCCAAACTTTTTTTTTAATTTCATGCTTATATAAATATAAGATCATCATTTTTTTATATCTACGTTCAAATTTCAGAGTTTAATAGTTCGAAATCATTTCATTTTCAAATAAGATTTGCTCCCGATTTATCAAACACTCACAGATATCTTTTCTTCATAAGATTTTAGATAAGGAGCATTACAATAAAACTCGTATGAATTCCATTTGTATTAGATCAATAACTTCAAGTATGTTTACTTACAAAGTTTGGTTATATGGTTTCTCAGTTTTCTTAAATTAAATTTCAAATATAACTACTATTCAAATATTCTCCAATATATGTTTCACATATGTATCTAAGTATTTATATTCAAATAATGTCCTTACTTAATGACCATTATACTTGATTAGCATAATTACTTAATACTCAAACAAAATCATTCTCAAGCTAATGTTATTGTCATTCTAACTGTTTGAGTTACTTAAGTATTTCACTTAAATATTTCAAAATAAATTTCATATCTAAGATAAAAAATCTTATTCACTTTACGTTTCATATATTTAACCGCTATAAATTTGTTTAGATTACATTTAGCTTAAAATTTAAAATCTCATTGGAAGAGTTAGGTTTTTCGAAATAATCTAAAAAAAATAAACTTAATTATTGAAAATCAAAAATCAAGTATCTCTTCGAAATGAAAAATCAAATTAACCTAATGCATAGAATAATATCATTCAACCAAAACCAAGAATCAAACTCTGGATTTTATTTCAATCATTCAATACACACACACACATACACACACACATATATATCAAATCATAATTCATCGATTTAAATCAAATTCATTTCATCAAAAATAATAAGTAGCCAAGCCATTTTAGTGGTGTTCCCCACTTTTAAACTCGAAAATGAATTCCAATGATGCGGCCATCATCAACGAAATTATTTTTTGATAACAAAAGTGAGTTCTCCATCCTCGATTTCTTTTGAAAGAATTTTGAAAAAAAGATCATTTTTATTTGGGAGATACTTTTTAAATGATACTAGTATCATTTTCAAAATATTAGAAATCAATTTCAAAATTTTGGAATTCAATTCTCAAACTTTTTAAGTTACAACAAAGTATATATGTCATCTCATCCTCTATTCCACAGTTATATTCATTTGCTTAAATTAAATGCACAATTTCTTATTAAATCAAATATGTATGATATTCATTCAACATAAATACACTTCATTTTATGTTTTCATTTCAAATATCCTTTAGTATACTATAAATCATGATAAGGAAAAGTTTGAAGATTTTTGAACAGTCATTTTTTCTAGATTGGCTATATGTTCATATTAGTCCTAAATTAAAAAATAAAAGCTTATAATATACCCAAATTATTATATAATTACATTATTTCAATTCAAGAATTTAAAATTATAATAATCATTTAGTTTCTTAAAATATACTTATAAAAATATAAATACATTCCTTTTAACACTCTCAACTCATTCTAGGGCACTACCGACCCTATCTCTAATGATTTTAACTCGAACATGTTTTGGTATTAGCTAAACCAAAGCTTGGATACCAGCCGTAACAACCAGCCTTTTTGGGTTGGTTCAAGTCCACAATAAATCTCACATGTCTAACTCAAACCATTCCAATTCAAACAACGAATTATCATTGCGGTTTTGTAACAGCTCGGAATTTCAGAACCAATTTAAATTTTTTGTTTTAGCTATTTTAATGAGCTTTGAATATTTAAAATGATTTATTTTAAATAATAACGACTAAAAATCTATTTGAATCGAAGTTAGAATTTATAAATTTATTTTAATTATAAAACGAGCCTGAAATGGCGCGATAGTTTGAAATTCGAATTCTAATTTCAATGGAGTATACAGAATTCATTTTAAATCAGAATTGGACGAAACAAGAAATCTAGAATCAATTTAACTATATCTTTCTAATGAATGTAAGAAACTGAGATTTCACTTTATAAATTGAAAGTTATGTCCAGTTTAAATTTCAAAATAGTCGCTATGGAATTTATATATATTTTAATATAATATGTAGCCCTTAAAAATAATCATTTTGCAAACGACCTCCGTTTTCGATGAAACAACCTTTGTAGGATCCGGAATGTCAAATTATTACTAGATTCCAATTTTCGTAATTTTTGGAGTTAGTATGTGGCCATGAGCAATAAATTGTGAATCAAACAGTCATTTAAGCCTGAAAAGGGCTTTTTGAGCAAACAGATTTGGAGTTCGATGAAACCAGTTTTGTTGGACCTTATCGTCAAGACATAGTAGCATGTCAATTTTCATCACCAACGGAGTTCGTGTGTGGTCATAGCATCGATAACTGTAGAATGGAGAAAGCGTGAACTAGAGGACCAATATAGAATCATACAATACTACTATATAATATCTTTTCCTCCACAAACCCTCATTATTTCCATTTTTTAGATTGGGCAGCCAACCTTCTCCACTCCAAAAACATTTTGCAAAAAAGCCCCGATCACAAAATAATTTATATCTTCCAATCCGTAGACACTTAGCCCAAACTCATAAAGGCAATATTGTAGCCCATGATGATCTCTACCCCCCACAAAAATTCATGGCCTATCGTCGCACGGATTCACATGAATCGACGATCAAAGCCAGAAAGTCAGTTTTGGTTTTTAGCGAATTCCGATCAAACGAAGCAGTGTTAGGTGATGGCACCTGCGGGAAAGTTGTAGAGGAGAGATAGAGGGACAAGTTTGTCTTTGGGGCAAATACAAACCCAAATGGTTCCAAAATCGCCAATTAAAGACTGACGGAGTGGAAACCAAGGTAAGAATTCCTTTTCACTCAATTTTTTTATCATGTTATAGTGTTCATGTATAAAATATATAGAATTGGCAATGTAGATTTTTTATCAGTTTTAATCATAATGAATTGTATACGGTGCCTGTTAGCTCACCTCCCTCATCCACAGACCATGGACGATTTAAATTGACTATATTGTGTGTTGTTTGTGATGTTGAAATGTTTAACATATTAAAATAATGTTAATATTAATGTGATAGTGAAATTAAATTATAAATATCCATTTATAATTTAAACAGTAAAAATTGGCTAATTAGAAAAATAATTCAAACCGAATTGGAATTGGTTAAATTTGTTAACCAACGATTTGTTTAAATTGATTGTTGAACTTTTGAAAACCCCACAGGGGTATTGGGATGATATTTGACATACACTGATCCCAATAAGTAGTGGTATGTCAATCGATGGGTTGACAGGCAATGATGAGCATTATTTATTTATTTTAATGCTTATACAGTTATGGAATGCACTCTGAATGATGTTTGAATATGTAATGATTATTGACCATTATTGTTGAATACATGCGATGTATGAAATCCATATAACTGAAATTATATGGTAATTGATCGAGTCGCATTCTAATTCAGAAATAAAGAATATTTTAAAATAATATTCAGTGAAGAATTAAAATATGATTTTTGATGTCCGATTTTGGATGGACATGAAAATCTTGGAATATATGAAGCCGAGTAAGTAGAAATTTTCCATTTTAACCCGAACGAGTTTATCGATTGATTTTATACATTTTATAATGAATATCGAAAACAATTGATTTCAAAATCTAATATTTTGAAAATATTATCATTTTAATATTATAATGATATGGAATATTCAATTTTGATTTAAAATTGAAAATGAAGTTGAAATCATTTTAAGATGAATTTATAAACGATTTATAAAATACGTTTTAAATAGAAATCGATGATATATTTATTATATAAATATAATGGCTAGAATAGAACACGTCGCGCAGCGACCGTTCGCGAATTTCAACCATTAACTTCAAACTAATGTAATCGGAGATCCGGCCGTTGGATTCTCCTAAAATCGAAACCGTTGGGTTCGTATCGAAATGAGCTTTCCAATGAATATAAGAGATTTGAAATCTAACGGTTAGATTTGGAAATATATCCAATTCAATTTCAGAAAAGGTCGCTATGGATGCAGTTTGGTGGCCGATATTGGAAACTGACTGTAAAGGCCTTAATAAAATTATTAAAAATATGGGACGTATGTGAAATCATAATAACTGATTTGGAAAGAATTTGGATGAAAAATTCCAAGTTTGAAAAGATAAAAATAATTTTTTTTATCGAAATGAAATAGTTATTAACTAGAATAATAATCCAATGTTTTTAAATAAATAAATTGGATTCCGTGATTATACGGGTATTGTTGAGGAATTCGGAAGATATAGATATCGTTATTCCTAATACGATATCCGTTAGTTTCAGAATTTGATATTGAATTTAAGCTGATATAATTTCTATTCAGAGCCTTATATTTGATATCAAATCGGATTTTGGGTTTGTTGTGAATGGTGTCTTAAACAACACTATTCTTCAACCTAGTTGAGGAAAGAATAATCTTTTAATTAAGATTTAGTGAAGTTTACCAATTAATTAATATTTAATTGGAATTGAATAAAAGAATTGGATTTTTGGGTTATCGTGAATGGTGTTTTAAATAACATTTATTCTTTAACCAAATTAACAGCGAAGATATGATTTGGAATTTATAATCTTTTAATTAAGATTAGTGGAAATTTCCAAAGTAAAGTTTTCCAGTTTAATATATATTAAATTGGAATTAAATGGAATTCGATTTGGTTATAATCGAGATGAGCTTCTATGAAGGAAGGTCGTTATTATATATGGAATTTAAAAGGCTTTGTCGTTATTCCATTTATATTATTAGTCGGATACAAGAATTTATATCGATTATATACTGTTATGATTTCCGTGTAGATTCCATTTTGATGGGAGATGATTTTGGATTTATCATGAATTGTGTTTTAAATGACATGGGTTCTTTAACCCAATTAAAGACAGGATTTATTTCCTATGTTGAATAATCATTAAACAATGATTTTTGGAGATTAAAACTAAGTGGAGTTTTAATAAATCATTAATTAGATTGGAATGTTAATGTGATAATTTAATCTATCAAATTCATGAAATGATCGAGAATGGAGTACCACCATTTTTACTCCAGGCGATAGTTAAATCTTTAATTAGATTTGAACGTGAAATGGTAATTAAATTTACCGATAACACCGTGGGTGTTAGATATGGAGTACTACCAGTTTTGCTCCATGGGATAAATAGGTTGAGATTGGGATTAATAAATAAGTGATTACTTTGGTGAAGTTCGATAATCCCGACTAGTTGATAAACCTTAATTTGGTATAGAATTGTGAAAAGATAAGATAAAATCTTTTGAAAATGAAATCAAAAGGAAGATTAAAGAATAAGTTTAAAAGAATTTATCTTTGATAAAACTAATGGGAACCTTTTCCCTAAGATGTGAATATTTGAATAAAAAATATTCTAAATTAGAATGAGGTGTATGATGTGTTTTTGTAGCACTTGACTATAAAATACGCGAGTTATTCAAAAAGACCGGGTTTATCCCATTCTGAATAACTGATACAACGACTAAACGTCAACGATGGAGACGGTGGTTGAAGACCGGAGATCTTCACATCATTTAGATGATTAATGATGTCTTGATTGGGCCGTACACCCAAGACAAGGTAATAAGTGGTAATTGTCCAGACGTACTTGGAGATCGACCGGATATGCGAGGACCCCTCTCCTGTATTGGAGATCGACCGGATATGCGAGGACCCCTCTCCTGTATTGGAGATCGACCGGATATGTGAGGACCTCTCTCCTGTACTTGTAAATGGATGTGAGTTTGACATTGGATTTCATTCTGTGTTGATTGATTTCTATTAAATATATATCTGTTTGGTGGTGGAGAATTTATTTTCTTGCTTAACACCCTTCTCTAAGACTTACGAGCTTAGAAGTTATATATTGAAAGACATCAGTTGTATGGCGTGAATTGTCAGTGTGGCATGCTGAGATGAAAATGATCAAGGCTTTTGTTGAAAAGCAGAGTCTTGTGGTTGATGATCAACGCACGACTTTAATTAGCATAGCTTTGTATATAGCGTTAATCTGCGAGCCTCACACCCCGTTATGAGTCAGAAACGGGATAAGGGACCCAAGGAGTTCATGCGTTTCTTTCTAGCTAGAAGTGGTGTCATGGTATGGAGCCCATACATTTTTACTTATGTTGATGATAGATTGCGAGGCGCCTCAGATATGATTGGTCAACGTACTGACCATTTTAGAGGTCCTATAGGACTGGGAAACGTGTGTTCAGGAATAACCAATCCACTAAACTAAGTGTGGACCGACCTTGGAGGATCCAGAGGCTCGCCAGCATCCGAGCCCTAGGTCATTTTGCTAGAGGTGATCCGAATCGGTAAGGAGACCATCCCTTGCCTTTACTCATGATGGAAATCCAATTTCCAATACGATATTTTTCGGCTTTAGATGTAAACCTATATGGCGACATAGTGGGATGGGGCGCTCATGCCGTCTATGATTGATACATTTACATTTGAAGTTTATTTTGACACTATTCACTTATAGTAATATCATAATGATTTGTTTTAAACGTACCAAGCATGTTTGGCTATTATAAGGGAAAACTCTATCCTCCGACTTGCGTTGCATTGTGTGATGGGACCTGAGTCTTATAATAACTTCATTTTTCCAAAAAGCATTACGTTGTTTATTTTAAACTGAGATTCATGTGGAGTAAACCCGTTCCGTGTTATATGGCATGGTCCCATGATTTCACAACTTTTAAAGTAAATATTTAATAACTTTTTTAGTTCTCACACCAGTCCCATGACTAACTCGGAGTTTATTGTTTCTACCTAAACTCTGGGTGCCCATATTTTCCACACGGGCAGCTAGTAGTTTTGGTTTTGCAGATTTTCTTTTCATGGGATCCTGGGTTACAGCTGGAGCTATATTCAGAAAGCTTTCTATCTCTGTATCTCTTTCAATTATGTTAGTTAATGTATTTTCCGCTATGCATTGTGTTTATACATTTTATTTCCGCTGCTACGTTATGTATTCTCTGATATTATTTTTTCACTGAGTAATATTATTTATTCATACTTTGATATATTCTTGTACTCTGATGTAATTGTTGTATTAGCAATGAAATGTTTTGTTGTTTGTGTTCCGATGAGTGTTGTTCTCAAAGCAATCCGGGCTCCTCCATCTCTTCAGGGATCGGGGAAGTTTGCGTCGTTTCAGGCTTAATATAAGAAGAGAAAATAAGAAGGAAAGAACAAAACGATACATATAATCTCATAATGGAATGATACAACATAATAATAACATAAAACATTCACTAAAACTATTAAATAATATTCACTTGATTTCAGTTTACAACACCAGAGTTTACATTTTGGTATAACACACCAACAATGCAGTTAAAATAAAGTAGTAGTATATACGATCTTTAAGCCCACCTTCATCTTCAAAATCGAGGTCTTTTAAAAACTGAAATACTCGGTCTAACCTGAGCGTAAAGTAAAACAAAACATTTGAGTCAGGATTAACATTCTTATTGAAGTAAATCTACTTAAGTGCAATACTCTAGTGATCAAGCAATTAGCGCGGAATATACTCAGGTTTACCCGATATCATATTACACATCATTTATCAATTTAATTCAAATATGAATTTTAATTTAATTTTTTTCAATAAATTAAATATTCAGTATTCAAATTCAAACTCAAATTCAACTTCATAGATTGGACAAATTTTCAAATTCAAATTCACATATTACAAGATGATTCATTATCAAAACTTTAAATTTGATTTAGATCTCCATATCGCACTTATCTCATTGAAATATTTTATTCAAACAATCTGGACTTAAATTGCTTGGGTTTGAATTAGGCATTTAATGAAATTGGTTAATGAATATAATAGTTTAAAATTTATATATATATATATATAATTGTTTAAATTAGATAGTTAGAAATATAAATAGTTAAATTATATATAAGATAATTTAAATGAAATAATTATAAAATGTAATATAAATTAATTCAATTAAATAATTATAAATTAATAGTAAAATTTATGATAATATAAAATATTTTAGTTGAAATGATTATAAAATATAAGTAGTTAAATTTAATTTAAAATAGTTTGAATAAAATAATTGAAAGATAATATAGTTAAATTTAATATAAAATGATTTAGTTAAAATAGTAATAAAATAAAAGTAATTAATTAAATAGTAAAATAATTTAAATAACATAATTAATATAAATTAATATTGATTTAAAGCATTTTATAAACCTATCCAATTCAGTTATATCCAATTATCAAACATTTCCAAAATTCGACTCAACGTTACTTCGAGTTTTAAATTTCAAATTTCAAATCAACTTAAATATTAATAGCTTAATTTTAAAACATACTACCAATTTCCATTTCTAAACCATTTCTTAAATCAATTCAATATAATGATTTAATTTAATTAAAAAATCAGCTTAAATGTTGAGTTTATCATTCATATCAAATTCTTTAAATTCAAAATCTACTTATAAATAGATTAGAACTTAATAATTCCAAATTCTTAATCCAACTAATAACTCAAGCTTTAAAGTTTAATTAATAACATTCGATATTTATATTGGTTCAATATCAAATCAAATTAATCAAATCGAATTAAGTCTTAAATTCAAATCAAGTAAATCAAAATTTCCATGTTTAAAATCTTAAATTAAATTTAAAATTTCCCATTAAATTTCTAAGCCAATTTAAATAATAAACCAAAATTATAAATTTTTTTTTATATGTCACTTCAACCCATACTCAACTTCAAATTTTATAATAACTTCATACACAATTGAAACTGGGAATACCAACATGCAACAATTAAAATAATGAATGAATAATCATAAATAATCACATAATCAATCGCTAATTGTTTTAGGTAACTAACAATTATTATTTTATGTGATTTTCATTATCATTTCATCCGAATAATAACCATTATTTCATGTATATATCGACTCACAGTTCATATGATTTATCGACCAATAATTCATGTAATTAACAACCAACAATTCAAATAATTTTTAGTTGACAATTCAAGAAATTATCAACTAAGATTTCATGCAATTAACAACATGCAAACAAAATATTAATATTGATGTTATCAGTATTTCAAGTAATATTGATAAACTTGAATTTAAATGTTAATCGTGATTGAGAGGCTCACCTTTCGTGGGTTTAGAAGAGGACGACAAGCTATTACACCATGACACGGATTTGAAACTCGAATTCCACTCAAGTACTAGCTACAACACAAGACACGCGAGAAGGGCAATGTGATTCCTCCAAACTAATTTAAAGGAAAATAAATTAATTCTTTTTTAAGAAACAAGGAGGAGAAAGATAAAGGCCAGAGCTGCGCAGGGGTTTATGGATGCTGCGACACAGGAAGGTATTAGATGAGGCCATATTGGGTGCTATGGGTGTTGGCGGACGGAAGGCTCAGCTCTGACTTTGCAGGTGTAGGAAAGAGTAGTGACGATTTATTTTTAAGAGTATAAGTGAGGGTTTGGATAAGGAAACTTGTGGAGTAGCAGGTTCGGAGCTTTGGGCACTGGAGGTGGCTGTGCCAGATTGAGGCGGTGACTAAGGTGGCTATGTAGGTATAGGCTTGCTTGAAGGAACAGGTTGGATTTATTGTGGCATATGGAGTTGCATGGAATATTTATGTAGTAGAGACTTTGATTGGACGTTGGATGCTTGGGGGAGGAGGGTTTGGATGGCGTCGGTATAGGGAAGGGGAGCAGTTGTTTGGGGAAGGCATGTGGGGTTTTGGATGGAAGGAGAGAAATGGGTTTTGTAATGTTCCATATTTTTACGGTGTAATAATAAATTTATTTAATTATTTAACTAGTGATTTATATATGTGAATAGTGGTTTAAATTATATGGAATATTTAATTAATATAATAAGTTAAAGAATATATATAATTCTGAATTAATCAGAATTAGCTGAAATAACAATATTGTGAAATGGGACAAATTCAAATATATAATTCAGTTTAAGATTTGATTTATATTAACGTATATATTTAAATAACGACAGTTTGAACATATAATTATATTATAATCGAACCTGTAACGGCGCGACAGTTCGTTGTTTGGTGATTTGAACTTCAACTGAATATACAGAGTCCGTTTTAAATCGGATTTCTGTGAAACAAGAAACGTTAGGAGCTGGTGAAGTATATTTTTCTAATGGAAGAGAAAAATCGGGATTTCATTGTGTAGATTTTGAGTTATGTCCAAATCAAATTTTAAAATAGTCGCTATGGAATTCCTTTATAATTTTATAACTATTTATTTATATTTAAATGGATTTTCAATATAAATTGAATGTCGATTTAATCGGGATTTGAAATATCGAGTTATAAATTCATATAGGAATATTCTGGAGTTGTATGATATTCTAGTGTGAATATATATACGATAATATTAATTTATTAATATTTAATTTAATTGTTTTTAAATATATTAATATTAAATTGGTTTATTTTAGAGCTTTAAAAATAGTCAGTTTTGCAAACGGCCTCCGTTTTCGATGAAACTAATTTTGTTGGGATCCGGAATATTAAATTATTGTTAGATTTCAATTTTTTCTGATTTTTGTAGTCAGTATGTAGCCGTGCGGAAATTAAATGAGAAATATAGTCAATATTTTGACTTTAAAAATACGTTGTGTGAGCAAACTGACTCGGAATTCAACGAAACAAGTTTCGTTGGGTCCGTAATGTCGAAATGTAGTTGCATGCCCATTTTCATCAAAATTGTATATTGTACGTGATCGTAGGAATTTTTAAATAGTAATATAAGTAGCGGTAGATTAAAAACAAATATAATTGATTTTAATATTATTAAACCATCTCTATAAGTACACCCTTTACATCCACTAACCCTAACACTCCTTGGTCAATGCTCGTTGAGCCGCTACCTCCCAAAATGATAACTTGATCTTCAGAAAATTCCCGTAATTCGATAACATGATGAAATCAAACCCTGATAAATTCATTAGCCTCTAAAATCATAGAGCTTCATCTTGGTACTTGTATTGGGCTCGACATACATTTCTTCTTCATTGGGTTTTTATAAAGTGACTTAGGTTTCGAAAAGTAGAAAAATCGAAGGTGTTATTTTCAAATTCAATACTCATTTGGCTTTCCTGGAGGACGGTTCAATTGGTGAAGTTTGGAAGAATTTAGCAACCAAAGTTATCGCGCCTGTAGCGTGAGCTACAGGGGTCGATCTCCAGTCGCGATGGATTCCAGAGCATCGGGGTGGTGGAAAAGGGAGTGTTCAAGGGGAGATTGAGAGGGATGGAGTGGTTAGTTTGGTGAATAAGGGATTGGTGGATGAGCGGTATGGTGTTGGAGCGGAAATGTCTGCCATGAGTACGGGTTTTAAGGGGAGCATGCTGTTCGAAGTTGGAATGGTTGTACTCGTTGATGGAGATTCTGGTTTCAAGTATGGTACGTAAGGGATGGCTAAGTCGAGCTCAAGAGGAGGAAGCTCATAGCAGTTTTGGTTTGAGTTATCACAACATGATGAGGGATGTCGGAGGAGTTGAAAATAACTGCTGTGTCAATGGGATTGAGACTATGAGAAGAATAAGGATTGAACGGATGGTGATGGTGATTAAGGTTAAGGGGGATTAGTGAGATATTTTGTTTGTTAATTATGGAGTAAAAAGGAGCGCAATAGTCATTATGATGGTTTGTTTAGTTGGAGTTGTTTGTGGTTGCGGGTAGGAGATGATGAGATTAAATGGATAGTGTTTTTCATTGTTGACTGGAATGAAAGAATTTTTTTAAGGAGTAAAGAAACCATGTGGAAGAGAAGGATGTTTGGCTCAATATAAGCCTGACGTGGGGGTGCTTCAGCTTATTGCTTTGGAGTTAGTTTCATCGTAAGGGATGTATGGTTGAAGTTTCAAGTCGTGATGGTGGAAAGGAGTTGAACAAGAAGTTATTCGTTCGAATCAATGAAGCCTAGAAGGATTAATACAATGGTAATCATAATTTAAAGGGAGATATAAAAGTATTGATCACGGTAATTAACCCCAAATGACCAATTAGAGAATTAACTATCTAAGTATTTAAATGCTATAACTAGGATAACGTCATCATATGTTAACAAAATACGACGAATCAAAAGCCATTGGAACTATAGCGACAAAATCTTCGTTGTGGAACTATTTTCGTTGAGAAAGGAGCAACCAATTTATTTCGTGATAAAATCAAATGACGGTTTGATTGTAAATGAAAGAAATGCAGAATCTTCAACTGCGATATAATGTGAGTAAAACTCACTAACTCTATCAGTTTATATTTTTATAAATATAATCTAGTAATGATAAATGCTGATTGACTGCTGTGTGATGATTGTTTGGTTGAATTGCTTATGTATTGGTTGAAATTATAGATAATGATATATATATATATATATCATTAATCAAATATTGGTTCTGTTTATCAGAATATTTCATATTGAAATGAAATCGATGTTATTATATTGTTTAACATCGATGGATGCAGGGAAATAGGTCGGAGGGATCCAACTGGATTCCCCAACATTTATTTTAATGTTTTTCATATATTGTGATATATGAAGTGATATATAATCTATTATTGATTATGTGTGTTTGAATGATATCAATCATTGTTATTTGGTATTTTAAATACCATGTATAATACTGGAATTAAAAAGGAAATTTTCAATGTGTATGTTGAAAATGAAATATATTTATATAAAACCAAATGATTTTATGAAAAGGAATTTCAAAGTGGATATTGAATAAAAGGAAATATTTGTAAAAAAAATATAAAAGGAAATATTTGTAAAATAATTATAAAGGGAAATATTTGGAAAATTAATAGAATTATTAGTTAGTAAATAAATAGAATTACAAAAGAAATTATTATTCACATTCTATGTGAAAGATAGGATTTAAGTAAATATTTTGCTAATAAAATATTTATAAAGGAAATAGGGTTTGAAATAGGAATTAAAATGGATTTAAAGGAATTAGAAACTGACCGGAGATTTGTTAAGTTGAACAGTTGTCTAGGTATTGATCTGATGTTGCTTTCGGCCTTCGTGGTTAATACGTAGGGGGTTGTTCTCTTGCTAGTTTACAGTTAGAGACTAATATATGTGAAAAGATAGTGATGCATGAATCAGAAATGGAAATGTTTTCCAAAGTTAATAAGGTATATTTTCTAAAATTAGAAAATAATGATTTGATGAATATATGGAAACGAGAAATAGGGAAATGAATAAATGTTGATTGATGATTGATCGATAGAATTTCCATTTGGAAATAATATCGTTGTTTGCACACATGTTTTTCTTTGATAGTTAAATCACCGACTATCAAAGTTCTTGACCATTTTTCCGTCGTCAATACGGAGAGACTGGGATCAGATTCATTATCTGAAAACCACTCTATATGGGCGTTAGCGTTGCGATCAGATATGAGGAAGATAATTGAAGACGGAGTTATGTAAGGTTTGTCATGTTTACAGAATATTACCTTCGGGTTGTCCAGTCCCAGGACAACTTGAATGGACGAATGTATGACAGTGTATGTCTGGAAGATTGCGTAAGTTGATCGTTTCAAACGTATTTACGTTGATGGCGGAGGAATTCGTTTCTCTTAGCTTATACCCGTGGTATTTTAGGGGAAATCAATTTTTGATTTGATGGGTATGATGATGTGGCATTCAAAGTGAATGAAAGAGTGATCTGTTAAAAGATACGTTATGACCTCAAGCCTTATCAACTGGGAAATGACATAAATCGGGTAGGCAGCATGGCTAAGTGGGTCGCACCCAATTAGGGTATATTGTTACCATCTAGAGAATATTCATATTTGTTACTTCTTTTAATTCTTTATCTCCTGGGAACGGTTATGTTGGTATACCAACCACAAGGTGATAATATATTCGGAACACTCAAGCGAAATGAATGGCCGGTCATGTGTGGCCGAGTTGCAAGATGTTCTTGTTGAACTCCAGTGTATCGCTTCTAGAGTACACTGATCGGAAGGTGGTTCCATACCTTGTCATAGTTGGAAACCCATTACCCAATAAGCGCCCACGGTGTTTGATTGTATATAATATATGTGGAACGTGAGATGATAGCGTTTCCACTAGATTGCTATTTATTTTATTTAGACATTATTATAATATCAGAAGAGTATTGATTTTTAAGAAATGTTTTGGGTTATCGTAGGGTAAAAACCATCCATGTTTATGTGTGGATCGGTCTTACGATTATCATTTTCTTTAGAAAGGATTTTAAAAGTTAAACAAATGATTGGAGTTTACTTACACCAGTCACAAGACTGACCCAGAGTTTATTTTGTTTTGTTTCCCTAAACTCTTGGGTGCCCAATTTTGTACGGGCAGTCATGTAGTCGGGATGTTACAGATACTTGAAGAGCTGGAGTAGGAGGCTTCAGGATTATATAGCTATTGTTATTTCCGATGTGTTGTAAGTGTTATACTCTGATAATGTTACTGTATAAATATACTGATTTTATTTCAAAGTTATGTATATATTATCTATTTTTCGTTCCACTATGAGATTCCTGTTTACTCTGATGTTGTATGTTCTTCTTCTTCTATTCTAAGTTTCTATCTTATCTATTCTTACCCTCTAATTTCTTTCATGGACTATCCGGTATTTCCGATGCTTGGATTGTCTACATTGAGTTTATGTCGATAACCAAGGCCGCGAAAACTCGGGTCGTTACAGTGGTATCATTGTAAAAGGTTAAGTTATTACCTTGGCTCTATGGCGTGACTCAGTAGAGATGGGGTTAGTAATACCCTAGATTGAGTTTGAATGTATTTATATGGGTGAACGTATTTGTAGATTTTATAAAAATAATAATTTTATATTGTAGACATATATTGGTTGAGTAGTTTATGAACTCTGGTCGATCAGTTTGATCCACTGTATCAGTAGGAGTTTCTAAACACTCGAATACGATGTACCAACACAGTATGTTATGAAAAAAGGGTAAATGAAATAAATTTTCCCAAATTATTCTTTGATATAAAAGAAAAAAAATTATATTGGAATAATTATAATATATGGGATATATTGGTTGTTACTATAATCGAATGAGATTATAAATTGAAATGGTTATATAAATAACCAGTCAAAAATCATATAAGAGAAACATATGAAATCAGATAAATTAAATCCGAATTTAATTCAGAATTCGAATTAAAATTCCAAAAACATGAAAAGTGTTTGTAAATGGAACCGGATTAAATATATGAGAATTTTAAAATCCTGGGAGATTTTAAATTGTTTACAAAGCATTGTGAATGGTATTTTGAAATGTATTTCAAAATGGATGTGTTAAAAATGATTTTGAAAGTGATATAGTATTGAACTTACTTTGATCGTTGGAAAATAGATTTCGATGATGACAGTTGCATCATCGGTGTTCATTTTCGAGTTGCTAAGTGACGGATCACTACCAAAGAGATTGTTTTTGAATTATTTTGGGAAAAAGGGTTGTTTTGATATTCTGAAACGAATATTTGATTTTTGATAAGCAAAGATGTTTAAAAACTCCCAGAGCGGATTGTTTGAATTAAAACAAATTAGATGGAAATTTGTGAAACTAAATTAAAATTAAGAACGGTACTTGAGATTGATAATGGAAATTGGCTTGGATAAATGAATGGTTGTGTTGGAGATAAAAGTGATTTGAGTTTAATTAGGATGATCTGGTTATATGCTGAATTGGTAGCAGATGGAAAGGATATAATGATATGCCCGACAAAAAGGTACCATTTATATTTATATGGGTTTGAGATTTTGATGAACCGAATTGGCAAGCCGCTTAGTTGTTTGATTTTCTTTTAGGTTGAAGAAGGCCTAGAGAGGCGAGTTGGAGTTTGAGCTAATGACCAATACAAAGGAGGTGCTAGCGAAATTTTTCGAAAAGTTAAGGTGTTTGAAAATTTCAGGATTTTTGGAAATTTTTGTTAGTAGAGTAAATTAATAATTTAATTGAAATTAAATTGGTTCTATTGAAACTGAAGTTAAGAAGTGAACAAATGATTCTTTCCAGTTAATAGGGTGTTTTCTACCTTAGCAATTTCGAGGATGAAATTATTTTAAGGGGGGAAGAATGTAATGTCCCGTATTTTTACGGTGTAATAATAAATTTATTTAATTATTTAATTAGTGATTTATATATGTGAATAGGGTTTTAATTAAATTATATGGAATATTTAATTAATATAATAATTTAAAGAATATATATAATTCTGAATTAATCAGAATTAGCTAAAATAGCAATATTGTGAAATGGGACAAATTCAAATATATAATTCAGTTTAAGATTTGATTTACAATAACGTATATATTTAAATAACGACAATTTGAACGAATAATTATATTATAATTATAATCGAGCCCGTAATGGCGAGGTAGTTCATAGTTTGGCGATTTGAACTTCAATTGAATATACAGGGTCCGTTTTAAATCGGGTTTCTGTAAAACAAGAAACGTTAGGAGCTGGTGAAGTATATTTTTCTAATGGAAGAGAAAAATCGGGATTTCATTGTGTAGATTTTGAGTTATGTCTAAATAAAATTTTAAAATAGTCACTATGGAATTCCTTTATACTTTTATAATGATTTGTTTATATTGAAATGGATTTTCAATATAAATTGAATATCGGTTTAATTGGGATTTGAAATATCTAGTTAGAAATTCATATAGGAACATTCTGGAGTTGTATGATATTCTAGTGTGAATATATATATGATAATATTAATTTATTAATATTTAATTTAATTGTTTTTAAATATATTAATATTTAAATTGGTTTATTTTAGAGCTTTAAAAATAACCAGTTTTGCAAACAACCTCCGTTTTCGACGAAACTAATTTTTTTGGATCCAGAATATTAAATTATTATTGGATTTAAATTTTCGTGATTTTTGGAGTTAGTATGTGGCTGTGTGGAATTTAAGTGTGAAATACAGTCAATATTTTGACTTTAAAAATACGCTGTGTGAGCCAACGGACTCGGAATTCGACGAGACAAGTTTCGTTGGGTCTGTAATGTCGAAATGTAGCTGCATGTCCATTTTTATTGAAATTGGATATTGTACGTGATCGTAGGAATTTTTAAACAGTAATATAAGTAGCGATAGATTAAAAACAAATATAATGATTGATTTTAATATTATTAAACCATCCCTATAAGTACACCCTTTACATCCTCTAACCCTAACACTCCTTGGTCAATGCTCGTTGAGCCGCCACCTCCTAAAATGATAATTTGATCTTCAGAAAATTCCCATAATTCGATAACATGATGAAATAGAACCCTGATAAATTCATTAGCCTCAAAAATCTTGGAGCTTCATCTTGGTACCACTTGTATTGGGCTCGGCATACATTTCTTCTTCAGTGGGTTTTTATACAGTGACTTAGGTTTCAAAAAGTAGAAAAATCGAAGGCGTTATTTTCAAATTCAATACTCGTTTGGTTTTCCTAGTAGGAGGACGATTCAATTGGTGAAGTTTGGAAGAATTTAGCAACCAAAGTTATCGTGCCTGTAGCGTGAGCTACAGGGGTCGGCCTCCAGTTGTGATGGATTCCAGAGCATCGGGATGGAGGAAAAGGGAGTGTTCAAGGGGAGATTGAGAGGGATGGAGTGGTTAGTTTGGTGAATAAGAGATTGGGGGATGAGCGGTATAGTGTTGGAGCGGAAATGTTTGCCGTGAGGAGTACGGGTTTTAAGGGGAGCGTGCTGTTCGAATTTGGAATGGTTGTACTCGTTGATGGCGATTCTGGTTTCGAGTATGGTACGTTGGGGATGGCTAAGTCAGACTCAGGAGGAGGAAGCTCATAGAAGTTTTGGTTTGAGTTATCATGACATGATGGGGGTGGTCGGAGGAGTTGAAAATAACTGCTGTGTCAATGGGATTGAGACTGTGAGAAGAATAAGGATTGTACGGATGGTGATATTTATTAAGGCTAAGAGGATTAATGAGATATTTTGTTTGTTAAATATGGAGTAAAAAGGAACGCAATAATCATTATGGTGGTTTGTTTAGTGGGAGTTGTTTGCGGTTGCGGGTACGAGATGATGAGATTAAATGGATAGTGTTTTTCATTGTTGACTGGAATGAAGGAATTTTTTTAAGGAGTAAAGAAAACATGTGGAAGAGAAGGATGTTTGGCTCAATATAAGCTTGACGTGGGGGTGCTTTAGCTTATTGCTTTGGAGTTGGTTTCATTGTAAGGGATGTATGGTTGAAGTTTCAAATCATGATGGTGGAAAGCAGCTGAACAAGAAGTTATTCGTTCGAATTGATGAAGCCTGGAAGGATTAATACAATGGTAATCATAGTTTAAAGGGAGATTTAAAAGTATTGATCACGATAATTAACCCCAAATGACCAATTAGAGAATTAACTATCTAATTAAGTATTTAAATGCTATAACGAGGATAACGTCGTCATATGTTTACAGAGTCCGACGAATCAAAAGTCGTTGGAACTGTAGCGACAAAATCTTCGTTATGGAACTATTTTCGCTGAGAAAGGAGCAACCAATATATTTCGTGATAAAATCAAAAGGCTGTTTGATTGTAAACGAAAGAAATGCAGAATCTTCAACTGCGAAACAATGTGAGTAAAACTCACTAACTCTATCAGTTTATTTTTTTATAAATATAATCTAGGAATGATAAATGCTGATTGACTGCTGTGTGATGATTGTTTGGTTGAATTGCTTATGTATTGGTTGAAATTATAGATAACAATATATATATATATATATATATATATATATATATATATATAAATCATTAATCAAATATTGATTCTGTTTATAAAAATATTTCATATTGAAATGAAATTGATATTATTATATTGTTTAACGTCTGTGGATGCAGGGAAACAGGTCGGAGGGATCCAACTGGATTGCTCAACATTTAATTTTTTTGTTTTTCATATATTTTGATATATGATGTGATATATAATCTATTGTTGATTATGTATGTTTGAATGATATCGATCATTGTTATTTGGTATTTTAAATACCATATATAATACTGGAATCAAAAAGGAATTTTTCAATGTGTATGTTGAAAATGAAATATATTTATATAAAACCAAATGATTTTATAAAAAGGAACTTCAAAGTGGATATTAAATAAAAGAAAATATTTGTATAACAAATATAAAAGGAAATATTTGTAAAATAATTATAAAAGGAAATATTTATTTAGAAAATTAATAGAATTATTGGTTAGAAAATAAATAGAATAATAAATTCACATTCTATGTGAAAGATAGGATTTAAGTAAATATTTTGCTAATAAAATATTTATAAAGGAAATAGGGTTTGAAATAGGAATTAAAGTGGAGTTAAAGGAATTAGAAACTGACCGGAGATTAGTTTAGTTGAACGGCTGTCTGGGTATTGATCTAATGTTGGTTTCGGCCTTCGGGGTTAATATGTAGGGGGTTGTTCACTTACTAATTTACAGTTAGAAATGGAAACGTTTTCCAAAGTTAATAATGTATATTTTCTAAAATTAGAAAATAAGGATTTGATGAATATATGGAAATGAGAAATAGGGAAATGAATAAATGTTGATTAATGATTGATCGATAGAATTTCCATCTGGAAATAATATCGTTGTTTGCACACATATTTTTCTTTGATAGTTAAATCAATGACTATCAAAGTTCTTGACCATTTTTCTATCGTCAATACCGAGAGACCGGGATCAGATTCATTATCTGAAAACCACTGTGTGTGGGCATTAGCGTTGCGATCAGATATAATGAAGATAATTGAAGACGGAGTTATGCAAGGGTTGTCCTTTTTGCAGAATAGTACCTTCAGGTTGTCCAGTCCCAGGACAACTTGAATGGACGAATGTCTAACAGAGTATGTCTGGCAGATCGCGTAAGTTGATTGTTTCAAACGTATTTACGTTGGTGGCAGAGGAATTCGTTTCTCTTAGCTTATCCTGTGATATTTTTGGGGAAATCAATTCGTGATTTGACGGGTATGACGATGTGGCATTCAAAGTGAATGAAAGAGTGATCTGTTAACATATACGTTATGACCTCAAGACTCATCAACTGGGAAATGACAGAAATCGGGCAGGCAACATGGCTAAGTGGGTCGCACCCAACTAGGGTATATTGTCACCATCTAGAGAAATTCATATTTGTTACTTCTTTCTATTCTGTATCTCCCGGGGAATGGTTAAGTTGGTATACCAACCATAAAGTGATAATATATTTGAAACATTCAAGCGAAACGAATGGTCGGTCATGTGTGGCCGAGTTGCAAGATGTTCTTGTTGAACTCCAGTGTATCGCTTCTAGAGTACACTGATCGGAAGGTGGTTCCATACCTTGTCATAGTTGGAAATCCATTACCCAATAAGCGCCTGCGGTGTTTGATTGTATATAATATATGTGGAACATGAGATGAAAGCATTTCCACTAGATTGCTATTTATTTGATTTAGACATTATTATAATATCAAAAGAGTATTGATTTTTAAGAAATGTTTTGGGTTATCGTAGGGTAAAAACCATCCATGTTTATGTGTGGATTGGTCTTACAATTATCATTTTCTTTAGAAAGGATTTTAAAAGTTAAACAAATTATTGGAGTTTACTTACACCAGTCACATGATTGACCCAGAGTTTATTTTGTTTTGTTTCCCTAAACTCTTGGGTTCCCAATTTTGTACGGGCAGTCAAGTAGTCGGGATGTTATAGATACTTGAAGAGCTGGAGCAGGAGGCTTCAGGATTATATAGCTATTGTTATTTCTGCTGTGTTGTAACTGTTATACTCCGATAATGTTACTGTATACATATACTGATTTTATTTCAAAGTTATGTATCTATTATATATTGTTTGTTCCGCTGTGAGATTCCTGTTTACTCTGATGTTGTATGTTCTTCTTCTTCTTCTTATATTCTAAGTTTCTATCTTATCTATTCTCACCCTCTAATTTCTTTCATGGACTATCCGGTATTTTCGATGCTTGGATTGTCGACATTGAGTTTATGTCAATAACCAAGGTTGCAAGAACCTGGGTTGTTACAGGTTTTGTGAAGAAACATTTCGGTTTTGATCTTTTTCCTTTTCGCATCTCCATTTTTTAATATATGTGACATGCGTTTTGATAAGGGAATGTACCTTTGAAGAAAGGATTTGTGGCAAGTTTAAAAATGTATACAGTGGCATGCATTTATAGTATCATGCGTTTCCTTTTTTTAATGCTTGCACCATTTCAATTTCGAAACTAAAAGGGCATAGTTCGAAATGATAATATTTAATGTACATCGGATACATGGAGCTTGATTTTGGACAAACAAAATAGATATATGCATATTTACACATATACGTTGTAATGTCCTACCCAAGACCCACCGTAATAAAGAGCATGAACAAGCAATGTCGTCTATTAGTGCAAAAAATAGGGCTTGTTAGGAACGACCATCTAAATTCTACTTTTGAGGAGTATCGAATATGTCAACTGAGTGTGTTGATTAATCTTTCTTACCTCAGGTGGATCGATGTACTGGATTCATCTAATATGTAACGACCTGTTTTTTCAGACCGCTTCAAGTCGGTAATTAAACCAACTCAAACCATTCGAAACGACATATTGATGTTGCTTATGAGGTTTAAATAGAATGAGACACAAAATCATAGAATATAATTTCTTACAACGGAATAATTTTTATGCAAAATATTAGAGTGATACGATAATTTACAAAGCAGAAAAAATATACAATTTTTAAATAAATAAAATCTAAAATTTTTACCGAACCAGAGCACGTGCTTCTTGATGAGTCTCTAACGTCGATAGCTGAAATCTTTAAATCTGCAATACTCGGTCCGACTCGAGCGTGTATGCAAAACACAAAATACTCGAGTCAGGATTAACTTTATTCAAGTAAAACAACTTCTGTAAAATACCAAAATATGATAGTTTAATCCCAACATTAAATTTAGAGTTACTAAACACATGATTTTGTGCCACATAGAATTTCAGTTAATAAAAACGTTGCATGCGTTTATTTATAATGGTGTGCAGTACTGAAGCATGCGAAATGTGACAAAGTTCCATGCACATCATGTTAGGTTAGTGAACATATATTAATGGCAGGGTGTAAGTAGCATATAAACACATGTAAATGTTAATATAATATGTTGAGCATGGTATCATGGATGTTTGCATTATTTAAGAGAAGCACATGCTAAAACACATAGCCGCAAAGCACACAATGAAGGTCAGAGTCATTTTGTTATAATAACTTGTATTATTTTATTAAAAATATATAAACGATGCCAGTGACATGATACCAGTTGCATGCTACAGGGCGCATGCAAATCTCAAGTTACATGTGCCTTTTAATCTTTTAATAAAATTTAGTATGTCCAAAAAATTGTATGTAGTCCTGAGTATGCTAAAAAGTACAAAACTCGTATATTTAAACATGTTAAATGAAAGGGATTTTAATAAGTCAGGTTACAACGTGCCTTAAATAAAAGGTGCTAGTGGTGTAGCAGGTGTTTGCAAATATCAGGTAATCCAAAGGCAAATAAGATAAAGCAGTAATAAACATTTATTTTGGTATTTTGCTATATATACATGCAAGCATCCGTACCTAAGTCGTATAATTTAATAAATTCAATTGAAATACTTATGCGAATGAACTAGGTAGAGCAAGTAAGTATAACCATTGCAAGAGATACCCTTTAGCAAATAAATGGACAGCAAACAATATGGCATTTTAGGGTCAATAACGAACAAATATATGTGGTTTCTTATCGAATCTGAACTGCGTGGCACCCTTACATATACACAACATATAATATACATATGTAAGCAATATGGGTATCAGGCAGTTCAAATGGTGATGGAACAACATTACAGTTCAAGGCAAAGCAGGTCAAAGCCAAGGGAATAAAGAAACTAGCATTACAATTACTTTTCAAGCAAATAAAAGAAAAAGTACAAATGCAAAATAGTGATCAATGAGCTTTACCAGCAAAACAAGGAAACTAGTATATTAGCAAGCATGCACAGGTGAACAAGCAGTTCAAAGGGATAACAAGGACAGTAGTGCACAGATCAGAATTGAACAAGCAAGCAATCAAATCAATAACAAAGCATCAATTATTATAATTTATGTTTCTTACTGGTGTTGAGTATCTTGAATTAGAGTTAATCGTGAGGTATAACTCACCTTTGTAGTAGCGTTGTAAAAAGGGAGACTTCGAGTTGCAGAGCTTTTTGTGCTGAATTGGTCCTCGATTCGGCGATGGAGGCTACTGGAGATGTAGAAAATTCGAATTTCCCCTTTTATGAAATTGAACGTAGGAAAGAGAGGGAAAGGAAGCGATGGCTGCTGTCTTCAATTAGATGCAAAAGCTGTTGGTGGTCTCCGATTTCAATTTGAGAAGGAAATGGTGATTTTTTTCTTTAAACTTGCGTGAAGGTAAAGTATGAAATGGGAAGAAGAATTAGGAAATATGAAGAACATGACTGCAGAATTTATATATGTGAGGGAAGAGAGATAGCCTGGAAGATAAGTAACGTTTACATTATGAAAAGGCATTTGAAATGCGAACAAGGTGAAAAATGTGCATTTGTACAGTTTTTTTTCATGTTAACTTGGTAGGTCGGATTTGTGGGGAGTTTAAAAATATATGTTGTAGCATGTGTTGAGAAAATGAAGGGTCAGGCATTGCATAGTGTTGACGTGGAAAATTGTCGCACGCCAACACCCAATGTGTATTCAAGTGCGTTAGCAACATAGTAATCCAAAGATGTAATAAAATAAAGTAAATGCGGGGAGACACAGTTATTATAGTGGTTCAGCACTAGCGCCTATGCCCATTTTGTCATTATCAATCATCATATGATATCCGATTACAATGTTGTACAAGTTTAGACAATATTCGAGTACAAAGTGTTACAATAGAATAACAAAATGTATGTTTATTCTACACGTTGACTAAAATGTCCTTCTTCTTTGAGTGAGTCGACTAGGTCAAATATGTCCAAATTTATGCTTAATGTCCACGAAGTCCAAAACAACCCAAAAGTAGCATAATTATCCTTTTGAATGTCCCAACATTGTTGGAAAATGATTATGCCACGCTTTAGTTGTCTATGACATGTCCAATGGACATAGAGAAGAATGTGACTGCCATTAATGAGGCTCTTGGAGCTCTAAAAGGCCAAAAATTCCAAGGGAGAGATTCAAATGAAGGCCAAGGCTTGGGGTATTTATAGGAGGGAGGTTAGGTGGGAGTAGGTAGGAAATGGAGACCACAAGCCAGAATTTCGGACTCCTGAAGGAGCCAAATAACAGATGTTAGATCCAAAAGTGGCTCTAACACCCAAATTATCTGGATTGGTAGAGATTTATATTTAAATGCAAGAAAAACAGAAAACACACAAGATTTATAGTGGTTCGGCATTAACGAGCCTACGTCCACTTTATATCTATGATTATACGTAAGATTCGGGTACAATCAATGATTCTTCTCTCAATCTCCCTTTTACAATATTGATTCACTTAATGATTTCGAATTAATATTGGTAAGAAATAATGCAGAGATAGCAATGGTAGGAACAACACTCAGAACTGCCAAAAGATCCTAAAAAATTCCAGGCCTGGGGCTATTTATAGATGATATCTGCAGACAGATCGTTGTCACACGTGGCACAAACCCGAAGATCTCGAACTGGTTCGGGGCTTGATGGAGAAATAGTCAATATAGCCATTGTGGACAGGTATCCTGAGATCCTATATTATCGGATCGTGAATGACTTGGTCATGGCCTTCATCTCTCAGCTTTAGGGATCAGATCGGATCGAACTGACGTGAATGGATCGGATCGAGCAGGTGTGAACGGATCGGATCATGGTCATGGGGGCGATCGCGAATCTCGAGGATGCAACTTCATGAACAAAACTTCATATTAGACATGTGTTTGGATCTTTGTGGCTTGGTCTAAAAGCTAGCCAACATTTTGCCCCCTTGAAGTATGTTTTATCAAGGATGGAACATGCTTCGAAATTTTAGACTTATCTTTTTATGAAGCGACGCAAATCAAAAGTTATATCTATCTGAAACGTTGTACAACTTCAGAGAATCGTGTTCTTTAACTGGTATAAATACTGAGTTCATCAGTCATTTCTCTGTTCATCGAGCAATTTTTATCTCTCGAACTTCTGAAGGACATCACGATCAATTCGTCAGGTATGCTCTGAATGTTTTTGTGCGGAATGACGCTTAATAGCTTTCGTATTTCTATAAACATGGAATTCTGCCTTTCCAACTCATTGATCATGCTATTTTGAAAAAAAAGGGGTTCAGATTATTTCATATGCTCTCTTTTGAAAAAAAAAGGGGTTCAGATTATTTCATATGCTCTCTAGAGCATATGAAATAATCTGAACCCCTTTTTTTTCAAAATTGGCTCGGATCGCCACTCCAGATCATGGACTGCGGTGGACTATCTTGCATCCTCGAGTAGAGTTGTCCTGTGGGCTTTGGATTGTTGTCGGGGGGGGGGCCCATGTACGAACTTTGGTGAGCTTTCCGCCTGCCCGTGGCCCATTTGCTTTTCACGAATCCGACAAAAAGGGGAAGACCAGGGGTCGGTCTTGTTCCTTTATAAGTCGAGCTTCCCCTTCCATTCCTCTTCTTCTTCCTTTTGCAGCCGCCACCAACTTTGTTTGAAACCCTAATTTGATTTTTCCCAAAAACTAAAAATTCTCTACAATTAAAAAAGGTAACGACGTGAGGCTCCTTTCCTATTTTGTTTGGTTTTTCTTTTGCTCCTCCTCATTCCCTGTGAATCTTCGCCAATGTGGCGGTGGAGATAGTGGTGGCGCTGGGTTTAGCGATGGTGGTAGATGGGTTCGATTTCATTCCTTCATGAACAACAATGAAGGAGAAGGGGTAGGCTAGGTTGGATCGTAGATGAGGGTCAGGCTCAGGTCATGGTGACGGAGAAATGATGTGAGAAAGGATGAAGTGTTAATTTGACTAGCGGATCGGTTCGTGGAGACATGAAGTGAAGAGGATCGTGGGGAGTCAGAAATTCCAGCGTTACGCGATCTGAAGCTTCTCCACGATCTGATTCGCTTTAAGAACTGACGATGCATAACGATCCAAACCCTGTCCCACGAGCCAATTCAATGAACGATCCTATGCACATGTTGACCAAATAATGCGATTTAATTCTGATATTCCAATGGACAGTTAGGTTAGAGCCTTCGAGATGAACTTTCTGGACTGAACAACTTAACTTGATGGCATATCATGATCAATATCCTGTTCATTTAACTAACTTCATGCTTTTCTTATATGTACGCACAAGCACACACTTGCACTTACACACACGCGGAATGGGTAACCTGTGTTCTAATTTTTACTCGCCAACACAGCTATGTCGGATAAACAAGTGACTGAGACACCGAGTGAAAGTACCGAATCAGAGACATCAATACATCACAACCATGATGTGCTTCCCTCAGATTCAGATGAGGAAAAATACGATCCTGATTATGAGATGGATACCAATACAGAGTTAACGACTTCTGAGAGCACATCCCTTGAAGATGAGGATGATCGAGCCCCTGATGAAATTCCGGGTGTTAAGGAAATAGAGAAGTTCACCGATTCTTTACCCTCCAAGTTAGACGATATAAAACTTAAGAAGATATGTTTAAGACACGAAATTCCCTGGGACGATGTGAAAACTCCAGAAAGCGAAGATAGACCTCATTCTGCCCCAGAGGGGTACATGACTGTTAGTCGACTCATGTGCTGGGTAGGGGCTATTCCTCCTTTCCCTCCACTTGTTGTCGATCTCTTAAGACAGTTACCCATTGCCCCCATGCAACTCCATCCGAATGCCTATGCGGCTCTGTATACTCTGTATGTTGCTTATATGGAGATTCTACAGACCGATTTTACCCTTAAATATCTGAAGTTCTATTACCACTTCAAACATCGTTCCGCATGGGCTCCCAATTTTTCTTTCTTCGAATCAGTTGCCAACAGAAAAGTTATGACGGATGGTTACAGTAATAT
This sequence comes from Allium sativum, assembly GCA_030737875.1. Lineage (NCBI taxonomy): Eukaryota > Viridiplantae > Streptophyta > Magnoliopsida > Asparagales > Amaryllidaceae > Allium > Allium sativum. Next base: position 20,538,191 of record CM060909.1, on the reverse strand, counting down.
AGGGGATATCAAATCTGACTGGTTTTATATAAAACACCAAGCTGGATGTGCGAGGAAGCGGCTACAAGCGAGTATGTTTTCAACTTTCCCGCGTTTAATTCGAATGCATAATTTCAGTGCTAATGAATCATATTGTTCCATACAGATCACAACTTTGAGAGAACGAAAGGATTAATATATGAAGACCGAATGTCCCGCCTTCTCAAGAGTAACTCAGATTTCTTAAGGATTAAGAAATGTATCACCGACGAGAACCTTCACAAACACCGTCTTTTAGATATAAGATTTGGACTTGGAGCAGGTGGCAAACCTTACAAGTATATACCTCCAACTGAGGGAGAAGAAACTTCTCAAGCTGTAATGACAACTACCCTTCGCAAGAGTCCTTAGCTAATGATTAATCAGGATGACGAGGATTTAAACGTATACAAAGGAGATGAGGGGCAAGCTGACGAATCAAAGGAGGTCCCGACCTCTGGGGGGGCAGTGTCCCTTAAGAACTTCATCACTGGTTGAGTCTATCGCTCGGGATGAGTTAACGGAGGAACATATACTCGGGGAATTAAATAAGATTCCTTTACCAGACGATATTTATACTCAGGAAGATTTCGGAGGGGACCCAATTTTTCTCATCTCTGAAGAGACGAGTGCCCAAGTTGGAGAAAAAGATGTCATCCAAACGAGCCTAATTCTGGGCCCTGATCCGTTAAAAAGGCTATTCCACGGGATGCACAAATCATAAGAACCATTTACCATAACACTCTTTTACCACTGTCATTCATAGTTTTAACATGCACTTGTTTCTTTTGCTGGGAAAATGTCTCACTAACGGTCTTATTCTTATCGTTCCCTTCGTGAGGGCATACCAAGCCTCCTTCCAGATCCCGAGCATGCTCGTAGTGATAGTCGGGGAAGGGATAGTCGTCGGCCTCGGGATTCTCATCAACCTTATTCCACATGATCTCGATCTCCATCAAAGCAAGGTTGTGAAAAGCCTCACAGTCGTCCATCGTTACCGGCTGGGGGAAAGCAACTTCCTAGAGATTTGACCCCTCCGAAGAATACGCCTTCTCATGTCCAGTCTTTTAAAAAATACCACAAGCCAGAGGACAAAAACAAAGATGAGGGTAAGATCGTGGAGAAGAGAAATACATCTTATGTTTCTTCTAGTGAGCACAACTTGGATACTACCGCTGCGCAGAATATTGCTCCCAACTCTGAAATTCAGGCCAGGCTGGAGCGCTTGCGAAAGCAATTCCCTGATATTTTCTTTGAGAGGATGATGTTCGTCTCGGATCTTGAACCAGTCCCCGAGGATTGGGACACGGAGGTGATAGGGTACGTATGCCATATGGCTAAACAATACGGGGTAATGAAGAAGCATGGTGCCACACTTTCTACTACCATCCGCCAGCTGGAGACGGAAGCAGCCAGAGCCAGAGTGAAGATTGATAATGATGCTAGGGCTAGTAGAAAAATGGAAAAAGAACTAGAGGATGCACATACCCAACTGGCTTTAGCTCGGCGAGATGCAGAGAATTACAGGTCTGAGCTGGGGAGTGCTAGGGAACGTTCTCGCAGTGAGCTTGACTCAAACAGCCAGGAACGGGTGGCTCTGAGGAAGGAGGTGGAAGATCTTAGGGCAATTAATACTGAACTGAAGACAACACAGGAACGCTTTGCTGCTGAGAAAGCTGCCTGGGAGAAAGAGAGGGCGAGCTTAAAGGACGACCTCGCTCTTGCCAAAAAGGAAAAGGAGGTTTTAAATGATCAACTTGCCCAAGCTAAGGAGCGTGCAGCTCTCGCTGAAAGTAACGCCAATAGTGCTCTTGAATCGGCCACTGCTACTGCTGATAAGCTTGCTGAAAAAGAGAAAGATATAGCTGGTTTCGAGGAACTGTTGTTCGACTTCTTTGGTCAAGTCATCAAGACTCGAGACATCTCTTGGATTCCGGACTATCATGTTACTCTGGCCAATGTATGGGATGCAATTGTCGAAGGCGAGAAGCGGCGATTGATGGTCGACGAGATTTACGAGAACCAGCTGATGCAGACCTTTCTCAGAGGTGAAGAACCAGAGGCTTTGGAGAAAGGTAGACGCCTAATCCATGAAGAGATCGAGAGGGAGAAGATTAAGCTCAAGGGAAAGGACAAGGTTGACGAAGGCTCGAGCTCGGTGGTGGAGCCCATAACCTCTGAAGTTGAGGAATATAACCCTGATGATCCGTTGATTCCCTTGGCTCCAACCCCTACGGTTGTTGGAACCATGACTACAAATCTGGGAGATGAGTCGGCTGAAGGTATCTCCATATTCTCTCCACAGTTCATCAAAGCGATCGTAACTTGTCATTGTCTCACGGGACAAACAACTGACATGGCCACATCTTCTCCTGATTCACTAACGTTTGCTTCTCATGGTGTAGGTACCAAATCGGTTGAGAAAGATGCAGAGGAGAAGGTAGTGGCAGAGAAAGTTGATATCCCCTCGGGTACTGGTGTTGAAGTTTTTGAGATTCCAAAGCAAACCGAGGGTACAACAAGTGAGAGAGTCATGGTAGCACCCGTGGAATCCGGCACCGGTGCTCCTGCAGACGCTGAGATTATTGCGGCTTTGCAAGACACAGATGGTGGTCACGGAGATGAGGAAGAGGAAGTTGTCATCATAGATGAGGCCAAGGATGATGATAGTGAAACCTTGGCTGACATGCAGGATAGGAAAGAAAACAGTTGGTTCTTAAGAAGGGAGAACATGACCCTGTATTCCTGCCCCATATTTCTGAAATCGACCCTAAGACTGGGTTGGTTATAAGATTCTCTTCCAAATTAATAACTTCACAACTTGCCTCCCAACCTTCTAGTCCTCCCCCGGAGCCTCTTGTTGATAAGAGGAAGAGGAAGAAAAGTGACCGCTCTGATGCTAACAAAGAGGGGTTGGAGAAATAGAAGAAGGAAAAGAAATCAAAATCATCTCCCAAGCATAAATAGAATGCACTTATTAGCTCATATTTTAGTTTTATGATTTCCTTTGGCCAAAAAATGTAGTTGTAAGAGTGGCCCTCACTTTTGTTTAGCTTCTCGTTCTTGTAAATCTGCTTTCAGTAAATGAAAATCTATTTCTTTTGCGCCATTGCGTTCCTGCAAGTTCATCATGTTTGCAGAGTTTAAATAATCATAACCGAAACATTCATAATTAAATAGTAAAGTCATGAGTAACAATCATTAATCATAACCGAAACAATCATAACTAAATACTAAAGTCATGAGTAACAATCATTGAGAAGTTCGTGTGCTAAGTAAATGTGTAGTGGTGTACGTACATGCCCCCAATCAATCGTCATTATAGTGTCTGGCCAGGGCTTATTGGCGATCGATTAGGATTATGTTTGTATTCCCCCCTCCCCCACCCCCACCGGTCTGGAAACGAGGGGTTCGGGCCCCCTTTTTCATTCTTGTCCCTACTCATGTGGTGGAATGGGAGCCCTTGAGTGGCATATGTCACTGTGCCTTTATACTCACCCGATCCTTCAACGGGGTAAGATTTTTGTTGGCGCTAAGTCTTTCGCGCCTTTATACTCTCATGTTCCTTCAGCGGGTCAGAGTTCGAGCTCGATTCTTGGTCTGCTCACCGATCCTTTAGTGGGGCAGAAGTTCTGGGGGTGCTAAGTCTCTAGAGCCTTTATACTCTCCTGATCCTTCAGCGGGTTAGAATGTTATCAAGGTGGTTTTATCATGGTGCACCTTCACGCCTTGGGTGCGTTATCTTCGCATCCTTTATACTCTCTTCCCGATCTCGAGAGTTAGAGTGCAAGCAGTAGTTGATTTACCTCGTTGCACCTTTTAGAGCTTTAGTTATCGTTAGCTTTCCAATCTGATAGATGGCATTTTGGATCAGCTGTTTTGAGATTACTATATAATTTAAAACAAACTTCAAAATGGTAATGATATATTAATCAAAATAAAAGATCAGATGAAAAATAAATAATAAAAAAACGGTGTAGTAAAGGTAAATGACACACGATGTTTTTATAGTGGTTCGATCGAATCATGACCTACGTCCACTTTATATTCTTTTGTTCAAGTAACCAGACTGTTCTAGGCAAGTTAAGCCTTTTTACATGGTCCTAAAAAACAAAAGAATAAAACTGACAATTTCACGTCAAATAAGGCTGCAAATGCTGGGCATTCCACACTCTGGGGAGTTCATCTCCATCCACGGTTGCTAGCTTGAAAGTTCCATTATCAAGCCTTCGTAAAATGGAGTACGGTCCTTCCCATTTCGGGCCCATATGCACTGGGGGTGGAAAGATGCGCTTCAGAACCAAGTCTCCGGGTTCAAATGTTCGAGCTCGGACTCTTTTGTTGTAATACCGAGCTATTTGTTGTTTATGCCTCAGGGCACGTAAGTCGGCTTCGTCCCTTTTTTCTTCAACCATGTCCAAGGATTCAATGAGCAGCTCATTGTTGGTCATCGAATTGTAATAAATGGTTCGATGAGATGGTACTTCCAACTCGACTGGAATGACCGCTTCAGCTCCAAAAGCAAGGGAAAACAAGGTGTGATCCGTCGCTTACTTGTACGTTGTCCTATAGGCCCATAGTGCCAGGGGCAATTCATCAACCCACATGGCTTTGGCCCTCTTCAATCTCTTCTTTAGAATGGATTTGATCACCTTGTTTGCCACTTCAACTTGTCCGTTCGATTGCGGATGTGCCACAGAGGTGTATCTTTTCTCGATGTGATACTTCCGGCAGAAATCTCGAAACTCGGTGTTGTCGAATTGGGTCCCATTATCGGTTATGATGACTTTTGGAATCCCAAACCAACATATAATGTTCTTAACGACAAAGGTGATCACTCGCTTGGTTGTGATTGTGGTCAAAGGCTCTGCTTCTACCCGTTTATGAAATAATCCACAGTCACAATAGCGAACTTTGCTCTGCCCTTTGCTATGGGAAGGCTCCCAATAATGTCAATTCCCCACATAGAAAAAGGCCACGGGCTTGTCATTGTCTTCAACTAGCTAGGTGGCACCCTAGGAATCTTGGAGAATTTCTGGCAAGCATTACAACGTTGTGCATACTTGGCTGCATCCTTGTTTATGGTAGGCCAGAAATAGCCATATCGCAATATCTTCTTCGCCAGCATTTACCCTCCAGTGTGATCGCCACATTTGCCTTCATGGACCTCTTTCAACATACGCTTAATGTCATCATAGGTGATACACCGGAGGAGAGGCATCGAGAAACCTTTTCAGTATAGGACATTGCCTTGCAACACATATCGGGAAGCTTTTCGTATAACTGAACCCCTCTCACTTTTCTTCTTTGGAAGCGTTCCATTTATCAAAAACTTCTTTAGAGGAGTCATCCATGACTCCCTCTCAGGCTCAATCTCTAGTACTAGATCAACTTCTATCTGATCTATGCTAGGAGACTGTAGTACTTCAATTGGGACCAGCTCTGTATCCTGAGGATTATCTAAACTAGCCATTTTTGCTAACTTGTCTGCCTTTTGATTCTCCGTTCGGGGAATATGAGATATGCTATGGTGATCAAAACCATCTAGCAACTTCTTCACTTTTTCCAAGTACGATATCAGCCTTGGACTTTTGGCCTGAAACTTTCCAGTGACCTGGTTTACGACAATCTTGGAATCGCAAAAGATGTCTAGCTTTGTAATATCCAATTCTTTTGCGAGTTCCAGCCCGACAATTAGGGCTTCGTACTCGGTGTCGTTATTAGTGGCGTGGAAATCCAGTCTAAGAGCGTAAATAAATTAACCGTTTCTCTGGAGTTTCGAGTACTACTCCCGCACCAGATAATCTATCATTTTAGCTCCATCTGTGTATAGTTTCTAGGCATTAGGGTCAAGGAGAAGCTTTGGCGGATTGTCCTCCTCAGTTACTGCATCATCATCCGGGATAGTGAACTCCTCTATGAAGTCTGCAAGCACTTGCCCCCTTATCGACCTTCGGGGCTGGAAATTCAAATCGAACTGACTTAGCTCAATGTTTCACTTGAGTAGTCTTCCTGATGCTTCTGGCCTTTGCAGAACCTGTTTAAGCGAGTGATCGGTGTATACAGTAATGGGATGAGCTTGGAAGTAGTGTCGAAGTTTTCTAGATGCAATTAGTAAGCTATACGCCTGCTTTTCAATTTTTGGATAATTCCGTTCTAAAGCCGCCAATTTCTTACTCACATAGTACACCGGTCTTTGTACCTTATCCTCTTCTCTTACCAAAGCCGAAATGATTGCGTGAGATGACACTGCCAGGTACACAAATAAATCCTCGTGATCCACAGGCTTAGACAGTATCGGGGGTCTTTCCAAATAGTTCAACAGATTCTGGAATGCTTCTATACAATCCGGAGTCCATTTAAAGTTGCATTTGCCTCGCTTTATCAACTCAAAAAACGAGATGCATTTATCTGTAGCTTTGGAGATGAACCTACTCAGCACTGCCACCTTTCCAGCGAGGCTCTGGACGTCCTTAGTTTGCTTTGGTTCTTAGATATTTCGAATTGCTGTAATTTGATCAGATTGATTTCGATTCCACGCGAGCTGACGATGAATCCTAGGAATTTTCCACATGCTACCCCAAATGAATATTTCAAAGGATTTAGTTTTATCCCATATTTTCGGAGAATCTCAAACATCTCTTCTAAATCATTAGTATGATCTGAAAATTGTCTGGACTTTACTAACATGTCGTCAACGTATACCTCCATCATTTTCCCGATTTGGTTGTAGAACATTCTATTCACCAATCGCTGATATGTAGCGCCGACATTCTTCAAACCGAATGGCATCACCACATAACAGTATAATCCCAAATCTATAATGAAACCGGTATGCTCTTGGTCTGGGACATGCATGGGGATTTGATTGTACCCCGAGTATGCATCCATAAAAGAAAGAAGTTCATGACTCGCGGTTGAATCTACCAACTGATCGATTCGAGGTAACGGAAAGCTGTCTTTTAGGCAGGCTTTGTTTAGATATGAAAAGTCGATGCATGTACGCCACTTTCCATTGGCCTTTTTTATTATACCAAAACCGGGTTTGAAATCCAGTCAGAGTACGTTGAATCTTTAATAAATCCATTACTCCTTAGTTTTTCGACTTCTTCCTTCAAGGCGGCAGACCTCTCTGGGCCAAGCATTCGCCTTTTCTACTTGACAGGAGGATGTTTCAGGTTGATATTTAGCGAATGACTCATAACCGAGGGAGATATCCCACACATGTCCGCATGGGTCCAAGCGAATACATCCAAGTTAGGTTTCAGGAAATTTGTTAATTCTTTGGCTCGAACAGGATCTAACTGGGATCCAATCTTTAGGACCTTCTCTGGGTCACTATCATCGATTGGTACATCCACAGTCGCTTCATTTGGAGTCGCCATTCTGCCCCCAGGCTCTTCATCCTCTCTGGGATCTATGTCCTCGGGCAACTCTCTGTGCGACCCTCCCGGATATATTTTCTTTAGTTGCTACGACGATTCCTCCCTCGGAGGGGAAGAACCACCTTTCGTTTCTACATCTTTCCCTTTGCAGAGCAATTTTAACTCTGCAATGTAGCATGCTCGTGCAACAACTTGATCTCCTCTGACTATGCCTATGACGGCATCCGTTGGGAACTTTAACAATAGGCACCAGGGTGCAATGCATGCCCTGAATTTGGCTAGGGATGGCCGGCCCAAGAAGGCATTGTACGGTGACTCAATGTCCAGGACTACAAAGGGGAGAATTCTCACTCTCTGGCGTTCTCCTTCCCTAAGGGTTACTGATAATTCCACGTATCCCATTGGAGCGGTCGAGGCCCCATTAAATCCACGTATCCAACCCTCGCATAGTTTCAAATCCTTCGGCTCGAGTTTCATTTAGTCGAATGCTTTCTTGAACAGAATGTTGATTGAACTCCCGTTATCTACTAAGACTTTATGAACTATAGCTAGACCGATGGTGACAGTGATCACTAATGGGTCTTCAGTTGGGGAGTAAACCCCAATACTCTCTCGCTCGCGAAATATGACGTCATCAGACATCGTCTTTTGCTGCTTAACCGGAGCGTTATCCTCGGGGTTGCTACATCCCCCCACTTCAAAATGTTGTTTAGCTGCATTCACGTATTGATCCATAGCTCTGAAACTGTGCCCTGCCAGGTGAAGCCCACCAACTATAATATTGATAACAATATTTTTCCTTTTTTCTGAGCCATCGGTTTAACAGCGGGTTGGCTTTCGTTCGGGGCTTGTACGACTTGCCCCCTATCCCTAGGAATCACCTTATATTCATCAAGCTTCCCTTCTCGGAGCAGTTTTTCGATCACATCTCTCAAATGAGGACATTCATTTGTGGAGTGACCATGGACCTAATGATAAAGACAGAATTTCCCAGTTCTTTTTCTGTAGAATCTCTCGGAGGAGGCCTTTTGTATTGGAGGACATTATATGTATCCAAAAAGATGTTTTACAATGTATCATTTAACGGTATGAACCTCTCAAACGGTGTGGGCCGGGATCTTCTCTGAGAGTCGTTTCCTCGATTTCTTTTCCGATTATTGTTATTACTATTCCCCGATTAGCGACCACTGCCTTGATTCTTGTTCCCAACATTAACTTCAACTTTTCCTGAGCTATCTCCCATTTGCTTAATGGCCACATTAGTTGGGATATCCTCCTTATCAGCTGCCTTCCTCTTTCGGCTGGCGTAAATTTCCTCCTGACGCATGCTGATGTTGGCCTTTTCGTAGAATATCTCTCTGGTTAATGGTGGTTTACTGGCCAGGTATCTTCCAAACTCAGTATCCTTATCCACTCCGTCAATCAAAGCCACTAAAATAGTTTGTTCATGGGGATCTCCAACCTCTGTGATCACTAAATTGAAGTGATCTAAATAGGACCTTAAGGATTCATTCGGACGTTGTTTAATGAGGGACAACTCAATGACATTCTTAGACCTCTGGGTATGTAATCGGAACTGATTTACAAACTGTTCACTTAATTCTCTAAAACTAGATATCGATCGCGCTGGCAACCGAGTGAACCACATTAGCGCCGTGTCCTCCAAGAATATCGGGAACGCCTTACACTTGACAGCATCGGAGGCGGCAGCCGCGTTCATGTACCATGAATATCTCATCAGGTGCTGAGCTGGATCAGTCTTTCCCACATAACGGTTCATGGATGGCTTGTTAAATTTCCTCGGGAATCGAACCTCTAAAATATCATCTGTAAAAGGCGAATGACTACGACCTATACCCCAATCTTCGGTTCTTTGTCCGCGACTTTCCACCATCATTTGCCTGATCATGGCTTCGACATCCACATGGGTCAGGGTGGATTCGGGATCAACACTTCTTTCTCGGCGAGCTCCTCCAGCATTTCTTTGATGTGTTGCTGCAAGGTCTGGGTCCTGGACAGAACTCCCTTGACCCCTATTGCCACGATCAATCGCGGGACGAGCAGGAGGAACAGGTCGATTCCGAGCAGGATCAATAACGCCTCCATTCCTGGGCGGTAGTATGGGCTCATTTAAGTATGTTTATTGGTTTCCTGATTAAGCACTTCTATATTCTCAGCCCTTTCCAATGGAGGCCATCGCCGGTTTCTCCGAGGTTCTTCAGATGAGGATGTATGTTCCAGGGATAAAGGGTAAGCTGGAGGTGGCGAAACCTGCTTTTGAATATCATCGGTTTGTCTACCTAAGGCAGTAATACTCTGATGCAACAACGAGCTCTCCTGCCATTGGGCGGCCAATTCATCAGTTTTCCTGTCCAATGCATCAAGTATTATATTCAGATGTCCTTCGGTAACTGGAGAAAAAGGGTCGAACTGGTCATCTTCATCTTCTCTTATACGCCAGGAACTTGATCCGGGTTGAGCGGAAGTACCAGCACGAGCAGAATGAGCCATAATTTCTTTCCCAGGTCGAATAGTAGTCTGATGTCAGTTCGGATCGTGGTCCTCCTAGGCTGGTGGGTCGTGGTACCCCCTTGACGTCGGGTCGTGGTAACAGGTGCAGGACAGATCGTGGCATGGTCCTGCGATCGGGTAGTTACCCGTTTAATTGTCTGGTTCATTGCTCCATCACTGGATCGGATCGCCCCAACATTGCCACGATCCAAGAGCTCTTCCTCGACCTGTTCGTGCATGCTTTCTTCAATTGCTTCATTCCAGCTTCATTCGCTTGCGAAGTTCGTACTTCCTTAGACTTCATTCCAGCCATGATATCTGAGCTTTACTGAAATCTTCAAAAATCGAACAGTGGGATTTTGGACTGTTTTCTTCGGACTTGACTATCCAAACAATAGAACTACAATCCAATATGCTGAGACTTCATTCTTAGTGAAAGGACCAAAATGTTAGATCCAAAAGTGGCTCTAACACCCAAATTATCTGGGTTGGCAGAGATTTATATCTAGAAATGTAAGAAAACACAGAAAACACACAAGATTTATAGTGGTTCGGCGTTAACGAGCCTACGTCCACTTTATATCTATGATTATACATAAGATTCAGGTACAATCAATGATTCTTCTCTCAATCTCCCTTGTACAATATTGATTCGCTTAATGATTTCGAATTAATATTGGTAAGAAATAAAGCAGAGACAGTAGTGGTAGGAACAACACTCAGAACTGCCAAAAGATCCTGAAAAATGCCAAGCCTGGGGCTATTTATAGATGATATCTGCAGACGGATCGTGGTCACACGTGGCACAAATCCCGAAGATCTCGGACTGGTTCGTGGCTTGATGGAGAAATAGTCAATATAGCCATTGTGGACAGGTGTCGTGAGATCTTATATTATCGGATCGTGAATGACTTGGTCATGGCCTTCATCTCTCAGCTTCAGGGATCAGATCGGATCGAACTGACATGAATGGATCGGATCGAGCAGGTGTGAACGGATCGGATCGTGGTCATGGGGGCGATCGTGAATCTCGAGGATGCAACTTAATGAACAAAACTTCGTATTAGACATGTATTTGGATCTTTGTGGCTTGGTCTAAAAGCTAGCCAACAACAGGAAATTTGTATCCCTCTGGCAAGGGACATGAAATTCGTATACCTCCAAGGGATACGAAATTTGTACCCTGAGGGACATTAAATTCGTATACCTCCAAGGGGTACGAAATTCCAAGTGGGATCTCCATTCATATATTTCCTTTCAAAAACATTTTGGAAAAACACTTAAAAACAAATTTGTTTCCAAAAATGCTCGTATAAATTACTAGTATGTTTAAATAACTTTAAACATTTCCATTTCAAATGTTTATCAAGATAACTTAAGTATCTCTCAACGTTTCAATCGGAATCATATGATTATCCTACTTTAGAGAATCGAGAATAAATAATGGTGATATTGCAACAATCACCAGAATCATCTTCAAGCGACTAGAGTATGATTTCATATACATCTAGTACGTATAAGACTTTGTACATACGCTAGCCAGGCGTATATTCGAAATTTTCACATACTGATTGTCCAATCGTGATGTCGAATAAATACTCAAACTCCTATTATAAGATATATTTCAAAATAATCATGTTAAATGATTTATTTAATTTCAAAATAATTTATATTTTCAAAATACGCTCTCTCTACAGTGATTCTTGTGACGATTCCACACATTTTAAGGTATTACTATCCTAACTCTAATGAGTTTGTAAACCCGAAAAGCTAAGCTTTGTATAACCTAGCTCTAATACCAAACGTAACGACCTGCCTTTTCGACCGCTTCAAATCAGTAATTAAACTAACTTAAACCGCTCGAGCATTGTAGATTAAGAAATTTCAACTATTGAAGTTAAAAACACGTGAAGACGCGCGCGCTCTGGATCGAAAATTCCGTGAAGTTTTATTTTATCAAAATCTGTGTAATTCCGCTGTGAAAAATTTATTGTACAACTCTGATATTTTGTGTAAAATGCTTCCAATGTGAGATATTATAGTTTTTATTTCTGTGATTTCTGTGTTTGATTCTGATTAAACCCCGTATGCTAAATAACAATCTATCGTTTCAAGCATTTTAAGTTGGTTTAGTTACTGATTTGAAGTGGTCGAAAAGACAGGTCGTTACATAGTATAAAGCTACGATGCCTAAGTATTGTATTTAGAACACAAAACATACAGATACACAAATAACAAATTATATAACAGATTACATAATATTACAATAGCAGAATGCAACAAATACATGTGCTACCAACTCGAATGGTTATACACAAACCATATGCATATACAACACAACTGAACAAAATAAAGATACAATGACATGGACACACCAAATATCTTTAAGATAATGACTTTGAGGAATAGGCCAAGGCAGATTAGCTTATCATTAATCGACAACAAGCTAGGATCGAAATAACCCAGTCTTATCCGAGTATTACATACTCAAATCAGTCTAGCTTAAACATATTAGTTATAATACAACACATGAAACACAAAGTCACATAGATAAGGATTCCTTTTATCACAAAAGGAACAATACAAGTCCAAGACAACAATTTAATTTATGAGATAATTATGGCTAAAATAGTCAATGAGATCTCAAGAACGACATAATTAACCATAAGGAAGCATTTTATTTCAGCCGAAAGAGGCAATGCATCAAGCTAAGAAAAAATGTATAACACCAAGAGATAACACAAAACTCCACAAAAAGAAAACATATAAACTCTTAAGTATAAGTGAACACTATTTTTTAATAGCATCAAATAGCTCTAAGGCTATAAAAGTCAACATGCCATCATAAAATTGGATCTAAAACATAAATTACTACTAAATCAGAAAACATCATAAAATGGATCAAACCACCAAATTGCATGAGTATCTATAAAGCTATTTTGCCAAGTATTATATACATATTTGGAAATCTACTACTACGATCCCTCTCGATTGAGTATAACACCAACATGACCCATCACGTTTAAAATACTTCTACTATGATCTGCCTCGAATGATTAGGCTTTACCTTGACCATCTAGGTCGAGTTCGCTTCACTACGACCCGCCTCGGTTGAGTGTAATATTACTACGATCCTTCTCGGTCGAGTATAACCATCGTATGACTCATCTTGGTTCAATTTCTTTACTACGACCTATCTCGGTTCAGTATGAATTCACTACAACCTATCTCAGTTGAGTATAACTTTACTACGACTCATCTCGATCGAATATAGCTTCACCCCGACTCGCCTTGATTGTGTGTACTTGACCACTTTGTTCAAGAGAAAACATATAGGACCCTCCACACCCCCCCCCCCCCCCGAGTCTAACTTCACTTCAAAGCAAGTACTGGCATTAACAATGGAATGTGTCACAAACTTCCAAATAGTAATTTGTAAAATGAAATCAATACATCCCATATCGCACATTTCACAAGTTGATTTACCAAAAACTAGTCTAATTCACACGTGAAATCAACAAATTACTCTGATCAATGAGCTTGGAATTAATCGATCTCATATACCTCCGTGTCCCAGATGTATAGGTTTATGAAATCGTTTAATTACAACCACGCCTTTGAAGGGTGAAAAAATATGTAGTTTATAAAAGAAAAATATGCCTTAGTTTGAGAAAATGTATTATAAAACCATTGCGAAAACACTTATTTTATTTCTTTAAAAGCTTGTATATATTGGAATAACGTATTTAATATTGCATTGAGACATTTTATTTAGTAGAGCAAAATAGTAAAAATCCCTTGTCTAAATGTTATTACTTAACTAATATTATTCACTTTAAAATCATTATAAAATGCATATATGGTCGAAGAATTAAAAGAAACCAATCAAGAGATATTATCCAAATTTTACATAAAAAATATACAATGATTTGTTTTTTTAGAGAAACAGGAATATTGGAAAGCAACTGCAACAAGTTAAAATAAGGGTACAAGGCATCAAAGCATACTGCATACAGTAAATACAAGATACCCAAAGTTACCAGTAACATCAATGGTAATAGGATATCTACATTAAAGCCAATTTGCAAAAATTTCAAGTTAGTAACAAGTAAATGGTTTAGAGCAACAAAGCAGAGCACAAATGCACAAGGAAATATAGCACCACAAACAAATGTGCACTAGTACATGAGCAAGTCAATGCACAAAGATCATGCAACAATAAACAAGCAGGCCAACAAAATAATAGCACAAGGACAATGATCAACAAATAAGCAACAAATACAAGCTAGTGTAGCATAACATAATGGCCAGTGTCAATGCAGCTGTAACGAACCGCAAATCCATATTATCTAAGTTGACTACATACATCACACGTCCAACCCAAATGTCACAAAATTAGGAATCATTTTTTTAGAAGAAAAAGATAGAAGAAGAACAAAAATAACAACACAGAATCTCACATCGTAGCGGAACAAAATATAATATATCATAACTTTTGAAATACAAAATTTTAACTGTATATGATACAATTATCAGAGTACAACACTTACAACCCAGCGAAAATTAAAATACTATATATCTAACACTGAAGCCTCCTGCTCCAATCTCCTTTAGACAGATCTGTAAAATCTTGAACTACTTGACTGCTCTTACAAATTAGGCACCCAAGAGTTTAGGTAAAACAAAACAAAATAAAACTCTGGGTCAGTCATGGGACTAGTATGAGTAAACAATTTTAAATCAGTTTGAGAAAATAAACGATATCTCATAAGACCATGCCGTATAACATGGAATAGGTTTTTTCCTTATGAGAATCTAAACACTTGATTTACCTTTCAAAATCCTTTTGAAAGAAACGAGAATCTTTATATCAAAACTCTTTTGATATTATAATAGTGTCTAAATGAAATAAATAGAAATCTAGTGGAACGCTTTCATCTTATGCTCCACATATATAATATACAATCAAAACTGCGAGCACTTATTAGGTAATGAATTTCCAACTATGATAAGGTATGGAACCACCTTCTGATAGTGTATCTCTAAAGGAGAATACACTGGGTTCAATAAAAACATCTTGTAACCCAGCCACACATGACCGACCACTCATTTCGCTTGAGTGTATCGAATGTATATCACCAACGGTTGGGATCAGCAACCGTTTCCTGAATGGGACAGCATCGAATAGAATAAAGAATGAAACGAATTTCTCTAGATAGGTGATGATACACCCTAATTGGGAGCTACCCACTTAGCCATGCTAACTGCCTGATTTTTGTCATTTCCCGGTTCATGAGGCCTGAGGCTATGATTACTTCCATTCATTAATAGCACAATCACTTTTAATGCCACATTGTCAGATCCATTAATCACTAATTGATTACACAAATATATTCTGGATATTATGCTACAAGAATAAATTCTCCGCCCCTATATATATTTGTACAGAACAACATATGCGATCATTGGAAATACTTTGTCAGACATTCGTCCATATACGTTCGTTCTGGGATTGAATGAAACCGAAGGCACAATTTCCATTAATAGAAAAAGCCCTTACACTCTATTCCATCTCGATTATCTTCATATAATCTGATTCGCAATGCTACTGCCAATACGGAGTGGTTCTCGGATAATAGTCCATCTGGTCTCTCCATATTGACAACGATATTGGAAAACACTTCGATTGTCGGTTATTTAACTATTGAAGAAAAACAAACATCCATTCAAGCATCAAACAATCATTGGGCCCCTTAATTAATATTTTATTAATTAATCACTTCTCCATTTCCTTATCAATATTCGTTAACACGATATTTTCAATAATCATCTTCTTGGCCTCTTACGCTATTTGGAAAACATTTCCATATATCGTCTTCTTTTATTTTCTATACTTAAAAAAATATCTTCTCTTTATAATTGAAAACATTCTACTTACTTATTTCTTTCACGACCATTCATTTTTAGTCTTAGGAAATGTAACACCCCACGTCCATTAATGTCACTCACAAGGGGAATGCATCAATGTCCATGAAGCGTTATTGTTGTATAGGACAGATAAATTAAAAGAATAAATAAATAAAACAACACAGTGGAAGATAAAACTTATTTTATTTCATCATAACTCAAAACGAGTTTACATAGGTAGTTTCCAAAACCATTACAACATGATCAGTAGTCTTTTCCAAAAACTTCAAAGTACATAAAGAAGCAAACACTTAAATAACATAAATGCATAAATCCCCACTGAGCATAAGCAAAGCCATAAATATGAGAGAGTCCCAAGTCTTACATCTACTCTCTTCAAGCAACTGAAAGAAATCGGCACTAAGCTATAGTATTCCCTCCTTGCAAACCTGAGGGGGGGGGGGGGGGGAGGAAGAAAAGAGGTGGAAAGAAAATGGGGTCAGACATAAAGTCTAGCAAGTGCGATAACTTTAACAATATAATTATCAAAATAACTAGGCTAAGGCATAAACTAGAAAATAAGGAAATAACTGTGAACAATTGGGTATGACAGAACAGAATGAGGAAATAAGACGAACCAAGATAACGTTAAAGGCGCACCTAGTCACTATAATATAATTACTACACTGCACCACCATTAGTCACCCTTAAAGGTTGATCCCGCCTATAGAACTTAATAATGATAATGGTAGTTTAGTGTACCCCTAGCTACCTTCATAGGTGCCGTCTTCCCCTATCTCCACTAGGTGTACCCACTACCCCCATTCGATCGGCTCCCTAACTCGTAGATACCCGTGCTAGCCCCACAGTGGGGTGTATCACTACCCAAAGTGGCAACCCGATACAACCAAAAATGCATGGCTTATATCTACATGATGCAACAACGTCTTACCTACCATCCTGGACCCACATACGCATATGAACCCGTTGGACTTGCATTGCCACCGCTGACCCGTTTTGACCTCTTACAATCAAATCCAGTACGCGTGTCCCGTCCTCGACTTGGGTGGAGCCCACCAAGATACTTAATGGGTTACTAGTTTGAAAAGGGCCCCCATGCATGACACAAGCTTTCCACCTATGCTTGGTCCCCTCTAAGGTTTTTCCCCACTTAACCCCATTCTTATTCATGTCTTCTTACATGTTTCAATCTTGGTTAAGTGCATCTAATCGTATTTCATATGCCACCCAAGGCACCCACTAAAATCCACATGCCACCCAAGGCACCCACTTAACCCCCTCATTTCCCACTACATGTGTATCTGGTTGAGTGTTTCTTAATTCTTTAAGACCGTAACCTTGTAAAGACCTCTCAAATTAGACTGGCATTTGTGGCAGCTGGATTTGCCGAGCGGGTCCGGGCAGTCTTATAGCACAAACGAGCCTAACCTCGTGTCTTTACAACTGTTACGCATTTAATTTATACCTAAGACCTCCCACATTAGACTGGCATTTGTGGCAGCTGGATTTGCCGGGCGGGTCCGGGCAGTCATACACCACAAAAGAGTCTAACCTCGTGTCTTAGGCGATTAGTTACACATAATTAACTATCCCCAATTTGAATTAATTTCCCTATTCAAATTGTCAATCAATTACAAATTTAACTATGTCCATAATTGACTCAATTATGTCCATCTATTTATGGTATATAAAATTATACCAATTAACATCACATTTAAGGTATTTATGCCAATTCTCAATATTAAATCTTTTAATATTATCCCATTGCCCCACGTTGTACGTTCGTTCGTTTAGCGTAAAATATATGTTAGACTCGAATAGTCTAACTTATGGAATAAAGATAAAACATCACAACATGCATAGAATAAAAACTAGATCTAAACATAAGGGGTGAACTTGCATGTGTGAACAAGGTTTTGCATCTAAAACTTGCATAGGCCAAAGTCACAAACTTGCATAAACTATGGATGTCATAGATCTATTCATAAGGTGTAAACTTGCATAGGAAATAGTCACAAACTTACATTACATGATTCATACTCCAATATATATATATATATATACACACACACACACACACACTTTCACATGTGATTTATGCAACATAAACTATGGTGTAAACTTGCATCTAAACATGTAAATTAAGATCTACATGTAAACTAGCATATAGAATTTTGTATACTAGCATATAACTCACACATGTCTTAGCCTAAACTTTAGATCCAAGCTTACACATAAAATAGATGTCATGAAACATGTAAGGTGGTATGTGATTCTCATTAACTTGCATATGATTCATATCTAAATTAACGTCCAAACTTGCATATAGAATTATCAAGTTTAATTTACATATGATTTAACATATGAATTAGTCCCAACAGACATAAACAAACTAGCATATGAAGCATCATTATGAATTGATTGTACATAAGCCAACAATTAACATAGATTTTCAACATGGATAATAACATCACAGCTTTACAACATAGATAATAACATCATAAATTTACAACATAGATAATAACATAACGGTCAACGATTTACAACAAAACCATATAATCCAAATCATAACTCAACCCAATTAAATTGTTAATTATCTTATTAAAGAAATCGAACTCACAAAAAGAAGGTCTTGCGTTCTGAAATCTGAGTTCTGAAATTGATTTAGCTCGCCTTTGTAGTAGATTCGTTATTGTTTAGATTATAGTTGAATAGAATTGAGTTAATTAGCTTTTCTTCCTCTCTAGTTGGTGGCGGCTACTCTAGTTACAAGATGACAGCATGACGACCATGATTCAAATTTTTATTTGATTTTAGGGTTTGAGTCTACCCATGTTTATATAGAATTTCAATTTAATTATAGCCGTCGGATGATCTAGGGTTAATCAAAACCACTCAGTCAGGATAGGGTGACACCTCAGCCCTAATGACTTACCAAGGAGTCACGGTATGGATCAAATTGCACCAGAAAGCTGTGGAGGCTTTCTGCTCGGCCTGGGCGCACTTGGCAGGTGCGCTAGTGCCACTTTTGTATTGGCGCACTTCCCAAGTGCGCCAATGCAATTATAATTTTTTTCTTCTGATTTTTCCGCCTGACTTCGTTCGTCCATATCTCCTTCATCCGATATCCGTTTTACACAAACTCGGACTCTGTCTCAACCAGAATCCCGAGATGAACACAATGGCACAACCCATTTTCCTTAATTTTCACATCTGAGATTAATTATTCTTTAATTTAATTAATTCTATTATTCAAAAATTCGGGGTGTTCTCCCCTACTTAAAGGATTTCATCCTCGAAATCTCTAAGTCAAGAAGAACGTATCCTACCATTCGATTATCCATTTACTCAACCATCAACCACTAGCAACCATGGTCCTTAAAAGATTTCTAATGCTTTTCATGTACATATGCATAGTGTGTGTATATGTTCGTATACTAATGCTAAATCAGGCGGCCCACTGATTCAGTCGACCTCCTTAATGCAAATAATGATAGTGCTATGTATCCATCATGTATGCAAAGAATCCTATACATATCATTACTACATGTGTACACAACCATCCATTTAAATGCAACGTCCATATGATACACACATTCAATGTACATTCATTTTAATAAATACATCCATTTATATGCAATATGCAATATGAAAGTGACTGAGCCGATCTAGTGCCTAAAGTGTGTATATTTGCATCCACGAGCAGCCACTAGCAAACACTTGCATCCACATGCATCCATCATACATAGCATGTCCCAAACACATGTTTCAACCATAGGACTACCCTATCTAAAGGTCAAAGATACTAGCGAGAGGACATATTAATGATAAAACAAGTATAAGCTAGGCGATAAAGGAGAAATTATAAGACAAACCCTCCAAAAGAAAAGGGTACAATGAACGCATCTTTTCTTCCGTCTCCCAAGTAGCGTTGCTCTCATCATTTCCCCATTGCACTTTGACTAGCTTGACCTCTCGATTCCTTAACTTCTTAAACTTCGACCCAAGAATGCATGTAGGAGCTCGTCGAATCGTCGCATCACGCTCTATCTCCGCTTCTCTAAGCAAGCTCGGCTCTACCACTTCCGCGGTCTCATGCAAGCACTTCATCAAATGTGATACATGGAATACGTCGTGTACACCACTAAGTCTCTCGGGCAACTCCACTCTATACGCCATCTGCCCAATCCTCTCCTTAATAGGAAACGGCCCTACGAACCTTGTTGCTAACTTCCCAATAGACCCAAAGCGAACAACATTCCGTAATGTAGACACCTTGATAAAGACCATGTCCCCAATATCAAACTCAAGATCGGTCCTCCTCTTGTCTGCATAAGATTTCTGCCTATCTTGCGCCGTCTTCATCCTCCTTCGAATCAAATCGATCTTTTCTGAAGTCTCTCTAATCATATCGGGACCAAGTAAGTTCTTATCTATAGATTCCCACCAACATGTAGGCGAACGACATGGCCGTCCATAAAGAGCCTCGAAAGGTGCCATGCCAATGCTAGACTGAAAGCTATTATTAAACGCGAATTCCACCAAGGGAGGATGCTCCTCCCATGTACCTCCGAAGTCTAAAACACATAGCCTCAAAAGGTCCTCTAGAATACGATTCACCCTCCCGATCTGGCCGTCCGTCTGAGGATGATATGCGGTGCTCAAACATAACTGAGTCCATACCACCTCTTGCAAGCTCCTCCAAAACTCGCTAGTAAAGATAGGATCGCGATCGCTCACAATGCTAGAAGGAACACCGTGCAAACGAACTATCTCTCGAATGTATATGGAGGCTAACCATAGAGCAGTCCTCTTACTCTTCACGGGAATGAAATGGGCACTCTTAGTAAGTCTGTCTACCACGGCCCAAATCCCCGTATTACCCTTCCTTGATCTCGGTAACCCGTTAACAAAGTCCATCGAGACACCCTCCCACTTCCATTATGGGATCTCCATTGGGTGAAGCAACCCACCGGGCTTCTTTTGCTCTGCTTTTACTTGTTGGCACACCAAGCATCTAGCGACGAACTCGGCCATATCCTTCTTCATACCGGCCCAAAAGTAAACTCGTCTCTTGTCCATGTACATTTTGTCCCCGCCGCTATGAATGGTCATATTCGAACGATATGCATCATCAAGAATGGTCTTTCTTAAATTCTCCTCTCGTGGTACAAAAAGTCTACCATCCCTACGTAACCAACCCTTATCATCTAGGGTATACCTACTGAGATGGCTCGATGACTCCCCACTTATGAGCTTCTCTACCAACTCAACCAACTGTGGGTCATCTCGCTGTGCCTCACCAATCCGTCCCAAAAGCGTAGGTTTGACCTCTAAGGATCCTAGCAAATTGGGTACAAAGTCAATGGAAGGTCTAAAGTCTAGAGATGAACTCTAAGCTTCGCCGCTCAACAAACAACGAACTCAAGGACAACCTTTTCCTACTTAAGGCGTCTGCCACCACGTTACCCTTGCCAGGGGTATATGCTATCTCGAAATCATAGGGCGCTAAGAATTCCATCTACCTTTGCTGCCTTAAGTTTAAGTCCTTTTGAGAGAACAAGTATTTTAGCGATTTGTGGTCAGTGAACAATTCGAATTTCTCGCCAAGAAGATAATGGCGCCAAGACTTAAGCGCGAAAAAAATAGCGGCCAACTCTAGGTCATGCGTAGGGTAATTTATCTCATGTACTCTCAACTGCCTTCCTCCATAGGCTATTACCCTTCCCTCTTGCATTAAGACTGCGCCTAGTCATGTCCCACAAGCATTGGTATAAACGGTAAATGGCTTACTCCTATCTGGAAACATTAAGAATGGGGCTGTGGTCAAAGCTCTCTTTAAACATTGGAACGCATCATCACAATCTACGTCCCACGTGAAAAATAGGTTCTTCTTCGTCAAGCATGTCAACAGCGTTGATATCTTTGCGTAGTCCTTGATCAACTTCCTATAGTAGCTGGCCAACCCCAAGAAACTCCTCACCTCGGTAGCATTTTTAGAGACCTTCCAATCTTGGATGGCCACCACCTTCGCGGGATCCACAGCTATCCCTTCTTTGGAAACCACGTGCCCTAAGAATTGCACTTCCTTCCTCCAAAAGTCACATTTAGAAAATTTAGCTTTAAGGTTAAGTGCTCGAAGGGTCTCCAATACTTCTCTAAGATGTAGGGCATGCTCTTCCTCGCTCTTAGAAAAGATCAAGATGTCATCCACAAAGACCACCACAAATTTATTAAGGTACACCCTAAACACCCAACTCTTCAAGTCAACAAAGTATGCGGGGGCATTTGTCAAACTGAAGGGCATCACAAGCCACTCATAGAAACCGTCCGGAGTCCTAAAGGAAGTCTTATCTATGCTATCTTCATCCACTCTCAACTAATGGAAACCAATAGCTAAGTCCAACTGCGAAAACACTGAGGCGCCAACTAACTGATCAAAGAGATCGTCAATCCTTGGAAGTGGGTGCCTATTCTTCTTAGTAAGTTTATTAAGTTCTCTATATTCCACACAAAGTCTAAGGGACCCATCCGCCTTCGTGGAAAATACTACTGGAGCACCCCACTCCGATATACTACATCTTATGAACCCTTTCTCAAGCAACTCCCCTACTTGCTTATTGATCTCCCTCCTCTCACGAGGAGCCATGGGGGCGTACTGGCAGAGATACTGGTTTTGCATTGTCTACAAGATAAATACGAAAGTCTATCTCACGTTTTGGGGGTAGACCCCTCACCTCATCGAAGACATCAACATATTCAAGGACTATACGAACAGAATGTAAATCATCATTGGATGCGTCAAGTGACTCAAGATAACTAAGCATCACCGATCCTCTAGGGTCACAAGAAATATCAAGGGTCTTTCCACTACGAGTCAACAATTTTACTATCCTTCGTTCAAAATCTAGGATGGCACCATATCTGGCTAGCCAATCCATCCCTAGAATCAATCCATAGCCCATGAAACCAAGCACAAAAACATTACATTCAAAACCAATGCCTAAGATGGACAATCTCAAATCCCTACAAACCATGGATAAATGAGCCGCCCACCAATAGGATTTGAGACTACAATGGGATCCACAACAAGATTAGTATTTAGGTGTAGTGTTTCAACTAATGATGTAGAGATAAACGATTGTGATGCGCCAGAATCGAATAAGGTACGGACAGGATGATCAAACAGAAAAACTAAACTCTCGACAGAAATGTTTCTACCTCGTTCTTGCAGCAGTGGGACCGCGAGAGCCTGGACCTGCTCCCTTGCCTGCCCTGGTGCCATGAGAGCCTGAAGCTGCCCTCTAGAAGTTCTTTGCCCTTGCCCCTGTTTCCTTGGGCAGTCCTTAACTAGATGACCTGCCTCTCCACAGTGGAAACAGTCAGTCTTCTTCTTTTTCCTACAGTCTTTACTCAGATGGCCTGGTGTCCCACAATTAAAGCACTTCTTCTTTCCCTTGCCATTATTGTTCTTCCCGCCTTTCTTGTTTTGTTGTTACTGCTGCGGTTTCTTTTGATCCCCTTTCTTCTCGGGTGCCTTATTAGCATTGGCGCCCTTCTCCTCTTCATGCATAAGCACCCCATGTCAACTAGCTTCTCAAAGGTGGCCCCCATAGGGATGTGGGTCATAGTTAACCCATGTAGTGGCTCGTTCAAACCCTTAACAAATCTCAGGGCCTTCTTTTTGGGTGTATTCACCAATTGCAAGCCAAATCTCGCCAACTGATTGAACTTGTTGACGTATTCTTTTACTGATAGATTCCCTTGCTTCAATGCCAAAAACCTTTCCGTGTATAGATTCTCATCAGCCCGTGAGAGAAACGTTGCCTCAAACCTACGCCTGAAATCTGGCTATGTATCCACCGGACGCTCTCCATTAGTGATCTCCCACCAAAACGAAGCTTCGTCCTTCATCAACCAGGCAGCCAATTGGACCTTCTTACAATCGTCCAAATCGAAGATGCCAAACAGATCCTCCACTTCTTTCAACCAATTTCTAGCTTCAATGAACATTTCAGATCCACTAAAAGATTTTCCACCCATCGAACGAAAGTCTTTACATAACTTAGAGAAAGTATCTCCACGCAGAGGAATGACTGGAGCTGGGGGAGGAGGAGGAATGTTGGTCGGTCCCGCGGCAGCGGCCCTAGCCTCGAGATATTGACGAAACCAACCGGGTACATGAACACCCTCTAGTATCTCAGATGCTCTAGACATGCTGAAAAGAAAAAGAAAGAGTTTTAAAACAAGGGAAGCGAAAGAGAGATGTATGGCTTGCGGGGATTATGCTCTTTAAAGTAAACTTTCCTTGAAAATAGCTTCTTTAAAACAAGTTTTTGAAAATACTTTCTAAGAAAATAATACTTTTGAAAACACTTTTCAAAACTTTTTATCTGTTCTTGTAACCATAGCTCTGATACCACGTGTAACACCCCACGTCCATTAATGTCACTCACAATGGGAATGCATTAATGTCCATAAAGCGTTATTGTTGTATAAAATAGATAAATTACAAGAATAAATAAATAAAACAACACAGCGGAAGATAAAACTTATTTTATTTCATCATAACTCAAAACGAGTTTACATAAGTAGTTTCCAAAACCATTACAATAGGATCAGTAGTCTTTTCCAAAAATTTCAAAGTACATAAAGAAGCAAATACTTAAATAACACAAATGCATAAATCCCCACTGAGCATAACCAAAGCCATAAAGATGAGAGGGTCCCAAGAGATACATCTACTCTCTTCAAGCAACTGAAACAAATCGGCACTAAGCTGTAGTATTCCCTCCTTGCAAACCTGAGGGGGGGGGGAAGGAAGAAAAGAGGTGGAAAGAATAGGGGGTTAGACATAAAGTCTGGCGAGTGCGATAACTTTAACAATATAATTATCAAAATAACTAGGCTAAGGCATAAGCTAGAAAAAAAGGAAATGACTGTGAACAGTTGGGCATGACAGAACAAAACGAGGGAATAAGACGAACCTAGATAACGTTAAAGGCGCACCTAGTCACTATAAGATAATTACTACATTGCACCACTACTAGTCACCCTTAAAGGTTGATCCCGCCTACAGAACTTAATAATGATAATGGTAGTTTAGTGTACCCCTAGCTACGTTCATAGGTGCCGTCTGCCCCTATCTCCACTAGGTGTACCCACTACCCCCATTCGATCGGCTCCCTAACTCGTAGATACCAGTGCTGGCCCCACAGTGGGGTGTATCACTCCCCAAAGTGGCAACCCGATACAACCAAAAATGCACGGCTTATATCTACACGATGCAACAACGTCTTACCTACCAGCCCGGTCCCACACACGCATATGAACCCGTTGGACTTGCGTTGCCACCGCTGACCCGTTTTGACTTCTTACAATCAAATCTAGTACGTGTGTCCCGTCCTCGACTTGGGTCGAGCCCACAAAGATACTTAATGGATTACTGGTTTTAAAAGGGCCCCCATGCATGACATTAGCATTCCACCTATGCTTGGTCCCCTCTATGGTTTTTCCCCACTTAACCCCATTCTTATTCAAGTTTTCTTACATGTTTCAATCTTGGTTAAGTGCATCTAATCATATTTCAAATGCCACCCAAGGCACCCACTAAATTCCATATGCCACCCAAGGCACCCACTTAACCCCCTCATGTCCCACTACATGTTTATCTGGTTAAGTGTTTCTTAATTCATTAAGATCGTAACCTTGTAAAGACCTCCCACATTAGACTGGCATTTGGGACAGCTGGATTTGCCGGGCGGGTCCGGGCAGTCTTATACCACAAAAGAGCCTAACCTCGTGTCTTTACAACTGTTACGCATTTAATTTATATCAAACACCTCCCACATTAGACTGGCATTTGTGGCAGTTGGATTTGCCGGGCGGGTCCGGGCAGTCTTACACCACAAAAGAGTCTAACCTCGTGTCTTAGGCGATTAATTACACATAATTAATTATCCCCAATTTGAATTAATTTCCATATTCAAATTGTCAATCAATTACAAATTTAACTATGTCCATAATTAACTCAATTATGTCCATCTATTTATGGTATATAAAATTATAACAATTAACATCACATTTAAGACATTTATGCCAATTCTCAATATTAAATCTTTTAATATTATCCCATTGCCCCACGTTATTTCGTTCGTTTAACATAAAATATACATTAGACTCGAATAGTCTAACTTGTGGAATAAAGAGAAAACATCACAACATGCATAGAGTAAAAACTAGATCTAAACATAAGGGGTGAACTTGCATGTGTGAACAAGGTTTTGCATCTAAAACTTGCATAGGCCAAAGTCACAAACTTGTATAAACTATGGATGCCATAGATATAATCATAAGGTGTAAACTTGCATAGGCAATAGTCACAAACTTACATTACATGATTCATACTCCAATATATATATATATATATATATATATATATACACACACACACACACACACACACATATACTTGCATATGTGATTTATGCAACATGAAATATGGTGTAAACTTGCACCTAAACATGTAAATTAAGATCTACATGTAAACTAGCATATAGAATTTTGTATACTAGCATATAACTCACACATGTCTTAGCCTAAACTTTAGATCCAAGCTTACACATAAAATAGATGTCATGAAACATGTAAGGTGGTATGTGATTCTCATTAACTTGCATATGATTCATATCTAAATTAACATCCAAACTTGCATATAGAATTATCAAGTTAAACTTACATATGATTTAACATATGAATTAGTCCCAACAAACATAACCAAACTAGCATATGAAGCATCATTATGAATTGATTGTACATAAGCCAACAATTAACATAGATTTTCAACATAGATAATAACATCACAGCTTTACAACATAGATAATAACATCATAGATTTACAACATAGATAATAACAAAATGGTCAATGATTCACAACATAACCATATAATCCAAATCACAACTCAACCCAATTAAATTGCTAATTATCTTATTAAAGAAATCGAACTCACAAAAAGAAGGTCTTGCGTTCTGAAATCTGAGTTCTGAAATTGATTAAGCTGGCCTTTGTAGTAGATTAGTTATTATTTAGATTAGAGTTGAATAAAATTGAGTTGATTAGCTTTTCTTCCTCTCTAGTTGGTGGCGGCTACTCTAGGTTACAAGATGACAGCATGACGGCCATGATTCAGATTTTTATTTGATTTTAGGGTTTGAGTCTACCCATGTTTATATAGAATTTCAATTTAATTATAGTCGTCGGATGATCTTAGGGTTAATTAAAACCACTCAATTAGGATAGGGTGACACCTCAGCCCTAATGACTCAGCAAGGAGTCACAATATGTATTAGATTGCACCAGAAAGCTGTGCAGGCTTTCTGCTCGGCCTGAGCGCACTTGGCAGGTGCGCTAGTGCCACTTTTGTACTGGCGCACTTCCCAAGTGCGCCAGTGCAATTATATTTTTTTTCCTTCTGATTTTTCCGCCTGACTTCGTTCGTCCATATCTCCTTCATCCGATATCCGTTTTACGCAAACTCGGACTCTATCTCAACCAGAATCCCGAGACGAACACAATGGCGCAACCCGTTTCCCTTAATTCTCACATCTGAGATTAATTATTCTTTAATTTAGTTAATTCGATTATTCAAAAATTCGGGGTGTTACAGGAAATATTTATTATTATATTTCCAAAATTCTACTTACTGGTTTAGACGAATGTTGTATAAATCATCGTTACAACAACCTAAAATACAGCATTCAATTAAACTCTTTAAACTTCTCTCTTTGAGACTTAATCTTGTTGTTTATTAGTTAATAATGAAATCAATCATGTTGAGGTATAATTACCTCTCAAACCTTGATTGAATAACATCTTTAACTTCAAAACAGATAAGACCCCTTATCTCAAATCATCAACACCATAAAAACCACTTATTCATTTTTTTAAACGTATATATGTATTTCTCTTTCTATTACCAGATTTTCGATTTCCTTTTTGTTTATAAAATTTTATTTTTAAGTTTGTTTCCTTACCAGATTCTATATATATTGATATATAGATTTCTAATTATCAAATTATCTTAAAAATATTCTAACTCCTTAAATTTTCGGAAAATTTCACCATAACCTCCTTTGTACAGGTCACTCGGTACAACTACAAAACGCCACTTTAGGCTTTTTCCATTCAAAAAGAAAACCAGAAAGCCAAATGGCTTGCCGATTCGGCGCATAAAACCTCATATGGAATTTAAACATGTACCTTTTTGTTGGGTACTTAAATTCTTCATACACTTCATTCCATACCTGTCTAACCCATATACTTCCATTCCTAATTTATTCTAACTCAATTTGGTCATTTTAACTCAATTCGCTAATTTATTCTTTAATGGGCTCTTTTTCCTATTTCACTTTTTATTTTAACATATCACATTCAAATATATATTAATTTGTTTACAAAACAATCAAATACCATTTTTAATTCAAGTTTCATATTCGATTTCGAATATGAATTTACAAACCCTTTTATCTGATCCAAAGTCCTATTTTGATTTAAAATCCGATTAACTAATTTTTCTTCAAATTAGTTAATTCTATTCAATACTTAAACATCTGATTTGATTTTGTTTCAAAAATCATTTCATTACTCCACTCGAGTTCAGATATTATTTATAACTCAAATCGGGATTTTTCTAATGGAAATATGGATTTTATTTACTCAAAATCCTTTTATTTATTTAAATAAAACGTTATGGTTTTATAATGGTTATGGCACTGTTTTTTTGAAAATTTGATTTTGACATAACTCAAAATCTATAAGATGAAATCTATATTTTTCTCTTCCACTAGAAAACTATTATCAAATCGGCCCTGACGATCCTTGTTTCAAAGAATTCCGACTTGAATTGAGTTCTATATAATCAATTGAAGTTCGAAATGCCAATTTTCGAACTACCACGTTGCGGCGAGTTCATTTTAATTATATTTAATATATAAACGTTTTAAACTTCGTTTATATATAAATTCTAACTTTATTCTAATATATTTTAATATTATTAAACCAATTTTCCCAATCTAACTTAAATATTCCAGTTATCCCTAATCGTCGATTATTTTAGCATTTAATTATAAATTCAATCACAACTCCATTTTTAATATTATTTTCCAATTCCGTAGGGAATAAATTACTTTATAAAATTTGATGAAATCAAATTCTCAATAAAATTTCTTAGACTTATCTCTGTTCATTTTTATATTCCGAATATCAAAATAAAATGCGTCGTTCCCTTTTTTAAACGATTTCAAATTCATGGTTAAATTCATATTTGAATTTAAATTTCTACTTATCAAATGATAATTTATCTTCCTTATTTTATACACGTTGTTTATAAATTTACTTCCTTGTTTTATAATTTAAAACAAGTTTCCGTTTCGATTCCATTTCAAATTCTATTTTCAATTCACACTTGAATTTAAACCTCTAAATTATCTAATGATAATTTATTTCACTTATCAAATGATAAATTCGTCTTCTTTGTTTTATATAATAAAACAAGTTCCATTTCAAAAATCTGTTTGAAAACCAAAATCTTATTTTGGAATATTCTATTTATTTTAACTTATCTATATAAATATAGAATCTATTTTCATATTTTAATTTAAACTTCTATTTAATAAAATCCTTGTATCTTCCTTGAAATTATGTTATTTAAACAATCTCGATCTAATAGAATTTAAATCATAAATCCATACGAATTTATTTTAGTTAAATTTACATTCTGAACATCAGAATAAATTTCATCGTTCACTTCTTTAAAACAATTCCCCATTTCTATTTTTAAATTCATATTTGAATTTAAATATTCAAATTATCAAATGATAAATTTTCCACTTCGTTTATAAACACCATTTATAAATTCATTTCAATTCCCTGATTATCCAATGAAAATCATTCCGTTTTATTTATAAACATCGTTTATAAATTTACTTCAATTTTCTGTATTATCTAATTTATAAACATTGTTTATAAATTCATCACTTCAACTTCCTGTATTATTTAATTTATAAACATCGTTTATAAATTCAAGACTTGTTTTATTTATTCAGAACAAGTTAATATTTCTAGTCCATTCGAAATTCGAATTCTATTTAGAAAAAATAGATTTCCCATTTAAATCTCAAAATATCATTATTTTGATATTTTTATAAATCAATATTCAGGCCCCCGGTGATATTTAAACACCCCAAAACACTCAGTTACCAATCACAGGTTTTCTACACATCATATATGACAATATATGAAAACAAACAAATAATAATATTTTTTGAGGAATCCATTTGAATCCCTCCAACCTGTTTTCCTACATCCACAGACGTTAGCCAACATAAATAATACCCATCCTACTTCGAGGCAGGATATCGCGGTATAGAAGATCATCCACTATCATAGCGTGAGGCGTATAGGGTCATCCTCTAATGATACTGCGGGCATCCGCTAATGGCACTACGGGAATCCAACCACCAACACACACACACACACACACACACACAGATATATATATATATATATATATATATAATAACCACAACAAACAATCCTAAATAACTAATATATATTTAATAGTGGCCACAGTAATATTCTAATGCAATCAAACAACCATCAATTATTTTAACGAATAAAATAATTCTATAATAAAAATATGAGTGAGATTTACTCACCAGGGTTTTTATTTGTCGAATATCCCAATTTAAATTAAATTGAATATCATTCGATTTAAATTAAATTTCATCTAACTCTGGTTAACTCCAAAAATTTCCAATTTGATTTTATCATGTAGATGATGTTGTTATGATTCCAACGGATCCGACGACGCTAAATTCTGATCATAATTGAATGATATATAATTATTACGAGTTTTGACTTGAATTAAAAATAGCTTAACATTTAACACCAGCTAATAATTAATTACTATAATTTCCTAATTCGAAATAAATTTCATACCTTAACTACCAGCACTAAATATCAGTTTCCACTGCCTCAAAATCCATCAATGTTCAATGTCCAAACAGTCCTTTCCAAGCAATCCTAGTCAAGTCACCAACACCTCAGTTCATTACATTCATCATATTCGATCATCACTGTCAAAGATGAACTTCCTCTACTTTCCAAATTCATCACTGTTGTTGAACTCCTTTGCCCCCATGATGAACATGGGTCTTTGTTACTTGCTTCGCGAATTTTACCTCACCTGCTCATCCTCAGAGCCAACGCACAAATGACAAATAAAAACTTCCATCCACATCGAAACATCTCTCCATCGGCGCTCCTTGTTTATCAAACATGTTTTCCAACATCATAGCAGCAACTCGAGTATACCATTTTCACGCTCCGACAGATCGAGACCTCTCACCGAATTACCCTGTCTACTGAGTACCACCAACACTCTTCACGAGTAAAACCACAAAGTCCGAACCTGTTCAGGATCATCGCGACTTCCTTTGTCACGCCTCTAGTATTTCTCACCCAAACCTAAATCACGACGAACCCTAATTCAAATTGATAGGTAACAGCGAACCTCATCCATCGCGCTTCATTCCTGGTGCTCGTTACTACCACGCGCGATGATCTGAATCGCGATAGGAGACCTCGCGGCTTTACCCGAAATCGCGATTTGATTCTTATTTTTCTTCGGTAGATCTGATTTGAAATGATTTTTAGAGAAGGGAGCTCGTGATATTGAAATGAATCGGGAACCATTTTTATTGAAGCTTCCAAAAGGTTTGGTTTGAAAATGAAATGGAGGGTGCAGCCATTTTATTTCTTGTTTTTCAAACGAATAGAAAAAAGAACACAGGCATTACTTGGCCTTTATAAATGCGAGGAAGACGAAGACTTAAGGTTAAAGTAAATTTTAATCTCATAGTACAAGTAGGTCTGCGCCATTTAGAGATTTGCAGTGTACTTCATTTGCTTAAGAACGAAGTAAATAAATTTAATAATAATTTATATTATATTTTATTTTATTTAAACCGGTATCCTTTAATTTAAAGTGTCACGTTGATTTCAACTCCTATTTGAGCCCAACAAAAGCCTAATCTAGGGTTAAACCACTATTCTGAACACACCGGGATAGGTTTCAAAACCTTATTCGATCATCTGGATAAGATATTAATTTTAATCGATATAAATTAAATTTAAAATAATTAATTGCTTGATAATAAATTATTATTATCATCGATTCTATTCAAATAGAAATTTTGAATTAACTGTCTAAATTAATTTAACTCCGTTTAAATTTCGAATTGAAATAATTCAGATTCTCATATTACGATGGTTATATATTCGAAATAAATTGTAAATCAATTATTAATTGATAACTCCATATAAAAATAGATTTATATTATCAACTAAATATTTAAATCCATATTAAATATTTAAAATTAACTGACCAAAAATATGGGTCGTTACAGCAGCAGAGGAGCACGAAGGGTTCATTCGAACACACAGGTAGAAGATGCAAGTGCCATGAATAACATGGGACGACACATCCCTTGCTTGGGTCAACCTATGTGTCGACCCAATGGGATGTAGGTCTAACCAATATACATGATTTCCAATGAACATAAAATCCAGTTCGCTTGCAATTTTGGAAGGATTTCTGGAATGGTTGACAACACGATTTCAACATGCAATGTATTGTCGAACAAATAAAAGTTTCTAGCAACAAATCAAAACAATTTTGACATGAGTCCAACACAAAGTGATGACATAGTAGTCACATAAAGACAGGTATAGACCTGAAAATTTTCTAAGAATAATTTTCTTAGAAAATTATTTACAGAGAATGAAAATATAATTCTAGACAACATAAACTCAATCTAATTTAATAATTAAACATAGGAAATGATTTAAGCTAGAAGGAGTGAGTGTAACAACTTACGTTGGCAAGATTTGAATGAATTTTGCTTCCTACAACTAGGGGCAATGAAATTTACTGACATGCAGCTCCAAATTGCTCACTTTAATTTTCTTTTAGTTTCTAAATGATAGAGAAGATGGGTTGCATGGATTTTCTTTGAGGCGAACTAGCCGTTCTCTTCAATTTTCCTATTTTTAAATTTTACGAAACAATTTGGATGTTGGATTTCAAGAGAGGAGATGCCATTTTAAAAAAAAAGCTTCAGGGAGAGAAAGAATAAAGAGAGGGAGGAAGAGAGAAACACACCTCTCTCTTTTTTTCAAATATATCCGGTTAGTGAAAAATTGGGAAATGGGCATTTATTGACCTAAAAAGTAAAATGTACAAAATTAATTACTCCTAACACAACTTTCTGCAAACACATTTTAGTTCATATGTTTAACAATTTCACGTTTATGCCAAAATTGTTAAAAATATATTTATAACTACTTTTTTTCCTTTTTTTAACACAAATGAACAAAAAAATATCATTTTTTAAAACAAATAAGAAATTTAAAATTTATGTGCATAATATTTATACTTTAAGGTTATAACCGCACAAACATAATATCTTAACACAATTTACTTACACCAACCTATCAAAATTTATGTTGACACATGAAAATATATTTTCATGAATATTTACATTTCTTATTTTTAGTAACAGCAGAAAGCTTACAAAAATTGATGTTATGGCCAGAATTCTCCCTTAGTAATAATCCATAACTTTATTACACCCAAACACAATACAATTTTACTATTATTAAAAAATCTCATTTTACCATTTCAAAACATGGTTTTAAACTCAACTTTTAACTTATTTCATAATTCCAATAACTCAGATTTTCCGAACATGATATTCACAAATTATAAATTGTCTTGTTAAAAAAAAATTAACATCCCATATTGAAAATATATTATACACTGTAATATTGATTGCTAATCAATATTTTATATTTTCAATATTAATTTGAATCATCATAATATAATTTCAAATACCAACTGGAATAAATTTATTATTATAACAAGGAAATGTAATTTATTTCAGTAGACCCAATTGAGATAAACACAGAACCTTAATTTTTTCCATTAAAAATATTATATGAGTTTGGATCATGAACTTGTATTATATACTTCTTGATTTTTAAATGAACTTGTATTATATACTTCTTGATTTTTAAAATCGCAAAACATATTAAAATCTACTTACCCTGAATACCCAAAAACCCGGGTTGTTGCAGACCTTTCCCTTTAAATATATTGCGTCCTCACAATTTGCTAGAAATAATACATTACCAATTTCAATAAAAACTAGTCTTCATAAATTATTCAAATTACAACATCAGAAATTTCAACTTTAGTTACTCACTTTTTGTTAAATGCTTTAACATTCACTCCAACTAGTATCTATATATAATAGGAATACTTTCATTTGAAGCCTTTGAAATCTCCAAAACACCCTTCTAACTTTCTATTGTGCAGTAAGGATTTTTCAGTCATTATGTCTCACTTAAGATAAAACCAAAGATATCTTTTCCCCGCCTTCCCACTTCTTTAACCTTCCCTTTTCGTCGCTAAATGAAATATCAACTTCTTCCATGGATTCAAACCTAAAATTTTTGTAAACTTATCTAGTAGTTGCCACCTAACTCGATTCATGAAATTTTAAAATGAACTATGAATTAGTGCTTCGGATTTCAGAAGAAAACGAAAGTAATGGCGGAAGAAGAAATTAAAAAATCAGCGAGAATGTTCCATGACACAGATAGGGGTTGACGCATTTAATAAAAATAGGTAATTCTTTGCATCGCTCTTTATTTTTTAACTACATTAGTTTACTCTACTTGAATTATTTTTTGAATTTGTTTAGGAGGGAAACCGACCGGAGTCGTAAAACCCTCCCTAGTGCATCTAGCCTGGTCTGCAAGCACTACATAAGTGGTTGATCTTTACGTATGCACATGGTAAGCTTTTAGCACGCCATTCCGGATTTCGAACTCACGCCACTATTACCATGGCACAAAGTCCTTAACCGTTGGGCTACTACTGCATACACTCTGCTTAAATTATCATTAACTTTTCTTATGAATTGATAGTTTCATGACAATTTTCTCAGGATCTAAATAGGAGATTTCTACTTTTGGATAACATCAATTAAATCAATCATTAGGTAAATATTTGTTTTCCTTCAAGTGGTCGTTGATGCTCTTTAGTCAACATCTTCTACGAAGAAGCAAATTTCGTTTTTATGTTAACCTTTCATAGCTGATGGCTCCGTAGGTGTGAATTTTGTAGACGACGGTAATGTCTATAACACATAAATTGGGTGTTCGCTGAACTATAGCCAGGTGAATGGGAAGATTACAGAACTTTCTTTTCAGCTCCTCCAAAACTCACGTATTTCACCATTATTGAACACCAAAATTTGTAATCAAACAATTATTTTGTATGTTTATGTTGGTTGTTCACGGGCATTCGTTCTTTCATTGTTTCTCTAATTGAATTAAACCAAAATTTTAGTTTATGCTTCCTTCGGTGAAGAATCATTGTACTACCAGTTTAATTTTGTTTGAGATGTAAAAACTGAAAAGCCTCACTACTATAATTCAAATGTTCATACCGTTTTCATTCCTTGAATTTGTTAGTTGAATATTTTATTTGAACATTGCAATGGTTTTTTAAAATCATGTATTGAAAATAATATATGGGATTGAGTGTACTTAAGATGTTTTCACAAGCTTTAGATCCAATTAATGAGACAAGAGTGACTACATACATGCATAATAGTTAATATCATGGTTGAGGCTCTAAGGAGTTAATGTCCAGTCCTTTTTTTAGCAGTTACTCTAATATTTAAAAAACAACAATATTTTTTTATCAAACTTCACTGCCTAAAGTTCCATCAATGCAATGGTTTATGGTGAGGGAACCACTTAAAATCCAACCCTCACGGTAAATCGACTGATATAATCTGCCCATCAACCAGCAGCTCGCACCATGCACTATTGCTTGACTCTGTCGCTCCAAAAGCTTCGCCATTCATTTTTCATCTTAGGTTAAGAGATTTAAAATCAAGTGAAACCAATGATTTTTTCCTTATTTTTCCTTTTTCTAAATGGCTGGAAACTGTACTATTCTGCTTACTGTTTCATGATTGCAATTTTAGCTTTTTGATGAATCATCTCATTTTGCATTGGATTTCATGTCAACTGTAATTCCATTAAATGTTGTATGTATTCCTATTTGGTGATTATTCCAATCATATTCAACTTGATGGTGTAACCAAAGATTATTTTATTAATTGTGTAAAAATTATAAGTTTATATGCTATTTAGGGACACCATTAGCAGTCATCTCTTTAAAGGACGGTATATATGAGCGAATTTAGTGATAAATAATTATCGGTGACTACTGATATTTCCCCTTGGCAATGACTGTAATATGACAGTAAGCGATGACTTAAATATGGAAATATATATGTTAATTATGTACAACGCAGGTAAAAAAGGTCATTTGCGTTTTTAGCAAACTCCTATATTCTTCGTATGTTCGGGCAATGAATACAGTTCGGGCAATGAATATAGCTAACGATGAACTGGAAGGTAGAGTGCCTCATTCAATTAACTGAATAATTAAAAGAAGACTAATTAGTATTATCTCTTTGTATATTTTCAATTATAGTTTCGATTTTAGTAAAGTTGAACTTCAGAATCTTATAAAAAAAATATTTGCTGTGTTTCATTAGTAAAATCATGATTTAAATGCTTGAGGTATTTGTCTGGGCTTTAAACTGATACTAATGAATATTTTCAGCTGTTCTATTTTTTGTGTAATGTACAGGCTAGTTCTAAAAACAGACATTTGGATACCAAAGAGTACTTCTATGCCTTCACTTCTTTATTTGTTGACTAATTTTTATTAACAATTTACTAAGATTGCATTCAAAAGTGTTCTTAATATACCTGGCATTTGTAGGCCATGAAGCATATCATAGTTATACTTGACCTTCTAGGAAATTAATGTCTCTTCTGGTTAAATGAAGAATTACAAGAAGAATAGCTTGTATTATCTCAACGTATGTATTTCAATTAAATTTTTGTTATTTTATTTTCTATTGTAAATTATTTTACAAAAATTTATGGAGAAATCATCATGGTTGTGTTTTATTAGTAGACTCATGATTCCAATACTTGCTGTATTCACGTCGGCTTTAAATTGATGCTAATTATAATATCTTCCATTTAATTTTTGCAGTCCGCTTTTTCTGTAGTTGTTTATTTTATGCTGATGCATGTTCCAGTTCTATAAAAATTTGATGTTTTAAAACAGTTTTTTTATTTGATTTAAGTGGTTATTTTTTCTATCATTCCAAGTCTTTTTTTGGATATTTTCTTTGGAAGATGTATCGGTTTGTGATCAAGTTTGTCATCATTTCTATAGGTAATAAGTTCTAATCGCAAATGTTAAATTTTGGTGATACAAAATCAGAAATAGGTGGAAACAAATATGTAAAATGGAAAGTAGACATTTTCAATCCATAATTCATTGATTGCAGTTGCATGAGATGGAACTATTTTCTTCATTTGCTAAGGAAAGGAATTGGTTGATATTACTTGCTATGTTTGCACTATTTCTTTCCTCGGCAATTAGCCTCCATTATTTCTTACCATATATTGGTATTTTGATTGATGATTCACATATATTTCATTGGCTATATATTAAGAGTATACTTCATTGTAAACCCATCTTGGCATTCAGCCAGAGATCCCCAAGTGGAATGTCACTTCTTTTTAAGTCTAGTTTGAGGTTTTGATTATTTGAACTTTTATCTTGTAATCTCTTGTTCTCTCTCTTATATAGAGTAAAATCTCTCTCCTTTGGACTAGATGTACATTATCTTATTGATGATAGTGGAACCAGTATAAATATTCAATGTCTTTATTTTCTTCTTTATAGTTATTTACTGTTTGTTTGGAGTAATAGCATAATTATCATATTTGATTGATGTAACAACCCGTAAAATCAGAACCAATTTAAAATTTTTATTTTGACTATTTTATTGAATTTTGAATAGTTGTAATAATTTATTTTAAGTAATAATGATTAAAAATTTATTTAAATCGAAGTTCGGACGAATATATTTGTTTTAACTTCAAAAGGAGTTAGAAATAGCGCGGTAATTTGAAAATTTGAATTCAAACTTTGACTGATTGTACACGATGCAAAATAGATCGGATTTTAGTGAAACCAAAAATATTTAAATCTGTTTAATAATATCTTTCCAATAAATCTGAAAAATTGAAATTTCATAGTGGGAATCAAAAGTTATGGCCAGTTGAATATTCAGAAAGGTCGCTATAGGATTTATATATATAAAAATTATATATATAGCCCGTATAAATAGCCATTTTGCAAACGACATCTGTTTTCGTCGAAACCACTTTTGTTGGAACCGGAATGTCAAATTATTGCTAAGTTTAATTTTCCATAATTTTTGGGATCAATAGGTGAGCATGGCAAAAGAAATGTGTTTTGACAATATCAATCAATTTCGATCGACCAGAAAATGGCCATTTTTGAAACGGCCTCCAAATTCGTTTAAATCAGTTTTGTTGAGACCGTATATTCAAAACAAAACCAGATATATCTTTTTTGGAATTTTTAGAACCAGTATGTGGCCTCGGTAAATTAAAATATTCGATCAAATTAAATAATTAAATATTTTATTATTTATTTTGAAGAAAAACACATCGTAACAGCCGAATTAGGTTACGAAACATATCTCATCATGTCCGGTAGGGGGAATTTAGCTGGGGGCGACACTCGTTGGGTTTGAATTGGAGTTCATGTGAGGAAAAGAGTATTTTTGGATTTTAGGATAATTAAATAAATATAAATATAAATACCATATAAAATACGGTATACCGTAACCCTAATTCAACATATGAAGCCGCCACCGTATATGAATTTCAATGGCCAGAAAACACGATTCTTCCTCCTCCATTAACTTGTGATTCTTGCAACAAATTACATCGATCCTTTTGAGGATTGTGTGGAGTTTTCTTCCACTTCGATTCTGTACCGGTTTTGCACCCTATAGTGGAGAATCCCGTGAGAATCGAGACCGAGAAGTGGCACCGAACAAACCTCCGCCGCACCCTACACCGGCGATCGCGCTTCACCGCGGTGGGACCGTCTGGAGCGCTTCCTCTAGCCCCTCCTCGTTGCGTAACCCGATCGACAAACCGGGCCTCAGTTTAAGCGTAAAACCGAGCCCTAGAATTGAACAAACCGCGAATACATCGGCCTGTATTGGAAAGGAAGAAAGAGATGTTTTAATTTATAATTTATTCCTTAATTAATTATAAAACTGTCATTAATCTTTAAATAATCATAACTCGTTCGTTTCTTATCAGAATTCGACAAAACTAAAAGCGTTGAACTCGAGACGACGAGATCTACATTTTAAAACTGACCGGAGAATTTTTAGAGCCTGTTACAATTTTTGGTGTCGTCAAATCAAGGTGAGACATCTGAATTAAGAAATAAAATAAATTAAAATATATTAGGATGCAGACGGAGTTTAGAAACTCCCGACACCCGTCGTCCACAAACCATGGACGACTTGATTGATTTGTGATATGTGTTTGGTTGAATTTTGGTGTACGTTTGTGGTTGAAAAAAAAGAGAAATTGAAATTGATTGGTATTGTGAGAAAATTCGTCTGCGTACGAAATAAATGATTGAAATCCCCCTTGGCTAAAGCTGCGAGGCTTTAAGGTAGAGCGAGGAGCCATACATCGGGACGGTGCCGGTTTTAATTACCCTGCCGTTATGCTGCCGAAATTTTCTGAAATATTTTTGTGTTGTAAATATTTATGTTATTATATAAAATTGTTTAAATAACATGAAATTTAGATTATATATGTATGTGTGTGTATATAAATATATATGAACATGAAAATGACCAGTATATACCGACATAGGATTCACCTTTTTGTTGTAAGTTAAAAATTGACATTGGGATATAAAGTGTGTTAACATTAGAATTTATATTTTTAATGTTAATGATACATTAAAAATTGACATCGGGATATAAAATGTATTAACATTGGAATTTATATTTTTAATATCAATGATATTTAAAAATGGATATTTTGGTATGGAATGTACCAACATGTGGCTTTACATCTTAATGTAAATAGTATATTATAAAATATAAATTTTGATACAAAATATATTTGCATTTGATTTACATTCTTAATGTTAATGGTACATTAAAATATAAACATTTTGATATAGAGATGTGTCTACTTTGAAATTTACATTTCTAATGATAATTAGAATTCATTAAAAAGAATGAATCTTTGTTTGAAAAACTTTATTCTTGTTATTTTTGTTGTAACAAAAATGAACTCATTTTCATGATATTTTTGTTGTAACAAAAAAATGAAACTTATGTTCATATGATTCTTGTTGCAAACAAAAATGACACATCCTCCATTTTCATTTTTGTTGTAATAAAAATTTACATTTGTCAATATGATTTTTGTTGCTAACAAAAATGACACATTTATCATTCTCATTTTGTTGTAACAAAAATAAGTTAATATTATAAATCATATATTTAATGTCATGAATGAAATGAATAGAAAAGATTACATTTTCTATAATGTATAAATGAATAAAAAAAGATTACATTTTCTATAATGTATAAAAAAATTAGAAAAGATTACAGTTTTCTATGATGTAATGAAAGATATAAAAGTTACATTTTGCAATGTAATTAAAGAATGAATATAAAGATTACATTTTTATGTAATATGAACTTCATTACTAAGGTGATGAATGAAATAGGAAAATGATCATGTTTTAAAAATAAAACATGTTTATAAAAAAGGCATATTTTTAATGTCAAGTATGAAATTAGAAAAATGTCATATTTTAAGTAGAAAAACATGATTACAGTAAAAATCACATTTTTAATGTAAAGTAAGAAATATAAAAATGTTCATTATTCTAAAATGAAACAAGTTAACATCAAACATTTCATTTTAATGTAATGTTGTTAAATAAATAAAAATATATCATCGTTCGAAATAGAATTGATAAACAATAAAATTTTACATTTTTATGTCATGTAACGAATGAAGAAAATGTACACGTTTTGAAATAGACTTCTTTTCATTAAAAATAACTTGAATACGAAGTGTAGAAAATTATTTAAAGAATAAATAATTTGAAATTGTCGAACGAATGAATTATATTTATATATATAAATATAAACTAAAATAAAACGATTCGCGCTGCTGCAGTTTGCATTTTGAAATCGTAACTTCAAACGATTCTACCGAGAGATCCATCCGACCATCGGATTTTTCCAAAACTGGAACCGTTGGGTTCGTTTTGGAAAGATCTTTCCAACGATATAAAATTTTCTAAGATCCAACGATTAGATTTAATGAAATGTGTAAATCAAATTTTGATGAAAACAACGCTAGGGCCATGTAATGACCCGAAGCGTCGTTTAATTAAAAATGGCTATTTTTAAAAATAAAAATAGCGACAAATTATTATAAAATATTATAAATGATGTGGAATGAAAAGATTGATTTAAACTATACATATTCGAGAATTATTTGTAAAATCCGAGTTAAATCTCATTTCAAATAATTATACGACGAACGGAAGTCGAAGATTTGAAGACGATGATTAAAGACCGATGATCTCCACATCGAATGGATGACTACTGATGCCCTGGATCAATTAGCTCCGAGCAGGGGTTACAGTGGTAGTTGTACAGACGTATTTGTTGATTGTCCAGATATACTCGGTGTCTCCAGTTTCGTTTAGACCTAGAACGAACTTGTAAATGGATGTATGTCTGACATTGGATTTTATTCTATGTTGATTGATCTCTATTAATATTTATCCATTGGTGGAGG
This sequence comes from Allium sativum, assembly GCA_030737875.1. Lineage (NCBI taxonomy): Eukaryota > Viridiplantae > Streptophyta > Magnoliopsida > Asparagales > Amaryllidaceae > Allium > Allium sativum. The sequence continues at coordinate 20,496,449 of CM060909.1, read as the reverse complement.
ATAATTTATTCTCTTGCTTAACACCCTTTGAGGTTATTTATTAACAGATATCAATCGCATAACGTGAATTGTCAGTGTGGCATGCCAAGATGCAAACGATCAAGGCTTATTGTTGAAAAGAAGAGCCTTGTGGTAGATGATCAAAAAACAACTTTAAATAGCATATCTTTGTGTATAACGTTACTTCGCGAGCCTCAACCCTCGGTATGACTAGAAACGGGAGTAAGGACTGCAGGGAGGATATACGTTTCTTTCTAGCTAGAAGCGGTGTCATGGTTTTTACAAGGCTTGACATTTTTACTTATGTGGATAATGGAATGAGGCGCCTTGGTTATTTGAGTGCCTAGTGGCTCTATTTACGCCCCATAGGGCGGGGAAACGTATTGTTCAGGCATTATTAATCCACTAACATATTTGTGGACCGACCATGAAGATACAAGGTGCAGTTGCAGCTGATCCTGAGGCACGGGCTAGAGTGTCTCGAATTCGGTAAGGACTATCTTTTACCTGGGTTCATGATGGAAATCCAACTTCCAATACGACCCATGCGGTTTTGATTGTATTACTAGTATGGCAACATAGTATATGGTAGCTATTCCGTCTATGATTGATATATTATGATTAAAATGTTTTTGAAACATATATACACTAATAATAATATCAAATCCGTTTTTACGTATCAAGCATTTTTGACCATTATAAGGTAAAATTCTATCCTCCGGTTTGCGTTGCATTGTGTGATGGGACTTGAGTCTTATAATGGTTTCATTTTTACAAAAAGCATTGCGTTATTTGACGATTTACTTTATTTATGCACTGACAACCCAATGGAGTAAATCCGTTCCGCGTTAGCGGCATGGTCCTATGATTAGCCTTATTATTAAATAGGTTAAATAAGATTTCTCATACCAGTCCCATGACTGACTCGTAGTTTATTTCACTTTGCAAACTCGGTGCCCTCTTTCCCACACGGGCAGCCTTGTATACAGGTTTAGCAGATTCACTCTGGATAGCTATGGAGATGAAGATGAATACTATCATTTCTATTATGCTGTTCAGACTTCACTTAGGATATTATGTTTTTATTCCACTGTAGACATTTTATATTAAGCTCAAATTGTACTCTATGCTAAGTATGATCCAATTATGCTGTGTAACTCTGATGATGTATTATTTTCAGTGTAATTTGATGAACATGGTCTGCTGTAATTCTCTATTTCTGTTCTGTTGTTACTGTTATGTGTTATATTCCAACGATTATCCTTACTTTCATACTGTGGGAGTTTGGGCTCATCACAGTTAGTATCATAGCTTTGGTTAAAGTTAGCTCGGAATATAACATTTTAACAAACTCATCAGAGATAGAATCAGCAGACTTCCAAAACGAATAACTCATCATAGATAGGACTACTAATGTCCTAGAATGAGTGAAAATACACCCCCATAGATTCGTTTACATTTAAATATATGTCTCTATGTTTTACAATATCCTTTCTATTGGCCTGACTCTTTGTCTGCTATTTGCAGACTTAGTAGAAAATGAGTAGCAGAAACAGAAGAAGTAAATCTTTGGTTCAGCAATCAAGTGAGCCAGTTGTGCTCCCACAATCAGAAACAGATCTAAAAGCTCTAGTAAAGAGGTATCGAAATCTGGGTGGAGAACCATTCTCGGGAAGGGAGTCCATTATTGAAATACAAGCATGGATGCATTCTACTGAGAAAATCTTTGAAGGCTTAACGTTGAAAGACGATCAGAAAAGGCTAATAGCATCTTGGGTACTCAAAGGCGAAGCTTTATTCAAGTGGGAAACTTTTACAAAGGAGAATCCAGAAGGTAGTATTACTTAGGATAAATTCAAAGAAACTTTCGCAGAAAAATTTATTCCTCCAGGAGAAATTGATCGATTATATGATGAGTTCTACAATTTGAAATAAGGTGATATGACCATTTGGGAGTATTAGAAGAAATTGGAGGAACTCTCCTGCTTTTCCCCAGCACTGATTGAAGATCTTTTGAGGAAAAATCGGAGATTTATTAAAGGACTTCAAAGCAAATACCTAAATCGAGTAACCACACATATTCATCTCCTTTTTCTGAAATGATAGGTATGGCTTGTCGCTATGAGGATCTTGATAAGCAAGGTGTTTTTGAAGGTGAAGCAGAAGATAGTTTTAGCAACCAAAGGAAGTTTGAAGCTGATAACCCTGAGGCAAGTACAGAGTCTGAGGTCAGTAAGAAGCCAAATGCCAATAAGAAAAGGCCAAGATCTCAGAAAGAACCGTTAACGACTTCCACATGCTCTAACTGCAATAGACAAGGGCATTTGGCGATAAATTGCAGGTCTCTAAAGAAACAGAGAAAGGATGGATCTCAATCCCTCAAGAGACTAGGGAATGCAATCTTTGCCATAAGCCAGGTCATGTAAAGCAAGATTGTCGGCTTTCGAAAATGACCAAAGTGGCTCAAGTCAATGAGGTGGCAGATGCTCCAACACCCTCAGCAAGCCAAGAAAGGCCAGATGTTTTGAAAGGCACTCTTTCTATTAAAAATATTCTTGTCACAGTATTATTTGATACAGGTGCATCACGAAGTTTCATTTCAAGTAATACAGTCAAGAAGCTAAATCTAAAAATGAGGGATCTTAAAGAATCGATTAATGTCCATAGTCCGGTCGGTGGTCCCCTTGTTCTTGGTGTATATTGCCGAGTGCCGATCTCATTTTCTTATTACCGGTTCCCTATTAATTTGATCGTCATGGATTTTTCCGAGTTCGACGTCATTCTTGGGATGGAATGGTTAACGAGATATGAAGCTGAGGTTAAATGTGCTGAAAGGTTTGTTAAAGTTAAAACGAAGCTTAGAGATATTGTTATACCCTTTAAAGTTAAAACGAAGCTTAGAGATATTGTTATACCCTGTGTAGGCTCAGATTCCGACAGAAAAGAATTTTGGGCTGCTCTTGAAGTCACCCCCACTGCTCTTGAAAATATTCCTGTCGTAAAGAATTATGCGGATGTATTCGAAGAAGTTGATAGCTTACCTCCGCAAAGAGAAATTGACTTCAGGATTGATTTAGTCCCGAATGCAAGGCCAGTTGTGCATTCTATTCGAAGAATGAATGGAAAGAAAAGGAAGAACTGAGCAAACAAACCAAACAACTTTTATGGAAAGGTCTAATTAGGCCTAGTTTTTCGGAGTAGGGTGCAGCAGTAGTGTTTGTTCCCAAGTCAGAAGGTACTCTCAGAATATGTGTGGATTACCGAGACTTCAACAAGCAGACACTGAAGAATAAATATCCATTGCCCCGTATAGATGATTTGTTGGACCGTTTGAATGGAGCAAAAGTATTTTCAAAGATGGACCTAGCTACAGGTTTCCATCAATTGCGTATTGTTGAAGAGTGTGTTCCTTTGATAGCTTTCATAGGTCCAGACATATTTTATGAATGGTTAGTATGCCGTTCGGCTTATGCAATGCTCCTGCCTATTTTGTCGATTTGATGAATCGAGTATTCCGGGATGTTTAGAACAAATTTGTGCTAGTCTTCATTGATAACATCTTAACCTTTTCTAAGTCAACTGCCAAGCACGAAAAACATTTAGAACAAGTTTTGGAAATTCTAAGAAAGAATGTATTAAAAGCCAAATTTTCAAAATGTGTATTCTAGCAAGAAGAAGTGAAGTTTCTCGGTCATGTAGTATCGAAGGAAGGAATTTCAGTGAATCCTAGCAAAATCACAGCCACTAAAGATTGGAAGCAGCCTAGCACTCCTACTAAAGTCAGAAGTTTCCTAGGATTGGCTGCTATTATCGGAAATTTGTTAAGAATTTTTTGAGGATAACTTGTCCATTGACGAAGCTTACAAAGAAACATACAAAGTTTATCTGGACACCTGAATGTGTGGCACCTTTCCAAGACCTGAAACTAAGGTTGACTACTGCTCCAGTGTTGACCATTATTGATGGCAATCAAGATTTGAAAGTTTGGACTGATACTTCTAGAGAAGGTATTGGTGTGGTATTAATGCAAAGAGACAAAGTAGTTGCTTATGCTAGCCGTCAATTGAAACCGCATGAGAAGAAATACCGCACTCATGATATTGAGTTGATGGCCATCGTATTCGCTTTGAACATATGGAGGCACTATCTTTTGGGTGAGAAGTTTGAACTATATACAGATCATAAATCCTTGAAGTATCTGTTCACCCAAAATGACTTGCATTTGAGGCAGCAACGTTGGGTACAATTTCTTGCGGCTTATGATTTGGACATCTTATACACGCCAGGGAAAGCCAATGTTGTGGCAGATGCACTTAGCAGAAAGAATGCGGGAATCGCCAATCTTATCCTCGCCAGTCTCATTATTACACCTACATTGATTGACAAAATCTCTGCTCTTCAGAAGGATGATTAATTTATACAGAGGATTAGTAAAAGAGTTTGGGAAGGTGAACTCCCGAGTTTCCAAATTGATAACAAGGAAGTTCTGAGGTTGAAAAGCCGAATTTGTGTCCCAAATATTCCTGAGCTCCGAAGAGAAGTAATGGATGAATGTCATAAATCCAAACTTTGTATTCATCCAGGGGTGAGCAAGATGTATCATGATCTCAAGCAAACATTCTGGTGGAAATCTATGAAAAGAGACATCTCCATTTATGTCAGCAGGTGTTCTACTTGCCAACAAGTCAAAAGTGATCAGCAAAAACCTACCGGCTTGTTACAACCACTACCAGTTCCAAGTTGGAAATGGGATCAAATTTCCATGGATTTTACTGATGGCTTGCCCCGAACTAGAAAAGGTAATGACAGTATATGGGTGCACTACAAGAAAAACTGCATATAGCAGCGGCAAAATCCGCTTCTAATCCGTCGCTATATTGGCCTTAGCGACAGATTTCCTGCATAACACTGTGGTCGGTAAAAACCATGACGGTAATTGTGTCAGATTTTTGCGACGGAATTTAGCATGAGATTTCCGACAGTTTTCCGTCATTTTACTAATTATATAATAAAAATAAATTTTTATTTATTAATTTAATTTTAATTTATATACTGACTATTTACCGATGGATAAATAATTTATAATAAAATATTATTTACAAAAGGAGTTGGTAAACCCTTACTAATTGCCAAGGGATTAACGATAAAAAAAATTGGCTAAAAAACTGTTTCAGTATTTTGTCGGAAATCCCTTACAATTCAGCAAAGGATTTGCGACGGAAATTAAACTTAGGTAAACTTAACCTCCCTTCTTTGTTGGTAATTCGCTGCTATTCCCCTTCTGATCTGCATACATACATACATACATATATTTATATACACATACATACATATATATATATATATATATATCATTCAACTGTGAACACTGAAATAAATAACATATTGAAAAAACAAAGATAAATTAGCCAACAAAATTAATTTAGAACCAAAAAGAACATTCATAATCACATACAAAAAACCACAACATCCATAATCCTTCATCAATTAACACACCAAGCTGAATTATGAACAAAACTATTCAGCTGGTGCTAACATTATCCCAAATACAAACACATACCATCCATAACCATACTTAAACTACATAAAGCCATATTTACATCAAAATAAGTCTAACATACCTACCCATAAGCTTACGAAGATGACGACGACAAAGTCATGAAAAATTTAGGATTTTATTAGCAAATAAATTTTGAGTATTCAACGCATCTTTGATCTCTACTATAAAGAGAGCTTCCATGTTATACAGTTTATCCCAATCTAGGCCTTCAAACCAAGGATGCATCTGTGAATTAATATGGAAAAAGTTTAAATAATTATTATCCATATAAGATAATTTACATATAAGATATAATTATCCATATAAGATAATTTACATATAAGATATAATTATCCATATAAGATATAATTTTACATGGCGGCAGCTTCTTGTAACTGAACAAGTGATGCTTGGTCAAGTTAAGGAATAAAAACATAAATATAGCGATAGCATGAAGATATCGTTGTCATGGTGTTGCAATTCACTAGGAATATACTCTATCAAAGGTTTACTGTAAGTTGTAATGAAGCAACTCACTAGGACAATTGGATATTGTACTTTTTTTTCCTATTTTAGTCCTTGTTTAAGTCATGGATAATTAAGATAATATTCTATCTTAAGGAACAGATAAGAAACTACACATCTTCTGATCACTCATGTTCACTAGCTAATGTTCCACGTCTCTCTTCCATATCAGATCTGGATGAAATTATTAAAGATATCTGAAAAAATTTATCCCATAATATAATTATAATTCACTCACCTTCCTATAAGCTGTCATCAGTTCATCTGCATTGCTATCATTGCATGCTTCTAGAAGGATAGGAAGGTGTATGCCATAATATCTTTAAATTGAAAAAAAACAATATAAGTAAGATTTTCAATTTAAAACACATCTCAACCTGGATCATCTAACTTAGCTTGCATAATCACAATCCAAATGAAATAAGTTATGGCCTATGACAATTCTGTAACCTCCAATTTCCTTCACCTGTGAATTTACTTTCTAGTTCTCTTTAAATCTTTATCTTCTCTCAAATGATGACTCGCCGATCACAAGATTGTGACTTACAAATTTTTTTCATTATGCTTTCACTAATGCATCTCCACTAATTTACTAACCTCTTCTTTAACAGTTGAACCTATAATAATTTCAATACTTCAATCATGTTTGATGTGCCTAAATCATGATTCAGGATAACACAACAAAATAAATTGTTTTATTGGCATTCATTCAAGTGTTCAACTCAGTAAATTTTCACAACGTTGAAACTGTACATTTGTTTCATCGAGTATTGAGATTTATTTTATGAAACTGGTTTCAGAATGGTTGAAAATTTTCATAATATTTTATGAATAGTTGAAAAGCAATTTAGAAAAGCATTCATAAAATAGGTAGTAGTATATTTTGGTTGGTAATGTATAGCAGCACACGTACTTATGGTTTAAAAATTATAAAATAACTAAGGGTATGTTATCATAGTTTGGAAATTGTAAAATAAGTTGAAAAAATAGGGCATTAGATAATTTTGTTTCTTTCAATATATTTGTAGTTAAGCTCACTGAGCTTATGTAATTTATTTTATATGAATCAAGAAGAAATCTAAACAAAATACATTTTGCATGCACCAAAATAATATATTTTTAATAATTTGGTTCCAAAATTTGAATAGCTTCCTAAAAAATTGAAACGCCAACACTTGTAATTTTCTGTGCTAAAAAGTTGAAAGTGGTTACAAAAGCAATTGGTGCCCAAACAAATAGCGAGAAATAAATACAAAAGCCAACTACATGAGCCTTCTGCATTCAAAATCCCCTGAAAAACATAATGCAAGTTAACTCTACATTGGTATCTACATTAATTGATGTTAAATGATATTAAAGATGTTTCTGTTTTAATTGAATGCTTGAATAAATGGTGTGAATGAGTCGACACTTGAGCAAATTGTTGCTGAAATGATGCTTGAAATGATGAGGTTTAAATAATTTTAACCGAGCTTCGTTTAAGAAACATAAATGAGGTTTGAATGGGATTTAGCAGACCGAGACGTCAATGGGTTTTAACTGACATTTACTAAAATGAAACATACAATAATCACACTTCCATATATAATTAAGAAAGTAACTTACAGATACATGAATTTTGTACCACCCAGCTCATCACATATATGGTACGAACCTTAATAACAATTGCACCTTTAATACCATTAATATCTGTATTGACAGATACACATACATGGTATTATGGAATAATTCAATAATGGCTAATGATTTGGCAGAGGACTAAATAACTAAGAAAACATTTGGATTATAGTATGGACATAATTACCATATTCCACAGATATCACATACATTTTAATTCCAATTCAGGCTTCATAACTTTACTTATAATTTGAAATAAATTATATTTGCATATATATATATATCTAATTGACTAGGTTTATCTTTGCATATTGTATATTTATCCAGCTAAATAGAGATACATGATCAGCTTATTAAGAGCAGCAAAAGTAAGAACATATGCTACATATTTAATACATTAACTAACAAATAAGGTGATGAATAACTCACCCATTCATTTAAAGCATATTGTCCATTGCACTCTACAGTCGGTTAGATAGATATGGTATTCAAAAATGTATGCCAAGAAAAATTGTAGCATAATAGACAGGAAAAAAAATGAATGTGAAACTATATATATAGACAATGTGGAATGTGAAAGGTAAGCATATTTTAAAGGACATACTAGTTTCAAATATTAGCATAAAATGGTTTATTTTAGTGCCAGTTGAATATCTTGCATATAACGCCTGCTATTTGATCACCTACAATCGCGAAATATATCCTGTTATTTGAAAATTTGATCTTATTTGATCATAAAGTAAATGCTTACCTTGAATAGTGGTTGAATCGTCTTCTTATTTGATTATTCATCCATCCTATTTGTCATCTATGATCAGTTCATTCCTTAACATCTCCTGCGTTGAATTTAGTACAAAGAAAATGAAACATAAAAACCTAAAAGATTAGTTTGAGGTTAATATTCACTCTACTGCATAGCAAACTAATCTATTATCAAATAGAATAATTTCAGATCAGTATGTAACTTCCGAACATAGGTGTAGTTTCTCTCTTTATCAAAGCATGTAGATGCTTTGTAGAACGCTGCCATAGGTCAACTCAATACCTATTATCAACACTCGAGTTTTCATTATTCAAAATTATAGACTGCTTCGATTTTATTTTATTTTTAACCTAATTTACTTTTCATTTTCTGTGGCTCGTGAAGAGAATGAATTGAGAATATGGGAGAATATGGGTTGTCAACCGAATCAGGAATCTAGTGGAGACCTCAAATACTAATATACCCTTATTTCATATTTAACAAAATTACTTGATAAAGGACGATTTCAGCAATTCAAAAAATGTGTCACTTTTCAAGTATTTGAATTATATATAAGATACATGACTAAATTAGGAATAGTCGCAAAATCTTCACTGATATTGTTTAAACGTATTCTTCAATTTGTTTGGTCATTTCGATCACCTGTCCAGAAAGTAATTTTCTCGACAGTAAAATAGAAAACACGGGGAAAAGATATAAGTTTTATTACAAAAGCACTATTGTTTCTTAGTTTAATAATTGTCAATCCGAGCGACACTAACATTGTAAGACCTAAACAGAGATAAACTCTGATTTGAAAAGCATGATGGTAATGTAAGAATAAATCAAAACATGAACAACCAAGTTTCCCCTTTGAAGTAGGCACTAAAATCATAGCCATTTCAGGAAAAAATTGCATGAAAGTGTTCTGGCAGTAAAATAATACAAAGGGTAAAACTTTCGAAACCTAGCTAACAAAAGCGATATAACTGAAACTGTTCACCTAGCAACAATTATTTAGCTAAAAGGAAAGAAAATAGATTTGGTAGTTTGAAGTACCGAAAGTGAAATAATACAACATAAAACTTAGTGGTATTAGAAGAACAGTGTTAACCATGCAACAAATACTCTTCAAAATAATGACAAACTTTTCTACAATGTGATTCGATAATTTCATAACGATGAACAATCTAATTATCTTTTTTATCTAGGACTAACAGCTTATCAGTTTGAAGCCATAGTGAAAAACGCTCTATTTTGTGACTCTCCGGCTCTCATGTTACCTATGTAAAAATGTAATAATGGTTTTTATCAACTCTATTTTTGAAATTTAATCGTTGATATTGTAGCATTATTGCATTAATGTTTGTTTAATATTTTAATATCAGTAACGTATGTGTTAACATCTTAGTTTTGGACCCTCAAAGTAATTATTTTTGCAATAAAGTATATCCAAAATTGTATAGCATTGTGCGGTAATTTATTCAGTTCGATATAAGGAATTGAGTAAATTTAAATTTTTACAATATAGTTAGTAGATGAGTAATTATACATTTAGATGCACATGAATGAGAGTCAAAAAATTAATAGAACCCACCACAGTTTGGACTGCTCAAAGGCTCCAAAGTTAGCATGTGGAAAAAGAGAGGAGATAATTAAATGTGACAACTGAAATACAAACAACGTATTAAATGCCCACGAAGTGTTTTGTTCAGTTCGAAGCTTACTGTATCCTTTTGGAGTCACATCTTCTATGTCGTTACCTCTACGGTCTTTAAAAATTTCATCTTTGTATTTAACTGTGCATTAAGCAGTTCAAAAAAAAAAAAAAAAATTGTCACCATCTACAATCAAAATGGAAGTAGTTGAATAGCTATAAATTACATAATAGTAATCATCGTTGATGTTGCTTCTATATGAGTCAGAATATTTGATAGTGCATAATTTATCTCTATTGAAACCATTAGTTACCTAATATACAAATTGAGCCGACATTCCCCAACTCCAACAATAGAAACAGAAGACGAAGGTCTTGTTTGATTGATTGGTATATGAATTTCTTTGTGAATGAATGAGTTGAAAGAAAAAAGTAACACAAAATCCCTAATCTGAAATTGAAATTAGACGAACAAACTATTCAAAAACCAAAAAAGGCAAGCGGGAAAGATGTTACTGGAAGTAATAAAGAATGGAAATCAAATCATCGCCAGCGACCAGGTTGAGAAGATCTGAGCAGAATTTTTTTTGTTGTGTGGAGAAATGGTGGAAGAGGGAGATTCAGGAGATTTGAGTAAACAAGATTTAGACGGTGAGAAAGAAGAGCGTAGGGTTAAGATCTGAAGCGTTGATTTGGTGACTTATCTAACAGTTGATAAATTAACGCATCAGGGACTTGGATTGGTAAAGATTTAGACGGTGAGAAACTTAGGGTTAAGATCTGAAGCGTTGGTTTGATGACTTATCTGACGGTTGAGAAATTAAGGCATCAGGGACATGGATTGGTAATGATTGCAAGGGGCTGTTGTTTTGCATTTAACATTTCAATATAAATATTAGATAAACAATCAAATAAGATTAATTGTAAACAAAATTGCATTTTTTGTAAATCATTAAGCTTAAATAGTTAACTATTAAAACAAAATTTATAAATATTCATTAAATCGATATTCGTAACGCCTCATAAATAGTGTTTAATAAAATAAATTTACAACACTAAGAAGATTGGAAGATGCTAAAATTTGCAGCTATTTGCGCTTTTTCTTGTAGTGATTTTGTTTCCTGAATCCAAACGCCAAGAATAAATCAAAGCTATCACCATAGAGACAGATGCAACAATCATGCTGGAACATTTGTAGTTAAATGGAGCATTATTTGAAATGAACAATGAAGTTAGCGGACTCATAACATGAGGCGATAACAGGCTAGCAACAGACTGAATCCCAGCAATGAATCCTTGAGCCATCCCCTAATCAGTATAATACTCCTTTTTCTTGGAAGTATGGATTGACTAGTGGAAGCAGCAAAATCTGAGAAAATATAGAACCATTTCCCACCATTATAAGAATATCTGAGAACTGAATTTTGTAAAATCCAAAAGCCGATTTCAGATAGAACAGTAGAATACCGCTGATGCCAGACATGATAAAAGAAGGATATAAGTGAGATTTGTTTAAGAAGTTGGCTGCTAACTAACTTGAACTAAAACCATCATCAAAATTGGCATGCTCAATTAAGATTCATGTAATAGCATGCTCAATTAACAGAAAATGTAGAAGAATCCATGTTTTTTTAATAACCAAATCTTCTACTTTTAAACTAAAAGTCGCCATAAACACAATCATACAGAAAACATTCCAAAAGCCACATATCCATCATTTTTAACCACATCACTGGTGGAATACATTATTAGTACCTTCTCCTTAGATAGATTGGAAAGCATAAACAAGCTTAATCAAAAGGCATAAACAAATAAAGGCATCTAACAACAGAGACCTTGTCAAATAGATAGATTCCAAAGCATAAATCAAAAGGCGTCTAACAACAGATGCGAAAACATAAATAAAGGCGTCTAACAAACAAAGGCATCTAACAACAGATACAAAAATATAAATCAAAAGGCATTTTATAACTAAAATTATACTGTAAATGGGAAATACTTAGAAACGGTTGTTGAGACCTTCGATCGAATCCGCATCTTCAACAAGAGTTGAACATCCACCGATTGAAGTAGCCACAGAACAACCATCAGTGTTTTCGATCGAAGAAACTTACCAAGGAAGAGGAAGATCGAGCAAACCCTAATTTTCAGAGTTGGTCGCCATCAAAGAGAAGCCGAGACCAACATATAAATTTAATTGAGCCGATCAGTTCTCAAGGGACGGAGCGTAGCTGCTCTGCGGTGTTTTGGCTCGGATTGAAGGCAGCAACTTGTCTAGGTTTTTTTACAAAGAGAGTGAGAAAAGAAGAAATGGAGATTGGCGGCGTGAAAGGGGAAAATGTTAGCACACGTTTAGGCGGGTTGAGGAAAAATTTGGGACTATTTTTGGTTTAAGCGAAATTTTGGGCGGGGGAAACTTGGGAGGATAGAGCAATCCATGTCATAAAGCAGGTTATGGTTGGAATTTAAATCAATGTTCCATATTTAGTACCTAATGCTGATTCGGATCACAACAGATATTTCGTTCAGCCAACCTTGTTGAACTAATAGAAATAAATCAAAATAGGTAAAATTTAAAATATCATTAAAACTTTAAACTATCATGTAATTCATTACAAGTTTGATCAGTATAAAAGGTATTATTATAAAAAAATACTATAACTTATTAAATTTAAAATACTGGATAATAAATTTTACTTCTTAATTATTAAATATTATCATTGGTTATTAAAAATTACTTATTAGTCTATATTATTGATTATTATTATCTCTTAATTATTTAGTAATTATTAACTAACCAATACTGACTATTGAACTTTATTTACTATTAATAGTATTTTTTTGTTATTCACATTAATTATTTAAAAATTAATTTTACTTATTAAAAACATAAGAGTAAAACATTTTAAGAAGAATACACATGCCCGTAGGATCATCAAAATCAGAGTTGAAAGGGGAATAATGAATTACAAAGACAGATCTAAGTCAGAATTATTATCCATTATTTATTAATATTTAAAAATAATAATTTTTAAATTAATTCTTCATTATCACTATTTGGTTATAATTAGTATTATTATTTATCAATTATATTTCTGTAACGCCTCAGTCTTTATGAAGAACTTTCTAAATTGAAGATTAACCAAGAAAAAACTTCTGGATTAAGTAACATACTATTTGCTTAATCAATTTGTCTAAAATGCATAACAATGAAATAAACAGTATAAAAAATAAATCAACGAGTTATGAATTTGAGCACAACTCCACCCCAATTTGTCTACAATATTTCAAAATGAAACTAGCAGCCAAAAAAGTAAAAAATTATAACTAACCAAGTATTGCAGTACTACTCTACCCATGTAGACCATCCAAAATATTGTCAAATATTTTGAAATCCTTTAATCATTTTGGAATTCTTTATAATTTTGAATATTTTACAAACTTATATATTTATTTAAAAGAATATTTTCGAGTCTTATGAAAAATTAAAAATTTTATATTTAAAATTTATGAATAACATTAAATATATTTTAGAAAATTCGAAAATTTAACTTTTTTAATTAATACATATATAATATGATTTCAAATATAATCATCAAATATAAGAGACTAAGTAATAAATATATTGTTAGTTATCAATTGTTTAGTAATAATTTCTTATCAATAAAAATTAATTATTATAAATTATTTTTAATTATTAAGTATTAATCAATGGTTATTTGATATATTTTATAGAATTGGTCATGGCTTAATTGTATAAGCCTTCCCAAATTTTAATTAAGAAATAAGGATTTGTAAAATATTTAATATTATATAGTAATTAATAATTAATCAGCATTAATTTTCAAAAAAAATCAGCATTAACTATTGAATTTTATTTACTCTAATAGTCATTATTTATTATTAATTACTAATGTATTATTAACATTAATTATTTGAAATTTAAATTTACTAATTAATTACTAAGTAATAACACAAATCTAAAACTTTTAATAAATAAAAAATATAAAAGTTTGTTTCAAATCTCTTGGAAAACTACAGGAAAATAGCTTCAAAATTATGTCGACGGTAATCCGACTCTATTAGCAACAGAATTTAGCATCAAATATTATATGACGGTAAAGAGCTGCAATTTCCATTGATTTACTGACTGAATTAGTATTCGACGGTAATAATTTATAATAAGATGACATATAAAATCCAAAATATTTTCTCTTACAAAGCCCACGGAAATCCGCCGCTAATTAGCGATGGAATTTTCCGCTACTAAAAATCTGTCGCTAATCTCGGTTTTTCTTGTAGTGGTGATTGTTGATCGTCTCACAAAAACCGCCCATTTTATTCCTATTAAATCAACTAGAACAAGTCAAAGTTTGGCGAAGATTTATTTCAAAGAAATTGTCTGACTACATGGAGTCCCCAGTAGCATTGTTAGTGACCGTGACCCTATATTCGCTAGTAAATTCTAGGAAGAATTCCAAGAAGTGCTGAGCACAACATTAAATCCGAGAACTGCTTATCATCCTCAAACAGATGGCCAGACTGAGATGGTGAACCATATGTTGGAAGACTTGTTGCGGTCTTATATTCTTAACTTTGGCAGATCATGGGAAGATCACTTGCATTTGGTCGAGTTCTCTTATAATAACGGTTACCAAGCAAGCTTGGAGATGTCGCCATTCAAAGCATTGTATGGCAGGCCTTGCAGGTCTCCCGCATGTTGGGTTGAACCAGGCAATAGACTTGTATTGGGTCCCGACATGATTAGAGAAGCTTCGGACAAAGTTGATTGTATTAAGAAGTGATTGCCAGCAACTCAGAGTCGACAGAAAAGTTATGCAGATGCAAGAAGAAGGGATCTAGAATTTGCTGTTGGCGATTATGTATACTTGAGAGTTTCCTCATTGAGAGGAGTTGCCTGCTTTAGGAAGACTGGGAAGTTGGCTCCTAGATTCATTGGTCCATTCCCTTTTCTAGAAAGAATTGGAACTCTCGCTTACAAGGTTCAGTTGCCCGATTGGTTGCCAGGGGTACATTATGTATTCCATGTGTCCCAATTTCGGAAGCATGTATGTAGCGAACCGGGATTTTCGACTCCGAAAATCAACATCAAACTACCATGTTGACTATTCAGACATCGAACATTCCAGATCATTAATAGAAAGAAGTTAAAGGGTGAGAATAGATAAGATAGAAATATTAGAATAGAAGAAGGAGAAGAACACCACACAGAGTCTCACATCGCAGCGGAACAAAATATAATACAGAAATAATCTTTATTGAAAGCTTTAAAATACTTACAGTATCAGAGTACATCATACACTGGGACAGTTATAATGATCTGTCCTCATATAACACACAGCGGAATAGTAATATCATACGTCTGGATTCTTCCAGCTCGTCTCTTCACAGTAGTCGATAACCTGAACCTGTACAACCCGGCCTAACCCGAGCATTTACAAAACACCGGGTCAGTCTGGTGAACCAGAGTGAGATAAACTCGCACAGTAATAAGGGTGAATCATCCAGTCATGATTTTAGAGTTCAAAAATCTTTTCAAAAGAAAAGGATAATCGTAAGACCAAATCCACACATAAATACGGACGGTTTTTACCTTACGATAACCCAAAACATTTTTGAAACCAATATCTTGTCTGATATTATAATAATGTCTAAATACAAGTAAATAACAATCTAGTGGAACGCTTGCATCTCACGCTCCATACATATAGTACACAATCAAAACCGCAGGCGCTTATTGGAGATTGGATTCCAACTTGACAAGGTATGGGACCACCTTCCGATAGTGTATCTCTAGAGACGAATACACTGGGTTCAACAAGAACTTCTTGCAACCCGGCCCTCACATGACCGACCACTCATTTCGCTTGAGTGTATCGAATGTATACCACCGACGGTTGGGATCAGCAACCGTCTCCCGATAAGGGACAGCATCGAAACATAGATTAAAGAAGCAAATAGGATTTCCTCTAGATAGGTGATTATACACCCTAATGGGAGCGACCCACATAGCCATGCTGCCTGCCCGATTTTTGTCATTTCCCGGTTGATGAGGCTTGAGGCCAGAATTAACTTCTGATCATCTGGTCGTCATTCACTTTGAATGCCACATCGTCAAATCCATCAGATATCGCTAATTGACGTCCACAAAAATACTCTAGCCGAAAGCTAGAGAATGGCAATTCCCTGCCAACAACTATCGTACGTTTGAGGAAATCAACGTACGTGACCCTTTGGAGATACTCTGTCAGACATTCGTCCATACAAGTCATCCAGGAACAGGATGAACCGAAGGCACTCTCCTACCGCATCCATATAGAAATCACCCCATGGATCAGTAGCGAGAAGTCCTTGCACTCGTGGATTCCAACCACGATCGAACCACGGTTTATCTCTGGCCGCTAAACCAGAGATTCTTAGCAGTTCCTCCGCTTATGAAGATCCACGGTCTTCAATGCTCCATCTCGACAGTCTTCAAATATCTTCACGTATTTGCTGGTCGGAATGGTTTTCGAATGTAAATTCGATCCCGGTCTTTCCATACCAACAATCGTATTGGTCAGGTTTGATAGTCGGTGTTTTAACTATCAAAATATTCAGTGTTTCAAACATGACACTCCAATGAGTTCACTGGTTCAGTATTCAGCATCACTTGGCCTTTGACAATCTAATTTCCTTTTTGTTAAATTTAAACTTCCAATTCTTTTAATATTCAAAAATACGATATTTGAATAACTCTAATCGATTAACTAACATTCGTCTTAACTCCATTCGCTTGACTCTAGATCACAGCGATCACAATGGTTACGCCTGATTCCCTCAGGAAACATCCGACCGCCGTAGGCTATCTGCAGCTCTGCGAATTACGCTAGCAGTCGTACGAAATGGCAACTTACCTGAATACTATGTTTTACTAATTTTATCTCGAATAACTATATTCTTGCATACTGGTTTGCTTTACTTTGGATCTCTTGTTATATATACATATATATTTTCCAAGATTCCACCAATGTTGCTTTATTATTTCACAAATGGAACTAATCGATTATCGCTAATCTCTCTTACGATTACCAACTAATACCATCTTCAGATAATCCCGATGTTGTTCAAGTTGGGGTATTTCAGTTACCTCTCAGACCTTAATCAACAACGTTCAAATCTTCAGATAAATATAAGTTGTAATCAGGAACTCAACATTCCATTCAATCTCCAAACAAGTTCCATTTAACTCTGGTTTGGTTATACAACCTTATGACCCCTTATTTTACCCCAAATTCACATTTTCCAATCCCCTTTCAAATATATATAACCTTTTCCCACTTTTGAAATCTCATTTCAAAACTCGCTTGTTACTTGATTTCATTTCCACATAACGTTAATGTAGAATTAACGTCTTACACTTTAAATCTCACTTAAACCTCTGGTTTGTAATAAACCCTTTTATCGTAATCTCCTTCCACTTAATTCATATAATTGAGTATGTTTATTTCCTTTCACCATTCAATTGGCTTGCATCTCACATTCGGTAACTTTTTAAATGAATTCCCATTTAAAAATATATTCCTAACTTTATCATTAATAATAACTCATTCCAAACATTAACTACTTTAGTAGTCAATCCCTTTATTAACTAAATTAAATCCCTTCTTAAATCCTTATTTAAATTCAAACAATATTCATTTAACTATTTTAGTCAAAACACATTAACTTGATAAACAATTCTAATTCCAAACAGTCGATTTAATTAACTCCAAACTTGATGATCTCATTAACCGATTTCAACAATCCTCGCTTTAAATTAATTAAAAATATAATTAATTTAAATAAATTCTAATTATTTGTTTTCTTTACAAACAATGATCAAAGTTTAACCCTTTCGATTCACTTCTTATCTTCATACTTGAAAATCCGATTAACATCAGCATATACTTTATAAAATAAACCAACCATAAATCAAGGTCTTAAATAAATAAAATATTTATTTAATTCCCTTTTATACTTTATTCAAATAATATATTTCAAAATCTGAGTCCAGTTATAAAATAAACTTTATAACTTCACTTTTATCGACTCACCTAACGGTGAACCCATATCTATAAACCGATTGATTTTTAAAGGCCATACTCTGCCAAACACTTAACCAATATCACCCATTGGTTTTAAACTAACAGATGTTGAACATTCAATAATCAACCATCAAATCAATCACACAAACAGATTAGTTCATATATGATAATATGAAAATAAATAATACATTTGAGGGATCCGGTTGGGTCCCTCCAACCTGTTCTTCCCTGTATTCAAATGGTTATCTCAAATCAGACGGTTCAGTTTTTGTTTAACTGTTAACACTAAATAGCAACCATTCAACATCAACCACAAGCAATTCAAACAATTCAACCATTTAAACACGTTTATAAATAAACGTGACCATCCAAGGTGAGTCACCTTTATTGGGACCAATCGTTAAAAATAACTATTTGGTATTTTCACTGAAATTAAACACAGTTTAATTTCATCAGTTAAATTAACAGATAAATAGATGACTAGCACAACAGTCAACCATTGGCAAGCAGAGCACACAAAATAAAAATACCCAATTTATATAAAATATAAAAAGGATAACTGAGTGAGTTTAACTCACTTTGTTTTCCGTTGTCGCTGAAGCGGTTCGGTTTCAACTCTTATTAATAAATTTCCAGCAGTCCCTAACTCTGATTTTAATGAACCCAATTTCGCGTAATCCTGACAACGGGTGAACGAACTGCGGTTATTACGACCTTAAGTTTTTAATTTAAAAATCATCCTTAAATAATGTAACATTAAACTAAAAATTACCGTTACCTAAGAAAACACGTCAGTATCTCCATACGCCCTCCCTTTGCGTTATTCTTCTTCTACTCGAATTGTTCTTTATCTGCACTGCTCCCTTCAACATGTACACTCATGCACCACTGCACCGTAGTTCAACATCTCAGCCCATCTACTTCTTCTTTTCATTTCATCCCTTTCCCACTATCTTTTCTTGACTAACGCATGGCCCCTTCTTCACGTATGTTTTTCCTCAAAAGCCCATACAACAGCTCCTCCATCAACCGGCTGCGCCACCGTATATTCACAACAAAAACTAGTGCCAGACCCCATCACCGTGATCCTCTCCACGTGCCTACTGCCTTGCTCCCCCCCTTTTCTCCCCTAGACCTTTACGTCCCTCCTTCCTTTTTCTTTTTTTTTCTTTGAACCCTGCTGCTTTTCTCCCTCACGCCTCCCTTCTGTCCTCACGTCCCCTTCTTTTCCTTGAACCGCCCATGCAGCTCCCACCCAAAACACGTCCCCAGCTTCTCACCTCGAATGCAGCGCCCATTCATGATCACCACAACGCACAAAACTCCTTACAACCATTGCTTCACAGATCTCAACGTACTCGTCAAGTCTGTCTTTGGATGAGTTTGGAATAAATTATCGGATTATGAATTTGGAGTGGAGGAATATTGGACATTTCGTCCGTTCTTTCAATGTGAGGCGGCTCAAAAGTGCGTCACCACGAATAGAGGGTTCTTTTGAAGTGATAAAACGAAGGGGATCAGTTGAATATATAGAAGTGCGAGGGGACAAAGGGTACGATGCGATTAAATCACGGTTTTCCTTAAGAGTGAAGTTGGGGAACCAATTGTACGTGACGAGGGAAGATAGCAGAAGCTATGAATAGGTTACCGGCATAACTTCGGGTTTAAGGGATAGGTATCAGTGTTAGGTCAGCCTCACAATTAAATTGAACTGATATTTTTTTTTAATGTTTAGAGTATGCTGCACATATTTTACTGAACGGTTAGGTTTTATATGATTATTATTAAATGAAACTTCACCGTGAAGTAACACACAGAAACCACCACAACCGACTGTCGTCTACTGATAAAAAGGCTAATCTTGGTGTAAAAAGATATTTCGGATCCAATGGGACAAGTTTCGTCGCAATCCGAGGTCGTATGGAAAAATTTCCCTTATGAAACCAGAAATGAACACACGTTTAATTTTTCCACGGTCACTAGATAAATCAAATCCACTTGAAACTGCGAACATCAATAATAACTTTTCGATACGAACCCAATGGCACTAATTTCGTCGCATTCTGAGACTGTTGCCCCGGTAGGCTGTTTTTACCCTGAACCGCAATACCCCTTTTAACGCCAAATTTCTCGATCTCTAAAAATAACAAACTATATACTTATTCTGACTCTAATCGACGATACGAACTCAACGGAACTGGTTTCGCGGCCTAATTCAATCGTTTGCTCAAGTTATACTCAAATCTCCTTCTATTTATTTAAATACGCGTTATATAAAATGAACGGGCGTTTACGGCTACCATGGTCACATACAATATCGGTTTTTCACGCAATTCACCACCGTACAATAATTTAGCGATACGGTTCTAATGAAACTGATTTCGTCGAAATCTGAGTCCGTTTGCAAAACGGCCATTTTAAAGGCCTATAATTAAATAACGGTTTTCCATAGCGACTATTCCAAAATTTGATTTGGCCATAACTATCAAACTATAGCACGAAATCTGGATTTTTCTCTTTCATATGAAAACTATTGTCAATACGGTCCCAATGTGTCTTGTTTCACAGAAATCCGACTTATATCGAATCCTGTATTCTCAGTTGAAGTTCAAAACTCGAATTTACGAACTGCACGCCATTTTCAAGCTCGATTTATAATTATATAAATATATATCGTTCGAACTTCGTTTAAATAACGAATTCAAAATTTAATTCCATTAATATTTCTAATATAATATTTAAAATAAATAAATTAAATTAAATATTTGACGGCCAAAAATGCGGGTCGTTACATTCTTCCCCCCTTAAAATAATTTCGTCCTCGAAATTGCTAAGGTAAGAAAGAACGTTATAAACTCATTCATTTCAAATCTAATTTTATATTAAATTAGAAACCAATTCAATACTGTAAATAAATATTTTCAAAAATATCGAAAAATTTCTAACACTTTAAATTTTCAAAAAATTTCGCCAGCACCTCCTCTGTACGGCTCAATCGGTACATCTCCAACTCGCCATTCCAGGCCTTCTCCAATCCAAAAGAAAATGAAACAGCCAAGCGGCTTGCCAAATCGGCTCATAAATCACCAAACCCATATATAAAAATAAACGTGTACCTTTTTGTCGGGCATATCATTATATCCCTCCGTCTGCTACTCTGTCAGCATATACAAATGCATTCTCCAACCAAAATTCCAATTTCATCTTCAAAACCAGATCCTTCGTGCATCCAAGCCGAATCTCATTCTTAGCTCAATTTCCATCCATTATCGGTTTCAATTCTTAACTTACCAGTCCAACACCATTTCAGATTCCTTTCTCGCAATTCAAAATCTGGCTCTGCTCGATATATTATATCTCGATACAATTCCCAGTTAATTGGTTTCAGTTCATTTCATATTTGCTTTCACAAATTTCTATTTAATTTTACTTTTGTTCAAACAATCTCCCTAGGAGTTTTTAAACAGTTCAGTTTTTTTTCAAAAATCAAATATTCCTTTCAGGATTCAAAACAACTTGTTTTCTCAAAGCAATTCAAAACAAAATTTTTGGTAGTAATCCGTCACTTACCACTCGAAAATGAACACCGATAATGGCGCGCACATCATCGGAATCTATTTTCCAGTTGTCGAAGTGAGTTTAATACTATATCACTTTCAAAACTATTTCTAAACACTTTCATTTTGAAATCCATTTCAAAATATCCCTTTCAATGCTTGTAAAATATTTTAAAAACCTCCCAGGATTTTAAAATTCTCATATATTCAATTCAAGTTCATCTGCAATCATCTTTCCCACTTTAAGGAATTTTAATTCCAATCTTGATTTAGATTGAGATTTAATTCATCTTATTCCATATTATACGAATTCTAATTGGTTATTTATATTATAATCAACCATCACATCCAATATACTATAATATTCTAAATATTAATCATTCTTTTATATTAAAATATAATTTGGGTAAAATTATTTCATTTACCCCCTTTCAAAAACATACTGTGTCGAATTATTCTGTTCAAGAGTTTAGAAACACTTATCGACACAGTTTGCATTACTGTATCGACCAGAATTCATAAACTACTCGACAAACCAATCAACACAATATAAACAGTTTTTATAACAATTTACAAATACGCGCTCATATATATATAATCAAACTCAATCTAGGGTACTACTAACCCCATCTCTACTGAGTCACGCCACAGAGCCAAGGTAATTACTTAACCAATAGCTCTGATACCACTGTAGCGAACCGGGATTTTCGACTCCGAAAATCAACATCAAACTACCATGTTGACTATTCAGACATCGAACATTCCAGATCATTAATAGAAAGAAGTTAAAGGGTGAGAATAGATAAGATAGAAATATTAGAATAGAAGAAGGAGAAGAACACCACACAGAGTCTCACATCGCAGCGGAACAAAATATAATACAGAAATAATCTTTATTGAAAGCTTTAAAATACTTACAGTATCAGAGTACATCATACACTGGGACAGTTATAATGATCTGTCCTCATATAACACACAGCGGAATAGTAATATCATACGTCTGGATTCTTCCAGCTCGTCTCTTCACAGTAGTCGATAACCTGAACCTGTACAACCCGGCCTAACCCGAGCATTTACAAAACACCGGGTCAGTCTGGTGAACCAGAGTGAGATAAACTCGCACAGTAATAAGGGTGAATCATCCAGTCATGATTTTAGAGTTCAAAAATCTTTTCAAAAGAAAAGGATAATCGTAAGACCAAATCCACACATAAATACGGACGGTTTTTACCTTACGATAACCCAAAACATTTTTGAAACCAATATCTTGTCTGATATTATAATAATGTCTAAATACAAGTAAATAACAATCTAGTGGAACGCTTGCATCTCACGCTCCATACATATAGTACACAATCAAAACCGCAGGCGCTTATTGGAGATTGGATTCCAACTTGACAAGGTATGGGACCACCTTCCGATAGTGTATCTCTAGAGACGAATACACTGGGTTCAACAAGAACTTCTTGCAACCCGGCCCTCACATGACCGACCACTCATTTCGCTTGAGTGTATCGAATGTATACCACCGACGGTTGGGATCAGCAACCGTCTCCCGATAAGGGACAGCATCGAAACATAGATTAAAGAAGCAAATAGGATTTCCTCTAGATAGGTGATTATACACCCTAATGGGAGCGACCCACATAGCCATGCTGCCTGCCCGATTTTTGTCATTTCCCGGTTGATGAGGCTTGAGGCCAGAATTAACTTCTGATCATCTGGTCATCATTCACTTTGAATGCCACATCGTCAAATCCATCAGATATCGCTAATTGACGTCCACAAAAATACTCTAGTCGAAAGCTAGAGAATGGCAATTCCCTGCCAACAACTATCGTACGTTTGAGGAAATCAACGTACGTGACCCTTTGGAGATACTCTGTCAGACATTCGTCCATACAAGTCATCCAGGAACAGGATGAACCGAAGGCACTCTCCTACCGCATCCATATAGAAATCACCCCATGGATCAGTAGCGAGAAGTCCTTGCACTCGTGGATTCCAACCACGATCGAACCACGGTTTATCTCTGGCCGCTAAACCAGAGATTCTTAGCAGTTCCTCCGCTTATGAAGATCCACGGTCTTCAATGCTCCATCTCGACAGTCTTCAAATATCTTCACGTATTTGCTGGTCGGAATGGTTTTCGAATGTAAATTCGATCCCGGTCTTTCCATACCAACAATCGTATTGGTTAGGTTTGATAGTCGGTGTTTTAACTATCAAAATATTCAGTGTTTCAAACATGACACTCCAATGAGTTCACTGGTTCAGTATTCAGCATCACTTGGCCTTTGACAATCTAATTTCCTTTTTGTTAAATTTAAACTTCCAATTCTTTTAATATTCAAAAATACGATATTTGAATAACTCTAATCGATTAACTAACATTCGTCTTAACTCCATTCGCTTGACTCTAGATCACAGCGATCACAATGGTTACGCCTGATTCCCTCAGGAAACATCAGACCGCCGTAGGCTATCTGCAGCTCTGCGAATTACGCTAGCAGTCGTACGAAATGGCAACTTACCTGAATACTATGTTTTACTAATTTTATCTCGAATAACTATATTCTTGCATACTGGTTTGCTTTACTTTGGATCTCTTGTTATATATACATATATATTTTCCAAGATTCCACCAATGTTGCTTTATTATTTCACAAATGGAACTAATCGATTATCGCTAATCTCTCTTACGATTACCAAATAATACCATCTTCAGATAATCCCGATGTTGTTCAAGTTGGGGTATTTCAGTTACCTCTCAGACCTTAATCAACAACGTTCAAATCTTCAGATAAATATAAGTTGTAATCAGGAACTCAACATTCCATTCAATCTCTAAACAAATTCCATTTAACTCTGGTTTGGTTATACAACCTTATGACCCCTTATTTTACCCCAAATTCACATTTTCCAATCCCCTTTCAAATATATATAACCTTTTCCCACTTTTGAAATCTCATTTCAAAACTCGCTTGTTACTTGATTTCATTTCCACATAACGTTAATGTAGAATTAACGTCTTACACTTTAAATCTCACTTAAACCTCTGGTTTGTAATAAACCCTTTTATCGTAATCTCCTTCCACTTAATTCATATAATTGAGTATGTTTATTTATTTTCACCATTCAATTGGCTTGCATCTCACATTCGGTAACTTTTTAAATGAATTCCCATTTAAAAATATATTCCTAACTTTATCATTAATAATAACTCATTCCAAACATTAACTACTTTAGTAGTCAATCCCTTTATTAACTAAATTAAATCCCTTCTTAAATCCTTATTTAAATTCAAACAATATTCATTTAACTATTTTAGTCAAAACACATTAACTTGATAAACAATTCTAATTCCAAACAGTCGATTTAATTAACTCCAAACTTGATGATCTCATTAACCGATTTCAACAATCCTCGCTTTAAATTAATTAAAAATATAATTAATTTAAATAAATTCTAATTATTTGTTTTCTTTACAAACAATGATCAAAGTTTAACCCTTTCGATTCACTTCTTATCTTCATACTTGAAAATCCGATTAACATCAGCATATACTTTATAAAATAAACCAACCATAAATCAAGGTCTTAAATAAATAAAATATTTATTTAATTCCCTTTTATACTTTATTCAAATAATATATTTCAAAATCTGAGTCCAGTTATAAAATAAACTTTATAACTTCACTTTTATCGACTCACCTAACGGTGAACCCATATCTATAAACCGATTGATTTTTAAAGGCCATACTCTGCCAAACACTTAACCAATATCACCCATTGGTTTTAAACTAACAGATGTTGAACATTCAATAATCAACCATCAAATCAATCACACAAACAGATTAGTTCATATATGATAATATGAAAATAAATAATACATTTGAGGGATCCGGTTGGGTCCCTCCAACCTGTTCTTCCCTGTATTCAAATGGTTATCTCAAATCAGACGGTTCAGTTTTTGTTTAACTGTTAACACTAAATAGCAACCATTCAACATCAACCACAAGCAATTCAAACAATTCAACCATTTAAACACGTTTATAAATAAACGTGACCATCCAAGGTGAGTCACCTTTATTGGGACCAATCGTTAAAAATAACTATTTGGTATTTTCACTGAAATTAAACACAGTTTAATTTCATCAGTTAAATTAACAGATAAATAGATGACTAGCACAACAGTCAACCATTGGCAAGCAGAGCACACAAAATAAAAATACCCAATTTATATAAAATATAAAAAGGATAACTGAGTGAGTTTAACTCACTTTGTTTTCCGTTGTCGCTGAAGCGGTTCGGTTTCAACTCTTATTAATAAATTTCCAGCAGTCCCTAACTCTGATTTTAATGAATCCAATTTCGCGTAATCCTGACAACGGGTGAACGAACTGCGGTTATTACGACCTTAAGTTTTTAATTTAAAAATCATCCTTAAATAATGTAACATTAAACTAAAAATTACCGTTACCTAAGAAAACACGTCAGTATCTCCATACGCCCTCCCTTTGCGTTATTCTTCTTCTACTCGAATTGTTCTTTATCTGCACTGCTCCCTTCAACATGTACACTCATGCACCACTGCACCGTAGTTCAACATCTCAGCCCATCTACTTCTTCTTTTCATTTCATCCCTTTCCCACTATCTTTTCTTGACTAACGCATGGCCCCTTCTTCACGTATGTTTTTCCTCAAAAGCCCATACAACAGCTCCTCCATCAACCGGCTGCGCCACAGTATATTCACAACAAAAACTAGTGCCAGACCCCATCACCGTGATCCTCTCCACGTGCCTACTGCCTTGCTCCCCCCCTTTTCTCCCCTAGACCTTTACGTCCCTCCTTCCTTTTTCTTTTTTTTTCTTTGAACCCTGCTGCTTTTCTCCCTCACGCCTCCCTTCTGTCCTCACGTCCCCTTCTTTTCCTTGAACCGCCCATGCAGCTCCCACCCAAAACACGTCCCCAGCTTCTTACCTCGAATGCAGCGCTCATTCATGATCACCACAACGCACAAAACTCCTTACAACCATTGCTTCACAGATCTCAACGTACTCGTCAAGTCTGTCTTTGGATGAGTTTGGAATAAATTATCGGATTATGAATTTGGAGTGGAGGAATATTGGACATTTCGTCCGTTCTTTCAATGTGAGGCGGCTCAAAAGTGCGTCACCACGAATAGAGGGTTCTTTTGAAGTGATAAAACGAAGGGGATCAGTTGAATATATAGAAGTGCGAGGGGACAAAGGGTACGATGCGATTAAATCACGGTTTTCCTTAAGAGTGAAGTTGGGGAACCAATTGTACATGACGAGGGAAGATAGCAGAAGCTATGAATAGGTTACCGGCATAACTTCGGGTTTAAGGGATAGGTATCAGTGTTAGGTCAGCCTCACAATTAAATTGAACTGATATTTTTTTTTAATGTTTAGAGTATGCTGCACATATTTTACTGAACGGTTAGGTTTTATATGATTATTATTAAATGAAACTTCACCGTGAAGTAACACACAGAAACCACCACAACCGACTGTCGTCTACTGATAAAAAGGCTAATCTTGGTGTAAAAAGATATTTCGGATCCAATGGGACAAGTTTCGTCGCAATCCGAGGTCGTATGGAAAAATTTCCCTTATGAAACCAGAAATGAACACACGTTTAATTTTTCCACGGTCACTAGATAAATCAAATCCACTTGAAACTGCGAACATCAATAATAACTTTTCGATACGAACCCAATGGCACTAATTTCGTCGCATTCTGAGACTGTTGCCCCGGTAGGCTGTTTTTACCCTGAACCGCAATACCCCTTTTAACGCCAAATTTCTCGATCTCTAAAAATAACAAACTATATACTTATTCTGACTCTAATCGACGATACGAACTCAACGGAACTGGTTTCGCGGCCTAATTCAATCGTTTGCTCAAGTTATACTCAAATCTCCTTCTATTTATTTAAATACGCGTTATATAAAATGAACGGGCGTTTACGGCTACCATGGTCACATACAATATCGGTTTTTCACGCAATTCACCACCGTACAATAATTTAGCGATACGGTTCTAATGAAACTGATTTCGTCGAAATCTGAGTCCGTTTGCAAAACGGCCATTTTAAAGGCCTATAATTAAATAACGGTTTTCCATAGCGACTATTCCAAAATTTGATTTGGCCATAACTATCAAACTATAGCACGAAATCTGGATTTTTCTCTTTCATATGAAAACTATTGTCAATACGGTCCCAATGTGTCTTGTTTCACAGAAATCCGACTTATATCGAATCCTGTATTCTCAGTTGAAGTTCAAAACTCGAATTTACGAACTGCACGCCATTTTCAAGCTCGATTTATAATTATATAAATATATATCGTTCGAACTTCGTTTAAATAACGAATTCAATATTTAATTCCATTAATATTTCTAATATAATATTTAAAATAAATAAATTAAATTAAATATTTGACGGCCAAAAATGCGGGTCGTTACAATGTACATGATATAGACTTGATTGTAGAAAAAGCTACACAGTAAGATTTGGAGATTACCCCAAACTTAGCAGTAAGAAAGGAGCCGGTAAAAACCATTGGCAAAGAAACCCGAGTTCTGAGGAACAAAAGAATTCATCTAGTTAAAGTGCAGTGGAATGGAGATCCTAGAGATTGTACATGGGAGACAGAGGATAGCATCAAACAGGCTTATCCCCGTTCCAGAGTGGATATCTATGACTAGCTCTAGTGCAAGGTACATTTACCATATTTACATTTTCCGTTTTGTTTTCTACTTTACTCTAGTTTCCTTTTCGGGGACGAAAAGCTTTTAAGTGGGGGAGATTGTAATAACTCGGAAAATCAGAACCAATTTAAAATTTTTATTTTGACTATTTTATTGAATTTTGAATAGTTGAAATAATTTATTTTAAATAATAACGATTAAAAATTTATTTAAATCGTAGTTCGGATGAATATATTTGTTTTAACTTCAAAAGGAGATAGAAATAGCGCAGCAGTTTGAAAATTTGAATTCAAACTTTGAGTGACTGTACAGGATGCAAAATAGATCGGATTTTAGAAATTCCAAAAATATTTAAATCTGTTTAATAATATCTTTCCAACGAATCTGAAAAATTGAAATTTCATAGTGGGAATCAAAAGTTATGGCCAGTTGAATATTCACAAAGATCGCTACAGGATTTATATATATATTATATATAGCCCGTATAAATAGCGATTTTGTAAACGACCACTGTTTTCAATGAAATCACTTTTGTTGGAACCAAAATGTCAATTTATTACTAAGTTTAATTTTCCATAATTTTTGGGATCAATATGTGAGCGTGGCAAAAGAAAATGTGTTTTGACAATATCAGTCAATTTCGATCGACCAGAAAATGGCCATTTTTCAAACGGCCTCTAAATTCGATGAAATCAGTCTTGTTGAGACGGTATCATCAAAACAAAACCAGATATAATTTTTCTGGAACTTTTAGAAGCAGTATGTGGCCCCGGTAAATTAAAATATTCGATAAAATTAAATGATTAAATGTTTTATTATTTAATTTGAAGAAAAACATATCGTAACAGCCGAATTGGGTTACGAAACATATCCCATCGTGTTTGGCATGGGGGTATTTAGCTGGTGGCGACACTCGTTGGGTTTGAATTGGAGTTCGTGTGAGCAAAAGGGTATTTTTGGAATTTAGGATAATTAAATAAATATAAATACCGTATAAAATACGGTGTACCGTAACCCTAATATAACATACGAAGCCGCCGCCGTATATCAATTTCAATGGCCAGAAAACACGATTCTTCCTCCTTCATTAACTTGTTATTCTTGCAACAAATTACATCGATCCTTTTGAGGATTGTGTGGAGTTTTCTTCCAACTTTGATTCTGTACCGGTTTTGCACCATATCGTGGAGGATCCCGTGAGAACCGAGGCCGAGAAGTGGCGCCGAACAAACCTCCGCCGCACCCTGCACTGGCGATCGCGCTTAACCGAGGTGGGCCCATCTGGAGCGCCTCCTCTAGCCCCTCTTCGTCGCATAACCCGATCGACAAACCAGGCATCAGTGCAAGCGTGAAACCGAGCCCTAGAACTGAACCTAACCGTGAATACATCGGCCTGTATTGGTAAGGAAGAAGGAGATGTTTAATTTCTAATTTATTCCTTAATTAATTATAAAACTGTCATTAATCTTTAAATAACCATAACTTGTTCGTTTCTTATTAGAATTCGACGAAACTGAAAGCGTTGAACTCGAGACGACGAGATCTACATTTTAAAACTGACCGAAGAATTTTTAGAGCCTGTTACAATTTTTGGCATCGTCAAATCAAGATGGGAAATATGTATTCAGAAATAAATTAAATTAAAATATATTAGGATGCATAAGAAGTTTAGAAACTTCTGACACCCTTCGTGCACAGACCATGGACGACTTGATAGATTTGTGATATGTGTTTGGTTGAATTTTGGTGTTTGTTTGTGGTTAAAAAAAGAGAAATTGAAATTGACTGATATTGTGAGAAAATCCATCTACGTTCGAAATAGATTATTGAAATCCCCCTTGTCAAAAGCTGCGAGGCTTCAAGGTAGAGCGAGGAGCCGTACATCGGGACGGTGCCGATTATAATTACCCTGCCGTTATGCTGCCAAAATTTTCTGAATTGTAAAATATTTACGTTATTATATAAAATTGTTTAAATAATATGAAATTTAGATTATATATGTAGATATATATTTATATATGAACATGAAAATGACCAGTATATATCGACAAAGGATTCATATTTTTGTTGTAAGTTAAAAATTGACACCGGGATATAAAATGTATTAACATTAGAATTTATATTTTTAATGCTAATGATACATTAAAAATTAACATCGGGATATAAAATGTATTAACATTGGAATTTATATTTTTAATATAAATGATACTTTAAAAATGGATATTTTGGTATAGAATGTACCAACATGTGACTTTACATCTTAATGTAAATAGTATATTAAAAAATATACATTTTGATACAAAATGTATTTGCATTTGATTTTACATTCTTAATTTAAATGGTACATTAAAATATAAACATTTTGATATAGAGATGTGTCTACTTTGAAATTTACATTTCTAATGATAATTAGAACTCACTAAAAAGATTGAATCTTTGTTTGAAAACCTTTATCATGTTATTTTCGTTGTAACAAAAATGAACTCATTTTCATGATATTTTTGTTATAACAAAAAAATGAAACTTATGTTCATATGATTCTTGTTGTAAACAAAAATGACACATTCTCCATTTTCATTTTTGTTGTAATAAAAATTTACATTTGTCAATATGATTTTTGTTGCTAACAAAAACGACACATTTATCATTCTCATTTTGTTGTAACAAAAATAAGTTAACATATATCTTTAATGTCATGAATGAAATGAATAGAAAAGATTACATTTTCTATAATGTATAAATGAATAGAAAAGATTACATTTTCTATAATGTATAAATGAATAAAAAAGATTACATTTTCTATAATGTATAAAAAAAATATAGAAAATATTACATTTTTCTATGATGTAATGAAAGATATAAAAGTTACATTTTGCAATGTTATTAAAGAATGAATATAAAAGATTACATTTTTATGTAATATGAACTTCATTACTAAGGTGATGAATGAAAAAGGAAAATGGTCATATTTAAAAAATAAAACATGTTTATAAATAAAACATGTTTATAAAAAAAGGAATATTTTTAATGTCAAGTATGAAATTAGAAAAATGTCATATTTTAAATAAAAAAACATGATTACATTAAAAATCACATTTTTAATGTAAAGAAAGAAATATAAAAATGTTCATTATTCTGTAATGAAACAAGTTAACATTAAACATTTCATTTTAATGTAATGTTGTTAAATAAAGAAAAATATATCATTGTTCAAAATAGAATTGATAAACAATAAAATTTTACATTTTTATTGTCATGTAAGGAATGAAGAAAATGTACATGTTTTGAAATAGACTTCTGTTCATTAAAAATTACTTGAATACGAAGTGTAGAAAATTATTCAAAGTATAAATAATATGAAATCGTCGAATGAATGAATTATAGATATATATACACACACACATATGTGTATATATATAAACTAAAATAAAACGAATTGCACTGCTGTAATTCGCGTTTTGAAATCGTAACTTCAAATAATTATACCGAGAGATCCGACCGTCGGATTTTCCCGAAACTGGAACCGTTGGGTTCGTTTTGGAAAGATCTTTCCAACGATATAAAATTTGCTAAGATCCAACGGTTAGATTTGAAGAAATGTATAAATCAAATTTTGATGAAAACAGCGCTAGGGCCATGTAATGACCTGAAGTGTCGTGTAATTAAAAATGGCTATTTTTAAATAAATAAAAATTGCGATAAATCGTTATAAAATATTATAAATGATATGGAATGAAAAGATTGATTTAAACTATACATATTCGAGAATTATTTGAAAAGTCCGAGTTAAATCTCATTTCAAATAATTATATGACGAATGGAAGTCGAAGGTTTGAAGACGGTGATTGAAGACTGGCGGTCTCCACATCGAATGGATGACTACTGATGCCCTGGATCGGTTAGCTCCCAGGAGGGGTTACTGTGGTAGTGTTCCAGACATATTTATTGATTGTCCGGATATACTCGGTGTCTCCAGTTTCGTTTAGACCCAGAACGGACTTGTAAATGGATGTATGTCTGACACTGAATTTTATTCTGTGTTGATTGATCTCTATTAATATTTATCCGTTGGTGGCGGAGAATTTATTCTCTTGCTTAACACCCTTTGAGGTTATTTATTAATAGATATCAATCGCATGGCGAGAGTTGTCAGTGTGGCAAGCCAAGATGCAAACAATCAAGGCTTATTGTTGAAAAACAGAGCCTTGTGGTAGATGATCAAAGCACAGCTTTAAATAGAATAGCTTTGTGTATAGCGTTACTTCGCGAGCCTCACACCCCGGTATGAACCAGAAACGTGAGCAAGGACTGCAGGGAGGACATACGTTTCCTTCTAACTAGAAGTGGTGTCATGGTTTTTACAAGGCCTGTCATTTTTACTTATGTGGATGATGGAATGAGGTGTCTCGGTTATTTGAATCCCTAGTGGCTCTATTTACGCCCCATAGGGCAGGAAAACGTATTGTTCAGGCATTATTAATCCACAAACATATTTGTGGACCAGCCCTAAAGATCCAAGATGCAGTTGTGGCTGATCCTGAGGCACGAGCTCGAGTGTCTCGAATTTGGTAAGGATTATCTTTTGCCTTGGTTCATGATGGAAATCCAACTTCCAATACGACCCATGTGGTTCTGATTATATTACTAGTATGGTGACATAGTATATGGTAGCTATGCCGCCTATGATTAATATATTATGATTGAAACGTTTTTGAAACATATATACACTAATAATAATATCAAATCCGTTTTTATGTATCAAGCATTTTTGACCATTATAAGGCAAAACTCTATCCTCCGATTTGTGTGTTGCATTGGGCGATGGGACTTGAGTCTTATAATGGATTTGTTTTTATAAAAAGCATTGCGTTGTTTGACGATTTAATTTATTTATGCACTGGCAATCCAATGGAGTAAACCTGTTCCGCGTTAGCGGCGTGGTCCTGTGATTAGCCTTATTATTAAATAGGTTAAATAAGATTTCTCATACCAGTCCCATGACTGACTCGTAGTTTGTTTCACTTTGCAAACTCGGGTGCCCTCTTTCCCACACGGGTAACCTTGTATACAGGTTTAACAGATTCACTCTGGATAGCTATGGAGGTGAAGATGGATACTATCATTTCTATTATGTTGTTCAGACTTCACTTAGTATATTATGTTTTTATTCCGCTGCATACAATTTATATTAAGCTGAAACTGTACTCCATGCTAAGTATGATCCAATTATGCTGTGTAACTCTGATGATGTATTATTTCCAGTGTAATTTGATGAACATGGTCTGCTGTAATTCTCTATTTCTGTTCTATTGTTACTGTTATGTGTTATATTCCAATAATTATCCTTACTTTCGTACTACGGGAGTTTGGGGTTATCACAGTTGATGTTCAATTCGCAAATCTATATCTTGTTTATTATTCTTCCGCATTTGTGCAACCTTTTTTGCACAATAGTTTGGTATCAGAGCAAGGTGATAGTTTATATTACGCATCAATGGCTTCAGGAAAGAGCGGCATATCTGCTGGTAATTATGTTATTACCATTTCTGGGAAAAGGAAGACTTTGTGGAAGAGATTATGTTGAGAGAGAAGAGTTTTCCGGTCTTCGAACATTGGCACGATAAAAAGTTTAGTATGCTGAAGGGACCATTGGATTTGGGAACTTTTGATCGTGTTTCAGACAGGGGTCACTATTTTGATGATTCTCATGGGATCCAAGATGATCAGGAAAGGAGCTTAGGTCAAGAGATAGACGTGTGTCAATTTGGAAAATCCACAAAGATAAGACGGTGATCTTTGTTGTATTACAAGCGGTTTTTAGACCGTTGGTTTTTGCATGGTGCATTTCACGAGGAAGATGCATCTTTTGCAGGCAGTGGGTAAAATTTGTAATGGTTTTGATTAAGTGGCAGGATAGTGATTTTTTGTATGTACTGAGATTTGGATTAGCCTTTTTCGTTATCAACTAACTTTAGTTTCTAGCTCTGTATTTAGATTGGTAATTGATAGGATTTCTTGGCCTTATTGGTATCGAGATTACTTTGGAATCTACCTTATTTGGATTTTGGATATCTACAATGTATGTTGGCGAACGGGGAGGTAGTCTGAGCTCGTTGACATGGTGTGATGGGGGGTAGCTTTGTTGGAATCCATTTGGTAAATATTCAGTTTTCTCACTATGAGATTTTGGATTAAGGTGGAGTTCTTTTTGGAAGAATATATGGTGTAAAGAGAATTTGACTCGAGATGGAGTGTTAGAGATATGTGATTTTGCATCAAGGTGGAGTGTTAAATTTTGGTGATACAAAATCACAAACAGGTGGAAAGAAATATGCAGAATGGAAGGTAAATATTTTTAATGCATAAATCATTTATTGCAATTGCATTAGATGACAAAGAAATTAATGCATTGATTATTTTCTTTATTTAGTAAGGAAAGGAATTGGTTGATATTACTTGCTATGTTTGCACCGTTTTTTTCCTCTGCAATTGGCCTCCATTATTTCTTACCATATCTTGGTAGCTTGATTGATGACTCTCATATATTTCACTGACTATATATTGGGGGTATATTCATTGTAAACTCATCCTGTATTCAGCTAGTGATCCTCAAAGGGAGTGCCTTTTCTTATTAAGTCTAATTTGAGGTTTTTGTTTTGTAAACTTTTATCTTGTAATCTCCTCTATCGTATTCTTATGCAGAATAAAATCTCTCTTCTTTGGACTGGTCGTACACTATCTTATTGATGGTAGTGGAACCAGTAAATATTTTGTGTCTTTATTTTCTTCTTTATAGTTATTTACTATTTGTTTGGAGTAATAAAATAATTATCATATTAGATTGATGTTCAATTGGCAAATCTAGATCCTGTTTATTATTCTTTCACATTTGTGCAACCTTTTTGCATAACAGCAAGGTTCCAAAAGGTTACATTCAAAATTATTTTTATTTCTTTCTTTTCAGAAACCTTTTCTCCTTTTAGTTTGATATTTTATTACTACAATATGGTTTTTGTTAATGTCTATGTTGTTAACAAGCATCCTTGGCTACCTCTTTCAATATATATTACTATATACATATATTGTTTTTGTTGACATAAGTGTATTGTTTATTATTTATCTAACTTTACATGAAACCAATACTTTTCTCAAAACATGCATGTAGATGGTTTTTATTTTATACATACTTTAATTACATAAACTGACATCTTTAGACGCATAGGAGAAAACAAAAAGGATGGCAGAGCCGGTAATGATAGACTGTCATGGAAACAAGTAAGCGGATATAATATTTTAACCTAACACAGTCCAAGTTTATAAATATTTTTTAGGGTGAGAGTCCTTAATGCAACAAATTTTGTGCACCATTTATATCATCGCCTACAAAAATTGTTGCATGCGGATGATCACGTCAGAAGCTTAATTGTTGATACATGACAAATATTCTAAAATGAAGGAAATTTTGAGTTAATTGAGCATTTAGCATGTATAAGTTGTAAGCATCGTATTGGATGCCTAATATAGTGTTTTTATTTTCTTATATATATATATATATAATAGATATAGTTTTCATGAGAACTGAGGGAATATATGTACCATCGCTTTGTTACTTGCATTTTTCAACATATTAGTAGTCTCTTTAATGTCCGAACGTGGATGTATAAATAAAAACTTGCAAAGTTATACGTAGTTCAAATTAATGTTTTTTTTTTATCACATTGCATTTATGTTGTTTTAATTTTTGTCCTTGTTATTTCACCTTTTGAAGCTTTTTTCCTGATACCGTTAATTACAAGTTGTCCTATACTGCATTCATTTTCTGACATGTATCTTTCCTATTTTAGTTTGCGGATCCTATGTAATGTTGCAACTCGATGGGCGACTAGCAACATCATCTACGGAAACTGCGTTATCTTCATTTGAAAGCCCATGGACCATTTATCAAATATTATAACAACTCAAAGGGCGATTGTATAAATCCTTGGTTGCAGCATATTGTTTAGAATTATTAAGTTAGAGCACTGCATATGTAAATTTGAGGATGGAGACGTGGTATTATGGGAAACATATGTAATTTAAGGAACCAATGGTTACGTAATTTAAGGAATGTGACTGACTGTGCATTTTAATTTGCCAAACCAATTTTGAATATGTTATGCTAGAACTGAATCACGAATAAAATTAGATCTTAGTTTGTTGTGTGAATTTTCGTTAAAATATTTCCCAACCAATAGTTCTACTCAGAAATTTTTGATCATAATGTGACATATTATTGTTAGCACGTAAGAAGTTTATTCGCGTACATTTGAATCATTTGATCATAATGTCATTTTGAACATTCTCTAAATGGAAAGATGAGGAAAGATTGATTCATTACTATATTGATCTCACTTTTGATCTAGCATCACCTTTTGAATTAATAATTTTTTGGAAGTGTAACACCCCGAAATTAGATATACTATACCGTAAAGATAATTAATTAAAGGATTAATTAATTAATGAAGAAAAAAATGTATGCGAATTAATTAAGCTACAGTAAAAGAAAAATTAATGCAATTAATACAAAAAGCAGAAGGAAATGTGTGGATGCATGCAGTAAAAAGAAAGAAAAAAGAAGATAAATATAGTCAATTTATTTGGGAAGGAAAGATTTATGCATGTATAAATAGATATATACGTATGTAGGTAACTTCATTGTGCATTGACTTTGTATGTTACGAGGAAAGTAGAAAAAAAAGGGGGAATTAAATTATATACTCGATTTTCACTTTTTAAATAGGTAAGCAATCAATTTGCATTAGTTGTCAATATTAAAATTTATGAATAGGCACATATATATATATATATATATATATTTATTTATATATATGGGCAATTAATGTATATAGTAAAGGAAGAATATGTAAACATGAATAGATTGAAATTAATTTGTAGATGTGTGTTAATATGGCATTGATTGAAAAACATGTAATTAACCTTAGTTTATATATGTGTTTGTGCTAATTTGTCATTCATATGAATTGATATTAGTTAAAGAAAATATGTTAATTGGGCATTTATGTTCATTTGTAAAGGCATATTACTTGACATCAAATTGTAAACATGTTAATAGGGTATTGTTAGGAAACCATGTAATTATCTTAATTTGTATAAATTCTTATGCTAATTTGTCACTTATGTCAATTAACATTAAGCAGAATATGTTAATTTGAGGAATATAGTAAAATTGTTATTCAACGTTAATTGACATCAATTAAGAAGAATACGCTAATCGAAGAAAACATGCAATTAGATGTTTAAGTTCAATTCATATTTATTTAAGGGAAGATAAATAGAAGGTTATTAATATATATAAAATGCATTTGCTGACTCAGCACTAGGTGTACGATGCAGATTAAAAACCTAATATCTAAAGGCTAGAATTAATCTAAACTTCTATATAAGCATACATAGACTCAAGCTCTAAGCCTAAACTAAATTAGTCTCTTAGCCATCATGTTGCTGCTGGAATAATTCACCTTCTTCTTAAAGCTAAGGAATTGTGAGACAAGATTGTGGAACAAACAACGAACGAATTTATTCTCCTTTCTAATCCGTTCTTTGTGAGTACAATTTCTTTCACAAAATAATTAATAAATTAATTATGATGAGTTATACTTTGGATTATGAGAAAATGCCTGTTGAATCATGTGGCGTTACTTTATTTTGTTATCGTCTGTTTGTGAACATATGACGGTTTTGTTAACTTATGCTAGTAGATCTATTTCATATGTCCAATCACATATGTTTAACTTGATTCATTTTATGACATCAGGTTATATGCAGGTCTGTATGCGAATAATACACAAATTTATATGTGAATCAAGTATATATATATATATATATATATATATGTATGTATGTATATATACACATGCGAGTTTAAGTGTAAAACGTGTGATATTAGTTTATATGTTTAAATTCATGATGTTGGTTCATATGTCTAAACACATATGCTAGATTTGATTCATTTTGTGACATTAATTTACATGTCTAAATCATATGCAAGTGTAAATGTAAATCTTAATTTACATGTCTAAATTATATATGCAAGTTTATATATATATATATATATATATATATATATATAAGTTTGGATGTGAATCATATGCTAGTTTATATGTAAGATTTTATGCAAATCATATGTAAGTCTTAGTTTATATGTCTAAATTGCATATGCAAGTTTAATACAAGTTTTATGTAGATCATATGCAAGTTTATGCGAAAACCATGTTCATATATGCAAGTTTACCTTTATATGTATGGATCTATGCAAGTCATATCTTATATGATTTGATCCATGCCAGTTTGTTGTTTATGCAAATTATGCCTATTGCCTATGCAAGTTATTGACTATGCAAATTTATGAAAATATAAATTATAATCATGCAAGTTTTGATCCATGCTAGCCTATTCTAATTTGCATGTTAGATCTACTTTATGTGTTATACAAGTTGTGATGTTTCTTTTCTTTTCATGAGTTAGACTATTTGCGGGTCTAACATATTTCATATTAAATGTACGAACGACGTAGGGACAATGGGAAAATATTAAATATTAATATTGTAAATTGGCATAAAAAAGCTTAAAAGCATATAATTAATTTGAGACACTAATTGGCCTAATTTATATGCATAGAAATTATGGACATAATTTAGGTGACAATTATGGACATGGATTAAAATTGGAAGTTATTGGCAATTTGAAATAGAGATATTAATTCAAATTGGGGCTGAATAATAATGTGTAATAATAAATGCCTAAGACACGAGGTTAGACTCGTTTGTGGTATAAGACTGCCCGGACCCGCCCGGCAAATCTAGCAACCACAAACGATAGTCTAATGTAAGATGTCAAAGGCATAAATTAAATGCGTAATAAATGCCTAAGACACGAGTTTAGACTCGTTTGTGGTATAAGACTGCCCGGACCCGCCCGGCACATCCAGCAACTGCAAACGGCAGTCTAATGTGAGAGGTCGTAGGCATAATTAAAAGATTCTTAGACACGAGGTTAAGTCTGGCTTGTGGTGGAAGTCTGCCCGGAACCGCCCGGCATATCCAGCGGCCACAAGAAATCGACTTAATGTGAGAGGTCTGTGCATTAATAATTAATTAATGCTGATTAAAGACGAGTGTGAATGACAAACAGAAGATTGGTTGAGTTGAGTAATTCTCTGAGTATCGATCTGATGTTGATTTCGGTCTTCGGGGTTGATACTTAGGAAGCTATTCTCTTAACCAATGTATCTGTGAACTAAGATGTACTTAATCATAAATTAAGTAAAACATGTTATACGATATATATATATATATATATATATATATGATACATAAAACATGTTAAGTGGGTAGGGTTAAGACCAGCTTAACCAATAATATATATTAATCTAATAAGTGGGTAGGGTTAAGACCAGCTTAACCAATAATATATATTAATCTGATAAGTGGGTAGGGTTAAGACCATATTAACCAATAATATATATATATATATATATATATATATATATATATATATTAATCTGATAAGTGGTTAGGGTTAAAACCAGCTTAACCAATAATATATATTAATTTGATAAGTAGTAGGGTTAAGACCAGCTTAACCGATAATATATATTAATCTGATAAGTAGGTAGGGTTAATACCAGCTTAACCAATAATATATATATTGATTTGCTAAGTGGATAGGGTTAAGACAAACTTAACCAATAATCAATGTTGATTTGATAAGTGGGAAACGTGGGATATAATTATAAACACTTAACCAAGTTGAAACATGTAAGTAGACATGAATAAGATGGAGTTAAGTGGGAAATCCAAGTGGGGACCAAGCATAGGTGGAAAGCTTGTGTCAAGTGTGGGGACCCTTTTCAACCAGTAACCCTTTAGTATCCAAGTGAGCTCGATCTAGGTCGAGGACGGGACACGCTTACTAGATTTGATTGTAAGAGGTCAAAACGGGTTAGCGGTGTCAATGCAAGTCCAACGGGGTCATGTGCGTGCGTGGGCCCAGGCTGGTAGGTAAGACGTTGTTGCATCGTTTAGGTATAAGCCGTGCATTTCAGTCATATCGGGTTGCCACTTTAGGGAGTGATACACCCTACTATGGGACACCCACGGGTATCTACGAGTTAGGGAGCCGATCGAATGGGGAAGGTGGTGGGTACGACTAGCGGAGATAGGAGCAGGCGACACCTATGAAGACAGCTAGGAGTATGACTACCATATTATGAATAAATGTTGTAATTAGAATGGGGAGGGTAGTGGGTACAACTAGTGGAGATTGGAGAAGACGACACCTATGAAGACAGCTAGGGGCTCACGAGACTACCATTATCATTATTATGATTATTATGTCCAGTAGGTGGGATCAACTCTTAGAGTGACTAGTATTGGTACAGTGTAGTATTTATCCTATAGTGATTAGAGGCGCAATTAACGTTCTCTTATTCATCTTGCTTACCTGGTCGTGCCTTCTTGTTTCACAGTAATTCCTTATTTTCTAGTTTATTTCTTGTCATATTACTTTAATAATTATATTGTTAAAGTTATTGGACTCGCCGGACTTTATGTCTGACCTCATTTGTTTTCGCCTCTTTTCTTCTGTTTCTCCCCACCCCCAAAGGTTTTCGGGGAGGAAATATTAAAGTTTGATTTGGATTTCTCTCTGCTTGAGGTGCTAGAAGTTCTTGAAGAACTACTTGGCTTTGATTCTACCCATTTAAGGCGTTTTTGTTGGGGATTATGGCTTTAAAATTATGCAATCTGAAGGCTTTTGTACAAGACTGATATTATGTACTTGGTTTTGATGTTTGAAGATGTAACCCAACTTTATTTTTGTTTCCGCTGCAATAAAGTTATAAAATTTTCAAGTACTACTTTATGTATATGTCTTGTAATATTCTGTTATGTTTACTCATAATTCTCCACAAAACTTAATACATTCCCTTTGTGAGTGACATTAATGGACGTGGGGTGTTACAGGAAGCATCTGTGTTTAGTATTTCTGTGAGGTAATATTGAAATAACAATAGAAATAATATATCACCATTAATTATATCATTGTTAAATAGTAAATTTGGTGTTGTTACTTTAGTAATCATGGAAAGTTAATAGAACACATCATCTATATACATATAATTCCTATATACACAGAAGTTAACTCATACGTTCATTAGTATCTACGCATCATCTATGCATATGGTTAAAATTTCACAATACATAAATTTACTTTTGGTTATCTTTTCACACATCCAACGGATGTGCCTAACTTACTGGTATATATAAGGTTTCAAAAAAATGTAATTTACCCTACATAAAGCATATCTTTGAAACACACATTCATTATTGTTCGATTTCCAATCAATATACGATGTTGCCTCCCCATTAAATCAATATGTTGCTCCTTAAACAATGGTTGCTGCTTTGATTTCTATATTGAATAGCATCACCACTTATCATACATTATGACCAATTCTGTAAGGACCCGCCTTTTTGCTTGGTTTTTGTCGCTAATTAAACTAACTCAAACTGTTCATAAAGACGGATTGTTAGGGGTACTTACACATTTGCACAAATGTAAAAGAATATTTCCGTTATCATTACATTAATATTACAACAGACTTACAAGAGATACATCACAGTACATCGATTACACAGCAGAAAAAATATTAAGCTTAGTGGAAGAATATGAATGCTCCAAGATATAATAGCTCCATCTAAAACTAGAATCCTGCTCCAACCAACTCAAAGGCTAAATCTGCAAACCAAACAACTAGGCTTCCTGTGTGAAAATTATGGGCATCCAGAGTTTAGGTATGGGAACAAGATAAGTCATGGGACTGGTGTGAGAACTCAAACAGTTGTTTTAGAGTTTATATTAAAATTAGGTAATTCACTGGACCACGCCGCTAACGCGGAACGGGTATACTCCATGTGAATATCAGTGCATAGGAATTCACAATGACTATTTCAAAAAATGAAAGTAACATAAGGTCTCGCGATACACACACAATGCAAATGCACATATGGCCGAGATTTCTCCTTATGATAGTCAAAAAATGCCTTTTTACACAAAAATCCTCTTTCATATTATTATTAGTGCGTAGTGTGAAAAACCTTTCGTAAGTAAATGTATTAAACTAGCTAGCATAATGCCCATCCCATTATACTGATATAATCCTTTCAATAACAAGCAAGCAATAAGACAAAATTGTATGCTCTCGTAGTGGAGATTGGGTTTCCAACAATGACCAGGAAAAGAAACTTCCTTACCAAACCGCATTTTGAACACCTCTAGAGGGATGTTCGAGGATGAACAATGATGCTCCTCATGCCAACATAAGGTCAGGTTACTTCTATAACTAGGTAAATTAGAGTACGCCTGAGTATGTCATCTCTCGATCGTTACCGACCTTTCCGAGTGCGCACTTACAACAACCACAAAAGTAGATGCTTTTCCACATAGGTCAATACCTGGGCTCCATACAATGGCACACCTTTTATCTAGAGGAGACAACACCCCATGACTGTGCTGCATTTCTTCCTGTTTTGGCCACTCACCGGAGTGTGAGGCTTATCGAAGTCACGATATACACAAAGCTACATTTAATTATGCCATGCTTTGATCATCCATAGCTCATCACATAACTAAGTATGTCACATTGTCTATTCACTACGCATCACTGATTTCCACCAATATATAACCTCTAAGCTCATACATCTTAGAGAAGGGTGTTAAGATAAGAGAATAAATTCTTTGCCACCTAACTTGTAACACCCCATGTCCATTAATGTCACTCACAAAGGGTATGCATCAATGTCCACGAAGCGTTATTGTTGTATAGAACAGATAAATTACAAGAATAAATAAATAAAACAACACAGTGGAAGTTAAAACTTATTTTATAGCATCATAACTCAAAACGAGTTTACATAAGTAGTCTCCAAAACCATTACAACAGGATCACTAGTCTTTTCCAAAAACTTCAAAGTACATAAAGAAGCAAATACTTAAATAACATAAATGCATAAGTCCCCACTAAGCATAAGCAAAGCAATAGAGATGAGAGTGTCCCAAGCGATACATCTACTCTCTTCAAGCAACTGAAAGAAATTTGCACTAAGCTGTAGTATTCCCTCCTTGCAAACCTGAGGGGGGGGGGAAGGAAGAAAAGAGGTGGAAAGAAAAGGGGGTCAGACATATAGTCTGGTGAGTGCGATAACTTTAACAATATAATTATCAAAATAACTAGGATAAGGCATAAGCTGGAAAATAAGGAAATGACTGTGAACAAATGGGTATGACAGAACAAAACGAGAAAATAAGATGAACCAAGATAACGTTAAAGGCGCCCCAATCACTATAAGATAATTACTATACTGCACCACTACTAGTCACCCTAAAGGTTGATCCGGCCTACAGAACTTAATACTGCTAACGGTAGTTTCGTGTACCCCTAGCTATATTTCAACACATGAATGTTTTATTATCCAGTTCACATCAACATCACAACTGTAACACCCCACCTCTGCTAGGGTCATTCACAAAGGGAATGCACTAGTTTTGGAGGGGTATTATCTAGTAAACAAGCACATAGATAACACAAGACAGAACATAAATTAAACAGAGTATATAAAGCAGCGGATATAAATTTAACCAAATCTCATTACGTCGAAAATAGAGTCAAAACCTCTTACATCAAAATACCAAGTCATTATTTCATTACATCAAGTTCAAAAGAAGCAAAGTACTTAAAACAACATAAGTCCAATATTATTCCCCAAAAAGAGCATGAGTGCAACCATAGCATAGCTCAAGACCAAACCGTACATGAGCTGTCAGAAAGCAAGCAAAGTCCAAGCTAAGAGCTAGAGTTTCCTCCTTGAGA
The DNA here is from genome assembly GCA_030737875.1 of Allium sativum. NCBI lineage: Eukaryota > Viridiplantae > Streptophyta > Magnoliopsida > Asparagales > Amaryllidaceae > Allium > Allium sativum. Next base: position 20,452,055 of record CM060909.1, on the reverse strand, counting down.
ACCTGGGGGGGGGGGGGGACGAAAGAAAGAGAGGAGGAAGAAAACGGGTCAGTTAAAAAGACTGGTAAGCCCTAGTGACTATCAACATAAAAACTAATAAAGTTAACTGGAGATGAGAAACTGAGATTAAACATAAAGATAATAACTGGACTGGCATGATAATAAAAGGTAACAAGATAAGAGTGGCATCGCATATACAAGGTTTACTACACTAACTGTACTAGTGTCCAAATCCAGGTCAAGTATAAATCCAAAAATGATCCCTAAACCCAATAACATGAAATGACCCAATACGGGGTCCAACAGTCCATCCTAATCGACCGGCTTTACTCATCGTGTGTCGGTGTTATACGGCCCAATCGCGGAATGTAGTCACATGTGCTAGGTCCACCCTAGGGTGTATCAGGTCCTAGGGTGTCAACCACTGAAACAAATCAAGCACGCACAATGTAGTACTACGGGTGCCCATGCCTACTTTTTCAGCTCCGGACTAAGTGCACGACCCTAGTCCGCCTGAACCTACACAGGCGCACCTTACTCAGCCGTTATTCTTGGTCTCTTACAATCAGCCTAGTAATCGTGCCCCATCCTGCCTAGTCCCCAGGGTATCGCGATACTTCTAAGTGGGTTACTCCTGAAAGGGACCACGTGGCTAGGATTTCTAATGGCTTAAGTGTTGTCATTAAAAAGGTCATGACTTAACCCCTATCCAAACATGTATCAAATTGGTTAAGTGTATTCAAGTGGTCCATGAATTAACCTTACCATGTGGGATTAATTTACTTAACGCACCCCAACCTCTCACATTAGACTTGGTTATGGTTACTGGATGTGTCGGGCGGGTCCGGGCAGCTTTACACCATAACCTAGTCTAACCTCGGGTTTAAAGTGCTATATGACCAACTACCAACATTCGGTCCTATTATTTGCAACTACTGGATTTGCCGGGCGGTTCCGGGCAGATTTACGTTGCAAATTCAACCCAACCTCGAGTTGGCCACTTTCAAGTTATCTAATTGTCATGTCCCAAATTCATGTTTTCAAGCTTATTCTCATGTCAAGTTTTCATGTCATATTTTGATGTCATATCATGTCAATTCCATAGCCAATTTTAAGTTTACCTAATCTACCCCAAAATGTATCCCCAACGTACGTGAATTCGCATTAATACAACATGTCAAAATAGGGATATAACACAAAAAGGATAGTCATAGGATGGCAAAGGTGTTCACAAGTTAAGCATGATGATTATAACATTACAGGCATATGAAATAGGGTCTCAACATCAACTTGGAAAAATATGGTGATAGACATGGTAAAGGATTGACATAAGATAGTAACCCCAATAATAAATTCAACATCACAGGCATGTCAAGATAAAGGTCATGGGGGTTTTAGATTAAACATGAATATGCCCAAATCAAGTTCATACTAATATTCCACAAGTCAAATTTTAAGATGAATAGATCTAGGGTGTACAAAACTAGATCCAAAATAACAGATCTAAAAGGGATAGTCATAGATCAAAGATATACCATGGTAGAACCAACCTAGTTATCATGTTTAGGCATAATTTCAGTTTACATCATGTTCATGTTAAATTTACAGTTTAGATCTAAGAGTGACAAAGGGCTTACAAATCGTGGTCTAGAGAATGAGAAAGCAAAAGAGTAGAAGAAGAATTTCTAGCAAACCCCAAATCAACGTAGTTCTAACGAAGTCTTGAATAGCCTTCTTGTTCTCTATCTTCCAGCCAGAACCTCAGCAGCATAAGGACGGATAAGAATGTGATAGAGAGTCTAGGGTCAGGGGTTGTTTATATAGGGTTTAGGGAGCTGAACCTGGACAGGCAACAAGACCAGATACATCTGTCCCAAAAACAGGCTAGGTGACCAGGTCGACACCCAAGTCGACTTGGTCTGGGCGCGGGGGGGGGGGGGGGGGGGGGGGGGGGTCGACTGCCCAGTCGACCTGGTGCTGGCGGGATTTTTCCCGCCCAGTCTGTCTGGATTTTGAAATTCGAATTTTGAACTTGAATTCGAACTGTTTTGAACTTTGGAATTTTCTGAAACTTTGGAGAGCCATATCTTGGTCATACGGACTCCGATTTTCGTAAACTCGGACTCGTTTTCAAGCAGAATTTCGAGACGAACGTAATGGTGTAACCCGTTTCCCTTGATTCTTATTTTAAAATTTAATTCTGCCTTGATTTATAGTTATAACTCGTTATTAAAATACGGGTTGTTACATTCTCCACTCCTTAAAGGATTTCGTCCTTGAAATCTCTAAGTTAGGAAGAACGCATCCTACCATCCACATCCATCTACTCACAACATCATTCACGAGCAACCATTGTCCTTAAAAAGATTTCTAATGCTGTATGAACGTATGCAGTATGTGTGTGTATATGTACTTATCTAATGCAAAAGATCAGGCGGTTACTGATTCAGTAAACCTCCTTAATGCAAGATATGTTAGTGTAATGAGTCCAACATGTATGCAAATTCTTAACATAACTTAAAATTTCTACATGAGTGCACAAACATCATCCATATGCAACATCCACGTGATAGCATAACAAGTTCATCCATGTACAAGTATAAGCACCCATGCAAATGCAACATGGAAAGGTGTCTGAGCCGATCTAGTGCCTAATGTGTGTCATGCATCCACTAGAAATCACTTGCAAACACTTGCAACCTTTTGTAAACATCAACCATAACATGTTTCGAATACATGTTTACATCCAAAGAGGGTTCTAAGGTTCTCAAGACAAGATTAACAAAACAAACATAGGTAGCATGATACGAAAGGTTTACAAGCTCAAAGGGAAAAAGAGATCAAGAAAGTACCCTAAAAAAGAAATGGGTAAAGCGCGCGTATCTTCTCCTCGGTTTCCCAAGTTGCGTCTTCTTGGGCTTCACTCCACTGTACTTTGACTAGCTTGACTTCGCGATTCCTTAGCTTCTTGATCTCCGTCCCTAAGATACGTATAGGAACTCGCCTCAGCGTTGCTTCTTTCTCCACTTCTACGCCTTCGAGGATGCTTGGCTCAACCACCTCAGCTGATTCATGTAGGCACTTTCAGAGATGCGAGACGTGAAAGACATTGTGTACTCCGGCCAGCCTCTCAGGTAACTCTACCTTATAGGCCATCTGCCCAATCCGCTCAGTGATAGGGAACGGTCCTACGAATCTTGGTGCTAGCTTTCCAATTGCTCCAAAATGAACCACATTGCGCAAAGGAGAGACTTTTATGAAAACCATATCTCCGACTTCGAACTCTAGGTCTGCCCTTCTCTTGTCTGCATAAGATTTCTGTCTATCTTGGGCTGCTTTCATTCGTCTTTGTATCAACTCCACCTTCTCAGAAGTGTCTCGTATCATGTCGGGCCCAAGTATAAGTCTGTCAGTCGTCTCCCACCAACAAGTTGGTGACTTGCACGGTCTTCCATACAGGGCTTCGAACGGTGCCATCCCTATGCTAGCTTGGTAGCTATTATTATAAGAAAACTCCATGAGAGGGAGATGGTATTCCCAAGTACCACCAAAATCAAGAATGCATAGCCTCAAAAGATCCTCTAGTACTCTATTTACCCTTTCGGTCTGTCCATCCATCTGAGGGTGATAGGTTCTACTTAAATTAAGTTGCGTACCCATTGCTTCTTGCAGACTATTCCAAAACTGGCTAGTGAAAATTGGGTCACGGTCACTGACTATGCTAGAAGGAACCCCGTGAGATCGTACTATCTCTCGAAGGTAAATAGACGCTAGCCATGATGCAGTCCTTTTGCTTTTCACCGGAATGAAGTGAGCACTCTTCGTGAGTCTATCAACAACGACCCATATGCTAGTATTCCCCTTCCTCGACTGATCGTCGCTAATCTATGAATTAGAAAAGCGCGACATTTGTAATAAATTCTGCAAGCATACAGGTGTGTAGCATACAGGTCGAACACAGGGAGGCAAGTTAAATTTTAATATTTATATGTTTCGTGGGCGTGTTAGACGAACTTTGGAGGTTGATTTTGAAAATAAAACAAAACAAAATTAAAACTGTGATTTGATTCAGAACAGATCTAACTGAACCGACGATCAGATCACAATTTCAATGGAAAAGAAATAAAACTATGAATTAGATTTGAATCTAATCAAATCCAATTTGACCTAAGAAAATAATAAAAGCAGAAATTGAAATTGCAAAAATTGAAATAATAAACAAGAATTAAAATTAGGATTTCCGCTGAATCTAATCAGACGGTAAATCACTAATGCAAATAAGTGCAAAATACAACTAGTGTTCTACCGAATCTAATCGTATAGACAACACTAGTTGCTAAGAAAACAAAAAAATGCAGAAAATAAAAGAGAAAGAAGAACTTTTATTAGAACAATGGAATAAGAGATGAGATAGGATGGTGGCTACAATGCCATTACAAGGGTATATATAGGGTAGATAGCCAAACCCTAACCCTAACCCTAATGGTAAATGGGCCTGGTCATTACACCACTAATTAGTTTACAATGAGAAACATAAACGGGCCTTAGATAAACAAAGCAAATTTGGGCCTTTTCTCTTTTTCCTCTTGCTTCCTTGATATTTCTTCATTGATTTGTGATGTGCAAAGCCTTTTTATCACTCCTTTTCTTGTCCAACAGCAACTAGATGTGATATCTTCATCTACAATTCTTCAAAATGCAAATACACAGCAAATTGAACTCTATTTCTCTACATTTCTGGTTGCATGCGGGCTGGGTTGGACTATCTGTAAAAATAACAAAACAATACCCAAGTAATATTTATTTATATACAAAAGATAAGATATAAGAGGCATAAAATAAACACATTTCTATGTCAATCAAATACCCCCACACTTATCTTTTACTCGTCATCGAGTAAAACAAGAAATGAAAAACTAACTAGATAGGTCACACTTTCGTGGGAAACACGATTGCATTGAGCGCATGCAACAAGCCGTTAAACCTCTAGGTGTCCCTAGTAGGACGAGTGGTGTCTCGTGAGGGTTTTCAGCGGATACTACCCACAAAATCCAAATGCAGTATGCTATGATTCTAATGAAACTACATGAATGCAATGGACATATGCAAATAAAACGAAAGAAGAAAACACGACTTATTTCAGGAAGGTGGTACAACAAACTAAGTTAACAATTTCTAGTCAGTTGATTTTATTTTAGATACCTCAACTAGTCACAAATTTTTAATATTAATCAAGTTTTCAAATGTTAAATTCCAGTTTGGCCAGTTAGTTCGGTCGATAACATAGTGCAGCCATGAAATAAATTCTTAGTTTGCTTGGCACAGTTTGCAAAGTGGTATTCTAATTTTCTCATGTATGGCTAGTCAAATCAATAAGTTCAAGAAGTGTTTGGGTATCATCGCTTATTCTTTATTCTATAAAATTTTAAGATTTATGATTAAGTACATACACCTAACTAAAAAGACCAATGTTTACCACCCATGCACTGCCTCGCGGACTAACGGAGAGTGGGTAAAGAGCTTGGTGGATTGTGCAGGCCGACTTTGACTTTGTCAACAACGTGTCGGTAATCCTTAGGTGTCCAATCTCATAAAATGAGACCAAGATTTTCCAACGCTGACTTTGTCAACAACGTGTCGGATAGAGCTTGGCGGGTTTGCACACCAACGCTCAATATACAAGCAATGTTGGATACCCTTGGAATATTATTATTATTATTGAAAATATAAGCACAAAAGAGAGTTACGCGAATTCAACTTGACACAACTTAGTTTTAAAGATTTGAAAAGCCAATATAAGTATTTTAAGTCCTCCACTTATTTAAACAAAGTCTACAATATAGAAAAGATTTCATGGCCATCACCTAAGAATCTCCCTATGTACCGGTTACACTATTATCCCTCAAAATTAACTTTTCATTATATTTCCTATTCGATCTAAGTTGAGAGAGAAAAATACTATCAACTGGCTAAAAATTGTAAACTTATTTTGCTGTATCAATTGAAAATGAGTCGTATTTAAAAAAAAATTATGGTATGTTACTACAATCTAAAATGTATGATGGTCCTACATGGAAAGAAAGAAAAAAAAAATCAAAAGAATGCAATGCAGACTCCCCCCCCCCCCCACACTAGAATTATACAGTGTCCACACTGTGAACGTTTCCTAAATTTGAAAGATTGTACCCAAAGGTGAATGAGATGCAAAATTATTTGAAGAATGAAATGCAGTTTAGCTATATGTAGGAATGGATCATATGTACAATGATATATGTTTTTGCGGTGAACGCGATGCAAAGAATTCCACCAACTTTTTCCCCCACACTTGATTTTTTCCCTATGAGTCACATTCCCACTGTGTCTAGACATGTTTTCTAACAAGCAAGAATTTTTGAAAACCATCTCATCTTTAAACCTAGATTTATAGTTCAGGAGATAAATGTCTAGGGTCGTCCTAACATGAAGTTTTTCAACAAAACTAACATTCCAAAAATAGTTCATGTGTTCAACAAATTTGTTAGTGTAATTTTTCAAAAATTTGTGATCGTATGTAAATTCAGTGAAATTTGACATCTGAGTGGTGTTCAAGACTGTATGATCACATTTCTCATTTGACAAGGTATTTCCGATACTGACAATTTCAAGTTCGTTTGAAATTTTCTCAAAGTTAAACTTTTCGAACTCGTGACGTGAATCTATTTCTTCTTCATTTGGCAACTCATCCTCGTACAGTCCAAAGAATTCATGTTCTGTAAAATCCTTTTCCAAATTTGAATTGAAAAATTCAACATTTTTATTTTGTTCAATTTCTAGAATTTCAAGTTTCTCACAGTCTGAAAGAGGAAGATCAAAATCCAAGCTTAAATCTTTTTTCTGAAAAGAGCTGAAGTCCAAATCATTTGTTGAATTTTGAAAAACTTCATCAAGATGATTATTCTCAATTTCAAAAGTCGTTACTTGAAAATTTTCACCATCAGTAAGGAATTGATTATTTTCTGATTCATCGCTTGTTTGAATTTGATTTTGTTGCTCTTGTTGTTCTTTCAAAGATGTCAATAAACAAAGAAGTTCATCGGCCTTTTTATTTAGTCTTTCTTCCCTCTCTCTAAGAATGTTGAGACGATCGTTGATTTGAGAGCTCTCGTTTTGGATTTCTTGATTTTCAAAATTATAATCCACATCAATTTCACAATCAATATTATTTCCAATGTGGTAGTTGTTTGAATTTTCAGGAAACTGACAATGATATTGGAAATTATTTTGATCATAGAAATTTTGTTCATAACCAAAATTGTTAAAATTTGAGGGAAAATCGCAATTTTGATCTTGAAAATTTTGATGTGGATGTGGGTTGTAATCTTGAAAATTTTGGTCGATTTGAAAATCATTTTCAAAGTTATTTTCGAATTGGTTTACAACCCCATATTGATGTTGATCAAAGGTATGTTGCGATTCAAAACCGTTTTGATGTGGATGTGGCCCATAATCGAAGTTATTGAAATTTAAATTGAAATCGTCGTTTCGATTATTTCTGTGATTTTGAAAATGTTGATCAGTTGGAAAATTTTGAAAATTGTTGTCATTGGGCTCACGAAATTTTGGAAAATTTTGCCTTATGATTTGTAATTCATATTCATACTCTTCAAGAGGACGTCTACTCCGATTTTATCCCACGTTTCTCTCAAGGATTTTTTTGAATCATACATTTGAATAAAGTCAATGCAAAAGACAAAAATTATTCTCACTTCAAAATAATATAAAATACTCAGTTGTGCTCTATTAATTAACTGAATCAATTGGAAGGGGAAGAGGGTCTTATGGCCGTTCACGTATAGTATAAAACTAAGGGATACGACCAATGTTTTACGGGTAGTATGCAACCTCTTTTGCTAATAGTTCAATAAATTGAACTACTATATATCCGCGATCCAATTGTACGAGACAGTCAACTTCACAAAGCACCACTTTTCAATTATATTATTTTGAAGTATCTAATCAGATTTTATTATTGAGAAACGATGAGAGTGATGACAGTAGTTATGGAAATTTCAACTCACAACAATCAGACAGAATAATTGCAGAAATTAAAAAAAAAAAATATACATTCAAGCCACTGCCCCTGCAAAAAAAATTTTTTTTACAACAATTGTCGATATATATTTTTCTTTGTCGATATATATTTTTCTAGGCAATCCATCCACGAAATCCATCGAGATACTTTCCCACTTCCATTGCGGGACCTCCAAAGGATGTAATAGCCCACCAGGCTTCTTAGATTCGGCCTTCACTTGTTGGCACACCATGCACTTTGAGACGAACTCTGCCACGTCCTTTTTCATTCCGGCCCAAAAGAAAATGCGTTTCATATCTCTGTACATCTTATCCCCTCCGCGATGTATAGTCATCTTCGAGTGATGCGCCTCTTCGAAAACTTTATATACTAAGTCTCCCACTAGTGGAACACATAGCCTTCCATCGCGCCTTAGCCATCCTTTGTCATCAATGGCATACCTACCAAGGTGACTTGACGTCTCACCACTGATTAACTTGTCCATGATTTCGACTATCTATGGGTCTTCTTTCTGCGAAGTCCCTGCTTGATCTAGAAGCGTAGGTCTCAGCTCAAGAGATGCTAACGTACCAGTCAATGACTCAACAGCATGCGTAAAATCAAAGGTCGCTATAAATCTAGACTTTTTCTTTCAACAAATAAGGGGCTCAAAGTCAACCTTTTTCTACTTAGCGCATCCGCCACCACGTTACCCTTGCCAAGGGTATAAGTTATATCGAAGTCATATGAGGCCAAGAATTCCATCCACCGCTGCTGTCTCAGATTCAAATCTTTTTGCAAAAAGAGATACTTAAGCGATTTGTGGTCGGTGTACAGCTCGAATCTCTCCCCTAAGAGATAATGGCGCCAAGCTTTAAGTGCAAAAACAATCGCGGCTAACTCCAAGTCATGTGTGGGATAGTTCTTCTCATGAACTTTAAGTTGTCTACCCCCATAGCATATCACTCTTCCTTCTTGCATTAGGACAGCGCCTAATCCCGTGCCGCACGCATCTGTGTACACCGTAAACATTTTTCCTCCATCGGGTAATGCTAAAACTGGAGCTATGGTGAGGGCTCTCTTGAGTCTCTGGAAAGCAATCTCACATTCTATGTCCCATGCAAACGCTAGGTTTTTCTTCGTTAACTTAGTAAGAGGGGCTGAAATCTTAGCGAAGTCCTTAATGAACTTCCTATAAAAGCCCGCCAAACCGAGAAAGCTTCTCACCTCTGTTGCATTCTTAGGAATTTTCCAGTCTTGCACCGCAACTACCTTTGCGGGGTCCACGACTAAACCTTGCTTAGAAACTACATGCCCAAGAAACCGAACTTCCTCCCTCCAAAAATGGTATTTTGATAACTTAGCCTTTAACTGGTGTGCTCAAAGCGTATCCATGACTTCCTTGAGGTGTCTAGCATGCTCTTCTTCATCCTTTGAGAAGATTAGAATATCGTCCACAAAAACCACCACGAACTTGTTAAGGAACTCCCGAAACACCCTACTCATCAGGTCTACAAAGTACGGGTGCATTCGTTAACCTAAACGGCATGACGAGCCATTCGAAGAACCCATCTGGAGTCCTAAACGCAGTTTTGTCAATGCTATCCTCAGCCACTCTAAGTTGATGGAATCCTGTGGCTAGATCGAGTTGAGAGAAACCAGATGCTCCCACAAGCTGGTCAAAAAGATCATCGATTCTTGGTAGTGGGTGCCTATTCTTCTTCGTCAGCTTGTTTAACTCACGATAATCTACGCACAGACGAAGTGAACCATCCGCCTTAGTAGCGAATACCACCGGAGCACCCCATTCAGAAATGCTTCGCCTTATGAAATTTTTCTCGAGCAACTCCTTGACTTGTTTACTGAGCTCTCTTCTTTCTCGCCGGGCCATATGCCTAACGGGCAATGAAACAGGCTTGGCATTATCAACCGGATAAATTCGGAAGTCTATCTCGCGTTTAGGGGGTAACCCTTTCACCTCATCAAAGATATCTGGATATTCTCGGACTACTCTCACGGAGTGCAGATTGTCGACGGACGAGTCGAGAGATTCAAGATAACATAACATGACCGGACCCTTCGGGTTACAAGAAAGTTCAAGGGTATTACTAAGGCGTGTCATGAGCCTCACTACCCTTCGTTCACAATCAAGGATGGCTCCATAATTGGACAACCAATCCATGCCCAGAATTAAACCATATCCCATGAATCCGAGAACATAAGCATTACACGTGAATTCCACGCTTAAGGTGGAAATCCTCAAATCAACACAAATCATAGATAAATGGGCGGAGCCCCCAATCGGATTTGAAACACTAACGGGATCATCAACTAGACTAGTACTTAAGTGCAGATTTTCAACAATATCAGAAGAGATAAAAGTATGCGATGCGCCAGAGTCAAATAAGGTTCGAACAGGAAATTCAGAAATGTAAACAAGGCTTTCTACAGAAATATTACTACCTCGGTAAAGAGCTGGAGTGGTGTTGAGAGCCTGCAACTGCCCTCCAGAAGGTCCTGCTCGCTGTGTCTGCCCTAGCCCCTGTCCTTACTTCTTAGGGCAATCCTTACTGATGTGTCCAGTATCCCCGCAGTGAAAGCATTCACCCAACTTTCTTTTCTTCCTCTTACAGTCTTTAGCTATATGTCCCGTGATACCACAAAAGTTGCACTTCCTCGTCTCACGTGGCTTGTTAGCATTGTTGTTGTTGCCCTTGTTATTCTTGTTATTCTTGTTGCCTCCCTTCTTGAAGTCAACCTTCTTGTTCTGAGTCTCATTAGACTTAACCTCCTTTTTGTCACCCTTGTCTTCCTCATGAAGTAGGGCCATATTCACCAAGCTTTTAAAGGTCGCCCCCATGGGCACATGAGTCATGGCCATAGTGTGGAGTGGCTCGCTCAATCCTCGAGCAAATCGTAGAGCCGCCTTCTCAGCCGTGTTGACTAAGTCCAAACCGAGCAAGCTGATTAAACTTATTCACGTACTCCCTAACAGACATGTCCCCTTGCTTGAGTGCCAGGAACCTCTCCATCTGAAGGTTCGCTTCTGCTGACGATAAGAATTTAAGCCCAAACCTCTCTCTAAAGTCTGCCCAAGTCTCAATTGGTCTAGTAGCGTTGGTGACTTCTCACCAAAATGCAGCTTCCTCTTTCAACAACCATGCTACCAACTGAACTTTCCTATGATCCTCCATATCGAAGATAACGAACAGGTCTTCAGTCTCCTTTAACCAGTTTCGTGCCTCCGCGAAGGTCTCAGTTCCAAGGAAGCTCTTGCTGCCCATTCCTATAAAGTCTTTGCATATTTTGGCGAAGGCGGTGCCAGGAGGAGGAGGAACCGCGGCTACTGAAGGAGGAGGAGGAGGGATGTCTGTCGGGCCCGCATCGTTGGCCCTAGCTTCCAAGTACCTTCGGAACCATCCGGGTATGGGTACTCCCTCGGGAAGGTTAAGATCGGCCGTGCTGAAAAACGAAAAGAAAAAGATTCAAACGAGGAAACAAGGAAAGTGCTAATGGCTTTTGGGGAATAGCCTTTTCTTAAAAATAGAACTTTTCTTGAAAAACGCTTCTTTATAAATGGTTTTGAAAATAATTTTCAGAAATTTTTAAAAAATTTGCCCAGTTTGGTAACCTTCTGCTCTGATACCAGATGTAACACCCCACCTCTGCTAGGGTCACTCACAAAGGGAATGCACTAGTTTTGGAGGGGTATTATCTAGTAAACAGGCACAGAGATAACACAAGACAGAACATAAATTAAACAGAGTATATAAAGCAGCGGATATAAATTTAACCAAATCTCATTATGTGGAAAATAGAATCAAAACCTCTTACATCAAAATACCAAGTCATTATTTCATTACATCAAGTTCTAAAGAAGCAAAGTACTTAAAACAACATAAGTCCAATATTATTCCCCAAAAAGAGCATGAGTGTAGCCATAGCATAGTTCAAGACCAAACCGTACATGAGCTGTCAGAAAGCAAGCAAAGTCCAAGCTAAGTGCTAGAGTTTCCTCCCTGAGAACCTGGGGGGTGGGGGGAACGAAAGAAAGAGAGGTGGAAGAAAATGGGTCAGTCAAAAAGACTGGTAAGCCCTAGTGACTATAAGTATAAAAACTAATAAAGTTAACTGGACATGAGAAACTGAGATTAAACATAAAGATAATAACTGGACTGGCATGATAATAAAAGGTAACAAGACAAGAGTGGCATCGCATATACAAGTTTTACCGCACTAACTGTACTAGTGTCCAAATCCAGGTCAAGTATAAATCCAGAAATGATCCCTAAACCCAATAACATGAAATGACCCAATACGGGGTCCAACAGTCCATCCTAATCGATCGGCTTTACTCGTTGTGTGTCGGTGTTATACGGCCCAATTGCGGAATGTAGTCACATGTGCTAGGTCCACCATAGGGTGTATCAGGTCCTAGGGTGTCAACCACTGACACAAATCAAGCACGCACAATGTAGTACTACGGGTTCCCATGCCTACTTTTTCAGCTCCGGACTAAGTGCACGACCCTAGTCCGCCTAAACCTACACTGGCGCACCTTACTCAGCCGTTATTCTTGGTCGCTTACAATCAGCCCAGTAATCGTGCCCCACCCTGCCTAGTCCCCAGGGTATCATGATACTTCTAAGTGGGTTACTGCTGAAAGGGACCACGTGGCTAGGATTTCTAATGGCTTAAGTGTTGTCATTAAAAAGGTCATGACTTAACCCCTATCCAAACATGTATCAAATTGGTTAAGTGTATTCAAGTGGTCCATGACATAACCTTACCATGTGGCATTAATTTACTTAACGCACCCCAACCTCTCACATTAGACTTGGTTATGGTTACTGGATGTGCCGGGCGGGTCCGGGCAGCTTTACACCATAACCTAGTCTAACCTCGGGTTTAAAATGCTATATGACCAACTACCCACATTGGGTCCTATTATTTGCAACTACTGGATTTGCCGGGCGGTTCCGGGCAGATTTACGTTGCAAATTCAACCCAACCTCGAGTTGGCCACTTTCAAGTTATCTAATTGTCATGTCCCAAATTCATGTTTTCAAGCTTATTCTCATGTCAAGTTTTCATGTCATATTTTCATGTCATATCATGTCAATTCCATAGCCAATTTCAAGTTTGCCTAATCTACCCCAAAACGTATCCCCAACGTACGTGAATTCGCATTAATACAACATGTCAAAATAGGGATATAACACAAAAAGGATAGTCATAGGATGGCAAAGGTGTTCACAAGTTAAGCATGATGATTATAACATTACAGCATATGAAATAGGGTCTCAACATCAACTTGGCAAAATATGGTGATAGACATGGTAAAGGATTGACATAAGATAGTAACCCCAATAATAAATTCAACATCACAGGCATGTCAAGATAAAGGTCATAGGGGTTTTAGATTAAACATGAATATGTCCAAATCAAGTTCATACTAATATTCCACAAGTCAAAATTTAAGATGAATAGATCTAGGGTGTACAAAACTAGATCCAAAATAACAGATCTAAAAGGGATAGTCATAGATCAAAGATATACCATGGTAGATCCAACCTAGTTATCATGTTTAGGCATAATTTCAGTTTACATCGTGTTCATGTTAAATTTACAGTTTATATCTAAGAGTGACAAAGGGCTTACAAATCGTGGTCTAGAGAATGGGAAAGCAAAAGAGTAGAAGAAGAATCTCTAGCAAATCCCCAAATCAACGTAGCTCTAACGAAGTCTTGAATAGCCTCCTTGTTCTCTATCTTCCAGCCAGAACCTCAGCAACATAAGGCCGGATAAGAATGTGATAGAGAGTCTAGGGTCAGGGGTTGTTTATATAGGGTTTAGGGAGCGGAACCTGGACAGGCAACAAGACCAGATACATCTGTCCCAAAAACAGGCTAGGTGACCAAGTCGACGCCCAAGTCGACTGCCCAGTCGACTTGGTCTGGGGGGGGGGGGGTCGACTGCCCAGTCGACCTGGTGCTGGCGGGATTTTTCTCGCCCAGTCTATCTGGGTTTTGAAATTCGAATTTTGAACTTGAATTCGAACTGTTTTGAACTCTGGAATTTTCTGAAACTTTGGAGAGCCATATCTTGGTTATACGGACTCCGATTTTCGTAAACTCAGACTCGTTTTCAAGCAGAATTTCGAGACGAACGTAATGGCGTAATCCATTTCCCTTGATTCTTATTTTAAAATTTAATTCTGCCTTGATTTATAGTTATAACATGTTATTAAAATACGGGTTGTTACAACAACCAAACTTCACAACACATCAAACAAGAATACAAGTCGTCCATGGTCTGTGGATGACGAGTGTCGGGTGCTGCTAAGCACTGTCTGCATCCTAGTATATATTTTTAACTAGAAAACAAGATTTAAAGTGAGAACTTCTCACCAAGAGCTAAACCAAATGCCACAACTCTTCAAATGTAGGAAATCTTCGTCGTGCTCACCTTTTGTCACTTTCGTCGTCCGTGTCCACTACGTATATAAAAATCGCATTTTTATGTTATTGTTATGTATATAAAAATCACATTTTTACACTGCTACTATACAGATAAAAAATTTATTTTTATACCGCTACTATATAGATAAAAATTCTATTTTTATATCGCTACTATATAGATAAAAATTCTATTTTTATACTGATGTTCATATAATAAAATCATATTTTTCTCTCACGCCATTCTCTATATAAAAATCACATTTTTATATTATCACTCCATGTATAAAAATTATATTTTTATATCGCTCTTTTCATAATAAAAATCGTATTTTTATTACATCACTTCATGTATAAAAATCATATTTTTCAATACAAAGAAATTATATTTTCTCCCCACAATGCTTCATATATATAAAAATCTCACCTTTGTATTCATAAAAATATAATTTTTATATATGAAACAATAAATTAGAAAGATCATATTTTTATATATGAAACATTAGCCCAGACACAGGTAAGCCCTTGGAGCGACAGAGCCGGTCCACCAATGTGGATTAAAATGCCTGAACACTGCGTTTCCCCACCCTTTGGGGCATAAATGAGCCAAATGACTCCATCGGCTCCACATAGTCACCGATATATCCGAGGCGCCTCGCAACAGCAACAACCACACAGGTGAAAATAATATAAATGTCAGGGCTGGTAGGTCACTGACACCACCCTAGCTAGAAGGAAACACATGCCCTCCCTGAGGTTCTAAGGCTCGGGCTATAGAGTCTCGAATCGGTAGAGGACGATCCCTGACCTCGGTTCACAGATGTAAATCCAATTTCCAAATACGTGACTTTGCGGTTTTGATTGTAGAGCCTAGTATGGCGACATGATATATGGTACCCATGTCGTCTATGATTGAAATTATTTTGACACTATACACTTATAATAGTATCGAATGATTTGTTTTTAACGTACCAAGCATGTTTGGTTATTATAAGGGCAAACCCTATCCTCTGGCTTGTGTTGCATTGTGTGATGGGACCTGAGTCATATAATAGCTTTAAATAACTGTTTTAGTTCTCACACCAGTCACATGACTGACCTGGAGTTTATTGTTTTAACCTAAACTCTAGGTGCCCTTATTTTGACATGGGCAGCTAGTAGTTTTGGTTTTGCAGATTTATATTCACAGGAACCTGGTTTACATCTGGAATGATATCCGGAAAGCTCTGTATCCGTATATCTCTTTCAGTTGTGTTTTGTATTACTTTTCCGCTGCGATGTATTTAAATGTAATTTAAATCTCTGATATTTTATTATCTATATTATTTACTCATACTCTGTATATTCTTGTATTTTGATGTTATTGTTGTAATAAACAATGAAATGTTCTTCTGTTTGCGTCCCGATGTGGCTTGTTCTCAAAGAAATTCGTTCTTTCCTAACCGAGGAAGTTACTGGTTTTCACAGTTTCCTTTCGAAGTCAATGGTCGAGATTCGCGAACTGCCACAGCGTGGCGTGTTTTAAGCTCTGATACCACGTTTGTGACAACCCCAAACCCCGTACGAAGGTGGCAAGGGTAATCTTTGGAATATAACACATAAACAAATAATAATGGAATAGAAATAAATAAATACACCAGATAATGTACAATAGAATACACTGGATAAACATAATCATCAGAGTTACATAGTATACAGGATCATCCTTAGTGCAAATACAATTCAGCTATACATAAATGTTTACAGTGGAAAACAAACATAATATGTACAATAGGAGCTGAACAGCATAAAAAGAGATAAATGATAGAATCCATCTTCAGCTCCAGCTATCCAGAAAGAGCCTGCTAAAACTTGAATACAAGGCTGCCCATGGAGAAAGAGGGGCACCCGAGTTTGCAAGTGAAACAAGCTACGAGTCAGTCATGGGACTGGTATGAGAAATCTACTTAACACATTTTATAATATGGCCAATCACAGGACCATGTCACTTTCGCGGAACGGGTTTACTCCATTGGATTGCCAGTGAAAGTAAATCTTTTAAACATCGCAATGCTTTTTATAAAAATGAAGCCATTATAAGACTCAGTTGCCATCACACAATGCAACACAAACCGAAGGATAGAGTTTTACCTTATAATGGCCAAAATATGCTTGATACGAATAAAACAAAAGCATTTGATATTATTACTAGTGTTTATATGTTTCTAAAACTATTTCAATCATAAGTATCAATCATAGACGGCATGGGTACCATATATCATGTCGCCATATATATATATATATATATATATATATATATATATATATATATATATATACAATCAAAACCTCACGATGTCGTATTTGGAAATTGGATTTCCGTCATGAACTAAGGCAAAAGATAGTCCTTACCGAATTCGAGACTGTCTAGCCCAAGCCTCCGGACCCAGACTCAGGTGGGACTTTGGATCGTCAGGGCCGGTCCACCGATGTGGATTAAAGTGCCTGAACAATGCGTTTCCCCGCCCATTGGGGTGTAAATGAGTCCTATTACTCCATCGGCTTCACATAGTCACTGATATATCCGAGGCGCCTCGCAACAGCAACAACCACACAGGTGAAAATAATATAAATGTCAAGGCTGGTAGGTCACTAACACCACCCTAGCTAGAAAGAAACACATGTCCTCCCTGAGGTCCTCTCCCATTTCTGGTTCATACCAGGGTGTGAGGCTCGCGAATCAATGTTATACACAAAGCCATGCCACACAGGTCGCGCTTTGATCATCAACCACAAGACTTTGCTTTTCAACAGAAGCCTTGATCATCTGCCACTTAGGCATGCCACATAGGCAATTCACTCCATGCGACTGATTTCTATCGATATATAACCTTTGAGCTCATACGTCTCAGAGAAGGGCGTTAAGCAAGAGAATAAATTCTCCGCCGCCAAACATATATATATATATATTTAATAGAGATCAATCAACACAGAACAAAATCCAATGTCAGACACATAGTCCATTTACAAGTTCATTTTGGGTCTGAACGAAACCAGAGGCACTGAATACCTCGCATATCCGTACAATCAACAAGTACGTCCGGACGGCTACTACTTCAGCCCCTTCAAGATAGCTACTCCTATCATGAGCATCAGTAGCACCCCTCCATTCGACGTGAAGATCATCGGTCTTGCACCGTCTTAATATCTTCGACTTTCAATCGTTGATCAATTATTTGAAATGAGAATCAACTCGGCCTTTTCAAATAATTCACGTATATTTAGAATTTCAAATCAATTCATCTCAATGGTTAAATTATTCGATATCACTAATTCTGTTCTTTAGTGTAATTTTCACGCCAGACACTTTCAACCATCAAATGTCACATAAACTGAGCAAATTCAGTTTATTTCCATTCCATATCGTTTATAATATTTTATCACGACTTATTGCTAGTTTTATTTATTTAAAAATAGCCAATTCACTCAAACGACGCTTCAGGCCATAACACGACAATGGCGCTGTTTTTCTTTAGAATTGATTTACACATATCTGAAAATCTAACCGTTGAATCTTCACAAATTTTGCATCATTAGAAAGATCTTTTCAAAACGAATCCAACGGTTTCAATTTTGGGGAAATCCGATGGTCGGATCTCCGGCACTAATTGTTTGAAGTTACGATTTCAAAATACGAACTGAAGCGTCATTATTCGATTTAATTTAATTATATATATATATATATAATCGATTCTGGCGCTGTTTTTCTCCAGATTTGAATAAAACATTCCAGACAATCCAACCATTGGATATTCACAAAGTGGGTGTCGTCGGAAAGATATTTCCAAAGCGAACCCAACGGTTTTGGTTTCGGGAAAATTCGATGGTCGGATCCCCCGCACTAATCATTTGAAATCACGGTTTCAAAATACGAACGGCAGCTTCGTTATTCGATTTATTTTAGATATATATATATAATTCATTCTTTGATTTCATAACTATATTCACTTCATATATTTGATAAAAATGATATTTTTATCCAACAGATATTTATTTCAACACATCACTATTTTTAGCACTTTATATTCACAATAAAAATATAGATTTTATTGTTCAATCTATATATTCAACACATGAATGTTTTCAACTTCATACACACGATAAAAATATGATTTTTATCATTCTAGTCCTTTACTCAACACATGAATATTTTCTATAGTTTATATATATAATAAAAATGTGATTTTTATTGTAAAACAATTTATTTCAAAACACGATTATTTTATATAGTTCATATATGAGGTCAAATG
Source organism: Allium sativum (assembly GCA_030737875.1). Lineage (NCBI taxonomy): Eukaryota > Viridiplantae > Streptophyta > Magnoliopsida > Asparagales > Amaryllidaceae > Allium > Allium sativum. The sequence goes on along the minus strand of CM060909.1, from coordinate 20,433,258 downwards.
TTATTTTTATCTTTCAAAGAATTTATTCAACACATGAACTTCATTCAACACATGAATTTCTACTCAACACATGAATTCCTATCCAACACATGAGTATAGTTTCAACGCATGAAAACAATTCTGACACATGAATATTATTAAAAATTTCGGCAGCATAATGACAGGGTAGTTAAAACCGGCACCGTCCCTAGTATGGCTCCTCGCTCTACCTTAAAGCCTCGCAGCTTTTGACAATGGGGATTTTCAATATCTAGTTCGTACGCAGACGAATTTTCCCATATACTAATCCTATTGGGATTTCAACCACAATCAATCATTTCAAATCAACCATTCATGATATTCACCAAATTTCACATCAACTAATAATCCAAACAATATCACAACCAATGTATATCGTCCATGGTCTGTGGACGAGGGGAGTGTGTATATATATATATATATATATATATATAGATATACGTATATAATTATATTTCAATTTCATTTCAATATCATTTCAATTTATCGCAACGCATATATTATTTTTACAATGCATGTATAACTTATACATCGAACATACAACTTATACAACGCTTATACATGAGGTGTACAATGCTTATATAACTCATACATCGACTATATAATTTATACATCGTTGTTTTCCATATCGTTTATAATTTAGAAATCTCACATTGGGTTCCACTCCACCAAAAATTGTAGAAGGCTCAGAAAAATATGCGGTCTCTTCTAGAATGTAGAAGACATCCACACGGTCCCGATGTCTTTTGTTTCACTGAATTTCGACCACAAACGAAAAAGATATGATTTTTATTGTGAAATCATAAACTGTAGCACTTTAAAGTGATATAATCAGTTGAAATTATATTTGGCAGTTACCTTTCTGTTTTCTTCAAAACTAGGTCACGATTTTTTACAAAATCCGTAGCACGATAGGAAGATCCGACCAGACCACGCGCTCCGGGTTTGAAGCACGCGCCCAATGAGGTAGGTGCGGTGGCGTACGGTGCCACGGTGGAGGAGGAATTGCGGTCGACGCGAGGTGACTTGACAGGCTCGATTCGAGCTAAATATTGCACGAGGGAAGGCGATTCTGATATGGATGTGGAGAGGAGATCGAGCTCTTCAAAAAACCCAACTGGGCCAGGGGCTATCGACGATCGTGGTGGCTGGAAAGTGGAAGGGAAGCGGTGAACTCTTTTCCGTCGTCGCCCTGGACATTATCGAAGAGAAAGAAAAATGTTTTTCCTTTTTTAATTTAAAAAAAATATGATTGGTCCTTGATTTTATAATTTCAAAAATACCCCTTATTCCATACGAACTCCAATCCAAACCCAACGACTGTCGTCCCTAGCTAAATAACCCCAATCCGAACACAATGGGATATGTTTCGTAGGCCCATTCGACTGTTTCAGTCAGTTTTCCTTCAAATTAAAATATAAAACATTCAATATTTGATTTGAACGTACATTTCAATTTGTCGGGGTCACATACTGATCCCAAAATTTCCAGAAAAATAAATCTAGCTATGTTTTGACGATACAGTCCCAACAAAACTAGTTTCGTCGAATTCTGAGACTGTTTGAAAAATGGCCATTTTCTGGTCGATCCAATTTAACAGAAATTGACCGAACACATTTTCCTTCGCCACGCTCACATATTAACTTCAAAAATTATGGAATCTGAAACCTACCAATAATTTGACATCCCAGATCCAGCAAAAGTGGTTTCGTCGAATTCTGAGGTCGTTTGCAAAATGTCTATTTTCAAGGGCGATATATTCTCTATAGCAACCTTTCTGAAAATTCATTTGGCCATAACTTTTGATTCCCTCTATGAAACTTCTATTTTTCAGATTTTTAGAAAGATATTCACTAACATATTTAAATATTTTGGGTTTCACTAAAATCCGTTTTATTTTGCACCCGGTACAGTCAGTCAAAGTTCGAATTCAAATTTTGAAACTACCGCGCCGTTTCAGGCCATGTTTATAATTTTAAATAATTATATTTATTTTCAAACATCGATTCAAACCTGTTTTCCGTCGTTATTATTTAAAATAATTTATTTTAAACATCTAAAATCCACTAAAATAGCCAAATTAAAATTTTTAAACTGTCTCAGATTTTCCGGGTTGTTACATGCCGTCTGCCACTATCTCCACTAGGCTTACCCATTACCTCCATTCGATCGGCTCCCTAACTCGTAGATACCCGTGCTGGCCCCATAGTGGGGTGTATCACTCCCCAAAGTGGCAACCCGATACTACCAAAAATGCACGGCTTATATCTACACGATGCAACAACATCTTACCTACCAGCCCGGGCCCACACACGCATATGAACTCGTTGGACTTGCGTTGCCACCGCTGACCCGTTTTGACCTCTTACAATCAAATCCAGTATGCGTGTCCCGTCCTCGACTTGGGTCGAGCCCACAAAGATACTTAATGGGTTACTGGTTTGAAAAAGGCCCTCATGCATGACACAAGCTTTCCACCTATGCTTGGTCCCCTCTAAGGTTTTTCCCCACTTAGCCCCATTCTTATTCATGCCTTTTTACATGTTTCAATCTTGGTTAAGCGCATCTAATCGTATTTAAAATGCCACCCAAGGCACCCATAAATTCCACATGCCACCCAAGGCACCCACTTAACCCCCTCATGTCCCACTACATGTTTATCTGGTTAAGTGTTTCTTAATTCATTAAGACCATAACCTTGTAAAGACCACCCACATTAGACTGGAATTTGTGGCAGCTGGATTTGTCGGGCGGGTCCGGGCAGTCTTACACCCCAAACGAGCCTAACCTCGTGTCTTTACAATTGTTACGCATTTAATTCTTGCCCTTGACGTCTCACATTAGATTGGCACTTGTGGCAGCTGGATTTGCCGGGCGGGTCCGGGCAGTCTTACACCACAAAAGAGTATAACCTCGTGTCTTAGGCGATTAATTACACATAATTAATTATCCCTAATTTCAATTAATTTCCCTATTCAAATTGTCAATCAATTCCAAATATACTTATGTCCATAATTGACTCAATTATGTCCATAAATGTCGTTCTTCCAATTAACGTATTAAATTAGAATAAATTAATTATATGCCTTTTTAAGGCATTTATGCCAGTTCCCAATATTAAATCTTTTAATATTATCCCATTGCCCCACGTTGTACGTTTGTTCGTTTAACGTTAAATATACGTTAGAATCGAATAGTCTAACTTTTGGAATAAAGAGAAAACATCACATCATGCATAGAATAAAAACTAGATCTAAACATAAGGGGTGAACTTGCATGTGTGAATAAGGTTTTTCATCTAAAGCTTGCATAGGCCAAAGTCACAGACTTGCATAAACTATGGATGTCATAGATCTAATCATAAGGTGTAAATTTGCATAGGCAATAGTTACAAACTTACATTACATGATTCATACTCCAACATATATATACTTGCATATGTGATTTATGCGACATAAACCATGATGTAAACTTGCATCTAACTCACACATGTCATAGCCTAAATTTTAGATCCAATTTACACATAAAATAGATGTCATGAAACATGTAAGGTTGTATATGATTCTCACTCACTTGCATATGATTCATATCAAAATTAACATCTAAACTTGCATACATACATATGATTTAACATATGAATTAGTTCCTCAAACATAACCAAACTTAGCATACGAAGTATCGTTATGAATTAATTGTACATAAACCAACAATTAACATAGATTTACAACATAGATAATAACATCATAGATTTACGACATAGATAATAACATCATAGGTTTACAACATAGATAATAACATAACGGTTAATGATTCACAACATAACCATATAATCCAAATCATATCTCAACCCAATTAAATTATTAATTATCTTATTAAAGAAATCGAACTCACAACTCAAAGAAGGTCTTGAGTTCTGGAATCTGAGTTCTGAAATTGATTTAGCTCGCCTTTGTAGTAGATTCGTTATTGTTTAGATTAGAGTTGAATAGAATTGAGTTGATTAGCTTCGTTTTCCCTCTTGTTGGTGGCAGCTACTCTAGGTTACAAGATGACAGCATGACAGCCATGATTCCAATTATTTTATTTGATTCTAGGGTTTGAGTCTACACATGTTTATATAGAATTTCAATTTAATTATAGCCATCGGATGATCTTAGGGTTAGTCAAAACCATTCAGTCGGGATAGGGTGACACCTCAGCCCTAATGACTCAGCAAGGAGTCCGAAAGGACTCAGCAATGAGTCACAATATGGATCAGATTACACCAGAAAGCTGTGCAGGCTTCCTGCTCGGCCTGGGCGCACTTTGCAGGTGCGCCAGTGCAATTTTTGTACTGGCGCACTTCCCAATTGCGCCCGTGCATCTATATTTTTTTCTTCTGGATTTTCCGCCTAACTTCGTTCGTCCATATCTCCTTCATCCGTTATCCGTTTTACGCAAACTCGGACACTATCTCAACCAGAATTCCGAGACGAACACAATGGCGCAACCCGTTTCCCTTAATTCTCACATCTGAGATTACTTATTCTTGAATTTATTTAATTCGATTATTCAAAAATTTGGGGTGTTACATTCACCCCTACTTAAAGGATTTCTTCCTCGAAATCTCCAAGTTAAGGAGAATGCATATCCTAACATCCAATCATCCATCTACTCAACCATCAAACATAGGAATCCATTGTCCTTATAAAATTTCTAATGCTGTATGAACATATGCAAGAAGTGTGTGTATATGTTCCTTATCGAATGCAAAATCAGGCGGTCTACTGATTCAGTTGACCTCCTTGATGCAAATCATGATAGTGCCATGTGTCCATTATGTTTGCGAAAGGATCCTGTCGATACATATTATTTCTACATGTGTGCACAACCATTCATCAAAATGCAGCATCCATACGATAGCACAACCATTATACATCTATTAACTTAAATATTCACACACATTTCTATGCAACATGAAGGTGATTGAGCCGATCTAGTGCCTAAAGTGTGTGTATATGCATCCACAAGCAACCACTAGCAAACACTTGCATCCACATGTATCCATCATACATAACATGTCACAAACACATGTTTCAACCATAAGACTACATTATCTAAAGGTAAAAGATACTAGCGAGAGGACATACTAAAGATAAAACGAGTACAAGGTAAGCGATAAAGGAGAAATTAAAAGACATACCCTCGAAAAGAAAAGGGTACAATGAACGCATCTTCTCTTCCGTCTCCCAAGTTGCGTCGCTCTTATCATCTCCCCATTGCACTTTCACTAGCTTGACCTCTCTATTCCTCAACTTCTTAATCTCCGACCCAAGAATGCATGTAGGAGCTCGTCGAATCGTCGCATCACGCTTTATCTCCACCTCTCTAAGCAAGCTCGGCTCTAACACTTCCGCGGTCTCGTGCAAGCATTTCCTCAAATGTGATACGTGGAATACGTCATGTACACCACTAAGTCTCTAGGGCAACTCCACTCTATATGCCATCTGTCCAATCCTCTCCTTAATAGGAAACGGCCCTACGAACCTTGGTGCTAACTTCCCAACGGACCCAAAGCGAACAACATTCCGTAATGGAGACACCTTGATAAAGACCATGTCCCCAATATCAAACTCAAGATCTGTCCTCCTCTTGTCCGCATAAAATTTCTGCCCATCTTGTGCCGTCTTCATCCTCCTTCGAATCAAATCGATATTTTCTGAAGTCTCTCTAATCATATCGGGCCCAAGCAAGATCTTATCCGTAGATTCCCACCAACATGTAGGCGAATGACACGGCCGTCCATAAAGAGCCTCGAAAGGTGCCATGCCAATGCTAGACTGAAAGCTATTATTATATGTGAAATCTACCAAAGGAAGATGCTCCTTCCATGTACCTCCGAAGTCTAAAACACATAGCCTCAAAAGGTCCTCTAGAATACGATTCACCCTCTCGGTTTGGCCGTTTGTATGAGGATGATATGCGGTGCTCAAACATAATTGAGTCCCTACCATCTCTTGCAAGCTCTTTCAAAACTCGCTAGTAAAGATAGGATCGTGATCGCTCACTATGCTAGAAGGAACATCGTGCAAACGAACTATCTCTCGAATCTATACGGAGGCTAACCATGGAGCAGTCCTCTTACTCTTCACTGGAATGAAATGGGCGCTCTTAGTAAGTCTGTCTACCACGACCCAAATCCCCGTATTAACCTTCCTCGATCTCGGTAACCCATCAACAAAGTCCATCGAGACACTCTCCCACTTCCATTGTGGGACTTCCAATGGGTGAAGCAACCCACCGGGCTTCTTTTGCTCTGCTTTTACTTGTTGGCACACCAAGCATCTAGCGACAAACTCGGCCACATCCTTCTTCATACTGGCCCAAAAGTAAACTCGTCTCATGTCCATGTACATCTCGTCCCCGCTGGGATGAATGGTCATCTTCGAACGATGTGCATCATCAAGAATGGTCTTCCTCAAGTTCTCGTCTCATGGTACACAAAGTCTATCGTCCCTACGTAACCAACCCTTATCATCTAGGGTATACCTACTGAGATGTCTCGATGACTCCCCCCTTATGAGCTTCTCTACCAACTCAACCAACTGTGGATTATCTCACTGTGCCTCACCAATCCGTCCCAAAAGCGTAGGTCTGACCTCTACAGATGCTAGCAAACCGGGTACAAAGTCAATGGAAGGTCTAAAGTCAAACATAGAAATTAACTCTAAGCTTCGCCGCTCAACAAAAAACGGACTCAAGGAAAACCTTTTCCTACTTAAGGCGTCTTCCACCACGTTACCCTTGCCAGGGGTATATGCTATCTCGAAATCATAGGACACTAAGAATTCCATCCACCTTTGCTGCCTTAAGTTCAAGTCCTTCTGAGAGAACAAGTATTTTAGCGATTTGTGGTCAGTGAACAATTCGAATTTCTCGCCAAGAAGATAATGGCGCCAAGACTTAAGCACAAAAACAATAGCTGCCAACTCTAGGTCATGCGTAGGGTAATTTCTCTCATGCACTCTCAACTGCCTTCCTACATAGGCTATTACCCTTCCCTCTTGCATTAAGACTGCGCCTGGTCCTGTCCTACAAGCATCTGTATAAACGGTAAATGGCTTACTCCCATCTGGCAACACTAAGACTGGGGCTGTAGTCAAAGCTCTCTTTAAACGTTGGAATGCATCATCACAATCTACGTCCCACGTGAAAACTAGGTTCTTCTTCGTCAAGCGTGTCAATGGGGCTGATATCTTTGCGAAGTCCTTGATAAACTTCCTATAGTAGCCGACCAACCCCAAGAAACTCCTCACCTCGGTAGCATTTTTAGGGACCTTCCAATCTCGGATGGCCACCACCTTCGCGGGATCCACGGCTATCCCTTCTTTGGAAACCACGTGCCCTAAGGATCGCACTTCCTTCCTCCAAAAGTGACATTTAGAAAATTTAGCTTTAAGGTTATGCACTCGAAGGGTCTCCAACATTTCCCTATTTTGTAGGGCATGCTCTTCCTCGCTCTTAGAAAAGACCGAGATGTTATCCACAAAGACCACCACGAATTTATTAAGGTACTCCATAAGCACCCTACTCATCAAGTCAACAAAGTACGCGGGGGCGTTTGTCAAACCGTAGGGCATCACAAGACATTCATAGAAACCGTCCGGAGTCCTAAAGGCAGTCTTGTCTATGTTATCCTCAACCACTCTCAACTGATGAAATCAGTGGCTAAGTCCAACTGCGAAAACACTGAGGCGCCAACTAACTGATCGAAGAGATCATCAATCCTCGGTAGTGGGTGCCTATTCTTCTTAGTAAGCTTATTAAGTTCTCTATAGTCCACACAAAGTCTAAGGGACCCATCCGCCTTCGTGGCAAATACTACCGGAGCAGCCCACTCCGATATACTACGTCTTATGAACCTTTTCTCAAGCAACTCCCCTACTTTCTTATTAAGCTCCCTCCTCTCACGAGGAGCCATGTGGCGCACTGGCAGAGATACTGGTTTTGCATTGTCTACAAGATAAATACGAAAGTCTATCTCACGTTTTGGGGGTAGACCCCTCACCTCATCGAAGACATCAACATATTCACGGACTACACGAACAGAATGTAAATCATCATTGGATGCGTCAAGTGACTCAAGATAACTAAGCATCACCGATCCTCTAGGGTCACAAGAAATATCAAGGGTCTTTCCACTACAAGTCAACAATTTTACTATCCTTCGTTCACAATCTAGGATGGCATCATATCTGGCTAGCCAATCCATCCCTAGAATCAACCCGTAGCCCATGAAACCAAGCACAAAAGCATTACATTCAAAACCAACGCCTAAGATAGACAATCTCAAATCCCTACAAACCATGGATAAATGAGCCGACCCACCAATAGGATTTGAGACTACAATGGGATCCACAACAAGACTAGTATTTAGGTGTAGTGTTTCAACTAATGATGTAGAGATAAATGAATGTGATGCTCCATAATCGAATAAAGTACGGACATGATGATCAAACAGAAAAACTAAACTCTCAACGGAAATGTTTCTACCTCGTTCTTGCAGCGGTGGGACCGCGAGAGCCTGGACCTGCTCCCTTGCCTACCCTGGTACCACGAGAGCCTGAAGCTGCCCTCTAGAAGTTCTTTTCCCTTGCCCATGTTTCCTTGGGCAGTCCTTAACTAGATGACCTGCCTCTCCATAGTGGAAATAGCCAGTCTTCTTCTTTTTCCTACAGTCTTTACTCAGATGGCCTGGTGTCCCACAATTAAAGCACTTCTTCTTTCCTTTGCCATTATTGTTCTTCCCGCATTTCTTGTTTTGTTGTTGTTGCTGCGGTTTATTTTGATCCCCTTTCTTCTCGGGCGCCTTATTAGCATTGGCGCCCTTCTCCTCTTCATGCATAAGTGCCATGTCAACTAGTCTCTCAAAGGTAGCCCCCATAGGGATGTAGGTCATAGCTAACCCATGTAGCGGCTCATTCAAACCCTTATCAAATCTCAGGGCCTTCTTTTCAGGTTTATTCACCAAGTCCAAGCCAAATCTCGCCAACTGATTGAACTTGTTGGCGTAATTTTTTACTGACAGATTCCCTTGCTTTAATGCCAAAAACCTTTCCATGTATAGATTCTCTTCAACCTGTGAGAGAAACTTTGCCTCAAACCTACGCCTGAAATCCGGCTATGTACCAACTAAACGCTCTCCATTAGTGACCTCCCACCAAAACGAAGCTTTGTCCTTCATCAACCAAGCAGCCAATTGGATCTTCTTACAATCCTCCAAATCGAAAATGCCAAACAGATCCTCCACTTCTTTCAACCAATTTCTAGCTTCAATGAACGTTTCAGATCCACTAAAAGATTTTCCACCCATGGAACATAAGTCTTTACATATCTTGGAGAAAGTATCTCCACACGGAGGAATGACTGGAGGTGGGGGAGGAGGAGGAGGAAAGTTGTCCGGATCCGCGGCAGTGGCCCTAGCCTCGAGATACTGGCGAAACCAACCGGGTACATGAACACCCTCTGGTATCTCAGATGCTCCAGACATGCTGAAAAGAAAAAGAAAGAGTTTTAAAACAAGGGAAGCGAAAGAGAGATGTATGGCTTGCTGGGATTATGCTCTTTAAAGTTAACTTTCCTTGAAAATAGCTTCTTTAAAACTAGTTTTCGAAAATACTTTTCTAAGAAAATAATACTTTTGAAAATACTTTTCAAAACTTTTTATCTGTTCTTGTAACCATAGCTCTGATACCACGTGTAATACCCCATGTCCATTAATGTCACACATAAAGGGAATGCATCAATGTCCATGAAGCGTTATTGTTGTATAGAACAGATAAATTACAAGAATAAATGAATAAAACAACACAGCGGAAGTTAAAACTTATTTTATAGCATCATAACTCAAAACGAGTTTACATAAGTAGTCTCCAAAACCATTACAACAGGATCACTAGTCTTTTCCAAAAACTTCAAAGTACATAAAGAAGAAAATACTTAAATAACATAAATGCATAAATCCCCACTGAGCATAAGCAAAGCCATAAAAATGAGAGAGTCCCAAGCGATACATCTACTCTCTTCAAGCAGCTGAAAGAAATCGGCATTAAGCTGTAGTATTCCCTCCTTGCAAACATGAGGGGGAGGGGAGGAAGAAAAGAGGTGGAAAGAAAAGGGGGTCAGATATAAAGTCTGGCGTGTGCGATAACTTTAACAATATAATTATCAAAATAACTAGGATAAGGCATAAGCTAGAAAATAAGGAAATGACTGTGAACATATGGGTATGACAGAACAAAACGAGGAAATAAGATGAACCAAGATAACGTTAAAGGCGCCCCTAATCACTATAAGATAATTACTATACTGCACCACTACTGGTCACCCTAAAGGTTGGTCCCGCCTACAGAACTTAATACTACTAATGGTAGTTTCGTGTACCCCTAGCTACCTCCATAGGTGTCGTCTGCCCCTATCTCCATTAGGCATACCCACTACCTCCATTCGATCGGCTCCCTAACTCATAGATACCCGTGCTGGCCCCACAGTGGGGTGTATCACTCCCCAATGTGGCAACCCGATACTACCAAAAATGCACGGCTTATATCTACACGATGCAACAACGTCTTACCTACCAGCCCGGGCCCACACACGCATATGAACCCGTTGGACTTGCGTTGCCATTGCTGACCCGTTTTGACCTCTTACAATTAAATCCAGTACGCATGTCCCGTCCTCGACTTGGGTCGAGCCCACAAAGATACTTAATGGGTTACTTGTTTGAAAAGTTCCCTCGTGCATGATAGAAGCTTTCCACCTATGCTTGTTCCCCTCTAAGGTTTTTCCCTACTTAACCCCATTCTTAATCATGTCTTTTTACATGTTTCAATCTTGGTTAAGTGCATCTAATCGTATTTCAAATGCCACCCAAGGCACCCACTAAATTCCACATGCCACTCAAGGTACCCACTTAACCCCCTCATGTCCTACTACATGTTTATCTGGTTAAGTGTTTCTTAATTCATTAAGATCATAACCTTGTAAAGACCTCCCACATTAGACTGGCATTTGTGGCAGCTGGATTTGTCGGGCGGGTCCGGGCAATCTTACACCACAAACGAGCCTAACCTCGTGTCTTTACAATTGCTACGCATTTAATTCATGCCCTTGACCTCTGACATTAGACTGGCATTTGTGGCAATTGGATTTGTCGGGCGGGTCTGGGCTGTCTTACACCACAAAAGAGTCTAACACATAATTAATTATCTCCAATTTGAATTTATTTCTCTATTCAAATTGTCAATCAATTCCAAATATACTTATGTCCATAATTGACTCAATTATGGACATAAATGCCATTCTTCCAGTTGATATCTTAAATTAGAATAAATTAATTATATGCCTTTTTAAGGCATTAATGCCAATTCCTAATATTAAATCTTTTAATATTATCCCATTGCCCCACGTTGTACGTTTGTTCGTTTAACGTGAAATATACGTTAGAATCGAATAGTCTAACTTATGGAATAAAGAGAAAACATCACATCATACATAAAATAAAAACTAGATCTAAACATAAGGGGTGAACTTGCATGTGTGAATAAGGTTTTTCATCTAAAACTTGCATTTGCCAAGTCATAAACTTGCATAAACTATGGATGTCATAGATCTAATCATAAGGTGTTAATAGTTACAAACTTACATTACATGATTCATACTCCAACATACATATAATTGAATATGTGATTTATGCAACATAAACCATGGTGTAAACATGCATCTAACTCACACATGTCATAGCCTAACTTTTAGATCCAATTTACACAAAAAAATAGATGTCATGAAACATGTAAGGTTGTACATGATTCTCACTCACTTGCAGATGATTCATATCTAAATTAACATCTAAACTTGCATACATACATATGACTTAACATATGAATTAGTTCCTCAAACATAACCAAACTTAGCATTTGAAGCGTCATTATGAATTAATTGTACATAAACCAACAATTAACATAGATTTACAACATAGATAATAACATCATAGATTTACAACATAGATAATAACATCATAGGTTTACAACATAGATAATAACATAACGGTCAATGATTCACAACATAACTATATAACCCAAACCATATCTCAACCCAATTAAATTGCTAATTATCTTATTAAAGAAATCAAACTCACAACTCAAAGAAGGTCTTGAGTTCTGGAATCTGAGTTCTGTAATTTATTTAGCTCGCCTTTGTAGTAGATTCATTATTGTTTAGATTAGAGTTGAATAGAATTGAGTTGATTAGCTTCGTTTTCCCTCTAGTTGGTGGCGGCTACTCTAGGTTACAAGATGACAGCATGACGACCATGATTCCAATTTTTTATATTTGATTCTAGGGTTTGAGTCTACACATGTTTATATAGAATTTCAATTTAATTATAGCCATTGGATGATCTTAGGGTTAATCAAAACAATTCAATCGGGGTAGGGTGACACCTCAGCCCTAATGACTCAGCAAAGAGTCAGAAAGGACTCAGCAATGAGTCACAATATGGATTAGATTACACCAGAAAGCTGTGCAGGCTTCCTGCTCGGCCTGGGCGCACTTGGCAGGTGCGCCAGTGCAATTTTTGTACTTATCTCCTACATCCGATATCCGTTTTACGCAAACTCGGACTCTATCTCAACCAAAATTTCGAAATGAACACAATGGCGCAACCCGTTTCCCTTAATTCTCACATCTGAGATTAATTATTCTTGAATTTAGTTAATTCGATTATTCAATAATTCGGGGTGTTACAAAACTCATATATATTTAACAGAAATTAGTGCTACGCAGTCAATTACGATATCAGACACACGATCCATACATGTCCGTTCTAGGTCTGACCGAAACAATAATTCGAAATTCCTTCACATATGTTTGTACTTCGTGCCACTTAACTGTTATAAAATCCATCTGAAATTGGGAGCTATCCATTTGATACATTCAACAAGTTGTCTTCACAATATGAAGGGTCCCAGTCTTTAATACCGTCTTCGATTGCTCCATAACATTGTATTATTACTTGGAATGGTTTTTGGACATAAATACGATCCCAGACTTTCCAAATAATAAGTAATTAAAAACACAATTATTGAACACATAGGCTTTCAGCCAAATATCCTTCCATCTTGGATTTGTTAAATTAAACTTCTTTAAACCCATTCTAAAATTATGTTTAACAAAACCCATATTTCAACTTTTCTCCTTTAAAACACATCCTTTTAAATAAAAGATAATCTAGCCTCAAAACCTCAACTAACTTTTCATTTGATAACTCGTTATCCAAATCTAGTTTCTTTTGAAAATCTTTAATCCATATTTCAACCATAGTTTCCAATTAAAACATCAACATTCAATTCTTTAATCTTAATTAAAAGATTATGCTTCCTTCCCAATTCTATACTTCCAATTTCCTCAAGTCAAAGATTTGATTAAATCCCTAAATTATGATATGAATTTCCACAAATCAACCTCATCGGGTTTCAAGAATGATATCATTGAAGAAGCTATTCACGAAAAAACACAAATCAATCAATATTGAATATAAGTTACATAGAAATTGTATCAACTTATATTCAATATCAATTCTCATAATCAACAAATACTGTAAGAGGAATAACGATAATAATATGTTTCAAATTCCTCAAATAGTATACGTCTGCACCACGAAATTTCATATCAAATATCCGAAGATTAACTTATCTCAAATAAATCGGGAAATCCTTATCTTAGTTTGAAAATTTATCAAGCCCCTTGATATTGGCTCTGCATAGAAATACAATCAACTTATCCTTAATATTAATCTCCATATCCAACTCATGCTATAAGTGGAATAATGATAAGTTTCCTTCTAAATTTCATGAATAGTAAGAGTCATCATCTACAGAGTTGATATCAAACATCCTAAGATTAATCTCCATCCATATCCAATTATTTGAAATTGGAAAACCCTTTTTAATTTAAATAATCAATTCAGATTCCCCATAAGACATTTTAATACTTTTAAACCTTTTAAAGAATTTCACAATCATTTATAAATGATTACTTATAATTCTGAAAATAATTTACTACTTAAAACTTTCAAACATATTGTTTCCAAAAGAAGGGTTACATTAGTGTTTCAAAAGCGCTGAAAAGTGTTACAAAACAATTATCTTAACTAGTTTGATCACAAAATATCATTTATCTTAGCCAAAACTTAAAATTTCCAATTCAAAACAGTTTTACATAACTTATAATGATTTTCCAAAAAAATACATATTTTTAAAATATTTAAAAATGGTGATTTATAGTTACGGTCGACAACTGCACTTAGAGCGTCCTTTTCCAAAACGGTTTTAAATATTACTTGAAAATTATAAATCTAAATTAAAATCTGCTTTCACTTATCTGAAATCACTTATTAATAGAAATCAAATGTTTTATGTTACATTGAAATCCGATTTAAATTGCAAAAGTTATAAGCGTTTGAAGTTTGCAATTAAAATATGCGAACAGCTGCTGTGCGACAAACTCTATTTTGATCGTAATATAATCACATATAAAAATTATTTCGAATTGCTTCAAAATACTTTTAGAAAACCATTATATACTTATATAAACCATAATCTAGATATTTTCTAAGTAGCAAAACTAAACTTCATCTTTTCAAAACAAAACGTTCCCTTTTACGAAGATATTCGTATGCATTCCTATTCCATTTTCAAATTATTTCAAATACCAATTTTGAAAAAAAAATTCAAAATCCAATTTCAATAATGATATTACTTCAATTATGAAGGAGATTTGTCGATCACCAATGGAATACTATAATTGTCGTGTCAAAGTGTGTGTGAAAGGACATCAATAACCATTATAAACATCCATAGCGATCATCATCAACATTATTAAATAAATAATAACTATGCACAAGCGTTATAACACTCATGCTTAATAGTATGTGTGTTATAAACTATGCAACCATCATCCGTCACAACAAACATCAACCGTTAACATCCATAGCCAGTTCCAACAAATTACACTATTTAACTATCCAAATTATAAGTAATTTATTCACTACTTAGTGCAAAATAAACAAGTGTAAAAGTTTAAAGAGTTCCCACCGATATAGTTTTCCCACCCTTCATGGTAGGCGAGCTTAGGTGACTGCGAATGAAATATCAGACAGTATTTCGATGCACCATCTTCTTTGCTTATATATAATGCATATTAATTTATTTCTCTTTTTTTAAGAGGAGGAGGGAAAACATTGGCAAGATGGTAGTGGTGATGGAGTGAAAATGGAGAAGAAGGAGGGAGTAGAGGGAGGAGGAGGCATAGGGCCGAATTAGGAAAGGAAGAGGAGAAAATGTGGCTTTGATAGCCATGTCCAAGAAGAAGGAATGAAGGAGAAGTGGAGAATGAATGAAATGAGATGGAAAGGGTGGGTTTATATAGGAATTCTAAGTGTATAAGAAGCTTACACATCGTGGGACACTTTTCTTGTCCTAAAGCTTCCTTAACATGCATGTTGGCACATGTCCTACATGCAACGCTCATAAACATGCACCATGACACATTATGGGACACTTGTCTCTCACGCGTTCTTAGGTCCATGCATGTAGACAAAAGTCCTAGACACTAGTTAAAATAAGGGAGAAGCTAATTTATGTAACGACCTGCATTTTACGTATCGGAGGATTGTAATTATTTCTATTTAATTCCCTAAGGGTCGGATCATTCTCATATTTTGATATGTTGGTTATGGGGATGTGAGACATGTCAATAATTTTTATCAGTTTTATTTGTGACCATTTTCCCTCTATTAGATTTGTACATGGAATAACTTTTGACTGGGATCGAATTAGGTGCTGAGATCAATTTCATTGGAAAGGAAATTGTGTTGCCAATTCTGTAGAGTGGTCACATTAAAGATTTGGTCCAGCGTTTTAGAGAATCGTTATTTTTGTGTTACACAATTTTTGGACAGAATAACTAGTCATTAGTGGGCTGATTTGGTGAGGCCCATTAGTGGGCTGGTTAGATGGCTATAAATACAGGGAGTAGAGGTATGTAGAATGGTTTACTTTCTTCATTTCTTATTTAGTTGGGGTTTGAGATTCTCCTTACTCCAATCAAATACATCTCTCCTCCTTTAAAATCTTAGATCTACATTAGAAGATTGAAGATCTACATCAAGGAAGACTAGACAAACATCAAGAGAGAGTAGATTGCATCAAATTGAGTGATTTGAAGATCGTTCTTCGCTGTCTGAATTTGTAGATCATCGTTTTAAAGCTAATTTGAAGATTTGGTGAGTGATAAGCATCTCACACACATATTCAATCAAATATATGGGTTGCTTGATCTTATTTTCATCATTTCAACTTGTTTTCACCTAGATCTATCTAGCAACTTATAATGGTAGATTTCATGGGTTAATTCGATGTTTATACAAGTTAGACCCATTTATTTATTCGTTTAATTTTTTAATCATGGTTGGTGAATTCTATGTTGATAATTGATGTACGAATGTTTGATTTGTCATTGTTCGATGGTGATACTGAATATTGGTTTGAATTTGATGGTTTGGATCGAGTATATTTTCGTTCGGGACTTAAAATGTGGATTAGTCGAAAAATATGGTAAAAAGGTTGATTAGCCAAGGGTGTGCATGGTGAAAAAGTGGAACTGGTATGGTTCTACAGTGGATCGGAAAAGCTGTGGATCGGGCGAGAAATTTGAGTGGATCGAGCAAGGGAGCGGTCAGTGGAAAATGTGATTTGGTAAGCATCTTGAGTGGATCGAATAATCTGGGTTCAACAAAATTTTATAAATCCTATAGAAAGGCATGGATCGGGCACGTCAAAAACAAGTGGATCGGCACGAGAAAAGTTATGGTCGGGCGTGTTTTGATGGATAGGGAAAAGGCTGAATTTTTAGGGTTTGACAGCATTTCAGAAACGTTGTGGTTAGCATGGATCATGGAAAGAATTTCCAGTGGATCGGGCAAGTGTTTTCACTTGGATCAGGCGTGCGCACCATGGTAAAACCATGGATTGGGCAAGTGTTTTCTTTGCTGGATCGGATGAACTTCTTATAGCATTTACAGAAACGCTAAGGAAAAGTATGGATCGTCCATGTGATTTCTAATGGGTTACGAGTTTTAGAGGCAGATATGATGGATTGAGGAGGCCGATCTATGATGGATCGGGAAGAAGATATGATAGCATTTCATAAACGCCGTGAATGGAAATTTAAACATTGTGGTATGTTTTTCGTAGTAGAAAGGCTGAAACGCTACGAATCGAATATCGACCAAACGATATAAATTTTTGGTTCAATAATGGTTGTGGCTTCGATGCGAATTCAAGGAGGAATGTTCGAAGTGTTTTGAAGTGTTCATTGATCAGTGAAATGCAACGAATGTAGAAACGACTCAAGGATCTTTGAGTTCGTGGATAATGGCTACTCAAGGATGTTTGAGCTTGTGGATAGTCGCCAGTGATGATGACTTAAGATATTAAAAGCCGAGGACTTATCGTGGTCATAGGTTTTAGCGAGCTCAAAGAAGGGGTATAATGGGACGCCTAAAAAACCGGTCGAATGGTCGAGTACCATGGGTAGCGATGAAAGGACATGATACATATTGATGAAAGGTGTATGGAGTTTTGCTAGAACTGGGGTTACCATTAGCCCTTGATGGATGACATGATGTTGAGCTGGTCATATGATTAACTATGGTTTCAAATTAGGATAGTCGTGATAGCCAGAGTCATGGATGGTGATTGCTTTGCTTTTATTGTCCTACGTAGATTATTCGACATCGAAGGAGACATCTCTTGGGTGCTTGTCTGATGTTAGTTTAGGCCTTCAAGGCTTGTGCTTGGGGGATGTTGATCTCGATTGGGATGGTCTACGCTAGATAACTGACTGCTATGTCTGCTATTCATTCTTTTTAATTATTGTAAATGCTATTACTGTTAGATGTGGGGGAGACGGTTTGGATTTCTCTCTGTTGTTGAGTTTTAGATTAGTTGATTGATTACCATCTCATATACTTTATTGATGATGTTTGATAGTTGTTTTATTGCTCATTAAGACTGTTGTCTGACTCAAAGTTTTATGTTCCCTCTTATTATCTTGGGTTGTGCATCCATTGTGTTATGGATGGGCAAACTGTGTAGCAGGTGGAAGGTAGCAGATCTTAATGAGGACGATTTCGCAGATCGATGATGAGCAAGAGGCTTACATATTACTTCCACTATATATACTAGTTGTTGTTTCTGCTGTTATGTTGTTGTATGATTCCTCGAGTTACATGTAGTGAGGCGATTTGTACAAAATTGATGTTGTATCCAGTTTGATGTATGAATCTTTCTAGGTGATATGAAAGTTTAAGTTTCTTTCAATTATGCTTCACTATCAATGCCTGTTATATGTGTTCTATTATACTTTATTTCTATGCTATGAGTTATACGACAGGTTTCGATTGTGTTTATCTTACTCCGATGATCGTCTATAGCCGCCTGACACACCTTTTAGCACATTATCCCTCTTATTAAGTGCAGGATTTATGGGCGGTCGTCACATTTGGTATCAGAATTCTAGTTATCAATTTAGCCAAAGTTCAAGTGCATAATAATGTATGAGAGACGTATTTGTAGATTTCTTGTGGATGTATACTATATATTAGTATAATAACGCTTGAACTCCAATGCAATTTTTCTTGTATGGGTACTAATCATTCTATATTACAGATAAATAATGAGTCATCGACCGTCGAGACACATTGCTAGGGAGGAGACTTTTCCTAGAGAGGGTGATGGCGGTATACCAAATTACCCAGCTTGCTTGAGGCTATGATGGCAGCGATCATGAGGAGGGTACCAGCTCCAAGAGTAGCCGCGGTAGATGTTAGGGTTCAGGTGCAGGTACCGAGGGTGGTGAACTTCGCAATGTTGTTCAAGGACTTCACTGCACTTGGTGGAAAGTCATTCAAAGAGACAGAGGCGGCAGTTGAGATTCAAGGGTGGCTAGATACTTGCATTCGCATTTTTTGAGATTTGGGTATTAACGATGCTACTAAGAGGAAGCTTGCATCGAGAAAGCTACAGGGAAGAGCTATGGATTGGTGGGACTTTGTCACTCTAGAGACTCTTAAAGATGAGATCAGTTGGGATTAGTTCCAGGTCAAGTTTGAGATGAAGTTTATCTTTATTGCTCATAAGTCAATTCGGTTCAAGAAGTTTGTGGAGTTGAAGTAGAATGGTCGACCAATGTTGCATTATGTTTCCAATTTTGTAGCTTTGTCAAAGTATGCTCGTTCGTATATCGACTCTCCTTATCAGAAGAATGAGAAGTCATTATAAGTTTGGATACATATATTGGGAGGCCATTGGTTGATCAAATTATTGACCCATATGAAAAGATCATCGAAAAAGCCATGAGGCATGAGACTCTGTTTCCCAAGGAAGAAGCTATTGTTGTGACCAAAGGAGAACCAAACCGCAGCAAGGTGGTAATAACAATAAGGGTAATGGAAAAAGGAAGCAACAATAGAAGAAAGGAAAGAATGGCCAAAAGAAATCGAAAAATGAGGTTTTTTGCTATAATTGCCAACATAAGGTCCATTTCTCTAAGGAATGCAAGAATCTGAAAGTCAAGAGGAAGTGCAATAAATGTGATAAGCCGGGTCATAATAAGGACTATCCAAAACCAGCTAAAGGAAATTAGATAGTGAAGGTGTATGCTTTGGGGGCTGTGCCATCTTCTTTAAGAGCTCTTACGACAAAGGAGAAAGGGAAGAGTGTTGTTGTTCAAGGTACAATTTCTTTTGGGGGTGTTTCAGTTCAAGTGTTATTTGATACTGGAGCATCGCATTCTTTCATTTGCAATGAGCATGTGAATAGCTTGGGTTTGGAACCCGAGATATGTGATAGACCTTTAGTTGTGACTAATCCAGTAGCGGTTCTTCCAGCTTGTGTATGCTTTGTCATGGTCTTGCGTTATCGAGTCATGGTTGCTTTTTTGTGTGTGATTGCTTTGTTTTGAACTTCACTAGGTTTGGGATCTTTTTAGGTATGAATTGGCTCAAGAGGTACGCAGCAAAGTGTATTACGAGAAGCTCGAGGTGATAGTGGGGAATGTGGAAGGGCGAATGGTTGTGATTCGATGTAAGCTTGAAGATGGTGTCTTCGTAAGTTTTTTATATATGCTTGTGATTCCATGGGTTGACTTGTCATCTGTGCCGATCGCTAGTAAGTTCGATGATGCCTTTGAAGAGGTCTAAAGATTGTCGTCGCATCGCGAGATTAAGTTCAGGATCAATTTGGTCGAAGGTGCTAGACATATCGTTATCGCCCTTAGGCGGATGGCGCCTAGGGAACAACGAGAGTTAGAGGTGCAAGTTTGTGACCTTTTGGGAAAAGATTCATTCGGAGGAGTATGTCTGAATGGGATGCACCAATTGTGTTTGCAACCAATGCTAATGGATCTTTGAAATTGTGTGTGGATTATCGTGAGCTGAACAAGGTGACCAAGAAGAACAAGTATTTGTTGCCAAGGATAGACGACTTGTTTGACCAGCTTCACGAAGCCAAGTTTTAGCCATACCATCTGGTTTCTTTGAGTGGCTAGTGATGCCGTTTGGATTGACCAATGCACCAGCGTATTTCATGGATCTTATGAACAGGTTTTCAGAGATCAGCTGAACAAGTTCGTGCTTGTGTTCATGGATGATATTCTAATTTATTCTCGTAATGAGGAAGAGCATAAGACGCACTTGCGAGTTGTTTTGGAAATCTTGCGAAAGCATCGGTTGAGAGTTAAATTTTCGAAGTGTCACTTCTAGAAGAGCGAAATGAGGTTTTTAGCCCATGTTGTTTTTGGAAATGGAATAGCGGTTGACCCCGCCGAGGTAACAGTAATTCAGGATTGGGATAGACCTAAGAATGCAACGGACGCGAGAAGTTTTCTTGGATTGGCAGGATATTATTGTCGGTTTATCAAGGATTTCTCCAAGATAGATGCACCATTAATAGGATTGAAGAAGAAAAATCAAGTTTTCATATGGGATGCGAAGTGCGAGCAAGCTTTTGGAAATCCTGAAAGAGAGATTGATGAGTGCTCCTATTTTGACGATTCCGAGTGGGAATGAGGATATAGTGGTTTATACCGATGCATGTAGTACTGGACTTGGAGCAGTGCTGATGCAGAAAGATAGAGTTGTTGCATATGTGAGTCGACAGCTAAAGCTGCATGAAAGGAATTATCCGACTCATGATTTAGAGTTGGCAGCGATCGTGTTTGCTCTAAATATGTGGAGACATTACCTGTTAGGACTTCGATTCAAGTTTTTTATGGATCAAAAGTCGTTAATGTACCTATTCTCCCAAAAGGATTTGAATCTTTAGAAGAAATGGTCATTAGATTTTTTAGCACCTTACGATTTTGGTATAGTGTATAATCCTAGTAAAGGTAATGCAGTTGTAGATGTGTTGAGTCGAAGACATGCAAGATTGGGAGCAATGTTTTCGGAGTGGAAGAATTTTGAGTACTTAGCAGGATTTGATTTCAGACCACAGTGTGAATTGGAAGATGAAATGTTGGCAAGCTTATAGATAAGACCTACCCTCATCGAAAGGATATGAGAGAGCCAAAAATGTGATGGATAGCTTGTCGATATCATCCAAAAGTTGGAATCAGAAGACAAGGAATACAAAGTTGATCGAGATGGTTAGCTTCATAAGAAAGGACGATTGGTTGTTCCTAATATTGATGGATTGAGAAATGAGGTTTTGAGGGAATGTCATCACTCGAAGTTGACGATCCATCCTAGTGGTAACAAGATGTATTAGGAAATGAAGCGAGCTTAGTACTGAGAAGGAATGAAGAGAGATGCTGCAAAGTTTATTTCCAAATGCATGAACTATCAGTTGGTGAAAGCTGAACCGAAAAAGCCGAGTGGATTGTTCAGCCAGTAGAAGTTCCTACATGGAAATAGGAACATATATCGATGGTTTACATATAACTAGTGTAGGAAGTGATCGTCTATAGCTTCCTGGCACACCTTTTAATGCATTATCCCTCTTGTTGAGTGCATGAGTTATGGGCGGTCGTTACACTTTAGGTAGCATTTTACTTAAAAATGCTATAGAAACTCAAAGACAAGATTTATAATAAAAGCTACCAATGGTTCTAATATTCGTAAAATTATATTTATATCTGATAAAAGATTATATTAACAAAATAGTTTAACAACCATGAATTTGTAAAAGCCTGATAATTTTTTATTAAAATCATAACGTTGTATCTTGACAGAAATCAACATATTTATACTAAATTCATATCATATGAAATTAGTATTATATCCAAAAATTCAAATTAAGTATTCAAAATTCCAATTTTTAAATTGGTTAAAATTATGGATCGTTACATTCAACCCAACTTAAAACTTTTTCATCCTCGAAAAGGAAAGGGAATCATAACTACCCATTCGACATCTTGTAGATTTTCAAACTCAAGGTTAAAATTCTTTATACCAAAACTCCTTTCCTCATAATTGAAATGCCGGGTAGAATATTCTAACACACATATTCCCAGACAACCATATCTACCATGTTATCCAAACGATAACTTCTAATTACCTGTTATATTCGACTCATCGTTTATTAGTTAATTACTTATACTCAACGATTTACCGCCTTCAAGAAAATTCAGAGTTATAAATTATTCTTTTAAATCTTAAGGTTATGAATCTTATTCCTTTTCTGTTCCCTAAAATTACTATTATTCTTTACATAAAAAACTCGATCATCTCAAAACTCAGCTTGTCTAAACGCTTCAGTTTAGGTAATTTCTTCTTACTATTCCTGCTTGCAAAATATCTTTAAATCAAACTGTGAAACTTAATTCACAAGGTATTTATGCTTACTTAAACAGTTCCTCTTGTTAAAACAATATACTTTAGAACTTATCGACTATCCAAAATCATCGATAATTCCAGATTTTAATTCCATATATTGTTTAAGTTTGACTATCCATATTAACTGGTTTAAATTCAAGGTTACAAAACTTAATTCCTTCGAGCTTTAGAGAAATCACTTAGATATATGTTTATTAACAGCTTTAACCAATGTAGTCCTTAACCAAAATATCGTCAAATACCTTATAGTCAGATTGTGAAATTGAATTCACAAGATATTTGTGTTTCAAATTTAATTAGTTTGGTAGGACTAATTATAAAATATCCTAATTTATTAATTCCAATTTAGACTTTAAATTGTTTCCCAAACTACCTTCATACTTGGATTACTTTTGTAAATTATAGCTTTACATAGATGTCTTTTAATCAACTGTGAAATTCCAGTCACAAGATGTCCATGCTCAAGTTTTAATTTCCAAATATTTTCAAAGTCTTTTTCCTTTATATTCAAAATATATTCTTTCAATATCAATTCCAAAAAAATCAATTTCAAAGTAATTGCCAATTCTTGCTCAAAATTTTGATTTAAGCTTTAAAATATACCATATATATATATATGTATATATATATAATTGGTACGCTTTTATTAACTTGCAAATTAAGAGTACAAGATGGATTAACTAAAACATACATGCAAAAAAAACACTGGATATATAAGGCAAAATACAAGAATAACATATAAATAAATCTAAATAAAATCCATGATGAGGTGATCATCTCCCAAACTAGAGATCGTCCCTTTTGTTGCACGTCTTGTGCACTTTGCTCCACATATATACCAACTTCTTATAATGTGCAGCACGTCTAAGTTGCTTCACGTATTCAACATCCATTATGAAATGCAAGGTTTTTGGTTGGAGTTATTCTTCCTACATTCGGCATGAGATGGCAGCTATTTTGATAAAATCGATGAAAGAAGCATGTGGTTCAGGGGACTGCGTATACCCCAGTTTAAAAATAAGAATACCAAACAGATTATATCTTGCGATCAACATATAATACATGAATAAATCCAATATTATGTTGATGTCTTCCAACAGCCCATACTCTATGTATTAAACTGCCGCAGACTTCATATAAATTCTACCACTTTCTCCACCATGTTAGCATCGTTTTCAGGTTGATAAACATATTACTAATGCAATTAAACTTGCATAGAATCCATTTCTTATACTTGTATAAATCCTTATAGGAACTGAATCAAGCTCTTAAAATCTTTTCCAAAGATAGCTACACTAAATCATTTTGAGCAACTAGACAATAGGTCACCTTTAATGACTTAACTGGTTCCATAGATGTAGCATAGAAGAGAAGTTGCATCAGCCACAAAATTAACAATAGAAACACCATAGCTATTAAGGGAAGCTTTCGAATGGTTGACAAATCTGTAGAGATCCTCTCAAAACCAACATTTCAGTTCTACTCAAGGTCATAAAACGAATACATGACCCCGAACAAGTGATGGACAATTAGCGGGAGACAATTTCTATACATACTGCTTAACCTAACCATTACCATTTTCTTTAGGAATTCTACAAGTATATCATGACAATTAATCCTATACCCAACAGTTAATCATCCAAATCGATGGCTCGTTGTACATTTGTATAAAACAATTTTCATAAAATGAAGGACATGAGATGATCGTGCCTCAAAGAAGTAGTGAGATTTTTTTATCACATCTGCATCCCTTTCAAACAAATTGTAGAAACCGATAAACATGCCCTGATAGTGGATTACAAATAAAATTATATATGTGTGGATGAACGTAGTAAACCAACGTACTAGTGCTTCCCAGATCCAAATTATTTTAGAGAATAGTTTAGATCTATTAATGAATTAACTTAGATTCTACTTCAAAATCCCAATCAAAAAGAGGAAACTATAATTTCTAGTAGCATAATCCTTGTACACCATCACAGTTCTTTAAGCCAAAACAAATCGAAAAAATTATACCAACTATTAACATCCAATAAATGCTAATACCAATTCGTCTTCCTTGTTAGATGAATATTTTTGTAGTGAAAAGCGGTTCACTCCATTAAAACACAACAGGTAAAAAAATGGTACTATATGGGAAACCGAAACATAATAATCATCTAAACCAACTTGAAAAATTCTTAACCCTTGGAAGTTGAACGCCTATATCCGATTGTACCCAAAATTGATTTGCACAAGTGAGTATTTTCGACATAAAATACTGAGAGTTAGAGTCGATGTTGCCATAACCCATAAAATTCTGATGTCTTGATCTGCTCTACGCATTTGAACCAGTTACTTCTTTCCAGATCGGATTTGTGGAAGACAGATCTCGACCTCCACATAGTAGATCTAGAATCCCAGAACCCAAGCTCGTCAAAAACCCACTAACTTTTTTAGACAAAAATTCGAACTACCTGCAGAATCGGTTTGAGAACTTGAAGCATGAAGCTTGCATCGGCGATGCCATAACCCAAGAGCCCGGATGTCTTGATTCACTATAATTCGAAAATCTGCCTAAACCTATAGCCGATTTAAAGGTTGATGATGCAGAGTCGACACCAAAATTCTCAAAGAGATTTAGGAAGAAGTAACAACCCGGAAAATCAGAAGCAGTTTAAAATTTTTATTTTGGCTATTTTAGTGGATTTTAAATATTTAAAATAAATTATTTTAAATAATAACGACGAAAAGTAGGTTTGAATCAATGTTTGAAAATAAATATAATTATTTTTAATTATAAACAAGGCCTGAAATGGCGTGGTAGTTTCAAAATTTGAATTCGAACCTTGACTGACTGTACCGGGTGCAAAATAAAACGTATTTTAGTGAAACCAAAAATATTTAAATTTGTTTATGAATATATTTCTAATGAATCTGAAAAATCAAAGTTTCATAGCGGGAATCAAAAGTTATGGCCAAATAAATTTTTAGAAAGGTCGCTATAGAGTATATATAGCGCTTGGAAAATAACCATTTTGCAAACGACCTCATAATTCGACGAAACCACTTTTGTTGGATCCGGGATGTCAAATTATTGCTAGGTTTCAAATTCCATAATTTTGGAAATAATATGTGAGCGTGGCGAAGGAAAATGTGTTTGGTCAATTTCTGTTAAATTGGATCGACCAGAAAAGGGCCATTTTTCAAACGGTCTCAGAATTCGACGAAACTAGTTTTATTGGGACCGTATCGTCAAAACATAGCTAGATTAATTTTTCTGGAATTTTTGGGATCAGTATGTGGCCCCGACAAATTGAAATATACGTTCAAATCAAATATTAAATGTTTTATATATTAATTTGAAGAGAAACTGACTGTAACAGTCGAATGGGCCTACGAAACATATCCCATTGTGTTTGGAATGAGGGTATTTAGCTAGGGGCGACACTCGTTGGGTTTAAGTTGAAGTTCGTTTTAGAAAACCCGATTTTAAAATTAAATAAAATATGGGCCAATCAAATTTTTTCTTTCATAAATTAGTTTTATAAAAAAAAAAAACCAAAAACCCCCGATAACTGCTCTCGTCGACGGCGACTGTCATTCTCCCCTTCCCGGCCACTTTCCGCCCAAACCGTGCTCCATTAACCTAGGCCCCTTTGCAACTTTTCGAAGCTCTCTTCTCCCTCTTCAAATCAAGACAAGTTGCACCACCCCTCGTCGCCCCAGCATCGAGTTTCACCCCTTCAAATTTCAGCACTTTGGAGCGCCGTCGAGATTGCTGGAGCCATCGATCTGGACCCCACCTAAATCAAGACGCGCGCCTCTCCGTCCTCTTTCACGTGGCGCTGGCTGATCTCGACCTTGCTTCACGGATTCGACAAAAACCCGTGACCTAGTTTTGAAGCATCGTGAAAGGTAACAGCCTTTGTAAATAAAATAGGTTTTAACAATTTAAAGTGTTGCAAAGGTGGATTATCGTATAAAAATCGTATCTTTTTCATACGGTAACGAAATTCGATGAAACAGAAAACACCGGGACTGTCAGGACGTCTTCTACATTTTAGAAGAGACCGAATATTTTTCTGAGCCTTCTACAATTTTTGGGGAGTGGAACCCAATGTGAGATTTTTGATATTATAAACGATATGGAAACAACGATGTATAAATTATATAGTCGATGTATGAGTTATATAAGCGTTGTACACCTCATGTATAAGCGTGTATAAGTTGTATGTTCGATGTATAAGTTATATATGCGCTGTAAAAATGATATATGCGTTGAGATGAATTGAAATGATATTGAAATGAAATCGAAATATAGTTATATATATATATACACACACACACACACACACACTCCCCTCGTCCACAGACTACGGACTATATATATTGGTTGTGATATTGTTTGGATTATTAGTTGATGTGAAATTTGGTGAATATCATGAGTGGTTGATTTGAAATGATTGATTGTGGTTGAAATCCCAATAGGATTAGTATATGGGAAAATTCATTTGCTTATGAACTAGATATTGAAATCCCCATTGTCAAAAGCTACGAGGCTTTAAGGTAGAGCGAGGAGCCGTACTAGGGACGGTGCCGGTTTTAACTACCGTGCCGTTATGCTGCCGAAATTTTCAATAATATTCATGTGTTAGAATTATTTTCATGTGTTGAAACCATATTCATATGTTGAAACTATACTCATGTGTTGAATAAAAATTCATGTGTTGAATAGAAATTCATGTGTTGAATAAATTCTTTAAAAGATAAAAATAACATTTTATCACATATATAGACTATATAAATTGTTCGTGTTTTAAAATAAATTGTTTTAACAATAAAAATCACATTTTTATTATATATATAAACTATAGAAAACATTCATGTGTTGAAAACCATATTCATGTGTTGAATAGAAATTCATGTGTTGAATAGAAATTCATGTGTTGAATAAATTCTTTGAAAGATAAAAATAGCATTTTTACCTTATGTATGAACTATATAAAATAATCGTGTTTTGAAATAAATTGTTTTACAATAAAAATCACACTTTTATTTTATATATGAATTGTTAAAAATAGTGATGTGTGGAAATGAATATCTGTTGGATAAAAATATCATTTTTATAAAATATATATGAAGTGAATAAGACGTTGAAGAATGGATTATATATATATATATGTAATTAAAATAAATTGAATAACAAAGCTGCAGTTTGTATTTTGAAACCATGATTTCAAACGATTATTGCGGAAGATCCGACCATCGGATTTCCCAAAACCGAAACCGCTGGGTTCGCTTTGGAAATATCTTTCCAATGACACCAACTTTGTAAAGATCCAACAGTTGGATTGTCTGGAATGTTTAATTCAAATCTAAATGAAAACAGCACTAGAATCGATTATATATATATATATATATTGTTAAATCGAATAACGACGCTGCAGTTCGTATTTTGAAATCGTAATTTCAAACGATTGTACCGGGAGATCCGACCGTCGGATTTTCCCAAAACTGGAACCGTTGGATTCGTTTTGAAAAGATCTTTCCAATGATATGAAATTTGTAAAGATCCAACGGTAAGATTTTCAGATATGTGTAAATAAAATCTGAAGAAAAACAGCGGCACGGCCGCGTTATGGCCCGAAGCGTCGTTTGAGTAAATTGGCTATTTTTAAATAAATAAAAATAGGGATAAATCAATATAAAATAATATAAACGACATGGAATGGAAATAAACTGAATTTATTCAGTTTATTGGATATTTGATGGTTGAATGTGTTTGATGTGAAAATTACATTAAAGAACAAAATTATTGATGTCGAATAATTTAACCATGGAAATGAATTGATTTGAAATTCTAAATATACGTGAATTATTTGAAAAGACCAAGTTAATTCTCATTTAAAATAATTGATCGACGGTTAGAAGTCGAAGATATGAAGACGGTGCATGACCGACGATCTTCACATCGAATGGATGGGTGCTACTGATGCTCACGATGGGAGTAGCTACCTTGAAGGGGGCTGAAATCGTAGCCGTCCGGACATACTTGTTGATTATACGGATGTGCGAGGAATAAAGATCCTCCAGTTTCGTTTAGACCCAAAATGGACTTGTAAATGGACTGTGTGTCTGACATTGGATTTCATTCTGTGTGATTGATAGACGTCAGTTGCATGGCGTGAATTGCCTGTATGGCATGCTGAGATGCAGTGATCAAGGCTTTTGTTGAAAAGAAAAGCCTTGTGGTGATGATCAAAGCATAGCTCTAATACCTAGCTTTGTGTATAGTGTTAATTCGCGAGCCTCACACTCCGGTATGAGCCTGAAATGGGAGAGGACCTCAGGGAGGACCTGCGTTTTCTTCTAGCTAGGAGTGGTGTTTTGGGTTTTACACGCCTGGGCATTTTACTTATGTGGATGATGGATAGCAAGGCGCCTCGGTTATATCGGTTGCTCCTGGGCCGATGGTTTGGTCGGTGTATGACCAGTTTATGCCCCATAGGGCGGGGAATCGCAGTGTTCAGGTACTATAATCCACTCCGTATGGACCGGCCCTGACGATCCAAGGGGTAGTTGCGGCTGTTCCGGAGACGTGGGTTAGATTGTCTCAAAGCGGTAAGGACGATCCCTTGCCTTGGTTCATGATGGAAATCCAATTTCCAAATGCGACATAGTGGTATAGGGCATTAATGTCGTCTATGATTGATACTTATGATTTGAAATTGTTTTTGAAACATATAAACACTAGTAATAATATCAAATGCTTTTGTTTTATTCGTATCAAGCATATTTTGGCCATTATAAGGTAAAACTCTATCCTCCGGTTTGTGTTGTATTGTGTGATGGGAACTGAGTCTTATAATGGATTCATTTTTATAAAAAGCATTGCGATGTATAAAAGATTTACTTGTTTTAAAGCACTGGCAATCCAATGGAGTAAACCCGTTCCGCGTTGCGGCGTGGTCCTGTGATTGGCGATATTATAAAGTAAGTAGAGTAGATTTCTCATACCAGTCCCATGACTGACTCGTAGTTTGTTTCACTTGCAAACTCGGGTGCCCCTTTTTCTACATGGGCAGCCTTGTATTTAGGTTTTTGCAGGCTCTTTCTAGATAGCTGGAGCTGAAGATGGATTCTATCATTTATCTCTTTTTATGCTGTTCAGCTCCTATTGTACATATTATGATTTGTCTTCCGCTGTAGACATTTATGTATAGCTGAACAGTATTTGTACTAAGTATGATCCTGTATACTGTGTAACTCGGATGATTATGTTTATCCAGTGTATTCTATTGTACATTATATGGTGTATTTAATTATTTCTGTTCTGGTGTTATCTGTTTATGTGTTATATTCCAAGGATTACCCTTGCCACCGTGGAATGGGGTTCGGGGTCGTCACAGAAGATCTAAGACCTGGCTTTTACATGTGGAAATAAATTGAAAACACTGATGGATTTCAATAAAACAGAATATTTCGTTGAAGGTTATCAAATTAGGTTTCGATTGGAGGAAATCAATTAGAAGTAAAAGATGAATTATGGTTAAGGGAAATTCACGCACAACGAAATCAGACGAAAAGAAAATCGACTGTCGCCATTAACAAGCAATCCCTAATGTATATTCAACACACACACACACACACACACACACACACATATATATATATATAGCGAGCATTCAATGGCACCCCAAATTGTGCAGCAGCCCTGAATTCTAGCAATCACAAACCTCTATATATATGGGGTGCTCACTATTTGGGGTGCCATTGAACGCTCCTATATATATATATATATATATATATATATATATATATTGTAACTTGGTTCTTTTATTATACACTTATTATGCAGAAGTACATGACATATATAAAATACACCACTTCTAGCAATCACAAAACTCATACCTCCTAAACTACCATTAAACGCCCATCATACTTAGAAATACAAAATTAAAATCCTAAAGTATCAAACAAGGCCCACTATCCAACGTTAGGCCCAAGTGGAAGACCATGTTTCTGGACATCAAATTTTCCCTCAGTAAGACGACTGTTGAATCCCAGTAACATCCTAAAGACAGAACACATTTTATAATCCCTTTTGCCAGAACACTCCAACTTTGAATTTTGAAAACCCACTTTTCCCTTCTAAACCAAGTTGCTTATTTTTTGCAACCACTAATGCATGTTTTCAGATAGTTATCATAACTGCAAGGTACTCTCTTTAACACTTTGCACGTGATTTCCTTTCGATATCCACGAACGGAAAATGGTGGTTGATCCGTTAACATGGTAGTTTATCTTCCATCTGCACTCCTATGATTTTCCAATCCACTTCTTTGTAAAATAGTTATTCTTCCATCTCTGGCTTCACCGTTATTACTCCAAGTTTGCTTAAATCGAACTCTGTTAATTCTTAAG
The DNA here is from genome assembly GCA_030737875.1 of Allium sativum. NCBI lineage: Eukaryota > Viridiplantae > Streptophyta > Magnoliopsida > Asparagales > Amaryllidaceae > Allium > Allium sativum. The sequence goes on along the minus strand of CM060909.1, from coordinate 20,401,901 downwards.
TATATATTGATGTTTTTATCAGAATCATATAGTCATCCCACTTTCGAAACTCGAAGATACATATTGATGATGTTGCGGTCATCAACATAATCATTTTCAAGCGACTGGAGTGTGATTCTATATCTATATAGTATATTTAAGACTTTGTATATACGTTAGCTAGGCGTATATTCAACATCTTCTTATACTATGTAGTCCAACCTCAACATCAAATAAAATACTCAAACACTTATTATTTATTTTGATTTCTAACCATATTGATTAGTTTGTTTAAAGGAGAATTACCTAAATAAATTTGACCTAAGTTTATCCCTTAACATGAATTCTACTATTAATCCCAAAGACTTAATTCATTACATATGAAAGGCGCTATCTCTAATGTAGTACTCTACAAACTTATTCTATGGCATTACTAACCCTTTCTCTAATGAGTAATTATAATTCTGATGAGTCCTTCCTTTTGTTCAAATATGTTGTACCTCACAGCTTTGTATAAACCAAAACTCTGATACTAAAAATGTAACGACCCGCCTTTTTGCCCGGTTTTGCTGGTAATTAAACCAACTTAAGTCGTTCATAAATACGGATTGTTAAGGTTACTTACACATTTGCACAAAAGTAAAAGAATTTTTATGTTATCACTACAATAATATTACATCAGAATTACAAGGGATACATCAGAGTACATTGATTGCACAGCGAAAAAAATATTAAACTCTGCGGAATAATATGAAGGCTCCAAGATATAATAGCTCCAGCTTAAACCAAAATCGTGCTCCAACCAACTCTAAGGCTAAATCTGCAAACCAAACTACTAGCCTGCCTGTGTAAAAATGATGGGCGCCCAAAATTTAAGTGTGGGAACAATAAACTCCAGGTCAGTCATGGACTGGTGTGAGAACTCAAACAATTGTTTTAGGGTTTATTTTAAAGTTAGGCAATTCACCGGACCACGCCGCTAACACAGAACGAGTTTACTCCATGTGAATACCAGTGCATAGAAATTCGCAATGACTCTTTTGGAAAATGAAACTAACATAATGTCTCGTGGCACACACACAATGCAAACACACACATAGGCGAGGTTTCTCCTCATGATCGTCATAAAATGCTTTTTTACACGGAAATCCTTTTTCATGTTATTATTAGTGCATAGTGTGAAAAAACTTTCGAAAGTAAATGTATTAAACTAGCCAGCATAATGCCACATCCTATTGTACTGACGTAATCCTGTCGGTAACCAACAAACAATATAAACAAAACCGTACGGGCTCATAGTGGGGATTGGGTTTCCAACAATGACTAGGCAAAGGAACTTCCTTACCGAACCGAATTTTGAACACCTCTAAAGGGATGTCCAAGGATCAACAGTGATGCTCCTTATGCCAACACACGGCCGAGTTACCTCTGTAACAAGGTAGCTTAGAGTACGCCTGAGTATGTCATCTTCCAGTCTTTACCGACCTTTCCAAGCGCGTTCCAACAACAACAAACATAAAAGTAGATGTTTTTCCATATAGGTTAATACATGGGCTCTATACCATGGCATACCTTTTATCAAGAAGGAGACAAAACCCAATAACCCTACGACATTTCTTCCTGTTTTGGCTATTTACCGGGGTGTGAGGCTTGCCGTGGTTGCGATATTCACAAAGCTACGCTTTCATAGCTCATCTCATAACTTAAGTATGTCACATTGTACATTTATTACGCATCACTGATTTTCATCAATATATAACCCCTAAGCTTTATATGTCTTAGTGAAGGGTGTTAAGCTAAGAGAATAAATTCTCCACCACCAAACTAATATATGTTTAACAGAAATCAGTGCTACACAGTCAATTACAATGTCAAAAATACAATCTATACATGTCTGTTCTAGGTCTGAACGAAACAACAATTCAGAATTCCTACATACGTTCAGACTTCCTGCCACTTAACTGATATAAATCCATATGCAACTGGGAGCTACCCATTTGAGACATTTAGCAAGTCTTCCTTATGAAGGGTCCCGATCTTCAATTGCTACACAACGTCGTATTATTACTTGGAACGGTTTTCAGATATAAATCTGATCCCGGTCTTTCCAATAATAAGCGCAATTGAAAACACAATTATGGAACACGTAGGCTTTCAACCAAATCCCCTTCTGTCTGGGATTTGTTAAATTAAATTTCTTTAAACCCATTCTCAAATTATTTTTAACAAAATCCATATTTTAACTTTTCTCCTTTATAACACATTCTTTTAAATCAAAGAAAATCTAGCCACAAAACCTCAATTAACTTTTCGATTGATAACTCGTTATCCAAATCCAGTTTCTTATGAAAACCTTTAATCCATATTTCAACCATAGTTTCCAATTAAAATAATTTCCCAACATTCAATTCTTGAATCCTAATTAAAAGACTATACTTCCTTCCCAATTCCTTACTTTCAATTTCCTCAAATCGAAGATTTAATTAAATCACTAAATTATGATATGAATTTCCATAACTCAATCTCATCGGGTTTCAAGAATGATATTATTGAAAATTCCGTTCAAACCCAAATCAATCGATATTGAACATAAGTTACACAAAAACTGAATTTACTCATATTCGATATCAATTCTCATAATCAATGAATACTATAAGAGGAATACTGATAATAATATTTTTCAAATTCCTCAAATAGTATACATTTACACCATGGAATTTTATATCAAACATGCGATAATTATTTCTATCCAACTTATCTCAAATAAATCGGGAAATCCTTATCTTAGTTCGAAAATTTATCAAACCCCTTTATATTGGATCACAATAGAAATACCATCAACTTTTCATTAATATTAATCTCTTATCCAACTCATACTATAAGCGGAATAATGATAAGCTTCCTTCAGAATTCCTTGAATAGAAAGAGTCATCGTCTACCAAGTTGATATCAAACATCCGAAGATTAGTCTCTAACCATATCCAATTATTTAAAATTGGAAACCCGTTTTAATTTAAATAATCAATTTAAATTCCATATAAAATATTTTTAATACTTTTAAACCTTTGAAAGAATTTCACACCATTTATAAATGATTACTTATAATTCAGAAAACAATTTACTAGCTAAAACTTTCAAAACAGATTATTTCAAAATGAAGTGTTACAGTTGCGTTTCAAAAGCGCTGCAAAAGTGTTACAAAACAGTTATCTTAACTAGTTTGATCAAAATATTGTTTATCTTAGCCAAAACTTAAAATTTCCAATTCAAAACATTTTTACATAATTTATAATGATTTTACAAAAAAAATCAATATTTTTAAAATATCTAAAAATGGCTATTTATAATTACAGTCGACAACTGCACGTACAACGTCCTTTTCCAAAATAGTTTAAAATATAACTTGAAAATTATAAGTCGATATTAAAATATGCTTTCACTCATTTGAAAGCCCTTGTTAATAAAACTCAAACATTATTCGTTTCGTGGAAATCTGATTTTAATTACAAAAGTTATAAGCGTTTAAAGTTTGCAATTAAAATACGCGAACGACCGCTGTTCGACAAGCTCAATTTTGACCGTAATATAATCTCATATAAAAATTATTCCAAACTGCTTCAAAATACTTTAAGAAAACCATTTTCTAGATAGGGAAACAAAACTTCACCTTTTCAAAACAAAAATGTTTTCATCGATTTATGATAAAACCTTGATTTATCGTCAAAAACCCGTTTAAACAAAACATTCCCTTTTACGAAGACTATTCATATACATTGCTATTCCATTTTCAAATTATTTCAAATCCCAATTTTGAAAATAAATTTCAAACTCCAATTTTAATAATAACAATATTACTTCCAATTACGAAGGGGACTTGCCCATCACCAATTCAATACCAAAATTGTCGTGTCAAAGTGTAACGACCGGGAATTTCGCTCGATCCGAATCAGTCGCTAAACCGACCAAGACTGTTCGAAATGCCTGATTGTTTTGAGAACACGACAAACTAGAATGCAGACAGAAGCACATTTCATTTCTTATTATAACAATTCCATCAGAAAACAAGAATATATAGAGTATGAATAAATATTACACAGAAAATATCAGAGATTTAAATTACATTTAAATTCATCGCAGTGGAAAATAATACAATACACAACTAGAAGTAATACACGGATACAGAGCTTTCCGAGTATCATTCCAGCTGTAAACCAGGTTCCTGTGAATATAAATTTGCAAAACCAAAACTACTAGCTGCCCGTGTCAAAATAGGGGCACCCAGAGTTTAGGTTAAAACAATAAACTCTAGGTTAGTCATGTGACTGGTGTGAGAACTAAAACAATTATTTATCTTTATTTTAAAGTTAGGTAAAATCAAGGGACCACGCCGTATAACACGGAACGGGTTTCCTCCCAAGAACACCAGTGCATAAAACAAACAGCGCAATGCTAAATAAAGAACAATGAAGCTATTACAAGACCCAGGTCCCATCACACAATGCAACGCAAGCCGGAGGATAGAGTTTTTACCTTATAATAGCCAAAGAATGCTTGGTACGCTAAATTTCTTGTTTTTAATTCTTAATCAAACTCCAACCGTAAATTAGTAAGAGAACGATTCCTTAAGTATTAACCCTAAAGGTCGAAACCAACATCAGACCAATACCCAGGAAACCACCCATCTTAGCTTGTCTCCAGTTAGTTTCTGATTTTATATGCAATCATAAATATCAATCATAGGTGGCTTGAATGTCCCATACCACTATGTCGCCATATATAGGTATACAATCAAAACCGCAAAATGTTGTATTGGAAGTTGGGTTATCATTTATGATATGAACCGAGGCTAGGGATCGTCCTCACCGGTTCGAGACTGTCTAGTCCAAGTCTTAGGAACAGAACGCATCGTCCCTTGGACTCAGGGCCGGTCCACCGATGTGGATTATAATTCATGAACACTGCGTTTCCCCACCCTATGGGACGTAAATGAGCCAACGAATGACTCCATCGGCTTCACATAGGTACCGATAAATCTGAGGTGCCTCGCAACAACAATAACCACATAAGTCAAACTCGTCAGGGCGTGTAAAACCACTGACACCACTTCTAACTAGAAGGTAACGCATGCCCTCCTGATATCCGTCTCCCGTTTTTGGTTCATACCGGGTGTGAAACTCGAGAATTAAACGTTACACAAAGCTTTGCCACAAAGGTCGTGCTTTGATCATCAACCACAAGACTTTGCTTTTCATCAGAAGCCTTGGTCATTTGCCACTTAGGCATGCCACACAGGCAATTCACTCTATGCGTTTGATATCCATCAGTATATAACCCCTGAGCTCGCACGTCTCAGAGAAAGGCGTTAAGTAAGAGAATAAATTCTCTACCGCCAAGCAGATATATATTTAATAGAAATCAATCACACAGAATAAAATCTAATGTCAGATACACGGTGCATTTACAAGTTCATTCTGGGTCTGAACGAAACCGGAGGCACCTAGTACCCCGCATATCCATTGATCTCCAAGTACGTCCGGACGATCATTAACTGATTCCCTCCTCTTGGGTGTACGGCCCAATCAAGATCATCAGTAATCACCCAAACGACGTGAGGACCTCCGGTCTTCAACCACCGTCCTCATCTTCGACTTATCGTCGTATCAGTTATTCAAAATGGGATAAACCCGGTCTTTCCGAATAACTTATGTATATAATAAACAAGTGTTACACAAACACAACATACGCCTCATTCTAATTCATCAGTCACTAACCGTAAATTAGCAAGAGAATAATTCCCCAAACATTAACCCCGAAGGCCGAAACCAACATCAGATCAATACCTAGGAAACCATTCTTCTTAGCTAACCTACAGTTAGTTTCTAAATGTCACATTCTTAGGGAAAGGTTCCCATTAATTTTATCAAAGATAAATTCCTCAAATTTATTTTTTAATCTTCTTTTGAATTTCAATTCAAACCAAATTATGGTTTATCCAAACTAGCCGGGATTAACGAATCTTACCGAAGTAATCATTTGTTTTAATTTCCCAATCCCAACCTATTCAGCCCATGAAGTAAAACTGGTAATACTTCATATCTAACACCACGGTATTATCGGTAAATTCAATTACCATCTCACGTCCAAATCTAATTAAAGATTTAATTATCGCCTGGAGCAAAACTGGTGATACTCCATTCTCGATCTTTTCAATCTAATTAAAGATTCATTAAAACTCCACTTAGTTTTAATCTTTAACTGGGTTAAAGAATCAGTGTCATTTAAAACACGGTTCATGATAAACCCCAAAATCACATCACATTTCAATCAGCCCCTAACCGTAAATTAGCAAGTGAGCAATTCCCTAAGTATTAACCCCAAAGGCCGAAACCAACATCAGATGAATACCCCAGAAACCATTCAACTTAACTAATCTCCAGTTAGTTTCTGATTTTCTTAACTCCTTTGGGTCTAAGAACATTATTATTAAAGATACCGTTCACGACAACCCAAAATCACATTCCATTAATTATCGGGTTAAAGAACAAGTGTTATTTAAAATACTGTTCACGATAAACCCAAAAATCAATAACAATTCAATTCCAATTAAATATTATTTAATTGGTACACTTCATTAAATCTAAATAAAAAGATTTAATCTTTTTCTCAACTGGGCTTAAGAACAGTGTTAATGAAGACACCATTCACGACAAACCCAAATCCCATTTGATATTTAAATATAAGGCTCTGAATAGAAAATATATCGGCTTATATTCAATATCAAATTCTACGACCAACAAATATCGTATTGGAAATAACGATATAAATATATCTTTCGAATTTCCATAACAATATCTGTATAATCACGAAATCCAACATCGAAATATTTCAAAGAAAATTTCGATTCAAATGCATTTCAATTCAATTATTGGAAATTCTGGTTATTTTCAAAACCATTTCAAATCCAATTTATTTATTTTAAAAATAAATAAATTATTATTCTAGTTCAAATCCAGTTCATTTCGATAAAGTTCTACGTTTATCATTTAAAATATGGAGTTTTTCATCCCAATTCTTCACAAATCATTTCTTATGATTTTACACAAATTATAACTATTTTTAATAATTTTATCAAGGCCCGTACAATCGATTTCCATCAACGGTCATCGAACTGCACTTACAGCGACCTTTTCCAAATTTGATTTGGACATAGTTCCAAATCCAACTGTTAGATTTCTAATTTCTAATATTCGTTAAAAAGAACTTTTTGATATGAACCCAACGGTTCCAGTTTTAGGAGAATCCGACGGTCGGATCTCCCGTAATATCCATTCGAAGTCAATGGTCGAAATTCGCGAACTGCCGCGGCGCGGCGCGTTCTATTCAGGCCATTATATATATAATATAAATATATTATATATATTTCGTCGATTTCCTTTCAAAACGTATTTTATAAATCGTTTTAAATTCGTTTTCAAAACAATTTCAACTTCATACTTAATTTCAAATCAAAATTGAATATTCCAATATAAATTCGTTTTAAATTCATTTCAAATCGATTTCAATTCAAATCCATTTCAATTCAAATCGGTTTCAATTCAAATAAATTTCAGTTCAATTTCAATATGTTTTAAATTCAATTCAAAACGATTTCAACTCTATTTCAATCTAATTTGAATTTCAATTCTTTTCAATTTAATTCGAATTTCAATTCTTTTCAATTTAATTCGAATTTCAATTCATTTCAATTTAATTCGAATTTCAATTTTTTTCAATTTAATTTGAATTTTAATTCTTTTCAATTTAATTCGAATTTCAATTCTTTTCAAAATATCAGATTTTGAAAATCACTTTCAATATTAATTATAAAATGAATAAAATCGATATAAATATCGTTCACGTCAAAATGGCGTCAATCTAATCAACACGGCTTGTATTCAATACATGAATATATATTTTCAATTCAACACATGAATTTTCTTTACAATTCAACAAATGAATTTTCTTTACAATTCAACAAATGAATTTTCTTTACTATTCAACAAATGAATTTTCTTTACAAGTCAACAAATGAATTTTCTTTACAATTCAACAAATGAATTTTCTTTACTATTCAACAAATGAATTTTCTTTATATTTTCCAAATTGGAATGAGGCCCAATCAATTACCATATAATGTTAATTATATGGATTACCTACAACACATGTATGTAATAACAACGATAAATCATCAACCATCATCCAGAGTGCATTCCACACTGTATAAGCATCAAATATAAATATTCAACGCTTATAATAGCCTGTCAATCAATCGATCGACATACAGCTAATTATTGGGATTAGTGTATGTCATATATCATCCCAATACCCGTGTGGGGTTTCTAACGATCAAACACAGATTTTATTTGTGCAGTTGGGCGATGTGTAAAATTTATCGTCCCAATCAATATCAGTCAAATGTGTGTATATAAACAAATCATTCGATTTGTTTATAACTATTTATTTTATATACACATTAAAATTATATTTTTAACTATAAAATATTTTCCACTATAAAATATTTTATTTCATTTCACATCACACAATCAAATTTCACAACACAGCAACCAAACAAACAAGTCATCCATGGTCTGTGGACGACGGGTGTCGGGTGCTACTAAACACCGTCTGCATCCTAGTATATATTTCAACTAGAAATTAAAAGTGAGAATTTCTCACCGACAAGCTAAACCAATACACCGCGACTCTTCATATGTAGAAATCTTCGTCGTGCTCGCCTTTCGTCAAGTTCATTGTCCGTAGTCACTACATATATAAAAATCACATTTTTATATTGTTGCTATGTATATAAAAATCACATTTTTATAATCACCCCATATGGATAAAAATCAAATTTTTATACCGCTATTATATAGATAAAAATTCTATTTTTACACTGCTACTATATAGATAAAAAATTCTATTTTTACACCGCTACTATATAGATAAAAATTCTATTTTTACACCGCTACTATATAGATAAAAATTCTATTTTTCTTTCTTTGTTTTCATAAATAGAATCGCATCTTTATATAGTTAAAAATCGTATTTTTATATTCTTCTCTTCATGATAAAAATTATATTTTTACTATTCTAAAAATCTCGTCCTTCCTATATTAAAAATCTCGTCTTTTCTATATTTGAAAATATAACTTTTTATATTATAAAAATATAATCCTTTTATTTTAAAAATATATTCTTTTTGTTTCTAAAGATCTCATATTTATGGTGTTAAAAACCTAACCTTGTTACATAGAAAAATCAATATATATAAACTGATTTACTAAGTATAAAAACTGATTTTAACAAGTATAAAAACTGAATTTTAACAATGGTTTTATATTATAAAAATCACCTTTCTTCTCCGTTTTGCACTGCCTGTTCAATTTGAGATACACTGAACCCATCGCGTCTGAAGAATTTGGCTGATGCTCCTCCTACGTGCTGTGGGACGGCGATCCGAGGCTAGCGCCAGAAGCGTCCCTCCCTCCACTAACCTCGCCGGAAATATGGAGCAGCTCGGTCGAGCCTAACGCCGACGAGACGGACCCGAAGTCGCTGATTTGGAGCGTGACAAGCGCAGTGGAAACACCATGAAACTGGATCATGTTGGTACCAATTTGAAGATTGAGGGAACCTCTTTCATTTTGCCTTTATAATTTCTGAAATCGTCGAATGGTTTGGGCGCAAAATTGAATTAAAATTTGGAGCATTTCGTCCATCACTTTTGCTCTGACGGCGGCCCTTCTAAAGTAGTTAGGGTTTAAGGGAAAGCGGCTTATCTATATGTAATATAAATTAATATTTTATTATTTAATTTCTAAAAATACTTGTTTGTTTATATGAACTCCAAATCTAACGCAACGACTGTCGTCTCTAGCTAATTAACCCTATTCCGAACACAATGGGATATGTTTCGCAAGCCAATTCAACTGTTTCAATAGGTTTTCATTCAAATTAAAATATAAATCAGTATATATTCAATTTGAACACACATTTCAATTTATCGGAGCCACATGCGGACTCTAAAAATTCCCGAAAAATTATTTCTAGCTTCGTATCAACCATACGGTCCTAACAAAACTAATTTCGTCAAATTCTGAGACCGTCTGAAAAATGGCCATTTTCTAGTCGATTAAAATCAACTAAAACTGGTCAAACGCGTTTTCCTTTGCCATGCTCACATATTGATTCGAAAAATTACGAGTTTTGGAATCTAGCAATAGCTTGACATCGCGGATCCAACAAAAGTAGTTTCGTCAAAAACCGAGGTCGTTTGCAAAATGGCTATTTTCAAGGCCTTTATACATATTAAAAAATATAAAAATTCCACAGCGACTTTTCTGAATTTTAAACTGGACATATTTTTCAACTTCTAATGTGAAATCTCAGTTTCTTATATCCGTTAGAAAGATATCGTCAAACAGATTCAAATATTTCTTATTTCGTCCAATTCCGACTTAAAACGAATTCTGTATATTCATTTGAAATTCGAAATCGAAATTTCAAACTACCGCGCCATTTCAGGCTCGTTGTATAATTAAAATAAAATATTCGTTTTAACTTCGTTGAAAATAAATCTTCCGTCGTTATTATTTAAAATAATCCATTTTTAATATTCAAAATTCTTTAAAATAGCCAAAATAAAATTTTTAAATTGGCTTGGATTTTCGGGTTATTACAATCTCCCCTACTTAAAACTTTTCGTCCCCGAAAAGGAACGAAGCCGAAAGTTGTTTAACTAATCAACTCAACTTTCACTATTTCCATTACGGCTTAAGTTCTTCAACTTTTCTGTTTCTAAGAACTTTTCAAATTTTTCAAAAATTTGGCTAACACCCTAAATTTTCGAAAAATTTCGCCATAACCTCCCATGCACCGGGGATTTCGGGATATTTCATATAGCCTCCCATGGCCTTCTTCAATCCAAAAGAAAAAGAAAAAGCCAAGCGGCTAGCCAGTCGGCTCATAAAATCATCATCACCCAAACAAAACAGTAAATTATGGTAAACATGTACCTATTTGTCGGGCAAACAATTTTATTCTTCTGCTCAAGCTTCCTTGCTATGACCTGTTCAATGTAAGTACATGTACATGCAAGCAAATGCGATAAATTTTCAATAAAATTTGCTATTTGGTTCAAATTGGCTATATGTTTCAAAATTTTAATTACTCAACCAATAATTGAACAACACAATCATCAATAAGTTAGTTGATTATCATTTCAAATTCATAATTTTGATATATAGTCAAAAAATCTGATTTTTGATGCCAAATCACAACAATAAGCCCTATCTAATTTTGGTTCTCACACCAGTCAATTGGAATCATATAGAAATCCCACTTTCGAAACTCGAATATAAATTCTGATGATGTACGTACTATAGCGTCCATCAGAACCATCTCCGGGCGACTAGAGTGTGTGTGATAACCCCAAACTCCCACGGAATGAAAGTTAGGGATAATCATTTGGAATACAACATAAATACAACAATACAGATACAGATACAACATAGCATAGGAAATTCATAGAGTAACAACATTATAGCAGCGGAAATATAATGTCATCAACCACAGAAAGTCCACAGTCACAGAATTCTAAATTATTACATCAAGTTTGCAGAAAATGAAATAAGTTCCAACTCGAACTTAAACAACATGAAATGAAACAAGTTTGATGTCTGAAATTAAAGAGAGAAAAAAATGCAATAGTAGCAAATGATATATGTCTTCAAGCTCCAAGTCATCACCTCTCCACGAAAGCAAATCTAAGAAAGATGATAAGCAGCTCCAAAGAAAAGACTCCAAGCAAAGAATGAACCTGTTTACTTGGCTGCCCATGTAGAAAAGAGGGCCCCCGAGTTTACTAAAAGGTGGAAACAAACAACGGGTCAGTCGTGGGACTGGTGTGAGAATTCTTAACTAATTTAAATACTAGTAATAAGGCAAAATCCAAGGACCACGCTGCTATCGCGGAACGGGTTTACTCCAATGGATTGCCGTGCATAATTTAAAGTGACAGAATAAATAATAAGTGAATCGTTAAACAATGCTTAGCTTTTGAGAAAAATGGAATCACCATAAGACCCAAGTCCCATCACACAATGCAACACAAACCAAAGGATAGGGTTTTACCTTATGGTGATTAAACATGCAAAATACGGCAAATACGAGTTTAATATTATCATTTGTATATATCAAAACATTTCAAAATAAATGTATCAATCCTAGGATACGTAGATACCATAATACTATGCTTCCATACTAGTAATACAATCAAATTCGTAGGTTCGTATTGGAAGTTTGGATTTCCATCATGAGTCAAGGCTAGGGAGGAGCTCCTTACCGATTCGAGACACTCTAGTTAATGTCTCAGGATCCCCCGCAGTGAACCCTTGGATAGCTGCAGGGCCGGTCCACACATACAGCTTCGTGGATTAGTTATTCCTGAACACACATTTCCCGATCCTATAGGACCTATCATCCGAGGCACCTCATTCCATCATCCACATAAGTAAAATGCCGGGTCGTGTTAAAGCCCAATCACCACTTCTAGCTAGAAAGAAACATGATGCTCTCCCTGCGTTCCCTTCTCCCGTTTTAGACTCTGCCGGTGTGTGAGGCTCGCGAAGTCATGCTATAGACAAAGCTATTCCTAAACAGGCTATGCTTCGATCATCCCACAAGGCCTGCTTTTCAACAAAGCCTTGATCATATGCATCTTAGCATGCCACATCGTCACTCCATATCGCACTACCAATCCTTTGCCGAAATATATGAAAGGGTGTTAAGAAAGAGAATAAATTCTCCGCCACCAAACATCCATACATTCGACAGAAGATTAATAACATGATATTTAATGGAGTACGATGTCAGACACATAATCCATTTATTATCTTATGCTCTGGGTCTGAACGAAAACCAAACCCGTGAAATCAACACGTACGTTTGGGCAATGACCATGACCCTTGAATTAGGAGCAAGTCAAATCAGGGCCTCGATCGTTGTCCATTCGAGGGAAGATTTACGGTCTTCATACGCCATCTTCATACTTCAATTAACGTCGTTTGATTATTTGGAATGAGAGAACTCGGACTTTTCAAATAATCTTCGTATATATATATTTAAAATCCTTCGTATTTGCTGATATCATTCTATAATGATTACTTCCTATTTTAATTATTTAAAATAATTAATTTTTTATATAACGACGCCTTAAGTCAATGGGCGACTATGGCGCTACATTCAACTAACTTGATTTTTACATTTCTCAGAATCTAACCGTTGGATCTTAACGCCATATATATCATTGGAAAGATTTTTCCAAGACGGTCCTAATGGTTTCAATTTCAAGAAAATCCGACGGTCGGATCTTCTTATATAGTCGTTTAAAGGTACGATTTCAAAACGCGAACTACCGCGCTCCATTCGTTTAATTTTAATTTATATATATATATATATATATATATATATATATATATATATAATTGTTTAATCGTAATAACGTCGTTTGATTTAAACAACGATCTAAACAACTACTGATCCTCATTAAATTTTAATTCATTTGAAAGTGAAGATAATATTATGGCATCCTAAATTCATTCTTTACTTACATTGAAAATGTAAATTCCATCCTTTTCATTTACATGTAAAAATGTAAATTTAATTCATACGTAAACTCCTATTTTCTATTTACATGTAAAGATGTAAATTTTGATACATTGCAAAATCCTACTTTTTAATTTACATATAAAAATTTAAATTTTAACTTCAATGTAAATTCTCATTTTAATCACATAATAAAAATGTAACCTATATTTGCAGTGTGAATCCTATTCTAAATTTACATATAAAAATGTAAATTTGATTACAATGCAAATTCTACTTCTTATTTACGTTGTGAAAATGTAGTTTTTATTTCAATGCAAACTCTACTTCTTATTTACATCGTAAAAATGTAATTTTTATTTCAATGCAAACACTACTTCTCATTTACATTGTAAAAATGTAATTTTTGTTTCAATGCAAACTCTACTTCTTATTTACATTGTAAAATTGTAATTTTTGTTTCAATGCAAATTCATGTTTTACTTATATATAAAAATGTAGTTTTTATCATACGACGCAAACTTCCATTCTAATTACACAGAAAAATGTAAATTTTATCTTTTTTTTTACATACGGGGTAAATTAATATTTTAATCACACTAAAAATAATGTAATTTTCATGTAGTGAAAATTCCTATTTTCATTTACATGAATAAAAATGTAAATTTCCATACAGGGTAAATCATGTCTTAATTTACATTAAAAATAAATGTAAATTTCATACGGTGTAAATCATGTCTTAATTTACATTAAAAATAAATGTAAATTTCATACGGTGTAAATCATGTCTTAATTTACATTAAAAATAAATGTAAATTTCATACGGTGTAAATCATGTCTTAATTTACATTAAAAATAAATGTAAATTTCATACGGTGTAAATCATGTCTTAATTTACATTAAAAATAAATGTAAATTTCATACGGTGTAAATCATGTCCTAATTTTAATGAAAAATACTTCTTCATCATTTCATATGAAAAATCCTACTTTATTATTTACAATGTAATAATTTCGTCTTTAATATTTACAATGGAAAAACCACATCTTTTAATATTTACATATACTTTCCAATGTAAAAATCCAAACTTTCACTTACAATGTAAAGATTCATGTTTTAATTTACAATGTAAAAATTCATGTCCAAATTTCATGTCAATATCATGTTCGATGTCCATAACCAATATCTTGTGTTTAATATTTCATGCCCAATATTTCATATCCAATCCAACCACAAACAATATTTTAATAAATAAAAGGGATCAAATCGAATCAATAACATGAAGTTAATCTCGAGTTGAAAGTTCTAGTTCAATCCGAGAATAACCAAGGGTGTGTTCTTACATGTATACATAAGGTTCGTGAATATCAACAAAACATAATTGATAAAATTAACAAATAAATGATCCTAATAAATCACCAAACTCAGATCTAGCATTTAAATTTTCAGATCTAAGATCATAACATCATAAACAATTCAGATCCATAATTTAGTATAACATCCATCGCAGATTTATTTATATTCGCCATTCAAACTTCACATAACGCAAGAATAATAATTAAATTTAATTAAAAATAAATTCTCACATTGCTTGGGACGGAAATGAAGGCCCAAACTCGATCAGATCTCGTGTTCGAAGTCACGACAGTTTCGGATCTGAGAGATTTCAATTTGAAGTTCATATGTATAAATTAGAAACTGACTTTTTACAACTATCACTGTAACGATTAAAAGCATTGCAAATATGAAAAGAATTTCATACCTTTGATTTCAGTTTTGGTTCAAAACTTTAATTCCAGTTTGCAGGAGTTGTATTCAACGGTTTTTAGAACGGATTGCGTGACGTAGAAGGGCTAGGAGGGGGAGTCGGCGTCGGGAAGTGATCGACGCTAGTCTACGAATCAGAAAAGCGCGATATTTTAAATAATTACTGCAAGCATACAGGTGTGTAGCATACAGGTCGAACACAGGGAGGTGAATTAAATCAAATTATTTATCTAATCTCTTGGGCGAGTTAGACAAAACTTTGGAGGTTGATTTTGAAAATAAAACAAAACAAAATTAAAACTGTAATTTGATTCAGAACAGATCTAACTGAACCGACGATCAAATCACAATTTCAATGGAAAAGCAATGAAACTATGAATTAGATTCAAATCTAATCAAATCCAATTTAACCTATGAACGCGATTAAAATACATAAAATAAAAGTGTAGAATATAAATAACAACAGGAAATAAAATTAGGATTACCGCTGAATCTAATCAGACGGTCAATCACTAATGAAAAGAAATGCAAAATACAAATAGTGTTCTACCGAATCTAATCGTGTAGACAACACTAATTGCTAAGAAATAGAAAATTGCATAAAATAAAAAGTAAAATGAGTTTTATTAATGAAGAAGAGAATAGAATGAAATATAGGATGGTGGCTACAAGGGTATATATAGGGTAGATAGCCAAACCCTAACCCTAATGATAATTGGGCCTGGTCATTACATCACTAATTAGTTTACAATGAGAAACATAAATGGGCCTTAGATAAATAAAGCAAATTTGGGCCTTTTCTCTTTTCCTCTTGCTTCCTTGACACTTCTTCATTGATTTGTGATGTGCAAAGCCTTTTTATCAATCCTTTTCTTGTCCAACAGCAACTAGATGTGAGATCTACATCTACAATTCTTCAAAATGTAAACATATATCAATTTCATCTCTACTTTTCTGGTTGCATGCGGGCTGGTTTGGAATATCTATAAAAGTAACAAAACAATACCCAAGTAATATTTATTTATATACAAAAGATAAGAAATAAGAGCATAAAATAAACATATTTCTATGTCAATCAAGAAGGGGGTGGGTGCGGTTGCGTGGTCGGGGCTGGGCGGAGCACGCGGCGGCGCGACTTCAGGGCGGCGGGGCGGCGGTTTCAGGCGACGAGGGGTGGTGATTTTCGTATGGATTCGAAGAGCACGAAAATCTCTTCGAAACGTGTATTACGGCGAAGGATTTTGTTGAGAATCGAAGGAGAAATCAGAGTTTGAAGTTATGAAAGGTTATGGGTTTCAGCGGCTTTGAAATGAGGAAGAACGACGTACTGTTCATCCCGTATTTATACGGTATTTCTAGGGTATTTTATTTTATTTTTAATTTAATTAATTCTAGAAATTAGGGTTTTTCCGTCCGATTTCCAAACGGAGCCCAACGACTATTGATCAATAGGTTTTGACGCCTTCTGAACGCAATGGCGCTATTGCAGAAGTCCAATTCTGAAGTTAAAAGCATGTTTCTTTTATTTTTAAAACAAATCTTTTATTTTTAATTCGAACGTACTTTCTAATTTTACCGGGGTCACATACGAAGTCAGAAAATTCCGGAAAAATTATTTTTGGTTATGCTTTGACGATACGGTCTTAACAAAACTAATTTTGTCGAATTCTGAGACTGTTTGAAAAATGGCCATTTTCTGGTCGATCCAATTTAACTGTAATTGACCAAAACACATTTTCCTTTTCCACGCTCACATATTAACTTCAAAAATCATGAAATTTGAAACCTAGCAATAATTTTACATCCTGGATCCAACAAAAGTGGTTTCGTCGAATTCCGAGGTCGTATGCAAAATGTCAATTTTCAAGGGCGATATATTCTCTATAGCGACCTTTCTGAAAATTCATTTGGCCATAACTTTCGATTCCCGCTATGAAACTTCGATTTTTCAGATTCGTTAGAAAGATATTCATTAACAAATTTAAATATTTTTCGTTTCACCAAAATCTGGTTTATTCTGCATCCTGTGTGGTCAGTCAAAGTTCAGGTTTGACTTTTCAAACTACCGTCCTTTTTCTAATTCCTTTTGTAATTAAATTAAATATATTCGCATTAAATTCAATCAAAATAAATTTCTAGTCATTTTTATTTAAAATAATTCATTTCAACTATTTAAACACCATTAAAATCTCTAAAATGAAAATTTAAATTGGCCCCAAATTCCGGGTTGTTACAATCTCCCCCGCTTAAGAACTTTTCGTCCTCAAAAAGAAAAAAAGGGAAGAATAGAAGAGTAGGAACCAGCACAGAGAATGGGAAATATTTTAAGCGTACCTCAAAATAAAATCTAATCGGAGATATCCACTCTGCATTTGGGATAGACTTGTTTGATACTCTCCTCGGTTTCCCAAGTGCAGTCTCTTGGATCACCGCTCCATTGCACCTTGACTAGGTTGATACTTTTATTTCTCAGCTTCCTAGTCTCCTTGCCAATAATTTTCAGTGGTTCCCTTCTCACTGCAAGGCTTGGGGAAATCTCCAAATCTTGTTGTGCTGCTTCTTCCACAATCAGATCTGGATCATGGACATGCCTTCGAAGTTGAGATACATGGAATGCATCGTGCACTCCAGGCAACCAGTCGGGCATCTGAATTCTGTAGGCTAGGGTGCCAATCTTTTCAAGAATAGGGAAGGGGCCGATGAATTTAGGTTCTAATTTTCCTGTCTTTCCAAAACGGATTACACCTCGCACTGGAGCAACTTTCAGATAGACATAGTCACCCACTTCAAAAGCCAACTCTCTTCTTCTTACATCTGCATAGCTCTTTTGTCTACTTTGGGCGTCCAATAGTCGCTTCTTAATAAAATCAACTTTGTCTGAAGCTTCTCGGACCATGTTTGGACCCAATACAAGCCGATTTCCTTTTTCAACCCAACACGCTGGCGATCTACATGGCCTACCATATAAGGCTTCAAATGGAGACATTTTAAAACTTGCTTGATAGCTATTGTTATATGAGAATTCAACTAAATGCAAGTGATCCTCCCAAGAACCTCCAAAATTGAGTATGCAAGCTCACAATAGATCTTCAAGAATACGATTCACCGGCTCAGTTTAGCCGTCAGTCTGAGGGTGATATGCGGTACTGAGATTTAACTTCGTTCCTAACTCATTTTGGAATGCTTCCCAAAATTTTCTAGCAAAGATAGGATCACGGTCGCTAACAATGCTACTAGGAACTCTGTTTAAAACAAGAAAATTATTATTTAAATTGAAAATGAAAATTTTCATTCAGATTATGATGAAAAGGAAAGATTTAGTTTTATTACCCATGTAGCCTGACGATTTCTTTGAAATAGATTTGCGCCAGACTTTGAGCAGTTCTAGTGGACTTAACAGGTATGAAATGAGCGGACTTTGTGAAGCGATCCACGATCACCCATATGCTGTCATTTCCTTTCCTAGTACGAGGCATACCATCTATAAAATCCATGTAGATTTGGTCCCACTTCCAATCTGGAACTTCCAATGGTCGCAACAACCTCGCAAGCTTTTGTTGATAACTTTTTACTTGTTGGCATGTAGGACATCTACTCACATAAATGGATATATCCCTCTTCATAGATCTCCACCAAAATGTGTGCTTTAAGTCTTGATACATCTTGCTCACACCGGGATGGATGCAAAGCTTTGATTTGTGACCCTCATCCAAAACTTCCCTTATTAGGTCTTTGATATATGGAACACAAATCCGCCCTTGAAATCTAAGAATTCTCTTGCCATCTATTTGGAAGTTCGTGCTTTCACCTGCTTCAATCCTCTTAATCATTATCTGAATGAATTTATCATCCTTTTGAAGAGCAGAAATTTTATTAATCAAGGAAGGGGTAATGATGAGGCTTACGACAATGACATCCTTTCTACTAAGCGCGTCCGCCACAACATTGGCTTTCCCCGGCGTATACAAGATGTCAAGATCGTATGCCGCCAGAAATTCTAGCCATCGTTGCTGCCTTAAATTCAGATCCTTTTGATCGAAGAGATATTTCAAAGATTGATGGTCTGTGAATAATTCAAATTTTTCGCCCAAAAGATAATGTCTCCAAATTTTTAAAGAAAAGACTACGGCCAACAACTCTAAGTCGTGGACACGATAATTTTTCTCATGCGGCTTTAATTGACGACTTGCATATGCGACAACTTTGACTCTTTGCATCAGTACCGCACCAAGACCACCACTTTGAGAAGCATCCGTATAGACTTTTAAATCTTGGTTGCCATCGATGATGGTTAGTATGGGTGCAGTGGTCAAACTCACTTTTAGCTTTTGGAATGCCTCCTCACAATCCGATGTCCAATTGAACTTGGTATGCTTCTTGGTGAGCTTTGTTAATGGGCTAGACAGTTTGGCGAAATCTTTGACAAATTTCCTGTAATATCCGGCCAATCCTAGGAAGCTTCTTACTTCAGTGGGTGTACTGGGCTGCTTCCAATCTCGAATTGCGGCAATTTTACTTGGGTCAACAGCAATTCCTTCTTTTGACACAACATGGCCCAAGAATTTTACTTCCTCTTGCCTAAATGTGCATTTGGAAAACTTTGCTTTTAAAACATTTCTTCGCGAGATTTCCAACACTTCCCTTAAATGCCCTTCATGCTCCTCCTTAGTTTTAGAATAGATTAGAATATCATCAATGAAGACTAGGACGAATTTATTTAGGACCTCACGGAAGACCCTATTCATCAAGTCAACAAAATAGGCTGGAGCATTGCATAGGCCGAACGACATTACTAACCTTTCGTATAATATGTCAGGACCTCCGAAGGCGGTCAAAGGTATGCATTCTTCAGCTATGCGAAGTTGATGGAAACCTGTGGCTAGGTCCATCTTCGAAAACACCTTGGCTCCATTCAATTGGTCCATTAAATCATCTATGCGAGGCAAGGGGTATTTGTTCTTTAATGTTTGCTTGTTAAGATCGCGGTAATCAACACAAAGTCTTAGAGTACCGTCAGATTTGGGGACAAACACCACAGCTGCACCCCAATTAGAAAAGCTAGGTCGGATGAGTCCTTTCCATAAGAGCTGCTTAGTTTGGGTTTGCAATTCTTCCTTTTCTTTAGGGGTCATCCTTCTGATAGCATGAACTATAGGTCTTGCATTTGGAACGAGATCAATCCTGAAATCGATTTCCCTTCGCGGGGGTAGGCTGTCTACTTCTTCAAATACATCCGCGTAATTTTTGACCACGGGAATATTTTCTAAAGAAATAGGAGTGATCTACAGGGAAGACCAAAATGCCTTTCTGTCAGATTTTGGCCAGTGGCAAGGTATAGTAACAGTGTTCCCGAATCCTGGTTCACCTTTACCACTCTTTCTGAGCATAGCACTTCAGCGTCATATTGCGTGAGCCAATCCAGACCAAGGATGATATCAAACTTAGAAAAATTCATAATGATCAAGTTAAATGGAAATTGGAAATAGGAGTAGGATACAGGCACTTTACAAAATAAATCTAGAGTGGTAGAACCTCCTACAAGGTTATGAACATTAATTGGCTCTTTAAGACTTCTTTGTTTTAATTTCAATTTCTGGACCGTGTTGCTAGAAATAAAACTTCTTGATGCACCCGTATCAAACAAAACACTAACAGAAATGTTTTTAACAGAAATGGTACCATCTAAAACATCAGGCTTACCTGCTCCTTCGGAAGAAGTAGGAGCAGAAGAAGATGGTGCACTTGCGCCCTCATACACATGTGCAATCTGCGCTCCTTTCAACAGCGGACAATTTGGCTTGATATGACCCTTCTTGTGGCAGTTATAACATTCCTTAGTGTCGTCGCTTTGGGCCTTCTTTGGATTTCTACATTCCTTGCTATAGTGTCCATACTTCTGGCAGTTGTAGCATTGCACCTTAGACTTATCGTGAGTCGTAGCAGCTCCAGAACTGCTTCCTTCCATCTTCTTCTCTGTTTGCTTCCTTTTATTGTTGGCCAAGCTCCTTTCTCTGTCCTGTTGGGAATTCTTCTTATCATTCTCCTCATATCGACAAGCAAACTCCACCAACCTATTGAAAGAAAGGTCGATGTGGGCAGTGGCTCTATCAATATATTTCCTCGCAAGCCCATTTATGAATCTCTTGTTCTTCTGAAAGTCATCCTGAATCAATTCAGGGGCATAGCGGGAGAGGTCTTCAAATCTTCGTACATATTGTGAGATGGTCTTGTCGCCTTGCTTCAGATTGGCGAACTCGTCATGCAGTCTTTCTACCTCCTGTCTTGGAATGTATTTGTCATTGAAAAGCTCCTTAAACCTTGTCCAAGTCATATTATCTGCAGTCCCTCCAACCGTGACTGTGTCCCACCAGTTTTGAGCTTCCTCCTATAGTAGCCATGAAGCCACTAATCTTTTCCTCTGATCCTCCAGCTCCAATCCTCCAAAAATCTTTTCGCAATTCCTCAGCCAAGCTTGAGCTTGTGTCACAGTTTCAGTACCCTAGAATGGCACTCCTCCCAGGTTTTTGAACTTCTTCGCCACCTTATCCAAATCAAAGGGCTGCGGTGGTGGTGGTGGCTGTTGAACTGTGGCCTCCTCAGTTTCAGCAATATTTTGCCTCCTTGCTCTAGCTCTAGCGGCAGCGGTACTCATTTCTAATTAGTTCTGCACGATCAAGGAAAGAGTCAGAACAACTATAATGGTGATTTGAAGAAATGATAAAGATTAAAGGATGGATGAAAAGATGATGATAGAATGACTGACTATTATGTATTCACATGAAATGTTCGCCATAGAATATTGTGATTCTATGTAAATGAATTATTATAAATATGTTATATTCCAAAGCTAAGTTTAACCAAAGCTCTGATACCAACTGTGATAACCCCAAACTCCCACGGAATGAAAGTTAGGGATAATCATTTGGAATACAACATAAATACAACAATACATATCACAAATACAACATAGCATAGGAAATTCATAGAGTAACAACATCATAGCAGCGAAAATATAATGTCATCAACCATAGAAAGTCCACAGTCACAGAATTCTAAATTATTACATCAAGTTTGCAGAAAATGAAATAAGTTTCAACTCCAACTTAAACAACGTGAAATGAAATAAGTTTGATGTCTGAAATTAAAGAGAGAGAAAAATGCAATAGTATCAAATGATAGATGTCTTCAAGCTCCAAGTCATCACCTCTCCACGAAAGCAAATCCAAGAAAGATAATAAGCAGCTCCAAAGAAAAGACTCCAAGCAAAGAATGAACCTGTTTACTTGGCTGCCCGTGTAGAAAGGAGGGCACCCGAGTTTGCAAAAAGGTGGAAACAAACAACAGGTCAGTCGTGGGACTGGTGTGAGAATTCTTAACTAATTTAACTACTAGTAATAAGGCAAAATCCAAGGACCACGCCGCTATCGCGGAACGAGTTTACTCCAATGGATTGCCATGCATAATTTAAAGTGACAGAATAAATAATAAGTGAATCGTAAAACAACGCTATGCTTTTGAGAAAAATGGAATCACCATAAGACCCAAGTCCCATCACACAATGCAACACAAACCACAGGATAGGGTTTTACCTTATGGTGATTAAACATGCTACATATGGCAAATACGAGTCTAATATTATCACTAGTATATATCAAAACATTTCAAAATAAATGTATCAATCCTAGGACACATAGATACCATAATACTAAGCTTCCATACTAGTAATAAAATCAAATTCGTAGGTTCGTATTGGAAGTTTGGATTTCCATCATGAGTCAAGGCTAGGGAGGATCTCCTTACCGATTCGAGACACTCTAGCTAATGTCTCAGGATCCCCCACAGTGAACCCTTGGATAGCTACTGGACCGATCCACACATACAGCTTCGTGGATTAGTTATTCCTGAACACACGTTTCCCGATCCTATAGGACCTATCATCCGAGGCGCCTCATTCCATCATCCACATAAGTAAAATGCCAGGCCGTGTTAAAGCCCAATCACCACTTCTAGCTAGAAAGAAACGTGCTGCTCTCCCTGCGTCCCCTTCTCCCGTTTTAGACTCCGCCGGTGTGTGAGGCTCGCGGATTCACGCTATACACAAAGCTATGCCTAAACAGGCTATGCTTTGATCATCCCACAAGGCCTGCTTTTCAACAAAGGCATGATAATATGCATCTTAGCATGCCACATCGTCACTCCATATCGCACTACCAATCCTTTGCCGAAATATATGAAAGGGAGTTAATCAAGAGAATAAATTCTCCGCCACCAAACATCCATACATTCGACAGAAGATTAATAACATGATATTTAATGGAGTACGATGTCAGACACGCAATCCATTTATTAGCTTATGCTCTGGGTCTGAGCGAAAACCAAACCCGTGAAATCAACACGTACGTTTGGGCAATAACCATGACCCTTGAATTGGGAGCAAGTCAAATCAGGGCCTCGATCGTTGTCCATTCGAGGGAAGATTTACGGTCTTCATACGCCATCTTCATACTTCAATTATCGTCGTTTGATTATTTGGAATGAGAGAACTCGGATTTTTCAAATAATCCTCGTATATATATATATATATATTTAAAATCCTTCGTATTTGCTGGCATCATTTTATAATGATTACTTCCTATTTTAATTATTTAAAATAATTAAATTTTTATATAACGACGCCTTAAGTCAGTGGGCGACTATGGCGCTGCATTCAACCAATTTTGATTTTTACATTTCTCAAAATCTAACCGTTGGATCTTAACGTGATATATATCGTTGGAAAGATTTTTCCAAGACGGTCCAAATGGTTTCAGTTTCATGAAAATCCGACGGTCGGATCTTCTTATATAGTCGTTTGAAGGTACGATTTCAAAACGCGAACTACCGCGCTCCATTCATTTAATTATATATATATATATATATATATATATATATATATATATATATATATAAATATATAATCGTTTAATCGTAATAACGTCGTTTGATTTAAACAACGCTCTAAACAACTACCGATCCTTATTAAATTTTAATTCATTTGAAATTGAAGATAATATTACGGCATCCTAAATTCATTCTTTACTTACATTGAAAATGTAAATTCCACCCTTTTCATTTACATGTAAAAATGTAAATTTAATTCCTACGTAAACTCCTATTTTCTATTTACATGTAAAGATGTAAATTTTGATACATTGCAAAATCCTACTTTTTAATTTACATATAAAAATGTAAATTTTAACTTCAATGTAAATTCTCATTTTAATCACATAATAAAAATGTAACCTATATTTGCAGTGTGAATCCTGTTCTAAATTTACATATAAAAATTTAAATTTAATTACAATGCAAATTATACTTCTTATTTACATTGTGAAAATGTAGTTTTTATTTCAATGCAAACTCTACTTCTTATTTACATCGTAAAAATGTAATTTTTATTTCAATGCAAACTTTACTTCTTATTTACATTGTAAAAATGTAATTTTTATTTCAATGCAAACTCTACTTCTTATTTACATTGTAAAAATGTAATTTTTATTTCAATGCAAACTCTACTTCTTATTTACATTGTAAAAATGTAATTTTTATTTCAATGCAAACTCTACTTCATATTTACATTGTAAAAATGTAATTTTTATTTTAATGCAAATTCATGTTTTACTTGTATATTAAAATGTAGTTTTTATCGACACAAACTTCCATTCTAATTACATAGAAAAATGTAAATTTTATGTTTTTTTTACATACGGGGTAAATTAATATTTTAATCACACTAAAATAATGTAATTTTCATGCGGTGAAAATTCCTATTTTCATTTACATTAGTAAAAATGTAAATTTCCATACAGGGTAAATCATGTCTTAATTTACATTAAAAATAAATGTTAATTTCATACGGTGTAAATCATGTCTTAATTTACATTAAAAATAAATGTAAATTTCATACGGTGTAAATCATGTCTTAATTTACATAAAAATAAATGTAAATTTCATACGGTGTAAATCATGTCTTAATTTACATTAAAAATAAATGTAAATTTCATATGGTGTAAATCATGTCTTAATTTACATTAAAAATAAATGTAAATTTCATATGGTGTAAATCATGTCCTAATTTTAATGAAAAATACTTCTTCATCATTTCATATGAAAAATCCTACTTTATTATTTACAATGTAATAATTTCATCTTTAATATTTACAATGGAAAAACCGCATCTTTTGATATTTACATATACTTTCCAATGTAAAAATCCAAACTTTCACTTACAATGTAAAGATTCATGTTTTAATTTCCAATGTAAAAATTCATGTCCAAATTTCATGTCAATATCATGTTCGATGTCCATAACTAATATCTTGTGTTCAATATTTCATGTCCAATCCAACCACAAACAATATTTTAATAAATAAAAGGGATCAAATCGAATCAATAACATGAAGTTAATCTCGAGTTGAAAGTTCTAGTTCAATCCGAGAATAACCAAGGGTGTGTTCTTACATGTATACATAAGGTTTGTGAATATTTGCTTATGCTCTGGGTCTGAGCGAATACCAAACCCGTGAAATCAACACGTACGTTTGGGCAATGACCAAGACGCTTGAATTGGGAGCAAGTCAAATCAGGGCCTCGATCGTTGTCCATTCGTGGGAAGATTTACGGTTTTCATACGCCATCTTCATACTTCAATTAACGTCGTTTGATTATTTGGAATGAGAGAACTCGGACTTTTCAAATAATCCTCATACATATATATTTAAATCCTTCGTATTTGTTGATATCATTTTATAATGATTACTTCCTATTTTAATTATTTAAAAAAATTAAATTTTTATATAACGACGCCTTAAGTCAATGGGAGACTATGGCGCTGCATTCAACCAATTTTGGTTTTTACATTTCTAAGAATCTATCAGTTGGATCTTAACGCCATATATATCGTTGGAAAGATTTTTCCAAGACAGTCCTAATGGTTTCAGTTTCAAGAAAATTCGACGGTCGGATCTTCTTATATAGTCGTTTAAAGGTACAATTTCAAAACGCGAACTACCGTGCTCCATTCATTTAATTTTAATTATATTTATATATATATATAATCGTTTAATCGTGATAACGTCATTTGATTTAAACAACGCTTGTGACGGCCCGCCCCGCACCAACCGACATTTACTCCAAAGGTGCGCTGTACACGTGTCCAGTTAGCACGGAACGGGTCGTCAGAAGGAAAAGAAAGAAGGAAATGAACATACAAAGAACTTGTAGAATGTCTCACAGCGCATAGAACAAAATATAATAATAACATACTTGACATAAAACATGAGAGACGGTGCATAAGCTGAAAATCAGAACTAAACATCATAGCAGCGGAAATTCAGAATACAGCTTATTACAACTTTTCAAACTGTCTCAAAGCAAAAGTAAGATAAATGAGGTACACTACTAATGCCCAAGTAGCGACCACCAACGACACAGGGAGAATGTGTATATATATATCATATGTGGAAGCCTCCTGCCCGCCTCCGAATCAGCTACTCGCGCATCACCAGCTAACCTGTCTCTAGTCTGCTCGTGTGAGCACCCAGAGTAATAAGAGGAGACATAAAACACTGGGTCAGACATAAAGCCTGGTATGAGCGATAAGCATCTAAAGTGAACAATAACATGTAGACTAAAACATACCTGAACCTGGACCTGCAACCAAAGAGTTAGCACTACATACTGTACAACACTCTAAGGTACCATATCAAACAGTGTAAAGATACGGAGGTGGGGGAGGTGTGCATGTCATAATAATGGCAAACAATCAAGCATAGCATCCATCCTCACATCTCTCACTCAGTGCATAAAGCATACGATATTCACCACTTCGATCACCCAACATACCTTGCTACGATCACTTTGCCCCATGAAGTCATAAATGGCTTCACTGCACTGATAACGTAGCCACAAATCCTTTGCTATGTCCACTTTGCCCCATGGAGTCACAAGGACCCCACTGCACTGGCTCATATCCTTACTATGTCCACTCTGCCCCATGGAGTCGTAGTGACCCCACTGCACTGGCTCATAGTCTTACTACGCATCACCTTGCCCCTCAGGTCATAATGACCCTACTGCACTGATAACGTAGTCTTGCTACCATCACCTTGCCCCTCAGGTCATAATGACCCTACTGCACTGATAAGTAGCCCATCATTCATTTTTGGTGGTGAATCGAAGTTATGAACGTCGAAAACTCCTTAGCACACGTCCCGCAGCAAAGTCCAACCATGAAGTGAACTCATTGGTTCCCAATTGGATCCTGAGCTCTAACTTCCCATATTGGACTACCTTTGCATCTCGGGTTATTGGTCAATACTGGGTCGGGTCGGGTTCCTCCTCAAGCCATCGGTTCGGGTCGGTGTCCCCCCATCTGTTCGAGTCGAGTCTCCTTCTGGTACGGTTCGGGTCGGGTGCTTCACCTCGGGTCGGGTCGGATGTCATCTCCCCTCCAGCTCGTGCCTCCGTTCCGATCCGTCTCCTCGTCCTTCACATGCTCCTATCCGATCCATCCTCATGCCTCCGCTCCGATCCGTCCTCCTTAATCCGATCCGATCCCAGTTCAGTTAGCGTGGCCTTCCTTTTTGCCACTTTTCCCAAGTGTTGGGTTTCGATCCGATCAGATTCTTTGCTCAGTTCAACATATCCGATCCGAGCCCCTTATCCGATCCGATCCGAACCCTGCACTATTTTCTGAAACTGTTCCAGCAAGTGTTTACGCCATTCGACGACGTTTTCGACCATTCTAACTATTGGAATCAATCACAAAGCATTTCATACAGTCATAGCAACATGCATAATCAACCATAAACATCAAAACATCAATATGATAGATCAAAATGGATCAAACATACCCAAAATCCCATATTTCCCCTTAAGCATGTTTAAGTGAAACTAATGATAGGATTAGCAAAACATAACCAAATTAACCCAAATTCATATCAGAGATCTAAAACATCATTTAGGAATTTATGAACATTTTTCTTGAATTTTATCATGTTTAAATTCGCTAATTAGCACTAATTACCCTTAACTAGCCATAATTAGTGTAAAACTATGCAAATCACTCACCTTAGCCACAAATAAAGTAAGATCTGAAATAATTCTCTGATTTGATGTGAATCTCAATGCCAAACAGCAGCTCCAATGTTGATTTGGTGTAGATCTTCCTTGATTAGGGGTTGCTAAGCTTAATCCTTGACCAAAAGATGATTTGGAGGTGATTTAGAGGTTGGAGGCCATTTTTAGGGTTCCTTGGTGATAAGTGGAGGCTAGAAAATTGAAATGGAATGATCCTCTATCTCATTTCAGCCTTCCCATAACCCTAATCCCGAAATGGGTTACGGGCCTACTCACTAATCACCCGATTTGGCCCGGTTAAGCAGTTTTTCAACCTCCAAACCTTGTTTCAGCCATATCTACCAAACGGTAAGTCCGTATGGCTATTATGACCACTCTACAGAAAGCTAAACCACCAAACGATTCCAATGAAAGTGGTTTTAGGTCAAAATTCCTTTCCGATCAAAAGTTATGGACAAAACAGTACCAACTAGGGGCAAAATGGTCATTTAAAAATCGACAAAAATCATAAGCATGGGAAATGACTCTAGTGGATGTTTCCCAAAGTTATATGACCATAGGACTTCATATGGGAAAGAAATAAATATTCTACGATCCTCCGATGCGTAGAATGCGGGTCATTACATTCTCCCCCCCCCCCCCCCTTAAGAAATTTCGCCTCCGAAATTCCCTAATCAAAACACACACAAAGGTCCCGCATGCCTATCAATCATAAAACAACAATCAAGCATGCAAACAAGCAAAACAAGTCTACCCTAGCATGCGGAAAAACTAAATTACGAAGTAAGTCTTACCAGGCAAAGAGTTCTGGATATGCCTTCCTAATGCCCTCCTCTGTCTCCCAAGTACAATCATTCTCGTTCTCGCCCCACTGAACCTTGACTAGCTTCACCGCCTTCCTTCGAAGTTGTTTCGTATCATGCCCCACAATACGAATCGGCTTGCGGTTCCCAACCGCCTCTGGTTCTACTTCGAAGTCCTCTAACAGATCAGGTGAAATAGTCATATCTGAGTCGTGAACGAACTTCCTTAGTTGGGAAACATGAAATACATTGTGAACTCCCGCCATTTTCTCTGGTAAGCCAACTCTATACGCCAAATTCCCGACTAATTCAAGAACAGGGAATGGGCCAATAAATCTTGGTGCTAACTTGCCTCTCCTGCCAAATCGTATCACGCTCTTCAATGGAGAGATCTTGACAAACACCAAGTCACCAACGGAGAATTTCAAGTCTCTTCTCCTCTTATCGGCATAACTCTTCTGCCTATCTTGAGCAGCTTTCATTCGTTGTTGAATGATCTTAATCTTATCGGAAGTTTCCCTCACCCCATCTGGTCCAAGCACAAACTTCTCGCCAGTCTCTATCCAACTTGATGGTGAGTTGCACGGTCTTCCGTACAAAGCTTCATATGGAGCCATACTGGATTGGTAGCTATTATTATATGCAAAATCTACTAGATGCAAATGGTCATCCCATGATCTACCAAAATCCAATATACAAGCTCTCAAGAGATCTTCCAATATACGATTCACCCTCTCCGTCTGACCGTCGGTCTGAGGATGATATGCGGTACTGAGATGTAAGCTTGACCCTAGAGCCTCTTGTAAGCTCTTCCAAAACCCACTAGTGAACAACGGGTCTCGGTCACTCACAATGCTTTTGGGTACTCCATGAAATCTCACTACCCACTTCATATACAATTCTGCCAACTTGGCTGCCATTCTGGTCGATTTGACTGGTATAAATCTTGCACTTTTAGTCAATCGATCCATAATTACCCAAATGCTATCATATCCCGATCTAGTCCTTGGTAGGCCATCGATGAAATCCATCGAGACTTGCTCCCATTTCCATTCGGGAATTTCTAATGGTTGCAACAACCCACTAGGCTTCTTTTGCTCGACTTTAACTAGCTGGCAATTCATGCATTTGGATATAAACTTCCCAACGTCTCTTTTCATCCCTTCCCAGTAGTAAGTCTGTCTCATGTCTCGATACATCTTATTACCACCGGGATGTATAGTCAGTTTTGAGTGATGAAATTCTCTAAGCACTTCATCTCTCAACCCATTCACGTTGGGCACAACTAGTCTTCCGTCCTTCCGAAGCCATCCATCTCGATCAAGCCCATACACACTCATCTCCTCATCGATACCCATCTCTAACTTGGAGATGATTTCCAATAGGTTAGGATCGTCCCTCTGGCTGGAACAAATCCGCTCTATCAAAGTGGGTCTGATCGTCAAACTAGCTAGCATGACTGGATCCAATTCGCACTTTGGTCTGAAATCAAACCTCGCGATATACTCCAGTTGCTTCCATTCAAGAAACATTGCCCCTAAGCTGGCATGTCTCCTACTCAAGGCATCGGCTACCGCATTACCTTTCCCAGGTGTATATGCGATATCAAAATCATACGAAGCCAAGAACTCTAGCCATCTCTGCTGACGGAGATTTAGATCTTTCTGGGAGAAGAGATACTTTAACTATTTATGTTCGGTAAACAATTCAAATCTTTCTCCCAAGAGATAGTGTCTCCACATCTTCAGCGCAAACACAATCGCTGCTAATTCCAAATCATGGGTAGGATACTTCTTCTCATGCGGCTTTAGCTGTCGACTAGCATAAGCTACAACCCTACCTCCTTGCATCAAGACTGCACCCAGTCCGGTACCACAAGCATCCGTGTATACCGTCATCTCTTCATTCCCTTTAGGAATGACGAACACTGGCGAACGCGTCAACCTCTCTTTTAGACTCTTGAAGGCATCCTCACACACTCCGTCCCAGACGAAGGACTGATTCTTCTTAGTCAATTGAGTCAACGGTGCTGCTATCTTGGAGAAGTCCTAGATAAACTTACGATAATATCCAGCTAATCCCAAGAAACTTCTTACATCTGTTGCATTCTTGGGTGTAGGCCAATCCTGTACCGTAGCCACCTTCGCAGGGTCCACGACAATACCATTCTCTGAAACAACATGACCCAAGAATCTCACTTCCCTTCTCCAAAAATGACACTTAGAGAATTTCGCTTTCAATTGGTGTTCCCTCAACACCTCCATCACTATCCTCAAGTGTCCCTTGTGTTCCTCCTTTGTCCTTGAGTAAACAAGGATGTCATCCACGAACACAAGAACAAACTTATTCAACTGATCTCTGAATACTCGATTCATAAGATCCACAAAATAGGCTGGTGCATTGGTCAACCCAAACGGCATGACCAACCACTCATAAAATCCAGACGGCGTCCTAAATGCCGTTTTCGGAACACTCTCATCCGCTACTCGAAGCTGATGAAATCCTATCGCGAGGTCCAACTGGGAGAACACTCTAGCTCCTTCCAGTTGATCAAACAAATCATCTATCCGCGGTAGAGGATACTTATTCTTCCTCGTTACCTTATTCAACTCGCAATAGTCCACACACAAACGAAGGGAACCATCTGCCTTAGTGGCAAACACAACTGGTGCTCCCCACTCGGAGACACTCCTTCTAATAAATCCCTTCTTCAAAAGATTGCTGACTTGCACCCCGAGCTCTCGCTGCTCCCTTGGTGCCATACGACGAAGTGGCATCACTATAGGTCTGGCATCTTTCACTAAATCAATACGGAACTCAATCTCTCGGTGTGGTGGAAGCCCGGTCACCTCCTCGAAGACGTACGGATACTGGCCAACCACAGGCACATCTGACAACTCATCCTGCGGGATGTCGAGGGAATTAACAAAACTAGCCATAACCCCATCACTAGGTAGACTACCAAACACTACCCTCCGCCCATCATCCGCCCTCACTGTCACCAAAAATCCCTCACAATCAACCACCACCCCGTATCTTTGGAGCCAATCGACTCCCAATATAATGCCATACCCAGTAAAGCCCAAAACAAAGCAATCACAAACATACATCCATGACTCGATAAGACCAAATTCCTGCAAATCATACTAAGGTTAGTCGAACCACCAATCGGGTTCGTCACAACCAATGGTCTATCGACTATCTCGGGTTCCAGTCCCAACCTATCTACCAGGTCACTAGATATGAAGGAACGGGAAGCCCCAGTATCAAACAAAACTCGAACTGGTACATCATAAATAGAAAGCATACCTTGAATAATAACATTCTTTCCTTTCTCCGCCGCAGTTGGGGCATTCGACGAAGAAGGGACAGCATCAATAGCATATGCTTTCACAATCTGTTTCTCCTTACGAGGTTGCGGACACTTATCCTTATGATGTCCCACTTGACCACAGTTGTAGCACTTCCTTTCCGCTGTCTTGGCCCGACATTCTTTAGCATAATGGCCCTTCTTTCCACAGCTGAAGCACTCAACATCCTTCTTGCTCTTTTTCTGGCCACCCTTAGATTGGTCCTGCTTCCTCTTATTCTGAGAGTTATTCTTGCCTCCACCGCCTGCTTGCGGCTTTGGCCCTTCTGCAGATGCAGCCTCATTCTTTGACTCGGGGTAAAGACTCTCTGATCTCAAAGCTTTCCCCACAATCGATTCAAAAGTCTCATCGATGTGATTAATAAGCCTTTCCCCCAAGTATCCATCCAAACCAGTAATGAACTTCTCATTCTTCTTTTCAGGAGTATCGATAAGAGACAATCCATACTTCGACAAAGTGTCGAACTCAGCAATATAATCAGAAACTGCCCTTCCGTTCTGCTTGAGTTCCAAGAACCTCTTAAACAACACTGACTTCTGGGCAGCTGGAATGAACTTCTCGCTAAAGCGAGCCTTAAACTGATCCCAAGTAACCTGATCCTCTGGAGTAGCTGTTCTAATGGCATTCCACCAATTCATCGCTCGCCCTTGCAGCTGACGAGACGCTAGCCTTCTCTTCATCGCATCCTCGAGACCCAAGTCATCAAAGATACGGTCACATCTATCCATCCAGTCCTGAACATCCGTGGCCGGCTCCGTCCCGTGGAACGGCTTTCCACCAAGATTAGTGTAATCCTTACACAACTTGGCGAAATCGACCCTAGGCGCCTGCACTACTGGGCCAACACCAACTCCGGGATTGGGAACTGCCCCTTGCACTTCTCTAAGCATATCTCTCATGAGGTTAGTAAACATCGCCTTCATGTCAGCGGCATTCCCTTGGTTGGTCCCTCTACCAGCACCCCTCGTGTCTCGGCTCATCGTCAATCTGAAAAAGGGAAACGATTAACGACCCCATAGTGGTGCTAATGCAGTGCGACTTCATTCTTATACTACTAATAGTATATATATACATAGCTTTTGAAAACCAAAGTAATCACAAATACACGCTCTCATATACGTATTATCTCTCCCTGGTGTCTTTCCCTAGGTTAACTACGCAACCTAGAGCTCTGATACCAAGTGTGACGGCCCGCCCCGCACCAACCGACATTTACTCCAAAGGTGCGCTGTACACGTGTCCAGTTAGCACGGAACGGGTCGTCAGAAGGAAAAGGAAGAAGGAAATGAACATACAAAGAACCTGTAGAATGTCTCACAGCGCATAGAACAAAATATAATAATAACATACTTGACATAAAACAGGAGAGACAGTGCATAAGCTGAAAATTAGAACTAAACATCATAGCAGCGGAAATTCAGAATACAGCTTATTACAACTTTTCAAACTGTCTCAAAGAAAAAGTAAGATAAATGAGGTACACTACTAATGCCCAAGTAGCGACCACCAACGACACAGGGAGAATGTGTATATATATCATACGTGGAAGCCTCCTGCCCGCCTCCGAATCAGCTACTCGCGCATCACCAGCTAACCTGTCTCTAGTATGCTCGTGTGAGCACCCAGAGTAATAAGAGGAGACATAAAACTCTGGGTTAGACATAAAGCCTGGTATAAGCGATAAGCATCTAAAGTGAACAATAACAGGTAGACTAAAACATACCTGAACCTGGACCTGCAACCAAAGAGTTAGCACTACATACTGTACAACACTCTAAGGTACCATATCAAACAGTGTAAAGATACGGAGGTGGGGGAGGTGTGCATGTCATAATAATGGCAAACAATCAAGCATAACATCCATCCTCACATCTCTCACTTAGTGCATAAAGCATACGATATTCACCACTTCGATCACCCAACATACCTTGCTACGATCACTTTGCCCCATGAAGTCATAAATGGCTTCACTACACTGATAACGTAGCCACAAATCCTTTGCTATGTCCACTTTGCCCCATGGAGTCACAAGGACCCCACTACACTGGCTCATAGCCCTACTAATCCTTACTATGTCCTCTCTGCCCCATGGAGTCGTAGTGACCCCACTGCACAGGCTCATAGTCTTACTACGCATCACCTTGCCCCTCAGGTCATAATGACCCTACTGCACTGATAACGTAGTCTTGCTACCATCACCTTGCCCCTCAGGTCATAATGACCCTACTGCACTGATAAGTAGCCCATCATTCATTTTTGGTGGTGAATCGAAGTTATGAACGTCGACAACTCCTTAGCACACGTCCCGCAGCAAAGTCCAACCATGAAGTGAACTCATTGGTTCCCAATTGGATCCTGAGCTCTAACTTCCCATATTGGACTACCTTTGCATCTCGGGTTGTTGGTCAATACTGGGTCGGGTCGGGTTCTTCAAGCCATCGGTACGGGTCGGTGTCCCCTCATCTGTTCGAGTCGAGTCTCCTTCTGGTGCGGCTCGGGTCGGATGCTTCACCTCGGGTCGGGTCGGATGTCATCTCCCCTCCAGCTCGTGCCTCCGTTCCGATCCGTCTCCTCGTCCTTCACATGCTCCTATCCGATCCATCCTCATGCCTCCGCTCCGATCCGTCCTCCTTAATCCGATCCGATCCAAGTTCAGTTAGCGTGGCCTTTTTTTTTGCTACTTTTCCCAAGTGTTGGATTCCGATCCGATCGGATTCTTTGCTCAGTTCAACATATCCGATACGAGCCCCTTATCTGATCCGATCCGAACCCTGCACTATTTTCTGAAACTGTTCCAGCAAGTGTTTACGCCATTCGACGACGTTTTCGACCATTCTAACTATTGGAATCAATCACAAAGCATTTCATACAGTCATAGCAACATGCATAATCAACCATAAACATCAAAACATCAATATGATAGATCAAAATGGATCAAACATACCCAAAATCCCATATTTCCCCTTAAGCATGTTTAGGTGAAACTAATGATAGGATTAGCAAAACTTAACCAAATTAACCCAAATTCATATCAGAGGTCTAAAACATCATTTAGGAATTTATGAACATTTTTCCCGAATTTTATCATGTTTAAATTCGCTAATTAGCACTAATTACCCTTAACTAGCCATAATTAGTGTAAAACTATGCAAATCACTCACCTTAGCCACAAATAAAGTAAGATTTGAAATAATTCTCTGATTTGATGTGAATCTCAATGCCAAACAGTAGCTCCAATGTTGATTTGGTGTAGATCTTCCTTGATTAGGGTTTGCTAAGCTTAATCCTTGACCAAAAGATGATTTGGAGGTGATTTAGAGGTTGGAGGTCATTTTTAGGGTTCCTTGGTGATAAGTGGAGGCTAGAAAATAGAAATGGAATAATCCTCTATCTCATTTCAGCCTTCCCATAACCCTAATCCCGAAATAGGTTACGGGCCTACTTACTAATCACCCGATTTGGCCCGGTTAAGCAGTTTTTCAACCTCCAAACCTTGTTTCAGCCATATCTCCCAAACGGTAAGTCCGTTTGGCTATTATGACCACTCTACGGAAAGGTAAACCACCAAACGAATCCAAAGAAAGTGGTTTCAGGTCAAAATTCCTTTCCAATCAAAAGTTATGGCCAAAATAGTACCAAATAGGGGCAAAATGGTCATTTAAAAATCGACAAAAATCATAAGCATGGGAACTGACTCTAATGGATGTTTCCCAAAGTTATATGACCATAGGACTTCATATGGGAAAGAAATAAATATTCTACGATCCTTCGATGCGTAGAATGCGGGTCATTACAACGCTCTAAACAACTACCGATCCTCATTAAATTTAATTCATTTGAAAGTGAAGATAATATTACGGCATCCTAAATTCAATTTTTACTTACATTGAAAATGTAAATTCCATTCTTTTCATTTACATGTAAAAATGTAAATTTAATTCCTACGTAAATTCCTATTTTCTATTTACATGTAAAGATGTAAATTTTGATACATTGCAAAATCCTACATTTTAATTTACATATAAAAATTTAAATTTTAACTTCAATATAAATTCTCATTTTAATCACATAATAAAAATGTAACCTATATTTGTAGTGTGAATCCTATTCTAAATTTACATATAAAAATGTAAATTTAATTACAATGCAAATTCTACTTCTTATTTACATTGTGAAAATGTAGTTTTTATTTCAATGCAAACTCTACTTCTTATTTACATTGTAAAAATGTAATTTTTATTTCAATGCAAACTCTACTTCTTATTTACATTGTAAAAATGTAATTTTTATTTCAATGCAAACTCTACTTCTTATTTACATTGTAAAAATGTAATTTTTATTTCAATGCAAACTCTACTTCTTATTTACATTGTAAAAATGTAATTTTTATTTCAATGCAAATTGATGTTTTACTTGTATATAAAAATGTAGTTTTTATCATACGACGCAAACTTCCATTCTAATTACATAGAAAAATGTAAATTTTATCTTTTTTTTTTACATACGGGGTAAATTAATATTTTAATCACACTAAAAATAATGTAATTTTCATGCGGTGAAAATTCCTATTTTCATTTACATTAATAAAAATGTAAATTTCCGTACAGGGTAAATCATGTCTTAATTTACATTAAAAATAAATGTAAATTTCATACGGTGTAGATCATGTCTTAATTTACATTAAAAATAAATGTAAATTTCATACGGTGTAAATCATGTCTTATTTTACATTAAAAATAAATGTAAATTTCATACGGTGTAAATCATGTCTTAATTTACATTAAAAATAAATGTAAATTTCATACGGTGTAAATCATGTCCTAATTTTAATGAAAAATACTTCTTCATCATTTCATATGAAAAATCCTACTTTATTATTTACAATGTAATAATTTCATCTTTAATATTAACAATGGAAAAACCACATCTTTTAATATTTACATATACTTTCCAATGTAAAAATCCAAACTTTCACTTACAATGTAAAGATTCATGTTTTAATTTACAATGTAAAAATTCATGTCCAAATTTCATGTCAATATCATGTTCGATGTCCATAACCAATATCTTATGTTCAATATTTCATGCCCAATATTTCATGTCCAATCCAACCACAAACAATATTTTAATAAATAAAAGGGATCAAATCGAATCAATAACATGAAGTTAATCTCGAGTTGAAAGTTCTAGTTCAATCCGAGAATAACCAAGGGTGTGTTCTTGCATATATACATAAGGTTCGTGAATATCAACAAAACATAATTGATAAAATTAACAAATAAATGATCCTAATAAATCACCAAACTCAGATCTAGCATTTACATTTTGAGATCTAAGATCATAACATCATAAACAATTCAGATCCATAATTTAGAATAACATCCATCGCAGATTTATTTATATTCGCCATTCAAACTTCACATAATGCAAGAATAATAATTAAATTAATTAAATTTAATTAAAAATAAATTCTTACATTGCTTGGGACTGAAATGAAGGCCCAAACTCGATCAGATCTCGTGTTCGAAGTCACGACGGTTTCGGATCTGAAAGATTTCAATTTGAAGTTCATATGTATAAATTAGAAACTGACTTTTTACAACTGTCACTATAACGATTAAAAGCGTTGCAAATCTGAAATGAATTTCATACCTTTGATTTCAGTTTTGGTTCAAAACTTTAATTCCAGCTTGTAGGAGTTGTATTCAACGGTTTTCAGAACGGATTGCGTGACGTCGAAGGGCTAGGAGGGGGGAGTCGGCGCCGGGAAGGGGGTGGGGTGCGGTTCGGGGTCGCGGCTGGGCGGAGCACGCGGCGTCGCGACTTCAGGGCGTTGGGGCGGCGGTTTTTGGCGATGAGGGGTGGTGATTTTGGTATGGATTCGAAGAGCACGAAAATCTCTTCGAAACGTGTATTACGGCGAAGGATTTCGTTGAGAATCGAAGGAGAAATCAGAGTTTGAAGTTCTGAAAGGTTATGGGTTTCGGCGGCTTTAAAATGAGGAAGAACAACGTATGGTTCATCCCGTATTTATACAGTATTTTATTTTTAATTTAATTAATTCTAGAAATTAGGGTTTTTCCGTCCGATCTCCAAACGGAGCCCAACGACTATCGATCAATAGGTTTTGACGCCTTCTGAACGCAATGGCACTATTGCCGAAGTCCAATTCTGAAGTTAAAAGATTGTTTCTTTTATTTTTAAAACAAATCTTTTATTTTTAATTCAAACGTACTTTCTTATTTTACCGGGGTCACATACGAAGTCAGAAAAATCCGAAAAAATTATTTTTTGTTATGCTTTGACGATACGGTCTTAACAAACTAATTTCGTCGAATTCTGAGACTGTTTGAAAAATGGCAATTTTCTGGTCGATCCAATTTAACTATAATTGACCAAAACACATTTTCCTTTGCCACGCTCACATATTAACTTCAAAAATCATGAAATTTGATATCTAGCAATAATTTTACATCCCGGATCCAACAAAAGTGGTTTCGTCGAATTCTGAGGTCGTATGCAAAATGTCAAATTTCAAGGGCGATATATTCTCTATAGCGACCTTTCTGAAAATTCATTTGGCCATAACTTTCGATTCCCGCTATGAAACTTCGATTTTTCAGATTCATTAGAAAGATATTCATTAACAGATTTAAATATTTTTCATTTCACCAAAATCCGGTTTATTCTGCATCCTGTGTGGTCAGTCAAAGTTCAGGTTTGACTTTTCAAACTACCGTCCTTTTTCTAATTCCTTTTGTAATTAAATTAAATATATTCGCATTAAATTCAATCAAAATAAATTTCTAGTCATTTTTATTTAAAATAATTCATTTCAACTATTTAAACACCTTTAAAATCTCTAAAATGAAAATTTTGAATTGGCCCCAAATTCCGGGTTGTTACAGTGTGATTCTATATCTATCCAGTATATTAAAACTTCGAATACACGCGGATTAGACGTATACGTAAAATCTTTATATAATGGACTGTTTAAATCAATACAAATAAATAATCAAATACGAATAATTGATTTAAATTTTCAAAACAAAATTGTTTGCATTTTAAAAATATATTCTTCACACTCGTTCTAGGATACTACTGGTCCCATCTCTATGAGTCATTTCCCATTGGATATTACTAATCCAATATCTGATGAATTCTTTCGTATGGTTCTAATGTGTCTTGTTCTCTGAGCTTTGTAAACCAAAGCTCTGATACTAAAATGAAATAGCTGACGAAATCCGGTAGGCTTTGCAACCATCTCTTCATCCCCCAAGCAACAGGTAATACTCACCGTGGCTCTCACTGGTCCCCCAGTCCCTTGTTTTACGGCGACCCTGTCGAGTCTCCCGGCACTGCCGAACCAACCCTCAACGGGGACATGTAGGGGTAAGAATCCCCCGTTCGCCACCAAACCGCGAAGCAAGAACCCCCTATCATGCGTACCCAGCCTACTCAGGACCAGCAACAAGAACTGGTGGTACTCCATTCTCGATCTTTTCAACCTAATTAAAGATTCATTAAAACTCCACTTAGTTTTAATCTTTAACTGGGTTAAAGAATCAGTGTCATTTAAAACACGGTTCATGATAAACCCCAAAATCACATCACATTTCAATCAACCCCTAACTGTAAATTAGCAAGTGAGCAATTCCCTAAGTATTAGCCCCGAAGGCCGAAACAAACATCAGATCAATACCCCAGAAACCATTCAACTTAACTAATCTCCAGTTAGTTTATGATTTTCTTAACTCCTTTGGGTCTAAGAACAGTATTATTGAAGATACCGTTCACGACAACCCAAAATCACATTCCATTAATTATCGGGTTAAAGAACAAGTGTTATTTAAAACACTGTTCACGATAAACCCAAAAATCAATATGTTTGCGAACAAATTATACAATTGTAAACAACTGTAAAATCCGTTTGGTTTTCCTAAACAACAAGGATTGTTGTAGAGGGTGTCGAACTCTGGGACCAAAAATATTTTAATTAATAAATCCAATCAAGTTATTCAGAATTTTGATTGGTTGCAAACACAGAAAATAAACAAAATGAGAGTTTTAACAATAAGAGAAAGCAATTAGGGGATAATGACATAGATTAATTAATATTCATCAATAGCCAATCGAATAAATACAGATCTAATTCATGTTTCTGTCACAAACATGAATCAACTATAATTAGGTTTCTAGAAATAAATATGTAAATAACAACAAGCATAGCCTATGCAGGAGCTCGGCTCTTAAACAACCATAGGCTATCAGGACAGATTCACAAATTAATTTCTGAAAACCTAAAATTAGATCTAAATTTGATAATTGTTAGATCGAACACGAATATACCCTGTGAAGGAGCATAGCTCTTAAACGACACAGAATATGAAGGTTCAGATCTAACCCTTGATTCAGATCTAGATCTACATATATAAAGTCCTCATCTATTGGCTATGTGATTCATGTTGAATCATATCTATTAGCGTCATCACCCCCTAATCAAAGGGGATTAGCTAGACATAGCTAAAGAAAAAGAAAAACCGAAATTAAATAACATGAACATAAATAAAACTAAAACTAAATAGAACAGAGGAAGAAGAGTTTTATTCCAAGAGAAAGATTACAGAATAAAACAAAGTGTGTTTTTACTTGAATATGATACAAGGTATTTATAGTTGTATTGGCCAAGGCTACTTGGCAAATTCCACAATATGGGACAAAAACCCCTTTTTCAAAATAACACATTAATCAAGTAGCTCAGTGTGAACGCGTGCAGCGCATGAATGAGAAGCTTTGCAAATTACATGATATGGAACAAATAACTTAGCCGAATTAGCAACTAGACCAATGTGAATGCATGCATATGTCATGGAAAATAGGTTGCGGGCTTCAACTCCAATTGACTTGAGAATGAATAACAACTCCAAGTGATCGTTATGGAAAAGCATTGAATCTTGTCTTTGAAATATGCAGCAGAAGGTGATCGAATAGCAACTTTTCTTCAGGTCTTCAAGCTTTAATCCAGCTCTAAAATTCAACATTCTTCTCGCACAAATTCTTCAAGCTTTTCAACAATTAAGTGCGTTAATCCATTCATCAAAAATAATCTGAAAACACAACTATAAATGCACAATATCAATTATTTAAAAGATAAAATATGATATATATGCGGATAAAATATACACATTTACGTGTATATCAAATACCCCCACACTTATCTTTTTATTCGTCCTCGAATAAACTAAACTAAGATATGTCACAATTTCGTAGGAAACACGATTGCATTTAGCGTATGCAACAAGCCGTTAAACCTCTGGGTGTCCCCAGTAGGACGAGTGTTGTCTCGTAAGGGTTTTCAGCTGATACTACCCACAAAATCCAAAACGTCTTATGTACGCGGATTAATCAAACAATATATTTAAGGTCTTTCACATTCCAAGGATTTCACCTAACTTCAATAATAACGGTTTAGCCCCAAATTGTCCATCCCATAATTAGTGCA
Organism: Allium sativum; assembly: GCA_030737875.1. Classification (NCBI taxonomy): domain Eukaryota; kingdom Viridiplantae; phylum Streptophyta; class Magnoliopsida; order Asparagales; family Amaryllidaceae; genus Allium; species Allium sativum. The sequence continues at coordinate 20,359,716 of CM060909.1, read as the reverse complement.
AAAATGAACAAAATTTTTCAAGCTGAATCGTAATTCCTTGATAACACTGTAATTGTCTTGAAGGTTAAGAGCGTGGTGTCAACCAAAGTTCTACACATCGACAATGTGCACCCAATCATTTCTTTATTCTTCCTCTTCTCTCTTTTTTTTTTAAATAATTTTACACCAATGTAACTGTAATGTATTAGATATGAGTTATGCATAGATGAAGGAATTTTTTTTTGTAAGTTCTAAAAATATTCTAGATAAGAGGACAAGTGTATTAGTTGAATTTCAAGCTACAAAAGATAAAGTAATACTGAGGCACACGTTTTGTTTCCTTTCATTTCCTCAACTACAATCCTCGCTTCTAAGTACGGTATGTTGGATGTGGATGGAATGGAAATGAATGCTTTATAGTCAAGAATGATGAATGACTATTTTATTCAGAGAGACTCTCTCTTTATTTCATTTTTTTTCTTTTTTTTCACTTTTTTTTTTCATATTTGCATGATGAATGATGAGCGGAAATGGAATGGAATGACACCGTATTATTTCATATGATTCCTCCTCTACTAAACCAATCATAACCAACACTTCATGAAAGGAAAGTTTTGTGCCCTAGTCACTCTACTTCTATAGCTCTAATTCAACACACAAGTCTGGATTGATGTTATACAAAAAGCTGAAAGGAATGATAAACAAAGTTTCGTAAGATAGATAACCCATATAAAATAAGATGTGGTATATGGTTATCCTACCTTAAAACATGTACGGAATGGGTAGTGTAATATTGGTATATAAAGTGACGTATTTAACCTTTGAAAATAAATCAGTGAAAAGGTTCTTGGGTATACCAATATAAGATAAACTTGTCGAAACATGGATATAAATTGACTAAAACTTGGGTTTGAATAATGTGGGGTATCGAAGAAGAACGCTACAATGAGTCATTTCTCCTTAATTGGGCCAAGTGGATTTTAGAACTTACGATTTTGAAAATTTGAGTGAAAAGAAAATATTATGCATGAAAACGAACTCAGAAAATCCAATCAAATGTGAGTGCAAAATCATTATTATTTGACTTTTTTTTTTATTATTTTTACTTGCACATTCTAACATGTATAACAAAGGTTGACACGCTTACTCCAGAACACGACTAACGTCTACACAGTCTCAAGCTATCATCTTAAAAAGACACATTACGATTCAATGAATAAATAATGTTTATTCTCATCACCCAATAATTCAACTTATCAAATAAGAACCAAGGTGTTATTTATGAATTTTGAGTTAATCCTTGTTCAATGAATGACCTACTTCATAAAATTTGATTGCTGATGTAATGTAAATTCCCCCCCACACTTGAGTGTGACTGTGTCCTCACAGTCTTACTCAGACATATCTTAGTAAAAGGCGAAGTAAAATAAGAGACTATTTACATATGTACAAAAGAGGGTTAGTGCGTCTTACCGAATGTAATGTGGCTCATGGAGGACCATGAGCTCTTCCTCTTGGTTTGGTATTGGTTCCAAGTAAGGTCTAAGGCGTTGACCATTGACCTTATAGGAAGATACATCAGCTGGATTCTCAATTTCTACCGCACCATATGGAAAAACGGTCCGCACAGTGTAAGGTCCTGTCCATCTAGATTTTAACTTACCCGGAAATAGATGCAATCTTGAGTCATACAAGAGAACTTTTTGTCCTAGCATGAAAGTTTTACGTAAAATTGATTTATCATGAAAAACTTTCGTTCTGTCCTTGTAAATTTGTTCATTTTCATATGCATCATTTCGAATTTCATCAAGTTCATTAAGTTGAAGCTTCCTATGCTCACCTACTTGTTCTAAATCAAGATTTAAATTTTTATTGCCCATAATGCCCTATGTTCTAGTTCAACTGGCAAGTGACATGGCTTACCAAAAATCAACCGATAAGGGGACATACCTAAGTTTGTTTTAAAAGCAGTGCGGTAAACCCAAAGAGCGTCGGTTAACTTTTGGGACCAATCTTTGCGATTTCGATTCATAGTTTTCTCAAGGATTTGTTTAATCTGCCTATTCGGTACTTCAACTTGCCTACAAGTTTGAGGATGGTAAGGAGTGGATAACTTGTGGGTTATCGAATACTTTCTCATGAGAGATTTAAAAGAACGTTTACATAAGTGTGTTCCATTATCACTGATTATTGTGCGAGGTGTGCCAAACCTAGAGAAGATACTTTCTTTCAAGAAGCGCACAACAACCTTGTTATCGTTTGTTTTGCATGGAACAACTTCGACCCATTTAGAAACATAATCAACAGCTAAGAGAATGTAAAGGTTCCCAAAAGAATTAGGGAAGGGTCCCATGAAGTCTATACCCCACACATCAAAAATTTCGACCTCTAGAATGGGGTTTAGGGGCATCATATTCCGTTTAGAAATTTTCCCTAAGAATTGACATCGATCACAAGTTTTGCAAAATTCGTACGCATCTTTGAAAAGGTTAGGCCAGTAGAAACCCGATTGGAGAACCTTTTCGGTTGTCTTTTTAGGACCGAAGTGACCACCACAGGCTTGGTCATGACAGAAAGAGAGGACACTGTGAGTTTCAGTGTCGGGGACACACCTTCGAATGATTTGTTCAGGACAATACTTGAAAAGATAGGGGTCGTCCCAGAAAAAATGTTTAACTTGGGAAAAGAATTTGTGTTTATCCTGTTTGGACCAAAAAGAAGGGGTCTGCTTGGTGACTAAGTAGTTGACAATGTCAGTGAACCAAGGATCATTGGATAAAGAAAATAGCTGTTCATCGGGGAAATTCTCGTTGATCGGAAGAGAAGAAGACGGGGCATTTGGAAGACAAGACAAGTGGTCCACAATAACGTTGTCAGATCCTTTTTTATCCTTAATGGTAAGGTCAAATTCTTGAAGTAGAAGGATCCAACGAATGAGATGAGCCTTAGCATCCTTTTTAGAGAAAAGATACCTAAGTGCGGAATGATCAGTATGAACAGTGATGTGTGAGCCAACTAGATAAGGTCTGAATTTTTCTAAAGCGAAAACGACTGCCAAAAGTTCCTTTTCAGTGGTCGTATAATTGATTTGAGCGTCGTTAAGAGTTTTACTCGCGTAGTAAATGACGTGCAGAATCTTATCGATACGTTGTCCTAAGACAGCGCCAACAGCGAAATTCGAGGCATCACACATGATTTCAAAAGGTAGCTTCCAGTTGGGAGAGCAGATGATCGGAGCAGAGACAAGTTCATTTTTAAGATGCTCAAAAGATGAAATGCAATCAGAATTGAAATCGAAAGGAACATCCTTACCAAGAAGACTCGTCAAAGGTCGAGTGATTTTGCTAAAATCTTTTATAAAGCGACGGTAAAAACCAGCATGACCTAAAAAGGATCGGATGTCCTTAACTGATTTGGGAATGGGAAGATTTGAAATAACCTCAATTTTGGCTTTGTCTACTTCAATTCCTTTATTAGAAATGACATGTCCTACGACAATGCCATGTTTGACCATGAAGTGACACTTTTCCCAATTAAGCGTTAAGTGTTTATCTTTACAACGATTAAGAACAAGATCGAGATGATGTAAACACTCAGTGTAAGAATCCCCGAAGATGGAAAAATCATCCATGAAAGCTTCCAAAAATCGCTAGATCATATCAGAAAAAATGCTAATCATGCACCTCTGAAAGGTTGCCGGTGCATTACAGAGACCAAAAGGCATACGACGGTATGCAAATGTACCGAAGGGACAAGTGAAAGTGGTTTTCTCTTGGTCCTCAAGAGCGATAGGGATTTGATTATAGCCCGAATACCCATCAAGGAAACAATAGTACTCATGACCAGCTAGTCGTTCTAACATTTGATCGATAAATGGCAGAGGGAAATGATCCTTACATGTTGCAGCGTTAAGTTTCCTATAGTCAATGCAAACACTCCAACCAGTCTGGGTGCGGGTTGGGATAAGCTCGTTAGCTTCATTTTGGATCACGGTAATCCCTGATTTCTTAGGTACGACATGAATCAGACTAACCCATTGACTATCAGAAATCAGGTAGATGACTCCATTGTCAAGGCATTTAAGGATTTCAGCACGAACTGCTTCTTTCATGATGGGGTTTAGTCGACGCTGGGGATCACGAGTGGGTTTGGCATCATCTATAAGGTGGATTCGATGTTGGACAATCGAAGGACTAATCCCCTTAATATCAGCCATGGACCAACTAATTACTTCCTAATTTTTCTTAAGAATGGGAAGGAGCAATTGTTCCTGCTCTAAAGTAAGGTCAGAAGCGATGATGACAGGAAAAGTTTCATTGTCTCCTAAGTAAGCGTACTTAAGATGACTGGGCAACACTTTGAGTTCAGATTTTGGGGATGACTCAATGGAAGAAATTGGTTGAGGGATAGACTCATTTGTGAGAGGCTCGACAGGAATCGAATCAGAGACATTTTCGGGAGTATCTTGAAACAAAGTTTCGTAATTTCATTCAATTTCGTTATTCAGATGGTCGAGCTCAGATTCATTATCATTGACAACATGGATTTCAGAAAACTGGTCCATATAAGAGTTAGGGTAGTTTTCAGTTCTGAAGATGTTTAGCTCGACAGTCATGTTACCGAAAGAAAGTTTCATAGACCCATTTCTACAGTTGATAAGCGCATTAGAGGTTGCTAAGAAGGGTCATCCTAAAATCAAAGGGATCTAGTTTGCAGGATTGCTTACCTGTTGAGTTTCTAGGACAATGAAATCAACTAGAAAGATGAATTCGCCTATTTTGATCAACACATCCTCAATTTCGCCCACAGGTTTCTTAATTGAACGATCAGCAAGTTCAAGGGTAACCTTGGTGGGTTTCAGTTCTCCTAGCCCTAATTGGCGATAGACGGAATATGGAAGCAAGTTAACACTAGCACCTAAGTCTAGCAGGCACCTATCGATTTTCTTGTCCCCAATAGTACATGATATTGTGGGGCAGCCAGGATCTTTGTATTTCACTGGCATTGATTGGGACAAGACCTCGCTTAGAGTTGCCGCTAGAAACACTTTCTTAGGTACTTGTGTATGACGTTTTTGAGTGCACAAATCTTTTAGAAATTTCGCGTACTGTGGAACTTGTTGTATAATATCTAAAAGAGGAATGTTCACTTTAACTTGCTTAAATAATTCAAGCGTCTTTTCTAGCTGATCCGTCTTTTTCCTAGGTCGGACTCTATGAGGAAATGGAGCAGACAAATCAGTGGGTTGGGCTACTTGAGTTTGAGGATGGTCCTTGTCAGAAATTGGCCCAATGTTTTGATCTGAGTTGGTTGAATTTTCAGTGGGGTTTGGAAGATTGTCCGGTAAAGCGTTTGGGTTAACCACATGGTTATCAATCTTTTTGCCGGATCTAAGAGTCGTTACAGCATTCAATTGACTAATGTTTGAATCTTGAATGATGTGAATTTGATTGGGGTTTGAATTTTGTCCTCTAGGGTTTTGAATGGGTTGACTTGGAAAAGTACCCTTTTCCCGTTCACTTAATCTAGCGTTAAGCTGAGACATTTGTTTTTGAAGTTCACTCATTTGTTGATTCGTGTTTTGCATATATGAGTGTAACGTGTTGTCTAACTTGTTTTGATTCTCAACACTTTGCTTAGTCATTTGCGCCAATAGGTTACTCACCTCAGATAAATTACCCTCAATTGTAGAAAGGCGTTTCTCATGTTGAGGTGCAACTGTAACGACCCGTATTCTACGCATCACAAGATCGTAGAATGTTTATTTCTTTCACATACGAAGTCGTATGGTCATGTAACTTTGGGAGACGACTATTGGGGTCATTTCCCATGTTCATGATTTTTCCCGATTTTTAAATGACCATTTTACCCCTAGTTGGTACTGTTTTGGCCATAACTTTTGACTGGAAAGGAATTTTGACCTGAAACCACTTCCATTGGCTCCGGATGATGGTTTACAATTCCGTAGAGTGGTCACATTAGCCAAACGGACTCACCGTTTGGGAGATATGGCTGAAACAAGTTTCAGATGGTGAAAAACAGCTTAATTAGGCTTAACCGGGTGATTAACAGCTAGGCCCAATGGGGGATTTCAGGATTAGGGTAAGGAGGAGGCTGAAATCAGTTAGAGAACGATCTTATCCTCATTTCCCAGCCACTACTTTTTCTCTTGCAACCCTAGCAATGGCCTCCAACACCCAAATCACCTTCTAATCACTTTCTAATCAAGTTTTGGCTGAAATCAGTTAGAGCTGCTGTTAGACATCATTATTCGCCCAAATCAGCAAGGTTTTAGTTCTGAGAATTTCGTTTGTGGCCAAGGTGAGTGATTAGCATCGTTTTGACACTAATTACAGTTAATTAAGGGTAATTAGTGAAGATTAGCGAATTTACACACTAATAAATTCTGGAAAAATATTTATAAATTCGAAAATAATATTTTATGCCTCTGGTAGAAATTTGGTTTAATTTGATTAAGTTTTGTTAACCCTATGATTAGTTTTGCTTAAACATGCTTAAGGGAAAATATGGGGTTTTGGGTATATTTGATCCATTTTGACATGTAAATTCATTGTTTTGGTGTTTGTGGTTAGTTTGCTATGTTGCTATGACTGTTTGACATGATTTGTGATTGTTTAGTATAGTTAGATTTGTCGAAAACGTCGTCGAATGGCGTAAACAAGTTGCTGGAAAAAGTTGCAGAAAGTTGTGTAGGGTTCCGGATCGGATCAGATATGGGCTCGGATCGGATTGGAGACCTGGGCAAGGAACCCGACCCAAACTGGAGTCTGGCACAAAAGAGGCTTGGCAAAAAAGGAAGGCCATGTTGGTTAAGCTGGGGATCGGATCGACTTAGGGACGAAGGGCTCGGATCGGAACTTGACACTTGGGAGAACTGGCAAGAAGGAAGGTCACGCTAATTGAACTGGGATCGGATCGGATGAAGATGGAGGGATCGGATCGGAGCACGTGAAGAACGAGGGAGCGGATCGGAGCGGAAGCACGAACTGGAAGGGAGATGACACCGGACCCGACCCGGAGGAGGACACCCGACCTGAACCGACATAATGCTGGAAACCCGAACCGAACCGCTACAGGGGAGGACAACACACCGACCCGACTCAGAATGGACACCCGACTCGAACCGATGGCTTGAAAGGAACCCGACCCGACCCAGTATTGACCAATAACCCGAGATGCAAAGGTAGTCCAATATGGGAAGTTAGAGCTCAGGATCCAGTTGGGAACCGATGAGTTCACTTCATGATTGGGCTTTGCTGCGGGACGTGTGCCAAGGGGCAGTCGATGTTTATGACTTTGGATCACTATGTATGGGAAGTACGTGAACCGATTCAGGGCTGCAATGGCCTAGGTACGACTAAAGGGCTATAAACCAATGAAGTGGGGTCATTTGTAAAGATTTGGTCATGACTCCATGTGGTAAGCTTGGTAGTAGCAGTAGTTGTACAAGTTGAACTCCGTCCCTACTTCGATGGGTCTAGTGATTGACAGTGGTGGACATCGTATGCTTTATGCACTGAGTGAGAGATGTGAGGATGGTTGCTATGGATGATTTGTTTGCTATCATTATGACATGCACACCCCACCCCCGTATTCTTTACACTATTTATTATGGCACCTTAGAGTACTGTACGGTATGTGGTACTAACTCTTTGGTTGCAGGTCCAGGTATGGTTTAGTATACCTGTTATTGTTCTGTTTAGATGCTTATTGCTCATACCAGGTTTTATGTCTGACCCAGAGTTTTATGTCTCTTCTTATTACTCTGGGTTCTCACACGAGCAGACTAGAGACAGGTTAGCTGGTGATGCACGGGTAGATGATCCGGAGACGAGCAGGAGGCTTCCACGTAATATATATAGTATTCTCCCTGTGTTGCTGAAGATCACTGCTTGGGCATTAGTGGTGCATCTTCTACTTTAGCTTTCTTTTGTTTAGAGACAGTAAATTTGGAAAGTTGTAATAAGCTGTATTTGGATTTCCGCTGCTCTGATGTTGATGTTGATTTTAGTTATAAGCTTATGCACTGTCTCACCTGTTTTATGTCAAGTATGTTATTATTATTATATTTTACTCCATGCGCTGTGAGACATTCTACATGTTCTTGGTTAGTTCGTTCCCTTCTTTCCTTTCTTCTGACGACTATCCCGTGCTAGTCGGGCATGTGTACAGCGCACTTTTGGAGGAAATGCAGGCCGGTGCGGGGCGGGCCGTCACACTTGGTATCAGAGCTCTAGGTTCCGTAGTTAACCTAGGGAAGTTATCAGGGAGAGATAATATACATATACGAGAGAGCGTATTTGTGATTATTTTGGCTTTTAAAAGCTATATATATACTATTAGTAGTATAAGAATGAAGTCGTGCTGCACTAGCACCACTATGGGGTCGTTAATCGTTTCCCTTTACAGATTGATGATGAGCCGATATGTTAGAGGTACTGGTAGAGGGGCCAATAATGGGAATCCTGCTGACATGACAACGATGTTTACTGACCTCATGAGAGAGATGCTTAGGGATGTGCAGAGGGCAGCTCCCAATGGTGGAAATGGTGGTGGTCCAATAGTGCAGGCGCCGAGAGTCGACTTCGCCAAGCTGAATAAGGATTATACTAGCCTTGGTGGGAAGCCGTTCCACGGAACGGAGTCGGCTACGGATGTTCAGGATTGGTTGGATAGTTGCGAACATATCTTCGAGGATTTGGGTATCGAGGATGCGATAAAGAGAAAGCTAGCGTCCCGTCAGCTGCAAGGGAGGGCAATTAATTGGTGGAATGCTATAAAGGCAGCTACTCCCGAAGATCAGATTACTTGGGAGCAGTTTAAAGCTCGCTTTAGCGAGAAGTTCATTCCAGCTGCACAGAAGTCAGTGCTGTTTAAGAAATTCTTGGAGCTCAAGCAGAATGGCAGAGCTGTCTCGGAGTATATTGCTGAATTCGACACTTTGTCAAAATTTGGGTTATCTCTCATTGATACTGCCCAGAAGAAGAATGAGAAATTCATAACTGGTTTGGATCAGTACTTGGGGGAAAGGATTATTAACCACATCAATGAGACGTTTGAATCGATTGTGGGGAAAGCATTGAGATCAGGAAGTCTTTACCCTAAGCCGAAAACTGAGGTTGCATCCGCAGATGTGCCAAAGCCACAAGCAAGTAGTGGAGGCAAGGGTGGTTCCCAGAATAAGAGAAAGCAGAATCAGACTAAGGATGGCCAGAAGAAAAAGAATAAGCAAGATGTTGAGTGCTTCAGCTGTGGTATGAAGGGCCATTATGCTAGTAATTGTCGGGCCAAGCCAGCGGACAGGAAGTGCTTCAACTGTGGCCAAATGGGACATCACAAGGACAAGTGTCCGCAACCCCCTAAAGAAAATCAAATGGTGAAAGCCTACGCCCTTAATGCTATTCCTTCTTCGTCGAATGCCCCAACTGCGGCGGAGAAGGGAAAGAATGTCATCATTCAAGGTATGCTTTCTGTTTATGATGTTCCTGTTATAGTTTTGTTTGATACCGGAGCTTCCAGTTCTTTCATATCTAGTGACCTGGTAGATAGGTTGGGAATGGAGCCCGAGATTGTCGATAAACCTTTAGTAGTGACGAACCCGATTGGTGGTTCGACTAGCCTTAGCATGATTTGTCGTAATGTGGTCTTATCGAGTCATGGATGCATGTTTGTTTGTGATTGCTTTGTTTTGGGCTTTACTGGGTTTGGCATTATTTTGGGAGTAGATTGGCTTCGAAGATACGGGGTGGTGGTAGACTGTGAGGGCATTTTGGTGACAGTTAGAGCGGATGATGGGCGGAGGATAGTGTTTGGTGGTCTACCCAGTGAGGGGGTATTGGCTAGTTTTCTAAACTCCCTCGACATTCCGCATAGTGAGTTGTCAGGTTTGCCCGTGGTTGGCCAGTATCCGGATGTTTTCGAAGAAGTGACCGGGCTTCCACCACACCGAGAGATTGAGTTCCGTAATGATTTGGTAAAAGATGCCAGACCTATAGTGATGTCACTTCGTCGTATGGCACCAAGGGAGCAGCGAGAGCTCAAGATGCAAGTCAGCGATCTTTTGAAGAAGGGATTTATCAGAAGGAGTGTTTCTGAATGGGGAGCACCAGTTGTGTTTGCTACCAAGGCGGATGGTTCCCTTCGTTTGTGTGTAGACTACCGCGAGTTGAATAAAGTGACGAGGAAGAACAAGTATCCTCTACCGCGGATAGATGATTTGTTCGATCAGTTGAGTGGCGCGAGAGTTTTTTCTTAGTTGGATCTCGCGACAGATTTTCATCAGCTTAGAGTGGAAGCTGAGAGTATAGCTAAAACGGCATTTCGAACGCCGTCTGGATTTTATGAGTGGTTTGTCATGTCATATGGGCTGACCAATGCCCCAGCATATTTTGTGGATCTTATGAATAGGGTATTCAAGGATCAGTTGAATAGGTTTGTCCTTGTGTTCGTTGATGATATTTTGGTCTATTCGAGGACAGAGGAAGAACACAAGGAACATTTAAAAATAGTGATGGAGGTGTTGAGAAAACACCAATTTAAAGCAAAGTTTTCTAAGTGTCACTTCTGGAGGAGGGAAGTGAGGTTCTTGGGTCATGTTGTTTCCGAGAATGGTATTGCCGTGGACCCGGCGAAGGTGGCTACGGTACAGGATTGGCCCACGCCCAAGAATGCAACAGATGTAAGAAGTTTCTTGGGGTTAGCTGGATATTATCGTAAGTTTATTCAAGGTTTCTCCAAGATAGCAGCACCGTTGACCCAGTTGACCAAGAAGAATCAAGCTTTTGTCTGGGATGAAAAGTGCGAGAATGCATTCAAGAGTCTAAAGGACAAGTTGACATGCGCACCAGTGTTAGTCATTCCTAAGGGGAATGAAGAGATGACGGTATACACGGATGCCTGTGGTACCGGACTGGGTGCTGTATTGATGCAAGGCGGTAGGGTTGTAGCTTATGCAAGTCGGCAATTGAAACCGCACGAGAAAAGATACCCTACCCATGATTTGGAATTGGCAGCGATCGTGTTCGCGTTGAAGATGTGGAGACACTATCTCTTGGGACAAAGATTTGAGCTGTTTACAGATCATAAGTCATTAAAGTATCTCTTCTCCCAGAAGGATTTAAATCTCCGGCAACAAAGGTGGTTAGAATTCTTGGCTTCCTATGATTTTGACTTCGCATATACACCGGGAAAGGGCAAAGCGGTGGTTGATGCATTGAGTAGGAGACATGCCAGCTTAGGGGCTATGTTTCTAGAATGGAAGCAACTGGAGTACATCGCTGGGTATGATTTCAGACCAAAGTGCGAATTGGATCCAGAGGTGCTAGCAAGTTTGATGATCAGACCCACTTTGATTGAGCAGATCGGCTCTAGTCAGAGGGACGATCCTAACCTATTGGAAATCATCTCCAAGTTAGAGATGGGTATCGATGAGGAGATGAACAAGTATGTGCTTGAACGAGATGGATGGCTTAGAAAGAATGGAAAGCTTGTTGTACCCAATGTCAATGGATTAAGAGATGAAGTGCTTAGAGAATGTCATCACTCAAAACTGACTATACACCCCGGTGGTAACAAGATGTATCGAGACATGAAGCAGACCTACGACTGGGAAGGGATGAAAAGAGACACTGGGAGGTTTATATCCAAATGCATGAATTGCCAGCTAGTTAAAGCCGAGCAAAAGAAGCCTAGTGGGTTGTTACAACCATTAGAAATTCCCGAATGGAAATGGGAGCAAGTCTCGATGGATTTCATCGATGGTTTACCAAGGACTAGATTGGGACATGATAGCATTTGGGTGATTGTGGACCGATTGACTAAAAGTGCAAGATATATACTAGTCAAATCGATTAGAACGGCAGCCAAGTTGGCAGAATTGTATATGAAGTGGGTAGTGAGATTTCATGGGGTACCTAAAAGCATTGTGAGTGACCGAGACCCGTTGTTCACTAGTAGGTTTTGGAAGAGCTTACAAGAGGCTTTAGGGTCAGAGTTACATCTCAGTACCGCATATCATCCTCAGACCGACGGTCAGACGGAGAGGGTGAATCGTATTTTGGAAGATCTCTTGAGAGCTTGTGTATTGGATTTTGGTGGATCATGGGATGACCATTTGCATCTAGTAGAGTTTGCATATAACAATAGCTACCAATCCAGTATCGGTATGGCTCCGTTTGAAGCTTTGTACGGAAGACCGTGCAACTCACCATCATGTTGGATAGAGACTGGCGAGAAGTTTATGCTTGGACCAGATGTGGTGAGGGAAACTTCAGATAAGATCAAGATCATTCAACAACGAATGAAGGCTACCCAAGATAGGCAGAAGAGTTATGTTGATAAGAGGAGAAGAGACTTAAAATTCTCCGTTGGTGACTTGGTGTTTGTCAAGATTTCTCCGTTGAAGAGCGTGATACGATTTGGCAGGAGAGGCAAGTTGGCACCAAGATTTGTCGGCCCATTCCCTGTTCTTGAACTAGTCGGGAATTTGGCATATAGAGTTGACTTACCAGAGAAGATGGCTGGAGTTCACAATGTATTTCATGTTTCCCAACTAAGGAAGTTCGTCCACGACTCAGATATGACTATTTCACCTGATCAGTTAGAGGACTTCGAAGTAGAACCCGAGGCAGTTGGGAACCGCAGGCCGGCCCGTATTGTCGAGCACGACATGAAACAACTTCGAAGGAAGGCGGTGAAGCTAGTCAAGGTTCAGTGGAGCGAGGAAGAGAATGATTGTACTTGGGAGACAGAGGAGAATATTAGGAAGACATATCCAGAACTCTTTGCTTGGTAAGATTTTGACTTCGATTTAGTTTTCCGCATGCTAGGATAGGCCTGTTTGCTTGTTTTGCATGTTTGATTGTTGTATGTGACTGCTAGGCATGCGGGATCTTTTGTATGTTTTGGGTTAAGGAATTTCGGGGACGAAATTTCTTAAGGGGGGAGAGTGTAACGACCCGTATTCTACGCATCATAGGATCGTAGAATATTTATTTCTTTCACATACGAAGTCGTATGGTCATGTAACTTTGGGAGACGACTATTGGGGTCATTTCCCATGTTCATGATTTTCCCGATTTTTAAATGACCATTTTACCCCTAGTTGGTACTGTTTTGGCCATAACTTTTGACTGGAAAGGAATTTTGACCTAAAACCACTTTCATTGGCTCCGGATGATGGTTTACAATTCCGTATAGTGGTCACATTAGCCAAACGGACTCACCGTTTGGGAGATATGGCTGAAACAAATTTCAGATGGTGAAAAACAACTTAATTGGGCTTAACCGGGTGATTAACAGCTAGGCCCAATGGGGGATTTCGGGATTAGGGTAAGAAGGAGGCTAAAATCAGTTAGAGAACGATCTTATCCTCATTTCCCAGCCGCCACTTTCTCTCTTGCAACCCTAGCAATGGCCTCCAACACCCAAATCACCTTCTAATCACTTTCTAATCAAGTTTTGGCTTAATCTACATCAAATTAAGGAGAGGAAACACGAAAGCATGGTTAGAGCTGCTGTTAGACATCAGTATTCGCCCAAATCAGCAAGGTTTCAGTTTTGAGAATTTTGTTTGTGGCCAAGGTGAGTGATTAGCATCGTTTTGACACTAATTACAGTTAATTAAGGGTAATTAGTGAAGATTAGCAAATTTACACACTAATAAATTCTGGAAAAATATCTATAATTTCGAAAATAATATTTTATGCCTCTGGTAGAAATTTGGTTTAATTTGATTAAGTTTTGTTAAACCTATGATTAGTTTTGCTTAAACATGCTTAAGGGAAAAATATGGGGTTTTGGGTATATTTGATCCATTTTGACATGTAAATTCATTGTTTTGGTGTTTGTGGTTAGTTTGCTATGTTGCTATGACTGTTTGACATGATTTGTGATTGATTAGTATAGTTAGAATTGTCGAAAACGTCGTCGAATGGCGTAAACAAGTTGCTGGAAAAAGTTGTAGAAAGTTGTGCAGGGTTCTGGATCGGATACGGGCTCGGATCGGATTGGAGACCTGGGCAAGGAACCCGACCCGAACTGGAGTCTGGCACAAAAGAGGCTTGGCAAAAAAGGAAGGCCATGTTGGTTAAGCTGGGGATCGGATCGACTTAGGGACGAAGGGCTCGGATCGGAACTTGACACTTGGGAAAACTAGCAAGAAGGAAGGTCACGCTAATTGAACTGAGATCGGATCGGATGAAGAAGGAGGGATCGAATCGGAGCACGTGAAGAACGAGGGAGCGGATCGGAGCGGAAGCACGAACTGGAAGGGAGATGGCACCCGACTCGACCCGGAGGAGGACACCCGACCCGAACCGACATAATGCTGGAAACCCGAACCGAACCGCTACAGGGGAGGACAACACACCGAACCGACACAGAATGGACGCTCGACCCAACCCGATGGCTTGAAAGGAACCCGACCCAGTATTGACCAATAACCCGAGATGCAAAGGTAGTTCAATATGGGAAGTTAGAGCTCAGGATCCAGTTGGAAACCGATGAGTTCACTTCATGATTGGGCTTTGCTGCGGGACGTGTGCCAAGGGGCAGTCGATGTTTATGACTTTGGATCACTATGTATAGGAAGTACGTGAACGGATTCAGGGCTGCAATGGCCTAGGTACGACTAAAGGGCTATAAACCAATGAAGTGGGGTCATTTGTAAAGATTTGGTCATGACTCCATGTGGTAAGTTTGGTAGTAGCAGTAGTTGTACAAGTTGAACTCCGTCCCTACTTCGATGGGTCTAGTGATTGACAGTGGTGGACATCGTATGCTTTACGCACTGAGTGAGAGATGTGAGGATGGTTTCTATGGATGATTTGTTTGCTATCATTATGACATGCACACCCCACCCCCGTATTCTTTACACTATTTATTATGGCACCTTAGAGTACTGTACGGTATGTGGTACTAACTCTTTGGTTGCAGGTCCAGGTTCAGGTATGGTTTAGTATACCTGTTATTGTTCTGTTTAGATGTTTATCGCTCATACCAGGCTTTATGTATGAACCAGAGTTTTATGTCTCTTCTTATTACTCTGGGTGCTCACACGAGAAGATTAGAGACAGGTTAGCTGGTGATGCACGGGTAGATGATCCGGAGACGAGCAGGAGGCTTCCACGTAATATATATATATATATATATATATATATAGTATTCTCCCTGTGTTGCTGAAGATCACTGCTTGGGCATTAGTGGTGCATCTTCTACTTTAGCTTTCTTTTGTTTAGAGATAGTAAATTTGGAAAGTTGTAATAAGCTGTATTTGGATTTCCGCTGCTCTGATGTTGATGTTGATTTTAGTTATCAGCTTATGCACTGTCTCACCTGTTTTATGTCAAGTATGTTATTATTCTTATATTTTACTCCATGCATTGTGAGACATTCTACAGGTTCTTGGTTAGTTTGTTCCCTTCTTTCCTTTCTTCAGACGACTGTCTCGTGCTAGTCGGGCATGTGTACAGCGCACTTTTGGAGGAAATGCAGGCTGGTGCAGGGCAGGCCGTCACAGCAACCGTTTGATTGTTAAAAGGCGCCTGGTTCGAAGTGTACTGATTTTGCCTAAGAGGAGGGTTCGAAGCATTGTTCGGAAATGCTCGATTCAAGGGTCTGTTCATCAAAGGGTTATTTGGACCATAAGTAAGATTAGGGCTGTCAATGGTTACCCGAAAAATCCGAAATCCGTCCGCATCCGTATCCGAAAAGCGGATAAATATCCGATATCCGGGAAAGTGGATGCGGATGCGGATATAGCCATATCCGCATCCGAAAATTATCCGTCCGCTTTTTTTTCCGATTATAGCTTAAATTATATGTATTTTAACATAATTAAATATACTAATTCATTAATTTGCAAAATTAAAAGTCTACTAAGCGCATGTTAATTGCTCAAAATTATATATTATCATCATATTTATTTACTTTTAGCACTTTAGTAATCATTTAGGTTGAAAAAGCTTAATATTAAGCTAAAAAATTCATTTATGTTCATTGATTTATCGATCATTGGCGGAGCGGATAATTATCTGATATCCGTCCGTATCCGCGGATGCGGATATCCGATATCCGAAAATGGTTTCGGATACGGATACGGATATGGCACTATCCGTATCCGAAAGTATCCATTGACAGCCCTAAGTAAGATTTGGGTGGTTGTTGGGTCTATTGAAAGCGTTTACTTGCTCAAGGGACTGGGGACAGTCATCAGCCATGTAATTGGAGTCAAGACAGATGTGACACATGGCTTGGGATGTGTTATTAGACTGAGTGTGTGTTCTAACAACGTTTAGTATGGCATCAACAAGAGTATTAGAAGAAGAAGAAGAGGATTCAACAGAATTACTACTGGATCGCGAATAGAGAGATTTTTCATTGGTTCGTTCCCATTGTTTCGATTTTTCCGCTAACTCATCCAGAAATTCCCAAGCTTCTACGTCAGTCTGTTTTAGAAAATTGCCTTGACACATGGATTCTAACATTTGTCTAGAACTATTATCCAGTCCATCGTATACAGTTTGACACAATGACCATGTTTCATAACCATGATGGGGACAACTTAACAGCAGTTCTTTAAATCTTTCGAAGTATTGCCAAAAAGATTCACCCCCTTTTTGGTGGAAATTGGTGATTTCATTTCTGACTCTAACTGATTTTTCTGGGGGGGTAGAATTTTTTAAGGAAAACTACTGTAAATTCATCCCATTTTTTAATCGAATTTGGGGGTAAGCTGCGAAACCATTTTTCTGCGGAGTCAGTTAGTGCGAATGGAATCAAACGAAGTTTAATACCATCCTCACATAACTGTTGTAATTTAAAGGTTGCACAGGCAAATTCAAATTTCGTTAAGAAACTATATGGTTCATCATGAGAAAATTTTCCAAATTTGGGAAGGATGTTTATCTGACTCGATCGGATTTCAAAGTGATTACCCACAGGATTGGGTAATTGAATGCAGGAAGGGACAAAAACTCTATCGGGAAGGATTCTGTCCATCAGGGTACGAGGTGCGGGTTCGTTACCCATTTCTAAGGGTTGGTCGAGTGAACTGGGTTTTGAGGGAAGAGAAGGTGGTTCGATTCTAACTAAACGACGAGATTCTTGGTAATGGGTCCAAGTTTGCATGCACTAGAAATAAGAAGAAGAGAGTTCGTCAAGGAAATTTAGACAATGGAGAAGTTCAGAAATAGGAGAGAAGGAGAAAGGTTTTGAAAAGTACGACCTACAGACTAGCGAGGTTTAAAAGAAAAAAATGTTAATTTTTTTTTTTGTTATTCAAATTTTTATTTGTTTTTGAGGAGTTTTTTTTTTAATATTTTTTTTCACAAACCAATCACACATAGAAATTAGCTACAATGAAATTTTCTGTCCTTAATGGCTCCTAACTCAAAATTGTATAGTGACACGTTTGATTACTTAGACCAAAAGATTTCTCAGCCAGTTAACGGACAAGAGTTATCGGTGCACCAAGAATCACTCTAGCAATGCAGCCGAAGATTTAAGTACCTTCAGAGTAACAAACGATATAATATTTACGAATCACCGTAATATTTATAAACGGTTATTTCTCTGCCGTAGTCTAGACACCAAGAAATAATTCGTTCCAAATGAATCAACTATCAAAATACAATTAAGCCCTATATGAGCCCGTGACTCCCTTAGGTCCAATGTCTAACCGTTATTATTAGTCAGATTCTATGATGAATGCAATTTGTGGGCTAAGGAAAGGGTGATGAAATCCCTCACCTTATGTGAATTTGGGTATTGCCCTTAATAGAATGAATACAGATGCAGAAATAATAATCACAGAAATTAAAAGATTTTACAAGCAAGCCGCTGCCCCTGTAGAAGATTTTTACAAGCAATGTCTATATTATTTTTTATTTGCAACAGCAGTCCCTGTAGAGTTTAGAAAAATCTCACCTCGATTGGCAGTCCGTCCAGTGCAGTTGAGTCGCGCTAGCGCGTTCACACCACACTTGGTGTGCAACCACTCGAACCCTGAATTGTCCGCCGCTTCCTGTTGTTGCCGCTGTACCTGTTTTTGAAAAATCCCTCAAACTTTTTTTTAAGAGTGAAACTAGAAAGAAAATGAAACTAAAAATAAAAAAATTGAAAACAAGATGAGTGAAAAATCAAATATATATATATATATATATATAAAGAAATGAAGTATTTTTATTTTTATTTTAACGAAAGAAACTACCAAGGAAATCGATTTTTTTTATAAGAGAAGAAAACAAGTGAACAAATGAAAAGAAAAAGGAAAACCTCTACTGGAACTAAAACAAAAACCAAAGTAAAAAAAACTAAAGAAACAAAACAAAAATAAACCAAGACCGCTGACTAAATAGAACACAACTGGTTCAACCCACAAGGCTAAGCAACCAGGGCCGCACGCACAAAATGCCCCAAACTCGACTCATCAGACTATTTAGAAACCCTTCAACGCAAAAACAAAGAAACCCAAATATCTCTTCTTCTAAAAAAATTAACGCAGGCTATTCAGAAATTTCTCTCTCAAATCGAAAGGGGAAAATTGAAATTGCAATTGGCGATTGAGGTTCTGGGTTGATACTGTGAAGGGTTCAGGTGCGGCTTTGGTAGTTGAGGTGCTGATTGCGAGTGGTTGTGGGTTACTGAGAGCTCGATTTGTTGTGGATGGACGCTGTTTGTATGTGAGTGAGAAGGGGTGGTCAGTGGTGTTTGAAAAGTTTGGTCGAGGGTTTTGACTGTGAGGCAGGCGCGGACTGTAGCGAAGTCCGGAGGTATTGGGTACTGGGGTATTGGTGAAGGGCCTGAGGGGATCAAATGTTGAAAGTGTATTTTTTTTGGTATTGTGGAATAGGAATTTTCAAGGAGGCGGGTGGTCTTGAAGTGGTGCAGAAGTAGTTTGTGGGACGGGTTGGCGTCTGATTAGTGGGTTTGTATCGAATTTGACTTGGTGACTGAAGGGTGGTCTGTCTAGATCTGAACGATGGAGGGCGTTAGTGACGTGAATTTGTTTGTTGAGGGCGTGATGTTGAAAGGTGTTGGAAGGGGACTGATTTTGGTCTGTCTGGAGATTTGACGTGAGGTTGTAGGGGTTTGGAGGTTTGAATCTTGCTGTTGGGGTGAGCAGGGGTGTTTCGATCTCAGGGTTTTGGTGTGAAGTGGTGAGTGATTTTCGGTTTGAATGGTCTGTTGTGAGGTGCTTGGTGTTGATGATGGGCGTGGAGAGGTTGGTTGCTGTTGAATCGGGTTTTGGGGGTAATAATGGGGGAGTACTGTGGAGTAAGTTGGTGGTTGCTGTGTGTATTGATTTATGGTTTGGTTTATGGTGGTAACAGGGAGTCGTTTGCGAGATTGTTCAAGGCTGTTCGAAGGGATTATGTGAAATAGATGATGGAGTGAAGGTGTTTGGTTGAGTTTCAGGAGCAAAGGAGTGCGAAAAGAAATAAGAAATGATTTTTTATAAAAAAAAATCTTCAGAAAACTTGTAAAAGAAGAAATGAAAAAGAATGGAAGGAAATTGTAAAAAGAAAAGAAATTGAACAAAACTTTGCAAGTTTTTTTTGTTGTAAAGAAGAAAAATTATAGAGATAAAGGAAAGAAATATGGAAAAAGAAAGGAAAGAAGTCGAGAAAAACAATTGGAAAGAAACTGCACAAAAATTGGCACCTAATTTTTTTTCTCTTGGCAGGAAGATTACACTATCATTGACTAACACCAAATCAAACCAATCAAGAATTTTTTCTACCTATGCTAGAAAACAAAAGGGAACAAAATAAAATAAGATATTTTTGATTTTTTTTTATATGAAGAATGAAAAAAGAAAATACGAAAATAAAATTATAACCTGAAGGATTGACTAAAAAAATTATTTTGGTCCCCGGCAACGGCGCCAAAATTTGTTTGCGAACAAATTATACAATTGTAAACAACTGTAAAATCCGTTCGGTTTTCCTAAACAACAAGGATTGTTGTAGAGGGTGTCGAACTCTGGGACCAAAAATATTTTAATTAATAAATCCAATCAAGTTATTTAGAATTTTGATTGGTTGCAAACACAGAAAATAAACAAAAAGAGAGGTTTAACAATAAGAGAAAGCAATTAGGGGATAATGACATAGATTAGATTAATATTCATCAATAGCCAATCGAATAAATACAGATCTAATTCATGTTTCTGTCACAAATATGAATCAACTATAATTAGGTTTCTAGAAATAAATATGTAAATAACAACAAGCATAGCCTATGCAGGAGCTCAGCTCTTAAACAACCATAGGCTATCAGGACAGATTCACAAATTAATTTCTAAAAACCTAAAATTAGATCTAAATTTGATAATTGTTAGATCGAACACGAATATACCCTGTGAAGGAGCATAGCTCTTAAACGACACAGAATATGAAGGTTCAGATCTAACCCTTGATTCAGATCTAGATCTACATATATAAAGTCCTCATCTATTGGCTATGTGATTCATGTTGAATCATATCTATTAGCGTCATCACCCCCTAATCAAAGGGGCTTAGCTAGATATAGCTAAAGAAGAAGAAAAACAGAAATTAAATAACATGAACATAAATAAAACTAAAACTAAATAGAACAGAGGAAGAAGAGTTTTATTCCAAGAGAAAGATTACAGAATAAAACTAAGTGTGTTTTTACATGAATAAGATACAAGGTATTTATAGTTGTATTGGCCAAGGCTACTTGACAAATTCCACAATGTGGGACAAAAACCCCTTTTTCAAAATAACACATTAATCAAGTAGCTCAGTGTGAACGCTTGCAGCGCATGAATGCGAAGCCTTGCAAATTACATGATATGGAACAAATAACTTAGCCCAATTAGCAACTAGACCAATGTGAATGCATGCAGATGTCATAGAAAATAGGTTGCGGGCTTCAACTCCAATTGACTTGAGAATGAATAACAACTCCAAGTGATCGTTATGAAAAAACATTGAATCTTGTCTTTGAAATATGCAGCAGAAGGCGATTGAATAGCAACTTTTCTTCAGGTCTTCAAGCTTTAATCCATCTCTAAAATTCAACATTCTTCTCGCACAAATTCTTCAAGCTTTTCAACAATTAAGTGCGTTAATCCATTCATCAAAAATAATCTGTAAACACAACTATAAATGCACAATATCAATTATTTAAAAGATAAATTAAGATAAATATGCGGATAAAATATACACATTTACGTGTATATCACAATACCAATTCAATTCCAATTAAATATTATTTAATTGGTACACTTCATTTAATCTAAATAAAAAGATTTAATCTTTTTCTCAACTGGGCTTAAGAATGGTGTTAATGAAGACACCATTCACGACAAACCCAAATCCCATTTGATATTTAAATACAAGGCTCTGAATAGAAAATATATCAGCTTATATTCAATATCAAATTCTACGACCAACAAATATCGTATTGGAAATAATGATATAAATATATCTTTCAAATTTCCATAACAATATCTGTATAATCAAGAAATCCAACATCGAAATATTCCAAAGACAATTTCGATTCAAATCCATTCCAATTCAATTATCGGAAATTCTGGTTATTTTCAAAACTATTTCAAATCCGATTTATTTATTTTAAAAATAAATAAATTATTATTCTAGTTCAAATCCAGTTCATTTCGATAAAAGTCTACTTTTATCATTTCAAATATGGAGTTTTTCATCCCAATTCTTCACAAATCATTTCTTATGAGTTTACACAAATTATTACTATTTTTAATAATTTTATCAAGACCCGTACAGTCGATTTCCATCAATGGCCATCGAACTGCACTTACAGCGACCTTTTCCAAATTTGATTTGGACATAATTCCAAATCCAACCGTTAGATTTATAATTTCTAATATTCGTTAGAAATCTCTTTTCGATACGAACCCAATGATTCCGGTTTTAGGAGAATCCGACGGCCGGATCTCCCGTAATATCCATTCAAAGTCAATGGTCGAAATTCGCCAACTGCCGCGGCGCGGCACGTTCTATTCAGGCCATTATATATATAATATAAATATATTATATATATTTCGTCGATTTCCTTTCAAAACGTATCTTATAAATCGTTTTAAATTCGTTTTCAAAATAATTTCAACTTCATATTCAATTTCAAATCAAAATTGAATATTCCAATATAAATTCGTTTTAAATTCATTTCAAATCGATTTCAATTCAAATCCATTTCAATTCAAATCAATTTTAGTTCAATTTCAATATGTTTTAAATTCAATTCAAAACGATTTTAACTCTATTTCAATCTAATTCGAATTTCAATTCTTTTTAATTTAATTCGAATTTCAATTTTTTTCATTTTAATTCGAATTTTATTCGAATTTCAATTCATTTCAGTTTAATTCGAATTTCAATTCATTTCAATTTAATTCGAATTTCAATTCTTTTCAATTTAATTCGAATTTCAATTCTTTTCAATTTAATTCGAATTTCAATTCTTTTCAAAATATCAGATTTTGAAATCACTTTCGATATTCATTATAAAATGAATAAAATCGATATAAATATCATTCACGTCAAAATGGCGCCAATCTAATCAACACGGCTTTTATTCAACACATGAATATATATTTTCAATTCAACACATGAATTTTCTTTACTATACAAGAAATGAATTTTCTTTACAATTCAACAAATGAATTTTCTTTACAATTCAACAAATGAATTTTCTTTACTATTCAACAAATGAATTTTCTTTACTATTCAACAAATGAATTTTCTTTACAATTCAACAAATGAATTTTCTTTACAATTCAACAAATGAATTTTCTTTACTATTCAACAAATGAATTTTCTTTATATTTTCCAAATTGCAATGAGGCCCAATCAGTTACCATATAATGTTAATTATATGGATTACCTACAACACATGTATAAAATAGCAACGATAAATCATCAACCATCATCCAGAGTGCATTCCACACTGTATAAGCATCAAATATAAATATTCAACGCTTATATTAGCCTGTCAATCAATCGATCGACATACAGCTAATTATTGGGATCAGTGTATGTCATATATCATCCCAATACCCGTGTGGGGTTTCAAACAATCAAACACAGATTTTATTTGTGCAGCTGGGCGATGTGTAAAATTTATCGTCCCAAGCAATATCAGTCAAATGTGTATATATAAACAAATCATTCGATTTGTTTATAACTATTTATTTTATATACACGTTAAAAATTATATTTTTAACTATAAAATATTTTCCACTATAAAATATTTTATTTCATTTCACATCAGACAATCAAATTTCACAACACAGCAACCAAACAAACAAGTCATCCACGGTCTGTGGACGACGGGTATCGGGTGCTACTAAACATCGTATGCATCCTAGTATATATTTCAGCTAGAAATTAAAAGTGAGAAGTTCTCACCGACAAGCTAAACCAATACACCGCGACTCTTCATATGTAGAAATCTTCGTCGTGCTCGCCTTTCATCAATTTCATTGTCCGTAGTCACTACATATATAAAAATCACATTTTATATTGTTGCTATGTATATAACAATCACATATTTATAATTACTCTATATGAATAAAAATCACATTTTTATACCGCTACTATATAGATAAAAATTCTATTTTTACACCGCTACTATATAGATAAAAATTCTATTTTTACATCGCTACTATATAGGTAAAAATTCTATTTTTCTTTCTTTGTTTTCATAAATAGAATCGCATCTTTATATAGTTAAAAATCGTATTTTTATATTCTTATCTTCATGATAAAAATTATATTTTTACTATTCTAAAAATCTCGTCCTTCCTATATTAAAAATCTCATCTTTTCTATATTTGAAAATATAACTTTTTCTATTATAAAAATATAATCTTTTTATTTTAAAAATATGTTCTTTTTATTTCTAAAGATCTCATATTTATGATGTTAAAAACCTTACCTTATTACATAGAAAAATCAATATATATAAACTGATTTACTAAGTATAAAAACTGATTTTAACAAGTATAAAAACTGAATTTTAAAAATGGTTTTATATTATAAAAATCACCTTTCTTCTTCGTTTTGCACTGCCTGTACAATTTGAGATACACTGAACCCATCGCGTCTGAAGAATTTGGCCGATGCTCCTCCTCCGTGCTGTCAGACGGCGATCCGAGGCCAGCGCCAGAAGCGTCCCTCCCTCCACTAACCTCGCCGGAAATATGGAGCAGCTCGGTCGAGCCTAACGTCGGCGAGACGGACCCGAAGTCACTGATTTGGAGCGCGACAAGCGTAGCGGAAACTCCATGAAACTGGATCATGTTGATACCAATTTGAAGATTGAGGGAACCTCTTTGATTTTTCTTTTATAATTTCTGAAATCGTCGAATGGTTTGGGCGCAAAATCGAATTAAAATTTGGAGCATTTCGTCTGTTGCTTTTGCTCTGACGGCGGCCCTTCTGAAGTAGTTAGGGTTTAAGGGAAAGCGGCTTATCTATATGTAATATAAATTAATATTTATTATTTAATTTCTAAAAATACTTGTTTGTTGATATGAACTCCAAATCCAACGCAATGACTGTCGTCCCTAGCTAATTACCCCCATTCCGAACACAATGGGATATGTTTCGCAAGCCAATTCGACTGTTTCGATAGGTTTTCATTCAAATTAAAATATAAATCAGTATATATTCAATTTGAATGCACATTTCAATTTACCGGGGCCACATGCAGACTCTAAAAATTCCCAAAAAATTATTTCTAGCTTCGTATCGACCATACGGTCCTAACAAAATTAATTTCGTCGAATTCTGAGACCGTCTGAAAAATGGCCATTTTCCAGTCGATTAAAATCAATTGAAACAGGTCAAACACATTTTCCTTTGCCACGCTCACATATTGATTCAGAAAATTATGAATTTTGGAATCTAGCAATAACTTGACATCGCGGATCCAACAAAAGTTGTTTCGTCGAAAACCGAGGTCGTTTGCAAAATGGCTATTTTCAAGGCCTTTATATATATTAAAATATATATAAATTCCACAGCGACTTTTTTGAATTTTAAACTGGACATATCTTTCAACTTCTAATGTGAAATCTCAGTTTCTTACATCCGTTAGAAAAGATATCGTTAAATAGATTCAAATATTTCTTGTTTCGTCCAATTCCGACTTAAAAAACGAATTCTGTATATTCATTTGAAATTCGAAATCGAAATTTCAAACTACCGCGCCATTTCAGGCTCGTTATATAATTAAAATAAAATATTCGTTTTAACTTCATCGAAAATAAATTTTATGTCGTTATTATTTAAAATAATCCATTTTAAATATTCAAAATTCTTTAAAATAGCCAAAATAAAATTTTTAAATTGGCTCAGATTTCTGGGTTATTACACAAAGTGTGTGCGAAACAATACCATAAACCATTATAAACATCCATAGCAATCATCAACGTTATTAAATAAATAATAACTGTGCACAAGCGTTATAACACTAACACTTAATAGTGCGTGTGTTCTAAACTATGCAACCATCATCCATCACAACAAACATCAACCATTAGCATCCATAGTCGGTTCAAACTGATTACACTAGTTAACTATCCAAATTATAACTAATTCTTCGCTGTTAGTGTTAAACAAACTAATGTAAGAGTTTAAAGAGTTCTTACCAATATAGCTTTCCCATTCTCCACGGTAGGCAAACCTAGCTGACTGCGAACGGACGGTCGGACAGTATTTCGGTGCACCGTCTTCTTTGCTAATATATATATATATATAATGTATATTAATCTCTTTATCTTTTTTTAAGAGGAGGAGCAGGAGGGCGAACTTTGGCAAGGTGGTGGTGATGGAGTGAAAATGGTGAAGAAAGAAGGAGAAGAGGGAGGTGGAGGCCTATGGCCGAATTAGGAAAGGAAAAGGATGAAATGTAGCTTAGGCAGCCATGGTCAAGAAAAAGAAAGGAAGGAGAAAGAAGAAGTGGAGAATGAATGAAATGAGAAGGTAAGAGTGGGTTTAAATAGGAATTCTAAGTGTGTAAGAAGCTTACACATCATAGGACACTTGTCTTGTCCTAAAGCTTCCTTAACATGCATGTTGATGCATGTCCTACATGCAATGCTTCTAAACATGCACCATGCCACCATATGGGACACTTGTCTCTTATGCATGCTTAGGTCCATGCATGTAGACAAGTGTCCTAGACACTTGGTAAATTAAGGGAGATTGTACTTTGGGTAGCATTTTACTTAAAAATGCTATAGAAACTCAAAGACAATAATTATAATAAAAGATACCAATGGTTCTAATATTCATAAAATTATATTTGTATTTGATAAAAGATCATATTAACAAAAAAATAACAAATACGAATTTGTCTAAGCCTGATAATTTCTTATCAAAATCATATCGTTGTATTTTGACAGAAATCAATATATTTATACTAAATTCATATCATATGAAATTAATATTATATCTTCAAATTAAGTAGTCAAAATTCCAATTTTTAAATTTATTAAAATTCTAGATCATTACAAATTCGGTGGCTGCAACACTATTGTAAGATCAAATAAGAAAGTGCATTTCAAAAATATCATAATGTTCAAGATAGTTCTTTATTTAAAACAAATTTTACACTTAAAACAACTTAAGTCTATTTACTTAATTCCTTCTCAAACCATAGGTTTCTACTAATAATACTTCTAATTTGTTTAAAATAACATTAAACCACCAAACTTATTTAACTTGTCTTATTATTTGGATGCAAGTTGGTATAATATCACCATTGCCTCACCATATTCCGCGCCTAATCTGGTGGTTTAAAACTATTCCCACAAAATGTTTTACACCATTCTTCATAAAATTTTATTTTATTACTCAATCATGGTGTTCGTTGTCTCATATAAATGTTTAAGAAATTCTTATCGATAACGTTGATAAGATGTTTTGATCAACACTTTTAAGACAATAAATGGGTCGTTCAACATAGAAGATAATAACTAAATCTTTAGTTCACCCATGGTTGTTACTATTTGTTATTATCATCCATATTCTTACTTTATACGTAATAGAAACAACCCAACACCAAAAATTTCTAGTTAAACATTTTATTAACATTTACTAGGAAATTAATCCTCAACAACCATTTAGTCATCTCTATGTACCATCCCTTACTTACAAATTTAATTAATTTAGCTTAGCCAAGAAAAAATCACTTGTTTCCATTATATGCTCTGATTTTTATTTCAAATCCAATATTCTTTAACCTAACATGAATTATCATGGATTTAACTCATTACACAATCCAATTCATTTTATTAAACTCAACAACCAACTAGATACAAGAGGATGGAATTTAAATCTCTTCAAAATTTTAGACCCAATATCTCGAACACCAAATGAATTACGAGGATGGAACTTTCCAAGGATAAGCCATAAATTATGAGATACGACTCCTGGAATACTACGGAAGGAAATGCATTCTTAGTCATATCCCAAAGATAAAACTCCCACATGACTCACAAATAAGGAATACGAGATAAGGACAACAATAAAGGTGATAAACATAAATATGATTGTTATCCTTTTTTATCCTTCCTTGTTGTAACACATACACTATTATGGTTTTGTTCCACATTTATCGTACTTTGTTTAGAACACAGCTCTGATACAGTAATGTAATGCCCTGCCTGAGACCCACCTTAATAAAGAGCATTAAAAAGTAATGCCTTGTATTAGAGCGGAGAATAAGGCTTGTTAGGAGTGTCCATCCGTAGCTCTACATTAAAGTAGTATCGAATACGTTAATTGAGAATATGAATTAATCTTTCTTACCTTAGGTGGATCGACATACTCGATTTATCTAATATAAAGCTACAATGGATAAGCATCTTATTTAGAACACAATACATACAGATATACAAATAACATATCATAGGATAGATTACATAATATTATAACAGCAAAATACAATAAATCATGTGCTACAAACTCGAATGGTTATACAAAAACCATATGCATATACAACATGTCTCAACAAAATAAAGATATAATGACATAGAAAAACAAAATATTTCTAAGGTAATGACTTCAAGGAATATGCTAAGACAGATCTTCTAACCATGAATCAACAACGGGCTAATCCAGAAACAACTCGGACAGACCTGAGTGGTACACACTTGGATCAATGTAGATTAAACATATTAGTTATAATACAACATGTGAAATATGAAGTCATATAGATAAGAATTCCTTTTATCATAAAGGAATTATATAAGTTCAAGGCAAAAATTTAATTCAGAGATAAAGGCTGAAATAGCCTATGAGATCTCAAGAATGTCATAATTAATCACGAGGAAGAAAGGTGCAAAGCATCAAGCTAAGTACAAAGGTATAACACTTAGAGACAACATAAAACTCCACCAAACGACAATGTATAAACTTGTATATGAGTTTACTTAAATAGAAGCAAACGATATTTTTAAATAGCATAAAAATAGCTCTAAGGTTATAAAAATCAACATGCCATCATAAAATTTGATCCAAAACATCAATATCCTCTAAATCAACAAAACATTATACTGGGCAGTTAAAATCCCGCTAAGGACTCGCAAAGTCCATGCTATAGCCCGTAGTGCCCTTCAACCGCTATGCTATTTTTATTTAGCGTTGATGAATAGTAGATCCGCTTTAAGCCCAGCTATTTTCCTTTGAACCCATTAAATCATCACTTTAGTAATACTAATATTCGATGCTTGATTTGACTAGTTCTCTTTTAAGACAAATCAATAAAATTAGTTTTAAGAAATAATTTTAATACATAAATACCTAATATATAGTAAAAATTTATTATAGTCATCAATTCTAATATGTGTAACCAAGATATTCTTTGATTTTATTATATAAGATCAACGTATATTAGTTACTTCTACATAAGTGATATGAGAATGTTAATTAATTAATTCTAAAATATTTACTTTTACATCTGATGTACCTTTATGCACCTTCGCTTTATCCCCGCTACACCTTTTTACACCTACACCGCTAACGAACTGATAAACGCTTTAACTGCACTGACATCATAAAATAGTTCCAAATCGCCAAATTGCATAAGTATCTGTAACGGCCCGGAAATCCGAACTATCTGAGTTGACTAATACAACGTACATCTAACCCAAACAACACAAAAATATGAGTCA
The DNA here is from genome assembly GCA_030737875.1 of Allium sativum. Taxonomy (NCBI): domain Eukaryota; kingdom Viridiplantae; phylum Streptophyta; class Magnoliopsida; order Asparagales; family Amaryllidaceae; genus Allium; species Allium sativum. The sequence goes on along the minus strand of CM060909.1, from coordinate 20,330,528 downwards.
TTAGGTCAAAGAATAGAACCGGAAAGAAGATAGAACAGAAATAACAACACAGACTCTCGTAGCGGAATGAATAAAATATAATATCACAAATCATAACTTTGAAATACAAATTTGTTTTGTATATATATACCATATCAGAGTACAACACATACATCATAGCAGAAATAACTCTAAGTAACTAACGGTGAAGCCCCCTGCTTCAAGCTCCTCCGAGTGTATTAGTAAAATCTTGAAACACTTGACTGCCCGTACAAATTTAGGCACCAAAGAGTTTAGGGAAATAACAAAATAAACTTTGGGTCAGTCATGGGACTGGTGTGAGTAAACTCCAACCATATTGTTTAACTTTGAAAAACCTTTTGAAAGAAAAGGATAATAGTAAGACCAGCCCACATATAAACATGGACGGTTTTAACCTTACTATAACCCAAACCATTTTGATATCAAAATCCGGTGATATTATAATAATGTCTAACCAAATAAATAACCAAATAGTAAAATGCTTGCATCTCACGCTCTACATACATAGTATAAAATCGAAAACCGCAGGGCGCTTATTGAAGATTGGATTCCGACTATAACAAGGTATGGGACCACTTCCCAATCAGTGTACTCTAGAGGGGATACACTGGTGTTCAGCAAGAACATCTTGCAACCCAGCCACACATGACCGCCCACTCATTTAGCTTGAGTGTAGCGAATATATTGTCACCCACGGTTATCGGCTGTCCAACTGTACTCCGTAAGATACAAAATCGAAAGAAGAATAAATAATTGAATTTCTCTAGATCAGTGACAAATGTACCCTGCTTGGGAATGACCCACCTAGCCATGCTGCCTGCCCGATTTTTGTCATTTCCCGGTTGTGAGGCTTGAGGCTATGTAAATCTTTCAGAACATCTGGCCACCATTCACTTTAAATGTCACATCGTCAAACCCGTCAAATTACTAGTGGATATTCCCAAAATATTACGGGTATAAAAGCTAAGAGAAACTAATTTCTCCGCCACCAATGGTAATGTCTCGAAAAGACTGTCTTATATAATCTATTAGGAATACTCTGTCAGACATTGGTCCATACAAGTTATCCTGGGTCTGGACAGAAAGAACAGCCCTTGCAATTTACTACGTCTTTGATTATCTTCAAATAATCTAATTCACAATGCCTATGCCTATATGGAGTGGTTTTCGGATATTAAATCCAACAAATCTCTCCGTATTGACAACGATGGTCAAAAATCTTTGATAGTCGGTGATTGAACTATCAAAGGAATGCAAACATCCATCTAACAAATCAAACAATCACTGGCCTCTTTCAATTAATATTCATTCATGAATTGTTTTCCAAATTCCTTATCAAATTCTTTTATATCGATATATTGATTTTTAGCTATCCAAATTTCTTTAAAATATTCTAACTCCTTAAATTTTCAAAAAATTTCGCCAAAACCTTCTTTGTACCGGTCAATAGCTCAAACCCCAACTCGCCTCTCTAGGCCCTTTCCATTCAAAAAGAAAATCAAAAAGCCAAGCGGCTTGCCCAATGGGCTCATAAAACCTCATATGGAAATTTAAGCATTACCTTTTTGTTGGGCACTTAAATTATAAATCTTCACTCTCTTTATACTCTTCATCCCATACCTATCTGTCATATACTCATCTAATTCCAATTCATTTCAACTTTAAGATTTCTATCACATTCATTTTATTCCAAATTTACGCTTTTTACTTAATCCACTTTCAGTTTGTACTTCTCACATTCAAATATACTTTTATTCGCTTATATATATAAGTCGAATTCAATCTCCATGTCAAATTCCAAAATTTAATTCAAGTTCCATACTTGGATTCCTAAATTTAATTAACACCTTTAAATTACTTTAACAAAGTTAAATTCGGTGAAATCCTCATTAACTAATTTCAGAGAAATTGGTCAACTGCATTCGATAATTAAAAATTTGATTTTTATTCCAAAAATCGATCCATTTACTTGACTTGAGTTCATATTTAACAAATAGCTCAAATCTGGATTTTTACTAACGGAAATTCGAATTTTTATTCACTAAAAATCCCTTTTATTTTATTAAATAAACCATTATGGTTTTAAAACGATTATGGCGCTGTTTTTCTGAAAATTTGATTTTGAAATAACTCAAAATCTATAAGAAGAAATTCAGTTTTTTTTCTCTTCCATTAGAAAACTATTATTCAATAGATCCGAACGTTTCTTGTTTCATCGAACTTCGACTTGTATTGAGTTTTATATATTCAATTGAAGTCCGAATTGTCAAATTGCGAACTACCGCGTTGCGGCGAGTTCGTTTTAAATATAATTAAATATAAACTTTTAAACTTAGTTTATTAAATAAATTTCAACTCCATTTTCAATATTTTAAAATAAGTCAAGCCCGTTATCCAAATTTGACTTAACAATTTAGGTTATTCAACCCATCGATTATTTAATTCTATATTCATAACTCAGTTATGAATTTATTCAAAACTCAAATTTATGCATTTAAGTCCAATTCATATGGAATTAGATTATTTATAAATATCGATCTCATCGAACTCCAAATTACAAATTCTTTTTATACAAATAATTAGTTAATTCAACATTACTTACCATTACAAACTAATACCATCTCTTGATAATAGCGAAGTCGTTCAAGTTAGGGTATTTTATTTACCTCTCAGAACTTGATCGACAACATTCTTATCTTAAGACGGACAAGAGTTTGTAATACAAAAACTCGATTTAAAATCTCGCCTTTTATTCCATTTCTTAAATTTGGAAATCGGTTTCTAAATTACTTGATGAAATTTTCTTCATCACATTTATAAACATTGTTTATAAATTAAACTTTCTTATTAAAACAAACTTCCATTTTAATAATCTATTTAAAACTCGATTCCAATTTTGGAATATTTTATTCTCATAACTTATATATATATATCACTATGGAACCTATTTTTATATTCAAATTTAGTTATATTCAATATAATCCCATATCTTATATGAAAATAAATTTATTTATTTTATAAATTCGGCATGGTCGAATTCTAATCATAAATTTGTATGGATTTATTTCAACTCATTTACATTCTGAACAATGGAATAAATTTCATCGTTTCGCTTCCCTGAACGACTTCAAATTATAAATCCCTTTTTAAGTTCATACTTGAATTTAAATAGATTATCCAATAAAAATCTCCTTCTTTTATTTATAAACGTCGTTTATAAATAACACCTCTTGTTTTAAATATTAAAACAAGTTTTCGATCTCAAATCTCTATTTTCGGAAAATAAATTCCTTTTTTAAAATTAACACTTGAGTTTCCATTTCCAAATTATCTAATGATAATTTTTCTATTCAATCATAAACATTGTTTAAAAATTCGACTACTTGTTTTATTATTAAAACAAGTTATATTTTCTTAGCCTATTCAAATTTTGAATTTTATTTTGAAAAATAAAATTCCCTTTTTCAAATCTAAAAAATTCATTTTTATGATATTTATAAATATCAAACTCTAGGGCCTGTGATATTCTAATATCCAAACAAACAAATCATCCATTCAATTCACATATCACACATATATATAAATGTAAACAACAGTAAATAAATTTGAGGAATCCAGTTGGATTCCTCCAACCAGTTTTCCTACATCCACAAATGTCAGACAACATAAATAATATCAATCCTGCTTCAAACTGGAGCACATAACACCTATCACCTACTGCATCTAATTGGTTACCACTACTGTGAAGTCGTTGGCGCCATCGAGTCTAAAGTCGACGCGTCTGGTTTATCGCATCGTCCTTGATTTGGGATTCCTCCATTTTTTCAAGAGCTAGGGGTGTTATAATTTTTGAGTTTAGGATTTACCATGCCCAAGTTTTGGAGTTTGTAACTTAGGATTTGTAATGTGAGCTTTTAGATTCGTACGGGGAGACTATCAGTTTGCTTACCCATTTTACCGCCTAATTTCCAGGACTCCCGCTTAAATTTTATGCCTATGCAGCTAATTTTTGGTGGATTACAGCTAATTTTTGGTTTCTCATAGATATATGTCATCAAAATTTTTTAAGACAAGCATTAGATAATAAAATTAGCAAAAGAAAATTTATACTAGCGTGATATGAATTTCTTGACTTTTTCTAAATACTAAATATTACTTTAAATTATTAAAAATTAAAACATATTAATTCTTAATTGAAATAGAATATTAACCACAGAAATTTAGTTACGCCTAGTAATTGTTAAAAAGATTCATAATTTACAACTAACGAAACCGAAATGTTATAATAGATTATTACTACAACTAGCAGAGAAAAAGCAGTTGTTATAAACATGCATCTATTACAACTGCAAAAGGAAAGATTGTAATAGGTATTTATTACAGCTATTGAAATAAAGCATTTGTTGAAAACGAGTTTGTTACAATTTTCTAAGGAAAAAGTTGTAAAAAAAATTATTACTACTGTCATTTTAGATAGTTGTAAAATTGCAATTTTAATATGATAATTTGTTGTAGTGATCATGAACTTGTATTATTAACTTCTTGATTTTTAAAAGCACAAAACATATTAAATTCTGGTTACTTTGGGTAGTTAAAAGCCTGTAAACATACATTCATGGATTTTACGTACTTTTGAGATAAAATCGTAAATCCGAAGAAATAAACATTTGAATTTCGTAGAACGTTAAATGGTGTCTTTCTTAGAAAATGAGCTATATTTAAAAAAGGTCTAAATTTTGAAAACTATTTATTTTCAACGAATTTAATTGATTTTAACTAAAATGCCACGAAAAAGTGAATCTTGCGTATTTTAGTACGAGATTTTTTCCTCCACTTCATTTAATTAGATATATTGCAAATATTAAATTTTTGTATGTTAATTCGAATATAATTTTTTTGGTTAACTTCTTGTTAATCTGAAATTGCTGGAAATTTCCGTTGTTAATGATTAATTTAATTTATTTTAATCAAATTAAACACATGCACTTCAAATTCAAATTTGAAGTTTAAGATAATGTTAAAACCGTTTCTATATCATTTATGGTTATTTATTGCGAATGTCAATTGTTTCAAAACTCATATTTATTCTTTTTATAAAATTGTACTTAAAGTCAAATGAACATATTTTATTTATTTTACTCGAATTGTTATTTTAATTTCATTAAAACGTTAATTTGGTTTAACGCAAATCGTAAGCTGCGATTGACCCTTTTTTGGCATAGAAAACTAATTTTTATAGTGATCCGTAACATTAACCTGTTTTCTTTCAGTTGATCTCTGTAGTCAGTTTAATTTCAATTTATTGAAATCGTAGTTTGTCAATTACATTAAGAAATCATAAATTTATATTTTGAAACAAACTTATTTAGAATTTAACATAATTCAATGATTATGGTTTGTTATATAAACATAATTCATAATGAAACTAACAACTAGAAGTAGGTTAAGTGCAACTATTGGTATGGTATAGATAAAGAAACCATGGTTTTCCAAAATTGTTTTGATTGTATATAAAACTAGCATTATAAAATCTACCTGCATGGGTTAATTCAAGTGAAACTGCTATTGTTAGATGAGAAATTATTGATTTTTAAACCCCTTGAGCCTCACTCATACTTATTCATGACCCCATAAGTCTGAAACTAAGGTCTGAAAAAAGGCATCCCTCAAAGTTCAAAATGTTCCAAGTCAAACTGATGGTTGACAAAATGAAGGAAAAGGTGATATTTGCAGAAGTAGACAATAAACTAGTGGATTATTTGTTCAGTTATCTGACTGTACCAATCGGAAATATAATTGATTACCTAGGTGGTAAATCATATATTGAATCAATGGACAAGCTTTACCAAAGTTTAAACAATATGGATGAAAGGCTTTTTAACACAGAAGCATGAAAATGTAAGCTGCTCAAGCCCTTTGAATTGAATGGCCAACATTTTGAAGGTTTAACTTCTGGAGTTCAGTCCAGTAATCCAGCGATATTGCCCCAATGTAATAATGTTTTCCTATCTATATATACTTCTATCCAAAGTAGTAACGTTTTCCTATCTATATATGCTTTATCTCGCAAGTAGTAATGGTTTTTTTCCACTATCTTAAACTTTTGATGCTGTAGATTTGAGACAACCAGAAGATGGGCCTTTCGTTAAAGGGAATAATACCTACATTATCTCTGTTGATCTAAAAATCATGCCTACTTCCTTGACTGCTATTCAAAATGTTTTAGATAAGCACAATATCAAAAACTTGAATGGGATCGAAGAGGTGTTTATAGATCTTCATCAAGGAAATTTGGTGAGTCTTATATCCATAGGTGTATTTCATATTTTATTTAATTGCTTTTTTCTGAAAGAGGGTTTGTTTTGTTGTTTAGGGGGAAGGGGTTGTGGGATGGTAGTCAAACCAGTTAACAGTAAATAATGATACTCCATGCATTGTTCATTCTCTTATCTAATATAACCAGTGTGTACCCCATGCATTGCACACGATAATTTTATTAAAAATAGTATTTATTATTTTATAGTTAAAAAGAGAACATTGCTATGAAATCTATGATGAAGTTTGATGTGAACTACTTAAATTACTAATTAAAATTATTATTATTATTGTTTGTGTGTTTATGTTCTGTAGCTTGCATAAACAATATGTATGTTATGCGCTATGCAGTTAAAGCCCTGCTAAAGCCCTGCAATATCCCTCTATAGCCCATAGTGGTCTTCAGCCACTACGCTATTTCAGTTTAGCACTGATGAACAATAAACCCGCTTCTAGCCACGCTATTTTCTGCTGGATCCGCTAAATCAAAGCATTTTAGCATCCACTTTATCAATATTAATATATAAAGCTTAATTTGAGTAGTTCTCTTCTTAAAAAAAATCTGTAAAGTTAGCATAAAGAGCTAGATTTAAGGCATAAGTGCTTAATATATGGTAACAATCAATTACACTCATCAAATTTAGCATGCACAACTATGATATTCCGTGATTTTGTTATATAAAATTAACTAATATTAGTTTCTTGTACATATATAATTTGAGAAAGATGATTAATTAATTTTAAAATATTTGGTTTTACATTTAATGAACCATTTTGTGATTCCGCTATATCCCCACTATTTCCCCGCTTTATCCCTGCTACACCTTTTTAAACCTCAGCCGCTATAGAACTGCTAAGCACTTTAACTGCACAAGTTATGTGTATTTGAGAATTTTTTATTCAATTTTTGTTAATATAGATATACTTTGAAATTGATATGATATAATTTTTTTGGATGAATTAGCAGATATTATTTAACGTAATTTGTTTAAATATGTTAAATGTAACATAACGAAGTTAGTTTAACCGTATAGCTAGCAAGAATAATTGATTATTATTTTTGGTAAAAGATGTGTAAATTTATTGTGGAGTTATTAATATTCGAAAAGAATTTTATGATATAGTATATGTTAAATTTTAGATATAAATGAATCATAACTAATTTAAAATCTAACTCTTCATTATTGTAGATATACATAGTTCATGTTTTGTGATTTATACATCTTTATAGTTGCATGGAAAGCTACCTTTTTTAATATGAATATGCATAGTAAAATTGGTGTATATTTTTTAAAACTGTTAGCTAAATGGACTATATAATCTCTAAAGATTATTTAAGTAAATATAATTTAAGATTTTATGAGTAGTTTAAACATATGGATTGAAATACAAAATATCACGAAAGAATTGAGGAAGTTCAGCAAATAATTAGAGAAATTTTAAAATAAAGGTATTTAAAGCGCCAACTGTTTTTTATAGTTTATGATAAATCTATTGAGATAAGTGTATAATATTTTTTATTATTGTTTACATATATTATTTAAACTGTGTAACTTATTTAACTTTATATTTGAAAGAAAAACTATTTTTCCATTTTTATTGATATGAACATGGTGTACATTTTAAAATATCACATTTGTCATTTATTAGATGAATTAATAACAATTTATTGATTGAATTTATTTATTAAATTAAGAATCACACAATTATTTTAAACATACTAACTTAGATGTACAATGTTAAGTGATATTGTGAAGTGTTTTGTAAATGAATATTTTTTTTTAAAATATAGGCGTTTGACATTAATATTACAATGCAATACACGGTAAATATATTAACGTAAATGAGTTCAACTTTGAACTTGCGATAGTTAATTATGTGTATAGTATATGTTATGTGATTGACATGTTTATATATTTGATTTTTTTTCATTTTTGTTAATATGAATATGGTAAAACTTGATGTGATTTATTAGGCGAGTCAATGAATGCTAAAGTTATTTAAATAGTTTTAATATTATGTAATTAATTGTAAAATATGGTATTAAATGTAAAATGTTAGAAAAATTATTGAAAGAGACTTATATTATTTTCCTGTAAAGAAAATTTGAAATGTCAGTATTTAGAGCCAATAAACATGATTTTGTCACTTTTAGTACTTAAAAGAAATATTAGCTAATTAAGTTTATTTTAATTACTTAAAATTTGGATTTTGTAATTGATCAAAATATGTGGACTTAAATGAAAAATGTTAGAAGCTAAATTGTTAATAAATAATTATGTAAACTTTGAAATGTCCATACCAAAATGTGAAATGATAGAAGAAGTAATATAATGTGAGAGAAATAGTAAATAAGCATAAAGTGATAAACTATTTCAAAAATAAAATATCTGTTGAGAGTTAAGGAGAAGACAGAAAACTACTATAATCAATGTGAGAGCTTTAAAAATTTTTGCCTTAATATTATTAATAGATAATTTACTCATCCACGCATCTACTTTTTATTATTTTCGTTAATACATATAAGTTAAATTAACTTTATTAGAACTAAAATATTATCATCTTTAATGTAAGTACATATTCCATTATTATTATTTCGTAAATTGAGAAAAATTAATAGAATAAACTATGTTTTCAAATTCTTCCATTAACTATTAATAAGGTTGAAAATAATTACGACTGAAGAAAAAAATTGTGTTTGTATCTAGTCTAGTTTATTATGATTCTTTATGATCAATTGGACTTGTCATTTTCAACTTTTTCCATATTTAGCTTCAAGATTTGTTAAGAAGGTCAGTGACATCAACATCTCCGTTATCAGGCATTTACTCACATGAGCCGTGGGTTGCTGAAATTGGTCCTCATTTTATACCAATACTACCACCATTATTGGAAAAGGGATCGACTAAAAGTAAGCCAAAGCATTTCACAGCAAAACTAGTAGTATGTAAATCAAGCAACAAAGTTCTTTATGTTGAATCCAAAGAGGAAGATTTAGTTGACCTTTTATTGAGCTTTCTAACCTATCCATTAAGCTTCATTGTTAGACTTTTAAACAGATGTTCAAGCTTAGGCTGTATGGATAACATTTATCAAAGCGTTGACGCAAAATTCATCAAGCATTAATTTTTATCAACATTGAAAAATCTTGAACCTGCACTTGGCACACTTATAGAAGGTACTAATAGATATAAACATGGAATGAACCCTATTTTATTTCAAAATGTGATTCCTAAATTTGTGTTTCAAGTAAAGACACTGGTGGTGGGTATGCTAAAAAAGGAGTGAACTTCATTATAATGAATGATCTTGAATTATTGCCAAGTTCGCCATCAAATATATTACTAACAATTAAAAAACATACACTTATCACTGCCCAATTACAAGAGAAAGAAATCCAAATTGGGGAATATGAGGTAAATCTTCAATTTGTATATAATATAAATCTTTTTAATAAAGGGGACATTCGACATCTGGCTATAAAACAGTTATGCAATAGTCGTACTGAGTCCGATCAAACACAAAGATACATCATTCATAGAAGAATAGATGATTTTAAATTTAGGATCGATGAAACATCTATATCTCTCTTTCCACAATACCCAGTAAGAGGAAAGGCTCAACCCATCAAATTATATATTATGAGCTACATGTTAATTATTTTGAATTCGGAGATGGAAGATTAGACAATGGCCATGATACCTAACGTGCGATTAATAATTAAAAAAAATCTTCAATGTGAAATTCTTTTGCAAGGTGTATATTTCTTTTATTGGTTAAGAATTGTTATTATTTATTAATGCATGCATTGAATCTTCTAAAAGCTTGCTTGATGTCTAAGGAACCACTCACTGATGTGTTCGGAAAAAAGAAATAAACGGTACATGCACCATGGTTGGGAATTATTACTGTTGCTACTATTTTGGTTATCATCATCCAAACACTAAATAAAATGTTTTCTCTTTGCTTGTATTTTTACCTACAATTAGAAGTATGATTGTTGAATTGATCAGACTATCCCTATCAATGTAACCATCATCTTTATTAATAGTAGTCTTGAATGAGCAAAATTTTGATCTAACCACAAACTACCCAAAATACCCCTATATATAATTTGGGATATTTCTATTAGTAGTTATTTTGTGTAATCTTCCTGCTAAACTAGGAGATAAAATCTTCTTCCAAAACATTCAAATAAATGCCCTTTAGTATCTCTTAAATTTCGAAATAATAATTACACCTTTTTCTTTTACAAATTCAAACCATCTTTCAACAGATAATAACAAAATTTAAAATTACTTGCAATATATGATCTAATAAATTTCTATCATAAAATCATTCTTTACTAATTAATAAAAAAATAAAAACTAATCTAAAAATATATTGCAGTTTAGAAATAAACACTCAAACTAACACAAACTTTTGATGGAAAAATATAACTAAATATTTGTACAAATAATTTTTTTAAAAATATATTATACACATATAGTTTGTTAAAAAACAATTTACCACAAAACATATTGCACGATTATGCGTGAAGCCCATGCCATGGCGCTCATATTTGATAAAGTCCATGAATATGAATTCCACAGTTAACTAGCTCTTTTAATTGGTGTGATATTTAATATGTAAGAAGAAAGCCTATTCTATAATATTTGCTGACTGTTAATTATTTTAACAAAATCTATACCTATAGCAGTATAATTAATGTAATTTTTTTGAAGTTTAGGTCCTCCACCACATCCCATGTGATGATGTGTGTATTCTTCATTGTGTGCAATAATGTTACCAAACAAAGCCTTCTATGTGTCAATGTTCTGATTAACATCCCTTCCTCATCTCCCACCAAGAACATATGTATCTTTGAAATTTGTAGATATAACCCTAAAATATCTGGATTTAACATGCTACCAATCTCACATATTATAGAGGTGTTAAAAAGGTAACATAGGATTCTATGCGAATCAAGTAAAATTTAACTCAAACTCATTTATTATCTATGTAGTTTGACCTATTTAATACAGGCTTCCGTTTAACCCAATATGTCTAATAAGAGGGTTACCTATTTAACCCATTAATATGTTTGTATTGACTAAGTACAAGCATTATTATCATAGAGAACTACAACATGCGATCAAAAGATGAAGTTCCAAGTGCTGAATGTCGTCCATAATTTAGGTGGGAATTCATCAGTCGAAGTCTCCCTTATTCTGATGCAGTATTGAGAAGTTATTGCAGTTCGAAAAATAATAACTTCATGCCTAAGCGTAGCTCAAGAATGTAATCTATTAATTTTCTAGGTACAACTATTAACCATTATGGAGAACTACAAAACACAGAGCAATAGCAATGGCTTTTTGGCATCAGCGGCCGTTGCGAGCCTTCCGTAAAAGTCGTTGCTATTTATCCCGTTACCAACATGAAAAGCAATGGAAAAAGAGACGGCTCCATCAAAATTTAGTAACGGCTAAAAGTCCACATAACGGTTGGTTGATTCTTAGGTAGACATCACAAGGTGTCATGAACCATCGCAAAACTAGATCAAAATATCGTTGCAAGCTGTTGCAACATTGGACCAGACCATCATTTCAAAACTGAGTAGTTTTTGCTTTTCCAGCCAACACCTTATACCCTTCCAACCAAACAAATATTAAATCAACACAAATATAACCATTCAATCATCCATCACAAAAATTACCATTCCATCATTCCACCATATAGTTAAATAATTAATATTCACGCAGTCGTATCATCAATTAACACATATTCCATAATCCATCAAAATCCACCAAACAAAATAAGTACATAAGTCATAATTTCATGAAACAACTATTAAGTATCAAAACCATCAAAAAAACTATCTGTAATGACACGGATTTTTCCCGCCCTTAATCGATCGCAAAATCGACCAAGACCGTTCAAATCCTGCATACGTTAACTTTGGAAATACAACAACATTAGAACCAATAACAGCCGACTTTTATAAACAGTACAAAATGTTTACATCAGAGTACAGAACATCAGAGTACATCTAATTATATTACAGCGGAAGATTAAATTTACAAAAAATTATAATACATCACAGTGCAGCGGAAATAAAATAACTAAGCTCTGGACACAGCTTTAAACTTCAATCCAGAATCCTGCTCGAGAGATAAACCTGTAGACAAACTACTCGACTGCCCGTATGGAGAAGAGGGCACCCGAGTTTGCAAAGGTGGAAACAAACAACGGGTCAGTCATGGGACTGGTGTGAGAATTCATAACTAACTTAACTAATAGTAATAAAGCAAATCCAAGGACCACGCCGCGTTAGCGGAACGGGTTTACTCCAATGGATTGACGTGCATAACTTAAAGTAAATCGTGAAATAACGCAATGCTTTTGGAAAAATGGAATCACCATAAGACTCAGGTCCCATCACACAATGCAACGCACACCAGAGGATAGAGTTTTACCTTATAGTGATTAAAGGATGATAAATACGTATGAAACGATATTATTATTAGTGTGTATATGTTTTAATAAAACATTTCAATCATAATTTATCAATCCTAGGAAGCATAGGTACACATATATTATGCCTCCGTACTAGTAATAAAATCAAGTCCGTAAGGGTCGTATTGGAAATTTGGGTTTCCATACCGAGTCAAGGCTAGGAGCGAAATCCTTACCGATTCGAGACACTCTAGCAATGCCCCAGGATTGGTACTCTGTCCAACCCTTGGATCCTGCAGGGCCGGTCCACACTTACTTTTGTGGATTAGAAATGCCTGAACACACGTTTCCCGATCCTAACGGATCTCTAAATTGGCCAGTAGCGACCAATATAACCGAGGTACCTCAAATCCAACAACCACTTAGTAAATATCAGTGCTTGTAGGTCACTGACACCACTTTTAGCTAGAAAGAAACGTGTGCACTCCATGCGTTCCCTTGCTCCGTTTTAGACTCCACCGGGGTGTGAGGCTCGCGAAGAAACGTTATAACCACAAGGCCTGCTTTTCAACAAAGCCTTGATCATCTTCATCTTAGAGTGCCACATTGCCAATCCATACCGTACCATTGATCATCCATCAACATATAAATGGGTGTTAAGTAAAGAATAAATTCTTCACCACCAACATTTATACATTAACAGAAAATCAATAACAAGATATTTAACGGAGTACGATGTCGGACACACAATCCATTTACAAGTCCGCTCTAGGTCTGAGCGAAAGCCAAATCCGTCGATCTCCAAATGCGTTTGGACGATCATTACTAAATATCTTGCCTTGGGAGGCCAGTCCCAACTCAAGCTACCAGTCATCATCATCCCAACGATATGAAAACCTTTGGTCTTCAACCATCACCTTCATCTTCGACTCTTGATTGTCGTGATGATTACTCAGAATGGGTTAAACCCGGTCATTCTGAGTAACTCGCGTATTTTGTGATTAAAAATCAAATGCTATAAAATCACACCAACGCCACATTCCAACTCCGGATATTCTTTTAATAAGATATTCGTATTAAAAGATCCTCATTAATTTTATCAACGATAAATCTTTCTAATTTAATCTTAAATCTTTATTTATCCATATTAAACCAAATTATGGTTTATCCAATCTAATCGAAATTTACGCCTTATCGAAATGATTATAAATTAATTAATCCCCATCCCGATCTTTTATCCCAATTGGTTCAGGTACTTAATTTCCATTACCCATTTAAATCTAATTAAAGATTTAATTAATGCATGGAGTTAAACTGGTGGAACTCCATTTTCGATCCTTAATTCAGTAATTTTATTTACTTAATTCCTCTCCAATCTAATTAAAGTTTTAATTAAAACCTTATTTCGTTTCAACCTTCCAAAGTCATTAATAAATAATTAATCAAAAATTAGGAAATTAATCCCCTCATTAATCCGGGTTAAAGAATAAATGTTATTTAAAGCATAATTCACGATAAACCCAAATTCAAATTTCATTGCAAATCCGTGGTTATAATAAAACCATTTTTAATTCCTATTATTTATTCTAAAATAAATAAACCATTTATTCTGATCAAAAAATCATTTCTCATATTAAAATGTTATTTTCAAAATATTAATTTTGAAATTAACTCTTTTAATATTCATTATAAAATGGATAATATAAGTTAATAAACTTATTCAAGTTAAAATGATGTTTCTATTTAAAATGGATTAAATAATCCAATTCGTTATATTATCCATTTATGTTTTATAATGGGCCAGACTTCTCACATTAGGTCTACAACTTGTGGATGCTGGATATGCCGGTTGGGTCCGGGCAGACTTATTCCACAGTTGGGCTTAACCTCGAGTCAAAACCCAATTTGTATTCGTGTACTTGGACCTCTCACATTAGGCCCAACATTTATGGCTGCTGGATATGCCGGTTGGTTCCGGGTAGACTTCTGCCATAAACGTGACCTAACCTCGTGTCGAAGAAGAATTATAATTATAATTATAATTATAATTTTTTTAAAAAAAAGTTATTTTAAAATATTTCATATTTTAAAAAAATATCTAACTTCTAAAATGTCATATGTTCCAAAGTATAACTTTACATTGAAATATTCTTTATATTGCCTTTCCAATTTTCAATAAATATCGACCTTTCCATATTATAATAATATTATAATAATAATTACTTCAAAAATGGTTTTAATTACGATATCAAAACCTACCATTCCAACATCAAACGTAATCTTTTCCCATCAATCCATTTATGTTAAATTTTGAAATCACATCTTTTAAAATTTAGTGTTAACATAAAAACGAAAGCTTTTCAATTCAAATCTTCTTGTTATATTTGGAATGTAATTTTACTAACTTAATATTTCATTAAAACTCCTAAATAATAGAAATTTAGTTTCCTTAATTCAAACGTCAATCAATTCCATTAATTGAATAATAAACGAATTTTTTCTTCTTTCATTCGAAATTGGAATGAGGCCCACACCATTTCCATATAATTCAATTATACGGATTTCATTCATTTATCTCATAAATTTTTTCAAACATCCATTAACAACCAAAGTGCATTTCTAATTAACCACAAGGGTGACGTGTATTCAAATGTCAGCCCCTGACCCGTGTGGGGTTTCAACCAACACAAGTTCGAATAAAATAAACTGTGCTTCTGGACGATGTATGAAAATTGATCGTTCAATCACATAAACAAGTTAGGTCACTTGTAAATGGCAGTGTATACATGTGCATAAATAGAAACATACATAACATACATAATTTTGCATACTCACATATTTTAAGTTTCAACTATTCGATGTCAAGTTTTCATGTTGAACAAGATGAAATAACATGACACTTATGTTGCAACACATTTCTTTTAATGTTAAAAAAAGAAGAAGCGACAAAATGACCCTTTTCATGTTCTTCTAAATTTTATACTTTTATTTAATAAATAAAATGCCAAATAAAATTTACGTTCACTTTTTCTCTTTATATTTATTAACAAATTAATGTATTTTTGGACTTTGTACTTTAATTAAACAAACAATGCTAAAAATATCCTTCTTAAGTTTCAACATAAAAAGAAAAACTTCATGTTAAAATCCTTTAACATGTTGTTTCACACAAAAAGAATAACTTTATGTTAAATCAATTTATTTTAACTTTTTATTTTAAACATAAAAGAATATTTTATGTTAATTCATTTTTAACTTTACATTTTAACATAAAAAGGCAACTTCATGTTACAACATTTTTCCTGCAATACTTTTAATCATAAAAAGTTCAAAACAATTTCCTAACTTTTAATTTTAACATAAAATGTGTTAAACCACTTTCTGTTCTTTTATGTTAACATAAATTGTAAATAAAATGTTATTTAAACAAATTAGGTCTTTTGCTTACAAAATGAATAATAAAACAAAGTCTATTCTTTTTGTTACAAAAATAATAATAAAACAAAATTTATCCTTTTTTTTCTTAAAAAAAAGAAAAAAAAACAAGATCTGGTTCTTTTTATAGAAAATAAAAATGAAATTACAGTTATATTTTCTTTTACCTAAATTTTGTCATCCATTTTGCCAAAGAACTGCAAACTAAAAAGGTATCACAGTTTTTATTTCAATAAAATTTCACTTCTCATCAAATTCCATCGTTTAAGGTTAACAAATAAAAATAAGCTTTATTTATCATTCAAATTCCATTGTTAAGGCAACAAATAAAAATGACGTTTTTATTTGTAAATCAATTCTTTACTGTTTCTTCATTTTTTTTATATAAAAATGATATTCTATAATATAAAATAAATCAAAACAAATGGATCTTAAATAAATAGAAGTTCATATCCAATTTCACTCCCAAGACAAAATTTCATCACATATGGTGTTTCATCACATATCTCATACAACATAAACAACAGATCGTAACACAACCAACAAACAACATCACATAAATCACAGATATTTCAGATGTGAATCGATAGCATATACATAATCATTTTTAAGAGAGAAAAATAATTAATCAATAATTTAATAATTAGAATTCTCACCTTGATTGGATAAGAATTTATCCCAATAGCTTTCTTTCCTTTTTAAAAAAAAAAGTCGTATTTGAAGTCACGGTTCTCACGATCATGGCGCACCTCACATCGACCGCCTTCGACTTGCTAACCCGCCGCCCAGGTCTAGGCCAACTCGTCGCTGTGTCCACCCTCAAAACCCAACCCCGAACCTTGCCACTTCATGCTACCGCCCTGGCCACCGTGTGTTATGAAGAGTTGAACCATTTTTGCGTTGGAAGGGCTTTCAATTGATGAAGGAATTGGAAGGAAGAGAGGAAGGATTGAGCCATTTAGAGAGGAAGAACGGCTACTGCCATTGAAAAGAAGAAGATGGAGGCGGCGACTTTTAGAAAAGAGAATGAGATTAGGATTTTGTTAATCTCTATATCTATAGGAAAAAGGAAGTGAATAGATAAAGGGTTGATTTAGGTTAGAGTTTAGGAAAGGATTACAAATGCAATATTTAATTTCATTTATTCATCCTTAATTCTATTTCAAAACATTACCCATCTAATCCTAATTCAACATAGGAATAAATTACCTATGTTATATATCTCAAATTCAATTTTCTAACAATTTTAATTGAGCAATCAATTCATTAATTATTCCTTCCAAATATAATATGACAAAGTTATCATAATGCCTCATTTCAAATTTCTTTTTACACTCGAATTAAACTATTCAAAAATTTCATTACACTAAATTCCAACATTATATTTCAATCATAAAATTAAATGGTTTGTATTCTTGTATTGATTCAACATTTATTACAGTTCCATTATTTCAAAAAAAATTTAACCACTTTCATTACTCAATTTACATTAAATTATATTTATGTTCATCTCATTAATTATACGTTACCTTAAATTTAACATTCACATTAGAAACAATCCCAATTTGATTATAATTAAATTTCTAATGAATTGTTATACTTTTATTTTACCACACCATAAATATCATATGAACAATTAGTATTTACACATGTTACATGCATAATTTGCAGTCATCATCTTAACCATATAAGTTTATTTCAAAATGCTACATTCTATATATATCATTTTGATTACTTAAATAATTGCCAAACATTTACGATATTTTTAAAACAAATTCACATACCAAAATTCAATTTAGGTATTACACCGATTTACGGTGTTTGGTTTCAATTGTAATTAAATTTCTTTAAGTATATATATATATATATTTAATTCCACTAAATTTGGTTTGATTTAATTATGCCAATGAGTTACAAGATTTTAAAAAAATAATAATAATTAGCAATCCAAATATGGTTATATGTTTATTGTATGTTTATTGTATATGGACAAACATGAAATAACATTTTTTTTTCTAACATAAGAAATGTAACATCTTTATATGACAAATTTTAATTGAATATAATTAAATGACATTACTAACTTACTATAGCATTTCAAACAAAAATGACATTTTAAATATGAACGAACATTACTCTACATAAATGACATTTTAATTAACATACCTGATTCTAAATTAAGTGACATTTTTAATTCTAACATAAATGACATTTTTGAATTCTAACATAAATGTTCCTTTTTAATTCTAACATGACAAATTAAAATTAAAATGTTTATTTTGTCTAACAATGAAAAATGTTTATTTTGTCTACCATGAAATTATAACTAGAATGTCTATGTTGTTCTAACTTGGCAAATTTAACATAAATGATGCTTTTATTTAGACAATACATTCCTAACCTTAATGAAATCCCTTTTATGATAACATTATAATGAAAATTTTTAATATGTTAACATAAAAATGATAATTCTTTTATTTTCTTAGCATACCACTCTTTTTATTCTTTAAACAATAAAAATGTTATTTTTTATTTATTCCTAACATGAACATCCTTTTTGTACATAAACGATAAAAATATGATTTTTTTAACATGAAACATCTTAGTTATATATATAAACAATAAAAATATGGATTTTATTGTATGCACAAATATGGCCTAACAAGAATATACACAGTTCAATTCTGATTTATTTTGAATACTGTACATTCAGTTATAGTTAAAAATCAAAATTTCAAACTACAGCGCTATTTTAAACTCCTTTTATATTTAAATTAAACTTATTCGTTTTAACTTCAATTAGAATAAATTTTTGATCGTTATTATTTAAAATAAATTATTTTAAATCTTTTAAATTCATTAAAATTTCTAAAAATAAAAATTTTAAACTGGTCCCAAAATTCTCGGTTATTACAATCTCCCCCACTTAAGAACTTTTCGTCCTCGAAAAGGAACGAAGTTAAAAGTGTATTAATTATCCTACTCAAATTCTTTTCTATACATTTCTATAATTTTATTTGTTGATTAACTTTCAAGTATATATAACTTTTACATACCCAAAAATCATATTTTCTAAAATGGATTATAATTACAAATACGTATATCATAAGCTTTCCACTCTGAACTCATTCTAGGGCATTACTAACCCCAACTCTAATGAGTTTTCTCATTCTAGGATACTGCTGATCCTATCTCTAATGAGTATTCTTATTGGATATTGCTAATCCAATCTCTGATGAGTCTTTTGTTCAGTTCTAATGAGTTGTATCCCAAAGATTTGAGCTAACCAGAGCTCTGATACCAACTGTAACGACACGGATTTTGCCCGCCCTTAATCGATCGCAAAATCGACCAAGACCGTTCAAATCCCGCATACGTTAACTTTGGGAATACAACAACATTAGAACCAATAACAGCCAACTTTTATAAATAGTACAAAATGTTTACATCAGAGTACAGAACATCAGAGTACATCTAATTATATTACAGCGGAAGATTAAGTTTACAAAAATTATAATACATCACAGTGTAGCGGAAATAAAATAACTAAGCTCTGGACACAGCTTTAAACTTCAATCCAGAATCCTGCTCGAGAGATAAACCTGTAGACAAACTACTCGACTGCCCGTATGGAGAAGAGGGCACCCGAGTTTGCAAAGGTGGAAACAAACAACGGGTCAGTCATGGGACTGGTGTGAGAATTCTTAACTAACTTAACTAATAGTAATAAAGCAAATCCAAGGACCACGCCGCGTTAGCGGAACGGGTTTACTCCAATGGATTGACGTGCATAACTTAAAGTAAATCGTGAAATAACACAATGCTTTTGGAAAAATGGAATCACCATAAGAT
Source organism: Allium sativum (assembly GCA_030737875.1). NCBI lineage: Eukaryota > Viridiplantae > Streptophyta > Magnoliopsida > Asparagales > Amaryllidaceae > Allium > Allium sativum. The sequence continues at coordinate 20,310,467 of CM060909.1, read as the reverse complement.
TCAGGTCCCATCACACAATGCAACGCACACCAGAGGATAGAGTTTTACCTTATGGTGATTAAAGGATGATAAATACGTATGAAACGATATTATTATTATTGTGTATATGTTTTAATAAAACATTTCAATCATAATGTATCAATCCTAGGAAGCATAGGTAACCATATATTATGCCTCAGTACTAATAATACAATCAAGTTCGTAAGGGTCGTATTGAAAATTTGGGTTTCCATACCGAGTCAAGGCTAGGAGCGAAATCCTTACCGATTCGAGACACTCTAGAAATGCCCCAGGATTGGTACTCTGTCCAACCCTTGGATCCTGCAGGGCCGGTCCACACTTACTTTTGTGGATTAGAAATGCCTGAACACACGTTTCCCGATCCTAACGGATCTCTAAATTGGCCAGTAGCGACCAATATAACCGAGGTACCTCAAATCCAACAACCACTTAGTAAATATCAGTGCTGGTAGGTCACTGACACCACTTTTAGCTAGAAAGAAACGTGTGCACTCCCTGCGTTCCCTTGCTCCGTTTTAGACTCCACCGGGGTGTGAGGCTCACGAAGTAACGTTATAACCACAAGGCCTGCTTTTCAATAAAGACTTGATCATCTTCATCTTAGAGTGCCACATTGCCAATCCATAACGTACCATTGATCATCCATCAACATATAAATGGGTGTTAAGTAAAGAATAAATTCTTCACCACCAACATTTATACATTAACAGAAAATCAATAACAAGATATTTAACGGAGTACGATGTCGAACACACAATCCATTTACAAGTCCGCTCTGGGTCTGAGCGAAAGCCAAATCCGTCGATCTCCAAATGCGTTTGGCCGATCATTACTAAATATCTTGCCTTGGGAGGCCAGCCCCATCTCAAGCTACCAGTCATCATCATCCCAACGATATGAAAACCTTCGGTCTTTAACCATCACCTTCATCTTCGACTCTTGATTGTCGTGATGATTACTCAGAATGGGTTAAACCCGGTCATTCTGAGTAACTCGCGTATTTTGTGATTAAAAATCAAATGCTATAAAATCACACCAATGCTACATTCCAACTCCGGATATTCTTTTAATAAGATATTCGTATTAAAAGATCCTCATTAATTTTATCAACGATAAATCTTTTTAATTTAATCTTAAATCTTTATTTATCCATATTAAACCAAATTATGGTTTATCCAATCTAATCGGAATTTACGCCTTATCGAAATAATTATAAATTAATTAATCCCCATCCCGATCATTTATCCCAATTGGTTCAGGTACTTAATTTCCATTACCCATTTAAATCTAATTAAAGATTTAATTAACGCATGGAGTTAAACTGGTGGAACTCCATTTTCGATCCTTAATTCAGTAATTTTATTTACTTAATTCCTCTCCAATCTAATTAAAGTTTTAATTAAAACCTTATTTCGTTTTAACCTTCCAAAGTCATTAATAAATAATTAATCAAAAATTAGGAAATTAATCCCCTAATTAATCCGGGTTAAAGAATAAATGTTATTTAAAGCATAATTCACGATAAACCCAAATTCAAATTTCATTGCAAATTCGTGGTTATAATAAAACCATTTTTAATTCCTATTATTTATTCTAAAATAAATAAACCATTTATTCTGATCAAAATATCATTTCTCATATTAAAATGTTATTTTCAAAATATTAATTTTGAAATTAACTCTTTTAATATTCTTTATAAAATGGATAATATAAGTTAATAAACTTATTCAGGTCAAAATGATGTTTCTATTTAAAATGGATTAAATAATCCAATTCGTTATATTATCCATTTATGTTTTATAATGGGCCAGACTTCTCACATTAGGCTTACAACTTGTGGATGCTGGATATGCCAGTTGGGTCCGGGCAGACTTATTCCACAGTTGGGCTTAACCTCGAGTCAAAACCCAATTTGTATTCGTGTACTTGGACCTCTCACATTAGGCCCAACATTTATGGCTGCTGGATATGCCGGTTGGTTCCGGGCAGACTTCTGCCATAAACGTGACCTAACCTCGTGTCCAAGAACAATTATAATTATAATTATAATTTTTTTAAAAAAAAAGTTATTTTAAAATATTTCATATTTTAAAAAAATATCTAACTTCTAAAATGTCATATGTTCCAAAGTATAACTTTACATTGAAATATTCTTTATATTGCCTTTCCAATTTTCAATAAATATCGACCTTTCCATATTATAATAATATTATAATAATAATTACTTCAAAAATGGTTTTAATTACGATATCAAAACCTACCATTCCAACATCAAACGTAATCTTTTCCCATCAATCCATTTATGTTAAATTTTGAAATCACATCTTTTAAAATTTAGTGTTAACATAAAAACAAAAGCTTTTCAATTCAAATCTTCTTGTTATATTTGGAATGTAATTTTACTAACTTAATATTTCATTAAAACTCCTAAATAATAGAAATTTAGTTTCCTTAATTCAAACGTCAATCAATTCCATTAATTGAATAATAAATGAATTTTTTCTTCTTTCATTCGAAATTGGAATGAGGCCCACACCATTTCCATATAATTCAATTATACGGATTTCATTCATTTATCTCATAAAAATTTTCAAACATCAATTAACAGCCAAAGTGCATTTCTAATTAACCACAAGGGTGACGTGTATTCAAATGTCAGCCCCTGAGCCGTGTGGGGTTTCAACCAACACAAGTTCGAATAAAATAAACTGTGCTTCTGGACGATGTATGAAAATTGATCGTCCAATCACATAAACAAGTTAGGTCACTTGTAAATGGCAGTGTATACATGTGCTTAAATAGAAACATACATAACATACATAATTTTGCATACTCACATATTTTAAGTTTCAACTATTCGATGTCAAGTTTTCATGTTGAACAAGATGAAATAACATGACACTTATGTTGCAACACATTTCTTTTAATGTTAAAAAAAAAGAAGCGACAAAAATGACCCTTTTCATGTTCTTCTAAATTTTATACTTTTATTTAATAAATAAAATGCCAAATAAAATTTACTTTCACTTTTTCTCTTTATATTTATTAACAAATTAATGTATTTTTGGACCTTGTACTTTAATTAAACAAACAATGCTAAAAATATCCTTTCTTAAGTTTCAACATAAAAAGAAAAACTTCATGTTAAAATCCTTTAACATGTTGTTTCACACAAAAAGAATAACTTTATGTTAAATCAATTTATTTTAACTTTTTATTTTAAACATAAAAGAATATTTTATGTTAAATCATTTTTAACTTTACATTTTAACATAAAAAGGCAACTTCATGTTACAACATTTTTCCTGCAATACTTTTAATCATAAAAAGTTCAAAACAATTTCCTAACTTTTAATTTTAACATAAAATGTGTTAAACCACTTTCTGTTCTTTTATGTTAACATAAATTGTAAATAAAATGTTATTTAAACAAATTAGGTCTTTTGCTTACAAAATGAATAACAAAACAAAGTCTATTCTTTTTGTTACAAAAGTAATAATAAAACAAAATTTATCCTTTTTTTTTTTAAAAAAAGAAAAAAAAAACAAGATCTGGTTCTTTTTATAGAAAATAAAAATGAAATTACAGGTATATTTTCTTTTACCTAAATTTTGTCATCCATTTTGCCAAAGAACTGCAAACTAAAAAGGTATCACAGTTTCTATTTCAATAAAATTTCACTTCTCATCAAATTCCATCGTTTAAGGTTAACAAATAAAAATAAGCTTTATTTATCTTTCAAATTCCATTGTTAAGGCAACAAATAAAAATGACGTTTTTATTTGTAAATCAATTCTTTATTGTTTCTTCATTTTTTTCAATATAAAAATGATATTCTATAATATAAAATAAATCAAAACAAATGGATCTTAAATAAATAGAAGTTCAGATCCATTTTCACTCCCAAGACAAAATTTCATCACATATGGTGTTTCATCACATATCTCATACAACATGAACAACAGATCGCAACACAACCAACAAACAACATCACATAAATCACAGATATTTCAGATGTGAATCGGTAGCATATACATAATCATTTTTAAGAGAGAAAAATAATTAATCAATAATTTAATAATTAGAATTCTCACCTTGATTGGATAAGAATTTGTCCCAATAGCTTTCTTTCCTTTTGAAAAAAAAGTCGTATTTAAAGTCACGGTTCTCACGATCATGGCGCACCTCACATCGACCGCCTTCGACTTGCTAACCCGCCGCCCAGGTCTCGGCCAACTCGTCGCTGTGTCCACCCTCAAAACCCAACCCCGAACCTGGCCACTTCATGCTACCGCCCTGGCCACCGTGTGTTATGAAGAGTTGAACCATTTTTGCGTTGGAAGGGCTTTCAATTGATGAAGGAATTGGAAGGAAGAGGAGGAAGGATTGAGCCATTTAGAGAGGAAGAACGGCTACTGCCATTGAAAAGAAGAAGATGGAGGCGGCGGCTTTTAGAAAAGAGAATGAGATTAGGATTTTGTTAATCTCTATATCTATAGGAAAAAGGAAGTGAATAGATAAAGGGTTGATTTAGGTTAGAGTTTAGGAAAGGATTTCAAATGCAATATTTAATTTCATTTATTCGTCCTTAATTCTATTTCAAAACATTACCCATCTAATCCTAATTCAACATAGGAATAAATTACCTATGTTATATATCTCAAATTCAATTTTCTAACAATTTTAATTGAGCAATCAATTCATTAATTATTCCTTCCAAATATAATATGACAAAGTTATCATAATGCCTCATTTCAAATTTCTTTTTATACTCGAATTAAACTATTCAAAAATTTCATCATACTAAATTCCAACATTATATTCCAATCATAAAATTAAATGGTTTGTATTCTTGTATTGATTCAACATTTATTACAGTTCCATTATTTCAAAATTTTTTTTAACCACTTTCATTACTCAATTTACATTAAATTATATTTATGTTCATCTCATTAATTATATGTTACCTTAAATTTAACATTCACATTAGAAACAATTCCCATTTGATTATAATTAAATTTCTAATGAATTGTTATACTTTGATTTTACCACACCATAAATATCATATGAACAATTAGTATTTACACATGTTACATTCATAATTTGCAGTCATCATCTTAACCATATAAGTTTATTTCAAAATGCTACATTCTATATATATCATTTTGATTACTTAAATAATTGCCAAACATTTACGATATTTTTAAAACAAATTCACATACCAAAATTCAATTTAGGTATTACACCGATTTACGGTGTTTGGTTTCAATTGTAATTAAATTTCTTTAAGTATATATATATATTTAATTCCACTAAATTTGGTTTGATTTAATTATGCCAATGAGTTACAAGATTTTAAAAAAATAATAATAATTAGCAATCCAAATATGGTTATATGTTTATTGTATGTTTATTGTATATGGACAAACATGAAATAACATTTTTTTTTTAACATAAGAAATGTAACATCTTTATATGACAAATTTTAATTGAATATAATTAAATGACATTACTAACTTACTATAGCATTTCAAACAAAAATGACATTTTAAATATGAACGAACATTACTCTACATAAATGACATTTTAATTAACATACCTGATTCTAAATAAAGTGACATTTTTAATTCTAACATAAATGACATTTTTGAATTCTAACATAAATGTTCCTTTTTAATTCTAACATGACAAATTAAAATTAAAATGTTTATTTTGTCTAACAATGAAAAATGTTTATTTTGTCTACCATGACATTATAACTAGAATGTCTATGTTGTTCTAACTTGGCAATTTTAACATAAATGATGCTTTTATTTAGACAATACATTCCTAACCTTAATGAAATCCCTTTTATGATAACATTATAATGAAAAAAATTTTAAATGTTAACATAAAAATGATAATTCTTTTATTTTCTTAGCATACCACTCTTTTTATTCTTTAAACAATAAAAATGTTATTTTTTATTTATTCCTAACATGAACATCCTTTTTGTACATAAATGATAAAAATATGATTTTTTTTAACATGAAACGTCTTAGTTATATATATAAACAATAAAAATATGGATTTTATTGTATGCACAAATATGGCCTAACAAGAATATACACAGTTCAATTCTGATTTATTTTGAATCCTGTACATTCAGTTATAGTTAAAAATCAAAATTTCAAACTACAGCGCTATTTTAAACCCCTTTTATATTTAAATTAAACTTATTCGTTTTAACTTCAATTAGAATAAATTTTTGATCGTTATTATTTAAAATAAATTATTTTAAATCTTTTAAATTCATTAAAATTTCTAAAAATAAAAATTTTAAACTAGTCCCAAAATTCCGGGTTATTACACTATCAAATCCATCAAATAACCTATGAGAATCAAACCCATCAAACAAACTACCAAATCCATCAAGCCAAGTTTATACATAAATCATACTCATAAAAAATCCATCAACATGATAGCCAAACCTATGCAGAGCATCTGCATCACTGTAACACCCCGCATTTTCTATGAACGTATAAGTAACAAATCAGATAATAATTAATTTTTAAAATAAGAATCATGGGAAAAAGGTTGCGCCATTGCGTTCATCTCAAAATTCTGCTTGAAAACAAGTCCGAGTTTTCGAAAAAGGAGTCCGTATGACCAAGTTATGGCCGTCCGAAGTTTCAGAGAATTTCAGAATCGAAAACAGCACGAAAATTTGAATTCAAACCCAAAGCGGGCTGGGCGGGAAATTTCCCGCCCAGGACCCAGGTCGACTGGGTGGTCGACTGTGTAGTCGACCTCCCCCTGACCAGGTCAACTGGGTAGTCGACCTCCCCAAGACCAGGTCGACCATAGTGTCGACCTGGGGGTCGACCTGCTCCCGAAACCCAGTTTTTTTAACCTGGTTCATTCTGATGTATCTGGTCTCATTTCTGTCTAGATTCATCCGCCTAATCCTGTATAAACTCACCCCTAGCCTCATTCTCTCCACACAATTTCATTCTGTCTATATTTTTCCTCTGTTCTAATTAAAAATAAAAATGGCGTCGCTACCCTGCTGGAATCAAAACTTGGATTGATGCATCTTCTTCCAACCTAAATAGAATTAAAAGCTAAATCAAATCTCAAATCCAAGTTTAGAGCTACGACAACAATTAAGAGGAATAATTCAGCATTTATGCATCAACAATAGTTTATTATCCTTTCTTAAAACCATGAAAGGAAAGTACAGTTATTTTCCGCTATAAACGTTAATTATGATTGTGACATGAATTGTAAATCTGAATTTGAGGTTATGTCTGTTCTTTTATGTTTAGATCTATCTTATTCTGTATCTCTTTCTTCTTTCTGTTCTATAGCCAGGCTACCACGAGCCTGAGCCAAATCTCATAAGAGATTAACGCACGAACGCTAAAATGTTTGGGACAAATAATGAATGATGCATAATTGGACAGGACTGATTCGAGGACATGACATAAAATCTGAGGCATATAATTGGACATGTGGCATATTTAACATATGACTTGAGATTGAGGCATAAAATATATTGGACTTATGACTTGGGATTCGGGGCATAGATTTAACCTTAAACATGAAACTAATTTGGATACATAGTACATGTTGTAATCTGGATCTTTAGTTAATTTGAGAAATAAACATATGTTAGATCTAGATCTGTTCATACTAGGCATGATAATCTGTGATTTGGGAGAAGGGGAATTATAGGACAACTTGAAATCTTAGGGGCATATGCATGTCTTAAATCAAGGTCTGATGTTAGAGTTTAAAGATAATTTACAACATGTTATGCATGAACGATAATGCATGTTGAGGACATACTACATGTTATAGTTTAAAAATCTAGATTTTTGGGACATATTCTTTTATGTAAAAAACTCATGACTTGAAAAAGGGAAATGTGACTTAGGCGTAAAGACCCATACAAAAATAGGATAACTATTAATGTGAATGCGCCTAAATAAGGGTTTTTGGATATCTGGCATCATAGGCTATAATTTGGCATAATTCATATTATTTATCGTGATTTATGGAGAATATTCTGTACTGTGCAATGTTTAATTAGGAGCATATGTGGCAAGTGAGTTTAGGCTAAATTTATGGTTAGGCAAGATATGATATATATATATAATCTGCTAAATCTGTTAAATCCGTATATCTGATCCGTTAGTCTGAAAACTTGTTTGATCTGTGAACTAGTTGATCTGAACTCTGTATGTCTGAACTTGTAAACAAGTTAATCTGAAATATATTAGTCTGGGGGACACAAGGTTAGGAGGGAAATTACTTGTGTCATCTGTTGTTTGGGACCCATATTAGTCAGTAACCCTTTCTGGTATCAAAACTTTGACCCAACAGTAGGTAGGATCCGGGCACGCTTACTGAACTAATTATAAGTGGTTCATTCTGATAATGGCGAGGGGTGTTGATGGTGCGTTCCAACCGGGTCATGTGCGTGCATGGATCCCGGTCTGCCTCTGAGGATGTAAGACGCCGTGACATCTGTAAATAGGCATGTGCCAATTGGTTGTCACTTTAGGAAGTGATACACCCTATTGTGGAGCCGACACAAGGTATATATGTATTAGGGAGCCGATCGCTTGGGGTGGGGTTTTAGGGTACACTTAGTTCTGTCTGTTTCTGTTGGTACCGTCTGTTTCTGTTGGGTGGCAACATCTGTCTACGTGGTACCGTCTATTCGGGAGGTAAAGGCCCATTTACTAGTGTACACCTAATTCTACATTCTGTTTCCGTAGGGATTAATCTATTTATGTTTCTGTACCTTCTGTTCGGGTGGTAAAGGGCCACTATTAGCATTCTATTTCTGTCTGTTTCTATTCGGGTGGTAAAGGCCCATTATCAGCATTCTGCTTCTGTCTGTTTCTGTTCGGGTGGTAAGGCCCATTATTAGCGTGCTGTTTCTGTGGAAATTATTCTATTCCTGTTTCTGCTTCAGTTTAGACCGGAGGGTGACACCTAGTCCTGTTATACTAGTATTAGTGCAGAGAAATGAAAAGTAATATTATTTTGTTTCTTCTGTTTAACCTAAGTACATCTGCTGCTCCTGTTACTGTTATCTCTCATCCAGTTTTACTTGCATGCCATGATTATTATTATCTGTTCATATATTGAAAGTCATTGGATTTGCCAGACTTTATGTCTGACCTTACTTGTGTTCGCCCCTTTTCTTCCGTTCCCCCCCCCCCCCAGGTTTTCCAAGGAGGGAATACTTTAGCTTGATCCAGATTTCTTCTGCTTGAAGTACTCAGAGTGCTTAAAGTATGGATTGACTCTTTATGGCAGCTTCTGTGATTATAATTTTAAAGTTTTGTACTCTGATGATTTTCTGAACAAGACCGATATTTATGTACTTGAGTTTTTGGGAAAGATGTAATCTGTTTTCCACTGTAATAAAGTTATAATTTCTCAAGTATTGTTTATCTGTCTTGTAAATTTCTGTTCTATCTACTAAAACGCTCCACCAAAGTTAAGGCATTCCCTTTGTGAGTGTCCTTAACGGAGGTGGTGTATTACAATCACCCTCCCCGAGCATTGTCTCATGCTCCTCGATGTTTCTCTACCCGGGGCGGTCACGTGTAAGAGAGAGGGGTGCTTGCTCAAGGTTGGCTTGAAGATGCCAACAACATTCCATTCACTTTCGCAATATTCACTCATTTACTTGTTAGCTTAGGCCATTCCACACCTTTGCTTTTAGGTGCATAGCGGTTTTGAAAAAATGTAGTAAGTGTTGAACGAAGTTTCCTCTTGAAACCAGGAAGCAATATGCTCATCTATCTAATGCTCTAATTTACTCTTTTGCCAATCATTGAGCTTATCCAGCTGTCTTTGCATTTGAGTTATCTCCTCCTTAGCGAGGGATCTCCTATAAGCCCTTTGAAAATTAAGATCCCATAATATTCGAAAACAAAACATGTAATAATAATACCAGATTCATTGGTCTAAACCTGATATATTATTATATAGGAAATTACTTTTACACCTTTGTCACTTAAAACTATATTCATATAAAGACTTTTATCCATGAATTTGTTACCTAACATGCATTCTTTAAAAAAATGCATTGTCTAACATGTTGTTTTGAAGAAGTAGCAACTAATTTTCTAATTTCTACTTATAAACTATGAAATAAATAAATGTGAATGTAACGATCCAGGAAATTTGACGCCCGAATTCCAAGTATAATACATAAAACCGTATTACTTGCCAGAACTCAGGTATCAGAAACACCAGATAGTTAATAGAAAGAAATTAGAGGGTGAGATAAGAAAGAAAGAAATATTAGAATAGAAGAAGAAGAACAATACGACAATGTCAGAGTCTCACATCGCAGCGGAATAAAATATAATATAGAAATAAAACTTTATTGAGAGCTTTGAAATAAAAACTTGTTATCATCAGAGTAATCAATACATCTAGATAGTTATAATAATATGTTCTCATTATACAACATGCAGCGGAACACACACTAGATATATACGTTTGAACACCTCCAGCACGTCATCTGAAATCCATAGCATCTTAACCTGAATCTGAAAAACCCGGTCTAACCCGAGCATTTCAAACCCCAGATCAGTCTGGTGAACTAGAGTGAGAAAACTCGCTAAGTTTATAAACAACACCGAACTTGATTTTAAACAAACCATTTCTTTTTGAAAGAAAAGATAATCGTAAAACTAGTCCATACATAAACACGGACGGTTTTACCTTATGATAACCCAAAACATTTTAGAACTCATATCTTATTATGAAATTATAATAGTGTTTAAATACAAATAATTAACAATCTAGCGGAACGCTTACATCTTACGCTCTATATACATAATATAAATTAAAAAAACCGTGGGCTCTTACTGGAGAGTGGATTCCGACTATGACAAGGTATGGAACCACCTTCCGATAGTGTGACTCTAGAGGGGAATACACGAGGTTCAACAAGAACATCTTCCAACCCGACCATACATGACCGACCACCCATTTTGCTTGAGTGTATCGAATGTATATCACCAACGGTTGGGATCAAACCACCGTTTTCCCGAAAAGGGACAGCATCGAAATAGATTAATGAAGGAAATAGATTTTCTCCAGATAGGTGATTATACACCCAACTTGGGAGCGTCCCACTTAACCATGTTGTCTGCTCGATTTTTGTTATTTCTCGGTAGATTAGGCTTGTGCTTTAACACTACCTTCATAACATCACATCACCATTCAATTTGACTGTCACATTGTCAGATCCTCCAAATCACTAATTGACGTCCACAAATATACTCTGGTGTAACGGCTGGAAATTTCCGACTCCTCGAGAGTCGGAAATTCCGAGACGTTAGTGAAAGAATTTAGAAGGTGAGAAAGAAAAGATAGAACTAATAGAATAGAAGAAGAAGAAGATCATCGGAATCATCAGAGTAACACGAATCTCACAGCGGAACGAATAACATATAATATATAACATAACTTTGAAGTAAACAGTTATATATACACAATAGCACTTATCAGAGTACAACACTTACAACACAGCGGAAATAACTATAGCTATAGAATCTTGCAGCCTCCTGCTCCAAGCTCTCCAAGCATATCTGTAAATCCCGACTACTTGACTGCCCGTACAAATTTAGGCACCTAAGAGTTTAGGGAAAACAACAAAGTAAACTCCGGGTCAGTCATGGGACTGGTATGAGTAAAACAATTTAAACATGTATATGAACAAGTAAACAATATCTCATAAGACCACACCGCATAACGGAACGGGTTTTTCCCTTATGAGAATCCAAAATATCTTTATATCAAAAACCTTTTGATATTATAATAATGTCTATGTACAAATAGATATCAACTAGCAGAAACGCTTGCATCTCACGTTCTACATACATAGTATAAAATCATAAACCGCAGAGCGCTTATCGGAAAATGGATTCCAACAGACAAGGTATGGGAGCACCTTCTGAATAGTGTACTCTAGAGGTGATACACTCAGAGTTCAACAAGAACGTCTTGCAACCCGGCCACACATGACCGCTCACTCATTTAGCTTGAGTGTCACGAATATATTGCCACCACGGTTATAGGCCATCAAACCGTCATCCGAAGATACAGAATCAAAAAGAAGTATAAATATGAATATTCCCTAGATCGGTGACAATACACCCTGCTTGGGGATGACCCAACTAGCCATGCTGCCTAGCCCAACTTTTGTTACTTCCCAGTGTGAGGCTAGAAGCTACATCTATCTTCAGAACATCTGATCACCATTCACTTTGAATGCCACATCGTCATACCCGCCAAATCACAAATTGACTTATACAAAAATAACACGGGTATATAGCTAAGAGAAACGAATTCCTCCGCCACCAAACGTGAATACGTTTGAACAGATCAACTTACGCGATCCATTGGATATACTCTGTCAGACCTTCTTCCATATACGTTGTCCTGGGACTGGACAAACCGAAGGCACTATTCAGTATATCCATCTTAGTCACTGTTATCTAAGACTTATACAACAGCCCTTGCACTTTACTCCGTCTTCAATTTATCTTTGGCAGATATTGCTCGCAACGCTTATGCCAATACAGAGTGGTTCTTTGGATAATAATCCAACCGGTCTCTCCATATTAACAACGTAAATATGGTCAAAACTTTGATAGTATGTGATTCAACTATCAAATGAAAACATGTCGGTGTACAAACAACGATCTTATTTCCAAATGGAAATTCGATCGATCAATCATCACATGTTAATATTTCCTTATTTCATATATTTAGAAAATATCTGTTATTAATCATTGGAAAATATTTCCATAGCTTAATTTCACATCACTATTATTTCGCAACTATCAGTCCCTAACTATAACTAGTATAAGAACAATTCTCTAAGTATCAATCCTGAAGGTCGAAACCAACATCAGATCGTCACTTAGAAAACCGTTTAACTTACCCTCTCCAGTCAGTTTCTGAATTTGCTTAACTCTATTTCTTAAATTCTTATCATGAAAACATTTCATTTTCTATGTTTAGAAAACATATCTGACTATATTTGGAAAACGTTTCCAAAACTCATTTACGGATTTCCAATGAACGTTGTATAAAACATCGTTACGCTTAATCCATTAATCGCTTATTACTTAACTATATTTCAAATCAACCTTTCTATCGAACCACAACTATTCCTTTGTCAATTCTGAAGTCAATCAAGTTGGGGTATAATTACCTCGCAAACCTTAATTGAACAACGTCCTTTACTGTGAAATAGATGAAGCTCATCGCTCACTTTTTACAATCATTTGTTTACGCAAATTCTCGGGTTCAGGTTACGAATCCACTTCTTATATGACAATGTTTGATTATAACTATAACGTTATAATTCCTACCCCTATATATTTTATTTCCTAACTCGAATAATTTAACAGACACCTAATTTCTAAATCAATAACTAAATCTTGATTTAAACCCTGGAAAGTAAATAGTTCTTTCCCGAATTCGCTATAATCGAATTCGACGTATAACTCTCTTTCGAGTAATCTTTATTTGATTAACTCTTCTTCGAATAACCTATATTCGATTATCCCTCTTTGAATAACTCATATTCGAAATCTCTCTCTTTCGAATAAACAATATTCGATCTCTTTCTTTCGAAAATGCTATATTCGAAAATCTCCTTTCGATTTACTAATCGATAACTCCTTTCGATCAAAATAAAATCGATAACTCCTTTAACTCTATTCGAATAACTAATATTCGGCTAACTCCATTGGATCAACTCATTTGATTAACTCCTTCGAATAACTAATTCGAATAACTTACCTTCGAATAACCAATATTCGATTTACTCTAACTCGATTAACTTAATTCTAATCGATTTACTCCATTTCGATTCAACTTAATTCAAATCGATTAACTTAACTCAAATTGATTAACTCCTTTCGAATAACTAAATTCGATTTAACTCTTCTCGAATAACTAAATTCGATTAACTCAAATTGAATAACTAATATTCAATTAACTCTTACGTGTTTAACTCTATTCGAATAAGTAATTCGAATCACTCTAATGTGTTTAACTCTATTCAAATATCTAATTCGAATAACTCATTTCGAATAACTAAATTCGATTAACTCTTTTAACTTTACTCGAATAACTATATTCGATTAACACCTTCTTTCGAATAACTATATTCGATTAACTCTTCGACTAACTCCTTTGGATTAACCAACTTCGAATAACTCCTTTGGATTAGCTAACTTCGAATAACTCCTTTGGATTAACTAACTTCGAATAACTCCTTTGGATTAACTAACTTCGAATAACTCCTTTGGATTAACCAACTTCGAATAACCAATATTCGATAACTACTCTTCGAATAACTAATATTCGGTAACTCTTCTCAAATGAATCACATTTGATTTCTCCACTCGAATAAACTATATTCGATAACTCTTCTCAAATGAATAACATTTGATTTCTCCACTCGAATAAACTATATTCGATTTCTCTTCTCTCAAATACACTATATTCGATAACTCTACTTCGGATAAGTGATATTCGACAACTCTACTCGATTAACTCTTCTTGGATAACTCTAACTGATCAACTCTAACTGGTCAACTCTAACTGGTTAACTCAACTGGTTAACTCTAACAGATTAACTCTACTTGGATAACTCTAACTGATCAACTCTAACTGGTCAACTCTAACTGGTCAACTCTAACTGGTCAACTCTAACTGGCTAACTCAACTGGTTAACTCAACTGGTTTAACCTAACTGGTTAACTCGTCTTGATTAACTGAACAAATCCACTTATTTTAACTTAGCTAATTCACGTCGATTAACTCTAACCGATTCACTTAGTTTAACTCCACTAATTCACTTCGATTTACCACTTAGTTAACTTAACTAATTCACGTTGATTTACTCTAACCGATTCACTTAGTTTAACTCAACTAATTCACTTCGATTAACTACTTAGGTAACTTAACTAATTCACTTCGATTAACCACTTAGTTTAACTTAACTAATTCACTTCGATTAACTCGACCAATCCATTTGGTTAACTCCTATTTATTTAACAAATAAATATCTCCTTTAGTTTAATTCTATTTATTTAATCTCTAAATAAATATCCTTTATATTTCTTTTAACGAATATAATTCCTTTATATTTTGATTAACAAATATATCCCCTTATATTCGATTAACATATATATTCCCTTGTATTTGATTTACAAATATAATTCTTTTATATTTGTTTTACCAACTATATTCCTATATATTCAAAATCCTTTTTCTTATATATATATATATATATATATATATATAAAATCCCTTGATTTTATATAAATAAACTATATTTCAAAATATACTTTGAAAACCCCTCTCCTACATTCTGGTATTTCTCATGGTATTTAACTCACCATATAACAACGATAAATATCGTCCCACCACACATAATCACACAGATTATATACATCCCATTATATATCACAATATAAAAATCACAGTAAAATAACTGTTGAGGAATCCAGTTGGATTCCTCCAACCTGTTTCCCTGCACCACAGATGTTAGACAACAACAGTATAATATTCTGATTAACAGAATCAACATATAACTATTTGATGGTTTATATATATATATACATATATATATAATCTCTACTAACTGACTAGCAGTTCAAGCAAACAATCAACACACCGTCAAACAGACAATATTTTAACAGTTCTAAGAATACGACGTGAAAATAAAACCGTTTAGAGTTTGTGAGATTTACTCACCTTTGCACATTAACCGTTAAATAACGATTTGCGTCGGTACACCGGATCAGATGTTATGATTTCCAACGAGCTTCCAATGATTTTGAACCAGTTCCAATCCACCCGGTTGCCTTCATCCTTCTCGAACTGCTCCTCTTCCTCGATCCTATGTTATTTACGATATCACTTGAACTCGCAAACACACAGACCCATCGTGGGATCACTGCGCCTCCTCATGATACCAGGACGCCGCCATGATCATACCTAAACACAGCTGCACTTTCTTTGTATTCGCCGTGTGAAGGAAATAGCGAATAATCATGCGCCCCTAAAACAAACAGTGGGAAAGTATCCCCTTTAAACTTCACTTCAGTACGCCCATTATATTTGTTCACCATGCCGTGTTAATAGACAGACATCATTTTGTTTTTCATTATTTCTGAATACTTTGAAATCCACGTTCATTAACTCACTTGCCACTGAAAACAAAACCTGCGCCCAAATTTCATCCCGTTAATGTGTTCACATATACACAGTGTGCTTTGCGCCCTTGTACTTGAAGCTTTTCCCACGCATGCATGAAAGTCCTGATTCTGTGTAGCTTTAGCAAATACACACAGCAAAAGCACCCATCCTTCCCAAATAAAAACGTCCTCTACTATTCATGCCTTCTCCCCCTCATGCAGAACCCGCATACACCGATCACCACATCAACAAACCACCTCCTCTTCTTTCCAGTACACAATCGCAAGTGCCTTGCTATACCCATAAGCTTCCCACTCCATCCGTTCTAGCATGCTCCCACTTGTAATAGTAGTTCTCCCACTCTCATAAAAAAGACGTGAATGCCTCTTGTGCAAACCATGCACTGATACGCCTTACGTTGAAGACCCCCTGCTCCCATTATTTCATGCTCCAGTATACCGAATGCCACTTCTAAAATGACATGCAACCAAACTTCATGCACCACTATTTTATCTTTTCTTCCCGTCCAACTCTCACTATTCCGACAACACTAGTCGCCCTCCGATCCGCTTGACAACATCGCGTCGCCCACCTCCAGGTACAGCTGCCGTAGGTAGTGACACATGTATCCATCATTTCCTTCCAAACCTCTCCACTACCACCTTCCCGACACAACGATCATGCCTGCGCCACTTATTTAGCTGCCGGCATCCTCATTCTTCAACCTCGTCGAGCCTTAGGCTCTCACGTAAGCCGGACAGAGACTGGAAGTGGTTCAAGCTCAATAGTGAAGATTGGATGTTAATGCGCGTATGTGTGAAGCCTTTAAGAACTTCAATGGATCGAACGGTCCATGATTTTATTGAGAAAATTGGTTTTATATAAAATTTCCTGAAGGAAAAGATAATGGTGACTTTTGATTTCGTTTAATTTGATTTTGTAGGGAATTTTGTAGATCGGTTTCCTTTGTTTGAAGAGAGAATGATGGCGCTTTTTAGTTTTGACTGTGGAAAGGTTTTTGATTAGGTTTAAAGGGGATAAGGGTATTTTATAGTGTCAAAATAGCTAGATATTTGTTAAGAGATATTTTGCTTTAGTTTTCTGGTACCATTTCATTTCCTGGTGCTTAGTTATTTATGAATTTGCTACGTGGTCTATGTGAACACCACGGGTTTGTGTGGTTGAGAAAGGGTAGTGGCGTGGCCTGTTCTTGGTCGTGGAATTTAGGAAGGGATATTTATAGTGAATGGGATAGATATGTTATTGTAATTGTTTTATGTTTATAAAGTTTATCAACACTTGATAGAGGATTTCCTTCCTTTACAAACTATTGTCCACAGAAGTAAATGTACCGTTGTAATCAACTCGGTGCTACGATCCCAAAAATGTAATAATACCGGTAGGTGGACTCATATTTTGAAACTTCGAAATGTTGATTTCCGGGTGCGAAATACTTCAAATAAAAAGTCGCTTATTTAATTAATTAAAAATTACCATAAAATTCTAAAAATTTAATTATCGTTATGTCTCTAAAGAACCTTGTCTAGATTCAAACCCGATCTCTAGTTATATTGAAAAACCCTTTTATAACGTAAATAAAGCGTCGCAAATTATAAAGGAATTCTACAGCGACTTTTCTGAAATTTGATTTGGACATAACTCAAAATCTACATGACGAAATCTCGATTTTTCTCTTCCACTAGAAAGATATACTCCACCAGCTCCACACGTTTCTTGTTTCACAGAAATCCGATTTAAAATGAATCATGTACATTCAGTTGAAGTTCAAATCGCCAAATTGCGAACTGCCGCGACGTTTTCAGGTTCGTTTTAATTATAATTATAAATTATAAGTTCGAACGTTTTACTTTAAGTTATCAATATCGCCAAATCGATATATAAATAATTAAATAAATAAATTATTCGACAGCTAACAAAACGCGCCATTATAGACTTCCCCCCTTAAAATAATTTCGTCCTCGAAATTGCTAAGCTAGGAAAATGCTACCAACTTTACTAACTAGATTCAAATATCTTTTAGTTTACTTCTCAACTCCAGTTTCAACTGAACCATTTAATATCGACTGAAATATTTATTCTTCCGACTAATTAAAATTTTCAATTAAATTATTAATTCATTATGGCTAACTGAATTTCCATAAATCATGAGAATGTTCTAACGCCTGAAATTTTCGAAAAATTTCGCCAGCACCTCCTTTGTACTGGTCAATATCTCAAACCACAACTCGCCGCTCTAGGTCTCCTCCAATCCAAAAGGAAATTAAAATAGCCAAGCGGCTTGCCAATTCGGCTCATAAAATCCAAACTCATATATGATATAAACTTGTACCTTTTTGTCGGGCATTTAACTCTATCCCTTTCATCTGCTACCACTTCAGCATATACCAATGTTATCCATTCCAATTGATCTCCAATCAGTTCATATCCTCAAATCCAAATTGAATTTCATTCGAACTCTAATATCAAATTCCAAATTATTGACTTATCAATTTGGTTCCATTCTAGATTATCTCTAATCCAATTCAATTTTATTTAACTCGGTTCAAGTTAAATTTCAATTTATTTTTACCATCTCATTTTATTTAACTTCATTAGTTAAATTTTAATTCCAGAACTTAAGTACCTGGGTTTCTTTCAAATCAATTTGAAATCATAATGCCAATTCAAAACCTTTGAATTTCTAAACAACTTATTTTCTCAAAACAATTCAAAAACAAAACCTTTGGTAGTAATCCGTCACTTAGAACTCGAAAATGAACACTGATGATGTCTAGATTCATCATCAGAATCTATTTTCCAGCTATCGAAGTGAGTTCAATACTATATCATTTTCCATTTGAAAAACATTTTCAAAATCTCCCAGGAACTTAAAATTTCCTTATTTTAATTCCAAATCTGATTTAAATTCATATTTAATTCAATTTCATATACTTCACTTATATGAGTTCTGATTAGTTATTTATAACCATTTCACATGTTATAATCTTACTCGATTATAATTACAATCAACACAATCAATATACTATAATAATTTCAAGATATATATTTCTTCTATAACAAATATATTTTGGGAAAAATTATTTCATTTACCCTCTTTCAAAGCATACCATGACGGTTCATCGTATTCGAGTGTTTAGTAACCCTTATCGATACAGTGGATCAACTGATCGACCAGAATTCATAAGCCACTCAACCAATGAGTCTCCACAATATAAAACCATTTTATATTGAATAACAATTACGCGCTCATATATATACACTCAAACTCAATCTAGGATATTACTAATCCCATCTCTATCGAGTTATGCCACAGAGCCAAGGTAATCACTTAACTTAAGCTCTGATACCAACTGTAACGGCTGGAAATTTCCGACTCCTCGAGAGTCGGAAATTCCGAGACGTTAGTGAAAGAATTTAGAAGGTGAGAAAGAAAAGATAGAACTAATAGAATAGAAGAAGAAGAAGATCATCGGAATCATCAGAGTAACACGAATCTCACAGCGGAATGAATAACATATAATATATAACATAACTTTGAAGTAAACAGTTATATATACACAATAGCACTTATCAGAGTACAACACTTACAACACAGCGGAAATAACTATAGCTATAGAATCTTGCAGCCTCCTGCTCCAAGCTCTCCAAGCATATCTGTAAATCCCGACTACTTGACTGCCCGTACAAATTTAGGCACCCAAGAGTTTAGGGAAAACAACAAAGTAAACTCCGAGTCAGTCATGGTACTGGTATGAGTAAAACAATTTAAACATGTATATGAACAAGTAAACGATATCTCATAAGACCACGCCGCATAACGGAACGGGTTTTTCCCTTATGAGAATCCAAAATATCTTTATATCAAAAACCTTTTGATATTATAATAATGTCTATGTACAAATAGATATCAACTAGCAGAAACGCTTGCATCTCACGTTCTACATACATAGTATAAAATCATAAACCGCAGAGCGCTTATCGGAAAATGGATTCCAACAGACAAGGTATGGGAGCACCTTCTGAATAGTGTACTCTAGAGGTGATACACTCAGGGTTCAACAAGAACGTCTTGCAACCCGGCCACACATGACCGCTCACTCATTTAGCTTGAGTGTCGCGAATATATTGCCACCACGGTTATAGGCCATCAAACCGTCATCCGAAGATACAGAATCAAAAAGAAGTATAAATATGAATATTCCCTAGATCGGTGACAATACACCCTGCTTGGGGATGACCCAACTAGCCATGCTGCCTAGCCCAACTTTTGTTACTTCCCAGTGTGAGGCTAGAAGCTACGTCTATCTTAAGAACATCTGATCACCATTCACTTTGAATGCCACATCGTCATACCCGCCAAATCACAAATTGACTTATACAAAAATAACACGGGTATATAGCTAAGAGAAACGAATTCCTCCGCCACCAAACGTGAATACGTTTGAACAGATCAACTTACGCGATCCATTGGATATACTCTGTCAGACCTTCTTCCATATACGTTGTCCTGGGACTGGACAAACCGAAGGCACTATTCAGTATATCCATCTTAGTCACTGTTATCTAAGACTTATACAACAGCCCTTGCACTTTACTCCGTCTTCAATTTATCTTTGGCAGATATTGCTCGCAACGCTTATGCCAATACAGAGTGGTTCTTTGGATAATAATCCAACCGGTCTCTCCATATTAACAACGTAAATATGGTCAAAACTTTGATAGTATGTGATTCAACTATCAAATGAAAACATGTCGGTGTACAAACAACGATCTTATTTCCAAATGGAAATTCGATCGATCAATCATCACATGTTAATATTTCCTTATTTCATATATTTAGAAAATATCTGTTATTAATCATTGGAAAATATTTCCATAGCTTAATTTCACATCACTATTATTTCGCAACTATCAGTCCCTAACTATAACTAGTATGAGAACAATTCTCTAAGTATCAATCCTGAAGGTCGAAACCAACATCAGATCGTCACTTAGAAAACCGTTTAACTTACCCTCTCCAGTCAGTTTCTGAATTTGCTTAACTCTATTTCTTAAATTCTTATCATGAAAACATTTCATTTTCTATGTTTAGAAAACATATCTGACTATATTTGGAAAACGTTTCCAAAACTCATTTACGGATTTCCAATGAACGTTGTATAAAACATCGTTACGCTTAATCCATTAATCGCTTATTACTTAACTATATTTCAAATCAACCTTTCTATCGAACCACAACTATTCCTTTGTCAATTCTGAAGTCAATCAAGTTGGGGTATAATTACCTCGCAAACCTTAATTGAACAACGTCCTTTACTGTGAAATAGATGAAGCTCATCGCTCACTTTTTACAATCATTTGTTTACGCAAATTCTCGGGTTCAGGTTACGAATCCACTTCTTATATGACAATGTTTGATTATAACTATAACGTTATAATTCCTACCCCTATATATTTTATTTCCTAACTCGAATAATTTAACAGACACCTAATTTCTAAATCAATAACTAAATCTTGATTTAAACCCTGGAAAGTAAATAGTTCTTTCCCGAATTCGCTATAATCGAATTCGACGTATAACTCTCTTTCGAGTAATCTTTATTTGATTAACTCTTCTTCGAATAACCTATATTCGATTATCCCTCTTTGAATAACTCATATTCGAAATCTCTCTCTTTCGAATAAACAATATTCGATCTCTTTCTTTCGAAAATGCTATATTCGAAAATCTCCTTTCGATTTACTAATCGATAACTCCTTTCGATCAAAATAAAATCGATAACTCCTTTAACTCTATTCGAATAACTAATATTCGGCTAACTCCATTGGATCAACTCATTTGATTAACTCCTTCGAATAACTAATTCGAATAACTTACCTTCGAATAACCAATATTCGATTTACTCTAACTCGATTAACTTAATTCTAATCGATTTACTCCATTTCGATTCAACTTAATTCAAATCGATTAACTTAACTCAAATTGATTAACTCCTTTCGAATAACTAAATTCGATTTAACTCTTCTCGAATAACTAAATTCGATTAACTCAAATTGAATAACTAATATTCAATTAACTCTTACGTGTTTAACTCTATTCGAATAAGTAATTCGAATCACTCTAATGTGTTTAACTCTATTCAAATATCTAATTCGAATAACTCATTTCGAATAACTAAATTCGATTAACTCTTTTAACTTTACTCGAATAACTATATTCGATTAACACCTTCTTTCGAATAACTATATTCGATTAACTCTTCGACTAACTCCTTTGGATTAACCAACTTCGAATAACTCCTTTGGATTAGCTAACTTCGAATAACTCCTTTGGATTAACTAACTTCGAATAACTCCTTTGGATTAACTAACTTCGAATAACTCCTTTGGATTAACCAACTTCGAATAACCAATATTCGATAACTACTCTTCGAATAACTAATATTCGGTAACTCTTCTCAAATGAATCACATTTGATTTCTCCACTCGAATAAACTATATTCGATAACTCTTCTCAAATGAATAACATTTGATTTCTCCACTCGAATAAACTATATTCGATTTCTCTTCTCTCAAATACACTATATTCGATAACTCTACTTCGGATAAGTGATATTCGACAACTCTACTCGATTAACTCTTCTTGGATAACTCTAACTGATCAACTCTAACTGGTCAACTCTAACTGGTTAACTCAACTGGTTAACTCTAACAGATTAACTCTACTTGGATAACTCTAACTGATCAACTCTAACTGGTCAACTCTAACTGGTCAACTCTAACTGGTCAACTCTAACTGGCTAACTGAACTGGTTAACTCAACTGGTTTAACCTAACTGGTTAACTCGTCTTGATTAACTGAACAAATCCACTTAGTTTAACTTAGCTAATTCACGTCGATTAACTCTAACCGATTCACTTAGTTTAACTCCACTAATTCACTTCGATTAACCACTTAGTTAACTTAACTAATTCACGTTGATTTACTCTAACCGATTCACTTAGTTTAACTCAACTAATTCACTTCGATTAACCACTTAGGTAACTTAACTAATTCACTTCGATTAACCACTTAGTTTAACTTAACTAATTCACTTCGATTAACTCGACCAATCCATTTGGTTAACTCCTATTTATTTAACAAATAAATATCTCCTTTAGTTTAATTCTATTTATTTAATCTCTAAATAAATATCCTTTATATTTCTTTTAACGAATATAATTCCTTTATATTTTGATTAACAAATATATCCCCTTATATTCGATTAACATATATATATTCCCTTGTATTTGATTTACAAATATAATTCTTTTATATTTGTTTTACCAACTATATTCCTTTATATTCAAAATCCTTTTTCTTATATATATATATATATATATATATATATATATAACCCCTTGATTTTATATAAATAAACTATATTTCAAAATATACTTTGAAAACCCCTCTCCTACATTCTGGTATTTCTCATGGTATTTAACTCACCATATAACAACGATAAATATCGTCCCACCACACATAATCACACAGATTATATACATCCCATTATATATCACAATATAAAAATCACAGTAAAATAACTGTTGAGGAATCCAGTTGGATTCCTCCAACCTGTTTCCCTGCACCACAGATGTTAGACAACAACAGTATAATATTCTGATTAACAGAATCAACATATAACTATTTGACGGTTTATATATATATATACATATATATATAATCTCTACTAACTGACTAGCAGTTCAAGCAAACAATCAACACACCGTCAAACAAACAATATTTTAACAGTTCTAAGAATACGACGTGAAAATAAAACCATTTAGAGTTTGTGAGATTTACTCACCTTTGCACATTAACCGTTAAATAACGATTTGCGTCGGTACACCGGATCAGATGTTATGATTTCCAATGAGCTTCCAATGATTTTGAACCAGTTCCAATCCACCCGGTTGCCTTCATCCTTCTCGAACTGCTCCTCTTCCTCGATCCTATGTTATTTACGATATCACTTGAACTCGCAAACACACGGACCCATCGTGGGATCACTGCGCCTCCTCATGATACCAGGACGCCGCCATGATCATACCTAAACACAGCTGCACTTTCTTTGTATTCGCCGTGTGAAGGAAATAGCGAATAATCATGCGCCCCTAAAACAAACAGTGGGAAAGTATCCCCTTTAAACTTCACTTCAGTACGCCCATTATATTTGTTCACCATGCCGTGTTAATAGACAGACATCATTTTGTTTTTCATTATTTCTGAATACTTTGAAATCCACGTTCATTAACTCACTTGCCACTGAAAACAAAACCTGCGCCCAAATTTCATCCCGTTAATGTGTTCACATATACACAGTGTGCTTTGCGCCCTTGTACTTGAAGCTTTTCCCACGCATGCATGAAAGTCCTGATTCTGTGAAGCTTTAGCAAATACACACAGCAAAAGCACCCATCCTTCCCAAATAAAAACGTCCTCTACTATTCATGCCTTCTCCCCCTCATGTAGAACCCGCATACACCGATCACCACATCAACAAACCACCTCCTCTTCTTTCCAGTACACAATCGCAAGTGCCTTGCTATACCCATAAGCTTCCCACTCCATCCGTTCTAGCATGCTCCCACTTGTAATAGTAGTTCTCCCACTCTCATAAAAAAAGACGTGAATGCCTCTTGTGCAAACCATGCACTGATACGCCTTACGTTGAAGACCCCCTGCTCCCACTATTTCATGCTCCAGTATACCGAATGCCACTTCTAAAATGACATGCAACCAAACTTCATGCACCACTATTTTATCTTTTCTTCCCGTCCAACTCTCGCTATTCCGACAACACTAGTCGCCCTCCGATCCGCTTGACAACATCGCGTCGCCCACCTCCAGGGTACAGCTGTCGTAGGTAGTGACACATGTATCCATCATTTCCTTCCAAACCTCTCCACTACCACCTTCCCGACACAACGATCATGCCTGCGCCACTTATTTAGCTGCCGGCATCCTTATTCTTCAACCTCGTCGAGCCTTAGGCTCTCACGTAAGCCGGACAGAGACTGGAAGTGGTTCAAGCTCAATAGTGAAGATTGGATGTTAATGCGCGTATGTGTGAAGCCTTTAAGAACTTCAATGGATCGAACGGTCCATGATTTTATTGAGAAAATTGGTTTTATATAAAATTTCCTGAAGGGAAAGATAATGGTGACTTTTGATTTCGTTTAATTTGATTTTGTAGGGAATTTTGTAGATCGGTTTTCTTTGTTTGAAGAGAGAATGACGGCGCTTTTTAGTTTTGACTGTGGAAAGGTTTTTGATTAGGTTTAAAGGGGATAAGGGTATTTTATAGTGTCAAAATAGCTAGATATTTGTTAAGAGATATTTTGCTTTAGTTTTCTGGTACCATTTCATTTCCTGGTGCTTAGTTATTTATGAATTTGCTACGTGGTCTATGTGAACACCACGGGTTTGTGTGGTTGAGAAAGGGTGGTGGCGTGGCCTGTTCTTGGTCGTGGAATTTAGGAAGTGATATTTATAGTGAATGGGATAGATATGTTATTGTAATTGTTTTATGTTTATAAAGTTTATCAACACTTGATAGAGGATTTCCTTCCTTTACAAACTATTGTCGACAGAAGTAAATGTACCGTTGTAATTAGCTCGGTGCTACGATCCCAAAAATGTAATAATACCGGTAGGTGGACTCATATTTTGAAACTTCGAAATGTTGATTTCCGGGTGCGAAATACTTCAAATAAAAAGTCGCTTATTTAATTAATTAAAAATTACCATAAAATTATAAAAATTTAATTATCGTTATGTCTCTAAAGAACCTTGTCTAGATTCAAACCCGATCTCTAGTTATATTGAAAAACCCTTTTATAACGTAAATAAAGCGTCGCAAATTATAAAGGAATTCTACAGCGACTTTTCTGAAATTTGATTTGGACATAACTCAAAATCTACACGACGAAATCTCGATTTTTCTCTTCCACTAGAAAGATATACTCCACCAGCTCCACACGTTTCTTGTTTCACAGAAATCCGATTTAAAATGAATCATGTACATTCAGTTGAAGTTCAAATCGCCAAATTGTGAACTGCCGCGACGTTTTCAGGTTCGTTTTAATTATAATTATAAATTATAAGTTCGAACGTTTTACTTTAAGTTATCGATATCGCCAAATCGATATATAAATAATTAAACAAATAAATTATTCGACAGCTAACAAAACGCGCCATTACATCTGGTCATTAAGCTAAGAGAAGGGCCATTCTCTGCCACTAACATAAGTACGTTTATAAAAATAGACGTACGTGATTCTAAATAAATATTCTGTCAGATATTCATCCATATAAGTCATCCAGGAAGAGGATGAACAAAAGGTACCCTCCTACTACATCCTACGTATCACCCTAGAGATCAGTAGCGAGTAGTCCTTGCAAACTCGTAGATTTCAACCACGACAAAACCCCAGTATATCTCCAGGTCGAATCAGAGATTTTAAGTGGTTCTTCCATTTTATGAAGATCCGTGGTGATCGATTGCTCCATCTCAATCGTCATCTGATATCTTCTATATTTTAGTATTTGCTGGCCGGAATGATTTTCGAATATAAATTCGAACCCGGTCTTCCCGCACCAACAATCGTATTGGTCAGATTTAATAGTCTGCTATTTAACTGTCAAATAAACAGTCATTCAACCAAGAAAATAAAATGAGTTCACTAGTTTAGCACTCAGCATCACTTGGCCTTTTCAATTGAAAATAATCTTCTCAAAACACTTTTATTTTAATATAAAGATATATTTAATAACCATATCCAGTCTTCTATTTCACTATTATTTCAAAACTTTACTTACAACGTTATTAATGCATTTCTATACTTCAACCACCCATAGTCCCTGACCTTAAATTGGTAAGAAAATAATTTCCCAAGTATCAACCCTAAAGACTGAAATCAACATCAAATTAACACTAAGAAAATCACTCAACTCAACCAATCTCCAGTTAGGTTCTAATTCTTATCTTAACTCCTTTCCACTTCAAATCCCCTCAACCATTTCCACTTTGAAAATATCGTTTCAATTCCATTCACTTCACTTAATTTCATTATTAAGTATCGCTATTTCAAAAATCAATGTTTTAGTTTCACATCCTCCTATAAATCTTATTTATAATCTCAGATTTAATATAAACCCCTTTTTATATCTCGATTTCTTTTTATTCAATCTAAATGTTAAGTAAACATTTCATTTTAAGCTATCGTTCCGCTTAAATCTCCTTATAACTTCATTCACAAAATTCGGGTTTAATATAAACCCTATCGTAAACTCCTTTCAAAAGTTCAATTATACTTCATTGAAAAAATTCGATTACTTACTTAAATGGATTCCGTTTAATAAGTAATTACTTAAATTAAAACAAATGGACATTGAACTATTTCAATAGATTAATTGAAAATAAAATAATATAATTTTATAATCAATCCCAATAAAAAGCGGTTGACTTAGTCAACTCAAAACACGATTATCTCGTTAACCAACTCCAATTAATTCTCCTTTTAAATTAATTAGTAATATAATTAACTAAATAATATCATGTAATTGTCTCTTAGAAACAATTAATCTAATTCTTAACCATCATGTTAATTTTTACTCACTTGCTTATAAATCTTCTTATTATAAGAATCTGCTTTAAAAATCGTTTAATAATTCCTTATAAATTCAATTAATAATAATAATTAATTTCCTTTTTAATAAAATCTCATTCAAATAATATCTTTAACAAATCCATCTTCAGTTATAAATAAATTTTATAACTTCATTCCTGTCGATTCACTTGACGGTAAATCAACATTTATAAAATGATTGATTTTTAAGCCATATACTGCCAATCACCCAACCAATACTGCATATTGGTTAATATCAAAACAAACGTTGAATTATGATTCAACAACTAACAAACAAATCAATCATCTAATCAGGTTGATCAAATAGTTCATATAATTGTAATATGAAAGTAAACAATGAATTTTGAGGAATCCAGTTGGATTCCTTCAACCTGTTTTTCCCTACATCCAAATACGTTACCTCAAATAATATTATTAAATTCCACAAACATATATAATACTCAACAGTGAATAAATAACAGTAATACAAGCATCCATATTTTATTTAAATACATTTATATCATTATAAACGTAACCAACAAGGCAAATTACCTCATTTGGAAATAATCATTAAAATAACGATTAGATTTCGTTTAAAATAAACGAGCGTTTAAATCAGCCAATTCATCCAATATTTAAATAAATCACCATTTAGCAAACAGCAAACAATTATCAACTATAGCACAAAAAAATTTAACCCGACTTATATATAAGTGTGATAAAAACTGAGTGAGTTAAACTTACTTTGATTTCCGTTTTATCGTTGTAGCGGTTCGATTACTGTTAAATTAAACAGTGTTTAGTTTAATAGTAGATTCCCAACCATCTCCCTTTCTATTCAAAATTGTTCTATAAGATTGCGTCTGTCACCTTTCTTTCGGTGTAGCTTGTCAGGCTCCACTCTAATATCATATGCATAAGATATATAATTATAAATATTCATGAATTTGAATGGTTACTTAACTCTTTATTATAAATATTTTTTTACTAATTACTTTGTCTAGTTTGAACACCATCACCATTTGATTTGGAGAACAGTCCTGACCTTTTATACCCACTTATACTACCATGTGTATAATACATGTTCTGGTTTTCAAAGAAAACTGACCCGTCTTCCTCCTTTAAACTTTCCTCCATCTTCGTTTGAACTTCTGGCCGATGCTTC
The DNA here is from genome assembly GCA_030737875.1 of Allium sativum. NCBI lineage: Eukaryota > Viridiplantae > Streptophyta > Magnoliopsida > Asparagales > Amaryllidaceae > Allium > Allium sativum. Next base: position 20,281,350 of record CM060909.1, on the reverse strand, counting down.
TGTACATTTTTATTTTTGAACAAGTTGTCCTTCACATTGAAAACCAAAATACTCCCACCCCATTTCAACTGCTTTGTTTAAAACTATTCCATCGTTTTCATCCTTCAGTTTACTTTAAATATGCCTGTTTCAAACAATCCTTCCCCGTATTCTCGATTTAAAAACCCATGCTGACATTTAACCAAGTAATACCATTCACGTCTTCTGCTATACACATAGGACCTGATTTGTTTTAATCCTCCACGTACTGCTCCCTCTTCACAAACATTCTTTACACTTCACCGTTTCATGGCCTTCGTTCCCCTTCAATTTGAAACCGTTGCCATGTCATTGAAATGTGCCCATCCTTCTCGCTGACTTTTTCTACTACTTCCAAAACAATATGAGCTGCCACCAAGGTTTTAAATCTCGGATATCGGTCACGTTTTGTCTTGGGTATTTTAGAGACTTGATCTCGTAACGGGGGAGATCTCGGACGAGATGAGTCTAACTCGTGGGTTCGTCTCAGATTTCCATCTCGGGTCTGAAAGTTAATATCAGAACAATCTCGGGGAACATGATATGTTAAAAAATGATATTCTTAAAAAAATGATTTTTATGAATGCTATTAAAAACATAGTAACTTAAACTTGATTTGCAAAATCACTTTATTATTCTTAATTTATAAAAGATCATTCATACTCTAAATCGTAATATGATTAAAATAGAAATATAAAACAATGCAAATAAATTAGTGCTTAAAACATATAATCCATGAAAATGAATTATTTTTACACGTAATACATTAAAAAGATCCAAAACATCAAAAAATTCAACATAAGTATCATAGGTAATAAATATGTAAAAAAAGATGAATTTGAAAATTATAAGCATTGTAGAACATATATGAACAAACAATATGGTCATTTAGCATGCAAAATGTAAAATAGCAGAAGATTATCGCGGCTAGATTTGAGTTTTTTTTATTGTTATGATTCATGAACATATTTAAATCTTAACCAAAAAACCAAGAACTCGGACGATATTCCTGTATTTCGTATTGGTCGATATATCGTTCAATATTACAATATCTCGAGCGATATATTCGAAAGGAGATTTACAATGATATTTGTTGTTTCATTTCGGTAGGAGCCCAAAACGAGATCTCGGAGGAGATCTCGGGAGATATTTCCGAGATTTGAAACAGTGGCCGCCACTTTTCTTCTTTCCTCCTGTTCACGTTTTCCTCTACGTCTTTTTATTCAACCATCATCCATACCCATGTCGATCCTAACTTCCATACTACTACTCTATTTCCTAGCCATTGTACATTCATCTGCAACCACCAGTAGCTGTGCTGAGATCCCACCGTTCATCGACCAGTGTCACTCCACCCAAGTCATCACCATTCACTCCAGAAAATTCCACTAATCGCCAACTATCACGAGAGTATATCCATCACCACGGTCATCAGAACCACATATCCACCGCTCGCATCGCAGCCCTCACCATGCTGAACGTTCTCCTAGTACAGTGTTTTTGATGTAGAAGCTTGGATTGAAAGAAATTTGGAGAAGTTGTGGGAATTTCCGATCGTCGGTTTTTATTTGATGGCGGCTACATTTCAGGTTGACCACACGAATTAGGAATTTAGGGTTACTGAAAAAGTTTGGTGTTTATATAGGGTTGGATATATAATATTTTATTAAATCGAAACTTATTGATGAAGTAACGTCTTAAAACCGTCATATACAATCTCCATTTCCGACAAAAATTATAATTCTATCATAGAAAAATATTCTGGACACGATGGGATAGGTTTTGTCAAATTCCGAGGTCGTTTGTAAAAAGTCCTTTATAAATCACAAGTGAAAAACACGCGTTAAAATTTCTCATGATCACAAAATAAATCCAAATAAAATTCGACACAGATTCAATAAAATTCGTTTCGCTTAAAACGGAGTTCGTTTGCATATCGGTTATTTAATTTTACGTGTTAAACAACACTATTTTACGTGTAAAACAACGCTATTTTAAGCACCAAATTAACCGGTCCCCAAAAATAACAAACTATATATCTATGTTGACTCTAAACATCAATACGAATTCAATGGAATTCGTTTCACATCTTAATTCGATCGTTATCTCGAGTTACGCTCAAATTCATTGTTAAATCGAATTAAATTTATTAAATAAACGTTATCATTTATAACCATTTCCATAGCGACTATTTTAAAATTCGAATTAGACATAACTAACAATTTTTAACATGAAATATTGATTTTTCTTTTCAATTAGAAAATTATAATCAGCAAGATTCAAGCGTTTCTTGTTTCATAGAATTCCGACTTATATCGGATCTTGTATATTCAATTGAAGTTCAGAACTCAATATTACGAACTACCGCACCATTAGGAGATCATTTTATAATTATATATAAATTAAACGTTTAAACTTCGTTATATAAACGAATTATATATTTTAAATCCATATAAAATACCAAATTAATATTTAATATAATAAATTAAATTAAATATCTGACTATGGAAAATACGGGACGTTACATTCCTTCCTCTTTAAAAGAATTTCATACCCGAAATTACTAAGGTAGAAAAAATGCTACAACCCATTTATCTTTCTAAAATACAATTTCTTTTAAATCCTAACCAATTCAAGAACTTTCCATAAATATCGAGAATTTTCTAACATATAAAATTCCTAGAAAAAATCGGTAGAGTCTCCCCTGTACGGTGTGACTTCTACGATATCGCAGGATTAACAAATTTATATACATCCACCCACCCGGTCGGAAAACAAAATTCAAAAACCAAAATTCATATGTTCGCTTAGTGTAACGACCCGGATTTTCGGCGGCTTTGGTTATCGACGTAAGCTCGACGTCGATAACCAAAACATCGAAAAATCCCGGTTGTTAGTGAAAGAAATTAGAAGGTGAGAATAGATAAGATAGAAACTTAGAATAGAGGAAGGAGAAGAACATAACATCAGAGTAACACGAACCTCACAGCGGAACGAATAACATATAATAGATAACATAACTTTGGAATATAACAGTTATGTATACAATAGCACTTATCAGAGTACAGCACTTACAACACAGCGGAAATAACTATAGCTATATGATCTTGAAGCCTCCTGCTCCAAGCTCTTCCAGTATATCTGTAAAACCCGACTACTTGACTGCCCGTACAAATTTAGGCACCCAAGAGTTTAGGGAAAACAACAAAGTAAACTCCGGGTCAGTCATGGGACTGGTATGAGTAAAACAATTTAAACAAGTATATAAACAAGTAAACGATATCTCATAAGACCACGCCGCAGAACGGAACGGGTTTTTCCCTTATGAGAATCCAAAATATTTTTGCAAAGCAATATCATTCTGATATTATAATAATGTCTAAGTACAAATAAATATCAGTCTAGTAGAAACGCTTGCATCTCACGTTCTACATATATAGTATACAATCAAAACCGCAAGCACGTATTGGGTAATGGATTTCCAACTATGACAAGGTATGGAATCACCTTCCGATCAGTGTACTCTAGGAACGATACACTGGAGTTCAACAAGAACATCTTGCAACTCAGCCACACATGACCGACCACTCATTTCGCTTGAGTGTATCGAATGTACATCACCAACGGTTGGGATCAGCAACCGTTCCCGTATATATATGGGACAGCATTGATAGATTTAAGAAACAAATGAATATTCTCTAGATAGGTGATTATACACCCTACTTCGGTGCGACCGACTTAGCCATGCTGCCTGCCCGATTTCTGTCATTTACCGGTTGATGAGGCTAGAAGCTACGCTTTATCATTACATCAGATTCACTTCGAATGCTACATTGTCAAATCCATAAGAATCACTAATTGACGTCTACAACCATACATTACGTGTCAGCTAAAAGAAGCTTCCCTCTCCGCTTCCACTCTTGGTACGGTTGAAGAAATCAATGTACGTGATCGTCTGGAAATACTCTGTCAGACATCCATCTTCATTCACTTAGAAATGTCACATCGTCATACCCGCCAAATCACAAATTGACTTATCCAAAAATAACACGGGTATACAGCTAAGAGAAACGAATTCCTCCGCCACCAAACGTGAATACGTTTGAACAGATCAACTTACGCGATCCATTGGATATACTCTGTCGGACCTTCGTCCATACAAGTTGTCCTGGGACAGGACAAACCGAAGGCACTATTCTGTAAACAGGATAGCCCTTGCATTTTACTCCGTCTTCAATTATCTTTGGCATATATGATTCGCGATGCTTATGCCAATACAGAGTGGTTCTATGGATAATAATCCAACCGGTCTCTCCATATTAACAACGTTAAAATGGTCAAAACTTCGATAGTCGGTGAGTTAACTATCAAAGAAAAACAAGTGTGCAAACAACGATATTATTCCCAGATGGAAATTATATCGAACAAACATCATTTAACATAAATCTCTTTAGTCCATTTATTTACTTATCTCCTGTTTCCCTATATTCTAAATTCTTATTTTCTTTTATCAGAAAACATTTCTGATTCTCGTTTGGAAAACATTTCCAAAACTTCTTTACGATCAAACCTTACCATTTCTTAGTTAAGAAGGAAGTCAATCAAGTTGGGGTATAATTACCTCTCAGACCTTAACTGAACAACGTTATAACTTCGAAATGGTCAAAGTTTATCTTTTAATCCTTAACAACTTCTTTACGCCTTTCTCGGATTCAATTTTACTAATCCACTTCTATATTTAAAATATTGGTTATAACGATAACGTTATAATCCTTACTTTCGAATTATCTAACTTTTACATTTTTAACTTCTATTCTTATTTGTGAATAATTAACCTAACACTTATTTATAAATAAATAAATTTATTTAAACACTGGAAAGTATAAGTACTTTCCCGAATTCGATATAATCGAATTCGCCGATTAACTCTCTTCGAGAAATCTCTATTTGATTAACTCTTCTTCGAATAACCTATATTCGATTAACTCCTTCTCGAATAAACGATATTCGATAATCTCTCTCCGAATAACTAATATTCGATAACTCTCTTCCCTTTTCAAATATCTCATATTTGAAAATCTCACTTCGATTAATCTATAATCGATAACTCCCTTCGATGAAACTAACATCGATAACTCTTTTCGATGAAACTAACATCGATAACTCTTTTCGATGAAACTAACATCGATAATTCCTTTCGATGAAACTAACATCGATAATTCCTTTCGATGAAACTAACATCGATAATTCCTTTCGATGAAACTAACACCGATTTATTTAACTCGACGAACTTAACTCGACTAACTTAACTTACTTGGTTCGACCAATTCGATTCAATTAACTAGGCTCGACTAACTTGGTTTATTTAACTCAACTTGATTTACTCCTATCGAATAACAAATATTCGATTTAACTCCATTTAACTCTATTCGAATAACTACTATTCGATTAACTCTATTTAACTCCATTCGAACAACTACTATTCGACAACTCTATTTAACTCCATTCGAACAACTACTATTCGACAACTCTATTTAACTCCATTCGAACAACTATTATTCGACAACTCTATTTAACTCCATTCGAACAACTATTATTCGACAACTCTATTTAACTCCATTCGAACAACTATTATTCGACAACTCTATTTAACTCCATTCGAACAACTATTATTCGACAACTCTATTTAACTCCATTCGAACAACTATTATTCGACAACTCTATTTAACTCCATTCGCTTGACTCTAGATCGCAGCGATCACAATGGTTATGCCTGATTCCCTCAGGAAACATCCGACTGCCTTAGGCTAATTACAGCCCTGCGAATTACGCTAGCAGTCGTACACGATGGAAACTTACCCTGAATACTATGTTTGACTAACTCTGTCTCAAATAACTATATTTGATTAACTCTAGTTTGTTTTAACTCTAATCGATTAACTCTAACTAATTAACTCTTTTTGACTAACTCGACTTGACTAACCCCTTTCGAATAACATATTCGATTAACTAACTTTCGAATACCATATTCGATTAACTCCTTTCGAATGTCTATATTCGATTAACTAACTTCGAATACCATATTCGATTAACTCCTTTCGAATGTCTATATTCGATTAACTAACTTCGAATACCATATTCGATTAACTCCTTTCGAATGTCTATATTCGATTAACTAACTTCGAATACCATATTCGATTAACTAACTTCGAATACCATATTCGATTAACTAACTTCGAATACCATATTCGATTAACTACTTTCGAATACCATATTCGATTACATTATTCACTTTATAAAGATTTCCTTTTTAACAACGTTTTATTCATTTGAAAAGATTTACTTTTAAATAACGGTTCTACACTTTAAAAATGATTTCCCTTTTTATAATGTTTCCTTTCCAATTCTATTTGTAAATGGTTTACAAATATTTCCTTTTCAAATTTATTCTTGAAATATTCTAACTCCTTAGATTCCCGGGAAAATTCGCCATAACCTCCTTTGTATCGGGAGCATCGGGAAAATCCCCAAACTCGCCACACAGGCCTTTCCATTCAAAAAGAAATGTTTTGAATTTATTTCCTTTTCAAATATCTCCTATTTATAAATATTCCAATTTATAAACATTTCTTATTTATAAATATTCCCCTTTATAAATATCTCATTTTCAAATATCACTTTGAAAATATTCCCTTATCAACATTTCGGTATGTTACGGTGTTTCAACATATCAAATTACGATGTCCAATATCGTCCATACACACACAATCAACAACATGTTATAATTCACATCATATATCAAACTATATGAAAAACAATAAAATAACTGTTGAGGAATCCAGTCGGATTCCTCCAACCTGTTTCCCTGCATCCACAGATGTTACACAGTATAATATACATCAATTTCATCCCAACATGAAATATACTGATAATTAGAATCCATATTTGATTGACGGTTTTCTATATATATAACTATATCTACGTTTTCAATCAAATCTATTTAACAGTCCAATTTAACAGTCCAATTTAACAATCAATACACAGCAATCAATCATTAAAAATAAAGTACAGTTTATACAAATATAAACTGAACAAAGTTAGTGAGATTTACTCACATTTGCAGTTCATCGTTAAAGAACGATAAACTGTTTGTTTTGATTTGAATCAAACAGTTTATTTTGCCGTCAATTCAAACGAGCACCGATCCACTCCCAGTCAGCTCCACTGTGTTGCTCCCGCCCATACGATCCCGATGGATCCATATTTGCGAAATTCTGATTTCGTATGGTCAAGATATGAGAATTATAAGGAAATACACTATTTAAATTTAATTAACTAGACATTATTTAAATTTGGGCCTCTCATACTAACCTATCCCGGCCCATAACCATATCCTCAAAGCCTGACCCGCCCACGTATTAAAACCCGCACGTTTCTTTCTTCCTTAAACTCCAGGATTTCAGATTTTATACAGCGACACCGAACCCACTAATAACACCATCCTCTCTCCTCCTAACTCCCTCTTCCATCCGCCGTTCAACCATCGGAGACCACCAATACTCTCCTTGCTTCGAACGCCACCTAGCAGTCCCCACTATGTGCGACTCGCATGTCAGAAGGGAATAGGGATCTCGGCTGCGCTACAGTGCCCCTGTGAAAGGGTGCGACCCTTTTGTACTCCGATTTGCACCAAAATCTCCACACAAACTCCATATGATCACCTGACCTCAACTGCAACTTCAAAACCACGTATTAACGCTTTAATTCGCCATCATCCCTAACCCTAGCTCGCATGCCCAATATTCCAGCGAACAGAAAGAAGTTCGAACTCAAAAATAGTGGCACGAGATTGAAGCTTACGTAAATCCGAACTCGAATATGATTATTGTGAGATTTAAGGGAATTTATTTGGTTTATTTCGATTTTCTTTTGAGGATGATTTACTGTTGGAAGAAAGAACACAGCGGCAGTAATTTTGAGGAAGGAATTTATTTAAACAGGGGGTCAGATTGTTGTGTGGCTGAAAAAAAGATATGTGGCCTTGTTTTTGACCATCCAAAATAGTTTAGATATTTTCTTTTAATGTTTTATATTCGTTTTCAGTCTTCTAAAAATTCGTATAGTCACATGTGATACCCAAAAATCAACAAACTGGACATGTAGCTAGAGTTTGACATTACGGTCCCAACGAAACTGGTTTCATCGAATTCCGACTCCATATGCTCACACAACATATTTTTAAAGGTCAATTTATCGACTGTTTTTCACTCTAAAAATCCGTACGCCCACACAATGACTCTAAAAATCACGAAACTGGAAATCTAACAACTATTTGATATTTCGGATCCAACAAAGCTAGTTTCGTCGAATTCTGAGGTCGTATGAAAAACTGGCTATTTTCAAAGCTCTGAATGACCCATTTAATTATATAAATATATTTAAATATTATTAAATTAAATATAAATAAATTTATATTATCGTATATTTTCACATATGATATCGTACAGCTCCAGAATATCATATCAGAATTTACAGCTTGATATTTCAGATTTTAGATTTTATCGATATTCAGTTTATATCGAAAACCCCTTTATAACGTATATAAAGCGTTGCAAATTATAAAGGAATTCTACAGCGACTTTTCTGAATTTTGATTTGGACGTAAATCAAAATCTACACGACGAAATCCTGATTTTTCTCTTCCATTAGAAAGATATACTCCACCAGCTCCACACGTTTCTTGTTTCACAGAAATCCGGCTTAAAACGAATCTTGTACATTCAGTTGAAGTTCAAATCGCCAAATAGCGAACTGCAGCACCATTTCGAGCTCGTTTATAAATATATTATAAACTATACGTTCAACTGTCGTCGATTCAATATAATCGTTATTATATTTCGAATCGAAACTCCCCCAAATCTCGTATGCTATTCAATTCACACGATATTGTGAATTTCACTATTTCCGACTATTTCGACATTATAATATATTATTATATTATAATTATTAATTAAATATTCAATATTATTTAATTAAACGATCATTAACTTCTCTAAGTCACCAGTTATATAATTAAATAAATTAATTATATATCTCAGAAAATGCGGGTCATTACATTCTTCCCCACTTAAAATAATTTCGTCCTCGAAATTGCTAAGTTAGAGGACGACCCTGTCTATTGGAATTCCTAAGATTTGTTTACCCCTTATTTCTGATTTCAACGGAACCAATTAATATCGACTAAAATATTAATTCCTTCCGACTAACTAAAATTTTCAAAAATTCTGAAAATTTTCTAACGCCTTAAATTTTCGGAAAATTTTGCCATAACCTCCTTTGTTCCGGCAAATACGTCAAATCACAATTCGCCTCTCTAGGCCTTCTCCAACCCAAAAGAAACTCAAACAGCCAAGCGGCTTGCCAATTCGGCTCATAAAATCCAAACTTATATATAAAATAAACTTGTACCTTTTTGTCGGGCATATCATTATATCCCTTTTCATCTGTTACTCAACTCAACATATATAAATGTCATTCCAATCAAACTCCTGTCAGTTGGTTCTCAACCAAATCATTCGCTTATACTTAAGTTGAATTCCATTCAAACTCTAATATCAAATTTCAACTCTTAAGTTATCGACTTAATTCCATTTCAGATTATTCTATAATCCAATCCAATTTCATTTGACTTAGTTCAAGTTAAATTCAAATTTATTTATTCACTTTTTCCATTTTAATCCATTTAACTTCATTAGTTAAATTTTAATTCTAGGACTTAAATTCCTGAGTTCATTTCAAATCAATTTGAAATCATAACCCCAATTCAAAATATTTGAATTTCTAAACACTTGTTTTCTCAAAACAATTCAAAAACAAAACCTTTGGTAGTAATCCGTCACTTTGGAACTCGAAAATGAACACTGATGATGTGGCCACACTCATCAGAATCTACTTTCCAGTAATCGAAGTGAGTTCAATACTATTTCACTTTCAAAAATCATTTCTAAACACTTCCATTTTGAAAACAGTTCAAAATCTCCCAGGAACTTAAAATTTCTTTATTTTAATTCCAAATCTGATTTAAATTCATATTCAATTCATCTTATTTCATATACTTTACTTATATAAATTCTAATTGGTTATATATAACCATTTTACATTTTATAATCTTATCTGATTATAATCACTACCAACACATCCTATATATGATAATATATCACATATCCATACTGTGTCGGTCCATCGTATTCAAGCGTTTATTTACTCCTACCGATACAGTGGATCAAACTGATCGACCAGAACTCATAAACAACTCAGCCAATGAATCTCCACAATATAAAACCATTTTTATATCAAATACAAATACGCACTCGTATATATACACTCAAACTCAATCTAGGGTGTTACTAACCCTATCTCTACCGAGTCACGCCACAGAGTTATGTCCGATCACTAAAACATAAGCTCTGATACCAACTGTAACGACCCGGATTTTCGGCGGCTTTGGTTATCGACGTAAGCTCGACGTCGATAACCAAAACATCGAAAAATCCCGGTTGTTAGTGAAAGAAATTAGAAGGTGAGAATAGATAAGATAGAAACTTAGAATAGAGGAAGGAGAAGAACATAACATCAGAGTAACACGAACCTCACAGCGGAACGAATAACATATAATAGATAACATAACTTTGGAATATAACAGTTATGTATACAATAGCACTTATCAGAGTACAGCACTTACAACACAGCGGAAATAACTATAGCTATATGATCTTGAAGCCTCCTGCTCCAAGCTCTTCCAGTATAACTGTAAAACCCGACTACTTGACTGCCCGTACAAATTTAGGCACCCAAGAGTTTAGGGAAAACAACAAAGTAAACTCCGGGTCAGTCATGGGACTGGTATGAGTAAAACAATTTAAACAAGTATATAAACAAGTAAACGATATCTCATAAGACCACGCCGCAGAACGGAACGGGTTTTTCCCTTATGAGAATCCAAAATATTTTTGCAAAGCAATATCATTCTGATATTATAATAATGTCTAAGTACAAATAAATATCAGTCTAGTAGAAACGCTTGCATCTCACGTTCTACATATATAGTATACAATCAAAACCGCAAGCACGTATTGGGTAATGGATTTCCAACTATGACAAGGTATGGAATCACCTTCCGATCAGTGTACTCTAGGAACGATACACTGGAGTTCAACAAGAACATCTTGCAACTCAGCCACACATGACCGACCACTCATTTCGCTTGAGTGTATCGAATGTACATCACCAACGGTTGGGATCAGCAACCGTTCCCGTATATATATGGGACAGCATTGATAGATTTAAGAAACAAATGAATATTCTCTAGATAGGTGATTATACACCCTACTTCGGTGCGACCGACTTAGCCATGCTGCCTGCCCGATTTCTGTCATTTACCGGTTGATGAGGCTAGAAGCTACGCTTTATCATTACATCAGATTCACTTCGAATGCTACATTGTCAAATCCATAAGAATCACTAATTGACGTCTACAACCATACATTACGTGTCAGCTAAAAGAAGTTTCCTTCTCCGCTTCCACTCTTGGTACGGTTGAAGAAATCAATGTACGTGATCGTCTGGAAATACTCTGTCAGACATCCATCTTCATTCACTTAGAAATGTCACATCGTCATACCCGCCAAATCACAAATTGACTTATCCAAAAATAACACGGGTATACAGCTAAGAGAAACGAATTCCTCCGCCACCAAACGTGAATACGTTTGAACAGATCAACTTACGCGATCCATTGGATATACTCTGTCGGACCTTCGTCCATACAAGTTGTCCTGGGACAGGACAAACCGAAGGCACTATTCTGTAAACAGGATAGCCCTTGCATTTTACTCCGTCTTCAATTATCTTTGGCATATATGATTCGCGATGCTTATGCCAATACAGAGTGGTTCTATGGATAATAATCCAACCGGTCTCTCCATATTAACAACGTTAAAATGGTCAAAACTTCGATAGTCGGTGAGTTAACTATCAAAGAAAAACAAGTGTGCAAACAACGATATTATTCCCAGATGGAAATTATATCGAACAAACATCATTTAACATAAATCTCTTTAGTCCATTTATTTACTTATCTCCTGTTTCCCTATATTCTAAATTCTTATTTTCTTTTATCAGAAAACATTTCTGATTCTCGTTTGGAAAACATTTCCAAAACTTCTTTACGATCAAACCTTACCATTTCTTAGTTAAGAAGGAAGTCAATCAAGTTGGGGTATAATTACCTCTCAGACCTTAACTGAACAACGTTATAACTTCGAAATGGTCAAAGTTTATCTTTTAATCCTTAACAACTTCTTTACGCCTTTCTCGGATTCAATTTTACTAATCCACTTCTATATTTAAAATATTGGTTATAACGATAACGTTATAATCCTTACTTTCGAATTATCTAACTTTTACATTTTTAACTTCTATTCTTATTTGTGAATAATTAACCTAACACTTATTTATAAATAAATAAATTTATTTAAACACTGGAAAGTATAAGTACTTTCCCGAATTCGATATAATCGAATTCGCCGATTAACTCTCTTCGAGAAATCTCTATTTGATTAACTCTTCTTCGAATAACCTATATTCGATTAACTCCTTCTCGAATAAACGATATTCGATAATCTCTCTCCGAATAACTAATATTCGATAACTCTCTTCCCTTTTCAAATATCTCATATTTGAAAATCTCACTTCGATTAATCTATAATCGATAACTCCCTTCGATGAAACTAACATCGATAACTCTTTTCGATGAAACTAACATCGATAACTCTTTTCGATGAAACTAACATCGATAATTCCTTTCGATGAAACTAACATCGATAATTCCTTTCGATGAAACTAACATCGATAATTCCTTTCGATGAAACTAACACCGATTTATTTAACTCGACGAACTTAACTCGACTAACTTAACTTACTTGGTTCGACCAATTCGATTCAATTAACTAGGCTCGACTAACTTGGTTTATTTAACTCAACTTGATTTACTCCTATCGAATAACAAATATTCGATTTAACTCCATTTAACTCTATTCGAATAACTACTATTCGATTAACTCTATTTAACTCCATTCGAACAACTACTATTCGACAACTCTATTTAACTCCATTCGAACAACTACTATTCGACAACTCTATTTAACTCCATTCGAACAACTATTATTCGACAACTCTATTTAACTCCATTCGAACAACTATTATTCGACAACTCTATTTAACTCCATTCGAACAACTATTATTCGACAACTCTATTTAACTCCATTCGAACAACTATTATTCGACAACTCTATTTAACTCCATTCGAACAACTATTATTCGACAACTCTATTTAACTCCATTCGCTTGACTCTAGATCGCAGCGATCACAATGGTTATGCCTGATTCCCTCAGGAAACATCCGACTGCCTTAGGCTAATTACAGCCCTGCGAATTACGCTAGCAGTCGTACACGATGGAAACTTACCCTGAATACTATGTTTGACTAACTCTGTCTCAAATAACTATATTTGATTAACTCTAGTTTGTTTTAACTCTAATCGATTAACTCTAACTAATTAACTCTTTTTGACTAACTCGACTTGACTAACCCCTTTCGAATAACATATTCGATTAACTAACTTTCGAATACCATATTCGATTAACTCCTTTCGAATGTCTATATTCGATTAACTAACTTCGAATACCATATTCGATTAACTCCTTTCGAATGTCTATATTCGATTAACTAACTTCGAATACCATATTCGATTAACTCCTTTCGAATGTCTATATTCGATTAACTAACTTCGAATACCATATTCGATTAACTAACTTCGAATACCATATTCGATTAACTAACTTCGAATACCATATTCGATTAACTACTTTCGAATACCATATTCGATTACATTATTCACTTTATAAAGATTTCCTTTTTAACAACGTTTTATTCATTTGAAAAGATTTACTTTTAAATAACGGTTCTACACTTTAAAAATGATTTCCCTTTTTATAATGTTTCCTTTCCAATTCTATTTGTAAATGGTTTACAAATATTTCCTTTTCAAATTTATTCTTGAAATATTCTAACTCCTTAGATTCCCGGGAAAATTCGCCATAACCTCCTTTGTATCGGGAGCATCGGGAAAATCCCCAAACTCGCCACACAGGCCTTTCCATTCAAAAAGAAATGTTTTGAATTTATTTCCTTTTCAAATATCTCCTATTTATAAATATTCCAATTTATAAACATTTCTTATTTATAAATATTCCCCTTTATAAATATCTCATTTTCAAATATCACTTTGAAAATATTCCCTTATCAACATTTCGGTATGTTACGGTGTTTCAACATATCAAATTACGATGTCCAATATCGTCCATACACACACAATCAACAACATGTTATAATTCACATCATATATCAAACTATATGAAAAACAATAAAATAACTGTTGAGGAATCCAGTCGGATTCCTCCAACCTGTTTCCCTGCATCCACAGATGTTACACAGTATAATATACATCAATTTCATCCCAACATGAAATATACTGATAATTAGAATCCATATTTGATTGACGGTTTTCTATATATATAACTATATCTACGTTTTCAATCAAATCTATTTAACAGTCCAATTTAACAGTCCAATTTAACAATCAATACACAGCAATCAATCATTAAAAATAAAGTACAGTTTATACAAATATAAACTGAACAAAGTTAGTGAGATTTACTCACATTTGCAGTTCATCGTTAAAGAACGATAAACTGTTTGTTTTGATTTGAATCAAACAGTTTATTTTGCCGTCAATTCAAACGAGCACCGATCCACTCCCAGTCAGCTCCACTGTGTTGCTCCCGCCCATACGATCCCGATGGATCCATATTTGCGAAATTCTGATTTCGTATGGTCAAGATATGAGAATTATAAGGAAATACACTATTTAAATTTAATTAACTAGACATTATTTAAATTTGGGCCTCTCATACTAACCTATCCCGGCCCATAACCATATCCTCAAAGCCTGACCCGCCCACGTATTAAAACCCGCACGTTTCTTTCTTCCTTAAACTCCAGGATTTCAGATTTTATACAGCGACACCGAACCCACTAATAACACCATCCTCTCTCCTCCTAACTCCCTCTTCCATCCGCCGTTCAACCATCGGAGACCACCAATACTCTCCTTGCTTCGAACGCCACCTAGCAGTCCCCACTATGTGCGACTCGCATGTCAGAAGGGAATAGGGATCTCGGCTGCGCTACAGTGCCCCTGTGAAAGGGTGCGACCCTTTTGTACTCCGATTTGCACCAAAATCTCCACACAAACTCCATATGATCACCTGACCTCAACTGCAACCTCAAAACCACGTATTAACGCTTTAATTCGCCATCATCCCTAACCCTAGCTCGCATGCCCAATATTCCAGCGAACAGAAAGAAGTTCGAACTCAAAAATAGTGGCACGAGATTGAAGCTTACGTAAATCCGAACTCGAATATGATTATTGTGAGATTTAACGGAATTTATTTGGTTTATTTCGATTTTCTTTTGAGGATGATTTACTGTTGGAAGAAAGAACACAGCGGCAGTAATTTTGAGGAAGGAATTTATTTAAATAGGGGGTCAGATTGTTGTGTGGCTGAAAAAAAGATATGTGGCCTTGTTTTTGACCATCCAAAATAGTTTAGATATTTTCTTTTAATGTTTTATATTCGTTTTCAGTCTTCTAAAAATTCGTATAGTCACATGTGATACCCCAAAATCAACAAACTGGACATGTAGCTAGAGTTTGACATTACGGTCCCAACGAAACTGGTTTCATCGAATTCCGACTCCATATGCTCACACAACATATTTTTAAAGGTCAATTTATCGACTGTTTTTCACTCTAAAAATCCGTACGCCCACACAATGACTCTAAAAATCACGAAACTGGAAATCTAACAACTATTTGATATTTCGGATCCAACAAAGCTAGTTTCGTCGAATTCTGAGGTCGTATGAAAAACTGGCTATTTTCAAAGCTCTGAATGACCCATTTAATTATATAAATATATTTAAATATTATTAAATTAAATATAAATAAATTTATATTATCGTATATTTTCACATATGATATCGTACAGCTCCAGAATATCATATCAGAATTTACAGCTTGATATTTCAGATTTTAGATTTTATCGATATTCAGTTTATATCGAAAACCCCTTTATAACGTATATAAAGCGTTGCAAATTATAAAGGAATTCTACAGCGACTTTTCTGAATTTTGATTTGGACGTAAATCAAAATCTACACGACGAAATCCTGATTTTTCTCTTCCATTAGAAAGATATACTCCACCAGCTCCACACGTTTCTTGTTTCACAGAAATCCGGCTTAAAACGAATCTTGTACATTCAGTTGAAGTTCAAATCGCCAAATAGCGAACTGCAGCACCATTTCGAGCTCGTTTATAAATATATTATAAACTATACGTTCAATTGTCGTCGATTCAATATAATCGTTATTATATTTCGAATCGAAACTCCCCCAAATCTTGTATGCTATTCAATTCACACGATATTGTGAATTTCACTATTTCCGACTATTTCGACATTATAATATATTATTATATTATAATTATTAATTAAATATTCAATATTATTTAATTAAACGATCATTAACTTCTCTAAGTCACCAGTTATATAATTAAATAAATTAATTATATATCTCAGAAAATGCGGGTCATTACACTTAGGCATACCTTATGCGAGCTCTATTGAGCATACTTGCTCAACTTATTTTGATAACTCAACCAACATCAACCTCTAAGCCTTCTGGTGCCTGTACTTAACTCCATTCAACATGTAAGTAACAATTACATGTAATTCTTCAATAATATTTCATTGATTAACAAGTATAACCATACATATTTTCAAAATCAAACATATAGCATCATTCAGGTGCAAATACTGGGTTGAATCATTTGGTTTCAATTCATAGGTGATTCCATTCCAATTTATTATATTAGAATTCATTTTCTTAGCTTCCCATTCATTCATCTTCTTATCAAACCATTGATGAATATATTCGCCCAATCTAACACACAATCAACAACCAACTTGATCAACTCAATTGAATTCACATTTAATATTAATATTTACTTTGTTTTCTTCATTTCGATCATCAATCGATTAATATTCAGTTGATTCCCACAATTTATTACTCATTCTTAACTTCATTCATCCAAGTTAATTCCAATTCATATTCAATTTACTAATTAATTTTCAAAATTAGTTCACCTCAATTTAAAAGTCCAAATTCTGATTTTTATTCCAATATAAGCCAATTCCTCTTTAAAATTTATTTAACTTATCTTAAGTTAAATTCTGATTAATTTTAATTTTTAAATTAAACTTCTCATTAACAAATTCCATCTTTGACATCTCTTCAAATTATATTAAACCATTAAAATTTTAATCCAATTTGAATCCACTCTAATCAATCAAACAAATCAATATCTAAATAATTTTATAAAATTAATCATTTTCTATACAAAAATATAATTTGGGAAAAATTACTTCATTTACCCTCTTTACAAATCAATATCTTGTCATTTGCTAGTTCAAAATCGAACTGATCAAATAACACAGCACAAAACATTTTTATAAAATATACAAATACACACTCTCTCATATATATATATACACTCAAGTCAGTCTAGTATATTTCTAACCCCATCTCTATCGAGTTATGCCACAAATCCAAAGTTATTACTAAACCTTATGCTCTGATACATTCGATGCCCGAACTCCAACAATAATACATAAACCCATATTGTAACGACATAGAAATTTTGAGATTTAAAATATAAATTAAATTAAGATTCAATGTAAAATAAATGTTTATATTTGGGATTTTGTCAATTCGTAAACAATAGGTGCAAACCATTTCATAAATTTGTAAACAAACGTGATTTGCATTACTAATTGATTTGAATATTTAGCGTTAAAATTCCTTTGTTGATTTAAAAATGAATATTATGGAAAGAGTTGTGCCATCATAAATTTAGCTTGCAATTTGAGTAAGAAATGAATTTAATACTTATTATGCAACTTGATAAGAAGAAAATATATGCTTGAAATTCAATTTGGACTGTTATTTAATGTAGTGTTCATTTTAAAAATAAAGGCACATAGTGAATATGATGTCAATATAAAATTTGTCAAAATTTATTATACTAATAAATAGTGAGCCGTTTGGAATATTTAAGACTTGACATTTGAACCAAATCAATTCTGGAATAAATTCCATTTGAGAAACGATTTTTTTTGAATAAAGAATCTATTTGCATAATAGAATATCGTTAAGATTAATCTATTCCCAATTAAACTGATAAGTATGAATGGCCCAAGGTAAATTAACTTTGAAATAAATTCAAAATCTAATTGAGCGAGAAAATTTATTGAAGAGAGAATTTTGTTGCAAAGAAAGATATCGTTGGGATAAATTTATTTCCAATTTAAACCATTAAGAAAATAGCGTAATAAAACGCTTAAATCAATTTTTAATTTACAAGTTGAAAATTTTAATATAAATAGTAATAAATTTTGTTTTGAATAAACCGTTAAAATCTAAATTTATTACGGTATTAATTGTGATAAATTTAATGAAATTTTGATGTACAAAAGGTGTAATTAAACTAAAAATATAACGCGTCTTTATACAAGCAATGCATAATAAAAGGGAACGAATAAATTCGTTACCAATTTAATTTAATTTTCGGTGTATGATAGTTAAGCTTATAACGTTCAGATAATGACATAAACAACGTTGTTAGCCTAACATATTGTTCATAGGAAACAAATCAATTTTTCCTTCTTTAATGGAGATATGGTAGACAACCAAATATGAGAAAATTTAATTTTAAATCTTGCTATATCAATGCAAGATTTTTGAAATAGTGGCCTAAGATTGTGAACAGTTGTATTCACAGAACCCAATACCACATGATATTCTCTATCCCATCGTCTCTACATTATAAATGAGTGCCTCCTGCTTCTATGCACTGTAAGGACCCGTAACTTCCCCGGTAAGGAAAGAACGGATTACCTTGAGAACAACACACATCGGAACGCAAACAGAAGAACATGTCATTGTATATTACAATAATTTCATCATATTACAAGAATATACAGTGTATGAATGAATAAAATACATTCGATAAATATCAGAGATTAGAATAAATTCCATAGCAGCGGAAAATAATACAAAACACAACTGAAAGTAATACACGGATACAGAGCTTTTCGAGTGTCGTTCCAGCTGTAAATTAGGATCCTGTGAATATAAATCTGCAAAACCAAAACTACTAGCTGCACGTGCACAAAATAAGGGCACCCAGAGTTTAGGTTAAAACAATAAACTCCAGGTCAGTCATGTGACTGGTGTGAGAACTAAAACAGTTATTAATCTTTATTTTAAAGTTAGGTAAATTATGGGACAACGCCGTATAACACAGAACGGGTTTCCTCCCAAGAATACCAGTGCATAAAACAACAAAGCAAGGATAAATAAAGAACAATGAAGCTATTATAAGACCCAGGTCCATTCACACAATGCAACACAAGCCGGAGGATAGGGTTTTACCTTATAATAGCCAAAGAATGCTTGATACGCTAAATTTCCTCTTTTATTATTACTATAAGTGTATAGTGTCAAAACAATTTCAATTATAAGTATCAATCATAGACGGCATAAGTGCCCCATACCACTATGTCGCCATATATAGGTTCTACAATCAAAACCGCAAAATCACGTATTGGAAGTTGGATTTTCATTTGTGAACCGAGGCAAGGGATCGTCCTCCACGGATTCGAGACGCTCTAGCCCGGGTCTCAGGAACAGCCGCAACTGCCCCTTGGATCGTCAGGGCCGGTCCACCGATGTGGATTATAATGCCTGGACACTGCGTTTCCCCGCCCTTTGGGGCGTCAATGAGCCAAATGACTCCATCGGCTCCACACAGTCACCGATATATCCGAGGCGCCTCGCAACAACAACAACCACACAGGTGAAAATAATATAAATGTCAGGGCTGGTAGGTCACTGACACCACCTTAGCTAGAAGGAAACGCATGCCCTCCCTGAGGTCCTCTCCCATTTCTGGTTCACAACCGGGGTGTGAGGCTCGTGAATTAACGCTACACAAAGCTATGCCACACAGGCCGTGCTTTGATCATTAACCACAAGACTCTGCTTTTCAACAAAAGCCTTGATCATTTGCCACTTAGGCATGCAATATAGGAAATTCACTCCATGCGATTGATATCCATTAATATATAACCTCTGAGCTCATACGTCTCAGAGAAGGGCGTTAAGCAAGAGAAAAATTCTCCACCGCCAAACAGATATATATTTAATAGAAATCAATCACACATAATAAAATCCAATGTCAGACACACAGTCCATTTACAAGTTCATTCTGGGTCTGAACGAAACTGGAGGCACCTTGTACCTCGCATATCCATCGATCTCCAAGTACGTCTGGACGATCACCAACTGATTCCCTCCTCTTGGGTGTACAGCCCAATCAAGATCATCAGTAATCACCCAAACGATGTGAAGACCTCCGGTGTTTGACCGCCGTCTTCATCCTTGACACATCGTCGAATCAGTTATTCAGAATGGGATAAACCCGGTCTTTCTGAATAACTCGCGTATATAATAAACAAGTATTACACAAACACAACATACGCCTCATTCCAATTCAGAATATTCTTTTATTCAAATATTCTTATACTTTGGGAAAGGTTCCCATTAATTTTATCAAAGATAAATTCTTTAAATTTATTCTTTAATCTTCTTTTGAATTTCTATTCAAATTAGTCGGGATTAGCGAACCACACCGATGTAATCATTTATTTTAATTTCCCAATCCCAACCTATTCATCCCATGAAGTAAAACTGGTAATACTTCATATCTAACACGACGGTGTTATCGGTAAATTAAATTACCATTTCACGTCCAAATTTAATTAAAGATTTAACTATTGCCTGGAGCAAAACTGGTAACACTTCATTCTCGATCATTTCAATCTAATTAAAGATTCATTAAAACTCCACTTTGTTTTAATCTTCCCAAAAATCAATATTAATGATTGTTTAACTTGGGAAATCACATCCTGTCTTTAACTAGTTAAAGAACCAATGTCATTTAAAACACGGTTCACGATAGACCCAAAATCACATTTGATATTAAAAGCAAGGCTCCGAATAGAAAATATATCGGCTTATATTCAATATCAAATTCTACGACCAACAAATATCGTATTGGAAATAACGATATTAATATATCTTTTAAATTTCCATAACAATATCTGTATAATCACGAAATTCAACATCGAAATATTCCAAAGACAATTTCGATTCACATCCATTCCAATCCAATTATTGGAAATTCTGGTTATTTTCAAAACCATTTCAAATCCAATTTATTTATTTTAAAAATAAATGGAATTATAATTTTAGTTCAAAACTAGTTCATTTCGATAAAAATATATTTTTATCTTTTCAAATATGGAAATTTTCATCCCAATTCTTTCCAAATCATTTCTTATGATTTTACACAAATTATTACTATTTTTAATAATTTTATCAAGACCCGTACAGTCGATTTCCATCAAAGGCCATCAAACTGCACTTACAACAACCTTTTCCAAATTTGATTTGGACATAATTCCAAATCCAACCGTTAGATTTCAAATCTCTAACTTTTGTTAGAAAGCTCTTTTCGATACGAACCCATTGGTTCCGGTTTTAGGAGAATACGACGGTCGGATCTCCCATAATATCCGTTCGAATTCAATGGTCGAAATTCGCGAACTACCGCACCGTGGCGCTTTCTATTCAGGCCATTATATTATATATATAATATATACTTCGTCGATTTCCTTTTAAAATGTGTTTTATAAATCGTTTTAAATCCGTTTTCGAAACGATTTCAACTTTATATTCAATTTCGAATCAAAATTGAATATTTCACACCATTAATCTATAAATGATAATATTTTCAAAACGTTATATTTTGAAATCACTTCCTTTTCTATATTCATTATAAAAATGAATAAAATCGATATAAATATCGTTCGCGTCAAAATGACGCATATCTAACCAACACGACTTTATATATTTCAATAACTTCGTTATTCTATTCAACAAATGGATATTTTCTTCAACACATGAATATATATTTTTATTCAACACATGAATATATATTTTATTCAACACATTAATGGTTTCAACACATGAATATTCTCAACAAATGAGTATGGTCAACACATGACTATTTTTTTTATTCAACACATGAATATAATTTATCTTCTAAATTGGAATGAGACCCACTCAATTACCATATAATATTACTTATATGGATTCCATACAACACACGTATATAATAGCAACGATAAAAAATCAACCATCATCTAGAGTGCATTCTACACTGTATAAGCATCAAATATAAATATTCAACGCTTATAACAGACTATCAATCAATCGATCGACATAAAGCTAATTATTGGGATTAGTGTATGTCCAATTTCATCCCAACACCCATGTGGGGTTTCAAAAAATCAAACACAGATTTTATTTGTGCAGTTGGGTGATGTGTAAAATTTATCATCCCAATCAATATCAGTCAAATCGGTGTGCATAAACAAATCGTTCAATTTGTAAATGAATATTTATTTTATTTCAACACATGAATATATATTTTATTTCAACACA
This sequence comes from Allium sativum, assembly GCA_030737875.1. NCBI lineage: Eukaryota > Viridiplantae > Streptophyta > Magnoliopsida > Asparagales > Amaryllidaceae > Allium > Allium sativum. The sequence goes on along the minus strand of CM060909.1, from coordinate 20,258,519 downwards.
TGAATTTTATTCTATTCAACACATAAATATATATTTTATTTCAATACATGAATTTTATTCTATTCAACACATGAATTTTATTCTATTCAACACATGAATTTTACTCTATTCAACACATGAATTTTATTCTATTCAACACATGAATTTTACTTTCCATTCCACCTCACAATCAATTTTCACACAAACAAATCAATCCAAACGAAATCAAACAAATAAGTCGTCCATGGTCTGTGGACGACGGGCGTCGGGTGCTGCTAAGCACCGTCTACATCCTAGTATATATTTCAAACTAGAAATTAAATTAAAAGTGAGGAGTTCTCACCGAGGGTTCCACTCCGCCGTTTCTTTCTGAAATTCAGAACAGTCTGGATCTTCCCGTACTTCCAACGCAGTCTTCTCCACGCTGTTCATATTAAAATCACGTTTTTAAATCGATGTTCATATACGCAAAAATCATATTTTTACAATAATGTTTATATTTTTACAATACTGTTTATATTTTAAAAAATCATATTTTTTATTATCATATTGTTTACATTTTATAAACAAATGATATTTTTAATTTTCAAAAATAAATGCCATTTTAATTTCGATGTTCATACAATAAAAATCATATTTTTATTCACTCTATAATATAAAAATCATATTTTTTTCTTCACCATTTCAACTATACAAAGATTAAAACTTTTCTAATATAAATATTCGAACTTTTCTAATATAAAGATTCAATTCTTTTCTTGTTTTAAAAATAAAACTTTTCAAATTAAAAATCCAACCTTTCATGTCATAAAAATTTAAACTTTCTACATATAAAAATATAAACTTTTCCTTACTAAAAATCCCGTCTTTATATGCTAATTGTATAAATAAAAATCACTTCCTTTATATAACTTCTATTTCATATATAAAATTAGAATTCTATAATATTATTTCAATTTTTTTTAAACAATTTTTTTTAAAACAAATAAATAAGAGAGAAGTTCTTTAAATTGAAAATCACCTTTGCAGTCGAAGAAGGGGCTAAAGGGCTTCGTTGGGTGCTTGAGATGGCGAGGATGACGCTGAGGGGAGGCATTCAGAGTTGCGGCCGACAGAGTGTGGGCCCAGGGGCGGCGCAGCGTGTTCAGAGGGGGTGGAGCTCCTTGCAAGAGGCGGCAGGCGCTTCACAGTGGCTCTCAGCGGGTTAGGCTTGGCGGAGGCGCGATTTCCTGGGTGGAGAGAGGATCGAGAAGAGGAGCCGGAGGCTATTGGGGGGAAGGAGAGAAGGGAGGGGAGGCGCGCGTCAGGAGTGCGGCGGTGCTCCGCCTGGAGGCGGCGGCGGGTTGGCTAGGGCAGGCACGTTTTGTTTTTTTCTTTTTAATCGTTCTCTGTTGAACGATATAAAGGGGGTGTTGACCAAGAGAGGATAAGGGGGGTAAAGGCTTTGATTTTATATTAATTTATTTATTTCTTCCAATATGTTGACTTAACTTTCGAACTCGAAACGAGACCCAACGACTATCGCCCCAAGCTAATTACCCCCATTCCAAGCATAATGGGATATGTTTCGAAAGCCAATTCTATTGTTACGATTAGTTTTCGTCAAAATCAAAATATAACTCTATATATTGAATTTGAACGCCCATTTCAATTTACCGGGGCCACATACGGATTCTAAAAAATCTAAAAAAAAAAAAATTCTAACTTCGTATTGACGATACGGTCCTAACAAAACTAATTTCGTCAAATTTGAAGACTGTTTGAAAAATGGCCATTTTCCAGTCGATTAAAATCAACTGAAACTAGTCAAACGCGTTTTCCTTCACCACGCTCACATATTGATTTAGAAAATTATGAATTTTGAAACCTAGCAATAATTTGACATCCCAGATCCAACAAAAGTGGTTTCGTCGAAAACAGAGGTCGTTTGAAAATTTTCCATTTTTAAGGGCCAGAATTCCATAGCGATTATTCCCAATTTTCAACTGGACATATCTTTTTATTTCCGCTATGAAATTTTAATTTTTTGGATTCGTTGGAAAGATATTCTCAAATAGATTCTAATATTTTTGATTTCGCTAAAATCTGGTTTATTTTGAATCCTGTACATTCATTTGAACCTTGAAATCGAAATTTCAAACTACCGCGCCATTTTCAATTCCTTTTATAATTAAAAATAATTATTTATATTCTAACGTCGATTCAAATAAAAATATACATTCTAATTCTATTCAAAATAAATTTCTCATTGTTATTATTTAAAATAATTAATTTTAAATATTAAAAATTCACTAAAATTGCCATAATAAAAAATTTAAATTGGCTCAGATTTCCGGGTTATTACAATCTCCCCCACTTAAAACTATTCGTCCCCGAAAAGGAACGAAGCCGAAAGTTGTTTTACTAATCAACTCAACTTTCATTATTTTCTTTACAGCTTAAGTCTTCAACTTTTCAGTTTTTAAGAACTTTTCAAATTTTTCGAAAATTTGACTAACACCCTAAATTTTCAAAAAAATTCACCATAATCTCCCCTACACTGGGAGCTTGGGGATATTTCAAATAGCATCCCATGGCCCCCACCAATCCAAAAAGAAAAAGAAACAGCCATGTGGCTAGCCAATCGGCTCATAAAATCATCAAAAACCCAAGAAATACAATAAACATGTACCTATTTGTCGGACAAACAATTTTATTCCTCTTCTCTAGCCTCCTTGCTATGACCTGTTCAATGTAAGTACATGTATATGCATGCAAATGCGACTAATTTTCAATACAATTCACTATTTGGTTCAATTTGGCTAATGGTTCAACATTTAATTAATCAAACAATAATCAAACAACACAATCAACAATCAATTAGTTGATTAGCCTTTCAAATTCATAATTTGGATACATAGTCAAAAATCACATTTTTGATGCCAAGTCACAACAATAAGCCCTATCTAGCTTTGGTTCTCACAACAGTCAATTGGAATCATACAGAAATCCCAGTTTCGGCACTCAAATATAAATTCTGATGATACTCGAGTAATCATCAGAATCACCTTTGAGCGACTACAGTGCGATTCTATATCTATCCAGTATATTAAAACTTCAAATACACGCGGATCAAATGTATACGCAAAATCTTTATATAGTGGATTGTCCAAATCAATACAAATAAATATTCAAATATGAATAATTGAATTAAATTTTCAAAACAGAACTTGTTTTCACTTTTATTTTAAAAACATCACTCTTCACACTCGTTCTAGGTTACTACTGATCCTATCTCTAACGAGTCATTCTCATTTGATATTACTAATCCAGTTTCTGATGAATTCTTTCGTTCAGTTCTAATGTGTCTTGTCCTCGAGCTCTGTAAACCAAAGCTCTGATACCACTGTAAGGACCCGTAACTTCCCCGGTAAGGAAAGAACGGATTACCTTGAGAACAACACACATTGGAACGCAAACAGAAGAACATGTCATTGTGTATTACAACAATTTCATCAGATTACAAGAATATACAAAGTATGAATGAATAAAATACATTCGATAAATATCAAAGATTACAATAAATTACATAGCAGAGGAAAATAATACAAAACACAACTGAAAGTAATACACGGATATAGAGCTTTCCGAGTGTTGTTCTAGGTGCAAATCAGGATCTTGTGAGTATAAATCTGCAAAACCAAAACTACTAGCTTCCCGTGCGCAAAATAAGGGCACCTAGAGTTTAGGTTAAAACAATAAACTCCAGGTCGGTCATGTGACTGGTGTGAGAACTAAAACAGTTATTAATCTTTATTTTAAAGTTAGGTAAATCAAGGGACCACGCCGCATAACACGGAACGGGTTTCCTCCCAAGAATACCAGTGCATAAAACAGCAACGCAATGCTAAATAAAGAACAATGAAGCTATTATAAGACCCAGGTCCCATCACACAATGCAATACAAGTCGGAGGATAGGGTTTTACCTTATAATAGCCAAAAATGCTTGATACGCTAAATTTCCTCTTTTATTATTACTATAAGTGTATAGTGTCAAAACAATTTCAATCATAAGTATCAATTATAGACGTCATAAGTGCCCCATACCACTATGTCGCCATATATAGGTTCTACAATCAAAACTGCAAAGTCACATATTGGAAGTTGGATTTCCATCTGTGAACCGAGGCAAGGGATAATTCTCCACCGATTCAAGACGCTCTAGCCCGTGTCTCAGGAACAGCCGCAACTGCCCCTTGGATCGTCAGGGCTGATCCACTGATGTGGATTATAATGCCTGAACACTGTGTTTCCCCGCCCTTTAGGGCGTCAATGAGCCAAATGACTCCATCAGCTCCACATAGTCACCGATATATCCGAGGCGCCTCGCAATAGCAACAACCACACAGGTGAAAATAATATAAATGTCAGGGCTGGTAGGTCACTGACACCATCCTAGATAGAAGGAAACGCATGCCCTCCCCGAGGTCCTCTCCCGTTTCTGGTTCACAACCGGGGTGTAAGGCTCGCGAATTAACGCTACACAAAGCTATGCCACATAGGCCTTGCTTTGATCATCAACCACAAGACTCTGCTTTTCAACAAAAGCCTTGATCATTTGCCGCTTAGGCATGCCACACAGGCAATTCACTCCATGCGATTGGTATCCATCAATATATAACTTCTGAGCTCGTACGTCTCAGAGAAGGGCGTTAAGCAAGAGAATAAATTCTCCGCCGCCAAATAGATATATATTTAATAAAAATCAATCACAAAGAATAAAATCCAATGTCAGACACATAATCCATTTACAAGTTCGATCTGGGTCTGAACGAAACTGGAGGCACCTTGTACCTCGCATATCCATCGATCTCCAAGTACGTCTGGACGATCACCAACTGATTCCCTCCTCTTAGGTGTACAGTCCAATCAAGATCGTTAGTAATCACCCAAACGATGTGAAGACCTCCGGTCTTCGACCACCGTCTTCATCCTCGACACATCGTCGAATCAGTTATACAGAATGGGATATACCCGGTCTTTCTGAATAACTCGCGTATATAATAAACAAGTGTTACACAAACACAACATACGCCTCATTACAATTCAGAATATTCTTTTATTCAAATATTCTTATACTTTGGGAAAGGTTCCCTTTAATTTTATCAAAGATAAATTCTTTAAATTTATTCTTTAATCTTCTTTTGAATATCAATTCAAATTAGTCGGGATTAGTGAACCACACCGAAGTAATCATTTATTTTAATTTCCCAATCCCAACCTATTCATCCCATGAAGTAAAACTGGTAATACTTCATATCTAACACCACGGTGTTATCGGTAAATTCAATTACCATTTCACGTTAAAATCTAATTAAAGATTTAACTATCGCCTGGAGCAAAACTGGTGATACTGCATTCTCGATCATTTCAATCTAATTAAAGATTCATTAAAACTCCACTTGGTTTTAATCTTCCCAAAAATCAATGTTAATGATTGTTTAACTTGGGAAATCACATCCTGTCTTTAAATGGGTTAAAGAACAAATGTCATTTAAAACACAGTTCACGATAAACCCAAAATCACATTTGATATTAAATACAAGGCTCTGAATAGAAAATATATCAGCTTATATTCAATATCAAATTCTACGACCAATAAATATCGTATTGGAAATAACGATATTAATATATCTTTCAAATTTCCATAACAATATCTATATAATCACGAAATCCAACATCGAATTATTCTAAAGACAATTTCGATTCACATCCATTCCAATTCAATTATTGGAAATTCTGGTTATTTTCAAAACCATTTCAAATCCAATTTTTTTATTTTAAAAATAAATGGAATTATAATTATAGTTCAAAACTAGTTAATTTCGATAAAAATCTATTTTTATCTTTTCAAATTTGGAAATTTTCATCCCAATTCTTTCCAAATAATTTCTTATGATTTCACACAAATTACTACTATTTTTAATAATTTTATCAAGGCTCGTACAGTCGATTTCCATCAACGGCCATCGAACCGCACTTACAACGACCTTTTCCAAATTTGATTTTGACATAATTCCAAATCCAACCATTAGATTACAAATCTCTAACTTTATTAGAAAGCTCTTTTCGATACGAACCCAACGGTTCCGGTTTTAGGTGAATCCAGCGTTCGGATCTCCCGTAATATCTGTTCGAAGTCAATGGTCGAAATTCGCGAACTACCGCAGCGCGGCGCTTTCTATTCAGGCCATTATATTATATATATAATATATACTTCGTCGATTTCCCTTTAAAATGTGTTTTATAAATCGTTTTAAATTCGTTTTCGAAACGATTTCAACTTCATATTCAATTTCGAATCAATATTGAATATTCCACATCATTAATCTATAAATGATAATATTTTCAAAATGTTATATTTTGAAATCACTTCCTTTTCTATATTCATTATAAAATTGAATAAAATCGATATAAATATCGTTCACGTCAAAATGGCGCATATCTAACCAACACGGCTTTATATATTTCAATAACTGTGTTATTCTATTCAACAAATGGATATTTTCTTCAACTCATGAATATATATTTTTATTCAACACATGAATATATATTTTATTCAACACATGAATTGTTTCAACACATGAATATTCTCAACACATGAGTATGGTCAACACTTGACTTGTTTATTCAACATATGAATGTAATTTATTTTCTAAATTGGAATGAGACCCAGTCAATTACCATATAATATTACTTATATGGATTCCATACAACACATGTATATAATAGCAACGATAAATAATCAACCACTATCCAGAGTGCATTCTGCATTGTATAAGCATCAAATATAAATATTCAACGCTTATAACAGCCTGTCAATCAATCGATCGCCATACAGCTAATTATTGGGATTAGTGTATGTCCAATTTCATCCCAACAACCGTATGGGGTTTCAAACAATCAAACACAGATTTTATTTATGCAGTTGGGCGATGTGTAAAATTTATCGTCCCAATCAATATCAGTCAAATCGGTGTACATAAAACAAATCGTTATATTTGTAAATGAATATTTATTTTATTTCAACACATGAATATATATTTTATTTCAACACATGAATTTTATTCTATTCAACACATGAATATATATTTTATTTCAACATATGAATTTTATTCTATTCAACACATGAATTTTATTCTATTCAACACATGAATTTTATTTTATTCAACACATGAATTTTACTCTATTCAACACATGAATTTTATTCTATTCAACACATGAATTTTACTTTCCATTCCACCTCACAATCAATTTTCACACAAACAAATCAATCCAAACGAAATCAAACAAACAAGTCGTCCATGGTCTGTGGACGACGGGCGTTGGGAGCTGCTAAGCACCGTCTGCATCCTAGTATATATTTCAAATTAGAAATTAAATTAGAAGTGAGGAGTTCTTACCGAGGGTTCCACTCCCCCGTTTCTTTCTGAAATTAAGAACAGTCTGGATCTGCCCGTACTTCCAACGTAGTCTTCTCCACGCTGTTCATATTAAAATCACGTTTTAAAATCGATGTTCATATACGCAAAAATCATATTTTTACAATACTGTTTATATTTTAAAAAATCATATTTTTTCTTATCATATTATTTACATTTTAAAAACAAATGATATTTTTAATTTTCAAAAACAAATGTTATTTTTATTTCGATGTTCATAAAATTAAAATCATATTTTTATTCACTTTATAATGTAAAAATCATATTTTTTCCCCATTTCAACTATACAAAGATTCAAACTTTTCTAATATAAAAATTCGAAATTTTCTAATATAAAGATTCAATTCTTTTCTTGATTTAAAAATCAAACTTTTCAAATTAAAAATCCAACCTTTCATGTCATAAAAATATAAACTTTCTACATATAAAAATATAAACTTCTCTTTACTAAAAGTCTTGTTTTTATATGCTAATCATATAAATAAAAATCACTTCCTTTATATAACTTCTATTTCATATATAAAATTAGAATTCTATAATATTATTTCAGATTTTTTTAAACAGTTATTTTTAAAACAAAAAATAAGACAAAAGTTCTTTAAATTGAAAATCACTTTTGCAGTCGAAGAAGGGGCTGAAGGGCTTCGTTGGGTGCTTGAGATAGCACAGATGACGCTGAGGGGAGGCATTTGGAGTCGCGACCGGTAGGGTGTGGGCCCGGGGGAGGCGCAGCGCGTTTAGAGGGGGTGGAGCTCCTTGCAGAGGCGGCAGGCGCTTCACAGTGGCTCTCAGCGGGTAGGGCTTGGCGGAGGCGCGGTTTCCTGGGTGTAGAGAGGATCGAGAAGAGGAGCAGGAGGCTACTGTGGGGAAGGAGAGAAGGGAGGGGAGGCACACGTCAGGGGTGCGGCGGTGCTCCACCTGGAGGCGGCGGCGGGTTGGCTAGGGTAGGCGCTTTTTTTTTCTTTTTAATCATTCTCTGTTGAATGATATAAGGGGGAGGGCGTTGACCAAGAGAGGATAAGGGGGGGGGGTTGTGACGATCCCAAAACCCCATTACACGGTGTTAAGGATAATCATTGGAATATAACACATTAATCATCATTAGCAGATCACAGATTATAACATAAACAGAAAATAGAATAATTTACACACATATGACAGCGGAATCATATAGATATCATCACATCAGAGAAGCGCAGTACAGGATACAACTTAGTGCATAATGATACATAATCAGTCACCATCGCCTGAGGCGGAATCATAAATAAAGAGTACACAAAATGAATATCAGTCTACATCGCCAATGGCGGAATCATAATATAGATACAATAATGGCGGAGAAAATCCAAGTCAGCACGGTGTAGTCAAGCCTCGCCATGAGCCAAAAGGTGCGTCAGAAACCTGTAACTAGGCTGCCCGTGTGAAAATGAGGGCACCCGAGTTTGTAAGGTGAAACAAACTACGAGTCAGACATGGGACTGGTATGAGAAATCTACTCAACTTATTAACAACAATAATAAGGCAAATCAAAGGACCATGCCACTTTCGCGGAACGGGTTTGCTCCAATGAGTGCTAGTGCATGAAATAAAGTTAATGATTAAATCAACGCAATGCTTTTTATAAAATGAAGCCGTTATAAGACTCAGGTCCCATCACACAATGCAACGCAAGCCGGAGGATAGAGTTTTCCCTTATAATGGCCAAAGATGCTTCATACGTATAAAACAAAAGTGTTTGATATTATTACTAGTGCATATATGTTTCAAAAGCAAATTCAATCATAAATATCAATCCTAGACGGCATGGGTACCATATATCATGTCGCCATACTAGTAATACAATCACATCCGCATATTTCGTATTGGAAATTGGATTCCTTCATGAGTCGAGGCAACGGGCAAGCTCCTCTCCGATTCGAGACACTCTAGCAAATGTCCTAGGACCCCACTATGATCCTTGGATCTTCAGGGCCGGTCCTCTCTTACTTTTGAGGATTAATTATTCCTGAACACACGTTTCCCGGTCCTTACAGACCTATATCGAGGCGCCTCGCATTCCAACAACCACACAGGTGAAAAGTATATATAATGTCAGGGCTGGTAGGTCACTGACACCACCTTAGCTAGAAAGAAACGTCGTGCTCTCCCTGCAGTCACTCTCCCGTTTTTGACTCATACCGAGGTGTGAGGCTCGCGAATTCACGTTATACACAAAGCTACGTCACACAGACCATGCTTTGATCATCAACCACAAGACTTTGCTTTGCAACAGAAGCCTTGATCATATGCCACTTAGGCGTGCCACACAGGCAATCCACTCCATGCGACTGATTTCTGTCAATGTATAACCTCTGAGCTCGTACGTCTCAGAGAAGGGCGTTAAGCAAGGGAATAAATTCCCGCCGCCAAACAGATATATATTTAACAGAGATCAATCAACACAGAAAAAAGTCCAATGTCAGACACACAGTCCATTTACAAGTCCGTTCTGGGTCTGAACGAAACCGAAGGCATCAATTCCTCGCATATCCGTACAATCAACAGTATGTTTGGACGACTACTACTTCAATTCCTTCATGGTAGCTACTCCAATCACGAGCATCAGTAGCGCCCATCCATCCAATGAGGAGATCGTCGGTCTTCAGCCGTCTTCGACTCTTCGACTTCTCAACGTCGATTGATTATTTGAAATGAGATAAACTCGGCCTTTTCAAATAAACCACGTATATTTAGATTTTCAAATCAATTAATCACATGGTTGGACCATTCAACATTCACTTTTCAGTTGTTTAGTTATAATTTTCATGTCAAATACATTCAACCATCACATCTCAAGAAAACGCAACAAAATTGGTTTATTTCCACTCTATATCGTCTATAGTATTTTATAACGATATATCGCCATTTTTATTTAATTTAAAACGGCCATATTTAATTAAACAACGTTCCGAGCCGTGTCGATGCACTGGCGCTGCTTTTCATTAATTTTGTTTTACACATATCTGAAAATCTAACCGTTGGATCTTTACAAATTTTACATCATTAGGAAGGTCATTTCAAAACGAATCCAACGGTTTCAGTTTTGGGAAAATCCGACGATCGGATCTTCCACACTAGCCATTTGAAGTTACGATTTCAATTTACGAACTGCAGCGTCGTTATTCGATTTAATTTAATTATATATATATATATAAATATAATCGTTACTGGCGCTGTTTTTCTTCAGTTTTGAATTAAACATTCCAAACAATCCAACCGTCGGATCTTCACCAAGTTGGTGCCGTTGGAAAGATATTTCCAAGGCGAACCCAACGGTTGCGGTTTCAGGAAAATGCAATAGTCGGATTTCCCGCACTAGTCGTTTGAAATCATGATTTCAAAACACGAACTGCACGGCCACGTTTCGTTTTAAATTCTATTTATATTTATATATTTATATAAATATAGTTCATTCAAAAAAATTCCTATATCGTTTCCACTTCAATTATTTCACTAACGCCTTTAAATTTCGGAAAATTTCGCCATAACCTCCTTTGTACGGGAGGGTCTGGGAAAATTCCCAAATAGCCACACGGGCGTCTCATATCAAAAAGAAAAAGAAAAAGAAAAAGCCAAGCGGCTAGCCAACATGCTCATAAAATCATCACCCAAACAAAGCAGTAAATGTGTACCTATTTGTCGGGCACAAAATTTTATTTCTCTTCTCTAGCCCCTTTGCTTTAACCTGTTCAATAGATATGCTTGTACATATATACAATTTCTATCACTTATCATTTTCCATTCAATTTCATATTTGATTTACTTTGGTTTAAAAACACCATTCATTCTAATGTTGAATGCATAGGCTAAAATCATATCATTAGCTAATTAATGTATATTTCAACTCATGCACCTTTATTTGAACAAGTGGCTATTTTTAACACTTCACATTTCAAAGATGATAATTTTGGCGAACTAAAATATATTTCAACACATGACTATTTTATTTACTTCCTATGCATGTTAAAAAAAAAAATATTTCTTTCACAAATATTTATTTCAACGTCCGCATATCTTTAGCATATCTCACATATTATAAAAATGATATTTTTATCATTTAAAATATTTATTCGACAAATAGATGTTTTCAACACTTCATAGTTTCAATAAAAATGTAATTTTTATTGTTCGATCTTTTTATTCAACACATGAACTTTTCCACTACACACACTTCTCAACAAATGAGCATTTCCACACATGGACATTTTATTTATATTGTTAATATTGGAAAGATGGGATTTTTATTGTTGAAACTATTTATATAAGGCGAATATTTTTCATACTTCATATATATATAAAAATGTGATTTTTATTGTTGAAACACTTCATTCATTCACAAATGAATTTAATTTTCACACAACACTTTTGCACAAACAAACATTTCCACACATGGATATAGTTTCAAAATATGGCTTTAATTTCAACGCATGAAAAATAATTTCAACATATGAAAATAATTCTAACACACAAAGATTATTCAAAATTTCGGCAGCATAACGGCAGGGTAGTTAAAACCGGCACCGTCCCTAGTACGACTCCTCGCTCTATCTTAAAACCTCGTGGTTTTTGACAATGGGGATTCATGCATCTAATTCGCACGCAGGCGGCATGTTTATTTTTATTTCCACAAATATTTCCAATTCATTTCAATCACCAATGGGTATTTTTCAACCACAAACAATTATTCAACCATTCGTATTTTTCATCCAATGTTTCACACCAATTCACAACAATAATTATCGTCCATGGTTTGTGGACGAGGGGAGTGTGTGTGTGTGTATATATATATATATATAATTGCTATATTTCACTTGCATTTCAACACATATATCAATTATTCTAAGCATGTACAATTCATACTTCCCTTATATAGCTTACACTACGCATGTACATGAGGTATACAACACGTATGTAATTTATATTTCGCTAATATAAATTATGCACAGCAATTTCCATTCAATTTCATATTAATTTAGATTTCTCACATTGGTTTTCGGAGCGCTAAAAATCGATACGATGTCAGAAAAATTCGCGGCTTCTTCTATTGGGTAGAGAGCTTCCTTACGGTCCCGATGTTTCCTGTTTCATCGAATTTCGTCAACACACCAAAAAGATATGATTTTTCAAAGTGTAAAGATCAAAGAAAAACTCACTTTCACGAAGCTTCAAAACTAGGTTTACGGTTTTCGCGAAATCAGTGGCACGTGGGGACGATCGAGGAGTTGGACGTGGAAGAGGGCGGCGAGGGCTTCACGGCGCTGGTGGTTTGAGGGGGTGCGGTGGCAGATCGGAGCGGCGGCGGCGCTGGGAAGGTCGGGACTTCCTGGCTTCGATTCCGGCGGCACAGGCGACGAGGGTGGCGATGCTAGGGTCGGATTTGAAGAGGGGGCTGAGGCGCGTCGAATGGTGGCGGTGGCGAAGTCTGGAAGCGACTGTGGCGGCGGCGGCGGAGGAGAGAAGGTCAGGAGCGGGTTTCGCCGTTGATCGGGGGGGGGGGGGGGGGTTTAAAAAAAATTATGAAAGGAAAATTCTGATTGGCCGAGGACTATATTAAATTTTTAAATAGTGTTTTCTCAAACGAACTCCTTTTTAAACTCAACGATCGCCCCTAGCTAAATACCCCCATTACGGACACAATGGGATATGTTTCGTAGGCCAATTCGACTGTTACAGTCAGTTATTTTTTAAATTAAAGTATAAAACATTTAATTTTTAACTTTCAACGTACATTTCAATTTGCCAAGGCCACAAACTGATTCGAAAAATTCCAGCAAAATAAATCTAGCTATGTTTTGACGCTACGGTCCCAACAAAACTAGTTTCATCGAATTCTGAGGTCGTTTGAAAAATGGCCATTTTCTGGTCGATCCAATTTAACAGAAATTGACCAAACACATTTTCTTTTGTCACGCTCACATACTAGCTTCAAAAATTATGAAATTTGAAACCTAGCAATAGTTTGACATCCCGGACCCAACAAAAGTGGTTTCGTCGAATTCCGAGGTCGTATGCAAAATATCAATTTTCCAGGGCTATATATTCTATATACCGACCCTTCTGAAAATTCATTCGGCCATAACTTTTGATTCCCGTTATGAAACTTCGATTTTTCAGATTCGTTAGAAAGGTATTGACTAACAGATTTAGATATTTTTGGTTTCGCTAAAATCCGTTATATTTTCCACCCTGCACAGTCAGTCAAAGTTTGAATTCAAATTTTCAAACCGACTCACTATTTCTAATTCACTATTTTATTGAAATATTCTATTTCAATTGTTCAAATTCCTTTGAAATCACCATTTTAAAATTTTTAAATTGGCTCGTATTTTCCAGGTTATTACAATCTCCCCCACTTAAAACTTTTCGTCCTCGAAAAGGAAACAACAGTAAAGTAGGAAACAAAATGTAAATGCAAAGTAATGTAAAGGTACCTTGCACCGGAGTTAGTCAGAGATATCCACTCTGCATTTGGGGTAAGCTTGCTTAATGCTTTCCTCAGTTTCCCAAGTACAGTCTCTAGGATCACTGCTCCATTGCACTTTAACTAAATGAACCTTTTTGCTTTTGAGTTCTCTAGTTTCTTTGCCAACAATCTTTAATGGCTCTCTTCTGAGTGCTAATTCTGGAGTTATCTCCACATCCCGTTGCGCTGCTTCTTCTACAACAAGATCCGGATCATGCACATGTCTTCTAAGTTGAGATACGTGAAATACATTGTGCACTCCAGGCAACCAATCTGGCAATTGAACCTTATAAGCAAGAGTTCCAATTCGTTCAAGTATAGGAAAGGGACCAATAAATCTCGGTGCCAACTTCCCAGTCTTGCCAAATTTGATTATTCCTCTCATCGTAGAAACCTTCAAATAAACATGATCAACAACAGCAAATGTCAAATCTCTCCTTCTAGAGTCTGCATAACTTTTCTGTCGGCTTTGGGCGGTTTTCAAACGCTTCTTGATGAAGTCCACTTTATCAGATGCTTCTCTAATCATATCGGGTCCTAGTACAAGTCTGTTGCCAGGTTCTACCCAACATGTTGGAGATCTGCAGGGTCTGCCATATAATGCTTCGAATGGCGACATTCTCAAACTTGCTTGATAGCTATTGTTATATGAGAACTCTGCCAAATGCAAATGATCTTCCCATGACCCACCAAAATCAATTATACAAGCCCGCAATAAATCTTCTAGAATTCTATTCACCCGCTCAGTTTGGCCATCTGTTTGAGGGTGATAAGCGGTGCTCATATTCAGTTTCGTTCCTAATTCTGTCTGGAAAGCCTCCCAGAATTTGCTAGTAAATAGGGGATCTCTATCACTGACTATGCTGATGGGAATTCCATGCAGCTTAACAATTTCCTTGAAGTATATCTGCGCTAGAATTTGAGCGGTTCTATTGGATCTGACAGGTATAAAATGGGCAGTCTTCGTGAAGCGATCTACGATTACCCAAATGCTGTCATTACCTTTCTTGGTTCGCGGCAAACCATCTATGAAATCCATGGAAATCTGCTCCCATTTCCAACTTGGGACTTCCAACGGTTGCAACAGTCCAGCTAGCTTCTGTTGGTCACTCTTGACCAATTGACAAGTAGGACATCTACTGACATACAAAGAAATATCCCTTTTCATTGCCTACCACTAGAAAGTGCGTTTGATATCGTTGTACATTTTACTCACACCTGGATGGATGCAAAATTTGGATTTATGGCATTCGTCCAGCACTTCTCTTTTGAGCTCAGGAAGGTTGGGAACACAAATTCTCCCATTCAGCCTCAGAACTCCTTCTTTATCTACTTGAAAGCTTGAGGGTTCTCCCTTCTGGATTCTTTCTTTGATCTTTTGAATGAAATAATCCTTCTTCTGGAGAGCACATATCTTATCGATCAAGCTAGGTGTAATTATAAGATGGGCAACTATTGCGGTTTTTCTACTAAGTGCATCCGCTACAACGTTAGCCTTCCCCGGCGTATACAGGATATCAAGATCATACGCTGCAAGAAATTCTAGCCAACACTACTGTCTCAGATTCAGATCCTTCTGGGTATATAAATACTTCAATGATTGATGATCTGTGTACAGTATAAATTTCTCGCCCAATAAATAATGCCTCCAGATTTTCAATGCAAAAACGATAGCTAGCAGCTCAAGATCATGAGTTACATAATTCTTCTCATGCGGTTTCAGTTGGCGACTTGCATAAGCGACTACTTGGCCTCTTTGCATTAACACTGCACCAAGACCTCTAATAGAAGCATCTGTCCAAACCATTAAATCTTGATTGCCATCAATAATGGTTAACACTAGAGCAGTGGTCAGTTTCGATTTCAATTCCTGGAAAGCTTCTTCACAGTCGGAAGTCCACTTAAACTTCTCATGTTTCTTTGTGAGCTTCGTTAACGGACCGGATATCTTCGAAAAATCCTTAACGAACTTCCGATAACAACTAGCCAACCCTATAAAACTTCTAACTTCTGTGGGAGTAGTGGGTTGTTTCCAGTCTTGAATCGCTGTTATTTTGCTTGGGTCAACAGAAATTCCTTTCTCTGACACAACATGGCCAAGAAATTTGACTTCTTCTTGCCAGAAGACGCATTTAGAGAATTTGGCTTTGAAGACGTTCTTCCTTAGAATCTCCAATACTTGTTCTAAGTGTTTTTCATGCTCGGGTTTTGATTTGGAGTAGATTAAAATATCATCGATAAATACGAGGACAAATTTATTCAGAACTCCCCTGAACACTCTATTCATTAGATCGACAAAGTATGCTGGAGCGTTGCATAGGCCAAACGACATTACTAACCATTCATAAAATATGTCTGGACCTCTGAAAGCTATCAAAGGAACACACTCTTCTGCTATTCTCAATTGATGAAAACCTGTAGCTAGGTCCATTCGGTAAAATACTTTCCCCCCATTCAATTGGTCTAGCAAATCATCAATGCGGGGTAATGGATACTTGTTTTTGAGCGTCTGTTTGTTGAGGTCTCGGTAATCAACGCATAATCGAAGAGTACCGTTTGACTTTGGGACAAACACAACAGCTGCACCCCAATTAGAAAAACTAAGTCTGATTTGACCCTTCCACAACAGTTGACGAGTTTGATTGCCTAATTCTTCTTTTTCTTTCGGAGTCATTCTGCGAATTGGATGCACCACTGGTCTGGCATTGGGAATTAGATCGATTTGGAATTCTATTTCTCTTTGCGGAGGTAAGTTTTCAACTTCTTCAAACACATCCGCATAGTTTCTAACAATCGGAATCTTTTCTATGAAAGTGGGGATAAGTTCTAATGCTGACCAAAATTCTTCTCTATTCGGATTCGAACCATGACAGGGAACCGTAATATATCCAAGCTTCGTACGAATTTTAACGATTCTTTCTGCACAATTTACCTCGGCTTCGTATTTCGTTAACCATTCTAACCCAAGGATAACGTCGAATTCGGGAAAATCCATAACAATTAAATTAATGGGAAATTTGTAAGAAGAGTAAGAGATTGGCACTCTACAATATGAACCGAGAGTAATAGGACCCCCTATCGGGTTATGAACTTCCACTGATTCTTTAAGCTTTCTCTGTTTTAACTTTAATTTGTGCACTGTGTTTCTAGCAATAAAACTACGTGATGCACCTATGTCAAATAATACAGAAACATGAATATTTTTAATGGTAAGGGTACCTCCCAAAACATCGGGTTTACCTGCTCCATCGGAAGCAGCTGGCGGGCTAGACCCGTCATAGACATGAGCTACTGTAGCTTTCTTCAGCAAAGGACAGTCTTTGACCAAATGATCGGTCTTGCGACAGTTGAAGCATGAGCGAGGGTTCTGAGAGCCTTGGCTCGAGCCTTGAGAGTTTGTTTTCTGCCTCTTCGGAGCTGTGCAGACGTTTGAGTAGTGCCCCGGCTTACCACAATTAAAGCAATTTCCTCTTGGCGGCTTGCCAGTCTGAGGTTTTGAAGATGCTGCTTGGCTTGACTCGCCTTGATTTACAGCAGGCTTGCGCTTGTTTCCGACTTGGCTTCTAGCGCGATCCCGATCCAGATGCCTTTGATCAAGGTCTTCATAGTTGCATGTCATTTCCACCAGCTCGTTGAATTCCAGCTTGACATGGGCCATGGCTCTATCATGATATTGTCATCTTAGCCCAAGGATAAACCTCTTATTTTTGGATTTCGCAGTGGCGACGAGCTCCGGAGCATAGGGCGACAACATTGTAAATTTATTCAGATAATCTTGCACGGAAAGATCCCCTTGCTGGAGATTGGCGAAGTCATCGTGCATTCTTTCTAGAGCTTGTTCTGGGACATATTTCTCCTTGAAGAGTTCTTTGAATCCATCCTATGTTCTTCCAGCTTCTCTATTCCCGGCGGTAAGAGATTCCCACCATAATTCAGCTTGTTCCTGCATAAGCCAGGCGCCCATAATAGCTTTGTCTTCGTCTCCAAGCCTTAGGCCTTCAAGAATTTTCTCGCATGTTTTGAGCCATGCAAGGGCCTCTATTACGGTGCCAGTTCCCGAGAAGGTCTTGCCTCCTAAGTTCTTATATCTCTTAGCTACACGGTCAAGCTCGAAGTATTGAGCTGCCGGAGGTTGTATCAAAGGTCCTTCTTGAGCTGGGACTTCTCCCCTTCCTCGGCCTCGACCGACACGGCCTCCTCTAGCGGCGGCTGCTCTGGTAGCCATTTTTCAAATTCTGTATAAGCAACGAAAAAGTCAGCTAACAGAAATGATAGTCTATTGCATAGTTAAGCAGAAAATTTACGAAAAGATAACGATGGACTGATCAATTGTTTTTGCTATTCTGATCGGCTCATTCTAGGACTTTACTAGTCCTATCTCTAATGACCGACTCGCCTTAGAATACTACTGATTCTATTTTGACGAAGTGTTTATTGTGTTAGACTCCAGAACTAATGTTAACCAAAGCTCTAATACCAGCTGTGACGATCCCAGAACCCCGTTACACGGTGTTAAGGATAATCATTGGAATATAACACATTAATCATCATTAGCAGATCACAGATTATAGCATAAACAAAAAATAGAATAATTTACACACATATGACAGCGGAATCATATAGATATCATCACATCAGAGAAGCACAGTACAGGATACAACTTAGTGCATAATGATACATAATCAGTCACCATCGCCTGAGGCGGAATCATACATAAAGAGTACACAAAATGAATATCAGTCTACATCGCCAATGGCGGAATCATAATATAGATACAATAATGGCGGAGAAAATCCAAGTCAGCACGGTGTAGTCAAGCCTCGCCATGAGCCAAAAGGTGCGTCAGAAACCTGTAACTAGGATGCCCGTGTGAAAATGAGGACACCCGAGTTTGCAAGGTGAAACAAACTACGAGTCAGTCATGGGACTGGTATGAGAAATCTACTCAACTTATTAACAACAATAATAAGGCAAATCAAAGGACCACGCTACTTTCGCGAAACGGGTTTGCTCCAATGAGTGCTAGTGCATGAAATAAAGTAAATGATTAAATCAACGCAATGCTTTTTATAAAATGAAGCCATTATAAGACTCAGGTCCCATCACACAATGCAACGCAAGCCGGAGGATAGAGTTTTCCCTTATAATGGCCAAAGATGCTTCATACGTATAAAACAAAAGTGTTTGATATTATTACTAGTGCATATATGTTTCAAAAGCAAATTCAATCATAAATATCAATCCTAGACGGCATGGGTACCATATATCATGTCGCCATACTAGTAATACAATCACATCTGCATATTTCGTATTGGAAATTGGATTCCTTCATGAGTCGAGGCAAGGGGCAAGCTCCTCTCCGATTCGAGACACTCTAGCAAATATCCCAGGACCCCACTATGATCCTTGGATCTTCAGGGCCGGTCCTCTCTTACTTTTGAGGATTAATTATTCCTGAACACACGTTTCCCGGTCCTTACAGACCTATATCGAGGCGCCTCGCATTCCAACAACCACACAGGTGAAAAGTATATATAATGTCAGGGATGGTAGGTCACTGACACCACCTTAGCTAGAAAGAAACGTCGTGCTCTCCCTGCAGTCACTCTCCCGTTTTTGACTCATACCGAGGTGTGAGGCTCGCGAATTCACGTTATACACAAAGCTACGTCACACAGACCATGCTTTGATCATCAACCACAAGACTTTGCTTTGCAACAGAAGCCTTGATCATATGCCACTTAGGCGTGCCACACAGGCAATCCACTCCATGCGACTGATTTCTTTCAATGTATAACCTTTGAGCTCGTATGTCTCAGAGAAGGGCGTTAAGCAAGAGAATAAATTCTCCGCCGCCAAACAGATATATATTTAACAGAGATCAATCAACTCAGAACAAAGTCTAATGTCAGACACACAGTCCATTTACAAGTCCGTTCTGGGTCTGAACGAAACCGGAGGCATCAATTCCTCGCATATCCGTACAATCAACAGTATGTTTGGACGGCTACTACTTCAATTCCTTCATGGTAGCTACTCCAATCACGAGCATCAGTAGCGCCCATCCATCCAATGTGGAGATCGTCGGTCTTCAGCCGTCTTCGACTCTTCGACTTCTCAACGTCGATTGATTATTTGAAATGAGATAAACTCGGCCTTTTCAAATAACCCACATATATTTAGATTTTCAAATCAATTAATCACATGGTTGGACCATTCAACATTCACTTTTCAGTTGTTTAGTTATAATTTTCATGTCAAATACATTCAACCATCACATCTCAAGCAAACGCAACAAAATTGGTTTATTTCCACTCTATATCGTCTATAGTATTTTATAACGATATATCGCCATTTTTATTTAATTTAAAACGGCCATATTTAATTAAACGACGTTTCGGGCCGTGTCGATGCACTGGCGCTGCTTTTCATTAATTTTGTTTTACACATATCTGAAAATCTAACCGTTGGATCTTCACAAATTTTACATCATTAGGAAGGTCATTTCAAAACGAATCCAATGGTTTCAGTTTTGGGAAAATCAGACGGTCGGATCTTCCACACTAGCCATTTGAAGTTACGATTTCAATTTACGAACTACAGCGTCGTTATTCGATTTAATTTAATTATATTTATATATATATAAATATAATCGTTTCTGGCGCTGTTCTTCTTCAGTTTTGAATTAAACATTCCAGACAATCCAACCGTCGGATCTTCAAAAAGTTGGTGCCGTTGGAAAGATATTTCCAAGGCGAATCCAACGGTTGCGGTTTCAGGAAAATCCAACGGTCGGATTTCCCGCACTAGTCGTTTGAAATCACGGTTTCAAAACACGAACTGCACGGCCACATTTCGTTTTAAATTCTATTTATATTTATATATTTATATAAATATAGTTCATTCAAAAAAATTCCTATATCGTTTCCACTTCAATTATTTCACTAACGCCATTAAATTTCGGAAAATTTCGCCATAACCTCCTTTGTACGGGAGGGTCTGGGAAAATTCCCAAATAGCCACACGGGCGTCTCATATCAAAAAGAAAAAGAAAAAGCCAAGCGGCTAGCCAACAGGCTCATAAAATCATCACCCAAACAAAGCAGTAAATGTGTACCTATTTGTCGGGCACAAAATTTTATTTCTCTTCTCTAGCCCCTTTGCTTTAACCTGTTCAATAGATATGCATGTACATATATACAATTTCTATCACTTATCATTTTCCATTCAATTTCATATTTGATTTACTTTGGTTTAAAAACACCATTCATTCTAATGTTGAATGCATAGGCTAAAATCATATCATTAGCTAATTAATGTATATTTCAACTCATGCACCTTTATTTGAACAAGTGGTTATTTTTAACACTTCACATTTCAAAGATGATAATTTTGGCGAACTAAAATATATTTCAACACATGACTATTTTATTTAGTTCCTATGCATGTTAAAAAAAATATTTCTTTCACAAATATTTATTTCAACGTCCGCATATCTTTAGCATATCTCACATATGATAAAAATGATATTTTTATAATTTAAAATATTTATTCGACAAATAGATGTTTTCAACACTTCATAGTTTCAATAAAAATGTAATTTTTATTGTTCGATCTTTTTATTCAACACATGAACTTTTCCACTACACACACTTCTCAACAAATGAGAATTTCCACACATGGACATTTTATTTATATTGTTCATATTGGAAAGATGGGATTTTTATTTTTGAAACTATTTATATAAGGCGAATATTTTTCATACTTCATATATATATAAAAATGTGATTTTTATTGTTGAAACACTTCATTCATTCACAAATGAATTTAATTTTCACACAACACTTTTCCACACACAAACATTTCCACACATGGATATAGTTTCAAAATATGGCTTTAATTTCAATGCATGAAAAATAATTTCAACATCACTAGTACAAAACTGCTTATTTGCGTCGCCTTATTTGCGACGGTTCAGCTAAAAACAGTAGCACATATGGTTATATGTGACTGTTTTAATTACAAACCGTAGCACGTTGTTAGGAAAATATTGTAGAAAACATATTTGCGACGGTTTTATTTAAAAACAGTAGCAAATATTTATAATTTGCGATGGTTATATTTAAATCCATAGCAAATAAAATGGGGTTAAATCGGTGGGGCCTCATTTTGCGATGGTAAACTATAAACTAGTCGCACATACCTCTCGTAACTTGTAACTTTTTACTTGGGCCCGTTCCATTACATCAGCCTTCACCTTTCGTTGACCTAATTATTTTTTCAATCAAACAAATTAAATCTCCACCTGATTCGATCAAACAAAATCTCCTCCATTTTGATTCCAGAAACGCGATGGTCGCTGATATTGTTTCAATTAGATATTCATGGCTTAGCTTTGCAATTAAAGATTGGTTGATTGAACCCATAAAGAACGTTGAGGAGCAGGACTGCTTTCTAATTCCTAATTATCGCTGTAAGTATATATTTCTGTCAATTATATCAATTGTTGCACCCGTCTTCTTAGTTAATTCTACTGTTATTATGTATCGAGTTTGTTTCTCGCAATTTGTATGCATTTTATAATGAATTGTGGTGTACGAAGCAGCTTCGATTGATGTTTGGCGACTAGATTATTTGAATTTTGTAAGAATCTAAGTTGTAGGAAGAACACTTCACATTTTTTTAATTACATTTGGGATAAAAAAGGGAGAAAGGTAGAGGGAAATTGCTTTGAAATTTAATTTTCGAAGAAATCAGGGTTTTGAAAAGGTTCTAATTAAAAAATAGGGAGAACGGCGGAGAGCCTTAGAGATCTGAGCAAGCCAATTGACGTCGCCTTGCTTGATGCGACTATTGCTGCTTGTTATGGTACTGGATCGAAAGAGGAGAGAGCAGCTGCATGTCAAATATTGAGAGAATTGCAGAGTAACCCTGGCACATGGTTTGATGCGGTTCATATACCACAAAACTCTCAAAATTTGAATACCAAGTACTTTACCCTTCAGGTTTTAGAAGGTGTCATCAAATATAGATGGAATGCATTGCCAGTTGAACAAAGAGATGGATTGAAAAATTACATATCTAACATTATTGTACATCATTCAAGCAATGAAGCCTCTTTTGTGAAAACATAATTTAAGAATAAAATAATCTTTCAGTTACAAATTAAAATTGTCATTATTAATTGTTATACAATTATAATTTGACGTGACAATATTATTGCATAATCCGTATGCAATGTGTAAGTCAGTTGTCATTAAACGTACTAATATCATTCAAAGTCGGTAGCTGTCAAAATATGACATTTGGCCAACTCAGGCCTTTTCTGAATATTTCTACCATATAGCACCATAGGGAAATCCAGCAGCTTGTTATTTGATAATCTTAATGCTTGCATAATATTTCTGCTTGGAATATGGATGTAGCAGTGATATAACCTGGGCATGAAATATAAATGCCTGAGTGTCAGATGTTCATTTAAAAACGTCCAATTTCTTCAATTAGTCTTACAGAAGTAATAGAACCATACCATGTCATGTTATATATCTACTTCCACATCCCCAGGTCCTCATGATTCAAGGTTGATTATTGTGTATCAGATATAGTATGTTAGTTATATCATATTTAATATGTTATCTAGTTGCACTAAGATGTTTCTTTAATTGTATCAATGATGATTGTTTGAAAATAGATTTCTCAAGCCTTTTGTTGTCACATAATGAAGAAACGGGATATGGACAATGGTGTGGCTCACGAGTTACTTTGACTTATTCGTGTCTTGCTCAGATCATGTTATTTTTTTCTTTAGGTCTCCGACCAGTGGTGGTTTGCCGCAGGGCATGGTGATTGGTGTACATGTCTTGAAAAATACACACTATGCCAGGATAAAATATTTCACAAGGTGCTAACTGCATTATCCTTTAACTTCATTTCTATTCCTTTGTCTTCCATAAAACCGGTTACTTTAACAACAAAAGAAATAAAGAAAAATCAGAATAAGATTCAGTTTTATCTCTATGTTGGTTGGTGTATCCCTTTTTTTATTGTGCAGCAAGACCAATTTCAGTGGATGTTGCCGACCTTCATATAGATTATAGATCTGACAGAGCAGGAAGAATCTGAGTACAGGAGAGTAGTGACTTAAGTATTTGAAGAAAAATCGTCCGAGTCTGTTCTTTGCCTTTAAAAATCACTGGTAGGTCTTACGCTCCATTGCCTACATCAAATGGGATTAACAACAAGGTCAGATAAATGAACGATCTTAAAACATCAATGTTAGATGAAAACTGCATTTGTATCACTCTTCGAATGCAGTATGCTTTGAAATAGCAAGTCCACCTTCTGAGGACAATGCTATAGTGGGAACAGCACGTATGACAAACCCAGCATTGTCGCGAGTCGGTCTCTGCAGCAATGGAGAAGTAGTAATAGTGCGCTGGCCATATGGGCACATAGTGAGGATGGCAGCTGGTAGCACTGCCACTGATGCTTCTCGCAGACTGGGCCTTGATAGAAAGCTTGTGTTGGTAAATGGACAACTTGTTTTACCACACACCAAGCTCAAAGACGGCGATATAGTTGAAGTTCTTTTCCTATTCTACAACAACCAATATGTATGATTCCTATACGAACATGGGTTCCTAAAATTGGGGAAACAAATGGCAGACTTCTTGCCGTTCTGAGACAAAGTGCATCATTAGGGGATGCGTTAAATTTGCTGGTTCAAGGTATAGGTTCTTTGATGTTTTATTTTCTGCTTTATTTTTTTGGGTATGGATGCTATAAAGGATTGATGTGCATCTAACTAGTATTTTCTTCATTCAAGCAGCTTCCTCAATCTGCCACGTTCAGTGTTAATTATACACTATTATATACTTGCTTCTGTCTTTTAGCTTTCTGCTAGTGGTATTTCCTTCACTTTATGCCCTTTTTAAAATCTGTCATGACCTGCCTTAATAGTGAATATAAATCTTCTATGTTTGCTTTTGTGGATAAAATTCCTGTAAAACTGTCATGTCAACCGTGAGCACTGTCCTAATAGATAATAAATCATGTTCGTGTTATTCTTGTAGATGCCACCAAGAATAACATAAATGATTTTCATGTCCTATTTTCCATGTGGATGCTGGCAAAGGCAATTACAAGATGACATTTTTAATATTATGACAACGAGCCCTTGGAAACTCAAAAACTATTTTCCCAAAGGTAGCTAAACTAGTATTCTGGCGATTTTTGATAACAGTGATCCAATTTCATTGTTTAAGTTTCATATTCGAAATTCATTATGCATTTTCTGTGGAGAGGAAAGTCTGAATATGTTTATTGTAACAAAGAAATTCTATACTCCTTATCTAAGTTTCCTCATGCATCTTTACTTTATACTTGGTCATTTAATCATAATTAAATGTAGAATTTACTATATTTCTATTCTACCTGCATTCGAAAATTGTTTGAGTTCCATTAGATAGTTGATACATTTTTTGTCAGCTGCAGTTATTGAAGAATTGGTGTGTTATTTGGAATGGAACACCCCCCACCCCCAACACACACACACACACACACAAAAAGATATTTTGTGCAGTCCTTTTCCTTTTTCACCTGTTTTTACATTTGGTGATAAGGTAGGGTCAGGATATGATTCGCCTTTGGCATAAATTTGCAGCTTTGTTGTTATTGTCTTGCCTTCTCTTATTCGCTCTTCTGCAGTTGATTTTAAGTGCTAATGCCATCTCAAACTTCTTTAGCGTGGGTCGGTTCAATACCAATTATTGATGATAATGATCTTTGCTGGATACATATTCAAGAAGGTATACTATTTTTTTCCGTAATGCTTATTCTTTGTCGCATCATTTCTTTTTTATGATTTGGTACTTGAATGCTATGATTGTTATCTCCAGTGATATTACTGCTTTGGCAAAGAATAAAGTTTACACTCAGATACGTCTTGACGAAATGACCATCCATCAGGTATGCCACTCTTCCTTACTAATACTTGTTGTGTTAACAATGCTTTGCTTTTGCATCCTTTCAAGAGTATACTGTGCAAGTTAAGAATAACAAACAACAATAAATTGGAATCACATTTGTTTAACTTAGGTGCCTTGTAAATGCAGGCCTTGCAATTGAGACAAGAGGCAAATGCTCCACATGGTTTTTTTTGACAATCAGAGATGTCAGATGTGTCTTAGAACTGATCCCTTGTGGAAAGTTCTTGAGCGATTACCACCCCCCCCCCCAAAAAAAAACCCAAAAGAGTTGTTTTTGTCAAATTCAAGCACACATCAAATTACCATGTTATCCCTCTTGGGTTTCTCCAACTACCGTCAAATAACTATCCTGGCATTTGACAAAAAGTTGTTTTGTCATAGTATAAAAGGCTCAAACATAAATTTTGTCTGCTTATTTATTCTATTATATAATGTAATTACTTCATCTTAGTGATGCTTTTTATCCATATGAATTCAGTATCCACTTAATTTAAAAAAATTAAATCATCTTCTGTTTATTGAATATTAAACATATATTATCCTCGATATATTTATTTTGTATGCATATACAAGGGGTGCGGCGGATATTCATTATTGAAGCTAGGAGCAGAAGAGTAGAAGGTGTCATTTCTGTAAGCAATGCATTCAGATTCTTGCTCAGTTAGAATTTTGCAGCGAGTCTACCATCTTAACTTTAATTGGTACCCAACTGCTATTGAATAATTTAGTTTTCATCCCATCAAAATGCTGATGGATGCAATCTGGGAAAATTCCTTTTAACAAGACGACCTCGATGATTTAGATCCTGGCATTTGTTAAGATATAAGGCCGCAAGAGGTTTGTAAATGTTAGAATTTTTTTGTTTTTTTGTTTTTGATTTATATTTCTTCATTGACAATTTTCAATTGAATGAATTATCTGTATAAATTTGTTGGTAAACGGACAAATTGTTGAAGGGGTACACTTTTATTAATATACATGCATACATTATACTTCACAAAGAGCCCTTCGCCATATTAACTCTATAATCTTAAACATCTAGGGATATGCTTGTTGCTTTGATATCCACAGTTGGCAGAGGCACTTGAATATTTTAACATGGCCGGAGATATTACGGCAATTTGCTCTCTCAGCAGGGTTTGGTATTCAGTTGAAAAAAGGACAGCTGAACGCTTCTTTCCACCTGATGACAATGAGGTGGCATTACTTTTGTAGTTTTTTTTTCATCCTGACAAGTGAATAGATTTTATTCAATGAATTTTCACTGTTTGTTCTGTCTATTTAGTGACTAAATGATATTAAATATGTTGTTCTTAAAAACAATTATTGGGACCAGCACCACTGTCCTTGGTTAGGTGCATCGACTTTGGTATGAAATGTCACCGGTTCGATACTTATGTAGTGTATATTGACATACAACATATTGTATACTATATAAGACTTGGACTAGTATGCACTTCCATCTAAATACCAAGTTTCAAATTGAAACAAATATTGACTTGTTGAAGTTTTTCACTTCAGAAATAAATATTTTGAGTTTTGTAGATTCAGACTGTTCCTTACCAGCTTTGACTTGCTAACAAGGTTAATATTCAGGTATACAATGGTGAAGATGTAATCACAACATTACGATATGGTATGGCAGCTGAAAATACAGTTGCTTTGATGAACGAAAGGGGCTACTTAAATCGACGAAGATCACGCCATCGGTTGACTCCTGGGACTGTCAAATTTGCGGCATTTCATGTTCTCTCTCTTGAAGGAAGCAGAGGACTAACAATTTTAGAAATTGCTGGCAAAATTCAGGTGCCATTGGCTATATTTTCTGATCATCATTTGTCGTAAGTCCTCTTGATTATCGATTATTTCAATCTTTTAACCTTGCAGCCAACATTAGGATATAACTAGTTTTCTTTGTGATTGTGAAAACTAAAATTACTAAGCCAAGATAGATTCCACAGAGCAATATAATTTTTGGGTACTTTGAGTGCTGGTTAATGGTAAAAAAACAAACACAACAACACGTTATACAGTGACTTAATTTTCTCCATATTCTTCCTTGACTCTTCATCTTTAATTATAGAAATCTGGATTAAGGGATCTTAGAACGAGCAAAACAACTGAAGCATCTATTGCTGCAGCATTGTTTAGACTTATGTGTCGCATGTTGCAAACAAAATTAGGAACAGATCATCAATTGCTGTCATACAGATCAGTCCTCTAATAATCATAAAATGGATACAAACCACAAAGCTACTACACTGTCAGTCTGTCACATGTACACATAACAATAAAGATGGCATTACATGCAGATTGATATGCAACCCAATGAGTGTGCATTAAATATACATATATTTAGTTATATGTTCTTTTGGTTGCAGATTAAACCATTTGCCATGCTAGGGGTATCCATATGATATTTATATATTTATTAGCTGTTGAGTAGAAGTTTACTTTTCTGATTTGTTTTTTCCTATCAGGAAGTGTTTACTTAAGTCGATCTGTTAACCATACGAGGGAAATATAGGGAAGCCTGTATTATATTTAGTTGTAGTTTGAAATAGTACTTAAGGAAACCATGAGTTCATCCATCCATGCATTTTTTAGTCTTCATTGATCCTTTATGAAAGCTATAAAATAGTAGATCATGTAACAACACATTTGACGACTTATTCAAATTCTGGATGAAACCAGTGTATATGCAATATTATGTAACCATTTAATAGACGACAATGTCAATGGAGATGCTGAAAATGTTGTTTATAGAGATGTACTTATATTTGCTAAAAAGACAAATTAGTTGAATAATATTTTACCATAGTACTTCTGACTTTGTTTATATTGCCTGCTTCATTTTCTTGGATTGAAAATTTATAATTATGTAATATTTCTATAAATCATTTTCCCTTGCATACGTAAAATACATGATAGTTGAGGAATAACAATCTATGCGTGGAGCGCGTGCCGTTACGCTCGCGTCGATATACATGTTACGCCTATTAAATACAAAACCCCAATGGTTAGTTTACTTTATCATTTATAGTATTATAATTTCTACTGTTATGCTACTTTGTGCTATATCACCGAAGAAAGAATTTATCCTATCACCAAAGAAAGAATTTCTCAATAGCTGGCATGTCTTTCAGTTATTTAATAGAAGCTAACCGATTAAATCAAGTTTAATTTCTCTATTTTCTAGTTCTTCATGTTCGTCCTCTTCGATTTTCTTACAACAAAATTAAATAATTTCTTGTACTACTGTTTAAATGGTTACATGATTTTTAGTGCAACAGTTTTTAAAGGCTTCTACCTGGTGTTTAAATGGTTCGGTTATAAATTTATTCATTATGTTTATTCTTTATATGAGACTTAACTAGGGCTGCGCTAATAGTAGTGGAATAAAAACTGATAACTCCATATTTTGGACACATTTGGATATTTAAACTATGCTAAAACTACCAAACATAAAAAACTATTGTTTTGAGAAGCACTTAAGTTTGAGGAAAACTGAACAAGGGAAGAGTTTTTTCTCCATGTGACCACAGTGACTTGTGTTCATTCATGTTATATCTTCTTCTGGCTTATAGCAAAAAAAAAGTGATGAAACATTTATGTACATGTAAATTATTACTTAATATGTAGATATTGACACTCAAAAGATAGATTGATACTTGGAATGTGAAATGAATATTGTAGCGTTCTGAATGCATAAATATAAGCTAGATTAGGCTTATTGGTTCACGTAAGGAGAAACGTCGTATGTACATATTTTGACATTATTGATGTTTCTTTCATACAAAAAGGAAGTGAAAGTTCATCGCTTTATTTACAAATTTGGCACCAACATGACTGAAAAGGAAATTATTTGGATAATGAATACTATGTACTAGTGTTAGGAAAATCATTGACTTGATTGGAAAAAGAATAACAGAGAACTAGATTAAACTGGATTGCTACACAATACAGTAGTGAAAGAATTTTCTGTGAATGGAAAAAATAAAATTAATGTTACTAGTTCACTAACTGATGGTGAATATGAACAAAAATAACTGTGACCCTTCCAGTTTGCCCAAGTACACCCATCCAAAAAATTTGATGCATATAGTCTGTTTTTCCTTTTGAACTTTGCAGTTTGTCCAAAAAGCAGATGGCAGGGCAAAGCCTCGCGTGGAATGGTACGCAATCAATGTTGTAGTGAAAAACTAAAAAGGTATGCACATCTTACTAGATGTCGACCCTCATAGCCTGTAAATTTAAATTTTATCTACTTGTTACAAATTACTATTTTAATTCATTGTGCATTAAAACGACGTCCTTGTCATTTTAATAACGGATCATGTAGACCAGTTAAGTAGCCGTGGTAAGAATTCCCTTTTTTTAATATGCATTATATATGTCATGTGTTTAATTTTCCATGATATTTTAAATGGTGTACAGTTATTTGAAAGTGTGTTTATTTGAAAATATATACTGACTTATGTCGCGTGTTTAATTTTTTTCTTTCAGATTTGATGAATTGTTAGAGCGGGCCCAAGTCGATACAATTGTAACATTGACTTATGTAAGGGTGGATGGATTATGTAGAGGTTATGCATTCCTTTTCTTCTATAATTTTAGTTGTGCAATTATCTTCGTGTAATCAATGTTCAGTAATATATTTTCAGTATGAAATATTTTATGTCTAGATCCATATATATTTTAAAGTATTATGAAGCTATTGGTAAATTATGTAACATATGAATTTGAGTTAAATATCGTAAATTTGACCATTGTTGTTATTTTGATTTATACATATAGCCTTTTTTGTGTTAAATGTTGATTATTGGAAGTGCATTTGATGTATATTCATCTGTATAGTCTATGCTGAGTTATGTGGATTGTTATCTAAGCTCATATGCATATTAATGCTATGATACTAGTAGTTTTTTATTGCTTTGAAATATAGGGTGGTGTGGAGCAGTTAAGAAATTGTCATTTGCGACAGTTAATGTTAAAAACCGTAGCAAAATAACGAACTTTTAAAAGCTCTAGCAAGTCTATTGCGACGGCTATATAAAACGCAGTCGCAAAAGATACCTTTTTTGCTACGGTTTTTATAAAAACATCGCAAAAATGCACAGTTTTGAAACTAAACAACTTTTATTTGCGACTGCTGGTATTAAATCCCATCGCAAATTCTATAAATTATGCGACCGCTCTTTGTAAAAACTGTCGCACAAACTCATTTTGTGCGACTGTTTTTTAGCTGTCGCAAAAAGTTTTATCTTTTTGCGACGTTCGCAATTGCTACGGTTGTTGAATCGTCGCAAATGGACATAAACAACCGTCGCAAATGGTCTGTTTTGTAGTAGTGCATATGAAAATAATTCTAACACACAAAGATTATTCAAAATTTCGGCAGCATAACGGCAGGGTAGTTAAAACCAGCACCATCCCTAGTACGGCTCCTCGCTCTACCTTAAAACCTCGCGGTTTTTGACAATGGGGATTCATGCATCTAATTCGCACGCAGGCGGCATGTTTATTTTTATTTCCACAAATATTTCCAATTCATTTCAATCACCAATGGGTATTTTTCAACCACAACCAAACAATATCAACCACAAACAATTATTCAACCATTCGTATTTTTCATCCAATGTTTCACACCAATTCACAACAATAAATATCCTCCATGGTTTGTGGACGAGGGGAGTGTGTGTGTGTGTGTATATATATATATATATATATATATAATTGCTATATTTCACTTGCATTTCAACACATATATCAATTATTCTATGCATGTACAATTCATACTTCGCTTATATAGCTTACACTACGCATGTACATGAGGTATACAACACGTATGTAATTTATATTTCGCTAATATAAATTATACACGACAATTTCCATTCAATTTCATATTAATTTAGATTTCTCACATTGGTTTTCGGAGCGCTAAAAATCGATACGATGTCAGAAAAATTCGCGGCTTCTTCTATTGGGTAGAGAATTTCCTTACGGTCCCGATGTTTCCTGTTTCATCGAATTTCGTCAACACACCAAAAAGATATGATTTTTCAAAGTGTAAGGATCAAAGAAAAACTCACTTTCACGAAGCTTCAAAACTAGGTTTACGGTTTTCGCGAAATCAGTGGCACGTGGGGACGATCGGGGAGTTGGACGTGGAAGAAGGCGGCGAGGGCTTCACGGCGCTAGTGGTTTGAGGGGGTGCGGTGGCAGATCGGAGCGCGCTGGGAAGGTCGGGACTTCCTGGCTTCGATTCCGGTGGCACAGGCGACGAGGGTGGCTATGCTAGGGTCGGATTTGAAGAGGGGGCTGAGGCGCGTCGAATGGTGGCGGTGGCGAAGTCTGGAAGCGACTGTGGCGGCGGCGGCGGAGGAGAGAAGGTCAGGAGCGGGTTTCGCCGTTGAACGGGGGTTTTTTTTTTAAAAAAAAATTATGAAAGGAAAATTCTGATTGGCCGAGGACTATATTAAATTTTTAAATAGTGTTTTCTCAAACGAACTCCTTTTTAAACTCAACGACTATCGCCCCTAGCTAAATACCCCCATTCTGGACACAATGGGATATGTTTCGTAGGCCAATTCGACTGTTACAGTCAGTTATTTTTCAAATTAAAGTATAAAACATTTAATTTTTAACTTTCAACGTACATTTCAATTTGCCAGGGCCACAAACTGATTCGAAAAATTCCAGAAAAATAAATCTGGCTATGTTTTGACGCTACGGTCCCAACAAAATTAGTTTCGTCGAATTCTGAGGTCGTTTGAAAAATGGCCATTTTCTGGTCGATCCAATTTAACAGAAATTGACCAAACACATTTTCTTTTGTCACGCTCACATACTAGCTTCAAAAATTATGAAATTTGAAACCTAGCAATAGTTTGACATCCTGGACCCAACAAAAGTGGTTTCGTCGAATTCCGAGGTCGTATGCAAAATATCAATTTTCCAGGGCTATATATTCTATATACCGACCCTTCTGAAAATTATTTCGGCCATAACTTTTGATTCCCGTTATGAAACTTCGATTTTTCAGATTCGTTAGAAAGGTATTGACTAACAGATTTAGATATTTTTGGTTTCGCTAAAATCCATTATATTTTCCACCCTGCACAGTTAGTCAAAGTTTGAATTCAAATTTTCAAACCGACTCACTATTTCTAATTCACTATTTTATTGAAATATTCTATTTCAATTGTTCAAATTCCTTTGAAATCACCATTTTAAAAATTTTAAATTGGCTCGTATTTTTCGTGTTATTACGGGGGGGGGGGGGGGGGTAAAGGCTTTGATTTTATATTAATTTATTTATTTCTTCCAATATGTTGACTTAACTTTCGAACTCGAAACGAGACCCAATGACTATCGCCCCTAGCTAATTACCCCCATTCCGAGCACAATGGGATATGTTTCGAAAGCCAATTCGATTGGTACAATTAGTTTTCGTCAAAATCAAAATATAACTCTATATATTGAATTTGAACGCCCATTTCAATTTTCTGGGGCCACATACGAATTCTAAAAAATCTGAAAAAAAATATCTAGCTTCGTATTGACGATACAGTGCTAAAAAAACTAATTTCATCAAATTTGAAGACCGTTTGAAAAATGGCCATTTTTCAGTCGATTAAAATCAACTGAAACTAGTCAAACGCGTTTTCCTTCGCCACGCTCACATATTGATTCAGAAAATTATGAATTTTGAAACCTAGCAATAATTTGACATCCCGAATCCAACAAAGTGGTTTCGTCGAAAACAGAGGCCATTTGCAAAATTTCCATTTTTAAGGGCCAGAATTCCATAGCGACTATTCCTAATTTTCAACTGGACATATCCTTTTATTCCCGCTATGAAATTTTAATTTTTTGGATTCGTTGGAAAGATATTCTCAAATAGGTTCCAATATTTTTGATTTTGCTAAAATCCGGTTTATTTTGAATCCTGTACAATCATTTGAACCTTGAAATCGAAATTTCAAACTACCGATGCATTTTCAATTCCTTTTATAATTAAAAATAATTATTTATATTCTAACGTCAATTCAAATAAAAATATACGTTCTAATTCTATTCAAAATAAATTTCTCATCGTTATTATTTAAAATAATTCAATTTAAATATTCAAAATTCACTAAAATTACCAAAATAAAAATTTTAAATTGGCTCAGATTTCCGGGTTATTACATGCATAAATCAAACTTCTTTTCTTCTCAGAAACAATCCTATTTCTTCTTTCTTCTTGTGAATAATCCTCCCCAGCAAGCTCCATTCCAACAGTCCAACGTCCAGTATAGAAGTCGCGGCCTTTTCTTGTGCTAAGAGGTTAACACAAACATAGAGTAGTGTAGAGAATGTATATATCTATATACGCTTTAGTAGCCGAGGAGTGGTGCGTGACGCATGTGTAAGAGATAATAGATCATCTGAGGCTGACGGAGTTAATTTGGAACTTGACGATGAAAGTTTGGAAAGCAAATATGGGTGAGAACACTTTAATTTTATTAATACGATTTAACTTTTTATGCATGGTTAATGAATTTGATAATGTGTGGTTGCGTGAATGATTAATTAGTTATTGATAGTTCATGATTGTTGCCAAAATGAAAGCATATCAACACGCGTTAATTCTCTAACGCGTATTTGGAAATTTATTTGTTGATTGCATACAAGAAATGAATGCATAAAACGGTGGTTAAATGTGTGAATATATATATATATATATATATATATATATATATATATATATATATATATATGTACTCATTGCGACCTTATATGAATTGCCAGCGAAAAATTAGGAAATTTCCTAAATTTAATTAAGTAATGATTTATTGGCTAAATGACAATTTAGTGATTATGTAGTGTTTTATTAACTTAATAATATTGACTCAATAATGTTTACTAATAACAATATTCTTTGGTTCGATAACATTTGTTAATTAAAGTAATATTTGATTCCTTGAATAATTTTCCTAATTAACATTTTATGATATTGAATAAATTTGTTAATATTGATTTAATTATATGGTGTTATTAAAACGGTTTATTAACTAAGTTGTGTTAATAACATTTTAAATAAGGAATGAAATAATGTTTTGGTTAATACCTTGGAAAATTGTTAATTTGATTTAATAGTACAAATAATTTGATGTTGGAAACTAATCAACATGCTATTATCAATGTCAATTGATATTAAAATTTATTTTAAAAGTGCCTTAAATTAAAATTGTTGATTTTAAACTTAATCACCATTTTATTGATAAATTGTTGTAAAATTTGGCAAACTCGAACTATTGGACTTGTGAAATCTAATATGATTTTAGATAATAATTTGAAATGATATTATAAAAATAGAAAAATGGTTGAAAAGATATTTAAACTTGCATTATTTATATGAAATTTGATATACGTTTAGATAAATTTTATGATGATATATTATAAATTGCTTTGGATAATAATTTGAGTTTAAAGTTAAATAAGGAATGTAACTTAAGTTTCGGGTTCACTAATAGGTTTGTTCCATTATCAATTCTGGAACGGTAAACAGGGTGTGTAACTAAGGCAAGGGATGCAGCAACCAGTGCGCTGAACTTACCTGCCAACGTTTACTTATCTAAACTGGTAAAAGAGCAAATTGAAAGTGAATCTCGAATATTGTGAAACAACAACTATAATAAATGGTTTTCCAATATAAAATTAGTTTAATTTTATGGGAGGCGATCTTCAGATATTTAATATAAGTTCTATAGATGATGACTAATACTATTTGAGGAATCAAACGGTGGAAATATCGTAATTTCGCTTATAGTATCAGTTTAATACAGAAACATATATTGGGTATAAAAAGTTTTGATTTCTAACCAACTGTATATTAATATAAATCGTTTAGATTTAATCTGAATGTTATGATGATAATATTATTTACCCGAATAAGGTTTAGGTTAATTATGGAAGTTAATACGGAACTAAGTGAATGAAAGTAAATAAGCTGAATGTCTTTGAGATCGACTGGTTGAACTCAAGATTATCAAAACCATCCATACTTTTCGAATATGAATATAAATTCAAGTCATCGGCATGGAAAGGAAACAATTCCTTTTTAAAGTATTTGTATATTTATACAGGTTTTCAACTATATAAACAGTATGTTAATTTCAAATATTTCAATAAGACTTATTTGATTTAAAGGATATGTATATGTTTAAATCATTCTATTTATTTCTTCAAACTTTAATGTATAGTAGGTAATTGTTTTAATCATTTTTATTTTAAGATTTTCTAAATATATATATATATATATTAGTTTATAACAAATTTATTATTTCAAATATTTTATTTAATTAAATTGGGAATTGTTCCAATCCTGAAACCTTTGACTCAAATATAACCAATCCTTGATTGAATAAACTCAACGAGTTCGAATAAAAAAAAATGTAAATCTTGAACCTTGATTTATAAATGAATTTTGACAATCATTCTAAACTAGAATGAATTAAGTTATGCATATATATAACTGAAGGAACTTAGTTTGAAATTTTATAGTCTATAAAATGCGTTAGTTATTTGGAAGGATAGATCGGGATCGAATGTAAGTCTGAAAACCATTCCAATTAATAATACGATGCTATAAAGGAAATTGAAGAATTGGAAATGGAAAATAAAGACTGGGAATCTTTGAACTTATTTGGATTTATTGCTGATGTCTCAAATCGGGCCGTACACTCGATATGAGGTTATAAGTGGCATATGGTATGAATATATTTGAGGATTTTTGGATTTTGTTCCGTTCAGACCCAGAACGGACTTGTATGATTTGCGTGTCTGACATTGTAATTGACTGCATAGCAATGATTTTTGTTGGTATATATAAATATCGGACAATGGCAATTAATTATTTCCATCTCTAAGTTTTACGTGCTTAGAGTTTATGTATTGATAGAAATCAGTGACATGTTGTAAATTGACAATGTGGCATACTAAAGTTATGGAATGAGCTAATGATGATCAAAGCATAGCTTATTGAAGTGCAGCTTTGTGTATATCGCGACATCGACGGACCTCACACCCCGGATTGATGGTAAACTGGCTGTTAGGTTGTATACATTTTACTGAAACTTGAAAGCTTCGGCAGTAGATCTACTTTGAAACTTGCAGAAAAAAGGGGATGTTCGGTGTCCGTGTCTGGATGTTAACCGGTGATTTACCTGGTGTTTGGTGTCCGAGCCTGGATGAAAACCATGAACCATGAGGTTGCACCTAGTTCCGGATTGATCTTTCGTGTCAGGAACCATCATATTGGAACCCAACAACCAATATGAGCCTTTCGTTTTGTTTGTTAACTATGTATGTGGGCATAGTCACTATGTTGCTAAGATTAATATATTTATTTGCGAAATGGTTTTCAACACTATGCACTAATAATAGTATTAAAAGAAGATTTTCACGTATGAAAGCATGTTTGGTTATCATAAGACAAAACTCACCCTTCTGGTGTGCGCTTGCATTGTGCGATGTGGAACGAGCTTATGATAGCTTCATTTTTCAAAAGTCATTACGAATTTATATGCAGAGGCATTCACATGGAGTAAACCCGTTCCGCATTAGCAGCGTAGTCCGGTGAATCTCCTAACTTTAAATTAAATCCTAAAAATATTTGCTTTATGTTCTCACACCAGTCCCATGACTGACCTGGAGTTTATTGTTCCTCCCTAAACTCTGGGGGCCCACTAATTTCCATATGGGCAGCTAGATGTTTAGTTTTTTTTACAGTTATAGACCCTTGGAGCAAGAGTAGGAGCGCTTTCTGAGTTGGCGCTTCGAGCTAAAGTTAGAGTTTTCGCTATATCACATCGCTTCTTCCATTGAGAGTATATTTATGTTTCCACTGCTATATGTATGTAACTCAGATATTCTATGTAACTTAGGTGAAATATTGTATCATGATATAAAAATTTCTGTTGTTTTGTTCAATATGTGTTAGTACCCATAACAATCCGCCTTTGTGAACGGTTTAAGTTGGTTTAATTACCGGCGAAAAACTGGGAAGAAAGACGGTATGTTACATGTATTACTTGCTAGAACTCAAGTATCGAAAACACCCGATAGTTAACAGAAAGAAACTAGATGGTGAGATGAGAAAGAAAGATATATTGGAATAGAAGAAGAACAACAACATCAGAGTCTCACAATGTAGTGGAATGAAATATAAATAAAACTTTATTGAGGGCTTCAAAATAATAAATTATAATCGTTAGAGTACGTTAATACAGCTGGATAGTTATAATAATTTGTACTCATTATACAACACACAGTGGAAAACACACTAGATATATACATCTGAACACCTCCAGCACGTCTTCTGAAATCCATAGCATCTTAACCTAAACCTGAAAAAACCGGTCTAACCCAAGCATTTCAAATCCTGGATCAGTCTAGTAAACAAAAGTGAGAAAACTCGCTAAGTTTAGAAGCAACAGCCAACTTGATTTTAAAGTCAAACCATTTCTTTTCAAAAGAGAAGATAATCATAAGACCAGTCGACACATAAACACAGATGGTTGTTTATCTTACAATAACCCAAAACATTTTAGAACTCATATCTTATTCTAATATTATAATAGTGCCAAAATATGAATAATTAACAATCTAGCAGAACTCTTGCATCTCACGCTCCACATACATAATATATAATCAAAACCGTGGGTTCATATTGGAGATTGTATTCTGACTATGTTTAGGTATGGAACCACCTTCTGATAGTGTATCTCTAGAGGGGAATACACTGGGTTCAAAAAGAACATCTTGCAACCCGGCCACACATGATCGACCACTCATTTTGCTCGAGTGTATCGGATGTATATCACCAATGGTTGGGCTCAAACCACTATTTTCCTAAAAAGGGACAACATCGAAATAGATTAATAAAGGAAATAGATTTTCTCTTGATATGTGATAATACACCCAACTTGGGAGTGACCAACTTAGCCATGCTGCCTGCCCAATTTTTGTCATTTTTCATTTGATGAGGCTTGAGGTTTAACACTACCTTTAGAACATCACATCACCATTCACTCTGAATGTCACATGGTCAGATCCGCCAATTCACTAATTGATGTCCACAAAAATACTCTAGTCGCTAAGCTAAGAGAAGGGCCATTCTCCGCCACTAATAGAAATACATTTGTAAAAATAAATGTACATGATTCTTAAGAAATATTCTGTCAAACATTCATCCACACAAGTCATCCAGGAACAGGATGAACCGAAGGTACCCTCTTACTACATCCTAGGTATCACCCTAGAGATCAGTAGCGAAAAAACCTTGCAAATCCATAGATTTCAACCACGATAGAACCCTAGTATATCTCCGAGTCGAATCAAAGATTTTAAGCGGTTCTTCCATTTCATGAAGATCAACGGTCTTTGATTTCTCCATCTCGATCGACATCTGATATCATCTATATTTTGGTATTTGCTGGTTGGAATGCTTTCCGAATATAAATTCGATCCTGGTCTTTCCGTACCAACAATTATATAGGCCATATTTGATAGTCGGTTATTTAACTATCAAATAAACAGTCATTCAACCAAGAAAATAAAATGAGTTCACTTGTTCAGTACTCTACATCACTTGGCCTTTTTAAATGAAAATAATCTTCTCAAAACACTTTTAATTTAATATAAAGATATATTTAATAACCATATCCAATCTTCTATTTCACTATTATTTCAAAACTTTACTTACAACATTATTCATGCATTTCTATACTTCAACCTCCCTTAGTCCCAAACCGTAAATTGGTAAAACAATAATTTCCCAAGTATCAACCCCAAAGACCGAAATCAACATCAGATTAACATTCAGAAAATCATAAATCAACCAATCTCCAGTTAGGTTCTAATTCTTATCTAAACTCCTTATCGACCCGTGTTATTCCATTTCAAATCCTATCAGCCATTTCCACTTTGAAAATATCCTTTCAATTACATTCACTTCACTTAATTTCATTATTAAGTATCTCTATTTCAAAAATCAACGTTTTAGTTTCACACCCACTTATAAATCTTATTTATAATCTCAGGTCTCATATAAACCAATTTTATATCTTAATTTTTTTTACTTAATCTAAATGTTAAGTAAACATTTCATTTTAAGCTATCGTTTCTGCTTAAATCTCTTTATAACTTCATTCACAAAACTCGGGTTTTTATATAAACCCTATCATAAAATCCTTTTAAAAATTCAATTATACTTCATTGCAAAAATTCGATAACTTACTTAAATGGATTCCATTTAAGAAGTAAGTACTTAAATTAAAACAAGTGTTCGATGAACTATTTCAATAAATTAATTGAAAATAAACTAATATAATTTTATAATCAATCCTAATAAAAAGCGATTGACTTAGTCATCCCAAAACACGATTATCTCATTAACCAATTCTAATTAATTATCCTTTTAAATTAATTAATAATATAATTAATTAAATAATATCATTTAATAGCCTCTTCGAAACAATTAATCAAATTCTTAACCGTCTTGTTAATTTCTACTCACTTGCTTATAAATCTTCTTATTATAAGTATCTGATTTAAAAATCGTTTAATAATTCCTTATAAATTCAATTTATAATAATAATAATTAATTTCGTTTTTAATAAACTCTCATTCAAATAATATTTTTAACAAGTCCACCTTCAGTTATAAATAATTTTATAACTTCATTCCTGTCGATTCACCTGACGGTAAATCAACATTTATAAAACGATTGATTTTTTAGCCATATGCTGCTAATTACCCAACCAATACAGCCTATTGGTTAATATCAAAGCAAATGTTGAATAACGATTCAACAATTAACAAATAAATCTATCATCTAATCAGGTTGATCAAACAGTTTATATAATTGTAATATGAAAGTAAACAATGAATTTTGAGGAATCCAGTTCGATCCCTCCAACCTGTTTTTCCATGCATCCAAATACGTTACCTCAAATATTATTATTCAATTCCATAAACATATATAATACTTAACAGTGAATAAATAACAGTAATACAAGCATCCATATTTTAATTTAATACATTTATATTATTATAAACGTGACCAATAAGGCAAGTTACCTCATTTTGAAATAATCGTTAAAATAACGATTAGATTTCGTTTAAAATAAACGAATGTTAAATTGGCCAATTCATCCAATATATAAATAAATAAACATTTAGCAAACAACAAACAATTATCAATCATAGCACAATTTTTTTTACCTGACTTATATAAAATATAAGTGGGATAAAAACCGAGTGAGTTAAACTGACTTTGATTTTCGTTTTATCATTGTAGCAGTTCGGTTACCGATAAATTAAACAATGTTTAATTTAATAGTAAACTCCCAGCCATCTCCATTTCTGTTCAAAATTGTTCCAAAAGATTGTGTCCATCGCCCTGCTTCCAGTGTAGCTTGTCAGGCTCCACTCTAATAACAAATGCATAAGATATATAATTATAAATATTCACGAATTTAAATTGGTTACTTAACTCTTAATTATAATATTTTTAACTAATTACTTTGTCTAGTTTGAACACCATCACCATTTGATTTGGAGAGCGGTCCCGACCTTTTATACCCGCTAATACTGCCACGTGTATAATCCACCCTGTGGTTTTCTGTAACATCCCGCACCTCCGTTCGCGCAAGATATTGTCCCCAACTTAGCCACCTTATAGGTGTGGGGTTTTGTTCCTCAAAAGGCCTCGGCGTTAGTAAGAGATGGGCTCTACTATATAAGTATCCACTTCACACAGGTTTCCATGATGTGGGACTTAGGGGTGTTACATTCTCCCCTCCTACAGAGCCCAACGTCCCCATTGGTTCACAAACACCTGACCTAGGCACTGTGGTCCACACAGGAGCCACAATTCCGGCTGGGTATTCGCTCTGATACCACTGTAACACCCCTAAGTCCCACATCATGGAAACCTGTGTGAAGTGGATACTTATATAGTAGAGCCCATATCTTACTAACGCCGAGGCCTTTTGAGGAACAAAACCCCACACCTATAAGTGGCTAAGTTGGGGACAATATCTTGCGCGAACGGAGGTGTGGGCTGTTACAGTGGTATCAGACCTAATATCCAGCCGGAATTGTGGCTCCTGTGTGGACCACGGCGCCTGGGTCAGGTGTTTGTGAGCCAATGGGGACGTTGGGCTCTGTAGGAGGGGAGAATGTAACACCCCTAAGTCCCACATCATGGAAACCTGTGTGAAGTGGATACTTATATAGTAGAGCCCATCTCTTACTAACGCCGAGGCCTTTTGAGGAACAAAACCCCACACCTATAAGGTGGCTAAGTTGGGGACAATATCTTGCACGAACGGAGGTGCGGGCTGTTACATTTTCAAAGAAAACTGACCCGTCTTCCTCTTTTAAACTTTCCTCCATCTTCATTTGAAATTCTGGCCGATGATTTTGTACATTTTGATTTTTTAACAAGCTGTCCTTCAAGTTAAAACCCAAAACACTCCCACCCTATTTCTAGTGCTCCATTCAAAACTGTTCCATCATTTTCATCCTTCAATTTACTTTAAATATGTCTGTTACAAACAATCCTTCACCATATTCTCGATTTAGAAACCCATGCCGACCTTTGACCAAGTAATACCATTCACGTCTTCTACTATACACATGAGACCCTGATTTGTTTTAATCCTCCATGTACTTCTCCCTCTTCGCAAACATTCTTCACACTGCACCCTTCCATGGCCTTCGTTCCCCTTCAATTTGAAACTGTTGCCATGTCATTGAAATGTGCCCATCCTTCATGCTGACTTTTTTTTAATGCTTCCAAAACAATATGAGCCACCACTATTCTTCTTTCCACCTGTTTATGTTTTCCTCTACGTCTATTTCTTCAACCGTCATCCATACCCATGTCGACCCTAACTTCCATTCCACCGCTCCATTTCATGGCCACCGTACATCCATCCGCAACCACCAGTAGCTGGGATGAGACCCCATCATTCATTGACCCGATTCACTCCACCCCAGTTATCACCATCCGCTCCAGAAAACTTGTAACGACCCAAGGAATTTGCGATCCTGGTTATTGACATAAACTCAATGTCGACTACCCAAGCATCGGAAAACACCGGATAGTCCATGAAAGAAATTAGAGGGTGAGGATAGATAAGATAGAAACTTAGAATAGAAGAAGAAGAAGAAGAACATACAACATCCAAATAAACACGAATCTCACAGCGGAACGAACAATATATAATAGATACATAACTTTGAAATAAATTCAGTATATGTATACAGTAACATTATAAGAGTATAACACTTACATCATAGCGAAAATAAACAATAGCTATAAAAACACTACTGAAGCCTCCTGCTCCAGCTCCTTCTAGTGCATCTGTAAATCCCGACTACTTGACTGTTCGTACAAATTGAGCACCCAAGAGTTTAGGGAAAACAGAACAAAACAAACTCCGGGTCAGTCATGGGACTGGTGTGAGTAAAATAGTTTAAAATAGTTTCAACAATTAAACGATATCTCATAAGACCACGCCGTATAACGAAACAGGTTTTTCCCTTATGAAAATCCAAAACATTTGATTTAACTTTCAAAATCCTTTTGAAAGAAATGATAAACTTTATATCAAAAATCTTTTGATATTATAATAGTGTCAATCAACCATAACTAAATAATCATTTTGTAGAAACGCTTCCATCTCACGTTCTACATATATAGATACAATCAAAACCGCAAGCACTTATTGGATAATGGATTATCAACTATGACAAGGTATGGAACCACCTTCTAATAGTGTACCTCTAGTGTAACGACCCAGATTTTTGACCGTTTAAATCGACAATAAACCACACATGTCGACCCAAACGAATCGCCAACCCAGATAGTTATTTGGGAAAAAGAAGAAAAAGAAGAAAGGAAAGAAAAGAAAACAATCACAGAATCTCACAGCGGAAGGACA
Organism: Allium sativum; assembly: GCA_030737875.1. NCBI lineage: Eukaryota > Viridiplantae > Streptophyta > Magnoliopsida > Asparagales > Amaryllidaceae > Allium > Allium sativum. The sequence continues at coordinate 20,214,567 of CM060909.1, read as the reverse complement.
ACATATAATAAACAAATAATATTTCAAAACATTTAAACATATACATTTGAGTTACAAAATTCAAATCAATCAGAGTTATACACTTACATACACATAATACAGCGGAAATAGAATGTAGTGGATACATATATATCAACTCCGTCTTCGATCTCCAAGGCAAAACAATCTTCAATAACTGCAACATCTGCTGACCCGAGCGTATTACATAAAAGAAAACACAACAAACACTCGGATCAGCACTAAATCATCTCATATTAGTCAAATTAAAATACGAAATAATATCAGTGTCATGGTGCAGTAACTCAAGAGATGTTACGGGATTTTTCCATCTCTCAAGGATCCGTTAAACTAATACATACATAGTATAATACGCTATTACAATAGTGTTTATTCAGTAAAGTATAATATATCGAAAATAGCGTAAGCAGGATTCCATGGTCCCCTTACACCGTTTATACCATTGCCGTACAGTTTGCATATAACACACCAGTACGTCGGTGGATAGGGATGCGCCGTGATACGACAATGTTAAATCAAAATCGTAGGGGTTCGATCAGGATAATATGACAAGGCACTGAGGAAATACCCCGGTAGGATTCTACCGAATTGCGGACCCAGGCCGGTGGTAACGCATAGCCGCAACTACCGCCCACCTCGAACGACATTCCCATATTCAAAGGTGCACCCGAATCAATCACAACAGTAATAGAGATGGTTTTGAAGGAGCGCGTTCGATCAGAGATGCGATCTCATTAACCTGGGTATGGCTCCTGTTTTAGTCATTTTAATTATGACCCGAAGGTCAAGGCTAATCCATCATCGTTCTCTTTCTTCAATCCAGTAATCGCCTCCATACCATCCTTCTTCGGTTCTGGAACTTCCACCGCTTACACAGTTGTCAAGGTGGTATCGACACTGATAGAGAGTATGCCTTATGTCGACTCCGGTCTCCTTGCCAACCAAACGTTTTACATTTTTCACACCGGTCAGTGCTTTTACTTTTCCAAAGGAGTTCGTGTTTCATATCAAAATATCATGTTTGAAATTCATTTCCATATTCTAAGTAGAATATTATTCAAATGGGATTTTCCACTTACGCATAACATCTTGGACTAATTCCAACTTAGATAAAATTTGAATATCAAAATAATTAACAATATATTTAAATAGTTTAAAGGTATAATTGAAACAGTTTAAAATAATAGTTTGTAATAAAAGTAGAGTTTTACAAAATAATTAAAAACATAAAATAATTCATAAAAGAAATAATTAATAATTATAAAGTATTTTATTTAACTAATTTATAAAATAATAGTTATAAGGAATTTAATTTATTATCAAAATAGTTTGAAAAATAGTTTTGACATACTATAGTTGGAATTTAGCATCGTTTCGACCAGATTTCGTTTACACTTGCAGTTGTATTTCAACTTCGAGTAAATCAATTCAAAATCCCTATCCCAATCGACTTCATTTACATTTTCCATTCATTTCAAATTCATCAGTTCAATTCAGATGGTTAACTCTAACCCGTATTCCCATTCCAAAGATCTAAATTTTATAGCAAATAAGCCGGATTCGATTTCGATCATTTCAATTTGTTTAAATTTCCACTTTCATATTCATTCCAATGAAAACAATGCAATTCCAAAGACACAAATTTGAATTTCAAACCATATTCCCATTTCCAAGATTCAGTTTATAACATAATTTGAATTTTCAATTCAATTTCTTCGTTTCAAAAATTCTTCTTCATAACGAATACTGAGTTCACAATCAATATTTAATCCAAATCAAGATTGATTTAACGTACATTCTCAAAAGCCGACAAAATAATTCAATTTCGATAAATTCGAATTTAAAATAAGTTTCACCTGATATTTAACTATAATTACAACACGAATTTCATTTCCTTTTTATTTGAAAATTTCAAAGTTCAAATTTAAAGGAAATAAACTTCAAAACATCACTTATATTGTCGTTAACAATAATTTCAAAATTCATGGTTAAACAAAATTTTATTTAACCGACCGGTGTCCGTATAAAATTTGCTATCCTACGGCCAAGTGATTAAACTATAATTTCTCGATATTCGGGATGGATCTATCATTTCAATCCAAATCGGGTCACAGAGGTTTATCATTTCACTCTGTGTTCTTAATTCATTTTATCGATAAATCCCGGGTTCATTCGATGCCCGTAACATCAAGGGTAAATGGGATTTATCGTCACATGGCACACAACATCATATACTGCATAACAGAACAGTCCAAGCAATATTCATCCAGAATCAAATCAATCAGGGCAGCCATCGCATCGTTTAATCAACAGTAAATTGAATCATTTTACTAGTTATCAAGTGTCGGAATTCTAAATAGAAATTTAAATTAAATTTAAATAACTAATTATCGATTTTTATTGCATGTAACACACTAGCATGTCAAATTCAAGCAATCATTCACCAAATCAAACACAACATGCAACCAATTCATTTCATACTTTAATTCGATAAATATGGAATAAATTTAGTCTTACGTGAGTGAAGAAACACTCACCTTCGGACTTCGATTTGAATCGAGCGTCCAGAAAGGCCCAAAATTTTGACAGCCTCAGATTGCAACCAAACCAGTGCCAAAACGTCCGCACTCCGCCACGATCCCAACGCAACAAACCGCGTCCAAATCCGATTTAAAACGAAGAAGTTATGAGTGATTTACCAAATGAGTTTTGAATGTATATAAATTAATTAAATAATTAACTCACCCACCCAGATTTCGACACCTCAGCACCCTTTGACCACGCTCCCGCCCATCTCTTCCTCTTTCTTCTACAGGCCGAACGGAAAACAACCCATCTAGGCCGAAAGTTTGACCATCCACAGCCCTCAGCTCCGGCCACCGGTGACGCGTGACCACCACCATCGAAAAGATCTCCTCGAGCCGCTTCTCCTCACGCCGGACCCGCCACCTCCGGTGGTCTTTCTTGCCGCCGGCGATCCCCCAACCGAAACCCCTTTTCGAACTTCAACGGCAAAATTCCGGTGATCTACTTAACGATAGGACCCCCGACAACCACCAATCGACTTGTATCAGTCCCCTCTTCGAAACCCATATCTTGATTCCACCGATTTATGCCCAGAACAGAAACCCCCAATTCCGAACCCTAATTTCGAAAATCAGGAACTTTGACCACCATTTCCGGCCACTACAGGCCATGCATGTCGCAACTGAAGGTAGATCTGAGCTCTACTCGTTGAGAGCTTCGATTTGATATATAATTTGATAGGGTTTGTGAAGATTTTTTTTTTTCAAGCTTATATTTTTTTTCTAGGGTTTACAAATTTTATTTTCAGCCATTAAAGCAAGTTTTGAAGGAGAGAGTACATGTATAAGTGAAGAATGGGCTGATAAAGGGGTAGGAGATTTATTTATATAATTTATAGAAGGCCCAAATAAGAGAACAACCAATATTCTGTTTCACCGATTCAATTTCGCGATTTCTCCCGTACGGTCACATAACAAGTCCGAAAATTCTAAAAATTGGAATCCTGCAACAATTCACCGTTCCGGATCCAATGGCGTCAGTTTCGTCGAATTCCGAGACAGTCGCCAAAACAGCTAATTTCACAGTTAAATAAATTAATAAAATATTCAATATTCAATTAACTGTTTAATATTCAAATTTAAATATTTATAAATTCATATTTATACCAAATTACAATCTAGATAAATTTTCAAATTTATTTCACATATATTTTATTCCATATTTAATTATTTTCAAATTTTCAAACTTGAATATCAAATTAAATATAAACAAATAAAATTCCAAATTTAACTTAACTTTCAACTTAAATACCCTTAAAAATTCAATTTAAATCAATTTGAAATCTAAATAAAATTTTATAAATCAAACCCACATATTTTATATTCCATATATAATTATTTAAAATTTAACAAATCCGGAATTCAAATTTTTGAACCTCAACGCTTATAATTGCTTTACATAAATTCCATAGCGACCTTTCGAAATTTTGATTTAGTCATAACTTGCAATTTATTCAGCGAAATTTCAATTTCTTAAATTCTCTAGAAAGATATGATTAATTCGATTCTAACGTTTCCAGTTTTACCCAATTCTGACTTAAAATGAATTTTATATAATTTTCCAAAGTTTGAAATCGAATTTTCAAACTACCGCGCCATTTCAGGCTCGTTATAAAATAAAAATAAATTTATTCATTCTTTTTTTTCTTCGATTAAAATAATTTTTCCGTCGTTATTATTTAAAATAATTCACTTTTAATATTCAAAATTCTCCGAATTAGCCATAATGACATTTTTAATTTGGTTCGAATTTTCAGGTCGTTACATTCTCCCCCACTTAAAACCTTTTCGTCCTCGAAAAGAGAACGAAACGATATCAAGCGCATATCAATTCAAATTCATATTTAAAAACAATATTTCCAAACAAGTATAGTCGTAAAATCCGTAAATTTTTCTAACTCCCGAAATCACGGAAAATTTCGGCAGCATCTCCTTTGTACGGGGAGGTCCGGGAAAAAAAATCCCAATACACATATAACCCAAAATACATCTCATCCAATGATGAGGCATCCCAAAAGTGGGGAAAACAAAATATAAAACTCTCAAAACCATATACCACAAGTACGTACCTCCTTTAGCGTTATATTGCATTTTTATTTACCTTAGCATTTAGCATTTAAGCGCAAGCGAGCTTTGAGACGAAATGCGACTTCTTACACCTGCCAAATACTTACACATACATGAAAATAAAACATATATAAAATATATAACAAATGTATACAACATACATATCAAGATTTCATCGTTTCAATTGCAAAACTATAATATCCGCTATAGGTCAGCGAACAAATCGCTGATTATCTCGTATTAAAAGTTTGAATTTGGCAAAAACATACTAGGCAAAAGTTGTTGCTCTCGTTTCAGGCTTTCCGAAATGTCCGGACTCATCGAATTCGGATAATCGGTTTAAAAGTTATGGCAGTTTTACCGCAAGTGAACGTTTCAGCCCGAGCACTGAAAAATGCAGGTCTGAATGTTCAGGTCAGTTTTCAGCCCTCTAAACCTCAAAATTTTACTTAGCACATTAAGAAAAAGTTTTAGCTTACTCTCTGGCCTTTCCGAATTGTACTCGCACAATAAAATCCGACGTTTCGTTTGGGAGTTATGATCAAAACAATATCGATGTACACCTCTGTTTTTAATTTCCAGCACATACAACTATGTATAAAACTTGAATTTCAGCATAGTAAACATGAGAATTTCAACGGGCGCTATTAACGAAAGTTTTAACTCAATTTCTAAGGTTTCCAAAAAGTCCGGAGTTGTCAAATTCCGATCAGCCCATCAAAAGTTATAGTCATTTTAATTTCAGCTTATCGATTTTTTTGGATTTTCTCATAACGTTGGTTTATTTCTATTTGGAATTTCAAATTTTCGATTCCAACATTTTGTAAATCCTTAACACTTAACGTTGTTATCACCTCATTTTCAATAATTGAATCTACATTCAATTGCTTACTTTATATTCGATATTCTTTCTATTCAATTTCCGGTTTTGTTTCAAGTATTATATTTTGATTAAACTTGAATTCTTTTTAAATTTTCGACGAACTGGATTCACTTGACCCCTATTCCATTAACCAAATTTATTTATTCGACGTACAAGTCATGATTTGAATTGACGACTGTTTATGACTCAAATTCATACTAAATTCTCAAACTATCATTATTCGATTCCTTCTACTAAAATAAAGCTATACTTCATCTGATAGAATATTTTACAATCCAAATTCAAGAGTTCCGTGACGACCCCTCATCATTTTTTTTTTTTTTTTTTTTTAAGTCCATTCCAAATTTCGAAGTCTAAAATTTTCAACAAAACATGCATATTAACTTTGAATCAATGTCGTTAATCAGGACGAACTTAAGTGGCTTGATTCCGGGTTTTTTTTTTTTTTTTTTTTTTTTTTCCTAAGTTCAAAATAACTTGTATATTTATACTATTTTACAGAAGACATGACATATAAAATTTTAAACCCAAATCTTTAATTACCAAACATATAAAATTTTTCAAAATATGTTTACCTTAAATTTCAACTTTAAATAACATATTCTAATACCTTTATCAAAATTCATAACATATGAACTTAAAATTTTATATCATATGGGATTTAAATCCAAATCCTTTACTTAACAAATTATACTAACATCTGAGCAGTCTCCCCCACTTAGACTCTTCAGAATACACATCGATAATGCGTGCACTCATTACCGAAGTCGTTTCTAAGGTCTAAGAAGGGATTACACTCATTTCGTTTTAAAACCCTTTCAACCCTATTCCCAACACTACTCTATAAAATAATAGCATTTCAAAACTTTGGTAAATTATTATCAAAGCCCGGAATCAATTCCAAGTTCATTTCTACATTCATTAAATTTTTCTTATTTGATTTACGATTTAATCAACCATAATGGGTAATTACTCTATATTATAACCTACTAAAACAAATACATACATATTTGAACCATAATATATATTTAATATAATTTAAAATATAATCGAAAACCATATTGTGTCAAGTCATTCTGTCCGATCATTTAGAAATTCCTATCGATTCTATGGCGTCCCATATATCGACCAGAATCTATAAATATTCAACAGAACAATTAACACAACATAAAACCATTTTATATCCAAAATACAAATACGCTCTCTCATATATTCACTCAAACTCATTCTAGGGTGTTACTAACCCTATCTTTAATGAGTTAATTCCCAAACAGAGCCAAGGTTATCGATAACCATCGCTCTGATACCAACTGTAACGACCCAGATTTTTGACCGTTTAAATCGACAATAAACCACACATGTCGACCCAAACGAATCGCCAACCCAGATAGTTATTTGGGAAAAAGAAGAAAAAGAAGAAAGGAAAGAAAAGAAAACAATCACAGAATCTCACAGCGGAAGGACAACATATAATAAACAAATAATATTTCAAAACATTTAAACATATACATTTGAGTTACAAAATTCAAATCAATCAGAGTTATACACTTACATACACATAATACAGCGGAAATAGAATGTAGTGGATACATATATATCAACTCCGTCTTCGATCTCCAAGGCAAAACAATCTTCAATAACTGCAACATCTGCTGACCCGAGCGTATTACATAAAAGAAAACACAACAAACACTCGGATCAGCACTAAATCATCTCATATTAGTCAAATTAAAATACGAAATAATATCAGTGTCATGGTGCAGTAACTCAAGAGATGTTACGGGATTTTTCCATCTCTCAAGGATCCGTTAAACTAATACATACATAGTATAATACGCTATTACAATAGTGTTTATTCAGTAAAGTATAATATATCGAAAATAGCGTAAGCAGGATTCCATGGTCCCCTTACACCGTTTATACCATTGCCGTACAGTTTGCATATAACACACCAGTACGTCGGTGGATAGGGATGCGCCGTGATACGACAATGTTAAATCAAAATCGTAGGGGTTCGATCAGGATAATATGACAAGGCACTGAGGAAATACCCCGGTAGGATTCTACCGAATTGCGGACCCAGGCCGGTGGTAACGCATAGCCGCAACTACCGCCCACCTCGAACGACATTCCCATATTCAAAGGTGCACCCGAATCAATCACAACAGTAATAGAGATGGTTTCGAAGGAGCGCGTTCGATCAGAGATGCGATCTCATTAACCTGGGTATGGCTCCTGTTTTAGTCATTTCAATTATGACCCGAAGGTCAAGGCTAATCCATCATCGTTCTCTTTCTTCAATCCAGTAATCGCCTCCATACCATCCTTCTTCGGTTCTGGAACTTCCACCGCTTACACAGTTGTCAAGGTGGTATCGACACTGACAGAGAGTATGCCTTATGTCGACTCCGGTCTCCTTGCCAACCAAACGTTTTACATTTTTCACACCGGTCAGTGCTTTTACTTTTCCAAAGGAGTTCGTGTTTCATATCAAAATATCATGTTTGAAATTCATTTCCATATTCTAAGTAGAATATTATTCAAATGGGATTTTCCACTTACGCATAACATCTTGGACTAATTCCAACTTAGATAAAATTTGAATATCAAAATAATTAACAATATATTTAAATAGTTTAAAGGTATAATTGAAACAGTTTAAAATAATAGTTTGTAATAAAAGTAGAGTTTTACAAAATAATTAAAAACATAAAATAATTCATAAAAGAAATAATTAATAATTATAAAGTATTTTATTTAACTAATTTATAAAATAATAGTTATAAGGAATTTAATTTATTATCAAAATAGTTTGAAAAATAGTTTTGACATACTATAGTTGGAATTTAGCATCGTTTCGACCAGATTTCGTTTACACTTGCAGTTGTATTTCAACTTCGAGTAAATCAATTCAAAATCCCTATCCCAATCGACTTCATTTACATTTTTCATTCATTTCAAATTCATCAGTTCAATTCAGATGGTTAACTCTAACCCGTATTCCCATTCCAAAGATCTAAATTTTATAGCAAATAAGCCGGATTCGATTTCGATCATTTCAATTTGTTTAAATTTCCACTTTCATATTCATTCCAATGAAAACAATGCAATTCCAAAGACACAAATTTGAATTTCAAACCATATTCCCATTTCCAAGATTCAGTTTATAACATAATTTGAATTTTCAATTCAATTTCTTCGTTTCAAAAATTCTTCTTCATAACGAATACTGAGTTCACAATCAATATTTAATCCAAATCAAGATTGATTTAACGTACATTCTCAAAAGCCGACAAAATAATTCAATTTCGATAAATTCGAATTTAAAATAAGTTTCACCTGATATTTAACTATAATTACAACACGAATTTCATTTCCTTTTTATTTGAAAATTTCAAAGTTCAAATTTAAAGGAAATAAACTTCAAAACATCACTTATATTGTCGTTAACAATAATTTCAAAATTCATGGTTAAACAAAATTTTATTTAACCGACCGGTGTCCGTATAAAATTTGCTATCCTACGGCCAAGTGATTAAACTATAATTTCTCGATATTCGGGATGGATCTATCATTTCAATCCAAATCGGGTCACAGAGGTTTATCATTTCACTCTGTGTTCTTAATTCATTTTATCGATAAATCCCGGGTTCATTCGATGCCCGTAACATCAAGGGTAAATGGGATTTATCGTCACATGGCACACAACATCATATACTGCATAACAGAACAGTCCAAGCAATATTCATCCAGAATCAAATCAATCAGGGCAACCATCGCATCGTTTAATCAACAGTAAATTGAATCATTTTACTAGTTATCAAGTGTCGGAATTCTAACTAGAAATTTAAATTAAATTTAAATAACTAATTATCGATTTTTATTGCATGTAACACACTAGCATGTCAAATTCAAGCAATCATTCACCAAATCAAACACAACATGCAACCAATTCATTTCATACTTTAATTCGATAAATATGGAATAAATTTAGTCTTACGTGAGTGAAGAAACACTCACCTTCGGACTTCGATTTGAATCGAGCGTCCAGAAAGGCCCAAAATTTTGACAGCCTCAGATTGCAACCAAACCAGTGCCAAAACGTCCGCACTCCGCCACGATCCCAACGCAACAAACCGCGTCCAAATCCGATTTAAAACGAAGAAGTTATGAGTGATTTACCAAATGAGTTTTGAATGTATATAAATTAATTAAATAATTAACTCACCCACCCAGATTTCGACACCTCAGCACCCTTTGACCACGCTCCCGCCCATCTCTTCCTCTTTCTTCTACAGGCCGAACGGAAAACAACCCATCTAGGCCGAAAGTTTGACCATCCACAGCCCTCAGCTCCGGCCACCGGTGACGCGTGACCACCACCATCGAAAAGATCTCCTCGAGCCGCTTCTCCTCACGCCGGACCCGCCACCTCCGGTGGTCTTTCTTGCCGCCGGCGATCCCCCAACCGAAACCCCTTTTCGAACTTCAACGGCAAAATTCCGGTGATCTACTTAACGATAGGACCCCCGACAACCACCAATCGACTTGTATCAGTCCCCTCTTCGAAACCCATATCTTGATTCCACCGATTTATGCCCAGAACAGAAACCCCCAATTCCGAACCCTAATTTCGAAAATCAGGAACTTTGACCACCATTTCCGGCCACTACAGGCCATGCATGTCGCAACTGAAGGTAGATCTGAGCTCTACTCGTTGAGAGCTTCGATTTGATATATAATTTGATAGGGTTTGTGAAGATTTTTTTTTTCAAGCTTATATTTTTTTTCTAGGGTTTACAAATTTTATTTTCAGCCATTAAAGCAAGTTTTGAAGGAGAGAGTACATGTATAAGTGAAGAATGGGCTGATAAAGGGGTAGGAGATTTATTTATATAATTTATAGAAGGCCCAAATAAGAGAACAACCAATATTCTGTTTCACCGATTCAATTTCGCGATTTCTCCCGTACGGTCACATAACAAGTCCGAAAATTCTAAAAATTGGAATCCTGCAACAATTCACCGTTCCGGATCCAATGGCGTCAGTTTCGTCGAATTCCGAGACAGTCGCCAAAACAGCTAATTTCACAGTTAAATAAATTAATAAAATATTCAATATTCAATTAACTGTTTAATATTCAAATTTAAATATTTATAAATTCATATTTATACCAAATTACAATCTAGATAAATTTTCAAATTTATTTCACATATATTTTATTCCATATTTAATTATTTTCAAATTTTCAAACTTGAATATCAAATTAAATATAAACAAATAAAATTCCAAATTTAACTTAACTTTCAACTTAAATACCCTTAAAAATTCAATTTAAATCAATTTGAAATCTAAATAAAATTTTATAAATCAAACCCACATATTTTATATTCCATATATAATTATTTAAAATTTAACAAATCCGGAATTCAAATTTTTGAACTTCAACGCTTATAATTGCTTTACATAAATTCCATAGCGACCTTTCGAAATTTTGATTTAGTCATAACTTGCAATTTATTCAGCGAAATTTCAATTTCTTAAATTCTCTGGAAAGATATGATTAATTCGATTCTAACGTTTCCAGTTTTACCCAATTCTGACTTAAAATGAATTTTATATAATTTTCCAAATTTTGAAATCGAATTTTCAAACTACCGCGCCATTTCAGGCTCGTTATAAAATAAAAATAAATTTATTCATTCTTTTTTTTCTTCGATTAAAATAATTTTTCCGTCGTTATTATTTAAAATAATTCACTTTTAATATTCAAAATTCTCCGAATTATCCATAATGACATTTTTAATTTGGTTCGAATTTTCAGGTCGTTACATCTAGAGAGGAATATACTAGGTTTAACAAGAACATCTTGCAACCCGGCCACAAATGACCAACCACTCATTTCGCTTGAGTGTATCGAATGTATATCACCAACGGTTGGGATCAGCAACCGTTTCCCAAATGGGACAACATCGAATAGATTAAAGAATGAAATGAATATCTCTAGATAGGTGATAATACACCCTAATTGGTAGCCAACCACTTAGTCATGCTACCTGCTCGATTTTTGTCATTTCCCGGTTGTGAGGCTAGAGGCCACGCTTATCTCTGACAGATCACACAATTATTCACTTTGAATGTCACATCGTCATACTAGCCAAATCACAAATTGAATTCCCTAAAAATACAATGGGTATACAGCTAAGAGAAACGAATTCCTCCGCCACCAAACGTAAACACGTTTGAAGAGATCAACTTACGAGATCCATTAAATATACTATGTCAAACATTCTTCCATATAGGTTGTCCCGGGTCTGGACAAACTGAAGGCACTATTCTGTAAACATGACAAACCTTGCATAACGCCGTCTTCAATTATCTTCATCATATTTGATCTCAATGCTAACGCCTATATAGAATGGTTTACAGATAATGAATCTGATCCCGGTCTCTCCGTATTGACGAGGGAAAAATGGTCAAAAACTTCGATATTATGTGGGTTAACTATCAAAGAAAACACGTATGCAAACAACGATATTATTTCCAGATGGAAACTATATCGATCAATCATCGTTTAACATTTTTCTCTTTAGTTTATTTTTCATCTCCTGTTTCCATTTATTCAGCATTTCTTTTCTTCTAAATTTAGAAAAATATGCGTTATTAACATTGGAAAACATTTCCATTTCTTATTTTCTATATTAGAAAACATTTCTGATTCTTATTTGGAAAACATTTCCAAAACTCCTACCTTTGGATTTAAACAGATGTTTAAATAAAACATCGCTATGCCAACTCAAAACATTACACTCATTAACTAAATTCACTTAACCAACCTTCACTATCGAACCTTAACCATTCCTTAGTTAAAAACGAAGTCAATCAAGTTGGGGTATAACTACCTCTCAGACCTTAACTGAACAGCATTTCTAACTTCGAAACAGACAAGGTTCACATTTTAAACCTTCAACAAACTTCCTTACGTAACTCTCTTTCGAATAAATCTCTATTCGATAACTCTTTCCTTCAAATAAACTATATTCGATTATCTCTCTTCGAATAACCATATTCTATTAACTCTATTCAATTAACACTATTCGATTAACACTAATCGATTCACTCTTATCAGTTATCTCTATTTGATTAACTCTATTCTATTAACTTCATTTGATTAACTCTATTGGATTAACTCTATTTGATTAACCCTAATCGATTAACTCTATTGGATTAACTCTGTTCAATTAACTCTTATCAATTAACTCCTATCAATTAACTCCTTTCGAATAAACTTTATTTGATTAACTCCTTTCGAATAAACTATACTCAATTTACTCCTTTAACTCTATTCGAATAAACTATATTTGATTAACTCCTTTAACTCTATTCGAATAAACTATATTCGATTAACTCCTTTAACTCTATTCGAATAAACGATATTCGATTAACTCCTTTAACTCTATTCGAATAAACTATATTTGATTAACTCTATTCGAATAAACTATATTCGATTAACTCTTTTCGAATAACTAATATTCGATAACTCCTTTCGAATAACTAATATTCGATAATCCTTTCGAATAACTAATACTCGATAACTCCTTTTTCGAATAACCAATATTCGATAACTTCTTTTCGAATAAACTGTATTCGATAACTCCTTTTTCGAATAAATAATATTCGATAACCTCTTTTCCAATAAACTGTATTCGATAACTCCTTTTTTGAATAACTAATGTTCGACAACCTCTTTTTGAATTAACTATATTCGATTAATTCTCTTCTTCGAATATACCTTATTCGATAACTCTTTCTTCGAATAAACTATATCTGAATAACTCTAATCCGACTAACTCTAATTCAATTAACTCTATTCGAATAACTAATATTCGACTAACTCTTGTTCGATTAACTCTATTCGAATAACTAATATTCGACTAACTCTTGTTCGATTAACTCTAATCGATTAATTCTAATTCGATTAACTCCTTTCAATTAACTCTAACTAGATTAAATCTAATTTGACTAACTCTAATAGATTAACTCTAATTCTAATCAATTTACTCTAACTCTAATCGATTAACTCTAATTTGATTAATTCTAACTCTAATCAATTAACTCTAACTCTAATCGATTGACTCAAACTCCAATCAATTAACTCTAACTCTAATCGATTAACTCTAACTCTAATCGATTAATTCTAACTCTAATCAATTAACTCTAACTCTAATTGATTAATTCTAACTCTAATCAATTAATTCTAACTCTAATCGATTAACTCTAATTCGATTAACTTCTTTCGAATAACTATACAATTAACTCCATTTCTTCGAATAAACTATATTCGATTACACTTTTCGAATAACCAGTATTTGATAACTCTTTTCGAATAACCAATATTCTACTAACTTTATTTTGACTAACACTATTTGATTACAAATACTTCCTTTTCTATTTGTTTATACAAATGTTTCCTTTTCTATTGGTTTATTTAACAAATAAGTATTTCCTTTTCAATTCTATTTATTTAACAAATAAATATTTCCTTCTATCTTTCTATTTATTTTCTACATATTTCCTTTTCAATTCTATTTGTAAATGTTTTACAAATATTTCCCTTTCTATTTTATTTGTAAATGTTTTACAAATATTTCTCTTTCTATTTTATTTGTAAATGTTTTACAAATATTTCTCTTCCTATATTCCAGTATTTCTTATGGTAATTTACATACCATATAACAATGATCAATATCATCAAACACACATAATAAACAGCAGATTATATATCACATCATATATTTTAATATATGAAAAACAGTAAAATAAATGTTGAGGAATCCAGTTGGATTCCTCCGACCTGTTTCCCTGCATCCACAGTTGTTACATAATATAATTCACATCAATTTCATTTCAATATGAAATATTCTGCTAAACAGAATCAATATTTGATTAAGGATTTATATATATCGTCATCTATAATTTCAACCAATATATCAACAGTTCATTCAAACAATCAACACCCAACAATTAGTCATCATTTATCTGTTCTAAATATACGTTATAAAAATATGAACTGATAGGGTTGGTGAGTTTTACTCACATTGGACGGTTATCGTTAAATAACGATTAACTATCTTTGATTCAAACGGACGTTTTATTTTGCAATAAATTGTCACGAGCTCCAATTGACCCCCAATCAGTTCCATGGTGCAGTGTCCGTCCATACGGTCACAACGGATCTGACCGTTCGAAATTCCTTAAACTTTCAGCCCAACTAAACTCTGAAGCCCCACCCGCGTGTGATCCTTTCTTCCACTTCAAAGAATTCGAACCTGCTCCTCCTTTACAGGCCATTTGCGGAAATTTGAAGCCCCAACTAGTCCTTATTCTCTTGATAAAAATTCATGCAACTGCTTCCATTCTCCTCCTCTTCCCGATACCTTCCTCTCCATACTCCTCACCAACAACTCGACGCCTCCTAGCCATTTCCGTCACATGGCTCCCTCGCGAGCTTCAACAAGGGCGTGCGACCTTTTTTCTCACGAGAATCACCAAAACTCTCCCATTCGATGCTACTTCTCGTGTTAATCGCCACTGAAATGTCCAATTCCACAATCGATCACCACAAAACCAAATGCATTCGAACCCTAGATTGAAAACACGATGCTGGAAAAATAAATGCAAACAAGAACTTCAGCGAACCCCTCAATATGTATATCCATTTGAAGAGAAAGACTCAGGGATCATAAATATACAACTATGATGATTTATATAATTTCATTTGATTTTATTTTTTATTTAATAAGATGAAACCTTTTAACTGGAAGAAAGAAATCAACGGCGGGATTTTTTGTTGACCACTGAATGAAGAAATTTTAGGTTTAGGAATAGTTAGAGGCTATTTATAAGAACAAGAAATGTTTTATTTTATTTTTAATTGATTATTATATTCAATTATAACTAATCGCTATTTGTATTTACCATTTAAAAATTCCTATGATCACACATGTTACCCAAAAATCATGAAAATGGGCCTGCAGCTACAGTTCAACATTATGGACCCAACAAAATTGGTTTCATCGAATTCTGACTCTGTTTGCTCACACAATGTATTTTTAACCATCAAAATGCTGACTGTTTTTCACGTTAAAAAACCGTACGGCCACAAACTGACTTCAAAAATTACGAAACTTGGAATCTAACAGTAATTTAATACTACAGATCCAACTAAATTAGTTCGAGAATGGAGCTCGTTTGCAAAACTAGCTGTTTTTAAAGCTCTAAATAAACCCATATAAATATTAAATATATATATAAATAATTAAATTAAATATTTATAAATAAATATTATCGTATATATTCACATAGAATATCACACAGCTCCATATCGGGATTTGTAACTCGATATTCCAAATTCAGTGTTACATCGATATTCGATTTATATTTAAAATCCATTCAAAAAAAATCGATATAAATTATAAAGGAATTCCATAGCGATTTTTCTAAAATTTGATTTGGACATAAATCAAAATCTACACGACAAAATCCCGATTTTTCTCTTCCATTAGAAAAATATACTTCACCAGCTCCGAACGTTTCTTGTTTCTCAAAAATCCGATTTAAAATGAACCCTGTATACTCAGTTGAAGTTCAAATCACCAAATAACGAACTGCTACGCCATTTTGACTTCGATTATAATTATAATATAATTATATATTCAAACTATCGTTTATTTAAATATATTCGTTATTCTAATTCAATTCTAAGCTGAATTAAATATTTTAAATTGTCCAGTTCACATTACATTGTCAATTCGCTATTTCCGACCATTTCGAAATTAAATATATTATTCTGTTATTTAAATTAATTAAATATTCCATATAATTTAAATTAAAAAACTTTTAATTCTCTAAATCACGATTTAAATAATTAAATAAATTAATTATTATACCGAAAAATACGGAACATTACAGTTTATGTCGATAACCGGGATCGCAAATTCCCTGGGTCGTTACAAAACTCCACTAACTGCCATCCTTCACGAGAGTATATCCATCACCACGGTCATCGAAACCACGTCTCCACCGCTCGCATCACAGTCCTCACCTTGCTAAACGTTCTCCTAGTTCATAGTTTTGATTTAGAAGCTTGGATTGAAAGAAATTTGGAGAAGTTGTTGGGAATTTCTTATCATCGGTTTTTATTTGATGGCGGCTACACTTCAGCTTAACCACATGAATTAGAAATTTATGGTTACTGAAAAAGTTTGGGGTTTATATAGGGTAGGATATATATAATTTTATTAATTCAAAACTTACAGACTAAGTAACGTGTTAAAACCACCATATACAATCTCCGTTTCCGACGAAAATTGTAATCTTAGCATAGAAAAATATTCCGGACACAATGGGACAGGTTTCGTCGAATTCTGAGGTCATTTGTAAAAAGTTCTTTACAAATCACAAGTGGAAAACATGCGTTTAAATTTCCCACAATCATAAAATAAATCCAAATATCTTGAAACTTGAAACACTACAACACTTCATCATTACGGATTCAATAAAATTTGTTTCGTCGAAAACGGAGTTCGTTTGCATATCGATTATTCAATATTTCACGTTAAATAACTTTATTTTACATGTAAAACAACGCTATTTAGGCACCAAAATAACCGGTCTCCAAAAATAACAAACTATATATCTATCCCGACTCTAAACTTCACTACGAATTCAATGGAATTTGTTTCGCATCTTAATTCAATCGTTTTTTCGAGTTACGCTCAAATTCCTTTTTAAATCAAATTAAATGTATTAAATAAATGCTATCTTTTACAACGATTTCTATAGCGACTATTTTAAAATTTGAATTAGACATAACTAACAATCTACAAATGAAATCTCGATTTTTCTTTTCCATTAGAAAATTATAATCAACCAGATTCAAACGTTTCTTGTTTCACAGAGTTCCGACTTATATCGCATCATGTGTATTCAATTGAAGTTCAAAACTCAATATTACGAAATACCACGGCGTTACGAGCTCGTTTTATTATTATATATAAATTAAACGTTTAAACTTCGTTATATAAATGAATTATATATTGTTAAATCCATTTATAATACCAAATTATATTTAATATAATATAATAAATTAAATTGAATATATGACTTTGGAAAATACGGGAACATTGTCATTACAAATAAGCATATTTACTATTATTGATGCAGCATTTTGGTCCGTCCAATCATATGAAATGTTCCCATCATCATTTGTCTGCTCAACGACATGAGTAACTCTGAACGCCTCGGCAATTGTAGGCTTGCGTTTGTACTTCACAAACTGAAGATATACATGAATAAAATATATTAAAAATATTCATGAATCAAAATATATAGATTAATTATAAATTTTGTCCTATGCTAATGATATACTAAAGATATACATCAATAAAATAAACATTAATTACAAATTTACCAATTCTCTGTTGTGCTATTGGAAGGGTTTCGAGCCACCATGATGTAAAGCAAGGTTCTTATTCCTATTCATCCAATACCATGCTGATGTTTCCAATTAATTTACATACACGATTACTTAAAGTAATGCAACCAATATAAACGTTAATGGTTGGAATCGTGTCATTATAGTGAATAGTTACGGAAAAAAGAAAATAAATCGGTAGGCAAAATAGGAATGATATCATTATAGATTACTTTCACTACTTCAAATTCCCAAATGCAGCCTAAATATCATCGCCGATCTAACTTGGTTTTTATCCAACATTATTGGCTCTTGATAGAGTCTACGTATAATTTTTATGCATTTTCTAGTTCCAGTGATTCCTAAAGACATCATGATCTTGCAGCTCCACACAAACAACGGCCTACATATTGAAATTAGTTAGAATTATATACAACATAATTTTCAATGAAATAAAAAATTGTACTTATCATCAAATCGACCTATATAGCATTTTTCGCATGGGGTGGGATACTGTCCCAGTGGGGCCAACAATGTAACATCTGAACCTTATATGCTTGTTTCGATACTTGTAGAATAACGTCTGAATGCTTTACCTCGAACCCATGCATAAATGTTGATGTAGACTTTAATATATTTTAAATTTTATAATTGAAATAAATTCGATACTTACCGTGCACTCTTTGGAGCTATCTCCACAACTCGGCGTAAATCTGTCTATGTATTGTTGGGACCTTCTTCAGGAGCAGCAGAATGGGAAGTAGAAGGCTGAGATCTACTGCAACGCTTCTGCTAGAAATATCTGTCATAGACATATATATCAGGCCATATAATGCATAGAAATAAATTTATTATTACAACACATGTTTCATTAATTATCACACTATTACTAATCATCACCTAATCATTAATCAGGTGATAATTATACAACATATCATATCATAATCATACATTGCACATAATCATCACATAATCATACATGAAAGGAATAATGCACAACTCGGAATAATACAGAATATAGTCATCATTATTGTTTCATAGCTCAGAAAAATACAAAACACAGTTACAATTCTTAATACATAGCTCAAACTAATGTATCATACAACAGGCGATGCCACTATGATTAGTTTTCGTCATTCCCTGACTCAAATTCGACCTCGTAATCTATATTATTTTCTTTGGTACTTTCAAATGCATCTATTAAAACATTTTCTTCAACATTCAATGAGACGGCCCGAACTTCCCCATGAAGGAAAGCCGGATTGAATTGAGAACACGACAAATCAGAACACAAATAGAAGAACATTTCATTGCTTATTACAACAATTTACATCAAAATACAAGAATATATAGAGTATGAATAAATATTATACATCAGAAAAATATCAGAGATTTAATTTACATTACATAGCAGCGGAAAATAATACAAAAACACAACTGAAAGAGATAAACGGATACAGAGCTTTCCGAATATCATTCCAGTTGTAAACCAGGTGTCACGACCCGCATTATACGCATCGCAGGATCGTAGAATAATAATTAGATTGGTCAAAAATGCCGTCGTATGGCGTAAAACAGCTGCTGGAAAAGTTGCAGGAAAATGTGCTGGGTTTCGGACCGGATCAGAATAAGGGGCTCGGATCGGATGGTGAACTGGGCAGAGAAACCGAACCGGATCGGAACCTCACACTAAAGGAGAATTAGAAAGAAGGAAGGCCACTTGCTTAGGATTGAAGTTGGAAAGGGGATCAGATCAGAAGCAAGGGTGCAGGGGATCGGATCGGAACTAAGGGCATAGGGATCGGATCGGAAGCAAGAGTGTAGGGATCGGATCGGAGGACCAAGCTTGGAGCTGGGATCGGAGCGAAGCACTGGATCGGATCGAGACATCCAAGAGAGAGCAACCACCGAACCTAGGTGTGAGCTATGAGCCCAAATCAGATGAGGACACCCGAACCGAACCGATGCGGCATGCAGGACCCCATGCACCGAACCGAACCGAATGAATCACGCGACGACTCTTTTGAAGACCAACTCCAATTCGACCAAAACCTGAGATGCAAAGGAAGTCCAAATGAGGAGCTTTGACTCAGGATCCAGTTGGGAACCAGTGAGTGGGCTTCATGGTTGGGCTTTGCTGCGGGATGTTTGCTAAGGGGTTGTCGATGTCTGTAACTTTGAATCACTATGTGTAGGAAGTACGTGAACGGATTCAGGGCCACAGTGGCCTAGGTACGACTAAAGGGCTATAGACCAATGAAGTGGGGTCTTTTGTAAAGATTGGTCATGACTCCATATGGTAAGCTTGGTAGTAGCGGTAGTTGTACAAGTCGAACTCCGTCACTACTTCGATGGGTCTAGTGATTGACAGTGGTGGACATCGTATGCTTTATGCACTGAGTGAGCGATGTGAGGATGGTTGTTACGGTTGATTTGTTTACTATCATTATGACATGCACACCCCCACCCCCGTTATATTTACACCATTTGTTCAATGGCACCTTAGAGTATTGTACGGTATGTAGTGCTAACTCTTTGGTTGCGGGTCTAGGTTTAGTTACCTGTTGTTGTTATGTTTAGTTGCTTATCGCTCATACTAGACTTTTTGTCTGACCCAAAGTTTTATGTCTCTTCTTATTACTCTGGGTTCTCTCACGAGCAGACTAGAGATAGGGTAGCAAGATATGCACGGGTAGCTGATCCGGAGATGAGCAGAAGGCTTCCACGTATGATATATATAGTATTCTCCCTGTGTTGTTGAAGATCACTGCTTGGGCATTATTAGTGCATCTTCTACTTTAGCTTTCTTTTGTTTTAGAGACAGTAATTTGGAAAGTTGTAATAAGCTGTATCTGGATTTCCGCTGCTATGATAGTTTGTTTTCAGCTTATGCATTGTCTCACCTGTTTTATGTCAAGTATATGTTATGATTATATTTTATTCCATGCACCGTGAGACATTCTACAGGTTTCTTTGTTAATTCCTTCACCTTCTTTCCTTTCTTTGGCGACCGTTCCGTGCTGGTCGGGCATGTGTATAGCGCACTATCGGAGGAAAGGTGGACTGGTGTGGGGCGGGCTGTCACATTTGGTATCGGAGCTCTAGGTTGCGTAGTTAACCTAGGGAAGTCATCAGGGAGAGATAGTATACGTATATGAGAGCGCGTATTTGTAATTATTTTGGTTTTCAAAGCTATATATATATATTATTATTAGTATAGCTAAGGATGAAGTCGCACTGCACTAGCACCACCATGGAGATGGTTAATCGTTTTCTCTTTATAGATTGAACGATGAGCCGATACGCAAGAGGTGCCGGTAGGGGAGCCAATAATGGGAATGTTCCTGACATGAGGACGATGTTTACTGACCTCATGAGAGAGATTCTTAGGGATATGCAGAGGGCAACCCCCAATGCTGGTATTGGTGGTGGTCCAATAGTGCAGGCGCCTAGGTCCGATTACGCCAAGCTGAACAAGGATTATACTAGTCTTGGTGGGAAGCCGTCCCACGGAACGGAGTCGGCCACGGATGTTCAGGATTGGGTGGATAGCTGTGAGCATATCTTAGAAGATTTGGGTATCGAGGATGCGATTAAGAGATGGCTAACATCCCGGCAGCTGCAAGGATGGGCAATGAATTAGTGGAATGCTATAAAGGCAGCTACTCCCAAGGATCAGATTACTTGGGAGCATTTTAAGGCTCGCTTTATGAGAAGTTCATTCCAGCTGCTCAGAAATCAGTGTTGTTTAAGAAATTTTTGGAGCTCAAGAAGAATGGCAGAGCTGTCTCGGAGTATATTGCTGAATTCGACACTTTGTCGAAGTATGGGTTATCTCTTATTGATACTGCCGAGAAGAAGAACGATAAGTTCATAACTAGCTTGGATCAGTACTTGGGGGAAAGGCTTATTAACTACATCGATGAGACGTTTGAATCGATTGTGGGGAAAGCATTGAGGTAAGAAATTCTTTACCCTAAGTCAAAGACTGAGGTTGCATCTGCAGAGGAGCCAAAACCACAAGCAAGTGGTGGAGGCAAGAGTGGTTCTCAGAATAAGAGGAAGCAGGGCCAGAATAAGGATGGCCAGAAAAAGAATAAGAAAGAGGTTGAGTGCTTCAGCTATGGTAAGAAGGGCCATTATGCTAGTAATTGTCGGTCCAAGCCAGCGGATCGGAAGTGCTTCAACTGTGGCCAAGTTGGACATCACAAGGACAAGTGTCCGCAACCCCCTAAAGAAAAGCAGATGGTGAAAGCATATGCCCTTAATGCTATTCCTTCTTCGTCGAATGCACCAACCGCGGCGAAGAAGGGAAAGAATGCCGTCATTCAAGGTATGCTTTCTGTTTATGATGTTCCTGTTAGAGTTTTGTTTGATACCGGGGCTTCCAGTTCTTTCATATCTAGTGACCTGGTAGATAGGTTGGGATTGGAGCCCGAGATTGTCGATAGACCTTTAGTAGTGATGAACCCGATTGGTGGTTCAACTAACCTTAGCATGATTTGTCGTAATGTGGTCTTATCGAGTCATGGATGCATGTTTGTTTGTGATTGCTTTGTTTTGGGCTTTACTGGGTTTGGCATTATTTTGGGAGTCGATTGGCTCCAAAGATACGGGGTGGTGGTAGACTGTGAGGGCTTTTTGGTGACAGCTAGAGTGGATGATGGGCAGAGGGTAGTGTTTGGTGGTCTACCCGGTGATGGGGTAATGGCTAGTTTTCTAAATTCCCTCGACATCCTGCATGGTGAGTTGTCAGGTTTGCCCGTGGTTGGCCAGTATCCGGACGTTTTCGAGAAAGTGACCGGGCTTCCACCACACCGAGAGTTTGAGTTCCGTATTGATTTAGTGAAAGATGCCAGACCTATAGAAATGCCGCTTCGTCGTATGGCACCATGGGAGCAGCGAGAGCTCGGGGTGCAAGTCAGCGATCTTTTAAAGAAGGGATTTATCAGAAGGAGTGTTTCTGAATGGGGAGCACCAGTTGTGTTTTCTACCAAGGCGAATGGTTCCCTTCGTTTGTGTGTAGACTACCGTGAGTTGAATAAAGTGACGAGGAAGAATAAGTATCCTCTACCGCGGATAGATGATTTGTTTGATCAGTTGAGTAGTGCGAGAGTATTCTCTCAGTTGGATCTCGCGACAGGTTTTCATCAACTTAGAGTGGAAGCTGAGAGTATAGCTAAAACGGCATTCCAGACGCTATCTGGGTTTTATGAGTGGTTGGTCATGCCATTCGGGCTGACCAATGCCCCAGCATATTTTGTGGATCTTATGAATAGAGTATTCAGAGATCAGTTGAATAAGTTTGTCCTTGTGTTCGTGGATGATATTTTGGTCTATTCGAGGACAAAGGAAGAGCACAAGGAACATTTAAGAATAGTAATGGAGGTGTTGAGAAAACACCAATTGGAAGCAAAGTTTTCTAAGTGTCACTTCTGGAGGAGGGAAGTGAGATTCTTGGGCCGTGTTGTTTCAGAGAATGGTATTGTCGTGGATCCTGCGAAGGTGGCTACGGTACAGGATTGGCCTACGCCCAAGAATGTAACGGACATAAGAAGTTTCTTGGGATTAGCTAGATATTATCGTAAGTTTATCCAAGACTTCTCCAAGATAGTAGCACCATTGACTCAGTTGACTAAGACGAATCAAGCTTTCGTCTGGGACGAAAAGTGCGAGAATGCATTTAAGAGTCTAAAGGAAAAGTTGACGTATGCACCAGTGTTAGTCATTCCTAAGGGGAATGAAGAGATGACGGTATATACGGACGCATGTGGCACAGGGCTAGGTGCTGTATTGATGCAAGGAGGTAGGGTTGTAGCTTATGCAAGTCGGCAACTGAAACCGCATGAGAAAAGATACCGTACCCATGATTTGGAATTAGCAGCGATTGTATTCGCATTGAAGATGTGGAGACATTATCTCTTGGGAGAAAGATTCGAGTTGTTTACCGATCATAAATCATTAAAGTATCTCTTCTCTCAAAATGATCTAAATCTCCGACAACAAAGATGGTTAGAATTCTTAGCTTCCTATGATTTCGACATCGCATATACACCAGGAAAGGGCAATGTGGTGGCTGATGCATTGAGTAGAAGACATGCCAGTTTAGGAGCTATGTTTCTAGAATGGAAGCAACTGGAGTACATCGCTGGGTATGATTTCAGACCAAGGTGCGAATTGGATCCAGAAATATTAGCGAGTTTGATGATCAGACCCACTTTGATTGAGCGGATTGGTTCCAGTCAGAGGGACGATCCTAACCTATTGGAAATCATCTAAAAGTTGGAGATGGGAATTGACGGAGAGATGAACAAGTATGGGCTTGATCGAGATGGATGGCTTAGAAAGAATGAAAGATTAGTTGTACCCAATGTCAATGGATTGAGATGTGAAGTGCTTAGAGAATGTCATCACTCAAAATTGACTATACATCCCAGTGGTAACAAAATGTATCCAGACATGAGGCAGACCTACTACTGGGAAAGAGACATTGGGAAGTTTATATCCAAATGCATGAATTACCAGCTAGTTAAAGCTGAGCAAAAGAAGCCTAGTGGTTTGTTACAACCATTAGAAATTCCATAATGGAAATGGGAACAAGTGTTAATGGATTTCATTGATGGGTTACCAAGGACTAGATCGGGTCATGATAGCATTTGGGTGATTGTGGACCGATTGACCAAAAGTGCAAGATTTATACCCGTCAAGTCAAACAGGATGGCAACTAAACTAGCTGAACTATATATAAAGTGGGTAATGAGATTTCATGGAATACCCAAAGGCATTGTCAGTGACCGAGATCCGTTGTTCACTAGTGGGTTTTGGAAGAGCTTACAAGAGGCGTTAGGGTCAGAACTACATCTAAGTACCGCGTATCATCCTCAAACCGACGGACAGACAGAGAGGGTGAATCGAGTGTTAGAAGACCTCTTGAGAGCTTGTGTACTGGATTTTGGTGGATCATGGGATGACCATTTGCATCTAGTAGAGTTTGCATATAATAATAGTTATCAATCCGGTATCGGTATGGCTCCATTTGAAGCTCTATACGGAAGACCGTGCAACTCACCATCATGTTGGGCAGAAACTGGTGAGAAGTTTGTACTTGGACCCGATGTGATAAGAGAAACTTCAGCTAAGATTAAGGTTATCCAATAGCGAATGAAGGCTGCCCAAGATAGGCAGAAGAGTTATGCTGATAAGAGGAGAAAGGAATTAAAATTCTCCATTGGCGACTTGGTGTTTATCAAGATTTCTCCGTTGAAAAGCGTGATACAATTTGGCAGGAAAGGCAAGTTAGCACCAAGATTTGTTGGTCCATTCCCAATTCTTGAGCAAATTGGGAATTTGGCATACAAAGTTGAATTACCAGAGAAGGTGGCAGGAGTTCACAACATATTTCATGTTTCCCAATTAAGGAAGTTCGTGCACGACCCAGTTGTGACTATTTCACCTGATCAGTTGGATGATATCAAAGTTGAACCCAAGGCGGTTGGGAACCGCAGGCCTATGCGTATTGTTGGAAACTATACGAAGCAGCTTCGAAGGAAGACGGTGAAATTAGTCAAAGTTCAGTGGGGCGAGAATAAGAATGACTGTACTTGGGAGACAGAGGAGGGCATTAGGAAGACATGTTCAGAACTCTTCGCCTGGTAAGATTTCAGTTTTGATTTAGTCTTTCTGCATGCTAGGATGGGTTGTTTTGCATGTTTGATTGTTATATATATGATTGGTAGGCATGCAGAATCCTTTGTATGTTTTGGGTTAAGGAATTTCGGGGATGAAATTTCTTAAGGAGGGGAGAATGTAACGACCCGCATTCTACGCATCGCAAGATCGTAGAATATTTGTTTCTTTCACACACGAAGTCGTATGGTCATGTAACTTTGGGAGACGACTATTGGGGTCATTTCCCATGTTCATGATTTTTCCCAATATTTAAATGACCATTTTGCCCCTAGCTAATACTGTTTTGGCCATAACTTTTGACTGGAAAGGAATTTTGACCTGAAACCACTTCCATTAGATTTGTTTGATGGTTTACAATTCCGTAGAGTGGTCCATTAGCCAAACGGACTCACCGTTTGAGAAATATGGCTGAAACAAGTTTCAGATAATGAAAAACAGCTTAATTGGGCTTAACCTGGTTATTAACAGCTAGGCCCAATGGGGAATTTCGGGATTAGGGTTATGAGGAGGCTGAAATCAGTTAGAGAACGATCTTATTTTCATTTTTCAGCCGCCACTTTCATTCTTGAAACCCTAACAATGGCCTCAAACACTCAAATTAACTTCTAATCACTTTCTAATCGAGTTTTGGCTTAATCAACATCAAACCAAGGAAGATCTTCACCAAATCAGTAGTAGAGTTGTTGTGTTACATTGGTATTCACACCCAAACAGTAGAGTTTCAGTTCTAAAGGTTTCATTTGTGGCCAAGGTGAGTGATTTACATAGTTTTGCACTAATTACGGTTAATTAAGGGTAATTAGTGAAGATTAGCGAATTTATACATTAATAAATTCTGGAAAAATATTTGTAAATTCTTAAATAATGTTGTAGATCTCTGTTAGAAATTTGGTTTAATTTGATTAAGTTTTGCTAATCATATCATTAGTTTTGCCTAAACATGCTTAAGGGGAAATATGGGATTTTGGGTAGGTTTGAGCCAAATTACATGCTATGGCTGTAGTTTTGATGTCTATGGTTGATTCCCTATTTTGTTATGACTGTATGGTGTGTTTTGTGATTGTTTAGAATAGTTAGATTAGTCGAAAATGCCGTCGTATTGCGTAAAACAGCCATTGGAAAAGTTGTAGGAAAATGTGCAGGGTTTCGGACCGGATCGGAATAAGGGGCTCGGATCGGATGGTGAACTGGGCAGAGAAACCGAACCGGATCGGAACCTCGCACTAAAGGAGAATTGGTAAGAAGGAAGGCCACTTGCTTAGGATTGGAGTTGGGCAGGGGATCGGATCGAAAGCAAGGGCGTAGGGGATCAGATCGCAAGCAAGGGCGTAGGGGATCAGATCGGAAGCAAAGGCATAGGGATCGGATCGGAAGCAAGAGTGCAAGGATCGGATCGGAGGACCGAGCTTGGAGCTGGGATCGGAGCGAAGCACCGGATCGGATCGGGACATCCAGGAGAGAGCAACCACTGAACCTAGGCGTGAGCTATGAGCACCGAACCAAATCAGATGAGGACACCCGAACCGAACCGATGCGGCATGCAGGACCCCATGCATTGAACCGAACCGAATGAATCACGCGACGACTCTTTTGAAGACCAACTCCAATTCGACCAAAACCTGAGGTGAAAAGGAAGTCCAAATGAGGAGCTTTGACTCAGGATCCAGTTGGGAACCAATGAGTGGGCTTCATGGTTGGGCTTTGCTGCGGGACGTGTGCTAAGGGGTTGTCGATGTCTGTAACTTTGAATCACTATGTGTAGGAAGTATGTGAACAGATTCAGGGCCACAGTGGCCTAGGTACGACTAAAGGGCTATAGACCAATGAAGTGGGGTCATTTGTAAAGATTGGTCATGACTAAATGTGGTAAGCTTGGTAGTAGCGGTAGTTGTACAAGTCGAACTCTGTCACTACTTCGATGGGTCTAGTGATTGACAGTGGTGAACATTGTATGCTTTATGCATTGAGTGAGAGATGTGAGGATGGTTGTTATGGTTGATTTGTTTTCTATCATTATGACATGCACACCCCACCCCCGTTATCTTTACACCATTTGTTCAATGACACCTTAGAGTATTGTACGGTATGTAGTGCTAACTCTTTGGTTGCAGGTCCAGGTTCAGGTATGGTTTAGTATACCTGTTGTTGTTTTATTTTGTTGCTTATTGCTCATACCCTATTTTTTGTCTGACCTAGAGTTTTATGTCTCTTCTTATTACTCTGGGTGCTCTCACGAGCAGACTAGAGACATGTTAGCTGGGTATGCACGGGTAGCTGATCCAGAGACGAGCAGGAGGCTTCCACGTATGATATATATATAGTATTCTCCCTGTGTTGTTGAAGATCACTGCTTGGGCATTAGTAGTGCATCTTCTACTTCAGCTTTCTTTTGTTTTAGAGATAGTAATTTGGAAAGTTGTAATAAGCTGTATCTGGATTTCCGTTGCTATGATAGTTTGTTTTCAGCTTATGCACTGTCTCACCTGTTTTATGTCAAGTATATGTTATGATTATATTTTATTCCATGCGCTATGAGACATTCTACAGGTTTCTTTGTTAGTTCCTTCACCTTCTTTCCTTTCTTTGGCGACCATTCCGTGTTAATCGGGCATGTGTACAGCGCACTATCGGAGGAAAGGTCGACTGGTGCGGGGCGGGCCGTCACACCAGGATCCTGTGAATATGATCTGTAAAACCAAAACTACTTGTTGCCCGTGTGGAAAATAGGGGCATCCAGAGTTTAGGTTAAAACAATAAACTCCAGGTCAGTCATTTGACTGGTGTGAGAAATAAACAATTATTAATTTTCTTTTAAAGTTAGGTAAATCAAGGGACCACGCCGTATAACACGGAACGGGTTTACCCCCAAGAAAACCAGTGCATAAAACAAAAAACACAATGCTAAATAAAGAACAGTGAAGCTATTATAAGACCCAGGTACCATCACACAATGCAACGCAAGCCATAGGATAGGGTTTTACCTTATAATAGCCATATAATGCTTAATACGTGAAATTTCATATTTTATTATCACTATAAGTGTATAGTGTCAAAACAATTTCACTCATAGGTATCAATCATAGACGGCATGGGTACCATATATCATGTCGCCAATATTAGGCTCTACAATAAAAACCACAAAATGTCATATTGGAAGTTGGATTTCCATCTGTGAATCAAGGCAAGGGATCGTCCTTACTGAATTTGAGACGCTCCAGCCCGCCCCTCAGGATACAGCCGCAACTGCACCTTGGATCGTCAGGGCCGGTCCGCACGGAGTGGACTAAAATGCCTGAACAATGCGTTTTCCTGCCCTATGGGGCATCAACTGGTCATATGCCGACCAAACTATCGGCCCCGGAACGACCGATATAACTGAGGTGCCTCGCTATCCATCTTCCACATAAGTAAAATGTCAGGGAGTACAAAACGCTGACACCACTCCTAGCTAGAAAGAAACGCATGTTCTCCCTGAAGTCCTCTCCTGTTTTTGGTCCACACCGGGTTGTGAGGCTCGCGAATTAATGCTACACAAAGCTACGCTATATTAAAGTCGTGCTTTGATCATCAACCACAAGATTCTGATTTTCAACAGAAACCTTGATCATTTGCATCTCAGCATGCCACACAGACAATTCACGCTATGCAACCGGTGTATATCAATCACACAGAATGAAATCCGATGTCAGACACACATCCATTTACAAATTCGTTCTGGGTATGAACGAAACCGGAGGAACCTTGTTCCTTCCCCATATGTCCAATACAGGGGAGAGGTCCTCGCATATCCGATCGATCTCCAAGTACGTCTGGACGATCACCACTTATTACCTTGTCTTGGGTGTATAGCCCAATCAAGACCTCAGTAATCATCCGAACGATTTGAAGACCTCCGGTCTTCAACCACCGTCTTCATCCTTGACACATCGTCGAATCAGTTATTCAGAATGGGATAAACCTGATCTTTCCGAATAACTCGCGTATATAATAAACAAGTGCTACAAAAACACAACATACGCCTTATTCAAATCTAGAATATTCCTTTATTTAAGTATTCTTATACTTTGGGAAAGGTTCCCATTAATTTTATCAAATATAAATTCTTTAAATTTATTCTTTAACCTTCCTTTGGATATCATTTCAATCTAATTAAAGATGCATTAAAACTCCACTTGGTTTTAATCTTCCCAAAATTCAATATTAATGATTGTTTAACTTGGGAAATCATATCCTGTCTTAAACTGGGTTAAAGAACCAATGTTCTTTAAAACACGGTTCACGATAAACCCAAAATCACATTCCATTCCATCAGCCTTTAACCGTAAATTAGCA
This sequence comes from Allium sativum, assembly GCA_030737875.1. Taxonomy (NCBI): domain Eukaryota; kingdom Viridiplantae; phylum Streptophyta; class Magnoliopsida; order Asparagales; family Amaryllidaceae; genus Allium; species Allium sativum. The sequence goes on along the minus strand of CM060909.1, from coordinate 20,184,518 downwards.
AGTGAACAATCCCCTAAGGCCGAAACCAACATCAGATCAATACCCAGGAAACCATTCAACTTAACTATTCTCCAGCTAGTTTTTGATTTTCTTAAATCTGTTGGGTCTAAGAACAGTATTATTAAAGATACCACTCACGACAACCCAAAACCACATTCCATTAACAATGGAATTTTCATGGAAAACAAATCGATATATGTAATCGATATAAACTTCCATATCCAACTGATAATATAAATGGAATAACGACAAGGCCTTTTAAATTCCATATATATTAATCGTCTTCCTCTACAAAAGCTTACTTCGATTATCGCAAAATTGAACTCCAATCAATTCCAATTTAATATGTTAAATTGGAAAACTTTACTTTGGAAAATCTCCTTTAAATCTTAACAAAAGATTTATAAATTCCAAATCCCATTTCACTGTAAATCGGGTTAAAGAACAAATGTCGCTAAAACACAGTTCACGATAAACCCGATTCACATTCCGTTTGTCTCTAACCGTAAATTAGTAAGAGAACAATTCCCTAAGTGTTAACCCCGAAGGCCGAAACCAACATCAAATCAATACCCAGGAAACCATTCAACTTAACTAATCTCTAGTCAGTTTCTAATTTTCTTAACTCCATTGGGTTCAAGAATAGTATTATTAAAGATAACGTTCATGACGAACCCAAAATCCAATTTGATATTAAATACAAGGTTCTGAATAGAAAATATATCGGCTTATATTCAACATCAAATTCTGAAATCAACCAACATCGTATTGGAAATAACGATATATATATATAAGTCTTTCAAATTTCCATAACAATATCTGTATAATCATGAAATCCAACATCGAAATATTCTGAAGACAATTTCGATTCAAATCCATTTCCAATTTATAAATTGGAAATTTTGGTTATTTTTAAAACCATTTGAAATCTAATTTATTTATTTTAAAAATATTTGGATTATAATTCTAGTTCAGAACTAGTTCATTTCGATAAAAATCTATTTTTATCTTTTCAAATATGGAAATTTTCGTCCTAATTCTTTCCAAATCATTTATAAGGATTTTACACTAATTATTGATATTTTTAATAATTTTATCAAGGCCCGTAGAGTCGATTTCCATAAACGGCCATCGAACTGCACTAACAAGAACGTTTTCCAAATTTGATTTGGAAATAATTCCAAACCAACTATTAGATTTCAAATCTCTAATATTCTTAGAAAGCCCTTTTCGATATGAACCCAACGGTTCCGATTTTAGGAGAATCCGACGGTCGGATCTCCTGTAATGTACGTTCGAAGTCAATGGTCGAAATTCGCGAACTGCCACGGCGCGACGCGTTCTATTCAGGCCATTATATATATAATATATATATTATATATATTTCATCGATTTCCTTTTAAAACATATTTTATAAATCGTTTTAAATTCATTTTCAAAACGATTTCAACTTCATATTCAATTTCAAATCAAAATTGAATTTTTAGTTATAAATTCGTCTTAAATTCATTTCAAATTGATTTCAATTCAATTTCAATTCATTTTCAAATCATCTTGAATTCATTTTAAATCGATTTCAATTCAATTTCAGTTCATTTTGAATTCATTTTAAATCGATTTCAATTCTATTTCAATTCGTTTTGAATTTATTTTAAATCGATTTCAATTCAAATTTAGTTCATTTTGAATTCATTTTAAATCGAATTCAATTCAATTTCAGTTTGTTTTGAATTCATTTTAAATTGATTTCAATTCTATTTCAATTTGTTTTGAATTCATTTTAAATCGATTTCAATTCAATTTCAAGTTGTTTTGAATCCATTTTAAATTGATTTCAATTCAATTCGATTTCAATTCAATTTCCATTCAATTTAATTCGAATTTCAAATTCATTTCAATTTAATTCGAATTTCAAATTCATTTCAATTTAATTCGAATTTCAAATTCATTTCAATTTAATTCGAATTTCAAATTGATTTCAATTTAATTCGAATTTCAAATTCATTTCAATTTAATTCGAATTTCAAATTCATTTTAATTTAATTCGAATTTCAAATTCATTTTAAAATATCAGATTTTGAAATCACTTTTCGATATTCATTATAATATGAATAAAATCAACCAAATTTCCGTTTATGTTAAAATGGCGTTTAACTACTAAACACGGCTTCACATTTCAATTTTTTCTGAATATTATTTTAAAATATTCGATAATTCTAAACTGGAGTTAGACTCAGTCAATTACCATATACTTTTATTTATATGGATTTCAACATCACATGTATACAATAATAACGATAAACAATCATTAAAAATTCATACAACATCCAGAGTGCATTCTACGACCGTATAAGCATTAAAATAAATAAATAATGCTTATACAGTCTGCCAATCAATCGATTGACATACAACTAATTATTGGGAGTGGTGTATGTCATATATCATCCCAACACCCGTATGGGGTTTCAAACAATCAAACTTAGGTTTTATTTATGCGGTTAGGCGATGTGTAAAATTTATCATCCTAATCAATATCAGTCAAATGTGTGTACATAAACAAATCGCCCGATTTATTTATAAATATTTATTTAATTCATATACCCGTTAAAAATTATATTTTTAACTATAACATATTTCATTCCATTTCACTGCACACAATCAATTTTCACAACATAATAATTCAAACAAACAAGTCGTCCATGGTCTGTGGACGATGGGTGTCGGGTGCTGCTAAGCACCGTCTACATCCTAGTATATAATTTAACTAGAAAATAAAATAAAAGTGAGAAGTTCTCACCTTTGGGTTCCACTCCGCCGTTTCATTTCTGAATTTCTGAATGGCCTGAATTTGCCCGAAATTCCAATGCTATCTTTTTCACGCTGTTCACATTAAAAATCACATTTTTATCTCACTATATATATAATAAAAATCAAAATTTTATTTCCCTACATATATAAAAATTATATTTTTATATTCTCTATTATATAAAAATTCTATTTTCAATCCGCTACTCATAAAAAATCGAATTTTTATTTCACTACAACATATATAAAAATCGTATTTTTATATTCTCTGTCTTATAAAAATCATATTTTTGTAATCTCTACTATATAAAAATAATATTTTTATTATCTCTATAATATAAAAATCATATTTTATAATGTAAAAAATCATTTCTTTTTCTTTTTAAAAATATATTCTTTTTATTTCCAATAAATAAAAATCATATTTATATCTCTACTTCTTATATAAAGATCGAATTTTTATTTCAATTCATATATAATAAAAATGAATTTTTTCTCTCCTAATGATATCCATATAAAGATCATATCTTTATCGTAATGAAATTATTTATAAAAATCACATTTTTAAAACAATGTTCTAATCGCGAGATTATACAGCAAGAAAAACAAAATAAACCAATTAAAAACCCACTTTTTTTCCAGTAAATTGGAGAAGGGGAGTTTCCATAGCGGGGCTATGGCGTTGGGGAGGTGCGCCGAGGCCTGTGGTGGTCTGAGGGGTCGTGTTTAGTCGGCGGCGGCGGGTTGTGGGTGGAGCAGCGGCTAAAAAGAGGGATTTTGTCTTCGGTTTGGGATGTGGGCTCGAACGAGGGAAGAGAAGAGGGGGAGGACCCTGCGGTGATTGAGCAACGGCGGAATGGGGACAACGGCGATGGCACTGGCGCCGAGGTAGGGGGAGCGACGGGATTAGGGTTCGGTTCCCTTTTTTTCAAAATAACGACGGGGGTTGACTTCTGAGAAGAAAGGGATAGAAGGATATATTACAATATATATTATTTTATTTTAATATTTCTCCTTAGAGCTGATTTTTAATTCGAATCTCAAATCGAGCCCAACGACTGTTGTCCCCAACTAACTACCCCTATTCCGAACACAATGGGATATGTTTCGTAAGCTAGTTCGGCCGTTTCGATCAGTTTTTGTTAAAATCGAAATATAAATCTATATACTGAATTTGAACGCACATTTCAATTTACCGGGGCCATATACGAACTCTAAAAATTCTAGAAAAATAATTCTGGCTGTGTTTTGATGATACTGTCCTGTCAAAACTAATTTCATCAAATTTGAAGACCATTTGAAAAATGGACATTTTCTGATCGATCCAAATTGACTGAAATTGTCAAAACACGTTTTTCTTTGCCACACTCTCATATTGATTCAGAAAATTATGATTTTTGGAATCTAGCAATAACTTTTCCCGAATCCAAAAAAGTGGTTTTGTCGAAGACGGAGGTCGTTTGCAAAATTTCCATTTTTAAGGGCTAAAATTCCATAGCGACTATTCTGAAATTTTAACTGGACATAACTTTTTATTCCCGCTATGAAATTTCAATTTTTCGGATTCGTTGGAAAGATATTTTCAAATAGATTCAAATATTTTTTTATTTCACTAAAATCTGGTTTATTTTGAATCCTATACATTCATTTGAAATTTGAAATCGAATTTTCAAACTACCGCGCCATTTCCATTTCCTTTTATAATTAAAAATAAATATTTATATTCTAACTTCGATTCAAATAAATATATACATTCTAGTTCTATTCAAAATAAATTTCTCGTCGAAATTATTTAAAATAAATCATTTCAAATATTCAAAATTTATTAAAATTACCAAAATAAAATTTTAAAATTGGTTCGGATATTCTAGATTGTTGCATTCAATGAACCTATATCAATGTCAGTAGTTATTATTATTTAAGTATTTAGCTCAAGATTTTCTTGGTACGCTGCTTCATCTGAAATATTATTTTCATCAAATGTTAATCTTGCTATTGTTTTAAATAATAGTCCACCAATCTGCTTTATCTTTTTTAAGGATGAATAGAATACAAAAAAACACTTGTAATTCTTGCTTAACTAATATGAAAGGATTATACTTATAGTTATATGAGGCATGCTTATTTCAATAAGCTTATAATCTTTATACATGTTAATTCCAGAACTAGTAACATTACCGAACCAGTTGCATTTGAAATAAAAAAAACTTTCTCTGTAAGTTATATATAATATGTCAACTCTATAACTTGTGCTAAGATCCATGAAAATCTTTTATATGCTCCTCTGGGTCATCATTGACTTTTACAAATACACCGCTGTAATATGTTAATTTTTTAGTCCCGTAATCCTCTTGGTGCTGAATATAAATCCATAGACGAAGAATATAGGATTAGTCGACGTTTCTTTTTGGTCTGATGGCGAAATATTATAATCCTTCATCAATGACATAGTTTTTTGGATTATGAACGTAGTTTGAAAACCATTTTGTTACAACCTGGAAAATCCGAGCCAATTTAAAAAATTTATTTTGGCAATTTTATTGAATTTTGAATATTTAAAATGATTTATTTTACATAATAACGACGAAAAAATTATTTTGAATAAAATTAGAACATATATATTTATATAGATCGACGTTAGAATATAATTATTTATTTTAAATTATATAAGGAATTGAAAATGGCGCGGTAGTTCGAAAATTCGATTTCAAATTCGAAAATTCGATTTCAAATTTCAAATAAATGTACAGGATTCAAAATAAACCGGATTTTAGCGAAACCAAAAATATTAGAATCTATTTGAAAATATCTTTCCAACGAATCCGAAAAATCGAAATTTTATAGCGGGAATAAAAAGTTATGCCCAGTTGAAATTTCAGAATAGTTGCTATGGAATTCTGGCCCTTAAAAATGGAAATTTTGCAAACGACCTCTGTTTTCAACGAAACCACTTTTGTTGGATCCAGGATGCCGAATTATTCCTAGATTCCAAAATTTGTAATTTTTCGAATCAATATGTGAGCGTGGAGAAGTAAAATGAGTTTTGATAGTTTTAGTCAATTTCGACGAACTAGAGAATGGCCATTTTTAGAATGGTGTCAGAATTTGGCGAAATTATTTTTTTTCAGACCGTATCATCAATATGAAGCTAGAAATAATTTTTCTGGAATTTTTAGAGTCCGTATGTTGCCCCGGTAAATTGAAATGTGCGTTCCAATTCGATATATATATATATATATTTATATTTTGATTTTGACGGAAACTGATCGAAACGATCGAATCGGCTTACGATACATACCCCATTGTGTTCGTAATGGGGGTAATTAGCTATGGACAATAGTCGGTGGGTTCGATTTCGAGTTCGAAATAAAAAGTTGCTTTTTGAAATTAAATAATAATAATATATATATATATATAATTATATACTTCACTCTCCCTTTTCTCTCTCATATTCAGATAGATCGAAATAAAAAGGGGAAAAAAAGGAAGGAGGAGCCGCGCTCCTCCCAGCAGCACGCCACCGCGCCTGAGGCGCCGCCCCTCAGGCGATCGTCGCCCTCCCCTCATCCCCCTCCTCTTCTCCATTCTCCTCCATCTCCTTTTTACTTCTCCAATCGCGACGCCGACGCCCCCACAACCCCTAGCCCTGAAACACCTCCGCAGCCTACCCCCTCTACCGCGACGCCCTCCGACGAGCAGCTTCTCCCCCTCCTCGATTTCCGCGATGAGCAGTAGCCCCCTTCCTTCTAATTCGACTGTAAGTGTTTATAATTTTCCTTTTTTATTATTTTATTTAAAATCTGATTTCCTTAGTCTATAAAAATATGATTTTCAAGTCTATAAAAATCTGGTTTTTAAGTTTCTAAAGAAGTGATTTTTAATTTATATAAAGAAATGATTTTTATTCGTATAAAGTTATGATTTTTAGTTAAGTAAAAATATGATCTTTATATATAGATAGAGGAAATAAAAATACGATTTTTATATATGTATAGTGGCGAAATAAAAATATGATCTCTATTCTCTAGAAAACGAAATAAAAATGTGTTTTTATATATATAATCGCCGAAAGAAAATGTGACTTTTATTTATAAAGATCATTGTCTAAAAAATAGGATTTTTAACGTAAACCATGTGAAACAGATTGCGATGGAACTGACTGGAAGCAAAACAGAATCCAGACCATTTAGAAATAAGGAATGGAGGAGTGGAACCCTCGGTGAGAACTTCTCACTTTTAATTTATTTTTCTAGTTGAAATATTTACTAGGATGTAGATGGTGCTTAGCAGCACCCGACACCCGTCGTCCACAGACCATTGATGGCTTGTATGTTTGATTGTATGTTATTGTGAAAATTGATTGTGTGATGTGGAATGAAATAAAATATTTAAATAGTTAAAAATATTTTATCATTAAAAATATAATTTTTAACGTGTATGTAAATAAAATAAATATTTATAAACAAAACGGACGATTTGTTTATGTACACTAATTTGACTAATATTGATTGGAACGATAAATTTTACACGTCATCCAACTGCATTATTAATATTCTATTTGTTGATTGAAACCCCACACGGGTATTGGGATGATATTTGACGTACACTAATCCCTATCGTTTAGTTGTATGTCAATCGATAGGTTGACAGACAGTTGTGTTGTGCACTTTGGATGATGGTTGGTTATATGTCATCGATATATAATTAACATTATATGGTAATTGACTAGGCCTCATTCCAATTTGGAAAATTAAAGAATATTACAAAATAAAGATTCATGTGTTGAATAGAATAAATATTCATGTGTTGAATAAAATATATATTCATGTGTTGAATAAACAAAATAGTCATGTGTTGACAATACTCATTTGTTGAGAATATTCATGTGTTGAAACTATTGATGTGTTGAACAAAATATTTATACAATAAAATTCACATTTCTATTGTAAGTAAGAAATAAATAAATATCCATGTGTTGAATAAAATATATATTCATGTGTTAAATAAACAAAATAGTCATGTGTTGACAATACTCATGTGTTGGGAATATTCATGTGTTGAAACTATTCATGTGTTGAACAAAATATTTATACAATAAAATTCACATTTTTATTGTAAGTAAGAAACAAATAAATATTCATATGTTGAATAAAGTATACATTCATGTGTTGAAGAAAATATTCATTTGTTGAATAGAATAACGAAGTTATTGAAATATATAAAGCCGTGTTGATTAGATTTGCGCCATTTTGACGCGAACGATATTTATATCGATTATATTTGTTTTTATAACGAATATAGAAAAGGAAGTGATTTCAAAATATAATGTTTTGAAAATATTATCACTTATATATTAATCATATGGAATCTTCAATTTTGATTTAAAATTGAATATGAAGTTGAAATTGTTTTGAAAACGAATTTAAAACGAATTATAAAATACGTTTTGAATTGAAATCGACGAAATATATATAATATATATATATATATTAATGGCCTGAATAGAATGTGCCGCGCCGCGATAGTTCGCGAATTGCGACCATTGACTTCGAATTGACGTTACGGGAGATCCGACTGGCTGATTCTCCTGAAACCGGAACCGTTGGGTTCGTATCGAAAAGAGCTTTCCAATGAATATTAGAAATTTGAAATCTAACAGTTGGATTTGGAATTATGTCCAAATCAAATTTGGGAAAGGTCGCTGTAAGTGCAGTTCGACGACCGTTATTGGAAATCGAATGAATGGGCCTTGATGAAATTATTAAAAATATCAATAATTTGTGTAAAATCATAATAAATGATTTAGAAAGAATTGGGGTGAAAAATCCCATATTTAAAAAGGATAAAATTATATTTTTATCGAAATGAACTAGAATTATAATCCAATATTTTTGAATAAATAAATTGGATTTGAAGTGGTTTGAAAAATAATCAGAATTTCCAATATACGAATTGGAATGGATTTGAATCGAAATTATCTTCGGAATATTTCGATGTTGGATTTCGTGATTATACAGATAGGGTTGTGGAAATTTGAAAGATATATTTATATCGTTATTTCCAATACGATATTTGTTGGTTTCAGAATTTGATATTGAATATAAGCTAATATATTTTCTATTCAGAGTTTTGTGTTTAATATCAAATGGGATTTTGGGTTCGTCGTGAATGGTGTCTTAAATAACACTGTTCCTGAACCCAGTTTAGAAAAGAATAAATCTTTTAATTAAGATTTAGTGAAATTGTCCAGTTAATTAGTATTTAATTGGAATTGAATTTAAATTGTTTTCTGGGTTTATCGTGAGTGGTGTTTTGAATAACACCTGTTCTTTAACCCGATTAACAATGGAATGTGATTTTGGGTTTGTCGTGAACCGTGTTTTTAAATGACATTGGTTCTTTAACCCAGTTAAAGATAAGATTAACTTCTTAGCTTTGAATAATCATTAATATTGATTTTTGGGAAGAATAAACTAAGTGGAGTTTTAATGAATCTTTAATTAGATTGAAATAATCGAGAATGGAGTATCACCAGTTTTGCTCCAAAGCGATAGTTAAATCTTTAATTAGATTTGAACGTGAAATGATAATTAATATTTACCGATAACACAGTGGTGTTAGAAATGGAGTACTACCAGTTTTTCTCCATGGGATGAATAGGTTGGGATTGGGATACAAAATAAATAATTACTTCAGTATGGTTCGCTAATCCCGACTAGTTTGGAAAACCTTAACAATGTTTGAAATGATATCCAATGGAAGATTAAAGAATAAATTTAGAAGAATTTATCTTTGATAAAATTAATGGGAACCTTTCCCCAAGAATGTGAATTTTTGAATAAAGAATATTCTGAGTTGGAATGAGGCGTATGTTGCGTTTGTGTAACACTTGTTTATTATATACGCGGGTTATTTGGAAAGGCCGAGTTTATACCCATTCTGAATAACCGATTCGACGATAAGTCGACGATGAAGATGGTGGTTGAAGACCAGAGGTCTTCACATCGTTTGGATGATTATTGATGATCTTGATTGGGCTGTACACCCAAGAGGAGGGAATCAGTTGGTAATTGTCCATACGTACTTGGAGGTCAATGGATATGCGAGGAATAAGGTTCCTCCGGTTTTGTTTAGATCCAGAACGAACTTGTAAATGGACTGTGTGTCTGACATTGGATTTTATTCTATGTGATTGATTTCTATTAAATATATATCTGTTTGGCGGCGGAGAATTTATTCTCTTTCTTAATGCCCTTCTCTGAGACGTACGAGCTCAGAGGTTATATGCTGATGGATATCAATCGCATGACATGAATTGCCTGTGTGGCATGCCTAAGTGGCAAATAATCAAGGCTTCTGTTGAAAAGCAAAGTCTTGTGGTTGATGATCAAAGCACGACCTATGTGGCATAGCTTTGTGTATGGCGTTAATTCGCGAGCCTCACACCTCGGTATGAGTTAAAAACGGGATAGTGACTGCAGGGAGAGCACAACGTTTCTTTCTAGCTATGGGTGATGTCAGTGACCTACCAGCCCTGACATTTATATACTTTTTACCTGTGTGGTTGTTGGAATGCAAGGTGCCTCAGATATAGGTCTGATAGGACCGGGAAACGTGTATTCAGGAATAACTAATCCTCAAAAGTAAGAGAGGAACGACCCTGAAGATCCAGGATCGCTGTGTATGGTCCTGAAACATTTTCTAGAGTGTCTCGAACGGAGAGGAGCTTGCCCCTTGCCTCGACTCATGGCGAAAATCCAATTTCCAATACGACCTTTGCGGTTTTATTTGTAGAGCCTAGTATGGCGACACGATATATGGTACACATACCGTCTATGATTGATACTTATGATTGAAATTGTTTTGACACTATATACTTATAGTAATAATAAAAGATGAAATTTAGCGTATCAAGCATTCATTGGCTATTATAAGGTAAAACCCTTTCCTCCGGCTTGCGTTGCATTGTGTGATGGGACTTGGGTCTTATAATAGCTTCATTGTTCTTTATTTAGCATTGCGCTATTTGTTTATGCACTAGTATTCTTGGGGTAAAAACCCGTTCCGTGATATACGGCGTGGTCCCTTGATTCACCGAACTTTAAAATCAAATTAATAACTGTTTTAGTTCTCACACCAGTCACATGAATGACCTAGAGTTTATTGTTTTAACCTAAACTCTGGGAGCCCGTATTTTCCGCATGGGCAGCTAGTAGTCTTGGTTTTGCAGATTTATATTCACAGGATCCTGGTATATAGCTGAAGTGATATTCGGAATGCTCTGTATCCGTCTATTTCTTTTAGTTATGTTTTGTATTATTTTTCCGCTGCAGTAATGTATTTAAATCTCTAATGATTATCAAATGTGTAATATTTGTTCATACTCTATATATTCTTGTATTCTGATGGAATTGTTGTAATAAACAATGAAATGTACTTCTGTTTATGTTCTGATTCGTCTTGTACTCATGGTAATTCATCATTTCTCTTCTCTTCGGAGAATGGGGAAGTTCGGGTCGCTTCACATTCATTAAATTCTTTACTGAAATTGCTAGACAAATATTGTGATTCATATATGCTCCAAATATGTATTATGTTCTTTTAAAATTAATATATATATATATATATATGTATGTATGTATGTATGTATGTATGTATGTATGCATGCATAATTGAAATGCACATGAATTTAGTATTATTAGACCAATGGTGCAACTCCAGTATAATTTAAAAGAACGTACGTGTGTACTACATGGTAATCTCTATCTTCTAACCAAATTTCCAAACATTTTCTAGTAGGTCGACCACGTTGTCTAAAAATAGATAATAGTGTTTGAGAAGAATATTGTTCAATGCTTCTTATTATGGGGAACACTTACAAACGATAAGTTCACATCATTACTAACGTAATGATAGAAAAAAATGAAGCTTCTTCTTCAGGATATGGTTTGCTAATTGAACCTTCTACTTATTGTTTTTGTCTAACTTTTTTCTTCAAATGATTCAAGCACCTATAAAAAAATTAATTTAATTTCTATTCTAGAATATAAATCTAAATTTTAAACTAACATAAATATTACGGATATTCAAAATTACCTCTTAAATGGATACATCCATCCATATTGCAAAGGACCTCAAAAAGTGCTTTAAATGGAAGATGAACAGGTAAAATGCTCCGTTACATTAAAGAAACCTAATGGAAATGTTTTCTCCAATTTGCAAAGTAGTACTAGGATTTCTACTTCAAGTTTAAGTATATGACCTACCTTTAACGTCATCAAACAAAACTGTTTATAAAACATATTAATTCTATTATAATCCTCCATATTTTTGCGGGCAACAATTTTTTGAAAATCACAAGTAAAAGTTATTCCATCATGATATGGCAATAGTGATTTTCATCCCACTCAATTTACCGTTTTTAAAGTCACCACGTTTACAGAGTTAGACAAAATCCCATTAGGACATCTTAGTCCTTCCACCTACTTTAGCATGATTTTTACTTGCTTGTTGTCTAGCTCGCAGCATGCTTTTGGTTTTTCATCATCATCGTACAACTAAAGTTCATGTCGCTTCCAAAAGTATAGTACATCACATCGCATATTCACATTTTCCTTAGTTTTCCCCTTTATATTCAAAATTGTATTAAATACGTTACCAAACACGATTTTTTTCGTTGTATATAGCTCAATATTATGTCAAAGTAGGGGATCTTTTCAGTAAGGTAACTCCTAAAATATATACTTAGCTTGCACCAGTTATGAAAGTCCGATTTACATGAAATTTCAACCTATACCCTAGTTTCATGTACCTTTGGAAAGTCTTTTACGATTTTATATATCGCTTCACTTGAGAAAAGCATAGGTGATAACTTACTCTTTACTTTACTTTTCTAGCTTTGAAGTTTTTTTCCACTATAAATTTATCATTAATATGTAGAAAGTCAAACCAAGATTTTTTTATACTTTAATGAAAATGCTCGTGTTTCATCCATGCAATGAGGATAAGCTAGAAGTCTAGCTGTGCTCCAACATTAAAGAATGACGCATGTAGGAAAATCACTAATAGTCCATAATAAAGAAGTGAACATACGAAAAGTTCAGTTTCTTGAAATGTCGTATGTTTCAACTACTTCATAACATAGTATTTTCAACTCTTCGATCAATGATTGCAGATAAACATCAATTCCTTGTGTTGGATTATCGAGACCGAGGACGACAACCATTAAAAACATATACGGAGTTTTCATACACATCCATTTGTACATAAATCGAGTCCAACATTACTGCTTTAGTACCCTATAAAATTTAAACTAAATAGACATAGATAATTAAATTAAATATAAAGTATAATAAACTAATAAATATTAAATGGTTGGAAATAATAATTTTTTATAATTGAGAATTGGGCCATGAGAATATTACCATTGTATTCGTGGTAAGATTTTGATCCGTTTTCATATATTTTTTGTCGAGAACGGAGTCTGTATGAAGAAGTAATTAATAAAAACAAGTTATATACGCACAAGATTTGAATTTCATACCGAATAAATATAAATATGGAATATAATTATATATTGATTGGCATAATGGCATATTTCTTTGATATTTGAAATTGTGTGTGTGTGTGACTCTGGGCAGTTAAAGCGCTTAGTGTTTCCATAGCGTTGGAGGTACAAAAAGGCATAGCAGGGATACAGTGGAAGCGGAAAAAGGTTCATAAGATGTTAAATAAAATATTTAAAATTAATTAATTATCATTCTCACATTATATGTGTTGAAGAAACTAACATTAATTAATCATATATCGTAGAATTAAAGAATATCACAGTAACACACATTAGATTTAAAGAATATAACAAATTTCCATAATATATTGGAGACTGATGCTTTAAAATTAGCTCTTTACCCTAACTTCATTGATTTTATAGAAAAAGTACCTATCAAATCAAGCTTTATATATTAATATCGCTAAAGCAAATGGACAAAAGCATTGATTTAGCGGATCCAGCGGGAAAAAGCGGGGCTAAATGTGGATCTACTGTTCATCGCGGCTAAACTGAAATAACATAGCGGTTGAAGGGCGTTATGGGCTTTAGCGGGGCTTTAACTGCATAGGTGTGTTAATATATATATATATATATATATATATATATATATATTTGTGTGTGTGTGTATATGTGTGTGTGTAAGAGGGTACAAGAACAATTAAAAAACGAAAAGAATAAATCAATATTTATAATGTAATTTATATACTTAATAAGAAAAGGGAATATATCTCCCTACACTCGACCTCAAAAGGGGGGTCGACCAGCCAGATAACCACCTTTCTGGTCGAGGGAGGGAGAGAGATACTATATATAAAGGGTTTTTATATGGTTTTGCTTAAACCAACTTTATATTAAATCTAACTAATACTACGGTCCACACACACATTAGGCACTATAAAAAGATTCCTAGCCTCTCCTCCAAGCCCTACGGTCATCTTCTTCTACGCCTCCAGCCTATCTCCGCGTCATTTTCTTAATCCTAGAAACATGTTAGGTTTCTCCACTTATTCTAACCTATATTTTATCTCTTCTAATCTAAATTCACATAGATATATATATTCTAGAATTAAGTATTATATATGTAAGATTTTAAATCCGATTCTTATATATAAGGAGAATTTGGAGAATGTTGGTCCAAAGGCTCAATCTAGATGGTTAGATTCTACATTGAATTCACTATTCTTCTCTTCTTATCTCTATGAGTGGAAATTACATGAGTATTAGTGTAATTTTTGATTATTATACCCAAAGGAGTTTGGATTTGCACGAAAATTAAACATCAACAAATCCTCCAAATCCAATTTAATTTTGGGAAAATAGCCCATTAATTTTGTATATTGGGTTTTGGTTATCGATGTAATGAATGATAAACTTTTAGGTATTGTACAGTTTCTTATAATGGTATGATTCACTTTCTTGTAAAAATTATAAATTCATATATATGTTTACAAAGGCATAAGACTTGAGCATTGTAGATATAATAGGTTTAAGCATCTGTTTCTAAAACAGATAGTTTAAACACACACACACACACACATATATATATATATATGTACATACATATATATATATATATTAATCATATGAAAAGTGAAGCAGTACCAAAAATGAGATTTTACATATATAATTGAATTGTCGCACTTTGTCTTTCATTCATTATTGAAGTAGTCGTTTAAGCGTTGGTTATAAGTTTCTATGTACATGTTGTTATTTCCCTGTTATTGCTTATAATATAAATGTTTATGCGCCAAGTTGATGAAGTTAGGGAAGTAAACTTCTAAACCTTTTTTTGAGGTTATAATTGATATTTCAATGAATTAGGACGTCTATTCATATGCGCTTAATTTACATTTTATTTATTACTATTGTTGACATGTTTTTAAGTGAAAGCTGTCACACGTCAAGTATTTGGTTAGCAGCGCACTCGAGTGCCAGCAGCGTCGTCAGGAAACACAAAGCGATTTGGTCGAAGTCGCATCGTAAACATAAAAAGGCCCGACACTCCTATCAGATGACCTCTTTTGGGCCTAAGAACATCTGACATGATGCTTTGCACTATAACTCTTATAGAAGGAGAGCTGTCACCCGAACCGAAGGTGAGCCGTCACTGGGTTCGGGCACAGCGCCGGTGGGGGTTCGGAGTGTTAGGGAATGCAGAATGCAGATCTTAAGGAAAAACTAACACTAGATGGGGTCAATAGTGTTTTCAAAGAATTTAAGAAAATCTAAAACTAATATGATCTACTATATGAATCACATACCACAGAGATAATCACAGACATAGAATCAAGCACAAACACAGAAATAAACAGATATAAAATGCAAGAAAGGAAAGAACACACCGGATTTTATACTGGTTTGGATTGCTACTATGTCCAGTCCCATGCAATGCTAGATTGTGCAGAGTTTTAATACTAGATCAAAATCTAAGTACAATTCCCTTGATTTCACGGCTATGAGGTTAACACCGTTTCCACCACCCTTGATTTCCCGGCTACAAGGTTAACATTGTTTCCTTTATTTTATGGCTACAAGGAACACACCTTTTCCTAAACAATCCCAAATGATTACAACATCCCTATAACTCTTCAATAGTACTTCGATTCAGAGAGTAATGAGTAGAGAGTGAGAAGACAAGAAGTTTTATGTATTTAGAATAGAAACCGGCAGAGTAGAAGTGTAGAAATCATAAAAATATGAAATGATAATGGAGTAATGAAAAGGGGTGAAGATGGAGAAGAAGAATGATTAAATAATTTGAAATCAGCCACTATTTATAAGATTTGAAAGGCTGCAACGCTTCTGAAACGTTAGAAATAGTGAAAAGGCACTTCCTTTCAAAACTGGAAATATGACAGTTGAATGTCGACATAGGGTAATACGTATGTCGACATATATGTTTTGAAATTTTGAATTTTTGAATATTTTCAAGTGTTTTACTATATATATAATTCTGGAAATTCTTAAATTAAAACGCAGTGATATAAATAAGTATTATAAAGTGGAAAATCATATGAAATCATAAATATAAATTATATAAACATATTTATAAAATTATAAAGTTCAAAACTATATAAACATAAAAGTATAAAAGTACATAACCACATAATATATATAAACTTATAAACTTTAAATGTAATGGCCCGAATTTCCATACCCTTTGAGTTAACTAATAACACCACACGTCCAACCTAAATTGCACAGAAATACGAATCATTATTAGAAAGAAGTTAGAGGATGAGAAATAAAAAGAAAGAAATATTAGAATAAAAGAAAATGAAGATCACAAACTCACAGTGGAACGAATAAAATATATTAGATAACATAAACTTTGAAATATAATTCAGTAACTTTATATACGTACCATCATCAGAGCACAACAGCCATTTCTGGAACAGTTACAAACACCTGTTTCCAGATACAACATAGTACACAGCGGAAAATATGATAGTCTATAGCTAACGGGTGAAGCCTCCTGCCTTACGCTTCTCCGAAGTGAATCCGTAAAACCCCGACTACTTGACTGCCCGTACAAATTTGGGCACCCAAGAGTTTAGGGAAAACAAAACAAAATAAACTCTGGGTCAGGGACTGGTGTGAATAAACTCCAACCATTTGTTTAACTTTCAAAATCCTTTCGAAAGAAATGATAATCGTCAGACCGATCCACACATAAACACGGATGGCTTTTACCTTACGATAACCCAAAACATTTTTACATCAAAATCTGGTGATATTATAATAGTGTCTAAATCAAATAAATAACCATCTAGTGGAACGCGTGCATCTCATGCTCCATATATAATATAAAATCAAAAACCGCAGGGCGCTTATTGGAGATTGGATTTCCAACATGACAAGGTATGGAACCACCTTTTGATAGTATATCTCTAAAGGCGAATACACTGGGTTCATAAATAAGTTTCCCCTCTTTGCCACCAACTTCGTACGTTTGAAGGAATCAACGTACGTAATCCCTTTGGAAATACTCTATCAGAGACTTGTCCTTACAAGTTGTCCTGGATCTGGACAAACTGAAGGCACCGTTCGATTAATCCATCTTAGGTAATTTCAACCTAGGTTAACAGAAAAGCCCTTGCATTTTACTCCGTCTTTAATTATCTTCAACATAAGTTGATTCGTAGCGCTTATACCAATACGGAGTGGTTTTCAGATATTAAATCGAATCCCGGTCTTTCCATACTGATAACAGAGGTATAAAATAAATCAAAACTTTGAATGTCGGTGATTCCACTATCAAAGAAAACATCCATACAATCAACGGTCCTATTTCCAATTGGGAATTCTACCGATCAACCATCAACAACACTGGCCCTTTTAAATCAATTCCTTATTATATTATCAACTCCAAATTTCCATCTTTCCTATCTTTTCAAAGCTCGATTTTCTCTCTTGGTTCTTGTAAAACATTTTCAATGTCCTACTTTCTTTATTCGAGAAAATATCTCTTATTCTAGTTAGAAGACATTTCTATATATTCACGATTCCTTATTTCCTATATTCAGAAAATATACCTTATTCCGTTCCTTAATTCCTCCTTGACCAATTCATTTCATATTCTACACATAGAAAAATATCTCTCATTTTATTGGGTGAACATTTCAAATTCTATTAAGTTAACACGATGTTATAAAATATCGTTATAATAACTCCAACCACTAATCATTTATTAGCTAACCATATTGCTAACCAAGTTTCACTATCGAACCTTAACCATTCCTCCATCGATCATGAAGTCAATCAAGTTGGGGTATAATTACCTCTCAGACCTTAATTGAACAACATTCTCAACTTTGAAATAGTCAAAGCTCACAACCTTAAACAAAACATTACTTACGCGACTCTTAGATTCAATCTAAGAATACACTTCCTTTTACGGAAAACATTGATTATAATGGTAGCGTTATAATCACTGTCTCCAATTATTTGATTTATAACATATTACCTTTAACCACAGCGTTACAATCGCTGTCTAGAATGATAGAACATTTATTATAGCAATAGCATTAAGATCACTGTTTAGATTTACAAAACATTTATGATAACAGCAGCGTTAAAATCGCTATTTAGAATTTACAAACCATTTATTATAACAAAAGCGTTAAAATCGCTGTTTTCAAATATTTGGGTTTATAAAAAAAATATAACTTGTACCTATTCATAAGCATCATTACTGCTCTACTTCTCGTTATCGAGTATCTTTTTAAAACCACATCACATTCTGTTTCATTTATAAACTCTGTTTATAGAACTGTTACTCATCCGTTTATTTTAAACCATTCAAGTTTTCTTTTGAATGTGTTTATAAGCCATACATTTTGTAACTTCGAAATTAACTTAATTTGATTTATATAAATCCATTTTTATGTATTATTGCAAAACATAGAATTAACCTCTTAACGTATCCAAATTAAATTATACTTTCATTGAGACGACCCCGAACCCCGTACTGACGGCGGCAAGGGTAATCTTTGGAATATAACACATAAACAGATAAAAGCAGAACAGAAATAAATAAATACACCAGATAATGAACAATAGAATATACTGGATAAACGTAATCATCAGAGTTACACAGTATACAGGATCATACTTAGTACAAATATAGTTCAGCTATACATAAATGTCTACAGCGGAAAACAAACATAATGTACAATAGGACCTGAACAGCATAAAAGAGATAAATAATAGAATCCATCTTCAGCTCCAGCTATCCAGAGAGAGCCAGCTAAAACCTGAATACAAGGCTGCCCATGTAGAAAAAGGGGCACCCGAGTTTGAAAGTGAAACAAACTACGAGTCAGTCATGGGATTGGTATGAGAAATCTACTCAACACATTTGAAATATGGCTAATCACAGGACCACGCCACTTTCGTGGAACGGGTTTACTCCATTGGATTGCCAGTGCTTTAAAACAATTAATCTTTTAAACATCGCAATGCTTTTTGTAAAAATGAAGCCATTATAAGACTCAGTTCCCATCACACAATGCAACGCAAACCGGAGGATAGAGTTTTTACCTTATAACGGCCAAAATATGCTTGATACGAATAAAACAAAAGCATTTGATATTATTACTAGTGCTTATATGTTTCAAAAACAATTTCAAATCATAACTATCAATCATAGAAGGCATTAATGCCCCATACCACTATGTCGCCATATATAGGTATACAATCAAAACCGCACAGTCACGTATTTGGAAATTGGATTTCTGTCATGAACCAAGGCAAAAGATAGTCCTTACCGAATTCGAGACTGCCTAGCCCGAGCCTCAGGAACAGCCGCAACTTCCCCTTGGAGCGACAGGGTCGGTCCACCGATGTGGATTAGAATTCCTGAACACTACGTTTCCCCGCCCTCTGGGGCGTAGATGAGCCAACGAATGACTCCATCGGTCCCAGATCGACCGATATTTCCGAGGCGCCTCGCTATCCATCATCCACATAAGTAAAATGTCAAGCCGTGTAAAAATACTGACACCACTCCTAGCTAGGAAGAAACGCATGCCCTCCCTGAGGTCCTTCGCCCGTTTCTGGTTTATACCGGGGTGTGAGGTTCGTGAATTCACGTTATACACAAAGCTACGCCACACAGGCGGTGCTTTGATCATCAATTACAAGACTTTTCTTTTCAACAGAAGCCCTGATCACTGCATCTTAGCATGTCACACAAGCAATTCACACCATGCAATTGATGGCTATCAATCACATAGGATAAATTCCAATGTCAGACACACAATCCATTTACAAGTCCGTTCTGGGTCGGAACGAAACCGGGGGCACTATATACCTCGCAAACCCATCGATCTCCACGTACGTTTGGACGATCACCACTCATTATCCATATTTCGGGATGCCTCCCAATCAGGACATCAGTTACCATCCAAACGAGGTGAAGATTTCTGGTCTTCAACCTCCGTCTTCATCTTCGATTTCTTATCGTTGATTCAGTTATTCAGAATGGGACAAACCCGGTCTTTCTGAGCAACTCGCGTATATAATAAACAAGTGCAACACAAACACACATACGCATCATTTCAATTCATTAGTCTCTAACCGTAAATCAGTAAGAGAACGATTTCCCAAATATTAACTCTGAAGGCCGAAACCAACATCAGATTAACACCCAGGAAACCATTTGACTTAGCCAACCTTCAGTTGGTTTCTAAATTTCACATCCATATCATTTATAACATTTTATAATGATGTATCGCCATTTTTATTTATTTTAAAATAGCCAATTTATTCAAACGTCGCTTCGGGCCATAACGCGGCCGTGGCACTATTTTTCTTCAGATTTGATTTACACATATCTGAAAATCTAACCGTTGGATATTCACAAAATTTACATCATTAGAAATATCTTTTCAAAATGAATCCAACGATTCTAGTTTCGGGAAAATCCGACGGTCGGATCTCCCGGTATAATCGTTTGAAGTTTCGATTTCAAAATATGAACTGCAGCGTCGTTATTCGATTAAATATATTTATATTTATATATATATAATCGATTCTGGCGCTGTTTTTCTTCAGATTTGAATTAAACATTCCAGACAATCCAACCGTTGGATTTTTACAAAGTTGATGCCGTTGGAAAGATATTTCCAAAGCGAACCCAACGGTTGTAGTTTCGGGAAAATCCGATGGTCGGATCTCCCGCACTAATCGTTTGAAATCTCGGTTTCAAAATACGAACTGCAGTTTCGCTATTCGATATATTTCAATTCTATATATATATATATATATATATATATATATATATATATATATATCGATTCTTCGATTTCAAAATTATATGATTTTCATACATTTGATAAAAATGATATTTTTATCCAACATACATTCACTTCGACACTTCACTATTTTTAACAATTCATGAATATAGTAAAAATGTGTTTTTATTGTAAAACGATTTATTTCAAAACCCGACTATTTTATATAGTTAATATAGGTGATAAAAATAGGAATTTTATTATAAAATAATTTGTTTCCAAATAAGATTATTTTATATAGTTCATATTGATGATAAAAATAGGATTTTTATTATAAAACAATTTCTTTCAAAATACGAATACCATTCAACACATGAATTTCAATTCAACGAATGAATTTCGATTCAACACATGAAGGTTTTCTATTGTTTGTATATATAGAGTAAAAATGTGATTTTTATTGTTAAAACAATTTATTCAAAACACGAATACCATTCAATACATGAATTTCAATTCAACGAATGAATTTCGATTCGACACATGAAGGTTTTCTATAGTTTGTATATATAGAGTAAAAATGTGATTTTTATTGTTAAAACAATTTATTCAAAACATGAATACCATTCAACACATGAATTTCAATTCAACGAATGAATATCGATTCAACACATGAAGGTTTTCTATAGTTTGTATATATAGAGTAAAAATGTGATTTTTATTGTTAAAACAATTTATTCAAAACACGAATACCATTCAACACATGAATTTCAATTCAATGAATGAATATCGATTCAACACATGAAGGTTTTCTATAGTTTGTATATATAGAGTAAAAATGTGATTTTTATTGTTAAAACAATTTATTCAAAACACGAATACCATTCAACACATGAATTTCAATTCAATGAATGAATATCGATTCAACACATGAAGATAATTCTAACACATGAATATTATTCAAAATTTCGACAACATAACGGCAGGGTAGTTAAAACCGGGACCATCCCTAGTACGGCTCCTCGCTCTACCTTAAAGCCTCGCAGCTTTTGACAATGGGGAATCATGCATCTAGTTCGCACGCAAGCGGCATGTATATTTTTTTCATTTCCACAAACTAATCCTATGTGGTTTCAACCAAATATTTCTCAACCTCAAACGGGTATTTTTCAACCACAATCAATCAATTTCAACCACAAACAATTTCAATCAACCATTCGCTATCAATCAATTTTCACACCAATCACAACCAATAAATATCGTCCATGGTTTGTGGACGAGGGGCGTATATATATATATATATATATATATATGTATATATATATATATATAGCATTTCACTTCTATTTCAACACATATATAATTTTTTACAACGCATGTACAACTTATACATCGAACGTACAACTTATACAACACTTATACAAGATGTGTACAACGCTTATATAACTCATACATCGATTATATAATTTATACATCATCGTTTTCCATATCATTTATAAATTAGAAATCTCACATTGGGTTCCACTCCACCAAAAATATCAGAAGGCTCAGAAAAATATGCGGTCTCTTCTAGAAGGTAGAAGACGTCCACCCGAGTCCACTGTCTCTTGTTTCACTGAATTTCGTCAACACAAGAGAAAGATACGATTTTTCAAAGTTTGCAATGATTTAAAGGTGTTAAAACAGTTGAAAATAAACATAGCCGTACCTCTCAATTTTTGATTCAAACCTAGGTTTGAATTTAACTTCCAATCTTTTGCTCGATACGAGGATCGGGCTTCACGACGTCGAAGAGCCAGGTGGGGCGCACATGCGCCAGGAAGGGGGCCCACTTCGGTGGCCCCTGGCGACGGCTGCGGCAGCCTGAAGTGATGAACTTCGGGGCGTCGGATCTCCTCGACCGCTCGACGATGGGGGCTGAGACCTGGTCGGATCTGAAGAGGGAAGGGAGGGCTCTCGAATTCTGGAGGCGGCGGGAAAGTGAGCTGGAACGGGGGAGGACGAGGATCGTCGAAATCGCTGGACACGGGGGGGGGGGGGGGGGAGGGGTAGGGGGTTCGAATTTTATTTTATTTTAATTTATGAAAGGAAATTCCTGATTGGTCCGTTATATAATTAATTTTAAAAATAGGGTTTTCACTAACGGACTCCAATTCAAACCCAACGACTGTCGTTCCTAGCGTTTTACCCCTATTCCGTACACAATGGGATATGTTTCATAGGCCCATTCGACTGTTTCAGTCAGTTTTCCTTCAAATTAAAATATAAAACATTCAATATACGATTTGAACGTACATTTCAATTTGCCAGGGCCACAAACTAATTCAAAAAATTCCAGAAAAATAAATTTAGCTATTTTTTGACGATACGGTCCCAACAAAACTAGTTTCGTCGTATTCTAAGCCGTTGGTAAAATGGCCCATTTCTGGTTGATCCAATTTAATAGAAATCGACCAAAACACATTTTTCTTTGCCACGCTCACATACTAGCTTCAAAAATTATTAAATTTGAAACCTAGCAATAATTTGACATCCCGGATCCAACAAAAGTGGTTTCGTCGAATTCCGAGGTCGTTTGCAAAATGGTCATTTTCACGGGCTATATAAATTCCATAGCGACCTTTCAGAAAATTCATTTGGCCATAACTTTTGCTTTCCGCCGTGAAACTTTGATTTTTCAGATTCGTTAGAAAGGTATTCACTAACAGATTTAAATATTTTTGGTTTCACTAAAATCTTTTTTGTTCTGCACACGGTACAGTCAGTCAAAGTTTGAATTCAAATTTTGAAACTACCGCGCCATTTCAGGCCTTGTTTATAATTAGAATTAATTATATTCGTTTTCAAATGTCGATTCAAACTTACTTTTCATCGTTATTATTTAAAATATTTATTTTAAATATTTAAAATCCATTATTTTAGCCAATTTAAAATTTTTAAATTGGTTCATATCTTCCGGGTCGTTACATTCATGGTAAATAAAATTTACATATCCCTTTAGGAAATAAATCATTTGTATAAGATTCGACATAGCCGAATTTCTATTTATAAACCCATTGAATTTATCTCAATTTATTATATATTCCGAACTTCGAAATAAACCCCATCGTTTTCATTTCTCCCTTTCTCATTTAAACTTGCATTTGCAAATTATCGACTTTAATCCATTGTTCACTTTAATCGTGAATAACACTTCTTTTAGATAGTCAATTCATTTGACTTCATTCCTTTGAATAATATTTTAAAAATCCAATTTTTCCTTTATTAACTCCTAATTATAGAATCATTCACAAAATTGTTTTTATTATATACATTTATATTCTCGTTTAGAATTTCACTTATAATTGCTAAGTGCTAAACAATTTACAAATATCAGTTTCAAATCCATTTCCATTTTCGATATAAATTCAAACTTGAATTTATATTCCAATTTATCCCAAGATAAATAATTTACTAGATTTATAAATGTCGTTATAATCACTTCTTGTTTTATTCATTTAAAACAAGTTCCTTATTTTTCCAAGACCATTCGAAATTAAATTCCTATTTTTTTTGAAATGGATTTCCTTTATTAAATCTCAAATTTCCTCTTCACATTCGAAAATATTTTACGGTATCTAAAATACCAAGTTTCTAAGGCCAGGATAAATCAAACACAACATATCTAATCAACGATTATATAACACATCGTATATCACAACCAAAGAAACAGTAAAATAAATATTGAGGAATCCAGTTGGATCGCTCCAACCTGTTTCCCTGCATCCACAGATGTTAATCAGCAGCAATAATATTATTCCACATCAATATGAAATATCAGAACTAATAATTGATCAACGATGAAATCATATCAACCAATTTTATCAACTATTCAACCAATCAACCATTGCATAGTATAAAATTTCTATAAATAAATTTAAAACTCATTTATATAAAAATATAAACGAGTCAGGTTAGTGAGTTTAATCACCTTGGTTCACAGTTGATGATTTTGATTTTATTTCGTTTAAAATCAAACGAACGTCTAATTTAATCTCGAAATTCCTACAGCTTTGTTTTCATCCATGTCCGTTCGACAATGTAAATCTCGTCGTTACGGTTCCCATGGATCTTGTCGCTCCGAATTCTTTTTACATATGCATTATATATCGATTTTACAAGTTTTAGCTTAAATTGAAATAATTTAAATTACTTAATAAGGTTTACTGAGATATTAATTACCGTTTAAACTGATTAACCCCGCTAATAACCCCCTTCCAGTTAAATACTCCAATGCCTTCCTTCTTTATACAGATGCTTCTTCCTCCCAAGTGGAAAAACATGATCCCTTACAGTGAAATTCAACTCAGAAATAACAGAACCGCACTTCGTCTCCCCCTCCTACCATCCTCTTATCCCTTGCTCATTTCTTAATTATATTTAAGTCTCTAATCTACTCGTCACTTACTCTTATTTTACTGCTTACCCGTCCTCCTTCTCTTTGTATACAGGAACCAAACTGTTCTCCCTCTCTTCAGCACTGTTCATCCAAGTTTTGACCACCAATCCTCTTCACAATCGCCAGAGTTCACCCAACCCCCAAGATGACGACCGCCATCCTCCTGCCATTGTAGAAATCGCGTCGCAGGCCTTCAATACCACGCACTGTACTAAGTGCGACCTCTTTCATCCTGAACCCCAATCCACACAAAGCCATACCCCCACACTGCCCCTTCTTTCCGGTGATCCAATGAAATTTATTTCGTGATTTATCATTGAGCTCGTGATTTTTAATTGTTTTATGAAGTTTCGGATCTCACGTTGTATTTGTGGAGCTCAAGTTGTATTCTGAAAAAGGAAAAGGGGGAGCACGGTATAAATAGGAAGGAAGGGAAGGATGAGAACAGGGTCACTTCAACTTGTACAGCGTAGGGGTGAATTTTAACTTAGCTGCGTGTATATGGCTGTTCTTCCTCGACCAGCATTGCCATGTGCGATTGTGCAATTTTGCAGAAGCTATAGTTACTGAAGGTAGGCCTGTGGTTTTTCCTAGGGACGAGATTTTTAAAATACAGGTTGTAAGTTATGCTGATGCTTAGCTTTGGTACAATTTATATAAATATATTTTTAATCTAGGTTGGATTTCAGTCCTGTTTTTCGTTGGTAGAAGGTTCTCTTCACCAGATTTCGAATGGAGATTTCAATGGAGGAAACGATTTGCTATAGAAGGAGGAAATAGTTTGCTATTTTTAAAGGCTAAGGTTCACTGTCAATCAATCAGGACTTATCACGCATAGAACAGACATATTTTCTTTTTATTAAATGTGTTTGGTAAAAGATTTCGTCTATGGAGACGTAAAGGATTTGATTCATACGTTTCTATTTTATGTCATATTTCTTTTCAAAGATTGCGTAAGAGAAGGCAGATTTTTCTATATTGCTATACTTCATTCATTTAATACAGACTGGGATAAAAGAAGTCATAATACTCGACGCCCACAATTTTTGAATGAAGAACGGATACAATTGGCTCGATAATGTCCTGAAAATATTTAATGAAGATTGCGCAGAGATTTTCAATGCAGCGTCTAAAGATTTTGAAGGACAAATATATTTTTCTTTTAGTTTAGGCAAAGCAATTACATTAGCTAACCGCATCACTCGAGTACACAACACGCCCTATAAAAATATTTATTAAGCAAGATTTTAAAGGGTATAAGCAGCCTAAATAGTTGACACTAAAGTCATATAACAGATTTTTCGATCAAAAATGCTTTCTTTCGAGTGTAAGATTTGCGTAGACTTGAGGAATTTCTCGGACACCACCGGGATTTTGAAACCATTTCAAAGAATATGCTGAGACTGTTAAAGATATGAGATGGGATTAAATCACTGCATGATTTTGTTTTAGATTTGATATAGCAGGAAATATGTTTCGAGATTTTAAAAGATTTGCAAAGATTTTATTCTGATTTCGATAACGATATTTTTGAAAACGATCCTTATTTATTAATTAAATATTCAAAATAATTGAATTCAACTTGTTTTAATCTCTAAATCACCATTTAGATAATTAAATAAATTAATTATAGTATCGCTAAAAATCTGGGACATTACATTCCCTCCCCCTCAAAAAATAATTTCGTCCTCGAAATTGCTAAGCCGTAAATATGCTATAACTCTAACTCCTCATAACCTACTTAGTTGAAATCTTATATTCCATATTTTCATAATCCAGTTCTTCCTCGACCTTCAAATTCTCATACCAATACTTGATCATTCATAATTCTTTCCGAATGATCTATCCACCATTTTTGGTCAACCCATCATCACATTCTTGTCTTCAATCCAAATGCTCTTCATCATATCCACACCCATTCCAATTGATTTTAAATCCATTTATCAATTTCATTATTCCATTTTAAATTTTACTAACCAATTTTGGTTTTTTTAATTGTAATTAACAACTCGATTTTAAATTATCAAAAATTTCTTGAAAATTTTCTAAAAATTTCACCAGCGCCTCCTTTGCGCGGCTCAATCAGTACAACCACAACTCGCCTTTCTAGGCCTTCTCCAATCCAAAAGAAAACCGAAAAGCCAAGCGGCTTGCCCCATAGGCACATAAAACCATCAAACCCAAGTAATATTGTAAACATGTAGCTTTTTGTCGGCATCTACCTCTTGCATCAGCTTCCATTTAATATCTTCTCAGCATACATATATCCATTTCCAGTTGGTTTCAAATCAATCCAACTTCCAGTTTTTAACTCTCTAATCAACTTCTGATTATTTCACTCCCATTCAAACTTGATTCCTATTTCAAAAATCAATCCACGCATTCTACTTGGATTCAAATTCAACACGACTTAATAGTGACTAACAATATCCAACATATATTCAACTTTCTTATTCATAAGTCGAATTCATATTAATAATTCAAATCTCAACATTTCCCTTTATTTAACTTCATACGGAATTAATTCTAATTAAATTTCAATCCATTTGATTTACTTCCACCATTTCAATTTATGCAGCTTATACAAGTTAAATTTTTATTTTAGAATTCAAATTCCCGGGCTTCATTTCAAATTAGTTTTGAAATCATATACTTGTACATATATTTATAATCAACTCAATCAATAACATTTTAATTTTTAAAACAACTCTATTTTTCTCAAATAATTTCCATTACTAAATCTATTATGGTTGCAATCCAGCACTTAGAAACTCGAAAATGAATACCGATAATGTCGCGATTCATTATCAGAATTATTTTCTCGCCACTGAAGTGATTTCAGTGCTTAATCACTTTCAAAACACATTTAAAATCATTCTTATTCGAAAATTCTTCAAAGTAATGTTAGATTACTTTAAAAATACTTCAGAAAAAATTTCTAAACAACCGGGATTTAGAATTCCAAATTTTGGTTTGAATTCAATTCCAGTTCATCTTATTATGTATATTTTCCATATATAAGTTATATTTGATTATATATAACCATTTCAATATTTTACAATTCCATTTGATTGTAATAACAACCAACACATTCAATAATTTCAGAAAATTATCACTTTTTATATCAAAAATATCCTTTGGGCAAAATTATATCATTTACCCATCTTTAAAACAATACTATGTCGAATTGTTTTGTTCGAGAGTTTAGAAACACCTATCGATGCAGTTGTACACCCTGTATTGTCCAGAACTCGTAAACAACTCAACAAACCAGTCAACACAATATAAAACAATTTTATATCAAATTTACAAATACGCGCTCATATATATACACTCAAACTCAATCTAGGGTATTACTAACCCCATCTCGATTGAGTTATGCTACAAAGCCAAGGTTACTACTCAACCTTCAGCTCTGATACCAACTGTATTGGCCCGAATTTCCATATCCTTTGAGTTGACTAATAACACCACACGTCCAACCCAAGTTGCACAGAAATACGAATCATTATTAGAAAGAAGTTAGAGGATGAGAAATAGAAAGAAAGAAATATTAGAATAAAATAAAACGAAGATCACAAACTCACAGCGGAACGAATAAAATATATTAGATAACATAAACTTTGAAATATAATTCAGTAACTTTATATACGTACCATCATCAGAGCAAAACAACCATTTCTGGAACAGTTATAAACACATGTTTCCAGATACAACATAGTACACAGCGGAAAATATGATAGTCTATAGCTAACGGGTGAAGCCTTCTGCCTTATGCTTCTCCGAAGTGAATATGTAAAATCCCAACTACTTGACTGCCCGTACAAATTTGGGCACCCAAGAGTTTAGGTAAAACAAAACAAAATAAACTCTGGGTCAGTCATGGGACTGGTGTGAGTAAACTCCAACCATTTGTTTAGCTTTCAAAATCCATTCAGAAAAAAATGATAATCGTAAGACTGATCCACACATAAACGCGGATGTCTTTTACCTTACGATAACCCAAAACATTTTTATACCAAAATCTGGTGATATTATAATAGTTTCTAAATCAAATAAATAACCATCTAGCGGAATGCTTTCATCTCATGCTCCATATATAATATAAAATCAAAAACCGCAGAGCGCTTATTGGAGATTGGATTTCCAACATGACAAGGTATGGAACCACCTTCCGATAGTGTATCTCTATACACTGGGTTCAACAAGAACTTCTTGCAGCCCGGCCCACACATGACCGACCACTCATTTCGCTTGTGTGTATCAAATGTATATCACCAACGGTTGGGATCAGCAACCGTTTCTCGAAAGGGACAGCATCGATAGATTAAAGAAGCAATTGGAATTTCTCTAGATAGTTGATTATAGATCCTAACGGGAGCGACCCACATAGCCATGCAGCCTGCCCGATTTTTGTCAATTCCCGATTGTGAGGCTTGAGCTTTGAATTATCTTCTAGAACATCTGGCCACCATTCACTTTGAATGCCACGTTGTCAGATCCATTAGAAATCACTAATTGATTCCCACAAAAATACTCAGATTGTTAGGCTAAAGAAGTATCCCTTCTTTGCCACCAACTTCGTATGTTTGAAGGAATCAACGTACGTAATCCCTTTGGAAATACTCTGTCAGACACTCCTCCTTACAAGTTGTCCTGGGTCTGGAAAAATCGAAGGCACCGTTCGATTAATCCATCTTGGGTAATTTCTACCTAGGTTAACAGAAAAGCCCTTTCATTTTACTCCATCTTTAATTATCTTCAACATAAGTTGATTCGTAGCGCTTATACCAATATGAAGTGGTTTTCAGATATTAAATCTGATCCCGGTCTCTCTATACTGATAACGGAGGTATATAATAAATCAAAACTTTGACTGTCGGTGATTCAACTTTCAATGAAAACATCCATACAATCAACGGTCCTATGTCCAATTGGAAATTCTACTGATCAACCATCAACAACACTGGCCCTTTTAAATCAATTCCTTATTATATTATCAACTCCAAATTTCCATCTTTCCTATCTTTTCAAAGCTCGATTTTCTCTCTTGATTCTTGTAAAACATTTTCAACATCCTACTTTCTTTATTCGAGAAAATATCTCTTATTCTAGTTAGAAGACATTTCTATATATTCACGATTCCTTATTTCCTATATTCAGAAAATATACCTTATTCCATTCCTTAATTCCTCCTTGACCAATTCATTTCATATTCTACGCATAGAAAAATATCTCTCATTTTATTACGGGGAACATTTCAAATTCTTTTAAATTAACATGATGTTATATAATATCGTTATAATAACTCCAACCACTAATCATTTATTAGCTAACCATATTGCTAACCAAGTTTCACTATCGAACCTTAACCATTCCTCCGTCGATCATGAAGTCAATCAAGTTGGGGTATAATTACCTCTCAGACCTTAATTGAACAACATTCTCAACTTTGAAATAGTCAAAGATCACAACCTTAAACAAAACATTACTTACGCGACTCTTAGATTCAATCTAAGAATACACTTCCTTTTACGGAAAACATCGATTATAACGGTAGCTTTATAATCGTTGTCTCCAATTATTTGATTTATAACATATTACCTTTAACAACAGCGTTACAATCGCTGTCTAGAATGATAGAACATTTATTATAGCAATAGCGTTAAGATCGCTGTTTAGATTTACAAAACATTTATGATAACAGCAGCATTAAAATCACTATTTAGAATTTACAAACCATTTATTATAACAACAGCGTTAAAATCGCTGTTTTTTAATAATTTGGGTTTTTAAAAAAATATATAACTTGTACCTATTCATAAGTATCATTTCTTCTCTACTTCTCGTTATCGAGTATCTTTTTAAAACCACATCACATTCTGTTTCATTTATAAACTCTGTTTATAGAACTGTTCTCATCCGTTTATTTTAAACCATTCAAGTTTTCTTTTGAATGTGTTTATAAGCCATACATTCTGTAACTTCGAAATTAACTTAATTTGATTTATATAAATCCCTTTTTATGTATTTTTCCAAAACATAGAATTAACTTCTTAACGTATCCAAATTAAATTATACTTCATGGTAAATAAAATTTACATATCCCTTCAGGAAATAAATCATTTGTATAAGATTCGACATAGCCGAATTTCTATTTATAAATCCATTGGATTTAACTCAATTTATTCTATATTCCGAACTTCAAAATAAAACCCATCGTTTTCATTTCTCCCTTTCTCATTTAAACTTCCATTTGCAAATTATCGACTTTAGTCCATCGTTCACTTTAATCGTGAATAACACTTCTTTTACATAGTCTATTCATTTGACTTCATTCCTTTGAATAATATTTTAAAAATCCAATTTTTCCTTTGTTAACTCCTAATGATAGAAACATTCACAAAATTGTTTTTATTATATACATTTATAACCTCGTTTAGAATTTCATTTATAATTGCTAAGTGCTAAACAATTTACAAATATCAGTTTCAGACCCATTTCCATTTTCGATATAAATTCAAATTTGAATTTATATTCCAATCTATCCCAAGATAAATAATTTACTAGATTTATTAATGTCGTTATAATCACTTCTTGTTTTATTCATTTAAAACAAGTTCCTTATTTTTCCAAGACCATTTGAAATTAAATTCCTATTTTTTTTGAAATGGATTTCCTTTATTAAATCTCAAATTTCCTTTTCACATTCGAAAATATTTTACGGTATCTAAAATACCAAGTTTCTAGGGCCAGGGTAAATCAAACACAACATGTCTAATCAAGGATTATATAACACATCGTATATCACAACAAAAGAAACAGTAAAATAAACATTGAGGAATCCAGTTGGATCCCTCCAACCAATTTCCTTGTATCCACAGATGTTAATCAGCATCAATAGTATTATTCCACATCAATATGAAATATCAGAGCTAATAATTGATCAACGATGAAATCATATCAAGCAATTTTATCAACTATTCAACCAATTAACAATTGCACAGTATAAAATTTCTATAAATAAATTTAAAACTCATTTATATAAAAATATAAACGAGTCAGGGTTAGTGAGTTTACTCACCTTGGTTCGCAGTTGATGATTTTGCTTTTATTTCATTTAAAATCAAACGAAGGTCTGATTTAATCTCGAAATTCCTACAACTTTGTTTTCAGCCACGTCCGTTCAACAATGTAAATCTCGTCGTTATGGTTCCCATGGATCTCGCTCCTAATTCTGTTCACATATGCATTATATGTCGATTTTACAAGTTTTAGTTTAAATTGAAATAATTTAAATTACTTAATAATGTTTATTGAGATATTAATAACCGTTTAAACTGATTAACCCCGCTAATTAACCCCTTCCAGTTAAATACTCTAATGCCTTCCTTCTTTATACAAACGCTTCTTCCTCCCAGGTGGAAAAACACGATCCCTTACAGCGAAATTCAACTCACAAATAACAGAACCGCACTTCGTCTCCCCCTCCTACCATCCTCTTATCCCTTCTTAATTATTGTTTAAGTCTCTAATCTACTCATTACTTACTCTTGTTTTACTGCTTATCGGTCTCCTTCTCTTTGTATACAGGAACCAAACTGCTCTCCCTCTTTTCAGCATCATTCATCCAAGCTTTGACCACCAATCCTCTTCACAATTGACGGAGTTCACCCAACCCCCAAGGTGACGACCTCCATCCTCCTGCCATTGTAGAAATCGCATCGCAGGTCTTCATTACCACGCACTGTACTGAGTGCGACCTATTTCATCCTGAACCCCAATCCACACAAAGTTGTACCCCTACGCTGCCCCTTCTTTCCGGCGATCCAATGAAATCTTATTTCGTGATTTATCATTGAGCTCATGATTTTTAATTGGTTTATGAAGCTTCGGATCTCACGTTGTATTTGTGGAGCTCAAGTTGTATTCTGAAAAAGGAAAAGGAGGAGCATGGTATAAATAGGAAGGAAGGGAAGGATGAGAACAGGGTCACTTCAACTTGTAAAGCGTAGGGGTGAGTTTCAACTTAGCTGCGTGTATAGGGCTGTTCTTCCTCGACCAGCATTGCCATGTGCGATTGTGCAATTGTGCAGAAGCTATAGTTACTGAAGGTAGGCCTGTGGTTTTTCCTAGGGACGAGATTTTTAAAATACAGGTTGTAAGTTATGATGATGCTTAGCTTTGGTACAATTTATATAAATATATTTTAATCTAGGTTGGATTTCAGTCCTGTTTTTCGTTGGGAGAAGGTTCTATTCACCAAATTTCGAATGGAGATTTCAATGGAGGAAACAGTTTGCTATAGATGGAGGAAACTTTTTGCTATTTTTAAAGGCCAAGGTTCACTGTCAATCAATCAGGACTTGTCACGCATAGAACAGACATATCTTATTTTTATTAAATGCATTTGGTGAAAGATTTCGTCTATGGAGACTCAAAGAATTTGATTCGATACGTTTTTATTTTATGTCATATTTCTTTTCAAAGATTGTGCAAGAGAAGGCAGATTTTTCTATACTGCTATACTTCATTCATTTAATACAGACTGTGATAAAAGAAGTCAAAATACTCGGCGCCCACAATTTTTGAATGAAGAACGGATACAGTTGGTTCGATAATGTCCTAAAAATATTTAATGAAGATTGCGCAGAGATTTTCAACGCAACGTCTAAAGATTTTGAAGGACAGATATATTTTTTCTTTTAGTTTAGGCAAAGCAATTACATTGGCCCACCGCACTCAAGTACATAACACACCCTGTAAAAATATTTATTAAGCGAGATTTTAAAGCGTATAGGCAGCCTAAATGGTTGACACTTGACACTGAAGTCATATACCAGATTTTCCAATCAAAAATGCTTTCTTTCGAGTGTAAGATTTGCGTAGATTTGAGGGATTTCTCGGACACCACCGAGATTTTGAAACCATTTCGAAGATTATGCTGAGACTGTTAAAGATACGAGGTTGGATTAAATCACTGCACGATTTTATTTTAGATTTGATATAGCAGGAAATATGTTTCGAGATTTTAAAAGATTTGAAAAGATTTTATTTTGATTTCGATAACGATATTTTTGAAAACGATCCTTATTTATTAGTTAAATATTCAAAATAATTGAATTCAACTCGTTTGAATCTCGAAATCACCATTTAGATAATTAAATTAATTAATTATAGTATCGCTAAAAATCTGGGATGTTACATTAAAACTCAAGTTTAAAATCAAAAGTAAGATAGAAAAACTAAATAAAATTAGAATTAGAATTTTGAAAATAGAATTTGAAATTTGAAAATCAGAATTTGGAAAACATAATTTGAATTTGAACTTGTAGTGTTTTTCGTAGTCTTACATATAAACTAGACTCTATTACTATATTTATCTTGAACTCTTGGTTTCTTGATTACTCATGAGTCTTGAATCTTCTCTGAATTCTGAATCTCTTGAATCTCTAATGTTGTACAGTCTTCAGTATTAATTCCTGTATACAACTCCTGCATATATGAGTGTGTGTGTGTGTGTATATTCTAGATTGAGATGTTAGTATATATTTTATAATCAATTAATATTGAAATAAGGTTTTTGTCATCAAAACTCCATTCTCCCACAATCTCCCCCTTTTTGATGATGACAACCTTAGTTTATAAAATATTCATATCTGTTTGTACCTGTTGATGCTAACCCTTATAATACTTCCCCTATCACTATGAATCCTATATATTCTACTGAAACTAAGTATATATTTTATAATTTCCCCCCTTTGACATTATCAAAAAGAAATTCTAAAAATAGTCCCCTTAAATCCTATGGTTATCTATATCGTATTATTATTCTGTACTAAAGCACTAATATGTATAACTTGTGATAAAAATACTTACTGTATATGACTCCCCCGAAATTCATGCCTATATAATAGACTAATGAAATGCTTATGAAAGATAAAGCAAGCATTAAATTAAACATTTTTTTGATACAAATGATACACACGAAAGCAAATTACATGAATTACTATACATGTAGTACACCGAATAAACGAAAAAACGAAAAGAAACCTAAATTCTATTTGTTCTTAACGATAGGAGACTTATAGGTTGGACAATTGGGGTAATGGAGACAAAAATCCCCATTTCGTTCAATTATATTTCCTTGTTGATCGAACAAGACTTCACCAATGCATACAACTTGATCATTCTCGTCCGTGACTTCTTGTTGTTCCTCTTCTGGTTCCTCTTCTTCTTCTACTTCTTCTTCCTCTTCTTCTTCTACTTCTTCTTCCATTGCTTGATTATCACTCGATGATGATTGGATTCGCTTAACTATCCATTACAAATTTATGAAGATTCCTCATCATTTTTCCTTGTTTACTTTGCTCTTGACTTATCTGAATTTGAAGTACTTGAATCTCAGCAACCATTTGAAGAGCATACTCCATATTTTCTTCCAATTTGATTACACGAGAGAGGGTAGAATGTTGGAATGGACCTCCGGATGGTCCAGTGGATGATTCAGGGTTAATTTGGTTATTATAAATGGTGGAGGCCATGATATATTTTGGTTTGGAGTTTTTACATGAGGGAAATAAGAGAATGAAGAAGAAAATTCGAAGTGGAGAGTTTAAATGGTTATTGTAACTAACTTTTGGTGGGAATTAATTTTCAAACTTGGCAGTTATATGTCGACATAGGGAAATATGTATGTCGACATGCTTATGTTTTTTTTTTTTTTTATATTATTCTTATATATATTAATATATTTAATTATTCTAATTCACTTATGTAACGACCCGGGGAATTTGCGATCCTGGTTATCGACATAAACACAATGTCGACTACCCAAGCATCAGAATACACCGGATGGTCCATGAAAGAAATTAGAGGGTGACAATAGATAAGATAGAAACTTAGAATAGAAGAAGAAGAACATACAACATCAGAGTAAACACGAATCTCATAGCGGAATGAATAATATATAATATATACATAACTTTGAAATAAAATCAATATATGTATATAGTAACATTATCAGAGTACAACACTTACAACACAGCGGAAATAACAATAGCTAAAAAATCTTGAAGCCTCCTGCTCCAATCTCTCCAAGTGTATCTATAAAATCCTAACTACTTGACTGCCCGTACAAAATTGGGCGCTCAAGAGTTTAGGGAAAACAAAACAAAATAAACTCTGGGTTAGTCATGGGACTGGTGTGAGTAAAACAGTTTAAAATAGTTTAAGCAATTAAACGATATCTCATAAGACCACGCCGTATAACAGAACGGGTTTTTCCCTTATGAGAATCCAAATCAATTTGATTTAACTTTCAAATCATTTTGAAAGAAACGATGATTTTTGTATCAAAACTCGTTGATATTATAATAGTGTCTATCAACCACAATATAATAATCATCTATCAGAAACGCTTTCATCTCACGTTCTACATATATAGTATACAATCAAAACCGCGAGCACTTATTGGGTAATGGATTTCCAACTAGGACAAGGTATGGAACCACCTTCCGATAGTATACCTCTAGAGAGGAATACACTAGGTTCAATAAGAACATCTTGCAACCCGACCTCACATGACCGACCACTCATTTTGCTTGAGTGTATCGAATGTATGTCACCAACGGTTGGTGTAACACCCTGAATTTCCTGTTAACTATAACTTAACAAATTAAAATATAATTAATTCTAAATGATGAAATCAAGGGAAATGGGTTATGCCATTGCGTTCGTCTCGAAATTCTGCTTGAGATAGAGTCCAAGTTTGCGTAAAACGGATACCGTATGAAGAAGATATGGACGAACGAAGTTGGGCAGAAAAACCAGAAACGGGTCGGAATGCACTGGCGCACTTGGGAAGTTTACCAGAACAAAATTGAACTAGTGCACTTGGGAAGTTCGCCAATACAATTTTAGCACTGGCACACCTTCCAAGTGCGCCCAAGTCAGAAAGACCTGTTGGTCAGGCCCTGGCTGGCTTGGTCTAGGTCTGGTCGAATTCTGAGGCTTGGCTGAGTCACTAGGGCTTACATGTCACTTTCTGACTGGCTTCTCTTGAGATGAATGGTCTGGATTCACTCTAGCTTCATCGACGGCTCTAATTAGATTGAAATTCTATAAATACAACTCAAGTCTAACGCTAAATTCACACAAATAAGATAATACTAAAGGCGTCATGCTGCTGGAAAGAAACTAGGAATGGCCGTCAGTTAGAAAGCCTAGAGACAAGCCAACACTAAAGCAAAACATGAATCAAAACAATGTTAGTCTACCCAAAGGAAAGCATTTCAAATCCAGAATCCAAGTTCATCGTTCATTGTAAGTATAGTGATTTTTCCGATGAGAATAAAACTAAGACATGATTCGATGTAAATTGGAAGTGGAATTGTGCTATTATGTAACGACGATGTTAATTCATATCTATGTATTGAAATGATTGTGTTGTGAATGAAATTGGGATGTTCGTGTAATAATTAAGATTGATGTTGATCCTATTGTACTTTTAGAATGACAACAACATCACAAGCAAGTTGTATAGTTCATGATTATGTGATTATATAGATCGTTTGTGATCAGAACCTCATGTATATACTTTATGCTAGAAAATCTTTATTCCTAAATGGTTATGTTCATATACATGCCCCTATGTTTATGTAAAAGTTGCAAGTTCCTAATTGGATCCATGTCAATATCCACTTTAGTACATGTTTCATGTTGTAATTAGATACGCGATTGGATCTAGTTCACACCCTTGTCATAAAGTTACACATATTTATGAAAATGTCATATTCTTGTCATGTGGTAGTAATGTTCGATGTTATGCCTAGATCCAAAAACAAGTTTAGACTTATGTTGTCTAAATCATATGCTAATTCATGTGTCACCTATTTGTTTAGACCCTTTTTTCAATGAAAATTCACATATATGTATATTGACTATTTTGCAAGTCCACATCTATGACATTCATATTGACTATTTTGCAAGTCCACATCTATGACATTCATATTGACTATTTTGCAAGTTCACATCTATGACATTCATGTTGGCTATTTTGCAAGTTCACACCTATGATGTTGATATTGATTATGCCAAAAATGCCAAGTTTACACCTATGTTACGTTTATGTTTATGAATTCCCTTATGTCTATTTGTGTGCGCTAAATTAGGCTAAGTTTTTAGCCTAATATCATATGTTAAAAACTATGCGAACGAAAATTAGGCTAAGATTGTTAGCCTAATGTTTAAACGGGGTAATGTTGGGAATATTAGAAAACTTGTCATAAAAATATATGAAATTGGCATGTTTGTCACATGCCAAAATTGGTGGCATTTAAACGGTATAAATTCTTTATACCAAAAAGGTTAAACTTGGAAAGTGGGCCACAACATTTAATTGTTGACAAATTTACATATATTAAGTGATAAAGACAAATATGTAAATTTAGAAAATACGAATATGCTTAACACGAGGTTGGATTGAGTTGTGATGTAAATCTACGCGGACCCGCCCGGCTATCCAGTAGTCACAACAATACCTATCCAATGTGGGTGGTTAAGCATGAAGCCCAATAAGGACCCGAGGTTAGACTGAGTTACGGTGTAAATCTGCCCGGAACCGACCGGCACATCCAGTAACCGTAACAATATTTGTCTAATGTGAGTGATCGGTGCTTCAAAAGGCTAAGGACAGATGGTAGGGTTAAGTTAACTAAAACACTTAAACAATTCAACATGTTAATGAAATTGATGGGTGGGGCTAGGTAAATACAGACACTTAACCACTTAGCATGTTTGACTAGAAAACCCTAGTAATGGGGACCCATTTCAGCAGTAACCCAATTAAGTATCATGGTACCCTGAAACTAGGCAAGGTGGGGCACGAATACTGGATTGATTGTAAGCGGTCAAAGAGACGGCGGTGGGTGCAACAGTGTGGGTTCTAACGGAGTACGGGCATGCACGCACTTCAAAGTAGAAAAACAGGGCACTGGGTGCACCAGTAGTATAACCTATGCATTATAAGGTTTGTGTCAGGTCGCCACCATGGCACTTGATACACCCCATGGTGGGGCCAGCATAGGTATCTACAATTTCTGGGGGCCGTAAGACACAGATGATTATGCGAGTAGGAGCCGATCTTTAAAATAAGGGGATCACTTTACCCTCAGCATAGGGTGCATCTTTAGAAACGGGATCACTTTACCCTCAGCATAGGGTGCATCTTTAGAAACGGGATCACTTTACCCTCAGCATAGGGAGCATCTTTAGAAACAGGATCACTTTACCCTCAGCATAGGGTGCATCTTTAGAAACGGGATCACTTCACCCTCGGCATAGGGTGCCAGTCGGAATAATTACAATAGGTGCAGATATATAGTGTGGGGTGCGATAGTATATTCGTTCAAAACTACTTCATCTTAGTTTATGATACTTTCCTGTTCCAGTTTATACCTATCATGCCCTTATTCTTATTTTCATACTGAAGAGTCACTAGACTTACCAGGCTTTATGTCTGACCCTATTTTCTTTCGTTTTCTTTTCTTCCGTTCCCCCCAGGGCCAGCAGAGAGGAAATAACTCAGCTTAGTCAGATTCTCTAAAAGCTTCAAGATAGTTGATGTAC
Organism: Allium sativum; assembly: GCA_030737875.1. Classification (NCBI taxonomy): domain Eukaryota; kingdom Viridiplantae; phylum Streptophyta; class Magnoliopsida; order Asparagales; family Amaryllidaceae; genus Allium; species Allium sativum. The sequence goes on along the minus strand of CM060909.1, from coordinate 20,144,365 downwards.
GGTTTGGATTCTCTTTCCTTGGCTATGGCTGTTGGTCACACTCTATGGGGATTTATGCAGTTTTAATCACGTTTTGTGCTTCTTTATTTAAAAACCAAGACAGAAATGATGTTGTAATGTTTTGGAAGTTGTTATGAGACAACTATGGAAATGTGTTGTATGAACAAGTATTTTATGAAATAAAAGTCTGATGTTTTCCGCTGCTTATATACATATGTGTTTATATCTGTCTTGTGTTTTATCTGTGACTTTTACTTACAAACCTCCACCAAAGTTAAGGCTGTCCCTTGTGAGTGACCTTAATGGAGGATGGGGTGTTTCACTTGGTATCAGAGCATAGATTTACCAGACTAGATAAAAAATTTTGAAAACTATTTTCAAAAAGAAGTTTAAAGAAGCATCCTTTTTCAAGAAAAGTATTGATATTTTAAAAAGGCATAATCCCCCAAAAGCCATATGCACTGTCTATCTATCCTTCATTTTGAACCTTTCCTTTTGTTTCAGCATGTCTGGAGACCTTAACCTTCCAGAAGGAGTACCGATCCTTGGCTGGTTCCGTAGGTACCTAGAGGCTAGGGCCAATGGTATGGGCTAAGCAGACATTCCTCCTCCTACGGTGGCAGCAATTCCTCCTCCTCCTCCTCGTGGGAACACTTTCGCTAAGACATGTAGAGATGGGAGGAAAGGACTTTTATGGAACTGAATGATTTGTGGTAGCAAGGAACTGGCTGAAAGAGACTGAAGATTTATTCGTTATCTTCGAAGTTGATGACATGCAGAAGATACAGCTAGCAGTATGGTTGCTCAAGGATGAAGCTTCCTATTGGTGGGAAGTTACGCATGCGGAGAGGCCGGTGGAAACATGGGAAGACTTCAGGACAAGGTTTGAGATGAAATTCCTCTCCCAAGCTGAGAGAAGTCTGCAGATGGAGAAGTTCCTAACTCTTAAGCAGGGGAGTATGACAATCAAGGAGTACGTTAATCAGTTTAATCAGCTGGCCAGATTTGGGTTGGACTTAGTAAATACCCAACATAAGAAGGCGCTCCGCTTCGTCAAAGGTCTGAATGAGCCACTACACAGCCTTGCTATGGCTCATATATCCACAGGAGCAACTTATGAAATCTTAGTGGACATGGAATTGCTAGAAGAGGAAGACAAGGGCAAGAAAGAGACTAAGGTGGAAGAAAAGAAGGAAGTTTTATAGGCTAAGAAAACAGACTTCAAGAAAGGCGGGAAGAATAACAAATCCCGTGAAAAGAGAAAGTGCAATTTCTGTGGCACTATGGGTCATATAGCAAAAGACTGTAGAAAGAAGAAGGCAAGAATGAATGGTGGTTGCTTCAGTTGTGGCGAGACTGGACACTTGGCTAAGAACTGCCCAAAGAAGCGGGGGCAGGGACAGAGGACTGGATCCACCTCAGGCGGACAAGTTCACGCGCTGGTGGAACCTCCACAGGAACGAGGTAGAAATATTTCTGTAGAAAGATTAGTTTATCTTTATGATCATCCAGTTCGCACTCTCTTTGATTCTGGTGCATCATACTCCTTTATTTCAGCTAAGGGTAGCTGAAGATAGCATTGATAAAATGACGTTTATAACCCCAGACAGTTTTTTCGAGTGGCTTGTCATGCCTTTCGGTTTGACGAACGCACTCGCTTATTTCGTAGACCTGATGAGCAGGATGTTCAGAGAATTCCTCAATAAGTTCGTGGTGGTCTTCGTAGTCTATATTTTGATCTTCTCAAAAAATGAGGAAGAACATGCTCAGCATCTGAAAGAGATCATGGATACTCTCCGTGCACATCAGCTAAGAGCCAAATTCTCCAAGTGCCACTTTGGGAGAAAGGAAGTAAGATTTCTGGGGCATATAGTGTCCAAAGAGGGGTTGGCTGTGGACCCCGCAAAAGAGGTGGCAGTGCAAGATTGGAAGACACCAAGAAATGCGACTGAAGTTCGAAGCTTTCTTGGGCTAGCCGGTTTTTACCGAAAGTTCATTAGGGATTTCGCGAAAATCTCAGCTCCACTCACAAGGCTAAAAAGGAAGAATCTGGCGTTCACTTGGGATTTGGATTGCGAGTTTGCTTTTTAACGATTAAAAAGGGCTCGCACAACAGCCCCAGTTCTGACTTTGCCAGATGGAAGCAAAATGTTCACAGTATATACGGATGCTTGTGGTACGGGTCTAGGCGCTATTCTGATGCAAGAAGGGAGGGTAGTAGCTTATGGTGGAAGATAATTGAAAGCGCATGAAAAGAACTACCCAACCCATGATCTTGAGTTGGCCGCCATCGTCTTTGCGCTTAAGTCTTGGCACCATTATCTCCTAGGTGAGAAGTTCGAATTATACAATGACCATAAATCATTGAAATATCTCTTCTCACAGAAGGATCTTAACTTGAGGCAGCAAAGATCGATGGAGTTTCTTGCCTCATATGACTTTGAAATTTTCTATACTCCTGGCAAAGGCAACGTAGTAGCAAACGCGTTGAGCCGAAAGAAACTGACCTTAAGCCCTCTCTTTGTAGAGTGTGACGGCCCGCCCCGCACCAACCGACATTTACTCCAAAAGTGTGCTGTACACATGTCCAGTTAGCACGGAACGGGTCGCCAGAAGGAAAAAGGAAGAAGGAAATGAACATACAAAGAACCTGTAGAATGTTTCACAGCGCATCGAACAAAATATAATTATAACATTCTTGACATAAAACAGGAGAGACAGTGCATAAGCTGAAAATCAGAACTAAACATCATAGCAGCGGAAATTCAGAATACAGCTTATTACAACTTTCAGACTGTCTCAGAGAAAAAGTAAGATAAATGAGGTACATTACTAATGCCCAAGTAGCGACCACCAACGACACAGGGAGAATGTGTATATATATCATACGTGGAAGCCTCCTGCCCACCTCCGAATCAGCTACTCGCGCACCACCAGCTAACCTGTCTCTAGTCTGCTCGTGTGAGCACCCAGAGTAATAAGAGGAGACATAAAACTCTGGGTCAGACATAAAGCCTGGTATGAGCGATAAGCATCTAAAGTGAACAATAACAGGTAGACTAAAACATACCTGAACCTGGACCTGCAACCAAAGAGTTAGTACTACATACTGTACAACACTCTAAGGTACCATATCAAACAGTGTAAAGATACGGAGGTGGGGGAGGTGTGCATGTCATAATGATGGCAAAGAATCAAGCATAGCATCCATCCTCACATCTCTCACTCAGTGTAAAGATACGGAGGTGGGGGAGGTGTGCATGTCATAATGATGGCAAAGAATCAAGCATATCCATCCTCACATCTCTCACTCAGTGAGTAAAGCATACGATATTCACCGCTTCGATCACCCAACATACCTTGCGACGATCACTCTGCCCCATGAAGTCATAAATGGCTTCACTGCACTGATAACGTAGCCACAAATTATTCGCTATGTCCACTTTGCCCCATGAAGTCACAAGAACCCCACTGCACTGGCTCATAGCCTTACTAATCCTTACTATGTCCACTCTGCCCCATGGAGTCGCAATGACCCCACTGCACTGGCTCATAGTCTTACTACGCATCACCTTGCCCCTCGGGTCATAATGACCCTACTGCACTGATAACGTAGTCTTGCTACCATCACCTTGCCCCTCAGGTCATAATGACCCTACTGCACTGATAAGTAGCCCATCATTCATTCTTAGTGGTGAATCGAAGTTATGAACGTCGACAACTCCTTAGCACACGTCCCGCAGCAAAGCCCAACCATGAAGTGAACTCATTGGTTCCCAACTAGATCCTGAGCTCTAACTTCCATTTGGACTACCTTTGCGTCTCGGGTTATTGGTCATCACCAGATCGGTTCGGATAAGAATGCTCCTTCTTCACTGGATCGGGTCGGGTCTCCAGATTGCCACGGTTCGGATCGTCATCGCGGTCCTCTTTCTCACTCTGCTTCGGATCGTGCTCCTTTCCTCGGTTCGGATCGGAATACCCCACACGGGTCGGATCGCGTTCCTCCAGCTCGTGGCTCCCCCTGGTTCGGATCGGCGTCTCGTGGTGCATCGGTTCGTGGATGCTGTTTCCCTCTAGTCGGATCGTGATGCGAAACACAAGTGGATCGGATCGGGTAGCAGTTCGCGGTTGGTACTCGTGGGCCTTGCACAGATGGTTCGGTTCGGAGGAGATGACTCGACTCGTGGGGATGTCCCACGATCCCATAGGGCGATCTGATCGACCCTCAATCCCCTATCCGATCCGAATCCCTGCACCTTGTCCAGCGAGTTGTTTACGCCCCTCGACGGCGTTTTCGACCATTCTAACTATTCCAATCAATCACAAAGCATTTCATACAGTCATAGCAACATGCATAATCAACCACAAACATCAAAACACCAATATGATAGGTAGAAATGGATCAAACATACCCAAAATCCCATATTTCCCCTTAAGCATGTTTAGGTGAAACTAATGATAGGATTAACAAAACTTAACCAAATTAACCCAAATTCATATCAGAGGTCTAAAACATCATTCCTAATTTTGTAAACATTTTTCCAGAGTTTTATCATGTTTAAATTCGCTAATTAACACTAATCACCCCTAATTAACCATAATTAGTGCAAAACTATGCAAATCACTCACCTTAGCCACAAAATAAACTAAGATCTGAAATAAAGCTCTGATTTGATGTGAATCTCTATGCTAAACAGCAGCTCCAATGTTTATTTGATGTAGATCTTCCTTGATTAGGGGTTGCTAAGCCAAATCCTTGACCAAAAGGTGGTTTGGAGGTGATTTAGAGGTTGGAGGCCATTTTTAGGGTTCCTTGGTGATAAGTGGAGGCTAGAAAACTGAAATGGAATGATCCTCTATCTCATTTCAGCCTTCCCATAACCCTAATCCCGAAATGGGTTATGGGCCTACTCACTAATCACCCGATTTGGCCCGGTTAAGCAGTTTTTTCACCCTCCAAACCTTGCTTCAGCCATATCTCCCAAACGGTAAGTCCGTTTGGCTATTATGACCACTCTACGGAAAGGTAAACCATCAAATGAATCTAATGGAAGTGGTTTCAGGTCAAAATTCCTTTCCAATCAAAAGTTATGGCCAAAACAGTACCAACTAGGGGCAAAATGATCATTTAAAAATCGACAAAAATCATGAACATAGGATATGACTCTAATGGATGTTTCCCAAAGTTACATGACCATACGACTTCACACGGGAAAGAAATAAATATTCTACGATCCCCCGATGTGTAGGATACGGGTCATTACACTCTCCCCCCCCCCTTAAGAAATTTCGCCCCCGAAATTCCTTAATCAAAACACACACCAAGATCCCGCATGCCTATCTATCATAAAACAACAATCAACCATGCAATCAAGCAAAACAAGTCTACCCTAGCATGCGGAAAACTAAATTGCAAAGTAAATCTTACCAGGCAAAGAGTTCTGGATATGCCTTCCTAATGCTCTCCTCTGTCTCCCAAGTACAATCATTCTCGTCCTCGCCCCACTGAACCTTGACTAGCTTCACCGCCTTCCTTCGAAGCTGCTTCGTATCGTGCCCCACAACACGAATCGGCTTGCGGTTCCCAACCGCCTCGGGTTCTACTTCGAAGTCCTCTAACTGATCAGGTGAAATAGTCATATCTGAGTCGTGAATGAACTTCCTTAGTTGGGAAACATGAAATACATTGTGAACTCCCGCCATCTTCTCTGGTAAGCCAACTCCAACTCTATATGCCAAATTCCCGACTAGTTCAAGAACAGGGAATGGGCCAACAAATCTTGGTGCCAACTTGCCTCTTCTGCCAAATCGGATCACGCTCTTTAACGGAGAGATCTTGACGAACACCAAGTCACCAACGGAGAATTTCAAGTCTCTTCTCCTCTTATCAGCATAACTTTTCTGCCTATCTTGGGCAGCTTTTATTCGTTGCTGAATGATCTTGATCTTATCGGAAGTTTCCCTCACCACATCTGGTCCAAGCACAAACTTCTCGCCAGTCTCTATCCAACATGATGGTGAGTTGCACGGTCTTCCGTACAAAGCTTCATATGGAGCCATACCGATACTGGATTGGTAGCTATTATTATATGCAAACTCTACTAGATGCAAATGGTCATCCCACGATCCACCAAAATCCAATATACAAGCTCTCAAGAGATCTTCCAATATACGATTCACCCTCTCCGTCTAACCGTCGGTCTGAGGATGATATGCGGTACTGAGATGTAATCCTGACCCTAGAGCCTCTTGTAAGCTCTTCCAAAACCCACTAGTGAACAATGGGTCTCGGTCACTCACAATGCTTTTGGGTACTCCGTGAAATCTTACTACCCACTTCATATACAATTCTGCCAACTTGGCTGCCGTTCTGGTCGATTTGACTGGTATAAATCTTGCACTTTTAGTCAATCGATTCACAATTACCCAAATGCTGTCATATCCCGATTTAGTCCTTGGTAAACCATCGATGAAATCCATCGAGACTTGCTCCCATTTTCATTCGGGAATTTCTAATGGTTGCAACAAACCACTAGGCTTCTTTTGCTCGGCTTTAACTAGCTGGCAATTCATGCATTTGGATATAAACTTCCCAACGTCTCTTTTCATTCCTTCCCAGTAGTAGGTTCGCTTCATGTCTCGATACATTTTATTACCACCGGGATGTATGGTCAGTTTTGAGTGATGACATTCTCTAAGCACTTCATCTCTCAAACCATTTACGTCGGGCACAACTAGCCTTCCATTCCTTCTAAGCCATCCATCTCTATCAAGCCCATACACATTCATCTCCTCACCGTCGATGTTCATCTCTAACTTGGAGATGATTTCTAATAGATTAGGATCGTCCCTCTGGCTAGAACCAATCCGCTCTATCAAAGTGGGTCTGATCGTCAAACTAGCTAGCATAACTGGATCCAATACGCACTTTGGTCTGAAATCAAACCCCGCGATATACTCCAGTTGCTTCCATTCAAGAAACATTGCCCCTAAGCTGGCATGTCTCCTACTCAAGGCATCAGCTACCGCATTACCTTTCCCAGGCGTGTATGCGATATCAAAATCATACGAAGCCAAGAACTCTAACCATCTCTGCTGACGGAGATTCAGATCTTTCTGGGAGAAGAGATACTTTAATGATTTATGATCGGTAAACAACTCAAATCTTTCTCCCAAGAGATAGTGTCTCCATATCTTCAACGCAAACACAATCGCTGCCAATTCCAAATCATGGGTAGGATACTTCTTCTCATGCGGCTTTAGCTGTCGACTAGCATAAGCTACAACCCTACCTCCTTGCATCAATACAGCACCCAGTCCGGTACCACAAGCGTCCGTGTATACCGTCATCTCTTCATTCCCTTTAGGAATGACTAACACTGGCGCACGCGTCAACTTCTCCTTTAGACTCTTGAAGGCATCCTCACACACTCCGTCCCAGACGAAGGACTGATTCTTCTTAGTCAACTGAGTCAACGGTGCTGCTATCTTGGAGAAGTCCTGGATAAACTTACGATAATATCCAGCTAATCCCAAGAAACTTCTTACATCTGTTTCATTCTTGGGCGTAGGCCAATCCTTTACCGTAGCCACCTTCGCAGGGTCCACGGCAATATCATTCTCTGAAACAACATGACCCAAGAATCTTACTTCCCTTCTACAAAAATGACACTTGGAGAATTTCGCTTTCAGTTGGTGTTTCCTCAACACCTCCATCACTATCCTCAAGTGTCCCTTGTGTTCCTCCTCTGTCCTTGAGTAAACAAGGATATCATCTACGAACACAAGAACAAACTTATTCAACTGATCTCTGAATACTCGATTCATAAGATCCACAAAGTAGGCTGGTGCATTGGTCAATCCAAACGGCATGACCAACCACTCATAAAATCCTGACGGCGTCCTAAATGCCGTTTTCGGAACACTCTCATCCGCTACTCGTAGCTGATGAAATCCTGTCGCGAGGTCCAACTGGGAGAACACTCTAGCTCCTTCCAGTTGATTAAACAAATCATCAATCCGTGGTAGAGGATACTTATTCTTCCTCGTCACCTTATTCAACTCGCGATAGTCCACACACAAACGAAGGGAACCATCTGCCTTAGTGGCAAACACAACTGGTGCTTCCCACTCGGAGACACTCCTTCTAATAAATCCCTTCTTCAAAAGATTGCTGACTTGCACCCCGAGCTCTCGCTGCTCCCTTGGTGCCATACGACAAAGTGGCATCACTATAGGTCTGGCATCTTTCACTAAATCAATACGGAACTCAATCTCTCGGTGTGGTGGAAGCCCGGTCACCTCCTCGAAGACGTCCGAATACTGGCCAACCACGGGCACATCTGACAACTCATCCTGCGGGATGTCGAGGGAATTTACAAAACTAGCCATAACCCCATCACTAGGTAGGCTACCAAACACTACCCTCCGGCCATCATCCACCCTCACTGTCACCAAAAAGCCCTTACAGTCTACCACCACCCCGTATCTTTGGAGCCAATCAACTCCCAATATAATGCCATACCCAGTAAAGCCCAAAACAAAGCAATCACAAACATACATCCATCACTCGATAAGACCAAATTCCTGCAAATCATACTAAGGCTAGTCGAACCACCAATCAGGTTCGTCACAACCAATGGTCTATCGACTAACTCGGGTTCCAGTCCCAACCTATCTACCAGGTCACTAGATATGAAGGAACGGGAAGCCCCAGTATCAAACAAAACTCGAACTGGTATATCATAAATAGAAAGCATACCTTGAATAACAACATTCTTTCCTTTCTCCGCCGCAGTTGGGGCATTCGACGAAGAAGGAACAGCATCAATAGCATATGCTTTCACAATCTGCCTCTAGAGGTTGCGGACACTTATCCTTATGATGTCCCACTTGACCACAGTTGTAGCACTTCCTTTCCGCTGGCTTGGCCCGACATTCTTTAACATAATGACCCTTCTTACCACAGCTGAAGCACTAAACATTCTTCTTACTCTTTTTCTGACCACCTTTTGATTGGTCCTGCTTCCTCTTATTCTGAGAGCTATTCTTGCCTCCACCACCTACTTGCGGCTTCGGCCCTTCTGCAGATGCAGCCTCAGTCTTTGACTTGGGGTAAATACTCTCTGATCTCAAAGCTTTCCCCACAATCGATTCAAAAGTCTCATCGATGTGGTTAATAAGCCTTTCCCCCAAGTATCCATCCAAACCAGTAATGAACTTCTCATTCTTCTTCTCAGGAGTATCAATGAGAGACAGTCCATACTTCGACAAAGTGTCGAACTCAGCAATATAATCAGAAACTGCCCTTCCGTTCTGCTTGAGTTCCAAGAACCTCTTAAACAATACTGACTTCTTGGTAGCTGGAATAAACTTCTCGCGAAAGCGAGCCTTGAACTTATCCCAAGTAACCTGATCCTCTGGAGTAGCTGTTCTAATGGCATTCCACCAATTCATCGCTCGCCCTTGCAGCTGACGAGACGCTAGCCTTCTCTTCATCGTATCCTCGAGACCCAAGTCATCAAAGATACGGTCACAGCTATCCGTCCAGTCCTGAACATCCGTGGCCGACTCCATTCCGTGGAATGGCTTCCCACCAAGATTAGTGTAATCCTTGCACAACTTGGCGAAATCGACCCTAGGCGCCTGCACTACTGGGCCAACACTAACCCCGGGATTGGGAACTGCCCCTTGCACTTCTCTAAGCATGTCTCTCATGAGGTTAGTAAACATCGCCCTCATGTCAGCAGCATTCCCTTGGTTGGTCCCTCTACCAGCACCCCTCGTGTCTCGGCTCATCGTCAATCTGAAAAAGGGAAACGGTTAACGACCCCATAGTGGTGCTAGTGCAGTGCGACTTCATTCTTATACTACTAATAGTATATATATACATAGCATTTGAAAACCAAAGTAATCACAAATACGCGCTCTCATATACGTACTATCTCTCCCTGGTGTCTTTCCCTAGGTTAACTACGCAACCTAGAGCTCTCATACCAAGTGTGACGGCCCGCCCCGCACCAACTGACATTTACTCCAAAAGTGCGCTGTACACATGTCCAGTTAGCATGGAACGGGTCGCCAGAAGGAAAAAGGAAGAAGGAAATGAACATACAAAGAACCTTTAGAATGTCTCACAGCGCATCGAACAAAATATAATAATAACATACTTGACATAAAACAAGAGAGACAGTGCATAAGCTGAAAATCAGAACTAAACATCATAGCAGCGGAAATTCAGAATACAGCTTATTACAACTTTCAGACTGTCTCAGAGCAAAAGTAAGATAAATGAGGTACACTACTAATGCCCAAGTAGCGACCACCAACGACACAGGGAGAATGTGTATATATATATCATACGTGGAAGCCTCCTGCCCGCCTCCGAATCAGCTACTCGCGCACCACCAGCTAACCTGTCTCTAGTCTGCTCGTGTGAGCACCCAAAGTAATAAGAGGAGACATAAAACTCTGGGTCAGACATAAAGCCTGGTATAAGCGATAAACATCTAAAGTGAACAATAACAGGTAGACTAAAACATACCTAAACCTGGGCCTGCAACCAAAGAGTTAGTACTACATACTGTACAGCACTCTAAGGTACCATATCAAACAGTGTAAAGATACGGAGGTAGGGGAGATGTGCATGTCATAATGATGGCAAAGAATCAAGCATAGCATCCATCCTCACATCTCTCACTCAGTGCGTAAAGCATACGATATTCACCACTTCAATCACCCAACATATCTTGCTACGATCACTCTGCCCCATGAAGTCATAAATGGCTTCACTGCACTGATAACGTAGCCACAAATTCTTCGCTATGTCCACTTTGCCCCATGGAGTCACAAGAACCACACTGCACTGGCTCATAGCCTTACTAATCCTTACTATGTCCACTCTGCCCCATGGAGTCGCAATGACCCCACTGCACTGGCTCATAGTCTTACTACGCATCACCTTGCCCCTCGGGTCATAATGACCCTACTGCACTGATAACGTAGTCTTGCTACCATCACCTTGCCCCTCAGGTCATAATGACCCTACTGCACTGATAAGTAGCCCATCATTCATTCTTAGTGGTGAATCGAAGTTATGAACGTCGACAACTCCTTAGCACACGTCCCGCAGCAAAGCCCAACCATGAAGTGAACTCATTGGTTCCCAACTGGATCCTGAGCTCTAACTTCCATTTGGACTACCTTTGCATCTCAGGTTATTGGTCATCACCAGATTGGTTCGGATAAGAATGCTCCTTCTTCACTGGATCGGGCCGGGTCTCCAGATTGCCACGGTTCGGATCATCATCGCGGTCCTCTTTCTCTCTCTGCTTCGGATCGTGCTCCTTTCCTCGGTTCGGATCGGAATACCCCACACGGGTCGGATCGCGTTCCTCCAGCTCGTGGCTCCCCCTGGTTCGGATCGGCGTCTCGTGGTGCATCGGTTCGTGGATGCTGCTTCCCTCTAGTCGGATCGTGATGCGAAACACAAGTGGATCGGATCGGGTAGCAGTTCGCGGTTGGTACTCGTGGGCCTTGCGCAGATGGTTCGGTTCGGAGGAGATGACTCGAATCGTGGGGATGTCCCACGATCCCATAGGGCGATCTGATCGACCCTCAATCCCCTATCCGATCCGAATCCCTGCACCTTGTCCAGCGAGTTGTTTACACCCCTCGACTGCGTTTTCGACCATTCTAACTATTCCAATCAATCACAAAGCATTTCATACAGTCATAGCAACATGCATAATCAACCACAAACATCAAAACACCAATATGATAGGTAGAAATGGATCAAACATACCCAAAATCCCATATTTCCCCTTAAGCATGTTTAGGTGAAACTAATGATAGGATTAACAAAACTTAACCAAATTAACCCAAATTCATATCAGAGGTCTAAAACATCATTCCGAATTTTATAAACATTTTTCCAGAGTTTTATCATGTTTAAATTCGCTAATTAACACTAATCACCCCTAATTAACCATAATTAGTGCAAAACTATGCAAATCACTCACCTTAGCCACAAAATAAACTAAGATCTGAAATAAAGCTCTGATTTGATGTGAATCTCTATGCTAAACAGCAGCTCCAATGTTGATTTGGTGTAGATCTTCCTTGATTAGGGGTTGCTAAGCCAAATCCTTGACCAAAAGGTGGTTTGGAGGTGATTTAGAGGTTGGAGGCCATTTTTAGGGTTCCTTGGTGATAAGTGGAGGCTAGAAAACTGAAATGGAATTATCCTCTATCTCATTTCAGCCTTCCCATAACCCTAATCCCGAAATGGGTTATGGGCCTACTCACTAATCACCCGATATGGCTCGGTTAAGCAGTTTTTTCACCCTCCAAACCTTGTTTCAGCCATATCTCCCAAACGGTAAGTCCGTTTGGCTATTATGACCACTCTACGGAAAGGTAAACCATCAAACGAATCTAACGGAAGTGGTTTCAGGTCAAAATTCCTTTCCAATCAAAAGTTATGGCCAAAACAATACCAACTAGGGGCAAAATGGTCATTTAAAAATTGACAAAAATCATGAACATAGGATATGACTCTAATGGATGTTTCCCAAAGTTACATGACCATACGACTTCACACGGGAAAGAAATAAATATTCTACGATCCCCCGATGTGTAGGATACGGGTCATTACATAGAAAGGCAAAGCTTGGAGTATATAGCCAGTTTTGACTTTAGGCCCTCCTCGGATTTTATACCTGGTTCATTAGCATCCCTAGAAGTATGGCCCACTCTTTTAGACTCGATAGGGGCCGCACAACGAGAAGACCCTCAGCTTGTGGATGTGATTGATAAACTAATTAGGGGTGAAACTTCCAGTCACCTTAATAGATATTCCGTCGATGATAAGGGTTGGTTAAGGCGAGATGGAAGAGTATGCGTCCCACAAGCTAGGGATTTAGTGAAGAAGATTCTCGAGGAGACCCATCATTCCAAGATGACAATACACCCGGGTGGAGACAAGATGTATAAGGACGTAAAGAGAGTTTTCTATTGGAGCGGAATGAAGAAGGACGTGGCAGATTTCGTTTCTAAGTGCGTGACATGCCAATAGGTCAAGGCGGAACAAAAGAAACCTGGAGGACTGCTTCATCCTCTAGAAGTCCCGCAATGGAAGTGGGATAGCATTTCAATGGACTTCATTGATGGGTTGCCTAGGTCAAGAAGAGGCAATACTAGCATTTGGGTAATAGTGGACAGGCTTACTAAAAGCGCCCACTTTATACCTATTAAGAGTAGAAGAAATGCTTCGTCACTAGCTTCTCTTTATCTCAAGGAAATAATTCGACTCCATAGAATACCCTCCAGCATAGTGAGTGACAGAGACCCCATCTTCACGAGCGAATTTTGGCGGAGTCTGCATGAAGCTGTCGGCACACAGTTATGTTTGAGCACGGCCTATCACCCCAAAACTGATGGTCAGACAGACAGGGTGAATAGAGTACTAAAAGTTCTTCTAAGACTGTGCGCTCCTGACTTCGGAGGGACTTGGTAGGATCACCTTCCTTTAGTGGAATTCGCCTATAACAACGGTTACCAAGCCACCATTGGTATGGCGCCCTTCGAAGCTTTGTATGGAAGACCTTGTCGATCACCCGCTTGTTGGTGGGAGTCTACTGACAAGATTATACTTGGACCAGACATGATTAGAGAGACTTCAGAAAAAGTGGACTTGAAGGAGAATGAAGACTACCCAAGACAGACAGAAATCCTACGCCGACAAAAGAAGGACCGACCTTGAGTTTGAGGTTGGGGACATGGTTTTCCTTAAGGTATCCCCTTTAAGGAACGTCGTTCGCTTGGGATCCGCAGGAAAGCTAGCACCAAGATTTGAAGGACCATTCCTTATCATCGAGAAGATTGGGAAAATGGCTTATAGAGTAGATCTGCCTGAAAGATTGGCTGGAATTCACAACGTCTTTCACGTTTCTCATCTCCGGAAATGTCTACATGAATCAGCGGAAGTGGTGGAGCCAAGCATTCTAGAAGAAGTTGAAGTGGAACGCGAAGCAACTGTGAAGAGAGTTCCAACTCATATCGTAGGAACTGAAATCAAAAAGCCAAGCAACCGCGAAGTGAAGCTCGTCAAGGTTCAGTGGAGCGACGCCGAGGAAGACGCGACTTAGGAAACTGAGGATAGAATACGCGCAGTGGTTGTATCTATCTTTTTAGGTATTTCTCCTCGATATTATCCTTTATCCTTAGGTAGAAACCCCTTTGGATGTAAACATGTATTTGAAACATGTTATGGTAGATGGCTGCAAGTGGTTGCTAGTGGTTGCTAGTGGTTACTCGTGGATGCATATACACACACATCCTAGGTCTTAGATCGGCTCAATCACTTCATACTGCATATGCATATATGTATTCATATTTGTATATGGTTGAAACTTGATATGTTGTCATATGGGTGTCGCATTTGTATTGATGGTTGCGCAGTCATGTAGAATTATGAGTAAGGACAAATTTGCATACATAATGGACTCATGACACTTACATGATTTGCATTAAGGAGGTCAACTGGATCAGTAGACCGCCTGATTTTGCATTAGTTAAGGACATATACACACACTGTGCACATAATCATAAAGCATTAGAAGTCTTTTAAGAACAATGGACACCTGTGTTTGTTGGTTGAGTAGGTGGATGATTGGATGTTAGGACTTACGTTCTCCTAGACTTGAAGATTTCGGGGATGAAATCCTTTAAGGAGGGGAGAATGTAACACCCTGAATTTCCTGTTAACTGTAACTTAACAAATTAAAGTATAATTAATTCTAAATAATGAAATCAAGGGAAATGGGTTATGCCATTGCATTCGTCTCGAAAATCTGCTTGAGATAAAGTCCAAATTTGCGTAAAACGGATAATGTATGAAGAAGATATGGACGACGAAGTTGGGCAGAAAAACCAGAAACGGGTCAGAATGCACTGGCGCACTTGGGAAGTGCGCCAGTATAATTTTAGAACTGGCGCACCTGCCAAGTGCGCCCAGGTCAAAAAGACCTGTTGGTCGAGCCCTGGCTGGCCTGGTCAGGGTTTGGTCGAATTCTGAGGCTTGGCTGAGTCATTAGGGCTTACATGTCACTTTCTGATTGGCTTCTCTTGAGATGGATGGTCTGGATTCTATCTAGCTTCATCGAAGACTCTAATTAGATTGAAATTCTATAAATACTACTCAAGTCTAACCCTAATTTCACACAAATATATAATACTAAAGCCGTCATGCTGCTGGAAAGAAACTAGGAATGGCCGTCAGTTAGAAAGCCTAGAGACAAGCCAATACTAAAGCAAAACACGAATCAAAACAACGTTAATCTACCCAATGGAAAGCATTTCAAATCCAGAATCCAGAATCCAAGTTCGTCGTTCATTGTAAGTATATTGATTTTTCCAATGAGAATAAAACCAAGACTTGATTCGATGTAAATTTGGAAGTGGAATTGTGCTATTACGTAACGACGATGTTAATTCATATCTATGTATTGAAATGATTGTGTTGCAAATGAAATTGGGATGTTCGTGGTATAATTAAGATTGATGTTGATCCTATTGTACTTTTAGAATGACAACAACATCACAAGCAAGTTGTATAGTTCATGATTATGTGATTATATAGATCGTTTGTGATTAGAACCTCATGTATATACTTTATGCTAGAAAATCTTTATGCCTAAATGGTTATGTTCATACACATGCCCCTATGTTTATGTAAAAGTTGCAAGTTCCTGACTGGATCCATGTCAAGATCCACTTTAGTACATGTTTCATGTTGTAATTAGATATGCGATTGGATCTAGTTCACACCCTTGTCATAAAGTTACACATATTTATGAAAATGTCGTATTCTTGTCATGTGCTAGTAATGTTCGATGTTATGCCTAGATCCAAAAACAAGTTTAGACTTATGTTGTCTAAATCATATGCTAATTCATGTGACACCTATTTGGTTAGACCCCTTTTTCAATGCAAATTCACATATATGTATATTGACTATTTTGCAAGTCCACATCTATGACATTTATATTGACTATTTTGCAAGTCCACATCTATGACATTCATATTGACTATTTTGCAAGTTCACATCTATGACATTCATGTTGGCTATTTTGCAAGTTCACACCTATGATGTTCATATTGACTATGCCAAAAATGCCAAGTTTACACCTATGTTATGTTTATGTTTATGAATTCCCTTATGCCTATTTGTGTGCGCTAAATTAGGCTAAGTTTTTAGCCTAATATCATATGTTAAAAACTATGCGAACAAAAATTAGGCTAAGATTGTTAGCCTAATGTTTAAATGGGGTAACATTGGGAATATTAGAAAACTTGTCACAAAAATATATGAAATTGGCATGTTTGTCACATGCCCAAATTGGTGGTATTTAAACGGTACAAATTCTTTATACCAAAAAGGTTAAACTTGGAAAGTGGGCCACAACATTTAATTGTTGACAAATTTACATATATTAAGTGATAAAGACAAATATGTAAATTTAGAAAATACGAATATGCTTAACACGAGGTTGGATTGAGTTGTGATGTAAATCAGCCCGGACCCGCCCGGCTGTCCAGTAGTCACAACAACACATATCCAATGTGGGTGGTTAAGCATGAAGCCCAATAAGGACCCGAGGTTAGACTGAGTTACGGTGTAAATTTACCCGGAACCGACCGGCACATCCAGTAACTGTAACAATATCTGTCTAATGTGAGTGATCGGTGCTTTAAAAGGCTAAGGACAGATGGTAGGTGTAACGACCCAGATTTTTGAACAGTTTATTTTAAATATTTAGTATGGTTTCAAATGTTGAATATATAATATAAATGAATTTTTATTGGATTTATCGATTTAATAATCGATATATGGTTTAATATCAAATATATTGAATAATCGTATACGAAGAAGAAACCAATCGGATTTAGAGTTAAAACTATATTGAAAACAATTTAGCCGATTTATATAAATTTTATATTGAATTAGAATTAATTGTTTGGACGAATTTAATTGTTTGGAATTGATTTATATTTTAAATCAAACTTAATTTAAATTGTTAATTTAAATTGTATCTCTTATATACAAGTCGAATTAAAATTCAGAATGGGTTCCATTGGGTTCAGAATGACATTATAATCTTGTAACGTCGGTCATTGTGACTAGATAGCAGTTTAGGACATTAAGCTAGGGGACTGCGAGATATTTTAGTTATTTAATAAAAATAAAATCAAATAAATTACCTAATCTAATCATGGCCACCCTATGTTTAAAATCAGCCGACCTAAATGTTTTCACATCGCAGCTATTCTTTCTTCGAGCTGATTAAATTGTCTCCCATCCTCCACATCGAACAAACAACAAATTAATGGGTTCGTACTTTTGGTTCCCTATCATCCTCTATAAATCAAGCCGCTGCCCTCTTTTACAGTCATTTACCAAAACCAGAAACATACTGTAAGTCTTCATTTCCATTTTTCTTCCTCTCGAGTAGTTCGCGAAAATCAATCCATCGTTTAAAACAAAGAGTAAAGTGAATAGAATCGAAACTCTTTTCCCTTTTCACTTGAAACCGCGAATCAGGATTGATGCCAGTAGTCCACCAGAGCTTGAAATCATATCGCGATAAACCCTGGACCTTTCTGACGCTCGGCAGCAAGATGAAGGGGGTCTTCGTTGGTTTGTTTGGGTGTTCGACAGTCGCTCTGGTGGATGAACTAGGGTTCGATGGTGGGATATGTGAACTCGGGGATCCGTTACTTCGAAGGTGGTCGGTCTGGGTATTAGCGCGATGGGATGGGAAGGAGTTTTGGTGATGTCGAGTGTTGAAAATCGATGGGGGGAATGGAAAGCACGATGTACTGAGGGATTTCGACGCTGAAGGGGTTTGAACGTTCTGATATAGTTCGAACCAAGGGGATAGGGAACGCGACAGTGAAGAATAGGAGATCGAAGTTGGTGTTTTTCTGAAATTCGAACTTGGCAATCCGAGGATAACTGGTTTTGGGGATGGTGTTGTGCTGCTGATAGAATGCGATGTGATGGAGTAAAGGAGGCTACTGTTAAGACGTTGTCTCAATGGTGCAGTATTAGGATGACTATAGTGGATGTAGGCAGCGAATTTTTGAGTGTGTGTCGATGGATCGATTAATTTACAAGGCAAAAGGTATATGTTTTTCATAACTTGAATTACATAATATTAATTATTTATGTCGGAAGTTAATTTTAAGTAGATAATAGCATAATCTATAATAAAATAAAATTATCATAGGTGCAAATTCATTCGAGAAGATTCGTAGCCGGTTATTTGGAAATAAACAGGATATTCGACAACTGCGATCCCGGTGAGTAAATCTCACTCACCTTTAGAATTATTTTTATCTCATTAAAAATAATTGTCTGTTGCTTGTGTGAATGTTTTCTGGTTGTTTTATATATATTAGTTATTTAGGCTATATATATATATTGGGTTGTTGATTGGTTGGATTCCCGCAGTCTCATTAGCGGATGCCCGCGGTACCATAGCGGATGATTACCCTATACGCCTCACGCTATGATTAGTGGATGACCTTCTATACCGCGATATTCTGCCACGAAGCAGAATGGGTATTATTTATGTGCTAACGTCTGTGGATGCAGGGAAACAGGTTGGAGGAATCCAACAGGATTCCTCAAAAATGTATTATCTGTTTGCTGTTTGTTGGATTTCATATATACTCATATATGATGTGTTAAAAATCATATGAATGAAAATTGGTTGATTTGATTGTTTAAAATATCACTGGGCTTGAATATTGATTTATAAAAATATCGCGGAAGGGATATTTGAGATTTAAAAGAGAAAATTCTATTTTCCTAAAATAGAATTTGAATTTAAAATGGAATAAAAATATTTAACTTGTTTTAAAAGGAATAAAACAAGTAGTTCATTTATACACAAAGTTTTAAATGAAGTGAAAAGAATTATCATTGGACAATTCAAAAGTAAATTATAAGTGTGAATTTGTTAAGGGGAAATCTATTTTTCCAAAGTAGAAAATATTTATTTCAAAGGAAATTGGAAGCGATACTTTGTTTAAAAATATAAACAAGTAAAATAAAAGGGAATTTGAATAAAGAGAAATTTGAAAAGAAGTTTGAATATTTGAATTCAAATAGAATTTAAAAGAAGTTTTGAATATTTGAATTTCAAATAGAAACCCAAATGGAGTTAAATATTTAAATTCAAGTATGAATTTCAAATATAGGTATTCATAAAAAAAAAGGGATTTGAATATAGAAATTAAAGTGGAATTTAAATCAAGAAAATAAAGTATGATATTTGAATTCAACGAGATATAAATATGGTATTTAAATTCAAAAAGAATTTAAATATGGCATTTGAATTCAAGGAAAATTTAAATATGGAATTTGAGTCCAAGGAGAATCAATATGGAATTTGAGTTAAAAGGAGTTTTAAATACTTGGAATTCAAAAAGAGTTGGAATATTTGGGAATTCAAATTTAAAATAGAAATAAGGTTTGAATAATAGAAACTGGAAGAGAATTTGAGAATTTGAATTATATAATTCAAATGGAATTTAGAACATAGAATTTGAAATAGAATTCAAATAGAATTCAAATATGGGATTTGAATATAGCAATTCAAATAGAATTTGAATAAATGAATTTGAATATAGAATTTCAAGGTAGAATTGTAATGAAATTTGAAATATCGAATTCAAGAGAATTGAATATGGTTTTGAATTTAGAATTCAAAGAAGAATTGAATATAAACTTCAAATATAATCGAAATAGAGTTTGAATATATAACTCAAATAGAGTTGAATATGAAGTTTGAATAGAGATTTGAAATAGAAATTCAAGTATTGAATTTGAATATCAAATAGAAAAGGAATTAGGATTTGAAAATAGAATTCAAAAGTGAGATTGGAATTTGAATCAAGAAATTCAAATAGAGGAAAATGGAGTTTGAATATTAGAAATTCAAATGGAGTTGGATTCATTTTAACGGAAGTTTAAAAGTTTATATATATAAATATAAATAAAACGAACTCGCCACAGTGCTGCAGTTCGTAAATTAGCGATTCAAACTTCAATTGAATATACAGAACTCAATTGAAGTCGAAATTCTTTGAAACAAGAAACGTCAGGACCAATTTGATAACAGTTTTCTGATGGAGGAGAAAAATCTGGATTTCGTCATATAAATTTTGAGATATGTCAAAATCAAATTTTTAAAAGAGCAGCGCCAAAACCATTTAAAAACTATAACGGTTTATTTAATTTTATAAAAGGATTTTAAGAAAATAAAATCCGCATTTTTATTTAAGGAAATCCCTGGTTTTGAGAGGTGAAATATATCTGTACTCAAGTGAAGTAATGAGTTGATTTTTGAAACAGGAATCAGATTTTTGATTTACTGAATAGAATTAACTAATTTGAATAGTAATTAGTTAATGGGATTTTGAATTGATATAGGACTTTGAATCAGGGAATTTGATTTGGAAATTTATATTTGAAGTCAAAAAGGGAAATAAAATGAAATTGAAACGAAATTTGGTTATGAGCAAGTTAAATATTTTGTTTGAAAATGCTATGTTCAAACAAAGGAGTAAAATAGGCAAAATGGCCGATTTAAAGAATAAATGGGCGGAACTGAATTCAAACGATTAGATAGTGTTGAATTGAATTGAAAACAGGTGAACATGTGTTAGACAGGTACATGATGAAGTATATGAAGATTTTAATTTGTGTGCCCAACAAAAAGGTACATGTTTAATTCATATATGAGATTTTATGCGCCGTATCGGCAAGCCGCTTGGCTTTTCCTTTTTCTTTTGATTGGGGAAGTTACCGGGAAGCTATTTGAAATTTCCCGACGCTCCCGATACAGGGGAGGTTATGGCGAAATTTTCAGGAAATTTAAGGAGTTAGAATATTTTTAAGATATTTTGATAGTTAGAAATCATTGTATCGACGTATAAAATTCAATAGGCAAATGAATATAAAAATCGAATATTCTAAACAAAAAGGGAAATCTATAAATTTGAAATAGAAAGCGAACCATATACATGTTTTAACATTGAATAATTGGGTTGTATATTGTGTTTATGCGAGGTTAGTGGTTTTGCCGTTTTTAAGTTGAGGATGTTTTCAGTTAAGGTCTGAGAGGTAATTTTACCCCAACTTGATTGATTTCATTTTTAATGGATAAATAGCAAGATCCAGTCTCGAAGAGAAGTGTTTAAAAAGGGTTAGTTGAATAAAATATTTTGGGTTGTTGTAACAATATTTTACACAACATTCGTCTTAAACCCAAGTGATGGAATTTTGGAAATATAACAAGTAAATATTTCCTGAGTATAATTAAAATAGTCGGGATAGAGATAAGTGATTGGAATTGTTTCCAATTGCAAATAGAGATATTTTCTAATATATAGAAAATAAAAGAAGTTGATATTGGGAAATGCTTTCCAAATAGCGTAAAGGGCCAATATGGTTATTGAAATATTTGGATAACAAATATTGATAAGGAAATGGAGAAGAGATTTAATTAATGAAATATTAATTAAAGAGCCCAGTGATTTGTTTGATATGTTTGGATGAACACTTGTTTTTATTCGATAGTTAAATCACAGACTATCGAAGTTTTGACCATCGTTGTCAATATGGAGAGACCGGTTGGATTATTATCCGAAGAACCACTCCGTATCGTCATAAGCGTTGCGAACCAAGTATGCTGAATACATTGAAGACGGAGTAAAGTGCAAGGACTCTTTCTATTAAATAGAAATAGTGCCTTCGGTTTCGTTCAATCCCAGAACGAACGAAAATGGACGAATGTCTGACAGAGTATTTCCAATGATCAAATGGGTTGGTCTGTATAAATATATATATGGTTGCAACGGATTTATTCCCTTAGCATAACATCCAGAATATTTGTGCAAATTCAACTAGTGATTAACGGATCTGACAATGTGGCATTCAAAGTGATTGTGCTATCAATGAATGGTAAGTATTCGTAGCCTCAGGCCTCAACAACCGGGAAAGGACAAAAATCGGGTAGGCAGCATGGCTATGTGGGTCGCACCCATTAGGATGTATAATCACCTATCTAGAGGTTCATTTAATTTCTTATTCTATTCGATGTTGTCCCAATCGGGAGACGGTTGCTGATCCCAACCGTTGGTGATATACATTCGATACACTCTAGCGAAATGAGTGGTCGGTCATGTGTGGGCCGGGTTACAAGATGTTCTTGTTGAACCCAGTGTATTCCTCTCTAGAGATACACTAGCGGAAGGTGGTTCCATACCTTGTCATGTTGGAAATCCAATCTCCAATAAGCGCCATGCGGTTTTTGATTTTATACTATATATGTGGAGCGTGAGATGCAAGCGTTCTGCTATTTGGTTATTTACTTGATGTAGACATTATTATAATATCACTGGATTTTCGTATCAAAGTGTTTTGGGTTATAGTAAGGTAAAAACTGTCCATGTTTATGTGTGGGCTGGTCTTACTATTATCTTTTCTTTTGAATGAATTTTTAAAGTTAAACAAGTGGTTGGAGTTTACTCACACCAGTCCCATGACTGACCCAGAGTTTATTTTGTTTTGTTTTTCCTAAACTCTTGGGTGCCCAAATTTTGTATGGGCAGTCAAGTGTTTCAGGCTTTTACAGATATACTTAGAGGAGCTGGAAGTAGGAGGCTTCATCTTCAGTTATCTAGAGTTATTTCCGCTGTATCAAATATTGTATTGTGCTCTGATGATGGTATGTATGTATGATACAAATTTTGTATTCAAGATTATGTTATATAATATATTTTATTCGTTCCGCTTTGAGATTATGTTCGGCTGTGTTCTTCTTCTTCTTCTTTTATTCTATTAGTTCTATCTTATCTATCTCACCCTCTAACTTCTTTCTCTAAATGATCTGGTGTTTTCGATGTTTGAACAGTCGACGCTGGATTTTTGTGTCGATTTTCGGAGTTGAAAATCCCGATGTCGTTACAGTGGTATCAGAGCTTAGGTTGAGCGAACACCTAGGCTTGTGTGGCATGTGCTCATTAGAGATAGGGTCAGTAGTACCCTAGAATGAGTTGAGTGTATAGATACGAGAGAGCGTATTTGTTAGTTGATATAAAAGTTGTTTTATATTGTGTTGGCTAGTCTGTTGAGTGGTTTATGGATTCTGGTCGGATAGTGGGACGCCACAAAGTCGATAGGAATTTCTAAACACTTGAACAGGAGATTGAACACGATATTGTTTTAAAGTGGGTGAAATTATTTTACCCAAAATTATATTTTGATATAGAAAGAATAATTTTTGAAATTATTATATTATATGGATGTGTTGATTGATATCATTATAATCAGATAAGATTATAAAAATTGAAATGGTTATTTATAACCAAACTGAATTTGTATATGAATGAAATATATACAAATGAGATGAATTAGAATTAAATTCAAACCAGAATTAAGAATTCAAAATCCTGGGAAGTTGAAAAATATTTTTCAAAGTAATTAAAATAATATAGTTTTATTTTGAAAGGGGTTTAGAATGAAAATCATTTTGAATTGATTTTTAAAATGATAAAGCACTGAACTCACTTCAGTCGCTGGGAAATAATTCTGATGATGACTGCAGCCTCATCAGTGTTCATTTTCGAGTTTCTAAGTGATGGATTGCTACCTTAGAAATTTTTTGATGGGAATTTGTTTAAAAGAAAACAAGTTTAGTTGAAAAATTCAAATTTTTTGTTTTTGAAAAGATTATAAATATATGTACATGTTTAAGTGATTTCAAAAGGATTTGAAATGATAACCCTGGGATTTGAATTCTGGAATTGAAATTTAACTTAAGCTAGTTAAATGGATTGATGTGAATCAATTAACTAGAATCAATTTGAATAGGTTTAATGGAATATAGATTGGATATAAATGGATTGATCGCAGATCATTCGAATCAAATGTGTGAAGACCAAAAGTTTTGGTTGGAGTTAATTTGTTGAAATATGAGGAGTTGAGTTTCAACACGAGTGAATTTTTGAAAAGTAATAGATTTGTACCATTTTTCCTACCTTAGCAATTTCGAGGACGAAATTATTTTAAGGGGGGAAGAATGTAACGACCCAGATTTTTGAACAGTTTATTTTAAATATTTAGTATGGTTTTAAACGTTGAATATATAATATAAATGAATTTTTATTGGATTTATCGATTTAATAATCGATATATGGTTTAATATCAAATATATTGAATAATCGTATACGAAGAAGAAACCAATCGGATTTAGAGTTAAAACTATATTGAAAACAATTTAGCCGATTTATATAAATTTTATATTGAATTAGAATTAATTGTTTGGACGAATTTAATTGTTTGGAATTGATTTATATTTTAAATCAAACTTAATTTAAATTGTTAATTTAAATTGTATCTCTTATATACAAGTCGAATTAAAATTCAGAATGGGTTCCATTGGGTTCAGAATGACATTATAATCTTGTAACATCGGTCATTGCGACTAGATAGCAGTTTAGGACATTAAGCTAGGGGACTGCGAGATATTTTAGTTATTTAATAAAAATAAAATCAAATAAATTACCTAATCTAATCATGGCCACCCTATGTTTAAAATCAGCCGACCTAAATGTTTTCACATCACAGCTATTCTTTCTTCGAGCTGATTAAATTGTCTCCCATCCTCAACATCGAACAAACAACAAATTAATGGGTTCGTACTTTTGGTTCCCTATCATCCTCTATAAATCAAGCCGCTGCCCTCTTTTACAGTCATTTACCAAAACCAGAAACATACTGTAAGTCTTCATTTCCATTTTTCTTCCTCTCGAGTAGTTCGCGAAAATCAATCCATCGTTTAAAACAAAGAGTAAAGTGAATAGAATCGAAACTCTTTTCCCTTTTCACTTGAAACCGCGAATCACGATTGATGCCAGTAGTCCACCAGAGCTTGAAATCATATCGCGATAAACCCTGGACCTTTCTGACGCTCGGCAGCAAGATGAAGGGGGTCTTCGTTGGTTTGTTTGGGTGTTCGACAGTCGCTCTGGTGGATGAACTAGGGTTGGATGGTGGGATAGGTGAACTCGGGGATCCGTTACTTCGAAGGTGGTCGGTCTGGGTATTAGCGCGATGGGATGGGAAGGAGTTTTGGTGATGTCGAGTGTTGAAAATCGATGGGGGGAATGGAAAGCACTATGTACTGAGGGATTTCGACGCTGAAGGGGTTTGAACGTTCTGATATAGTTCGAACCAAGGGGATAGGGAACGCGACAGTGAAGAATAGGAGATCGAAGTTGGTGTTTTTCTGAAATTTGAACTTGGCAATCCGAGGATAACTGGTTTTGGGGATGGTGTTGTGCTGCTGATAGAATGCGATGTGATGGAGTAAAGGAGGCTACTGTTAAGACATTGTCTCAATGGTGCAGTATTAGGATGACTATAGTGGATGTAGGCAGCGAATTTTTGAGTGTGTGTCGATGGATCGATTAATTTACAAGGAAAAAGGTATATGTTTTTCATAACTTGAATTACATAATATTAATTATTTATGTCGGAAGTTAATTTTAAGTAGATAATAGCTTAATCTATAATAAAATAAAATTATCATAGGTGCAAATTCATTCGAGAAGATTCGTAGCCGGTTATTTGGAAATAAACAGGATATTCGACAACTGCGATCCCGGTGAGTAAATCTCACTCACCTTTAGAATTATTTTTATCTCATTAAAAATAATTGTCTGTTGCTTGTGTGAATGTTTTCTGGTTGTTTTATATATATTAGTTATTTAGGCTATATATATATATATATATATATATATATATTGGGTTGTTGATTGGTTGGATTCCCGCAGTCTCATTAGCGGATGCCCGCGGTACCATAGCGGATGATTACCCTATACGCCCCACGCTATGATTAGTGGATGACCTTCTATACCATGATATTCTGCCACGAAGCAGAATGGGTATTATTTATGTGCTAACGTCTGTGGATGCAGGGAAACAGGTTGGAGGAATCCAACAGTATTCCTCAAAAATGTATTATCTGTTTGCTGTTTGTTGGATTTCATATATATTCATATATGATGTGCTAAAAATCAAATGAATGAAAATTGGTTGATTTGATTGTTTAAAATATCACTGGGCTTGAATATTGATTTATAAAAATATCGCGGAAGGGATATTTGAGATTTAAAAGAGAAAATTCTATTTTCCTAAAATAGAATTTGAATTTAAAATGGAATAAAAATATTTAACTTGTTTTAAAAGGAATAAAACAAGTAGTTCATTTATACACAAAGTTTTAAATGAAGTGAAAAGAATTATCATTGGACAATTCAAAAGTAAATTATAAGTGTGAATTTGTTAAGGGGAAATCTATTTTTCCAAAGTAGAAAATATTTATTTCAAAGGAAATTGGAAGCGATACTTTGTTTAAAAATATAAACAAGTAAAATAAAAGGGAATTTGAATAAAGAGAAATTTGAAAAGAAGTTTGAATATTTGAATTCAAATAGAATTTAAAAGAAGTTTTGAATATTTGAATTTCAAATAGAAACCCAAATGGAGTTAAATATTTAAATTCAAGTATGAATTTCAAATATAGGTATTCATAAAAAAAAAGGGATTTGAATATAGAAATTAAAGTGGAATTTAAATCAAGAAAATAAAGTATGATATTTGAATTCAACGAGATATAAATATGGTATTTAAATTCAAAAAGAATTTAAATATGGCATTTGAATTCAAGGAAAATTTAAATATGGAATTTAAGTCCAAGGAGAATCAATATGGAATTTGAGTTAAAAGGAGTTTTAAATACTTGGAATTCAAAAAGAGTTGGAATATTTGGGAATTCAAATTTAAAGTAGAAATAAGGTTTGAATAATAGAAACTGGAAGAGAATTTGAGAATTTGAATTATATAATTCAAATGGAATTTAGAACATAGAATTTGAAATAGAATTCAAATAGAATTCAAATATGGGATTTGAATATAGCAATTCAAATAGAATTTGAATAAATGAATTTGAATATAGAATTTCAAGGTAGAATTGTAATGAAAATTGAAATATCGAATTCAAGAGAATTGAATATGGTTTTGAATTTAGAATTCAAAGAAGAATTGAATATAAACTTCAAATATAATCGAAATAGAGTTTGAATATATAACTCAAATAGAGTTGAATATGAAGTTTGAATAGAGATTTGAAATAGAAATTCAAGTATTGAATTTGAATATCAAATAGAAAAGGAATTGGGATTTGAAAATAGAATTCAAAAGTGAGATTGGAATTTGAATCAAGAAATTCAAATAGAGGAAAATGGAGTTTGAATATTAGAATTTCAAATGGAGTTGGATTCATTTTAACGAAAGTTTAAAAGTTTATATATATAACTATAAATAAAACGAACTCGCCACAGTGCTGTAGTTCGTAAATTAGCGATTCAAACTTCAATTGAATATACAGAACTCAATTGAAGTCGAAATTCTTTGAAACAAGAAACGTCAGGACCAATTTGATAACAGTTTTCTGATGGAGGAGAAAAATCTGGATTTCGTCATATAAATTTTGAGATATGTCAAAATCAAATTTTTAAAAGAGCAGCGCCAAAACCATTTAAAAACCATAACGGTTTATTTAATTTTATAAAAGGATTTTAAGAAAATAAAATCCGCATTTTTATTTAAGGAAATCCCAGGTTTTGAGAGGTGAAATATATCTGTACTCAAGTGAAGTAATGAGTTGATTTTTGAAACAGGAATCAGATTTTTGATTTACTGAATAGAATTAACTAATTTGAATAGTAATTAGTTAATGGGATTTTGAATTGATATAGGACTTTGAATCAGGGAATTTGATTTGGAAATTTATATTTGAAGTCAAAAAGGGAAATAAAATGAAATTGAAACGAAATTTGGTTATGAGCAAGTTAAATATTTTGTTTGAAAATGCTATGTTCAAACAAAGGAGTAAAATAGGCAAAATGGCCGATTTAAAGAATAAATGGGCGGAACTGAATTCAAACGATTAGATAGTGTTGAATTGAATTGAAAATAGATGAACATGTGTTAGACAGGTACATGATGAAGTATATGAAGATTTTAATTTGTGTGCCCAACAAAAAGGTACATGTTTAATTCATATATGCGATTTTATGCGCCGTATCGGCAAGCCGCTTGGCTTTTCCTTTTTCTTTTGATTGGGGAAGTTACCAGGAAGCTATTTGAAATTTCCCGACGCTCCCGATACAAGGGAGGTTATGGCGAAATTTTCCGGAAATTTAAGGAGTTAGAATATTTTTAAGATATTTTGATAGTTAGAAATCATTGTATCGACGTATAAAATTCAATAGGCAAATGAATATAAAAATCGAATATTGTAAACAAAAAGGGAAATCTATAAATTTGAAATAGAAAGCGAACCATATACATGTTTTAACATTGAATAATTGGGTTGTATATTGTGTTTATGCGAGGTTAGTGGTTTTGCCGTTTTGAAGTTGAGGATGTTTTCAGTTAAGGTCTAAGAGGTAATTTTACCCCAACTTGATTGATTTCATTTTTAATGGATAAATAGCAAGATCCAGTCTCGAAGAGAAGTGTTTAAAAAGGGTTAGTTGAATAAAATATTTTGGGTTGTTGTAACAATATTTTACACAACATTCGTCTTAAACCCAAGTGATGGAATTTTGGAAATATAACAAGTAAATATTTCCTGAGTATAATTAAAATAGTCGGGATAGAGATAAGTGATTGGAATTGTTTCCAATTGCAAATAGAGATATTTTCTAATATATAGAAAATAAAAGAAGTTGATATTGGGAAATGCTTTCCAAATAGCCTAAAGGGCCAATATGGTTATTGAAATATTTGGATAACAAATATTGATAAGGAAATGGAGAAGAGATTTAATTAATGAAATATTAATTAAAGAGCCCAGTGATTTGTTTGATATGTTTGGATGAACACTTGTTTTTATTCAATAGTTAAATCACAGACTATCGAAGTTTTGACCATCGTTGTCAATATGGAGAGACCGGTTGGATTATTATCCGAAGAACCACTCCGTATCGGCATAAGCGTTGCGAACCAAGTATGCTGAATACATTGAAGACGGAGTAAAGTGCAAGGACTCTTTCTATTAAATAGAAATAGTGCCTTCGGTTTCGTTAAATCCCAGAACGAACGAAAATGGACGAATGTCTGACAGAGTATTTCCAATGATCAAATGGGTTGGTCTGTATAAATATATATATGGTTGCAACGGATTTATTCCCTTAGCATAACATCCAGAATATTTGTGCAAACTCAACTAGTGATTAACGGATCTGACAATGTGGCATTCAAAGTGATTGTGCTATCAATGAATGGTAAGTATTCGTAGCCTCAGGCTTCAACAACCGGGAAAGGACAAAAATCGGGCAGGCAGCATGGCTATGTGGGTCGCACCCATTAGGATGTATAATCACCTATCTAGAGGTTCATTTAATTTCTTATTCTATTCGATGCTGTCCCAGTCGGGAGACGGTTGCTGATCCCAACCGTTGGTGATATACATTCGATACACTCCAGCGAAATGAGTGGTCGGTCATGTGTGGGCCGGGTTACAAGATGTTCTTGTTGAACCCAGTGTATTCCTCTCTAGAGATACACTAGCGGAAGGTGGTTCCATACCTTGTCATGTTGGAAATCCAATCTCCAATAAGCGCCATGCGGTTTTTGATTTTATACTATATATGTGGAGCGTGAGATGCAAGCGTTCTGCTATTTGGTTATTTACTTGATGTAGACATTATTATAATATCACTGGATTTTCGTATCAAAGTGTTTTGGGTTATAGTAAGGTAAAAACCGTCCATGTTTATGTGTGGGCTGGTCTTACTATTATCTTTTCTTTTGAAAGAATTTTTAAAGTTAAACAAGTGGTTGGAGTTTACTCACACCAGTCCCATGACTGACCCAGAGTTTATTTTGTTTTGTTTTTCCTAAACTCTTGGGTGCCCAAATTTTGTATGGGCAGTCAAGTGTTTCAGGCTTTTACAGATATACTTAGAGGAGCTGGAAGTAGGAGGCTTCATCGTTAGTTATCTAGAGTTATTTCCGCTGTATCAAATATTGTATTGTGCTCTGATGATGGTATGTATGTATGATACAAATTTTGTATTCAAGATTATGTTATATAATATATTTTATTCGTTCCGCTGTGAGATTATGTTCGGCTGTGTTCTTCTTCTTCTTCTTCTTCTATTCTATTAGTTCTATCTTATCTATCTCACCCTCTAACTTCTTTCTCTAAATGATCTGGTGTTTTCGATGTTTGAACAGTCGACGCTGGATTTTTGTGTCGATTTTCGGAGTCGAAAATCCCGGGGTCGTTACAGTAGGGTTAAGATAACTAAAACACTAAACCAATTCAACATGTTAATGAAATTGATGGGTGGGGTTAGGTAAATACAGACACTTAACCACTTAGCATGTTTGACTAGATAACCCTAGTAACGGGGACCCATTTCAGCAGTAACCCAATTAGGTATCATGGTACCTTAAAACTAGGCAGGGTGGGGCACGATTACTGGGCTGATTGTAAGCGGTCAAAGCGACGACGGTGGGTGCAACAGTGTGGGTTCTAACGGAGTGCGAGCGTGCACGCACTTCGGAGCAGACAAACAGGGCACTGGGGGCACTAGTAGTTTAACCTATGCATTCTAAGGTTTGTGTCGGGTCGCCACCATGGCACTTGATACACCCTATGGTGGGGCTAGCATAGGTATCTACAATTTCTGGGGGCCGTAAGACACAGATTATTATGCGAGCAGGAGCCGATCTTTAAAATAAAGGGATCACTTTACCCTCAGCATAGGGTGCATCTTTAGAAACAGGATCACTTTACCCTCAGCATAGGGTACATCTTTAGAAACGTGATCACTTTACCCTCAACATAGTGTGCATCTTTAGAAAGGGGATCACTTCACCCTCAGCATAGGGTGCCAGTCGAAATAATTACAATAGGTGCAGAGATATAGTGTGGGGTGCGATAGTATATTCGTTCAAAACTACTTCATCTTAGTTTATGATACTTTCTTGTTCCAGTTTTTACCTATCATGCCCTTATTCTTATTTTCATACTGAAGAGTCACTAGACTTACCAGGCTTTATGTATGACCCTATTTTCTTTCGTCTTCTTTTCTTCCGTCCCCTCCCCCCCCCCAAGTCCGCAGGGAGGAAATAACTCAGCTTAGCCAGATTCTATAAAAGCTTCAAGATAGTTGATGTACGGTTTGGAGTCTCTTTCCTTGGCTATGGCTGTTGGTCACACTCTATGGGGATTTATGCAGTTTTAATCATGTTTTGTGCTTCTTTATTTAAAAACCAAGACAGAAATGATGTTGTAATGTTTTGGAAGTTGTTATGAGACAATTATGGAAATGTGTTGTATGAACAAGTATTTTATGAAATAAAAGTCTGATGTTTTCCACTGCTTATATACATATGTGTTTATATCCGTCTTGTGTTTTATCTGTGACTTTTACTTACAAACCTCAACCAAAGTTAAGGCATTCCCTTGTGAGTGACCTTAATGGAAGGTGGGGTGTTTCAGTTAGGATCAGCAACCGTTTCCCGAATGGGACAGCATCGACAATAGAATATAGAATGAAATGAATATCTCTAGATAGGTGATAATACACCATAATTGGGAGCCAACCACTTAGCCATGCTGCCTGCCCGATTTTTATCATTTCCCGGTTGTGAGGCTAGAGGCCCGCTTATCTCTGACAGATTACACAATTATTCACTTTGAATGTCACATCGTCATACCCGCCCAATCACAAATTGATTTCCAAAAAAATACAACCGGTATACAGCTAAGAGAAATGAATTCCTCCACCACCAAAAGTAAATATGTTTGAAGAGATCAACTTACACGATCTGTTAAATATACTCTGTCAGACATTCTTCCATACAGGTCGTCCTAGGACTAGACAGATCGAAGGTACTATTCTTTAAATCCATCTCAGGAAATTTCTACCTAGGATCGCCAGAACAACCCTTGCGTAACTCCGTCTTCAATTTTCTTCATCATATTTTATTCGCAACGCTAATGCCCATATAGAGTGGTTTCAGATAATGAATCTAATCCCAGTCTCTCCGTATTGGCAACGGAAAAATGGTCAAAAACTTCGATAGTCGGTGAGTTAACTATTAAAGAAAAACACGTGTGCAAACAACGATATTATTTCCAAATGTAAATTATATCAATTAAACATCATTTAACATTTATTCATTTCCCCGTTTCTCGTTTCCATATATTCATCAAATCCTTATTTTCTAATTTTAGAAAATATACGTTATTAACTTTGGAAAACGTTTCCATCTCTTTTTCACATATCACTGTCATTCCAGTATTCTTTATCATCAAACATTTCATTTTCAATGATTAGAAAATATCTCTGGTTATATTTGGAAAATGTTCCAAAACTCATTTCTTGGATTTAAACCGATGTTTAAATAAAACATCGCTATGCCAACTGAAACCATTATACTCGTTAACTAAATTCACTTAACCAATCTTCATTACCGAATCTTAACCATTCCTTAGTTAAAACGTAGCCAATCAAGTTGGGGTATAACCACCTCTCAGACCTTAACTGAACAACATTTTTAACTTCAAAACAGACAAGGTTCAACTTTTAAACCTTTAAGAAACTTCCTTACGTAACTCTCTTTCGAATAAATCTCTATTTGATAACTCTTTCCTTCGAATAAACTATATTTGATAATCTCTCTTCGAATATCCATATTCAATTAACTCTATTCAATTAACACTATTTGATTAACTCTAATCGATTTACTCTTATCAGTTAGCTCTATTTGATTAACTCTATTCTATTAACCCTATTTGATTAACTCTATTAGATTAACTCTATTTGATTAACCCTAATCGATTAACTCTATTGGATTAACTCAAATCAATTAAATCTTATCAATTAACTCCTATCAATTAACTCCCATAAATTAACTTCTAGCAATTAACTCCTTTCGAATAAACTATATTCGATTAACTCCTTTCGACTAAACCATATTCGATTTACTCCTTTTGCTGTATTTGAATAAACTAAATTCGATTAACTCCTTTCGAATAACTAATATTCGATAACTCCTTTCTAATAACTAATATTCGATAATCTCTCTTCAAATAACTAATATTCGATAACTCCTTTCTAATAACTAATATTCGATAATCTCTCTTCGAATAACTAATATTCGATAACTCCTTTCGAATTACTAATATTCGATAATATCTCTTCGAATAACTAATATTCGATAATATCTCTTCGAATAACTAATATTCGTTAACCCTTTCTTCGAATAAACTATATTCGAATAACTCTAATCCGACTAACTCTAATTCAATTAACTCTATTCGAATAACTAATATTCGACTAACTCTTGTTCAATTAACTCTATTCGAATAAACTATATTCGATTAGCTCCTTTCGAATAATCTATATTCGATTACTCCTTTCTCTAATTATTTAACTCTAATGGAATAACTCTATTCGATTAATTCTAATTCCTTTTATAATCCTACTTACTTTCCAAATATTTCATTTAATGATATCATATTTATTTTCAAAATAAATATTCCTTTTATCTTTCTATTTGTTTTCCCAAATAAATATCCCTTTTATCCTTTTATTTATTCAACAAATGTTTCCTTTTCAATAATATTTATTTAACAAATAAATATTTTCTTTTCAATTCTATTTATTTAACAAATATTTCCTTTTCAATTCTATTTATTTAACAAATAAATATTTCCTTTTCAATTCTATTTATTTAACAAATAAATATTTTCCTTTTATAATCTATTTATTTTCAGAATAAATATTTCCATTTATAATCTATTTATAAATGTTTTACAATTATTTCCTTTTCAATTCTATTTGTAAATGTTTTACAAATATTTCCTTTTCAATTCTATTTATTTAACAAATAAATATTTCCTTTCCTATTTGTTCTTACAAATATTTCCTTTTATATTTGTTCTTCACAAATATTTCCTTTTATATTTGTTCTTCACAAATATTCCCTTTTATATTTGTTCTTCACAAATATTTCCTTTTATAAAAAAAATCCATTTGATTTTATATAAATACTTTATTTTCAAAATGCACTTTGAAAATCCCCTTTTCTACATCCCAGTATTTCTTACGGTAATTAAAATACCAAATAACGATGATTGATATCTTTCAAACACACATAATCAACAACAGATTATATATCACATCATATATCACCATGTATGAAAAACAGTAAAATAAATGTTGATGAATCTAGTTGGATTCCTCCGACCTGTTTGCCTACATCCACAGATGTTACACAATATAATTTACATCAATTTCATTTCGATATGAAATATTCTGATAAACAGAATCAATATTTGATTAACGAAATATATATATATATCGTTATCTATAATTACAAACAATCAATCAGCAATTCAATCAAAAAGTCAACACACAGATATTAATCATCATTTATTAGTTCTAAAAATATGTTATGAAAATATGAACTGGTAGAGTTGGTGAGTTTTACTCACATTGGACAGTTATCGTTATATAACGATTAATTGTCTTTGATTCTGACAGACAATTTATTTTGCTATAAATTCTAACGAGCTCAGATTCACTCCTAGTCAGTTCCATTGTGTAGCCCTCATCCATACGACACCAACGGATCTAACCGTTCGATATTCTGATACAGTATGACGAAGTTATTAACATTACTAGTTTATATACATTAATTAAATCAAGTTAAACTAATTTCCTTTTATAATTGGGCCTTAGTCTTAGAAACCGGCCCACCACTTACCCTTAAACCCACAACCGTATCCCTTCTTCTCCAACTTCCCATTGTCATTTTGAACAGCAACAACCCCACCATTTATCCCCAATGAAAACTTTATTCCTTTTTTTGCACCGAACAAATACCCAAAAACAAAAATCATCTACTTTCTAGTATCAAGCCACACCTTTCTTCTTATGTTACATTATCACTTCGCACTCCAGTATTACAAAGCAATGACCGATAGCAGTACTCCTGCTCCACTCTATCTTCCTCACCTCTCCACTAACTCAAAAACAAATACCATAGGTACCATAATGTTCGAACCCTCTACGCAATTACCACAACTTAGAAGGACTCGACTTCCTCCTCCAAATGTCCATCTCAGACTCAACTCCAAGCCGGTCCATTTCGCATTGATCTTTTAGTGATCGTTTTCCACAAAAATTTACAGTCAGGTGCAAAAACAAATGTTAAACCTAACTACATACCTCAAATCACTTAAAATCCACCCCATTATCACTAACGACTAACCCTAACTCACACCATGATTTCGACAGTCAATCAATTTGCCATTGCACCAGATGA
Organism: Allium sativum; assembly: GCA_030737875.1. Lineage (NCBI taxonomy): Eukaryota > Viridiplantae > Streptophyta > Magnoliopsida > Asparagales > Amaryllidaceae > Allium > Allium sativum. The sequence continues at coordinate 20,108,871 of CM060909.1, read as the reverse complement.
AACCGTATAGGAATTATAGAGAAACCCATTTCTTGACTAAGATCCATGATTTAGTATTTATAGGATTATATTTTCCTTTGTTTGGATTTTTTTTGAAGATCCATTTTTGATTTTCCTGTTGATGAAAGTGTCGGCTTAGCATTTTCTGCGTTTGACTGGAGAGATGAAATGTTAAGGTTGAGTGAAAGATATGAGGGTTTTTATATAGTAGAAAAATAATTATTTTATTTGATTTTTATATTCGATTTTAACCAATTGATGTTTGTATTTATCATTAAAAATTCCCCTGATCACATATAGTATCTAAAAATCATGAAAATGGGCATGTGGCTAGAGTTTGACATTACGGACCCAACAAAACTGGTTTCATCGAATTCCGACTCCGTTTGCTCACACAGCGTATTTTTAACCGTCAGAATACTGACTGTTTTTCACATTAAAATCCCATAAGTCGACATACTAACTTCAAAAATCACGGAAATTGAAATATAACAATAATTTGATATTGCGGATCCAATAAAATTAGTTTCGTCGAAAACGGAGGTCGTTTGCAAAATTGGCTATTTTTAAAGCTCTAGATAAACCCTTTTAAATAATAAATATATTTAAAAACAATTAAATTAAATATTTAAATAAATATTATCGTATATATTCATAATAGAATATCATACAACTCCAATTGGATTTATAACCCGATATTTCAAAATTTCCACTTATATCGATATTCAATTTATATTTAAAATCCTTTATAATATAAATATATATATTTATAAATTTCAAAGGAATTCCATAGCGACTTTTTTTAAAATTTGATTTGGACATAAATCAAAATCTACTTGACGAAATCCTGATTTTTCTCTTCCACTAGAAAAATATACTTCACCAGCTCCATACGTTTCTTATTTCACAGAAATCCAATTTAAAACGGATTTTGTATATCCATTTAAAGTTCGAATCACCAAATAGCGAAATACCATGCCATTTCGAGCTCAATTATAATTAAAATATAATTTATACACTCTAACTTCGTTAATTAAATATGTTTGTTATCATACTTCAATTTTAAACTGAAATATATATTTTAAATAGTTCAATTCACACAATATTGCCATTTCAGCTAATTCTGATTATTTCTGAATTAATTCTATTATTTATATTAATTAAATAATCCATATAATTTAATTAACCAACCATTTAATTCTCTAAATCACTATTTAGATAATTAAATTAATTAATTATTATATCGCTGAAAATATGGGTCATTACATTCTTCCCTCCTAAAAATAATTTCGTCCTCGAAATTGCTAAGGTAGAGAACAAACCCTATTAACTGGGTTAAAAATTATTGATTTACTTCTTAACTCCAGTTTCACTGAACCAATTAATTTCAGTTAAAATATTAATTAATTCTTACCAACGAAAATTTTCAAAAATCCTGAAAATTTTCTAACACCTTAACTTTTCGAAAAATTTCGCCAGCACCTCCTTTGTACTGGTCAATAGCTCAAACTCCAACTCGCCTCTCTAGGCCTTCTCCAACCCAAAATAAAATCAAACAGTCAAGCGGCTTGCCAATTAGGCTCATAAATCTCATATCCAACAGAAATATAAACTTGTACCTTTTTGTCGGGCATATCAACTTTATCACTTTCACCTGCTACCAATTCAACATCTACCAATGCCATCTCAACCAATTCCCAATCAATATCTGTTCAACACAGCTATTCGCTTATATCCAAACCAATTTTCATTTCAAACTCGAGTTCAATTCTCGATTCCAATTCTTAACTTATCAACTCAATTCCATTCCAAATCATTTCATAATCAAATCCAGATTCTATTTAACATATTTTAAGTTAAATTCTAATTTATATATTCACCTTTTCCATTTGAATCTTTTTAACTTCATAAGTTAAATTTTGATTTCAAATTCAGAAATTCAATTTCCTGGGTTTTATTTCAAATCAAATTTGAAATCATAATAACAATTCAAAACCTTTGAATTTCAGAACACTTGTTTTCGCAAAACAATTTAAAAAAGCAAAATCTTTGGTAGTAATCTGTCACTCAGCAACTCAAAAATGAACACTGATGATGCAACTGTCATCTTCAGAATTTATTTTCCAGCGATCGAAGTGAGTTCAATACTATATCACTTTTCAAAACCATTTCTAAACATTTCCACTTTGAAATATATTTCAAAATATCTTTCACAAAGCTTGGAAAACATTTCCAACCCTCCCAGGATTTTAGAATTCACATATATTTAATTCAATTCCATTTACAAACACTTTGCCAAATTTCCAGTGTTTTAATTCCAATCTTGGTTTTAAATTCAGATTTAATTCATCTGATTCCACGTATTTCACTTATATGAATTCTGATTGGTTATTTATATAACCATTCAATTTATAATCTTACTCGATTATAATAACAACCAATACATCCAATATATTATAATTCCAATATATATATATATTTTCTCTATATCAAAATATACCTTAGGTAAAATTATTTTCATTTACCCTCTTTTCAAAACATATCGTGTCGACCGATCGTATTCAAGTGTTTAGAAACTCCTACCGATAGAGTGGATCAAACTGATCGACCAGAACCCATAAACAACTCAACCAATAAATCTACACAATATAAGACCATTTTTATATCAAATAACAAATACGCGCTCATATATATACACTTCAACTCAATCTAGGGCATTACTAGCCCCATCTCTACTGAATCACGCAACAGAGCCACGGTAATTACTTAACCTTAAGCTCTGATACCACTGTAATGACCTGGGAAATTTGTGATCCTGCTTATCGACATAAACTTAATGTCGACTACCCAAGCATCGGAAAACACCGGATAGTCCATGAAAGAAATTGGAGGGTGGGAATAGATAAGATAGAAACTTAGAATAGAAGAAGAAGAAGAAGAAGAACATACAACATCAGAGTAAACATGAATCTCACAGCGGAACGAACAATATATAATAGATACATAACTTTGAAATAAAATCAGTATATGTATATAGTAACATTATCAGAGTACAACACTTGCAACACAACGGAAATAACAATAGCAAAAAAATCCTGAAGCCTCTTGCTCCAAGCTCTCCGAGTATATTTATAAAATCCTGACTACTTGATTGCTCGTACAAAATTGGGCACCCAAGATTTTAGGGAAAACAAAACAAAATAAACTCTTGGTCAGTCATGGGACTGGTGTAAGTAAAACAGTTTAAAACAGTTTAAGCAATTAAACGATATCTCATAAGACCACGCCGTATAACGGAACAGGCTTTTCCCTTATGAGAATCCAAATCAATTTGATTTAATTTTCAAATCATTTTGAAAGAAACGATAATATTTATATCAAAATTCATTGATATTATAATAGTGTCTGTCAACCACAATATAATAATCATCTAGCAGAAACGCTTTTATCTCACGTTCTACATATATAGTATACAATCAAAACCGCGAGCACTTATTGGGTAATGGATTTCCAACTATGACAAGGTATGGAACCACCTTCCTATAGTGTACTTCTAGAGAGTAATACACTGGGTTCAACAAGAACATCTTACAACCTGGCCACACATGACCGACCACTCATTTCACATGAGTGTATCGAATGTATATCACCAAAGGTTGGGATCAGCAACCGTTTCCCGAATGGGACAGCATCGACAATAGATTATGGTATGAAATGAATATCTCTAGATAGGAGATAATACACCCTAATTGGCAGCCAACCACTTAGCCATGTTGCTTGCCCAATTTTTGTCATTTCCCGGTTGTCAGACTAGAGGCCACTCTTATCTCTGACAGATCACACAATTATTCACTTTGAATGTCACATCGTCATACCCGCCAAATCACAAATTGATTTCCCCAAAAATACAACGGGTATACAGCTAAGTGAAACGAATTCCTCCGCCACCAAAAGTAAATACTTTTGAAGAGATCAACTTATGCGATCTATTAAATAAACTCTGTGAGACATTCTTCCGTACAGGTCGTCCTGGGACTGGACGGATCGAAGGTACTATTCTTTAAATCCATCTTTGGCAATTTCTACCTAGGATTGCCAGAACAACCCTTGCATAACTCCGTCTTCAATTATCTTCATCGTATTTGATTCGCAACGCTAATGCCTATACAGAGTTGTTTCTGATAATGAATCTGATCCCGGTCTCTCCGTATTGACAATGGAAAAATGGTCAAAAACTTCGATAGCCGGTGAGTTAACAATCAAAGAAAAACACGTGTGCAAACAATGATATTATTTCCAGATGGGAATTATATCTATCAAACATCATTTAACATTTATTCATTTCCCCGTTTCTCATTTCCATATATTCTTCAAATCCTTATTTTCTAATTTTAGAAAATATACGTTATTAACTTTGGAAAATGTTTCCATCTCTTTTTCACGTGTCACTGTCATTCCAGTATTTTTTATCATCAAACATTTCATTTTCTATGATTAGAAAATATCTCTGGTTATATTTTAGCAAATGTTCCAAAACTCATTTATTGAATTTAAACCGATGTTTAAATAAAACATCGTTATGCCAACTCAAACCATTATACTCGTTAACTAAATTCACTTAACCAATCTTCACTACTGAATCTTAACCATTCCTTAGTTAAAACGACGCCAATCAAGTTGGGGTATAACTAGCTCTCAGACCTTAACTGAACAACATTTCTAATTTCGAAACAGACAAGGTTCACCTTTTAAACCTTTAACAAACTTCCTTACGTAACTCTCTTTCGAATAAATCTCTATCGAATCTGATCCCGGTCTCTCCGTATTGACAATGGAAAAATGGTCAAAAACTTCGATAGTCGGTGAGTTAACTATCAAAGAAAAACACGTGTGCAAACAACGATATTATTTCCAGATGGAAATTATATCTATCAAACATCATTTAACATTTATTCATTTCCCTGTTTCTCATTTCCATATATTCATCAAATCCTTATTTTCTAATTTTTAAAAATATACGTTATTAACTTTGGAAAACGTTTCCATCTCTTTTTCACGTGTCATTGTCATTCCAGTATTATTTATCATCAAACATTTCATTTTCTATGATTAGAAAATATCTCTGGTTATATTTTGGCAAATGTTCCAAAACTCATTTATTGAATTTAAACCGATGTTTAAATAAAACATCGCTATGCCAACTCAAACTATTATACTCATCAACTAAATTCACTTAACCAATCTTCACTACCGAATCTTAACCATTCCTTAGTTAAAACGTAGCCAATCAAGTTGGGGTATAACTACCTCTCAGAACTTAACTTAACAACATTTCTAACTTCAAAACAGACAAGGTTCACCTTTTAAACCTTTAACAAACTTCCGTACGTAACTCTCTTTCGAATAAATCTCTATTCGATAACTCTTTCCTTCGAATAAACTATATTTGATAATCTCTCTTCGAATAGCCATATTCGATTAACTCTATTCAACTAACACTATTTGATTAAGTCTAATCGATTTACTCTTATCAGTTAGCTCTATTTGATTAACTCTATTCTATTAACTCTATTTGATTAACTCTATTGCATTAACTCTATTTGATTAACCTTAATCGATTAACTCTATCGGACTAACTCAAATTAATATACTCTTATCAATTAACTCCTATCAATTAACTCCCATCAATTAACTCCTATCAATTAACTCCTTTCGAATAAACTATATTCGATTAACTCCTTTCAAATAAACTATATTCGATTAACTCCTTTCGAATAAACTATATTTGATTTACTCCTTTTGCTCTATTCGAATAAACTATATTCGATTAACTTCTTTCAAATAACTAATATTCGATACCTCCTTTCTAATAACTAATATTCGATATTCTCTCTTTGAATAACTAATATTCGATAACTCCTTTCGAATAACTAATATTCGATAATCTCTCTTCCAATAACTAATATTCGGTAACTCCTTTCGAATAACTAATATTCAATAATATCTGTTCGAATAACTAATATTCGATAATATCTCTTTGAACAACTAATATTCGATAACCCTTTCTTCGAATAAACTATATTCGAATAACTCTAATCCGAATAACTCTAATTCAATTAACTCTATTCGAATAACTAATATTCGACTAACTCTTGTTTGATTAACTCTACTCGAACAAACTATATTCGATTAACTCCATTCGAATAAACTAAATTCGATTACTCCTTTCTATATTTATTTAACTCTAATTGAATAACTCTATTCGATTAACTCTAATTCCTTTTATAATCCTACTTACTTTCCAAATATTTCTTTTTATGATATCGTATTTATTTTCTAATTAAATATTCCTTTTATCTTTCTATTTATTTTCCCAAATAAATATCCCTTTTATCTTTCTATTTATTCAACAAATATTTCCTTTTCAATTCTATTTATCTAACAAATAAATATTTCCTTTCCAACTCTATTCATTTAACAAATAAATATTTTCCTTTTATAATCTATTTATTTTCAGAATAAAATTTCCATTTATAATCTATTTATAAATGTTTTACAATTATTTCCTTTTCAATTCTATTTGTAATTGTTTTACAAATATTTCCTTTTCAATTCTATTTATTTAACAAATAAATATTTCCTTTTCTATTTGTTTTCACAAATATTTCCTTTTATATTTGTTCTTCACAAATATTTCCTTTTATATTTTTTCTTCACAAATATTCCCTTTTATATTTGTTCTTCACAAATATTTCCTTTTATAAAAAAATCCATTTGATTTTATATAAATACCTCATTTTCAAAATACACTTTGAAAAGCACTTTTTCTACATCCCTGTATTTCTTACGGTATTTAAAATACAAAATAACGATGATAGATATCATTCAAACACACATAATCAACAACAGATTATATATCACATCATATATCACCATATATGAAAAACAGTAAAATGTTGAGGAATCCAGTTGGATTCCTCCGACCAGTTTCCCTACATCCACAGATGTTATACAATATAATTTACATCAATTTCACTTTGATATGAAATATTCTGATAAACAGAATCAATATTTTGAGACGACCCGAAATCCCGTTCCGACGGAAACAAGGGTTATCTTTGGAATATAACACAGAAACAGATAATAGCAGAACAAAATTAAATAAATACACCAGATAATGAACAATAGAATGTACTGGATAAAAATAATCATCAGAGTTACACAGTATACAGGATCTTACTTAGTACAAATACAGTTCAGCTATACATAAATGTCTACAGCGGAAATAAACAAAATATGTACAATAGGAGCTGAACAGCATAAAAAGAAATAAATGATAGAATCCATCTTCAGCTCCAGCTATCCAGAAAGAACCAGCTAAACCTGAATACAAGGCTGCCCGTGTGGAAAAAGGGGCACCCGAGTTTTAGAGTGAAACAAACTACGAGTCAGTCATGGGACTGGTATGAGAAATCTACTCAACACATATATAATTTGGCTAATCACAGGACCACGCCACTTTCGTGGAACGGGTTTACTCCATTGGATTGCCAGTGCTTTAAAACAAATCTTTCTTTTAAACATCGCTATGCTTTTTATAAAAATGAAGCCATTATAAGACTCAGTTCCCATCACACAATGCAACGCAAACCGGAGGATAGAGTTTTACCTTATAATGGCCAAAATATGATTGATACGAATAAAACAAAGGCATTTGATATTATTACTAGTGTTTATATGTTTTGAAAACAATTTCAAATCATAACTATCAATCATAGACGGCATGGGTACCATATATCATGTCGCCATATATATATACAATCAAAACCGCACGATGTCGTATTTGGAAATTGGATTTCCGTCATGAACCGAGGCAAAAGATAGTCCTCACCGAATTCGAGACTGCCTAGCCCGAGTCTCAGGATCAGAGCTCGAGTGACCCTTGGATCGTCAGGGCCGGTCCACCGATGTGGATTAAAATTCCTGAACAATGCGTTTCCCCGCCCTTTGGGGCGTAAACGAGCCAACGAATGACTCCATCAGACCCGGATCGTCCGATTAAACCGAGGCGCCTCGCAACAGCAATAACCACTTAGGTGAAAAGTATATAAATGTCAGGGCTGGTAGGTCACTGACACCACCCTAGCTAGGAAGAAACGCATGTCCTCCCTGAGGTCCTTCCTCCCATTTCTGGTTCATACCAGGGTGTGAGGCTCGCGGATTCACGTTATACACAAAGCTACGCCACACAGGCGGTGCTTTGATCATCACCACAAGACTTTGCTTTTCAACAGAAGCCCTGATCACTGCATCTTAGCATGCCACACAGGCAATTCATGCCATGCGACTGATGTCCATCGATATACAACCTCTGAGCTCGTGCGTCTCAGAGAAGGGCGTTAAGCGAAAGAATAAATTCTTCGCCGCCAAACAAATGCATATTTAACAGAAATCAATCAACACAAAATAAACTCCAATGTCAGACACACAGTCCATTTACAAGTCCGTTGTGGGTCTGAACGAAACCGGAGGCACTAAATACCTCGCAAACCAATTGATTTTCACGTACGTCTGAACGATCACCACTCATTATCCATATTTCGGGATGCCTCCCAATCAGGACCTCGGTTACCATCCAAACGAGGTGAAGATCTCCGGTCTTCGACCACCGACTTTATCTTCGACTTTCAATCGTCGGTCAATTATTTGAAATGAGAATTAACTCGGCCTTCTCAAATAATTCACGTATATTTAGAATTTCAATTCAATTTATTTCAATGGTTAAATTATTCGACAACACCAATTTTGTTCTTTAATGTAATTTTCACACCAAACACATTCAACCATCAAATATCACATAAATCAAGCAAATTTAGTTTATTTCCATTCCATAACGTTTTCAATATTTTATAACGATTTATTGCTATTTTTATTTATTTTAAAATAGCTGATTTATTCAAAACGACGCTTCAGGCCATAAAGCGGCCGTGGCGCTGTTTTTCTTCAGATTTGATTTACACAAATCTGAAAATCTAACCGTTGGATCTTCACAAAATTTACATCATTATAAAGGTCTTTTCAAAACGAATCCAACGGTTCTAGTTTCGGGAAAATCCGACGGTCGGATCTCCCGGTACAATCGTTTGAAGTTTCGATTTCAAAATACGAACTGCAGCGTCGTTATTCGATTAAATATATAATTATATTTATATATATATAAATATAATAGCTTCTGGCGCTGTTTTTCTTCAGATTTGAATTAAAAATTCCAGACAATCCAACCGTTGGATTTTTCCAAGGTTGGTGCCGTTGGAAAGATTATTCCAAGGCGAACCCGACGGTTGAGATTTCGGGAAAATCCAATGGTCGGATTTCCCCCATTAGTTGTTTGAAATCACGGTTTCAATATACGAACTGCACGGCCTCGTTTCGTTTTAATTTTATTTATATTTATATAGTTATATAAATATAGTTCATTCAATGATTTCAATATCGTTTTCACTTCAAATATTTCACTAACGCCTTAAATTTTTGGAAAATTTCGCCATAACCTCCCCTGCACCGGGAGCATCGGGAAATCGCAAATAGCTTTCCCGGTCCTTCTAATCTCAAAAAGAAAAAGAAAAAGCCAAGCGGCTAGCCAACAGGCTCATAAAATCATCACCCAAACAAAACAGCAAATGTGTACCTATTTGTCGGGCACAAAATTTTATTCCTCTTCTCTAGCCTCTTTGCTATAACATGTTCAATGAATATGCATGTACATATATATACAGTTCTTATCATTTATCATTTTCTATTCAACTTCATATTTGATTTCTATTTGGTTTAAAAACACCATTCATTCTAATGTTACATAAATAGGTGCAAATCATTTCATTAGCTAATTAATGAATATTTCAACTCATATATGTTTATTTTGAACAAGTGGCTATTTTTAACACTTCACATTTCTACGATTTATGCATACAATAAAAATGTGATTTTTATTGTAAAACAATTCATTTCAAAACACTATTATTCTATATAGTTCATATAGGTGATAAAAATAGGATTTTTATCATAAAACAATTTCTTTTAAAACGAGATTATTTCAAAATATGAATACCATTCAACACATGAATGTTTTCTATAGTTGCTATATATAGATAAAAATGGGATTTTTATTTTCAAACAATTTATTTCAAAATATGAATACCATTCAACAAATGAATTTCTAATCAACGAATGAATATCAATTCAACACATGAATGTTTTCTATAGTTGCTATATATAGATAAAAATGTGATTTTTATTATCAAACAATTTATTTCAAAATATGAATACCATTCAACACATGAATTTCTAATCAACGAATGAATATCAATTCAACACATGAATGTTTTCTATAGTTGCTATATATAGATAAAAATGTGATTTTTATTATCAAACAATTTATTTCAAAATATGAATACCATTCAACACATGAATTTCTAATCAACGAATGAATATCAATTCAACACATGAATGTTTTCTATAGTTGCTATATATAGATAAAAATGTGATTTTTATTATCAAACAATTTATTTCAAAATATGAATACCATTCAACACATGAATTTCTAATCAACGAATGAATATCAATTCAACACATGAAGGTTTTCTATTCAATGAATAAATATAGTTTAAGCATATGAAAATAATTCAAACACACGAATATTATTCAAAATTTCGGCAGCATAACGGCAGGGTAGTTAAAACCGGGACCGTCCCTAGTACGGCTCCTCGCTCAACCTTAAAACCTCGCGGTTTTTGACAATGGGGATCATGCATCTAGTTCGCACGCAGGCGGCATGTATAAATTTATTTCATTTCCACAAACTAATCCTATGTGGTTTCAACCAAATATTTCTCAACCACAAACGGGTATTTTTCAACCTCAATCAATCAATCAATATCAACCACAAAAACTCCCAAACAATCATTCGATATCAATCAATTTTCACAACAATTTTAACCAATAAATATCGTCCATGGTTTGTGGACGATGGGCGTATATATATATATATATATATATATATATATATATATATAGCAATTCACTTTTACTTCAACTCATATGTAATTTTTAAATCAGAAATCTCACCGAATAGCTAATTCAATCCCACGACTCTTCTTCGCATAAATCTTCGTCGATCTCGCCTTTTGTCGCTTTCGTTGCCCGTATTCTCTACATATGTAAAAATCGAATTTTTACTTCGTTATTCAATATATAACCATTGCATTTCAAAAAAATAGATTCCGCCTTTTCAAAAATAAAGATTATATTTTTAATATTCCTATGATGTAAAAATTATATTTTTATTACTTTAAAAATATAAGAATCATATCTTACTCCTTCTACTTAATAAAAATTCCGTCTTTTCTATTTTAAAAATATGATCTTTTCTATTCTAAAAAATCTGATCTTTTTCTTTTTAAAGTTCTAATCTTTTTCTTTTCAAAGTTTAAAAATCTTTTTCTATTTAAAGTTCAAATCCTTTTCTATTTTAAATCTTAAAATAAAATCAGTTTTTAAACCCTTTAAAAATCAGTTTTAAATGCTTTTAAAAATCAGTTTTTCATCCTTTAAAAAATCAGTTTTAAATGCTAAAAAAAACAGTATTTAAACCCTAAAAAAATAGTATTCTTTTCTAGGAAAATAAAATCAGTATTTTTCAGAATTAGAAAGAAAAATAAAATAAAAACAACTTACATTGATTTGTTAAGGAGGAGGGGGTAAGAAGACGTCGGCGGCAGGAGGTCGTTAGACTGGGGGGGCTCTCGAATCGGCGTCGCGATGGCTTCTGGGGGGGCTCGCGAATTGGGCAGGGAGGGTTCGGCTCGGGGCTTCGATCGATGGAGGGGGGACAGGCGGAGGCGGGGTTCTCTTCGACGAGGCGATGGCGCCTTCTGGTTGCTGAGCGGCGGATCGAGGTCGCTTCTCTTTTTTTTTGTTTAAAACTGAATCGGGAAGAAATGAACGGGGGGGGGGGGGGGCAGTTTGACTCAGTTAAAGGGGGAGAGAAAAGAATTTTAATTTATTAAATTATTTAATTTGCCAAAAAGTTGACTTTTACATACTACCTCTAAACGAGGCCCACCGCCTGTCGTCCATAGCGTTTTACCCCCATTTCGGACACAATGGGATATGTATCGCAAGCTGATTTGATCGTTACAATCAGTTTCCGTTGAATTTACATTTAAATCACTATATTGAATTTTAAACGTACATTTCAAATTACCGGGGTCACATACTAACTAGAAAAATTCCAGAAAAATATTTTCTAGCTTCGTATTGACGATACGGTCCTAACAAAACTAGTTTCATCAAATTCTGAGACCGTTTGCAAAATGGCCAATTTCCAGTTGATTAAAATCAACTAAAACCGGTCAAACGCGTTTTCCTTTGCCACGCTCACATATTGATTCGAAAAATTATGAAATTTGAAACCTAACAATAATTTAACATCACGGTTCCAACAAAAGTGGTTTCGTCGAAATCCGAGGTCGTTTGCAAAATTTCCATTTTTAAGGGTCTGGATTCCATAGCGACTATTCAGAATTTTCAACTGGACATATCTTTTGATTCCCGCTATGAAATTTCGATTGGTCGGATTCGTTAGAAAGATATCATCAAATAGATCCTAATGTTTTTGGTTTCACTAAATTCCGGATTGTTTTGCACCCGGTACAGTCCGACAAAGTTTGAATTCAATTTTTGAAACTGCCACGCCATTTCAGGCCTTGTTTATAATTATAATTAATTATATTCGTTTTCAATTGTCGATTCAAACTCAGTTTTCATCGCCATTATTTTAAATATTAAAAATCCATTATTTTAGCCAATTTAAAATTTTTAAATTGGTTCAGATTTTCTGGGTCGTTACATATTTGATTAACGATTTATATATATATATATATATATATATATATATAATTTCAAACAATCAATCAACAATTCAATCAAACATTCAACATACAGATATCAATCGTCATTTATTAGTACTAAAAATACGTTATGAAAATATGAATTGGTAGAGTTGGTGAGTTTTACTCACATTGGACACTTATCGTTATATAACGATTAACTATCTTTGATTCTGACGGACAATTTGTTTCGCTATAAATGGTAGCGAGCTCAGATTCACTCCCAGTCAGTTCCATTGTGTACCCCCGTCCATACGATCCCAACAGATCAGACCGTTCGATATTCTGATACAATATGACGAAGTTATTAACATTAGTAGTTTATATACATTAATTAAATCAAGTTAAACTAATTTCCTTTTATAATTGGGCCTTAGTCTTAGAAACCGGCCCACCACTTACCCTTAAACCCACAACCGTATCCCTTTTTCTCCAACTTCCCATTGTCATTTTGAACAGCAGCAACTCCACCATTTATCCCCAATGAAAATTGTATTCCTTTTTTTTTCCCCAAACAAATACCCAAAAACAAAAATCATCTTCTTTCTAGTATCAAGTCGCACCTTTCTTCTTATGTTACATTATCACTTCGCACTCTAGTATTAAAAAGCAATGACCAATAGCAGTACTCCTGCTCCACTCTATCTTCCTCACCTCTCCACTAACTCAAAAACAAATACCATCAGTACAATCCTCTTCGAACCCTCTACGCAATTACCACAACTTAGAAGGTCTCGACTTCTTCGTCCAAATGTCCATCTCAGACCCAACTCTAAGCCGGTCCATTTCTCATCGATCTTTTAATGATCGATTTCCACAAAAATTTACAGTCAGGTGCGAAAGCAAATGTTAAACCCAACTACATACCTCAAATCGCTTAAAACACACCCACATTATCACCGACGACTAACCCTAACTCACACCTTGATTTCAACAGTCAATCAATTTGCCATCGCACCAGATGAAACCACATAGGAAGGGTAGAGAAACCCATTTCTAGACTAAGATCAAGGATTTAGTATTTGTAGGATTTTATTTTCCTTTGTTTGGATTTTTTTTTAAGATCTATTTTTATTTTCCAGTTGACGAAAGTGGCGGCTCAGCATTTTCTGCATTTGACAGGAGAGATGAAATGTTAGGGTGGAGGGAAAGATATGAGGGTATTTATAGAGTAGAAAAATAATTATTTTATTTGATTTTTATATTCGATTTTAACCAATCGTTCTATTTATCATTAAAAATTCCTCTGATCACATACAGTATCCAAAAATCATGAAAATGGGCATGTGGCTATAGTTTGACATTATGGACCCAACAAAACTGGTTTCGTCGAATTCCGACTCTGTTTGCTCACACAACGTATTTTTAACCATTAGAATACTGATTGTTTTTCACATTAAAATCCCGTACGACCACATACTAACTTCAAAAATCACGGAAATTGAAATCTAACAATAATTTGATATTGTGGATCCAATAAAATTAGTTTTGTCGAAAACGGAGGTCGTTTGCAAAACCGACTATTTTTAAAGCTCTAAATAAACACTTTTAAATATTAAAAATATTTAAAAACAATTAAATTAAATATTTAAAAATAAATATTATCGTATATATTCACAATAGAATATCATACAGCTCCAATTGGATTTATAACTCGATATTTCAAAATTCCCAGTTATATCGATATTCGATTTATATTTAAAATCCTTTTATAATATAAATATATATTTATAAATTTTAAAGGAATTCCATAACGGCTTTTTTTAAAATTTGATTTGGACATAAATAAAAATCTCTCTTCCTCTAAAAAAATATAATTCACCAGCTCCATACGTTTCTTGTTTCACAGAAATCCGATTTAAAATGGATTCTATATATCCATTTAAAGTTCGAATCGCCAAATAGCGAACTGCTGCGCCATTTTGAGCTTGATTATAATTATAATATAATTTATACGCTCTAACTTCGTTAATTAAATATATTCGTTATCGTACTTCAATTTTAAACTGAAATATATATTTTGAATAGTTCAATTCACACAATATTGCCATTTCAGCTAATTCTGATTATTTCCGAATTAAATATATTATTCTATTATTTATATTAATTTAATAATCCATATAATTTAATTAAATAATCATTTAATTCTCTAATTCACTATTTAAATAATTAAATTATTTAATTATTATATCGCTGAAAATACGGGTCGTTACAACTTAATGAACAAATACATAATTCTCTTCTAAATTTAGTAAACGTTGCTTCATTTAATGGTTTTGTTAATATATCTCCTATTTGTTTATTTGTTTCTATAAATTTGAGTTAAATTTTCTCTTTACTTACGTTATCTCTTAGAAAATGATGTTGTATATATCAATATGTTTAGTTCTTGAATGATGAGTTGGATTTTTAGATATATTTATAGCACTCGTATTATCGCAGTATATTTGTGATTTATTTATTGTTAATCCAAAAGCATTTCGAGTTTGCTGCATATATATTACTTGTGAATAAGCCAAAGTAGCAGAGATATATTTTGCTTCAGTTGTTGACAAATATACGGTATTTTTCTTTTTACTAAACCACGAGACTAGTGAATGTCCTAATAAATGACATGTTCCACTAATACTTTTACGATCAGATTTATATCCCGCATAATCAGTGTCACACTAAGAAATTAAATCAAATGAATCATCCTTAGGATAAAATAATCCAAAGTCTGATGTATGTTTTACATATCTTAGAATACATTTTACGGCTTTTAAATGTGTTTCCTTAGGTTGCGATTGATATCTTGCACAGAAACATACACTATGCATTATATCTGGTCTACTAGCGGTTATATGCAATAGTGATCCTATCATTTCTCTATATAATTTTTTATCAATGTTTTTTGACGTATCATCTTTACTTAAGGCTATATTAGTTGCCATTGGTGTTGGTCTCCCATTAGCTGTTGTTAAATTATATTTATTAATTAAATCTCTTGCATATTTTTCTTGATTAATAGATATTCCATTCTTTAATTGACAAATTTGTAAGCCTGAGAAGAATGTTAGTTCTCCCTTATGACTCATCTCAAATTCTTGGGTCATAATATCTGAAAATTCTTTATTCATCTTATCAATTGTTAATCCAAAAATTTGCTGATTTGACATCCCTTAAGAGCTCCAAGAACTCATTAATGGCAACCTAGTGCTTGAGGAAGAAGAAGCATAAAAACCACTTTTTCCCAAGACTCATATATGACAACTATGACTCCAATTTACACGGAAACACTTGTAGTCAAATGCCTAAATGATGCTCATGGCTTGTAATCTATTGTCGTGAATAAAATATTAGCGAACTCCTTCAAAGCTGACGTAGTCTCCTCACGGGACAGAACCATATAAATCTACTATGTTATTACTGTTCTATGCACTTTTTTCCCATGTGAAACATAAATCTCTATGTAACGGAGAATCTTTGGGTGTTACGATAGTTTTTGCCATCAACATAACTTTTCAAAGTGAAGTTCGGTTGGGCTATGTAGCAAACGTTTTAAAAGAAAATTTCTTTCAAAAGTTTTTCATTTATCTTTATAATGACTATAAGGAAAATTTGAACGTAAAATAATGACTTTTGAAAAATAATATTATTTTATTCATTAAAATAATATTAAAATTTGCCTGAATAGTGAAATTTGCGATTTTATAGAGAAACGATCGAAACGAGTTTTCAAAGATGATTATATATATTTTACATGATATATAAAAATGGTTTCAAAATGTTTCTATTATATTTAAAATTTATAAATCAATTTGGGCTTGAATAGAATGCGTCGCGCAGCAATAATTTGCGAACGTCAACCTGTAACTTCAATTGGACGTAATAGGAGATCTGACAGTCGGATTCCCCTGAAATCGGAATTATTGGGTTCGTATTGAAGAGATCTTTCGAATGAATATAACTGATTTAAAACTCAACAGTTAGATTTTAAAAATATCCAAGTCAGTTTTGGAAAAGGTCGCTATGGATGCAGTTCGGAGGCCAATATTGGAAACCGACTGTAAGGGTCTTAATAAAATTATTAAAAATATGAATAAATTATGTAAAATCATAATAAATGATTTGGAAAGATTTTGGATAAAATGCTCCAAGTTTTGGTAGATAAATGATATATTTTTATCAGAAAGAGTTGTTTGAAAACTTGATGGAATAATCTAGTGATTTTAAATTAGCAAATTGGATTTGTGAACAGTTTTGTTATAACCAGAAGTTTCCAACATATAATTTGGAATGAATTTGAATGAAAGTTATCTTCATATATTTCCGACATTGGGTTCCGCGATTATATGTATATCGTTGAGGAATTTGGAAGATATTGGTATCGTTATTCTGAAACGATATCCATTAATTTCACAATTTTGGCATTGAATGTAAGTCGACATGATTTCCATTTAAAGCCTTATATTTAATATCAAATTGGATTTTGGGTTTGTAGTGAATGGTACCTTAAATAATACTATTCTTGAACCCAGTTGTAAAAGGAATAAATCTTTTAATTCATATTTAAGGGAGTTTTCCAGTTTATTTAATTAAAATGGAACTGAATGAAATTTGATTAATAATAATCAATATAAGCTTCTGTGAGGGAATATATTTACTATTATGGAATTTAAAAGGCTTCGTTATTATTCCACTTATAGTTTTAGTCGGATACGAAAATTTATACCGATTATAAATTTACAGATTTTCGTGAAGATTCCATATTAAATGGAGGATGATTTTGGGTTTATTGTAAACTGTGTTTTTACATGGCATTTGTTCTTTAACCTAAGCAAAGACAAGATAAATTTCCTAAAGTTGAATAATCATTTGAGTAATGATTTCTGAGATTAAAACTAAGTTGGAGTTTTCATGAATCTTTGATTAGATTGAAATATGAAAAGATGTAATTAAATTTACCAAATTCGAGAAGTGTTCGAGATGGAGTATCACCTATTTTATTCCATGCGTGAATGTTAAATGGTAATTAAATTTACCAATAACACGACGGGTGTTAGATATGGAGTACTACCAATTTTTCTCTATGGGATGAATAGGTAGGAATTGGGAGTAATAAGATAAATGATTACTTTGGTAAGGCTCGAAAATCCTGACTAGATTATAAACATTAATTTGGTTTAGATTATGAAAAGTTATAAGAAAATCTTTTGAAATGATATTCAAGGGAAGATTTAAATAATAAGATTAAATGAGACGATCTTTGATAAAATTAATGGGAACCATTCCCAGAGAAACGAACATTTGAATAAAAGTATATTCTAGATTTGATTGAGATGTGTGTTATCTTTATTTATCACTTAATTTTAAAGATGTGCGAGTTATTCGAAAAGAGATGGTTTAACCCATTCTGAATAACTGTGGTGACAATTAAAAAGTCAAAGATAAAGACAGCGGTTGAAGACCGGAGATCTTCACATCATTTGGGTTATTGCTGATGTCTCGGTTGTGCCGTACACCCAAGACGAGGTAGTAAGTGGTGGTTGTATAGACGTACTTGGTAATCGACCGGATATGCAAGGACCTCTCTCATGTATTGGACATACGGGACGAGGAGTAAGGTGCCTCCGGTTTCTTCCAGACCCAATATAACTTGCAAATGGATTGTATGTCTGAAATTGTATTTTATGCTGTATTAATTGATCTTTACTAAATATACATCTGTTTGGTGGTGGATAATTTATTCTCTTAACTTAACACCATTACGTAAGACGTACGAGCTTAGAGGTTATATATTGGTAGACATCAAGTGTATGGTATAAATTGACAATGTGGCATGCTGAGATCTATGGATCAAAGCTTTCGTTGAAAAGCAAGGCTTTATTGATGATGATTAAATCACGTCTTTAAAATTGCATTGTTTTGTGTATGGACATGTGTTTTTACTAAATCATTTAATTATCATTCTTATACATCGAAATCTAGAAGAATAAGCTAATATACATATATATATATATATATATATATATATATATATATATATATATTATAGCTTAATCTTCTGGATTATGGCGTATAAGAATGATACTTAAACGATTTTGTAGTGTTAATTTGCGAGCTTCACACCCTGGTATGAGTCATAAATGGGATGAAGGACAACAAGGAGGACATACATTTCTTTTCTAGCTAAAAGTGGTGTAATGGTATGGAGCCCGGACATTTTTACTTATGTGGATGACAGAAGAGAGGGCCCTCAAATATAGACGCACAAGGCCAAATGGTCGACGTACTGACCAAAAGGTCCGATAGGACCAAGAAACTTATTGTTTAGGAAATTGTCCAATCAGCAGCGTACAACTGACCGGCCCTGTCGATCCAAGGGAACCTGCGTGTAGCCTTGGACATCTTGCTAGAGATGGTCTGAAACCGGTGAGGAAAGATCCCTTGCCTTGACTCATGATGGAAATCCAAATTCCAATAAGCGATTTTATGGTTTTAGTTGTATACTATGGCGATATAATAGGATGTGGTATTATGTCATCTAATATTGATGCATTTATATTCGAAGTTGTTCTCTGCACCATGCACTAATAATAATACCAATTTTTTTTAAAGCATATCAAGCAAGTTTTGCTACTATACGACAAAACTCTATCCTCCGGCTTGCGTTGCATTGTGTGATGGGACCTGAGCCTTATAATAGCTCCACTTTTTCAAAAAGCATTGCATTATTTCATTTCTAAACTGATATTCGTATGGAGTAAACCTGTTCTGGGTCATACGGCGTGGTCCTATGATTTCCCAACTTTTAAAATAAAGTTTTAATATCTGTTTTGAGTTCTCACACCAGTCCTATGATCGACTCGGAGTTTATTGTTTTCACCAAACTGTAGGTGCCCATATTTTCCGCATAGGCAGTTAGTAGTTTTGGTTTTGCAGACATTTATTTAACAAGATCCTGGATTACGGCTAGAGCTATATTCTGGAAAGCTTTGTATCTATTTATTTCCTTCAGTTGTGTTAGTTGATGTTTTTCCGCTGTGCATTGTATTCATATATAACATTTCCACTGTATGTAATTTATTTATTCTTTGATAATTGTATTTCTGTTGTGTTTATTATTCCGCCCTCTGTAATTCTTGTACTCTAATGTAAATTGTTGTAATAGCAATGAAAAGTTCTCTTGTTTTGTGTTCCGATGCATTGTGTTCTCAAAAAATCCGCATTCTTGTTCGATCTAGGCCAAACGGGAATTCGGGTTGTGACATCGGAAACCCTAGTTGAGCTTAAGGGGGAAGATTGGAGATAATAAGCTCACGTGCGTCATACAACTCAAATTGCCTACAAATCCCAAAGAACCAGAGCAAACATATTTACATTGTATTGGGCTAGCCTATTATTCAGTCCAGTTATATTACTTACCTACTTTACATGTTACTATTACCATTTGGCAATACCTATAAATACAATCATATTGTACAACAATTCTATCAATCAATGATTAATAAAAGTTATTTCTCTCATAATCTCGATACATTTTGATGCTCAGATTTATTTCTTTTGTTAAATTATATGTAATGTTAATGTGAACATGTATAACTTATTTTGCTAGAATTAATTTATTTTCATTAAAATCTTAATTTGGTATAATGCAAAGCGTAAGCTGCGATTGACCCATTTTCTTTCAATTGAATGATATAATCAGCTAGTTTCAATTTATTAAAATCCTAGTCGATCAGCTATGTTAAGGAATCGTAAGTTTATATCTAAAAAAAGAGTTATTTAAAATTTAACATAATTTAATAATTTAAGACTAATTAAAATTATGGTTTGTTACACTCCCCTCTATCAAACATTTTCTTCCTCGAAAAGGACAAAGTAAGAAAACTAGTATTAAATGATATATCATTCATGCGTATAACAAATTCGATGACATGTTCGAATATAAATTTTTCTTACCTCTAGTATTGGTAACTCGACTATTTTAGTGCGGACTCTGATTTGACTTATTGATTAGAAATTACCTATCTCCCTACATAACAAAACCGTGATATAGAATTTCAAACTCGTACCAAAAAGTTATATAAGTGTTTGTCATCGTGGATTGAGCAAACAATTATTCTTGAAACTAGAATCGCAAAATCAGAAGTGAACCAAAACTACTATGCGAATAGAATGATATAAATTTAACTACGTCGTTGTTCCATTAATTACCTCCTTTCTAAGAATGAAATTTTAGTATTTTGATATATTTCAAAACCGACTTATTTCTTAATTTACTACCTTGAAGTTATATAATTTTTAATTTTATGTTATTGATTCATTATTTAAAGTCAAAAAACTTTTATAACTCGAAGTCCTGACAAGTTTATTTCCGCTACAGAATTTAGGCATACGTTGATCAGGCGCATGACTAAAAATTTCCAAGTACTTAATAGACTTGTTTCAAATTCCAATGAAAATATTTAAAAACTTTAAAAAGTTTGCAAAGCACATTCCCCATTACTCGCAGTTACGCAATGATTATGGCACTACCCACCGGAATAACTTGAAACTATAGGCATCACCGATCCTTTGAATTATGTTATGGTTTCGTAGACCATAGTTACGCAACAGCTACGCAACGCAGAGGAATAGCTAAAAGCCAAAGGCATCATCACATTTCGATTTACGCTATGGAGTAATCATCAAATAAGTATAATAAATCAAAGTGGTCCCACCGATTGGGATTCCGGTACATGTTCCTACTAAGTAGGACCCCAATTGTAGATGGACACTCCCGTCACGTGGAGCTCCAATCAACCCTACCTAGTAGGGTCAAGATTTCAAATGGAAGGTACTTCTCATATCTTCGATTTGAAAACATGTGATACTTGATATAATATTTTCAATTTCGATCAGCATATATTGTACTATATAAAATTTCATTTACATAAGATTTCTCAAATCGTATTTTTAAAAATGTCGTTCTTATATATTTTTATTAGATGTTAGATTATCATTTTCATATCGAATTCCTTTTCAAATCAATAGTATTCGAACTAGCTTCATTATAATACAAATTATACGTATAATTCCAAAACTTCTACATCAAAATATTTATAAAATCTAAGGTTCTTGCAATTTGTTTATCGATATCAATTTAATTTCAAATTCATATATGATTTCAAAAAATATCATTTTGTTCAAATAAAATATTATTTTAATTCAAATCTTTCAAAATTTCAAAGTCAATAGTTTAGGAAATTAATTTACATTTCATAAAGTCATATTTATATACAATCAAAATTCCCTTTAATATAAGTTTTTTTCAATATCGAATCTTTGTCTAGTTTGAAGACTTAGTAGTCAATAGATTCCAATCTTTTTTCAAATTTCACGCTTATATAAGTATAAGATCATCATTTTTTTACACTTACATTCAAATTTCAACGTTTAATAGTTCGGATTCATTTCATTTTCAAATAAGATTTGTTCTCGATTTATCAAACACTCACATATATCATATCTTCATTAGATTTCAAACGAGGAGCATTACAGTATAACTCATATGAATTTTGTTTGTATCAAATCAATAACTTCAAGTAAGTTTACTTACAAAGTTTGTTCATATGGTTTATCAATTTTCTAAAAGTAGATTTCACTTATAACTACTATTCAAATATTATTCAATATATGTTTCATATTTGTCTTTCAATATTTATGTTCAAATAATATCCTTACTTAATGAGCATTCAAGTTTATTAGCATAATTATTTAATATTCAAACAAACTCATTCTCTAGATAATGTTATTATCATTATAATTTTTTTAGTTACTTAAGTATTTCAAAATAAATTTCATAGTTAAGATATAAAATCTTATTCATTTTACGTTTCATATATGTAACCATTATAAATTTGTTTAGATTACATTTAGCTTAAAATTAAATCTCATTTGGAAGATTTAGGTTTTTGAAATAAATTGGATAAAAAAGTCAATTTAATTATTGAAAACCAAAAATCAAGTTTCTCTTTGAAATGAAAAATTAGATTGACCTAATGCATAAAATAATATCATTTAACTAAAACTCGAGAATCAAACTCTGGATTTTATTTCAATCATTCAATATATATATATATCCTATATATCAAATCATACTTCATCGATTTAAATCAAATTCATTTCATCAAAAATAATAAGTAGCCAATCCTTTTGTGGTCTTCCCCACTCTGAAACTCGAAAACGAATTCCAATTATATGACCATCATCACCGAAATTATTTTTCAATAACACAAGTGAGTTCTCAATCCTCGGTTTCTTTTGAAAAGATTTTGAAAAAAATAATTTTGAAACATTTCTATGTGGGATTTTTTTTAAATAATACTAGAATCATTTTCAGAATATTAGAAATCAATTTCGAAATTTTGGAATTCAATTCTGAAAATTTTAGTTGGATAACTTTTTTAGTTGCAACAAAGTATATATGTCATCCTCTATTTCACAATTGTATTCATTTGCTTAAATTAAATGTGTAATTTCTTATTAAATCAAATATATGATATTCATTCAACATAAATACACTTCATTTTATGTTTTCATTTCAAATATTAACCTTAAGTGTATTATAAATCACGACAAGCACAAATTTAAGATTTTTAAAAAGTAATCTTTTATAGATTGACTACATGCTCATATTAGGCCTAAATTAAAAAAATATAAGCTTATAATATACCCAAAATATTATATAATTACTTTATTTCAATTCAAGAATTTTAAATTGTAATAATTATATAGTTTCTTAAAATATACTTATAAAATATAAATACACTCCTTTAACACTCTCAACTCATTCTAGGGTACCACTAACCCTACCTCTAATGAGCTTAACCCGAACATGTTTTGGTATTAGCTAAATCGAACCTTGGATACCAGCCGTAACAACCAGCCTTGGAACGGTTCAAGTTGACAATAAATCATACATGTCTAATTCAAACCATTCCAAAACAACGAATTATTATTAGGGATTAATATATGAAGAGAAAATAAGAAGGAAAGAATAAAATGATTAATAGAATCTCATAAAGGAATGATACAACATAATAATAACATAAAATTTTTATTAAAACTATTAAATAATATTCACTTGATTTCATTTCACCGTATCTGAGTTTACATTTTGACATAACATACCAATAGTGCAGCAGAAATAAAATAGTAGTATATACGGTCTTCAAGCCCACCTTCATCTTCAAAATAGAGGTCTTTAAAATATTGAAATACCCGGTCTGACCTGAGCATAATGTAAAACAAAGCACTCGAGTTAGGATTAACATTTTTGTTCAAGTACATCTACTCAAGTGCAATACTCTAGTGACCAAATCAAGTAATTTAGCATGGAATATACTCAAGTTTACCCAATATCATATTTCACATCATTAATCAATTTAGGACAAATATCAATTTTCATTATCATTTCATTTTTTTCCAGTCAATTCAATATTCAAATTCAAACTCAAATTCAACTTCATAGACTGGGTAAAATTTCAAATTTAACTTCCCATATTACAAGATGATTCATTATCCAAACTTCAAATTTGATTTAGATCTCCATATCACACTTATATCATAGAAATCTTTTATTCAAACAATGTGGAATTACATTGCTTGGATTGGAAATAGGCCTTTAGTGAAAATAGTTATATGTATATAACAGTTTAAAATTAATATGTATATAATAGCTTAAATTAGACAGTTAGAAAAATAAATAGTTAAATTTGATATAAGATAATTTAAATGAAATAATTATATAATATAATATAAATTAATTTAATTAAATAATTATAACTATAATAGTAAAATTTATCATAATATAAAATATTTTAGTTAAAATAATTATAAAATATATATAATTAAACTTAATATAAAATAATTTAATTAAAATAATTGTAAGATAATATAGTTAAATTTGATATAAAATGATTTAATTAAAATAGTAATAAAATAAAAGCAATTAATTAAACAGTAAAATAATTTAAATAATATAGTTAATATAAATTAATATTAATTTAAAGCATTTTATAATCCTATCCAATCCAGTTATATCCAATTATCAAACTTTTCAAAAATTGGCTTAACGTTACTTCGGGTTTTAAATTTCAAAATTCAAATCACTTGAGGATTAATAGTTTAAATTTAATATCAATTTCCATTTCTAAATATCTTCTTAAATCAATTTAGTATAATTATGTAATTTAATTATTCATATTAACTAATTTGAATCAAAATTCATCTTAAATATAGAATTTATTATTAAGATCAAATTCTTTGAATTCATAATCTACTTGTAAATCGACTAATCAATTAGAACTTAATAATTCCAAATTCTCAATCAACTAACAACTCAACCTTTAAAGTTTAATTTAATAATATTCAATCTTTACATTAGTTCAATATCAAATTGAATTAGTCAATGAATCAAATTGAATTAAATTTTATATTCAAATCAGATAAATAAAAAGTTACATGTTTACAATCTTAAGTTAAACTTAAAATATCCAGTTAAATTTCCAAGCCAATTTATATAATCAACCAAAATTACAAAATTTTGGGTATATATCATTTCAACCCTTACTCCATTTCAAATTTCATAATAATTTCATACACAATTGAAATTGGGAATACACAAATATGATAATAGGGTGATGTCAAAATAAATTAACAACCAAAATAACAACATACACCAATTAAAACAATGAATTAATAATCATAAATAATTACATAATCAATCGCTAATTATTTTAGGCAATTAACTATTATTATTTTATGTGATTTTAATTGTCATTTCATCTGAATAACAATCATCATTTCATGTAAATATCAACTCACAGTTCATATGATTTATCAACCAACAATTCGGGTAATTAACAGCCAACGATTCAAATTACTAATTGACAATTCTAGCAATTATCAACTAAGATTTCATGCAATTAACTACCAAACAATCACAATATTAATATCGACGTTATCATTATTTCCTGTAATATTGATAAAATTGAATTTAAATGTTAATCGTGATTGAGATGCTCACCTTTCATGATTCCAGAAGAAGACGACAAGCTGTTACACAAGAGCACGGATTTGAAACTCAAACTCCACTCAAATATCAGTTATTACACAAGACACACGAGAAGGCGATGCAACTCCTCCGAACTAATTTTTAGGAAAATAAAATAACTCTTTTTAAAGAAACAAGAAGGATAAAAAATATAGGCTACAGCTACGCAAGGGTTTACTTGTGTTGCGGCACATGCAGGTTTTGGAGGAGGCCACGTCAGGTGCTGTAAGTCTCGGCGAAATGCAGGCTCATCTCTGACTTTGTGGTGTAGGAAAGAGAAACAACAGGTTTTTAATAGTTAGAGTGAGGGTTTTGTAACATCCGTGATTTTTGACCGTTCAAATCGACAATGATCCTCAA
Source organism: Allium sativum (assembly GCA_030737875.1). NCBI lineage: Eukaryota > Viridiplantae > Streptophyta > Magnoliopsida > Asparagales > Amaryllidaceae > Allium > Allium sativum. Next base: position 20,082,483 of record CM060909.1, on the reverse strand, counting down.
TGTCGGCTTAAACAAATCAAAAATACAGATAGTTATTGCGATTTATATAAGAAAAAGAAGAAAAGAAGAAAAACAACACAGAATCTCACAGCGGAAGGACAAAACATGATAATTAAATAACAGTTCATGAAGCTTTTAAAACATACATTTGATTATATTTTACAATGATTATTAGAGTAAATTAACATACAACATACCAATGCATTGCAGCGGAATAATAGTAATAATACGTCTATTGAGTTCCATTTTCATCTTCATAATGGAATCTTCAAAGCAAGGGAATCTTCGCTAACAGCAACTCAGTCTGACCCAAGCATATTGCATAAAAAGAAACATAACAAACACTTGGATCAGAACTAAATCATTCTCATATTAGTTAAATCAAATTCATGTGAAAAATATGAGTGCAATAACTTAGGAGATGTTACGGGAATTTCCATCTCCTAAGGATCCGTCAAACTAATATCGTATAATATGATACGCTATTATAATAGCGTCGACGGTTAAATATAACATATTATAATAGCGTAAGCGGGATTATATTTTTACCCTTACACCTTTTATAATACCGTAGTCTATACAGATACCGTAAAGTCCACCATAAGAGGGCACTCCATAGGTACGATACAAATCAAAATCGTAGGGGGCTCGATCAGGATAAATATGACAAGACATCGAGGCAATACCCATCAGTAGTGATTCTACCGGATTGCGGACCCAGGCCGGTGGTAACGCATAGCCGCAACTACCACCCACCCCAGACATACCCCCAAAATCAATCAAAGGCGCCAATCAATCACAAAGTATATATATGGTATCGAAGAAGTATGCCTGCTCAGAGTAGTTAACTCAATTAACCTGGGTATGGCTCCTGTTTTAGTCATTTTAATTATGACCCGAAGATCAAGGCTATCCATCATCGTTCTCTTTAATCAAATACAGTAATCGCCTCCAAATCCATCCAACACCATTTCTGGAACTTCGCCACGTACACAGTTGTTAAAGTGGTTTTCGGTATTAGCAGAGAGTGTGACAATATCCGATCCTGGTCTCTTTAACAAACAAGCGTTTAAATTTTTCATACCAGTCAGTTCTTTTACATTTCGAAGAGGTTCATACTTCATATCAAAATATCAGATTTTCAAAATCATTCAATATTCAAAATAGAATATTATTCATACTAAAATCTCCATTTAAACCAATTAAAATCTTGAAACAATTCCAACTTTAATAATTTGAATATTAAAATAGTTAATAGTATATTTAAAATAGTTTAAATATATAATTGAAATAGTTTAAAATTAAATAGTTGGTAATTTAAAATAAAATTTATCAAATTTATTAAAATATATAGTTAAAACATTTAAGTAATTCACCCGCTGTTCGTAGCTCGGGTGGTTCAGGAGTGGGAGATGGGGATCTAAGCATTGTGTGCGGGCAGGTTCGAATCCCGCTGTGAACCACTTGGGGGGCTAGGACGTCACGCATCCGTGTGCGACGCCTATACAAAAGCGGGGTAGACACACGGCGCGGGGTTTACTTAAGTGAGCGTCAATGTATGCTGTGATCTTAAGGTTCCACGTGTTATTAAAAAAAACATTTAAGTAATTCATAAAATAAATAGTTAATTATAAAATGATTTATTTAAAATAATTTATAAAATAAAATAGTAATAAAGTAAAATAGTTTATAAAGAAAATAAAATTATTATTAAGGTAGTTTATAAAATGATTTGAAATACTATAGTTGGAATTAGAATCGTTTCTCTAACATTTTCAATTAAACTTGAAGTCATACTTCAACTTCAATTCAACCAACTCAATTTTCAATAATTCCACCGATTAAACATCCAATTTACATTCATTTCAATTTGATCAAATTAATTCAAATAGTTGCATTCCAAATCAGGTTCTCATTTCTGATGATTTCAATTTATAACAAATATCGAGTTCACAATTCAAATATAATTCAAATCAATGTTGATTCATAATAAATTTCAAAAGTGGGTGAAACCATTCAATTTCAATAAATTCGATTTACATTATATTTCACTTTATTTAGCCTCAGTTACAATACTAATTTATTTCCCTTTTTCGTTTATATTTCAAAATTCAAGGTTAAAGTTCAAAGGAAATAAATTATAGAACAACACTTATATTGTCCTTAAAACAATATTTCAAAATTCATGGTTAAAACAAAATTTATTTAACCAACCAGTGTCCATATATAATTTTCTATCCTATGGCCAAGTGATACTTAAATTTTAATTTTAGCATTTTGGGAAAGGATATATATCATTTCAATCCAAATCAGGGTCATATGTATTTATCATTTCAACTTACGTTCTTAATTCAATTTAATGATTAATCCCGGGTTTATTTGATGCCCGTAACATCTAGGGTAATGATTGGGATTAATCAGCACAACAATGATCATATGTGAAAAACAAGTAGATTCACACAATTAACATCAATAGGTCAAACATATCAAATTCATGCCATTCGTCACATCAATACATACAAACAGTCCAATATCATATAAATTTGAAATTTTCAGATATTAGGTTTTAAACGGAAATTAAATGTCGAATTTTTAACTTAACAGTAAAATTATATTTAACAGTCAAATTTAACTACACTATCGATACAAATGAATATAAACAATCAAACATCAATCCATACAATCATACCATGACATGATATTAATTTAACTAATATTAGAATACTTTAGTTATGCATGAGTGGGTTTAATCACTCACCTTGGTTTTGAATGCATTTGAACTCCAAAATAGGCCCAAAATTTTGACAATCTCAGAATCAGTCCAAACCTGCGGCATCGTGAAGAGCTCGTCGATACGATTCCAACGCAACAAACCGCGTGTCAATTGGAGCTCGTATGAAAAAGTTATTGATATTAACACGTTTGAAATTTATATAAATAAAACAAAATAAATGGCACAAAATGGGCTCACACACATGCCACGTCACCTGGAAATGAACCATCCGCCTTCTCCTTGTACGCTACATATAACCGCGTGAAGTGAGTCCATTTTCATCTTTGAACCCGCAAACTTTGACCATCCATAACTCTACGCTCCGACCTCCGTTTGACGCAAGACCACCACCAAATCGAAGCCCTCGACGAGCAGCACCTCCACCTCCAATATCTCTGCCTCTAGTTGCATGAGGATGTAATAACCCGGAAATCTGGGCCAGTTTAAAATTTTTATTTTGGCAATTTTAGCGAATTTTGAATATTTAAAATAGATTATTTTAACTAATATCGACGAGAAATTTATTTTGAATATAATTCGAACGTATATATTATATTGATCGTCGTTAGAATATAAATATTTATTTTAAATTAAAAAAGGAATTGAAAATGGTGCGGTAGTTCGATAATTCGATTTCAAACTTCAAATGAATGTACCGGGTGCAAAATAAACCGGATTTTAGTGAAACCAAAAATAATGGAATCTAATTGTGAATATCTTTCCAACGAATCTGAAAATTTGAAATTTCATAGTGGGAATCAAAAGATATGTCCAGTTGAAAATTCTGAATAGTCGATGTGGAATTCAGGCCCTGAAAAATAGCCATTTTGCAAACGACCTCGGATTTCGACGAAACCACTTTTGTTGGGTCCGTGATGTAAAGTTATTGCTAGATTCCAAATTTCATAATTTTTCGAATCAATATGTGAGCGTGGCAAAGGAAAACGTGTTTGACCAGTTTCAGTTGATTTTAATCGACTGGAAAATGGCCATTTTTCAAACGGTCTCAGAATTCGACGAAACTAGTTTTGTTAGGACCGTATCGTCAATACGAAGCCAGATATTAATTTTCGGGGATTTTTCGAGTCAGTATGTGACCCCGGTAATTTGAAGTGTATGTTTAAAATCCAGTATAATGATTTAAATGTAAATTCAACGAAAACTGATCGAAAAGATCGAATCAGCTTGCGGTACATATCCCATTGTGTTCGGAATGGGGGTAATTAGCTATGGACGACAGGCGGTGGGCCTTGTTTCGAGGTCGAAAGAAAAAGTTACCTTTTGGGATTAAAATAAAATAAAACTATAATTAAAAATAAAGCCCCCCCCCTCTCCTTTATGTACTCAGCCCCCCCGTTAGTTTTCATTTCAAAAAACGAAATAATAATAATAAAAAAACCTAAACTACCGTCGAGCCCCCCCCCCCCCCAGGCGGCGCGCCACCGCGCGACCCCCCTACCTTCTACCGCGATCGAGACCCCCTACCCTCTACCGCGATTGAGACCCCCCTACCCTCTGCGGCGACCGAAGACCCCCCCTCCTCCTACTGTCGACCGAAGACCCCCCCTACCCTCTACGGCGATCGACACCCCCCCCCCCACCCTCTGCGGCGACCGAAGACCCCCCCTCCTCCTGCTGCCGATTGATCGACGCTAGTCTATGAATTAGAAAAGCGCGACATTTGTAATAAATTCTGCAAGCATATAGGCGTGTAGCATACAGGTCGAACACAGGGAGGTTTAATTAAAAGCTATTATTTATTTTTTTCTCTTGGGCGTGTTAGACGAAGCTGGAGGTTGATTTTTTTCGCAAAGCAAAATAAAAACTGAAACTACGAATAAAAGGTGCAATTAAATTCACTACAGATTCGAATCTAATCGGATCTGTAATAAATTCAATGATTAAAATCAAATAGAACACTGGAAATAAAATTGCAGAAAAGAAATCAACAACTGAAAATAAAAACTAGGATTACCGCTGAATCTAATCAGACGATCAATCACTAGTAAGAAAAATAGAAGCAATAGCAAATTGTGTTCTAGCAAACCTAATTGACTAGACAACACAATTTGCCATGAAAATAAAATGCAGAAACTAAAGAAAAGAAGGCTTTATTAAAACTGAAGAGAGTATAGAAGCATGAATCCATTTTTACAATGGTTACAATCACATATTTATAGATGAGAATGGGAAAACCCTAATTAGGTCTATGAATAAATGGGCCTCCTCAGTCATGAATATCTCTTGCCTTCCTTGACTAACTTGATTGAAGAAAATCTGGGCATATCATGGCAAATATTTTCCATATCTTTCAATTCTCCCATGTGGCTAATTGATTGATAGAAGATTGCATCTAATTAATTCTTCCAAACAAGGACGCTTATCAGACTCCAAAGGCAATATAAGATAAAATCTTCAAAATTGATTTTTCTTCTTGGCAACAATTCAATCAGAAATTCTTCTAATTGAAATTGAATGATTTGAATTTAATTCCATGACAAGAATATGGCTATTGCTGAAATGTTAATTGGTGCACATCATAAATACATACACATGAATATTTCTCAAAGCAAAGGGCCAATGTGAACGCGCTCCGTTTCTTTTGCAAAAAGTGAGCTTGACGGGGTTCGAACTTAGGTCTCTCAGCACCAATTCCTATGCCTTTACCAGTGAGCTACTACTTCTTTTGCAATTGAAATGAATTTGATGTGAGGAAGTAGCTCTTACTTGTAGTTGGCCTTTGATTTGAATTGAAGGAGGCATTTCTTGACATCCTGTAAAAACATACAAAAGTAACCAAAGTATCATTTATTTATTTACAAAAGATAAAGCATAAGAGTAATAAAATAAACACTTTTCAGTGTCAATCAAGTACCCCCACACTTATCTTTTACTCGTCCTCGAGTAAAACAAAAGAATGAAAACTAACTAGATAGGTCGCACTTTCGTAGGAAACACGATTGCATTGAGCGTATGCAACAAGCCGTTAAACCTCTAGGTGTCCCTAGTAGGACGAGTGGTGTCTCGTGAGGGTTTTCAGTGGATACTACCCACAAAATCCAAATGCAGTATGTTATGATTCTAATGAAACTACATGAATGAAATGGACATATGCAAATAAAAACGAAAAAATGAAAACACGACTTGTTTCAAGAAAGTGGTACAACAAATTAAGTTAACAATTTCTAGTCAGTTGATGTTATTTTAGATACCTCGACTTGTCACAAATTTCCAATATAAATCAAGTTTTCAAGTGTTGAATTCCAGTTTGGCCAGTTAGTTCGGTCGATAAAATAGTGCAGCCATGAAATAAATTCTTAGTTTGCTTGGCACAGTTTGCAAAGTGGTATTCTAATTTTCTCATGTATGGCTAGTCAAATCAATAAGGTCAAGAAGTGTTTGGGTATCATCGCTTATTCTTTATTCTATAAAATTTTAAGATTTATGATTAAGTATATACACCTAACCAAAAAGACCAAGGTTTACCACCCATGCACTGCCTCGCGGACTAACGGAGAGTAGGTAAAGAGCTTGGCGGATTGTGCAGGCCGACTTTGACTTTGTCAACAACGTGTCGGTAATCCTTAGGTGTCCAATCTCATAAAATGAGACCAAGATATTCCAACTTTGACTTTGTCAACAACGTGTCAGATAGAGCTTGGCGGGTTTGCACACCAACGCTCGATATACAAGCAATGTTGGATACCCTTGGAATACTATTATTATTATTATCGAAAATATAAGCACAAAAGAGAGTTGCGCGAATTCAACTTAACATAACTTAGTTTTAAAGATTTGAAAAGCCAATATAAGCATTTTAAGTCCTCCACTTATTTAAACAAAGTCTACAATATAGAATAGATTTCATGGCCATCACCTAAGAATCTCCCTATGTACCGGTTACACTATTATCCCTCAAAATTAAACTTTTCATTATATTTCCTAGTCGATCTAAGTTGAGAGAGAAAAATACTATCAACTGGCCAAAAATTGTAAACTTATTTTGTTGTATCAATTGAAAATGAGTCATATTTTCCAAAAAAAAAATGGCATGTTACTACAGTCTAAAATGCATGATGGTCCAACTTAAATGGCTGAAAATAAAAAGAAACAAAGAAAAATGAAAATGGATGAATTGCAGACTCCGCCCCCACACTTGATTCAGACAGTGTCCCAACTGTCTAAAGCAGAAAAACAAAAATAAAATGAAAAAATGAAAAAGAAAACTAAAAGAAAAAGAACGTATACCACCTGATTTCATGGTGGATGATCATGCAGATCGATAGAGTCATCTTCGTCATATTGCTCGAATTCCAAAAATGGTTTCAGTCGTTGACCGTTTACTTTGAAGACCTTTCCATCCCTAGGATTTTCAATTTCAACCGCTCCATGAGGGTATACTGTTTTCACGACATAAGGTCCAGTCCATCGAGATCTGAGTTTTCCTGGAAACAAGTGAAGTCTAGAGTCGTATAAAAGAACTTTTTGACCTACGTTGAATTCCTTACGAAGTATGTTTTTGTCGTGTTGGGCTTTGGTTCTTTCTTTGTAGATTTTCGCATTTTCATACGCCTCATTTCTTAATTCCTCCAATTCAGAAATTTGTAACTTCCTATGTGAGCCAGCCTTTTCTAAGTCAAAGTTCAAAAATTTTATGGCCCAAAGAGCACGATGCTCTAATTCAAGAGGTAAGTGACAGGCCTTTCCAAAGACTAATCGATATGGTGACATCCCTAGATTGGTTTTATAAGCAGTGCGAAAAGCCCAAAGTGCATCAATCAGTTTTACAGACCAATCTTTTCTATTGGAATTCACGGTTTTCTCAAGAATTTGTTTGATTTGTCTATTGGAAACTTCTACTTGTCCACTAGTTTGTGGATGGTAAGGTGTTGACAGCTTGTGTGTGATTGAGTATTTCTTGAGCAAGGACTCAAAAGCACGATTACAGAAATGAGTGCCATTATCGCTAATGATAGCTCGAGGTGTGCCAAAGTGTGAAAAGATGTTTTCTTTGAGGAATTTGACAACAACCTTGTTGTCATTGGTTTTGGTCGGAATGGCTTCAACCCATTTTGAGACATAATCTACTGCAAGCAAGATGTAAAGATTCCCAAATGAATTAGGGAATGGTCCCATGAAATCGATGCCCCAAACATCGAATAACTCAATCACTAAAATGGGGTTGAGAGGCATCATGTTTCGCTTAGAGATTCGACCTGTTCTTTGACATCGCTCACATTTAGAGCAAAATTCGAAAGCGTCACGGAAGAGTGTGGGCCAATAAAAACCGCTTTGCAAAACTTTTTGTAACACCCCGAATTTTCTATTAACACTAAAGTTGCTAAAATAATAATTAGTGTGTAGAAGAGGGGATGTATCTAATATGAATATAAAAATATTAATAAGTATATAAGAGAGGGGATGTATCTATTATGAATATAAAAATATTAATAAGTATGTAAGAGAGGGGATGTATTTAATATGAATATAAAAATATTAATAAGTGTGTAAGAGAGGGGATGTATCTAATATGAATATAAAAATATTAATAAGTGTGTAAGAGAGGGGATGTATCTAATATGAATATAAAAATATTAATAAGTGTGTAAGAGAGGGGATGTATCTAATATGTATATAAAAACAATAATAAGTGTGTAAAAGGGGGGATGTATCTAATGTGTACATTATAGAATATATATATATATATATATATATATATATATATGTTGCTGAGTGTTTGCTGAGTCACTTCTGACTCATTGCTGAGTCAACAAGATAAACCCCATCTTGTCTGAACGGCTGCGGTTATTTCTAGGTTAAATCTAATGGCCTAAATGCATTCTAAAATCTATAAATAAGTGGGTAGACCCTAAACCTAAATCACTTGTAAAATTAGAGAAGCTACCGGCATGCTGCTGCCATGGAGTTCAGCGTAGCCGTCACAAAGTAAGAAGAGGAAGCCTAATAATCTACAACTAAATCTACACAAATCAAATCAAAAGATCTCTCTTTCTCTAATTCTTTTCTTTTGTTGGTGAGTATGATGATTCTCACAAGACTATTACAAACTAATTTGACTCAGTTATGAATGGATCACAAGAAAGTGATGTGATTTGTAATTGTAAATTCTATATATTGTGGATCTCTTATTATGTTATTATGTTGTTGTATGATGTAAATTATATATGCTATGTCATGCTATGTTGTAAATTCTCTTATGCTATGTCGTGCTATGTTGAGAATCATGTCAAGCTATGTTATACTATCATACTATGCCATGTTATAAATCATGCTATATTATGTTGAAAAATCATGCTGTTGGATCATGCTTAAAGTTATGTTTTTTTTTTCTTAATTTAAATGGATCTTGTTTATGGGAATTTGCCTATTAGGTTAGGTGTACCCATAAACTTGAAACTATAATTAAATAAAACTTGATTATGGGAATTTGCCTATTGAGTTAGGTGTACCCATATAAAACCATGTTGTTAAAAAATTAGATGATGTTGATTCACACATGTTCATATGTAAGTTTATGAAAATTGATTGAGATTATATTAGGTGAATTTTGAACAAGTTGACACCTTTAGGTCCATGACATGTATAATCTATGCAAGTTGGACATATGCAAGTTTCACCCCTTATTATGATTCAGTTGGTCACATATACATGTTGTTATTATGATAATCTCTTTTATGCTATGAGTTAGGCTATTCGAGTCTAACATATATTTTGCGAATAAACGTTCAAACGTGGGGTAGGGGTAATATTAGGAATTAATAAATTGGGTGCAATTTTGTAAGATTTTGCATACCATGAATGGATGTCCATAATTGAGTCAATTATGGACATTGTTAAAAATTGGAAGTAATTAATAATTCAAGTAGGGAATTATTAAAATTGGGGGAAAGTGGATTATTATTAATAATCAATGCTTAGGACACGAGGTTGGACCCGTTTGTGATGTAAACCTGCCCGGACCCGCCCGACAAATCCAGTAGTCACAAATGTCGGCCCAATGTGAGAGGTCCTAGGCCCAAACTAAAGCATAACAGTTGTAAAGACACGAGGTTAGACTCTTTTATGGTGTAAGACTGCCCGGACCCGCCCGGCAAATCCAGCTGCCATAAATGCCAGTCTAATGTGAGAGGTCTTTATGAGGTTATGGCCTTAATGAACTAAGAAATACTTAACCAGATAATCATGTAAGGTGGGACATGGGGGTTAAGTAGGTGCCTTGGGTGGCATGAGGAATCTGGTGGTTGCCTTTAGAGGCATTTGAAATACGATTAGACTTAACCAAACACACATGTAAATGAACATGACTAAGTGGGTTAAGTGGGATGGACTAATGGGGACAAGCTTAGGTGGAATGCTTGTGGTAAATAGTGGGGGCCCATTTCAACCAGTATCCCAAAACGTATCTTTGTGGGCTCGACCCAATTCGAGGACGGGACACGCATACTGGGTTTGACTATAAGAGGCCAAAACAGGGAGCGGTGGCAACGCAAGTCCAACGGGTTTCATATGCGTGTGTGGACCCGGGCTGGTAGGTAAGACGTTGTTGCATCGTGTAGGTATAAGCCGTGCATGTCCGTTGTATCAGGTTGCCACTTTAGGGGAGTGATACACCCCACTGTGGGGCCAGCACGGGTATCTACGAGTTAGGGAGCCGATCGAATAATGGGAAGTAGGGTACACCTAGTGGAGATAGGGGCAGGCGGCACCTATGTAGTCAGCTAGGGGTACGTAAAGCCATTGGGAAAGTTTCTAAGTGAAGCTAAGTGGGATGAATCTTTAGGGTGACTGGTGTGGTGCAGTATAGTGTTTATCCTTTAGTATTTAGGAGCGCCTATAACGTTTCCTTTAGCGATTGTCTATGTCCTTAATCTGCTCTTCATAGACATTTTCTTGTTTTCCAGCTTATGCCTTAGTCCAGTTATTTTGGTAATAGTATTGTAGAATTATCATATTCACCAGACTTTATGTATGACCCCCTCTTTTCCATCCTTTTTCTCCCTTCAGGTCCGCAGGTTGGGCCAAGTTCTAGTGGAGTCTAATTGGATCGCTTATCTTCTGGAAAGCTTGGACTGCTAAAGTAAAGTCCAGCTTGCTATCTTTCTTTTTAATGGCTATTCATGTAATGGGATTATGTACTTGTTTTATCAAGATAGATATTGTACTTGACATTGAATATGGTGTTATGATGTAATCAAACATGTTTTGACTTCTGCTACAATGAAATAAAGTTTTTGAATGTCCAAGTACTATTTTATATCTGTCTTGTTGTAATTTTACTGTTCTATATTCACTTAAAACCTCCATGGAAGTTAATGCATTCCCTTTTTGAGTGACATTAATGGACGTGGGGTGTTACACTTTTGCAGCAGTTTTTCTTGCTCCAAAATGACCGCCACAAGCATGGTCATGTGAGAAAGAGAGAATACTTTGGTGTTCATGATCGGGCACACACCTTCGAATGATTTGGTCTGGACAGTATTTGAAAAGATATGGGTCATCCCAATAGAAGTTTCGAACTTTTGAGAGAAATTTTTGTTTATCTTGTTTCGACCATTCAGCGGGTGTTTGTTGTGTGACAAGATAATTCACAATGTCAGCGTACCAAGGGGTGTTAGAGATCGAAAGGAGTTGTTCGTCAGGAAAATAGTCATCGATTTGGGTGTCGTTATCATTTTCGTGTACAATTCGAGAGAGGTGATCAGCTACGACATTTTCAGAACCCTTTTTATCTCGTATTTCTATATCGAATTCTTGAAGAAGAAGGATCCAACGGATCAAGCGGGCCTTGGCATCCTTCTTAGAAAGCAAATATCGTAGGGCAGCATGGTCAGTGTAAACTATGACTTTGGATCCTATGAGATATGGTCTGAATTTCTCAAGAGCGAAGACAACTGCCAAAAATTCCTTTTCAATAGTCGAGTAATTCAATTGGTCCTCGTTTAAGGTTTTGCTAGCGTAGTAAATGACTCGAGGGAGTTTATCAATTCGCTGACCCAAGATGGCTCCAATAGCAAAATCAGAAGCGTCGCACATAAGTTCAGAGGGTTGAGTCCAATCAGGAGGTTGAATGATGGGAGTTGTGGTCAAGAGTGATTTAAGAGTTTCAAAAGATGTTTTGCAATCATTGAAAAATTCAAACTTTACGTCTTTGGCAAGTAAATTCGAGAGAGGTTTTGAAATTTTTGAGAAATCCTTAATGAATCTTCTATAGAATCCTGCATGGCCAAGAAATGAACGAACATCCTTGACAGACTTAGGAGGAGGTAAATTAGCAATCAAATCGATTTTGGATTTATCGACTTCTAGGCCATCTTTGGAGACGACATGACCTAGAACTATCCCCCTTTTCACCATAAAGTGGCATTTCTCCCAATTAAGCACGAGTGATTTCTCCTTACAACGCTTAAGGACGAGTTCTAGATGAGTGAGACATTGGGAAAAAGATGATCCATATATTGAAAAATCGTCCATGAATATTTCCAAGAATTCTTCCACCATATCAGAGAAAATACTCATCATACACCTTTGGAAAGTCGCGGGGGCATTACAAAGACCAAAAGGCATGCGACGATAAGCAAAGGTTCCAAAGGGACAAGTAAAGGTGGTCTTATGTTGATCTTCTAAAGCAACAGGAATTTGGTTATAGCCAGAGTATCCATCGAGAAAACAGTAGTACTCATGTCCCGCTAAGCGTTCGAGCATTTGGTCAATAAAAGGCAAGGGAAAATGGTCTTTTCGTGTGGCTGAGTTAAGCTTTCGATAGTCGATGCACACACGCCATTTGGTTTTGATTTTTGTTGGGACGAGTTCATTACTGTCGTTTTTGATCACTGTGACTCCCGACTTCTTTGGTACAACTTGTACCGGACTCACCCAAGTACTGTCAGAGATGGGATAGATGATGTTATTGTCTAGACATTTGATTATCTCCTCCTTGACCACTTCTCTCATGTTTGGGTTTAATCGCCTTTGAGCCTGACGGGTGGGTTTAGCCTCATCAACTAAATGTATGCGATGTTCCACAATTGATGGGCTAATTCCTTTTATATCGCTAATTTCCCACCCCAAGGCGTCCTTATTTTCCCACAAGGTATCCAAAAGTTTTTCTTCTTGGTCCTTGGTAAGATCGGAAGCCAAGATTACGGGAAAAGTTTTTGAAGAGTCTAGGTAGGCATACTTAAGGTCTGGTGGCAAGGGTTTGAGGTCTAACTTAGGAAGTTCTTGTGTATCAACATTGGTCAACATTCCTTGGTTAGATTCAGGTGGCGAAGTGTCGGAGTCAAGAATTTTGTTCAGTTCAGAAATGTATTCGAGTTCGTCGAAATCAGGGTTGAAATGGTCAAGACACATTTTCAGGGCTTCAGTAGTGTCACTTGAGGTTTCATCAACTGTGGTTTGAATCATGTCAATTTCATCGATCTCAAAATCCCTAGGTTGTTTGTTGAGATTAAAGATGTTTAGCTCAATGGTTAGGTGCCCGAAGGAAAGTCGAAGTTGACCATTCCTACAATTAATGACAGCATTAGAGGTTGCTAAGAAGGGGCGTCCTAAGATCAATGGTATTTGAACGTTGGGATTTGAGACAGGCTCTGTTTCTAGAACTATAAAATCGACAGGGAAGTAAAACTGTTCGATCTGTATCAAGACGTCTTCGATAATTCCCAATGGCTTTTTGACAGATCGATCGGCTAGTTGAAGTGTGATGTTTGTTGGTTTAATCTCCCGTAGTCCAAGTTGACGATAGACAGTATAAGGGAGAAGGTTGACACTGGCACCAAGGTCGAGTAGAGCACGAGAGATGTGGGTGTTTCCTATTTTACAATCAATCGTAGGGCAGCCAGAGTCTTTATACTTGACTGGGGCAAGATTCGACAGAACAGAGCTTGTATTCGCAGTTAGAAAGGCGGTTTTTGGGACATTGGTCGCACGTTTTTGTGTGCACAATTCCTTAAGACATTTGGCATATTGATGGATTTGTTCAATGGTGTCTAAAAGAGGAATGTTCACACGGACTTGTTTGAAAATTTCCAGAATTTTATCGAAATTTGCTGCTTTCTTCTTATTATTGAGTCTATGAGGAAAAGGAGCTACTGGTTTTTCGATTCTGGGATGAGTTTCATCATTCTAAGAAGAAGGTGGTAGGGGTGTAGAAGATGAAATGTTGGGATTGCCAACATTGGTTTTCAAAGGTGGGTCGGGTTTGCCGACACAAGGAGAAGAACTGTTGGGATTGCCAACATTTAAGGGAATTTGAGGTTCAGAAGAATTGGCATTCGAAGCCAATGGATGATCATCAAGATTAGGGATTGGGGTCGAGTTAGAAGATTCGCCAGGGTTGCCCACGTTATTATCAATCCTCTTTCCAGATCGAAGGGTTGTAATAGCACTGACTGGATTATGGTTTTCGTCCTCACAAGAATTTACAGTACGAGAGTTATATTTTGGATTCACCTCAGGTTGACTAGGCAACTTTCCTTTCTCGTTATTTTTCGCTAGTTCCTTTATCATATTCATCATTTGTTCCATTTGTTTTTCTAAACGCACAATGTCTGGTGACGGTTGAGAAGATTGAGATGATTGGTTTGATGATTGAAAGTTGGGGTGCCTATAAGGTTGTTTGGATTGAGGTGTAGCTTGAGAGGTTTGAGAATTGGGAAGTGGACCTTGGTGATTCGGATTGGGAATAAAGGGTTGCACGTGAGATGGGTTAGCCGAATTATTGGGGTTCGACCAAGAAAAATTTGGGTGGTTCCTCCAACCAGGGTTGTACGTGGATGAGTAAGGATTATTTTGAGCTATGGCATTGGCTTGGTCTTGAGAGTAATAGTGGGGTAACCCTTCTCCGGTTTAAGGAGTTTGATTTTCTAAAGGAATTTGACTTGGGTCTACGACATGCACCCCTCTAGTAGAAGTACGAATGGGAACACGAATCGATTCCCACTGCATGTCCTTTTCAGAGTAATCTTCTAAAAACCGCCAAGCTTCATCGGCTGTTTTAGACATAAAGTCTCCTCCACACATTGATTCTAGTTGAGTTCTAGTCTGATAGTTTAGCCCTTCATATGCAATTTGACATAAGTGATCTTTTAGAATTCCGTGATGAGGGCAACTATATAATAGCTGGTTGAATCTCTCAAAGTATTTCGAAAAAGTTTCCCCCTCATTTTGACAAAATTGATTTATCTCGGTTCGGATTTTTAGAGTTTTATGAAAAGGGAAAAACTTTTTCAAGAATGCAGTGACAAATTCATCCCAACTTCTTATGGAATGTCGTGGAAGAGAATTTAGCCATCTTTTAGCGCCTTCAAGTAGTGCAAATGGAATTAGCCTTAGCTTGATCGATTCATTAGATAGTTGTTGCATTTTTGTTGTGGAGGCATACAATTCAAATTCACTCAGAAATTCATAAGCATTTTCAGACCCAGTAAATTTTGGTACCCCTTGGATAAAAGAGTGTTTTAGCTCAAAATTGTTTCCTTCAGCTGGTGGGAACACAATGACAGATGGTTGAACGGTCCTAGTAGGATAACATCGATCACGAAGAGACAAGGGTCTATCCATTTGGATATTGAGGTTTTGAAAATTTTGATTTATTTGGTTTTGATCCCCAAAGTTTGGAAAGTTTTGATTCACTCGATTTTGATCCAATTCGGGTGGAAAATTTTGGTTGATTCGAGAACCCCTAGGAGAATTTTGTTGGCTAACACTTTTTTCACTCATTGTTGTTAAATGCAAGCACAAAAATTAGCTACAATGAAGTTTTCTGTCCTTATTGGCTCTTAACCCAAAATTATAAAGTGACACGTTTGATTACTTAGATCAAAAGATTTCTCAGCCAGTTAACGGACAGGAGTTATCGGTGCACCAGGAATCACCCTAGCAATGCAGTCGAAGGTTTAAGTACCTTCAGAGTAACAACCGATATAATATTTACGAATCACCGTAATATTTATAAACGGTTATTTCTCTGCCGTAGTCTAGACACCAAGAAATAATTCGTTCCAAATGAATCAACTATCACAATATAATTAAGCCCTAGATGAGCCCGTGACTCCCTTAAGTCCAACGTCTAACCGTTATTATTAGTCAGATTCTATGATGAGATGCAATTTGTGGGCCAAGGAAAGGGTGATGAAATCCCTCACCTTATGTGAATTGGGGTATTGCCCTTAACAGAATGAATAAAAATGCAGAAATAACGACAATCACACAAAATAATTGCAAAAATTAAAAATTGTACATTCAAAGCCGCTGCCCCTGCAGAAAATTTTTACAACAATTGTCTATATATTTTTTTCTTTGCGGCAGAACACCTGTAGTGTTTTTTTTAAAAAATTCACCTTGATCGGCAGTCCTCCAGTGAAGTTGGGAAGCGCTAGCGCGTTCACACCCCACTTGGTGTGCAACCGCTCCAACAATTCAAATTAGCTGATTGCAGATCCGTTAACCTTTGATTTCTGAATCCCTTTGTTTGTTTGAACTTCTTTTCTCGCTTCTGAATTTGTTTTTCTCTTTTTTTTTTTTTTGATTAAAAAGAAAGACAAGTAAAACAAGCGATAGGAAAACACAAATTGACTAGGAAAACACAAACTAAACTAAAAGAACAAAATAAAAACTAACCCTTAAAAGAAAACGACGATTGAGACTCACGCACCAAAGAAAATAATCCCTCCAAAGGAAACAAAACTCACGCAATTAAACAATTGTTTTTTTTTGGTAACTTGAAAAAGAAAAACCAAACAAGGAACTAGTTCAACACTAAATGAACACGACCAGGGGCCGCACTCAGACACCAAAACCAGATTCACCCTAAACAAAGTTCGACCCTTTATTTTCTTCAAAACAGGTCATGCTCAGAAATACTGGAAATAAGCCGCCCCCTTTCCTTTATATTTTCTAGAAACAAAACAGTCTTCCAAATACAAAAGGATGGTGACCCAGTACAATCAAAAAGCACGAAACTCAGAACTACTTCTACCACTTTCCACCTTTTTTTTTCGAGATTCAAATCGGGCGTTTCCGAATTGAGTTTTGGAATTAAATCGTATTTCGGTTCTGGTTCAAAATCCTAGGGTTCCGATGGTCCCGGGTTTCTGAAGCCGTGCGTGGTGAGCTGGTGGTGTATTCTGGTATGGGGAAGGATGAAGTTGCAGGCGGAATTGGTTGAGGATGGACGGAACTAGATGAACGGTACTGATTTTTGGGCGTGAGGCAGAAGTGGTTGCGGATTTGTTTGGGTTTGGAGATGTACGGATGTTGGTTTGAGAGGGTAATATGGTGTTGACGTGGTGACTGATGAGGGTTGTCGAACTCCGTTAGGTTCGTGAGCTGTAATGATTTGGGCGAAGGGTGTTTGACAGGAGTATGTGGTTCAAAGGGGAACGGTAAAAGGATTCAGGTGTCGGGTCATTGAAGAAGATGGTTCGGCCTGTTGTAGTGGTTTTGGTAAATGGCAGAGGGGAATTTAGAAGGAAGAAATAGAAACGGAAAGATGGATTTTTTTATTTATTTATTTAAGGACTTGTAAAAGAAGAAGGAATTATAAGTATGTAAACAAAAGGGTTTTTTTTTTAACAAATTCAAACAAAGAGTAAAAATAAAAATAAAACAAAAACTAACACGAATCAGAAATTAAATAAATAATAAAATTTAATCGTTACCTCCCCGGCAACGGCGCCAAAAACTTGATCGACGCTAGTCTATGAATTAGAAAAGCGCGACATTTGTAATAAATTCTGCAAGCATACAGGCGTGTAGCATACAGGTCGAACACAGGGAGGTTTAATTAAAAGTTATTATTTATTTTTTTCTCTTGGGCGTGTTAGACGAAGCTGGAGGTTGATTTTTTTCGCAAAGCAAAATAAAAACTGAAACTACGAATAAAAGGTGCAATTAAATTCACTACAGATTCGAATCTAATCGGATCTGTAATAAATTCAATGATTAAAATCAAATAGAACACTGGAAATAAAATTGCAGAAAAGAAATCAACAACTGAAAATAAAAACTAGGATTACCGCTGAATCTAATCAGACGATCAATCACTAGTAAGAAAAATAGAAGCAATAGCAAATTGTGTTCTAGCAAACCTAATTGACTAGACAACACAATTTGCCATGAAAATAAAATGCAGAAACTAAAGAAAAGAAGGCTTTATTAAAACTGAAGAGAGTATAGAAGCATGAATCCATTTTTACAATGGTTACAATAACATATTTATAGATGAGAATGGGAAAACCCTAATTAGGTCTATGAATAAATGGGCCTCCTCAGTCATGAATATCTCTTGCCTTCCTTGACTAACTTGATTGAAGAAAATCTGGGCATATCATGGCAAATATTTTCCATATCTTTCAATTCTCCCATGTGGCTAATTGATTGATAGAAGATTGCATCTAATTAATTCTTCCAAACAAGGACGCTTATCAGACTCCAAAGGCAATATAAGATAAAATCTTCAAAATTGATTTTTCTTCTTGGCAACAATTCAATCAGAAATTCTTCTAATTGAAATTGAATGATTTGAATTTAATTCCATGACAAGAATATGGCTATTGCTGAAATGTTAATTGGTGCACATCATAAATATATACACATGAATATGTGTATGTATATATATAACATAACACTAATCCAGATATTTCTCAAAGCAAAGGGCCAATGTGAACGCGCTCCGTTTCTTTGGCAAAAAGTGAGCTTGACGGGGTTCGAACTTAGGTCTCTCAGCACCAATTCCTATGCCTTTACCAGTGAGCTACTACTTCTTTTGCAATTGAAATGAATTTGATGTGAGGAAGTAGCTCTTTCTTGTAGTTGGCCTTTGATTTGAATTGAAGGAGGCATTTCTTGACATCCTGTAAAAACATACAAAAGTAACCAAAGTATCATTTATTTATTTACAAAAGATAAAGAATAAGAGTAATAAAATAAACACTTTTCAGTGTCAATCACCGACCGAAGACCCCCCTTCTCCTCCTGCTACCGACCGAAGACCCCCCCCCCCCCTCGGAAAAATCCGATACAATGTAAGTTTCTTTTATTTTTATTTTGGTTTATTTAATTGTCTAGGTTATTTATTTGTAAAGTAATTAGTTTGTTAGAGATAAAAATATTATTTTGATATTAGTTGACAATTAAAAATATAATTTTTATATGATAGGCGTAGGAAAAATATAATTTTTACATGATAAAAAGAATAAAAATTCGATTTTTATCATATGTGGAATATAGAAATATAATTTTTTATATGAAGAAAAGGTTAAAAATATAATCTTTTATATTGTAGAGGTATAAAAATATAATCTTTTATATTGTAGAAGTATAAAAATATAATCTTTTATATTGTAGAGGTATAAAAATATAATCTTTTATCTTGTAGAAGTATAAAAGTATAATCTTTTATTAAATAAAGACATTATTTTTAATGTGGATAAAAATGTGATTTTTATACATTGAATAACGAAGTAAAAATGTGATTTTTATATATTGAATAGCATAGTAAAAATGCGATTTTTATACATTGAATAGCAAAGTAAAAATTAGATTTTTATATATTGAATAGCATAGTAAAAATGCGATTTTTATATATTGAATAGCAAAGTAAAAATTAGATTTTTTATATATTGAATAGCATAGTAAAAATTCGATTTTTATATATTGAATAGCAAAGTAAAAATTAGATTTTAATATATTGAATAGCATAGTAAAAATTCGATTTTTATATATTGAATAGCGAAGTAAAAATACGATTTTTACATATTGAATAGCGAAGTAAAAATACGATTTTTATATATTGAATAGCGAAGTAAAAATTCAATTTTTACATATGTAGAGAATACGGGCAAAGAAAGTGACAAGAGGCAAGAACGACGAAGATTTCTACCTAAGAAGAGTCGTGGCATTGGATTAGCAATTCTGTGAGAACTTCTCACCTTTTAATTTTATTTTCTAGTTATACATATATACTAGGATGCAGACGGTGTTTAGTAGCACCCGACACCCGTCGTCCACTGACCATGGACGGCTTGTATGCTTGTTTGTTTGATGTTGATGTGTAGTTGATTGTGTGATGTGATATGAAATGAAATGAAATAAAATATTTATATAGTTAAAAATATTTTATAGTTAAAAATAGAATTTCTAACGTGTATTTAAAATAAATATTTATAAACAAATCGGACGATTTGTTTATATACACCCATTTGACTGATATTGATTGGGACGATAAATTTTACACATTGCCCAACTGCACAAATAAAATCTGTGTTTGATTGTTTGAAACCCCACACGGGTATTGGGATGATATTTGACGTACACTAATCCCGATTGTTTAGTTGTATGTCGATCGATTGATTGACAGACTGTTATAAGCGTTGAATATTTATATTTGATGCTTATACAGTGTAGAATGCACTTTGGATGATGGTTGATTGTTCATCGTTGTTATTGTATACATGTGTTGTAGTAAATCCATATAATTAACATTATATGGTAATTGATTGGGCCTCATTCCATATTTGAAAAAAAAGAAATATTTGAAATTGAAATATTTGAAAAAGAAATATTTGAAAAAGAAATATTTGTAATCGAATATTTGAAAATAGAAAAATATGAAGCCGTGTTGATTAGATTGACGCCATTTTGACGTGAACGATATTTATATCAATTTTATTCATTTTTCAATGAATATTGAAATAGATTTGAAATTCGAATTATATTGAAATGAATTGAAATTCGAATTATATTGAAGTGAATTGAAATTCGAATTAAACTGAATTGATTTGAAATTCGAAATGCACTGAAATGAAGGGAAATTCGAATAGAATTGAAATCCGAATTAAATTGATTAGAAATCAATTCAAATTGAAATTAAATTGAATTGAATTAGAACTGAAATTGAATTAGAAATCAATTTGAATTGAAACCGATTTGAAATGAATTTAAAACGAATTTATATTGGAATATTCAATTTTGATTTGAAATTGAATATGAAGTTGAAACCGTTTTGAAAATGAATTTTAAAACGATTTATAAAATACGTTTTAAAAAGGGAAATCGACGAAGTATATATTATATATATAATATAATGGCCTGAATAGAACGCGCCGCGCCGCTGCAGTTCGCGAATTTCGACCATTGACTTCGAACGGATATTATGGGAGATCCGACCGTCGGATTCTCCTAAAACTAGAACCATTGGGTTCGTATCGAAAAGAGCTTTCTAACGAAAATAAGAAATTTGAAATCTAACAGTTGGATTTGGAATTATGTCCAAATCAAATTTGGGAAAGGTCGCTGTAAGTGCAGTTCGATGGTCATTGATGGAAATCGACTGTACGGGCCTTGATAAAATTATTAAAAATATTAATAATTTGTGTAAAATCATAAGAAATGATTTGTGAAGAATTGGGATGAAAAACTCCATATTTGAAAAGATAAAAATAGATTTTTATCGAAATGAACTAGTTTTGAACTAGAATTAAAATTCTATTTGTTTTTAAATAAATAAATTGAATTTGAAAAGGGTTTTGAAAATAACCAGAATTTCCAATGATTGCATTGGAATGGATTTGAATCGAAATTATCTTCAGAATATTTCGATGTTGGATTTCGTGATTATACAGATGTTGTTATGGAAATTTGAAAGATATAGATATATATATCGTTATTTCCAATACGATATCTGTTGGTCGTAGAATTTGATATTGAATATAAACCGATATATTTTCTATTCAGAGCCTTGTATTTAATAGCAAATGTGATTTGGGTTTATCGTGAATGGTGTCTTGACTAACACTGTTCTTGAACCCAGTTGAGAAAAGATTAAATCTTTTTATTTAGATTTAATGAAGTGAACCAATTGAGTGATATTTAATTGGAATTGAATTGATATTGATTTTTGGGTTTATCGTGGATAGTGTTTTAAATAACACTCGTTCTTTAACCCGATAATTAATGGAATGTGATTTTGGGTTTATCATGAACCGTGTTTTAAAATGACACTGATTCTTTAACCTAGTTAACGATTAAAACTAAGTGGAGTTTTAATGAATCTTTAATTAGATTGAAAAGATCGAGAATGGAGTATCACCAGTTTTGCCCCAGGCGATAGTTAAATCTTTAATTAGATTTAAACGTGAAATGGTAATTGAATTTACCGATAACACCATGTTGTTAGATGTGAAGTATTACCAGTTTTACTTCATGGGATGAATAGGTGGGGATTGGAAAATAAAATAAATGATTATTCCGGTGTGATTCGCTAATCCCGACTAGTTTGAATTGATATTCAAAGAAGATTAAAGAATAAATTTAAAGAATTTATCTTTGATAAAATTAATGGGAACCTTTCCCAGAGTAGAAGAATATTTGAATAAACGAATATTCTGAATTGGAATGAGGCGTATGTTGTGTTTTTGTAACACTTATTTAAAGTATACGCGAGTTATTCGGGAAGACCGGGTTTATCCCATTCTGAGTAACTGATACGACGATATGTCGAAGATGAAGACGGTGGTTGAAGACCGGAAGTCTTCACATCGTTTGGGTGATTACTGATGATCTTGATTGGGCTGTACACCCAAGATGAGGGAATCAGTCGGTGGTCGTCCAGATGTGCTTGGAGATCGATGGATATGCGAGGAAGGTGCCTCCGGTTTCGTTTAGACCCAGAACGGACTTGTAAATCAACTGTGTGTCTAACATTGGATTTTTAGTCTGTCTGATTGATTTCTATTAAATATATATCTGTTTGGCGACGGAGAATTTATTCTCTTGCTTAACGCCCTTCTCTGAGACGTACGAGCTCAGGGGTTATATATCGATGGATATCAAACGCATGGAGTGAATTGCCTGTGTGGCATGCCTAAGTGGCAATTGATCGAGGCTTCTGTGGAAAAGCAAAGTCTTGTGGTTGATGATCAAAGCACCGCCTGTGTGGCATAGCTTTTTGTAACGTGAATTCACGAGCCTCATACCCCGGTTGTGAACCAGAAACGGGAGAGGACCTCAGGGAGGGCATGCGTTTCCTTCTAGCTAGGGTGGTGTCAGTGACCTACCAGCCCTGACATTTATATACTTTTCACCTGTGTGGTTGTTGCGAGGCGCCTCGGTTTGATCGGACGATCGGGGTCCGATGGAGTCATTCGTTGGCTCATTTACGCCCCAAAGGGCGGGGAAACGTAGTGTTCAGGCATAATAATCCACATCGGTGGACCGGCCCTGACGATCCAAGGGGTAGTTGCGGCTGTTCCTGAGGCTCGGGCTAGACGGTCTCGAATCGGTTGAGGACTATCTTTTGCCTCGGTTCATAGATGGAAATCCAATTTCCAAATACGTGACACTTGCGGTTTTGATTGTAGAGCCTAGTATGGCGACATGATATACGGTACCCATGCCGTCTATGATTGATACTTATGATTTGAAGTTGTTTTATACACTATACACTTATAATAGTATCAAAAGATTTGTTTTAAACATATCAAGCATTCTTTGGCTGTTATAAGGGAAAACCCTATCCCCCGGCTTGCGTTGCATTGTGTGATAGGACTTGGGTCTTATAACAGCTTCATTTTTCTTTATTTAGCATTGCGCTGTTTGTTTTATGCACTGGTATTCTTGGGAGGAAACCCGTTCCGTGTTATACGGCGTGGTCCCTTGATTTACCTAACTTTAAAAATAAAGATTAATAACTATTTTAGTTCTCACACCAGTCACATGACTGACCTGGAGTTTATTGTTTTAATCTAAACTCTAGGTGCCCTTATTTTGACACGGGCAGCTAGTAGTTTTGGTTTTGCAGATTTATATTCACAGGATCCTGGTTTACAGCTGGAACGATATCCGGAAAGCTTTGTATCCGTATATCTCTTCTAGTTGTGTATTGTATTATTTTCCGCTGCTATGTAATGTATTGTAATCTCTGATATTTTTCTGTGTAATATATATTTATTTATGCTCTGTATATTCTTGTATTCTGATGGAATTGTTGTAATATACAATGAAATGTTCTTCCGTCTGCGTTCTATTTTGTCGTGTTCTCGAAACAATCGGCATTTCGAACGGTCTGGGTCGGTTTAGCGACTGATTCAGATTGAGCGAAATTCTTTTTCGTCACAGAGGACCCCGCACCATCCAGTGAAAGTTGCGGATTTTCGCATCTTAAATCGTGAATTCTCGGAGCTTCCGACCACCAATCGACACGAGACCACTTGCATTAACTTGGTATGAAGATTCTCTATAATACCCATATTTCTGATTCTTCGATTGACTCACAAATCAAAAACCGCCCAAATTTGAACCTTAATTTCCCGCTTTTCTGCCTTTGACCACGATTTACCATTGATTCGGGCACTGTTTCGCAAAACGGACGCTTCTCGTCAGTTTGTATCATCGAGACCTTTCCGAAAACATATAATTCAATATGGTTTGAGACAGTTGAATTTTTGACATTATTTCAGATCTGAAATCGCCATTATTTTTCAGTTAGGTTTTGATTTCGGGATTTGGGTTAATAGAGTGGATTAGAGGCCGTGTTAGGGGCTGGTAATGATAATTTATAGTATTCAATGAATGGGTTTAGATGCATATACCCAGTTGGCCCAAAACAGACTGTTTATTGTCAAAATAGTTATATTTTGTGCATTCATAATTTCGATCGGAAACCAGACAATCCATATATCGAAAAATAATGTTTTCGATACTTTTGAATCAATCGGAACATGTCTCAGGTCCTAATTCCATCATATTAAAAAGTTACCATTCAAAACCAGTTCATTAATATATTAAAATGTTCATTATTCTCTTATTTGTTTTTAAATTAAATTCAAGGTTTATAAATAATATTCAAATCAAAATAAAATTCATATACAATTATAAATCAACAATCGATTATTGCGACTTCAATTATTATTAATTTAAACTATTCAATAATGTTTTCAACGTAAAATTTCACGATTAAATCATTAAATATTATTTACAACATATAATATCAAAATCATATTAAATTAAATAATATAATTATCGCAAAACTTGGGATGTTACATTCTCCCCCACTCAAAACTTTTTGTCCTCGAAAAGGAGCGTAGAATGAAGTGGCAAAATAAAATTAAAATAATATAAAATTTCTACTAAATTAGAAGCAATTAACTTATACAAAACTCACATTTTCACAAAAATTTCTAAGTCATAGTTTCACAAAAAATTTCGGCAGAGTCTCCTTTGTACGGATAGGTCCTGAAAACAGTAATATATATATAAAATAATAATAATATATATATTCATCTCATCTCAATGATGAGGCATCCCAAAATTGGGAAAACAACATAAAACGCCAAAATACGATATATGTACCTTTCATTTGCGTTATTAGCGAATTTTTTTTAGCAAGCAAAAAGCAATTTTTTTATGCTCAAGTAGCTCCAATGCGAGCAAGTTTCCTTCAGTACCTACTAACATTCAACGACATATAAAAGAAATAATATTTATATGTTTATAGTCAACACAAATGAATTAGCAAATGCAACTAAAACATAAATAAAACATCCAATCAATTATATTCATCCAAACAAGCAATCTAACAAAATTGCAATGTCATTATTTTATTTGTACGATTTCGTTGTTTATTTCACTTCTAAATCATTCATATTTTCATTTGTTATATTTCATTCTCAAGTTCATTTCCAATTTCAACGGTTGGTTTATTATATATACAACTCCATATCATTGTTCAAGTTATTTAAATCCAATCATTGACATTTATTTTCAATAATATAGAGATTTACATCCAGTTTATTTTACTTCTGAGATGATTTTCTTCAGTTGTACTACATATATGCTTAATTAATTTAATCAATTCAGTCGAGTCATTACTACCCTTTCTCTTTTATTTAATTCTCAATTTACCTTTTAATTAATTTATCGAAAATTCCAATTTTATTAACAAACTTACGTCCCTTTTCATTTCTTCTCGAACTAGCTTATTTCACTAATTTATTTCCCAAGTCATTTTCCAATCCATATTTAGTTGACTTACATTGAATTTTGTTTCATATTTAATTTCAAATTCCTCCAACACTTCTATCGACTAAATTTAGAATTTTCCTTAACTTTATTATCATCCCTTTTTTTTATATAATTTAGTTTTAAATCACAAATTTCCCTGGCGCTGTTTTTCTGAAATTTTGGTTTACACATATCTTGAAATTCACACGTTGAAATTTAAAATTTTTTCTTTCTTAGAAAACTATAATCCAATAGAACTAGAAGATTCTTGTTTCAAAGAATTCTGACTTATTTTGTATTCTATATATATCCATTTAAGCTTCAATTCAGAAAATTACGAACTGCCACTACGTGACGAGCTCATTTTTAATTAAATTAATTAATTCATTCAACCATCATTAGGTTTATAAATTATAAGCCTATTCACTTATATTTTCACCAAAACAAACATTAATATCAATACATTTAGTGTATTACTAAATAATTTTCTTAATTGATTTTTCATTGATTCGATTAATTCATATTACTTAGTTAAATTTGAATTTCACAACGTAACTAAGTATATCTCGTTTTATTACATAACTTAGATTTTATTTATAACCAATCAAAATTTTCCACTTTGATTTTTCCATTCTTATACTTATGCATTAATTAGTTGCTTATTCTTATAACATTCAACTTCTTAGTAAATTGGTAAGTTATTCATATTACAGAACATAATTTATTTTTACACAAGTTTCAATGGTTGCCATTCATTTCAACTTATTATCCAAGTCTTAAGAATTTTATTTTAATTATAACTCTCTTAATATTCAGAAGTTTCAATTGATTACTTATTCAAGATTTCAAGAATTAAGTTTCGGGCTCTATTTTTATCATTTTTTTCATATAATATATCATTTACATAAAACCATACTATAAAAGGGATTTAAATTAAGTTCAATTTCATAAAACAAAACCCAAAATATTAAATGTCTCCCTACTTAGACTCTTGAAAATAAACATAGATGATGCATGCACACATCACTGAAATCATTCTCAAAGAAAAGAGGGTATACACTTATATTATTATTATTTTCAATAATTTATTTAAAAATAATTTCAATATGAAACACTTTTAAAATATAAATATATCATTTCAAACCATTTGCAAGTCAATATTACAAAATTTCACAAAATCAAATTCTCACATTCACATTTTACTTCTTATTTCATTACCAATAAATTTTCAATATTTGATTTTTCTTAAACCAATCAACAACCAATGGTTTTAATTATTAATTATTCGAGTAATATATGATGAAAATGTAATATTATCATCAGCAAAATCAAAATTCATATATTTTCAAATAATTCTATATATATATATATATAATATAATTCAAAACAATATTATGTCGGTAAGCTCTGTTCGAGTGTTCAGAAATCCCTATCGATGCCTTGGCGTACCAAGTACTGACCAGAATTCATAAATACTCAACAAAACAAATCAAAACAATACAAAACCATTTTATATCAAAGTTACAAGTACGCTCTCTCATATACACTCAAACTCAGTCTAAGGTATTACCATCCTATCTCTAATGAGTTAATCCCAAATAGAGCCAATGTTTCCGCTACATTGATCCTCAATGTCGGCTTAAACAAATAAAAAATACAGATAGTTATTAGGATTTATATAAGAAAAAGAAGAGAAGAAGAAAAACAACACAGAATCTCACAGCGGAAGGACAAAATATAATAATTAAATAACAGTCCATGAAACTGTTAAAACATACATTTGATTATATTTTACAACGATTATCGTTGTAAATTAACATACAACATACCATTGCATTGCAGTGGAATAATAGTAATAATATGTCTGTTGTGCTCCATTTTCATCTTCATAATGGAATCTTTAAAGCAAGGAAATCTTCGCTAACTACAGCTCGGTCTGACCCGAGCGTATTGCATAAAAAGAAACACAACAAACACTCGATCAGAACTAAATCATTCTCATATTATTTAAATATAATTCATGTGAAAAATATGAGTGCAATAACTTATGAGATGTTATGGGAATTTCCACCTCCTAAGGATCCGTCAAACTAATATCATATAATATGATACGCTATTATAATAGTGTCTACGGTTGAATATAACATATTAAAATAGCGTAAGCGGGATTACATTTTTACTCTTACACCGTTTATAATACCGTAGTCTATATAGATACCGTAAAGTCCATTGTACGTAGTGGCTATCAGAGGGCACTCCATAGGTATGGTACAAATCAAAATCGTAGGGGGCTTGATTAGGATAAATATGACAAGGCATCGAGGCAACACCCATCAGTAGTGATTCTACAAGATTGCGGACCCAGGCCGGTGGTAATGCATAGCCGCAACTACCGCCCACCCCAGACATACCCCCAAAATCAATCAAAGGCACCAATCAATCACAAAGTATATATATGGTATCGAAGAAGTATGCCTGCTCAGAGTAGCTAACTCAATTAACCTGGGTATGGCTCATGTTTTAGTGATTTTAATTACGACTCGAAGGTCAAGGCTATCCATCATCATTCTCTTTCTTCAAATACAGTAATTGCCACCAAATCCATCCAACACCATTTCTAGAACTTCACCGTGTACATAGTTGTTAAAGTGGTTTTCGGTATTGGCAGAGAGTATGACAATATCTGATCTCGGTCTCTTTAACAACCAAACGTTTACATTTTTCGCACAAGTCAGTTCTTTTATATTTCGAAGAGGTTCATACTTCATATCAAAATATCAAATTTTCAAAATCATTCAATATTCGAAATAGAATATTATTCATACTAAAATCTCCAATTAAAATCTTAAAACAATTCCAATTTTAATAATTTGAATATTAAAATAGTTAACACTATATTTAAAATAGTTTAAATATATAATTGAAATAGTTTGAAATTAAATAGTTTGTAATTTAAAATAAAATTTATCAAATTTATTAAAATATATATTTAAAACATTAAATAATTTATAAAATAAATAGCTAATTATAAAATGATTTATTTAAAATAATTTATAAAATAAAATAGTAATGAAGTAAAATAGTTTATAAAGAAAATAAAATCATTATTAAGATAGTTTATAAAATGATTTGAAATACTATAGTTGGAATTAGAATCGTTTCCAAACATTTTCAATTAAACTTGAAGTCATATTTCAACTTCAACTCAACCAACTGAATTTTCAATAATTCCATCGATTAAACTTCCAATTTACATTCATTTCAATCCGATCAAATTAATACAAATAGTTACATTCCAAATCAGATTCTCATTTTCAATGATTTCAATTTATAACAAATATCGTGTTCACAATTCAAATATAATTCAAATCAATGTTGATTCATAATAAATTTCAAATGTGGGTGAAATCATTCAATTTCAATAAATTTGATTTACATTATATTTCACTTTATTTAGCTTCAGCTACAATACTAATTTATTTCCCTTTTTTGTTTATATTTCAAAATTCAAGGTTAAAGTTCAAAGGAAATGAATTATAGAACATCGCTTATATTGTCTTTAAAACAATATTTCAAAATTCATGGTTAAAACTAATTTTATTTAACCAACCAGTGTCCTTATATAATTTTCTATCCTCTGGCCAAGTGATACTTAAATTTTAATTTTAGCATTTTGGGAAAGTATATATATGATTTCAATCCAAATCAAAGTCATAGGTATTTATCATTTCTACCTACGTTCTTAATTCATTTTAATGATTAATCCCGGGTTTATTTGATGCCCATAACATCTGGGGTAATGATTGGGATTAATCAGCATAACAATGGTCATATATGTGAATAATAGGTAGATTCACACAATTAACATCAATAGGTCAAATATATCAAATTCACGCCATTTATCACATCAGTACATACAAACAGTCCAATGTCATATAAATTTGAAATTTTCAGATATTAGGTTTTAAATGGAAATTAAATGTCGAATTTTTAACTTAACTATAAAATTATATTTAATAGTCAAATTTAACTACACTATCAATACAAATAAATATAAACATGCAATTTAGACTGTCAAACATCAATCCATACAATCATACCATGACATGATATTAATTTAACTAATATTATAATACTTTAGTTACGCATGAGTGGGTTTAATCACTCACCTTGGTTCTGAACGCGTTTGAACTCCAAAATAGGCCCAAAATTTTTACAATCTCAAAATCAGTCCAAATCAACGGCATCCCGAATAGCTCATCGATACGATTCCAACGCAACAAGCCGCGTGTCAATCAGAGCTCGTATGAAAAAGTTATTGATATTAACGCGTTTGAAATTTATATAAATAAAACAAAATAAATAGAACAAAATGGGCTCACACACATGCCACATCACCTGGAAATGAACCGTCCGCCTTCTCCTTGTATGCTACATGTGACCGCGTGAAGTGAACCTATTTTCATCTTTGAACCTGCAACATTTGGCCATCCATAGCTCCACGCTCCGACCTCCGCTTGACGCAAGACCACCACCAAATCGAAGCCCTCGACGAGCAGCACCTCCACTTCCAATAGCTCCGCCTCTAGTTGCATGTGGACCCCGCGCCATCCAACGAAAGTTGCGGATTTTCGCACCTTAAATCGCGAATTCTCGGAGCTTCCAATCACCAATCGACACGAGACCACTTGCATTAGCTTTGTATGAAGATTCTCTACAATACCCAAATCTCCGATTCTTCGATTGACTCACAAATCAAAAACCCCCCAAATTTGAACCCTAATTTCCTGTTTTTCTACCTTTGACCACGATTTACTGCTGATCCGGGCACTGTTTCGCAAAACGGACGCTTCCCGTCAGTTTGTTTCGTCGAGACCTTTCCGAAAACATATAATTTGATATGGTTTGAGACAGTTGAATTTTTGACGTTGTTTCAGATCTGAAATTGCCATTATTTTTCAGTTAGGGTTTTGATTTCGGGATTTGGGTTAATAGAGTAGATTAGAGGCTGTGTTTGGGGCTGGTAATGATAATTTATAGTATTCAATGAATGGGTTTGGATGCATATACCTAGTTAGCCCAAAATAGACCGTTTATCTTCAAAACAGTCATATTTTGTGCATTCACAATTTTGATCGGAAACCAGACAATCTATATATTGAAAATAATGTTTTCGATACTTTTGAATCAATCGGAACATGTCTCAGGTTCTAGTTCCATAATATTCAAAAGTTACCATTTAAAACCAGTTCATTAATATATTAAAATGTTCATTGTTCGCTTATTCATTTTTAAATTAAATTCAAGTTTTATAAATAATATTCAAATCAAAATAAAATTCATATACACTTATAAATCAACAATCGATTTTTGTGACTTCAGTTATTATTAATTTAAACTATTCAATATTGTTTTCAACGTAAAATTTCATAATTAAATCATTAAATTTTATTTACATCCATATAATATCAAAATCATATTAAATTAAATAACATAATTTATCGCAAAACTTGGGATGTTACAGGTTTGGATGAAGAGAACTTGTGGGGTAGCAGGTTCAGAGCTTGGGCGTTGGAGGTGGTTGTGGTTGTTATGCTAGAGTGAGGGTGGTGCTGGAGGTGGCTGTGTGGGTGGAGGAATGCTTGAATGCACAAGTTGGATTTGTTGTGGGATCTAGAGTTGCGTGGAGTCTTTAGGTGGTAGTGACTTTGATCATACGATGGATGCGGCGGGGGGGAAGGGGGGTAAGTTTGGATGATGTTAGACCAATCCCAATAGGGATGGGATTGGGTGCACCATCCCACTGGGTTGACACCCAACCTACCCCAAATGGGGAGAAACACAGCAACCCCAATCAGGTTATTGTGTTTCCCTTAGTCGGCTTTTAGAAAGTCAGTTAAGGATGCTTACGCATATTACAATCCTCTGTTGTTGGATTGTAATCCGTGTGATGGTCTGGAATTAAATCCAGACCGTCTCCTTAGCCGGCTTTCTAAAAGCCAGCTAAGGACACCATAGCCGGCTATGGGTCATAAATTCAACATAAAAGTTTCTATCCCTTTTCTCCTTCCCCTCCTTACTCCATGTCCACCGTCAATTGGTCTCTATCAGAGATACTTCTACTTATGGAATCGTATATCAACTTTGATGAAAGACATGACAAAATTCTACAAGTAGGCGAGGGAGTAATCCATGAAATGTTTCGTTGGTTGGTTCAAAAAACTTACAATGACAACCCAAAATGTCCCTCATGGAGTACTACCAAAGAAATTCATAAAAAACATAAACGCTTTAGGATGAGTGTGCTCGTTGCCGCGAGATTATCGAGGAGGTAGAAGATGAAGATATTTTCAAAACTGCTCGTTCCACTTTTGATTGGCATTACCTATCTGAACATGGATGTGACGACCCGAATTCCCGTTCAGACGGAAACAGGGCTATCTTTGGAATATAACAAAGAAACAGATAATAGCAGAACAAAATTAAATAAATACCCCAGATAATGAATAGTAGAATATACTGGGTAAGTAATCATCAGAGTTACACAGTATACAGGATCTTACTTAGTACAAATACAGTTCAGCTATACATAAATGTCTACAGCAGAAATAAACAAAATATGTACAATAGGAGCTGAACAGCATAAAAAGAGATAAATGATAGAATCCATCTTCAGCTCCAGCTATCCAGAAAGAACCAGCTAAACCAGAATACAAGGCTGCCCGTGTAGAAAAAGGGGCACCCGAGTTTGAGAGTGAAACAAACTACGAGTCAGTCATGGGACTGGTATGAGAAATCCATTCAACACATATATAATTGGCTAATCACAGGACCACGCCACTTTCGTGGAACGGGTTTACTCCATTGGATTGCCAGTGCTTTTAAACAAATCTTTCTTTTAAACATCGCTATGCTTTTTATAAAAATGAAGCCATTATAAGACTCAGTTCCCATCACACAATGCAACGCAAACCGGAGGATAGAGTTTTACCTTATAATGGCCAAAATATGCTTGATACGAATAAAACAAAGGCATTTGATATTATTGCTAGTGTTTATATGTTTTGAAAACAGTTTCAAATCATAACTATCAATCATAGACGACATGAGCGTCCCATGCGACTATGTCGCTAAATATCTATACAATCGAAACCGCACGATCACGTATCTGGAAATTGGATTTCCGTCATGAACCGAGGCAAAAGATAGTCCTCACCAAATTCGAGACTGCCTAGCCCGAGTCTCAGGATCAGAGCTCGAGTGACCCTTGGATCGTCAGGGCCGGTCCACCGATGTGGATTAAAATTCCTGAACAATGCGTTTCCCCGCCCTTTGGGGCGTAAACGAGCCAACGAATGACTCCATCGGACCCGGATCGTCCGATCAAACCGAGGCGCCTCGCAACAGCAACAACCACTTAGGTGAAAAGTATATAAATGTCAGGGCTGGTAGGTCACTGACACCACCCTAGCTAGGAAGAAACGCATGTCCTCCCTGAGGTCCTTCCTCCCGTTTCTGGTTCATACCGGGGTGTGAGGCTCGCGAATTCACGTTATACACAAAGATACGCCACACAGGCGGTGCTTTGATCATCACCACAAGACTTTGCTTTTCAACAGAAGCCCTGATCACTGCATCTTAGCATGCCACACAGGCAATTCAAGCCATGCGACTGATGTCCATCGATATACAACCTCTGAGCTCGTGCGTCTCAGAGAAGGGCGTTAAGCGAAAGAATAAATTCTTCGCCGCCAAACAGATGTATATTTAACAGAAATCAATCAACATGGAATAAACTCCAATGTCAGTCACACAGTCCATTTACAAGTCCGTTCTGGGTCTGAACGAAACCGGAGGCACTAAATACCTTGCAAACCCTTCGACCACCACTCACGTCTAAATGATCACCACTCATTATCCATATTTCGGGATGCCTCCCAATCAGGACCTCGGTTACCATCCAAACGAGGTGAAGATCTCCGGTCTTCGACCATCGTCTTCATCTTCGACTCTCAATCGTCGGTCAATCATTTGAAATGAGAATTAACTCGGCCTTTTCAAATAATTCACGTATATTTAGAATTTCAAATCAATTTATTTCAATGGTTAAATTATTTGACAACATCAATTTTGTTCTTTAATGTGATTTTCACACCAAACACATTCAACCATCAAAAGCCACATAAATCGAGCAAATTCAGTTTATTTTCATTCCATATCGCTTATGATATTTTATAACTATTTATCGCTATTTTTATTTATTTTAAAATAGCTAATTTATTCAAAACGGCGCTTCGGGCCATAACGCGGCCGTGGCGCTGTTTTTCTTCAGATTTGATTTACACATATCTGAAAATCTAACCGTTGGATCTTCACAAAATTTACAACATTAGAAAGGTCTTTTCAAAATGAATCCAACGGTTCCAGTTTCGGGAAAATCCGACGGTTGGATCTCCCGGTACAATCGTTTGAATTTTCGATTTCAAAATACGAACTGCAGCGTCGTTATTCGATTAAATATATAATTATATTTATATATATATAAATATAATCGCTTCTGGCGCTGTTTTTCATCAGATTTGATTTAAACATTCCAGACAATCCAACCGTTGGATTTTTGCAAGGTTGGTGCCGTTGGGAAGATATTTCCAAGGCGAACCCGACGGTTGAGGTTTCGGGAAAATCCAATGGTCGGATTTCCCGTACTAGTTGTTTGAAATCACGGTTTCAAAATACGAACTGCACGGCCTCGTTTCGTTTTAATTTTATTTATATTTATATATTTATATAAATATAGTTCCTTCAATGATTTCCATATCGTTTTCACTTCAAATATTTTTCTAACACCTTAAAATTTTGGAAAATTTCGCCATAACCTCCCCTGCACCGGGAGCATCGGGAAATCGCAAATAGCGTTCCCGGTCCTTCTAATCTCAAAAAGAAAAAGAAAAAGCCAAGCGGCTAGCCAACAGGCTCATAAAATCATCACCCAAACAAAACAGTAAATGTGTACCTATTTGTCGGGCACAAAATTTTATTCCTCTTCTCTAGCCCCTTTGCTATAACCTGTTCAATAAATATGCATGTACATATATATACAGTTCTTATCATTTATCATTTTCTATTCAATTTCATATTTGATTTCTGTTTGGTTTAAAGACACCATTTATTCTAATGTTACATACATAGGTGCAAATCATTTCATTAGCTAATTAGTGAATATTTCATCTCATATATGTTTATTTTGAACAAGTGGCTATTTTTAACACTTCACATTTCAACGATTTATGCATACAATGAAAATGCGATTTTTATTGTAAAACAATTCATTTCAAAACACTATTTTTCTATATAGTTCAAGTTGGTGATAAAAATGGGATTTTTATCATAAAACAATTTCTTTAAAACGAGATTATTTTACACAGTTCATATAGTCGATAAAAGGTGATTTTTATTATCAAACAATTTATTTCAAAATATGAATACCATTCAACACATGAATTTCTAATCAACGAATGAATATCAATTCAACACATGAATGTTTTCTATAGTTTCTATATATAGATAAAAATGTGATTTTTATTATCAAACAATTTATTTCAAAATATGAATACCATTCAACACATGAATTTCTAATCAACGAATGAATATCAATTCAACACATGAATGTTTTCTATACAATGAATAAATATAGTTTAAGCATATGAAAATAATTCAAACACACGAATATTATTCAAAATTTCGGCAGCATAACGGCAGGGTAGTTAAACCGGGACCGTCCCTAGTACGGCTCCTCGCTCTACCTTAAAACCTCGCGGTTTTTGACAATGGGGATCATGCATCTAGTTCGCACGCAGACGGCATGTATATATTTATTTCATTTCCACAAACTAATCCTATGTGGTTTCAATCAAATATTTCTCAACCACAAACGGGTATTTTTCAACCACAATCAACCAATATCAATCACAAACAATCCCAAACAATCATTCGCTATCAATCAATTTTCACAACAATTTCAACCAATAAATATCGTCCATGGTTTGTGGACGAGGGGCGTATATATATATATATATATATATATATATATATAGCAATTCACTTTTATTTCCACACATGTATATATATAGAAAAAGAAATTGAAGAGTGAGAAATTCTCACCGAATAGCTAATTCAATCCCACGACTTTTCTTTGCATAAATCTTCACCGTTCTCGCCTTTCGTCGCTTTCGTTGCCCGTATTCTCTACATATGTAAAAATCGAATTTTTACTTCGTTATTCAATATATAAAAATCATATTTTTATTACTATTTAAAAATCTCGTCTTTCCCCTTTTTAAAATCTCATTTTTAAACTATGGTTTATATTTTATAGATAAAGATGATTCTAATTTCAAATCAGAGGTAATTTTATTTTTAAGTCCAAGTCTATTTTATATTTTCTATTTGAAAGTATTTTATTTTTCCAAAACAATCATGTTTTATATTTTCAAAATCAATCCTAATTTTATTTTAAAACCTTTCTAGTTTTATTGTCACAATGCTATATATATTAAAAAAAATGAAAATAAAAGCTGCCTTTATATTTATTCAAAACTGCATTTATATTAATAATAAAACAAAAACTGCTGCATTTAATATATTTAAAAAAACTGCTGCATTTAATTTAAATAAAAAAACTGCTGCATTTAATTATATTTAAAAAAACTGCTGCATTTAATTTAAATAAAAAACTGCTGCATTTAATTTAAATAAAAAAACTACTGCATTTAATTTAAATAAAAAAACTGCTGCATTTAATTATATTTTAAAAAACTGCTGCATTTAATTTAAATAAAAAAACTGCTGCATTTAATTTAAATAACAAAAACTGCTGCATTTAATTTAAATAAAAAAAATAAAAAAAACTAAGCTACTTACAGTCCACGAATGAACAACCGAACCCATTAGGGTTTGCCCCCATCGCACGCTCGTCGAAGAGGCTGACCGCCGATCCGAGGTCACCAGTCGAGGCGCCACCCACCCACCTTCCTCCGCCCTGAAGCACGCCCCAGCTGGTGGTCGTCCTTGACCAGAAATCGAGCCCGACTGTTGGCAGTTTGGCCACGAAGTTCGAACAGAATTCCTAATTAAAATCGGTCTTCTTGGTATTGATTTTGAGAGCGTGAAAAGCTCTTTAACTTTCAATTAATAGCTTCGAACTCCATAGTGTGGATTTGAAGAATTTGAAGGGTGAAAATCGGAGAGATTCTGGCCTTTGAAATGATGAGGACGGTGGCCGCAATTAATTAACTAGGGTTTTGAAATGAATGGGCTTGTATATAAAATATTTTAATTTATTTAATTTCGAAAATACCCTTATGTTGATACGAACTCGAAATCAAACCCAACAACTGTCGCCCCTAGCTAAATACCCCCATTTCGAACACAATGGGATATGTTTCGTTAGCCAATTTGGCTATTACGATTAGTTCTCGTTAAATTTACATTTAAATCACTATATTGAACTTTAAACGTACATTTCATATTACCGGGGTCACATACGAACTCTATAAATTGCAGAAAAATATTTTCTAGCTTCATATTGACGATACGGTCCTAACAAAACTGGTTTCGTCGAATTCTGAGACCGTTTGAAAAATGGCCAATTTCCAGTCGATTAAAATCAACTAAAACTGGTCAAACGCGTTTTCCTTTGCCACGCTCACATATTGATTCGAAAAATTATGAAATTTGAAACCTACCAATAACTTCGCATCCCAGACCCAACAAAAGTGGTTTCGTCGAAATCCGAGGTCGTTTGCAAAATGTCCATTTTTAAGGGCCTGAATTCCATAGCGACTATTCAGAATTTTCAACTGGACATATCTTTTGATTCCCGCTATCAAATTTCGATTTGTCAGATTCGTTGGAAAGATATTATCAATTAGATTCCATTATTTTTGGTTTCACTAAAATCCGGATTGATTTGCACCCGGTATATTCAATTGAAGTTTGAAATCGAATTATCGAAATACCGCGCCATTTTCAATTCTATATATAATTATAATTAATTATATTCGTTTTCAAATATCGATTCAAACTCAGTTTTCATCGCCATTATTTAAAATATTTATTTTAAATATTTAAAATCCATTATTTTAGCCAATTTAAAAATTTTAAATTGGTTCAGATTTTCTGGGTCGTTACAATGGATTAGAATTCATAGGCTATGAAGCCTACGAACTTCATTATAGCTGGCTAATGCGGTACGGTTCTGACTAGTCATATTTATCTGTGATGCTTTTATGTCGCTTAATGTTTGTTATTAAAATATTTTTTTTTTGTTTTGATGTGTTGTGTACGTCCTTTCAATAGTGTGTATGTACTACTTAGCAGTGTCAAGTCATGTCGATAACTGTAGTTGCCATAGGAAT
Source organism: Allium sativum (assembly GCA_030737875.1). Taxonomy (NCBI): domain Eukaryota; kingdom Viridiplantae; phylum Streptophyta; class Magnoliopsida; order Asparagales; family Amaryllidaceae; genus Allium; species Allium sativum. The sequence goes on along the minus strand of CM060909.1, from coordinate 20,044,272 downwards.
CCAAAATATGATTTTAATGTTATTTTTTATCTATTCATTTTGTTTTGTTGATGTATTTAGTTAACTCAATTCACTCCGTAATATAAATAAGTTGTTTTCATTCATAGGAAATAGGAGCTACATAAGAAATAGGTAATACAACTCCGGATAAAATGTATGTTAAGTATGTTACTACTTAAACAACCATACTTCATGTTTACTTAACATAATCAAGTGATCATAAACTTTTCTGACCAGCAAGACATAAAATACTTAAACTTCTAATTAAACCATGGCGAAATCGGATGTTTGCTTGACTAAGATCATTGAGTTGGTTACGTAGCTTTCGTATTTCTTCTTTTAATTCCAAAGCATATGTAATAGCTCTAGGAGGAAAACGATCATCTACCCATTACCCGAATATACATACGTTTGTACGTACTGGACAACAATAATGTCGGCGACCAACATCGTTTCTGTGTCGATCGACATACTGTGGTGCTTCAAAACCATAATAACATACAATATTTGGTGACTGCACCTCTCCGTCTTCAACTGAAGTTCAAACAGGAGGAATTACACCATGTCTTGTTTAGTTTTGAGGTTGTTTCTTATGGGTTTTGTTAAAGAACATACCATTTTTGTTAAAGAGTGTGCCACTTTTGTTAAAGAATGTGTCACATTTGTTAAGGGACGACCCAATTAGTTTAACTCCAAAATGTTACAAATGGAGAACGACCCAATTACCATAACTCCTAAACGTAACAAATGGAGAACGACCAAATTAGTTTAACTCCTAAACGTAACAAAAGGAATTGAAGAACGCGCCAATGATAAAGAACGCACCACTTTTATGAAAAAACGCGCCACTTTTATGAAAGGACGTGCCTGCAATAAAGAACGTGCCTAAAATAGTTGATGTTACAAGTCTACGTGATTAAAGCTATCGAAATTCAGAGTACGAAATAAGTGGACCTAGCATTATTTAGGAGCATCCAGCCTCTCTTCCCCTCTTCATTATTTTTGAACTATAAGGTTTCTCAATAATACTCATTTATTTCAAGTTTCCACTATTATTCTAGGTCAAAATGTCTAACTGGGAATTCGATGATGAAACCATGGTTCAAATGCATAATGAGTACGAACGGAATAAACAACCAGCTGAAGATGTCTAATTTGTGCCTGAAACACATTTGTAAGTCCAAGTTGGAGACGTAGAAGTAGAGTTGGAACTCTTTAGTGCCTCACAACCAAGCGTTTCAGTCATGCGTATTAGACCTGTACAAAAATCCCTCAATGCTCATTTGAATGAAGTTATTGTTAGGCATAACCCGATAGGTCAAGCTCTAGCATGATGGGTTGTTCGGTCCTTTGCTATTCAGAGTCAAGTGTAATGTGCTTGTTTCTAAAAGTTAAGCGAATTCAGGTCATCACTTCTATGGTTGCAAAGCGTACATTGATGCGCCGAATCGTCAAGGATTGCAAATTTGTAGTTTTTTTTCATGAATCAATTAACCACCAACGGTGAGGGGTGTCCAGCAAGCACTTGAGATGCAAGACGAGTTTAGTCGCTTGGAAAGAATGAATGTTGCAGTACAGAATGAAATGCTTCATGGGTGCTACCCAACTATGGGTCGTAGTTATGTGTACTGTGTAATAATTACATGTTTGTATTCAACATTATGTCATATTGTGTCGTAGTTATATGTTTTGTCGAACGCTGCTTGTATCCTTTATTCTAGGTTTGGTTGAAATGAACAACATTTGTACGCAAGTAAAAGGTTGTGTTTGCATTTATAAATGCAAAGGAGTTAAAAATTTGGGTCGTCCCCGTTTATAGTAAAGATTTAAGAAACGTAAAGGAGTTAAAAATTATGGTGTACTCAACCACATGAATATAATACTTGTCAAAGTGTTGTCATGTCATTTGTTTTACGATAGTGCCTTGTTAGAGTGCAGGCACAAAAGCAGTTTAACTCATAAATTTAACAAATGAATAACGACCCAACTACTTTAACAAATGGTCTGAGACAAGCTTTCGTGGCTACAGTTCAAGTTGCAGCGTTAAGTCGACATCAAAACTAGGTATAAGACAATATATTGTTGCTACAATCCAAGACACAATGTCATGTCAACATCAACACTGCATACGAGACAAGATATATTGCTACAGTCCAAATTGCAATGTCAAGTTGACATCAACATTAGCTACGAAACTAGCTACCTTTCAGTCTCTCATTCACTACAAATATAAGTACATATATGTTCACTCTTCATCTTTATTCAAAAACCCATTCCGAAATGAATAAACTAAAAGGTTATGGTGTTCATCTTCATCTTCTTCTTCCTCTTCAGATAATTTCATTCAAACACGAATTGAACAATAGAACGTTATTTCAACTCAAATGCTTGAGCAAATGACTCTTGAAAACGGAGAAAGCAATCGTTCGACCCAAGGCGGGAGTGTCCCTGGAAGGCGAGATATGCGATACAGAAGAAATTAAGGTGCTGCCCACAACCAACTAATTCGAGACTATTTTGCTGAAAAAACGGTCTATAGTCTTATGGAGTTCAGAAGGAGGTTTCGCATGTCCAAGAATGGCTTTAATAGAGTTCTCGACAAATTCTCCGAAACAAATGTCCTTTTTATTGTAACACCCTATATTTTCTATGAACGTATAAGTAACAAATTAAAGTATACTTAATTTTAGGGGAATAATTAAGGGAAACGGGTTGCGCCACTGCGTTCGTCTCGAAATTTTGTTTGAGATAAAGTCCGATTTTGCGTAAAACGGATACCGTATGAAGAAGATATGGACGAACGAAGTTAGGCAGAAAAATCGGAAACAAGCCAGAATACACTGGCGCACTTGTGAAGTGCACCAGTACAAAAATACACTGGTGCACCTGCCAAGTGCGCCCATACCGATCCAACACAAAATTATGGAGTGTTCTGTGATGACATGTCTTCTTCTGAGTGGCTGGATGACCTGTCTTCGAGCTGGGTGGTTCTGATGACTTCTGGACAGATCGGAAGGCTCCAAGTCACCCTATTCTCCTATAAAAACACCCCCAAACCTCACTTTCTCTCCACACAATTTCATTCTTCCTATACTCTGCCTCTATTCTAATTAAAATAAAATAATGGCGTCGCTACTCTATTGAAATCTAATCTAGAACTAGTGCACCTTCTTCCAATCTGAAAAGAATTAAAAGAGAACAACTATTTTCTAATCTAATCGATAGTCTACGTCAAAGGAGAGATATTCAGTGTCAGAATACAGATTCCAGAATACAAGAATCATTTCCTTTTTGTGAGTATAGTTATTTTCAGATATGAACTTTAATTATGATCTTGACATGGCTATAAATCTGAATCTAAGGTTATGCATATTCTTATTTGTCAGATCTGTTTTTCTATGACTATTCTCTTTCTTATTTTTGTATTCTATAGCCAGGCTTCTATGAGCCTGCACCAAATCCCATAAGAGAATAACGCAAGAACGCTAAATTTTTGAGTAAATAATGAATAATGCATAATTGGACATGACTGATCTATGACTGATTTGAGAAAAGGACATATGTTGTAAATTAGATCTAGATCTGTGCATACTCTGTGATTTGGAAGAAGAGGAATCATTGAATGATAACATATGACTTGAAACTTGGGGGCATAATGCATATAAAAATTAAGATCTGATTTTGAAAGGATATAATATAAAGATCTAGATTTTTGGGTATATTTTATATAACGATTCATGACTTGAAAAAGGAATATGAATCTTAGGCGTAAGGACCTATATTAAAATAGGATACCTATTAGTGTGAGTGCGCCTAAATATGGATTTTTGGATATTGGCATTAAAGGATATAATTTGGCATAATTCATGTTATGATTTGGGGCTTTTAGAGAGTGTTCTGTACTGTGCAAAGTTTAATGAAAATTTGGGGGCATATATTGTATTATGAATTATGACCATGACTTGAGCATGTAAGTTTAGGCTTAATTTATGATTAGGCAAGATATGTAAATAGAATTTTTAAGAAATGTTAAATCTGCTAATCTGCTGAATTGCCTAATCTGCTAAATCTACTAAATTGCATGTTCTGCTAATCTGCTAAATTTCCTAATCTAATAGATCTATTATCTGCTAAATCTTAATCCGTTGAAAGTTGAATAATTGTAATTTGGAGGCTCGATCTAAAATTGAGCAAAACATGTTAATAGAACTTTGGATAATCTGCCGTAACTTGTAAAGAAGCTAAATCTGCTAAATGGACATAATTAGTCTGATATTTTCTATAATGGAATAAAGTGGCTATGACACGAGGTTAGACTCTGTTTACGGTAGAAGCATGCCCGGTACCAACCGGTTTAACCAGCGACTGCAAACTGTCAGTCTAATGTGAGAGGTCGTGGGCATAACTAAAATATGCTTCGACACGAGGTTAGGTCTAGCTTTTGGCAGAAGTCCGCCCGGAACCGCCCGGCATATCCAGCGTTCACAAGCTACCGACCTAATGTCAGAGGTCTATGCATTAATATTTAATTAATGCAAATTTGAGATAAATATGATGTCTAAAACGTGTTGGGTGGATAGGGTTAAACCAACTGGACTGATGAATTTAACAAACCCGTTTCGTGAATCTGTAGGCCCAATACAAAGTTAGACAATCTGAAAGTCTGTTAAAACTGTACATCTAATCCGTTAGTCTGAAAACTTGTTAATTTGATTGTCTGATCTGTGAACTAGTAAATCTGAACTCTGTATGTCTGAAACTTGTAAACAAGTTAATCTGAAATCTGTTAGTCTTAGGACACAAGGTTAGGAGGGGAAATACTTGTGTCATCTATTGTTTGGGACCCATATTAGTCAGTAATCCTTTATGGCATAAAAAACTTTGACCCCACGTTATGTAGGGGTCCGAGCACGCCTACTTAACTAATTATAAGTGGTTTATTATGATAATGGCAAGGGGTGTTGATGGTGCGTTCCAACCGGGTCATGTGCGTGCATGGATCCGGTCTGCTCTGAGGATGTAAGACACCGTGACATCTGTAAATAGGTCTGTGCCAATAGGTTGCCACTTTAGGGAGTGATACACTCTACCGTGGGCCGACACAGGGTATTTTATGTATTAGGGAGCCGATCGCTTGGGGTAGGACTTAGGGTACACTTAGTTCTGTGTGTTTCTGTTGGTTCCGTCTGTTTCTCTTGGGTGGTAACACCTATCTATTTCTGCGTGGTACAGTCTGTTGGGGTGGTAAAGGCCCATTACTAGTGTACTCCTAATTCTAACATTCTGTTTCCGTTGGGATCATTCTGTTTCCGTCTCTGATTCCGTTTCTGATTCTGTTTCTGTACCTTCTGTCTGTGGGGGTGGTAAAGGCCCATTAGTTGGGTGGTAAAGGCCCATTATTAGTATTCTGTTTTCGTACCTTCTGTATTTTGGGGTGGTAAAGGCCCATTATTAGTATTCTGGTTCTGTACCTTCTGTCTGTTGGGGTGGTGAAGGCCCATTACTAGCATTCTGTTTCTGTATAGATTATTCTGCTTCGATTCTATTTTAGTTTAGACATTAGGGTAACACCTAACCCTATTATACTAGTATTAGTGCAGAGAAGTAAGATGTAAATAAGGAACATAACTTGGTTTACATCATTTTGTTTCTTCTGTTAACTTAAAGTATATCTGTTATTCCTGTTAATGTAATCTCTCATCCAACTTTATTTACATGTCATGATAATATTATCTGTTTATATGCTGGAAGTCACTAGACTCGCCAGACTTTATGTCTGACCTCGTTTGTTTTTGCCCCTTTTCTTTCCGTTCCCCCAAGTGCTTAAGGTGGAAACATAGGAGCTTGATACTGATTCTCTTTACTTGAAGTGCTTGGAGTATTGCTTGGCTTGTACTCTATCTTTTCATGGCAGTTTATGTTGGGGATTATGGCTTTGAAACTTTACATTCTGAAGGATTTTGTATAAGACTGATAATTGTGTACTTGAATTTTAGTATTGTGATTTAGAAAGATGTAACCAAACTTATTTCTGCTTCCGTTGTAATAAAGTTATAAATTTTCAAGTACTACTTATCTGTCTTGTAATATTCCGTTCTATCTACTAAAACGCTCCATCAAAGTTAAGGCATTCCCTTTGTGAGTGACCTTAACGGAGGTGGGGTGTTACACTTGGTATCAGAGCTGAAGGTTACCAGATTTGATAAAAAGTTTTTGAAAACTATTTTCAAAAAGGTTTTAAAAAGGAAGTATTTTCAAAAGTAAAGTTTATTTTGAAAAACATAATCCCCAAAAGCCATATATCTATCCTTTCTCCGTTTTGAATCCCTTTTCTTTTTCGTTTCACTATGTCTGGGGATCTTAACCTTCCAGAGGGCGTAATGGTACCTAGTTGGTTTAGAAGGTATCTAGAAGCTAGGGCTAATGATGCGGGCCCAGCAGACATCCCTCCTCCCTTAGCTGCAGTGGTTCCTCCTCCTCCTCTTCCTTCGCACGTGAATACTTTCCCGAAGATATGTAGAGACTTTCGAGCCATGGGTGAGAAGAACTTTAATGGAACCGAATCATTCGTGGAGGCAAGGAACTGGCTCAAAGAAACTGAGGATTTGTTCGTTATCTTCGAGGTGGACAATAGGCAGAAGATACAGTTGGCGGTATGGTTGCTTAAGGACGAAGCTTCTTTTTGGTGGGAGGTCACAAATGGAGAGCGTCCGGTAGAGACATGGATGGATTTCAGGCATAGGTTCGAGATGATATTTCTCTCACGAGCGGAAGAGAGTCTATACATAGAGAGGTTCTTGGCGTTGTGCACAGGGATTTATCAGTGAGAGAGTACGTCAACAAGTTTAATCAGTGGGCAAGATTCGGCTTACATTTGGTAAATACACCGCATAAAAAGGCACTGAGGTTTGCTAAAGGTTTGAATGAGCCGCTACATTGATTGGCGATGTCCCACATTCCTATGGGGGAAACCTTCGAGAAATTGGTGGACATGGCGTTAATGCATGAAGAGGAAGCTGAAAGTAAAAAGAAAGAGGAAAAACTCGAAGGACCACAGAACAAGAAGGCGGGGCCCAAAAAGGAAACACAAAAGAAGGATGAAAAGTCTTAAGATAAGAAGGAGAAAAAGTGCTCTACTGGTTGAAGCTCGACTCATCTGAGCAAGGATTGCATAAAGAGGAAGGGCACTTTCTTCAACTTTGGTGAGATGGGACACTTCACTAGGGACTGCCCGAAGAAAGGAGGGCAAGGGCAGAGGACAGATCCTACTTCTGGGGGGTAGGCGAATACCCTCGAGGATGGTGGATAGGATAGAAATAGGAAAAAATTTCTGTAGATGGTTTAATTTCCATATCTGATTGTTGAGTTAAAACTCTTTCTGATTCTGGCATTTAGATTCTGTAATTGATACTCTGCACTTTAATACAAGTCCTGTTTCTGATCCCACTGTAGACTCAAACACATAAGGGTTATGACTCATCTGTTTGTGATAAGTTGGGGTTGAGGGTATCTGTGTTGGGCGTTAAGTTGACTATGACGCATACATTCTGGTTTTTTTATCATGCTTGGTTTCTTAAGAATCATTTGATAATCTGATATGTACCAGTAGTCTGTAAGTCTCTGAATATATTTGATAAGGTTAGGGGTTTTTTCTCGAACCATGAAGTAGATTTCCAGTTTGGCATTGTTTAATGGGAGTAATTCATTGGGTGTCAATCTAATGTTGATTTCAGTCTTCGGGGTTGATACTAAGGGAATTATTTTCTTAACCGATGTCTAATAGGAACAAGGCTCTTGTTTTAATCGTACTTGCTTCTATCACTCATTTGTATCCTATCGATCGAGTCTTCGACCTTTAGGTAGAAACTAATGGGTGTAAAAATGTGTTTGAGACATGTTATGTTTGATGGTTTCAAGTGGATGCAAGTGGTTGCTCGTGGATGCATATACACACACTAGGCACTAGATCGGCTCAAAAACACTCTTATACTACATATGAATGTGTGCGCATTTTTCAATTTTTGTGGATGCAAAATGATTGACTCATCACATGGATGTTGCATTTGGATGAATGGTTATGCACACATATAGAAATGATGTGTATCAAATAGGATTTCTTGCATACATAATCGGACTCATGGCACCAACATGGTTTGCATTGAGGAGGTCAACTGAATCAGTAGACCGCCTGATCTTTGCATTAGATAAGAAACATATACACACACTTTTACATATGTTCATACAACATTAGAAGTTTTTTAAGGAGAATGGATGCTTGTGGATGATGGTTGAGTAGATGGATGATTGGATGGTAGGACACATTCTTCTTAACTAGAAGATTTCGGGGACGAAATCCTTTAAGGAGGGGAGAATGTAACACCCCGTATTTTCTATGAACGTATAAGTAACAAATTAAAGTATACTTAATTTTAGGAGAAGAATTAAGGGAAACGGATTGCGCCACTACGTTCGTACCGAAATTTTTCTTGAGATAGAGTCCGAGTTTGCGTAAAACGAATACCATATGAAGAAGATATGGACGAACGAAGTTAGGCAGAAAAACCGGAATCAAGCCAGAATACACTGGCGCACTTGTGAAGTGCGCCAGTACAAAAATACACTGGCTCACCTGCCATGTGCGCTCATACCGATCCAGCACATAATTCTGGAGTGTTCTATGATGACGTGTCTTCTTCTGAGTGGCTGGATGACCTGTCTTCGAGCTGGGTGGTTCTGATGACTTCTGGACTGATATGAAGCCTCTATATCACTCTATTCTCCTATAAAAATACCCCCCAAACCTCACTTTCTCTCCACACAATTTCATTTTGCCTATACTCTACCTCTATTCTAATTAAAATAAAATAATGGCATTGCTACTCTGCTGAAATCTAAGCTAGAACTAGTGCATCTTCTTCCAATCTGAATAGAATAAAAAGAGAACAACTATTTTCTAATCTAATCGATAGTCTACGCCAAAGGAGAGCTATTCAGTGTCAGAATACGGATTCCAGAATACAAGAATCGTTCCCATTTTGTGAGTACAGTTATTTTCAGATATGAACTTTAATTATGATCTTGACATGGCTATAAATCTGAATCTAAGTTTATGCATATTCTTATCTGTCAGATCTATTTTTCTGTGGCTATTCTCTTTCCTTTTTTCTGTTCTATAGCCAGGCTACTACGAGCTTGTGCCAAATCACATAAGAGATTAACGCATGAATGCTAAATTTTGAAGTAAATAATGAATAATGTATAATTGGACATGACTGATCTTTGGCTGATTTGAGAAAAGGACATATGTTGTAAATTAGATCTAGATCTGTGTATACTCTGTGATTTGGAAGAAGATGAATCATTGAATGATAACATATGACTTGAAACTTGGGGACATAATGCATATAAAAATTAAGACCTGATTTTGAGAGGATATAATTTAAAGATCTAGATTTTTGGGTATATTTTATATAACGATTCATGATTTGAAAAAGGAAGATGAAACTTAGGCATAAGGACCTATATTAAAATAGGGTACCTATTAATGTGAATGCATCTAAATATGGATTTTTGGATATTGGCATTAAAGGCTATAATTTGGCATAATTCATATCATGATTTGGGGCTTTTAGAGAGTGTTCTGTACCGTGCAAAGTTAAATGAAAATTTGGGGGCATATATTGTATTATGAATTATGGCCATGATTTGAGCATGTAAGTATAGGCTTAATTTTCAATTAGGAAAGATATGTAAATAGAATTTTTAAGAAATGTTAAATCTGCTAATCTGCTGAATTGCCTAATCTGCTAAATCTGTTGAATTGCATGTTCTGCTAATATGCTAAATTTCCTAATCTGCTAGATCTGTTATCTGCTAAATCTGTTGAAAGCTGAATAATTGTAATTTGGAGGCTCGATCTAAAATTGAGCAGCACATGTTAATAGAACTTTGGATAATCTGCCATAACTTGTAAAGAAGTTAAGTCTGCTAAATGGGCATAATTAGTCTGATATTTTCTGTAATGGAATAAAGTGGCTATGACACGAGGTTAGACTCCGTTTACGGTAGAAGCCTGCCCGGAACCAACCAGCTTAACCAGCGACCGCAAACTGTCAGTCTAATGTGAGAGGTCGTAGACATAACTAAAATATGCTTAGACACGAGGTTAGGTTTGGCTTGTGGCAGAAGTCTGCCTGGAACCGCCCGGCATATCCAGTGGCCACAAGCAACCAACGTAATGTCAGAGGTCTGTGCATTAATATTTAATTAATGCAAATCTAAGATAAATATGATGTCTAAAACGTGTTGGGTGGATAGGGTTAAACCAACTGGACTAATGGACTTAACAAACCCGTTTCGTGAATCTGTAGGCCCAATACAAAGTTAGACAATCTGTAAGTCTGTTAAAACTGTAAATTTGATCCGTTAGTCTGAAAACTTGTTAACTTGATTGTCTGATCTGTGAACTAATAAATCTGAACTCTGTATGTCTGAAACTTGTAAACAAGTTAATCTGAAATCTGTTAGTCTGGGGACACAAGGTTAGGAGGGGAAATACTTGTGTCATCTGTTGTTTGGGACCCATATTAGTCAGTAACACTTTCTGGTATCAAAAAATTTGACCCCACACTATGTAGGGGTCCGGGCACGCTTACTGAACTAATTACAAGCGGTTCATTCTGATAATGGCGAGGGTTGTTGATGGTGCGTTCCAACTGGGTCATGTGCGTGCATGGATCCGGTTTGCTCTGAGGATGTAAGACACCGTGACATCTGTAAATAGGTCTGTTCCAATAGGTTGCCACTTTAGGGAGTTATACACCCTACTGTGGGGCCGACACAGGGTATTTATGTATTAGGGAGCCGATCGCTTGGGGTAGGACTTGAGGTACACTTAGTTCTGTCTGTTTCTATTAGTTCCGTCTATTTCTGTTGGGTGGTAACACCTGTCTGTTTCTGCGTGGTACCGTCTGTTGGGGTGGTAAAGGCCCATTACTAGTGTACATCAAATTCTAACATTCTGTTCCATAGGGATTATTCTGTTTCCGTCTCTGATTCCGTTTCCGATTCTGTTTCCTTACCTTCTGTCTGTTGGGGTGGTAAAGGACCATTAGTTGGGTGGTAAAGGCCCATTATTAGTATTTTGTTTCCGTACCTTTTGTCTATTGGGGTGGTAAAGGCCCATTATTAGTATTCTGCTTCTGTGCCTTCTGTCTGTTGGGGCGGTGAAGGCCCATTACTAGCATTCTGTTTCTGTATAGATTATTCTGTTTCGATTCTATTTCAGTTTATACATTAGGGTAACACCTAACCCTGTTATATTAGTATTAGTGTAGAGAAGTAAGATGTAAATAAGGAACACAACTTGGTTTACATCATTCTATTTCTTCTGTTAACTTAAAGTATGTATGTTATTCCTGTTGATGTAATCTCTCGTCCAGCTTTATTTACATGTCATGATAATATTATATGTTTATATGCTGGAAGTCACTGGACTCGCCAAACTTTATGTCTGACCTCGTTTGTTTTCTCCCCTTTTCTTTTCGTTCCCCCCAAGTGCTCAGGGTGGAAACATAGGAGCTTGATTCTGATTCTCTTTGCTTGAAGTGCTTGGAGTATTGCTTGGCTTTGACTCTATCTTTTCATGGCAGTTTATGTTGGGGATTATGGCTTTGAAACTTTCCATTCTGAAGGATTTTGTATAAGACTGATAATTATGTACTTGAGTTTTGGTATTGTGATTTAGAAAGATGTAACCAAACTTATTTCTACTTTTGCTGTAATAAACTTATAATTTTTCAAGTACTACTTATCTATCTTGTAATATTCTGTTCTATCTACTAAAACGCTCCATCAAAGTTAAGGCATTCCCTTTATGAGTGACCTTAATGGTGGTGGGGTGTTACATTTACTCATAGAGTAATGCGCTCAACGAATTCATACTTTCTCCCCTTCAAAAGTCACTACTGCAATACGGATGCTATCAAACGATGTATCAGGAGATTCGGTGGATGACAAAATAAGGATGTGGGATTCAACGACTATCTTAAGCATAGAAGAATTTTGCATGACCATTGTTATGTAGTTTGATGAGGAATATCTTATGTTGTTCGATTGAGTGTATTAATTAATATTTATTAACTCGAGTAGGTTGATGTAATGGATTCATTTAATGTAAAGCTACGATGGATACGGATCGTATTCAGAACATAATACATACAGATACACTAGTAACATATTACATAATATTACAACAATAGATAGCAACAAGTACATGTGCTACCAACTGGAATGGTTATACATAAACCATATACATATGCAGCACATCTCAACAAAATAAAGATACAATGACAAGAACACACCAAATACATCTAAGGTAATGACTTTGAGGAATAGTCCAGACAGATTAACTAACCATAAATCGATAGCAAGTCAGGACCGGAAAACTCGGTCTTACCCAAACATTACATAATCTGAGTCTAGCTTAAACATATCAGCTATAATACAACAAGTGAAACATGAAGTTACATAAATAAGAATTCATTTTATCATAAAAGGAATAATATAAGTCTAAGACAACAATTTAATTTATGAGATAATTATAGATGAATTAGCCTATGAGATCTCAATAATGACGTAATTAACCATAAGGAAGAATTTTATTTTAACTGAAAGCGGCAACGCATCAAGCTAAGTACAAATATATAACACCAAGAGATAACACAAAACTCCACCAAAAGACAACATATAATCTCTTAGCTAGAAGTGAACAATATTTTTAAATAGAATCAAAATAGCTCTAAGGTTATAAAAATCAACATTCCATCATAAAATTGGATCCAAAACATAAATTACTACTAAATCAATAATACATCATAAAATGGATCCACCACCAAATTACATAAGTGTCAGTAAATCTATTTTGTTATGTATTATATACACATCTGCATGTTTACTACTATGATCTGTGTAACACCCCGTATTTTCAAATAAATATATACAATTAGTTATCGGTAAATATCGATGTTGCAATATCCTAAATTTTTAGTTAAGTTAATTTGGATTTTTATTATATAAATTAGTTTTTCTGAATATAAATTGATTTTAATAGGGTTTAAATGCAGATTTTAATTTAGAATAAATATCTTGTTTATTTTATAAATATGATTTTTATATAGGAAATTTTATTTTAATAAATTATTTTCAATTTATAAGATTTTATAAATATTCCAATAATAATAAGTGATGATATTTTCTGATTTTGATTTTGATTTTGATATTGATATAGAATATGATTTTGGTAAAGGATAATTTACTTTTAAGATTTTAAAAGAATGATTTTATTTCTATATCGATAAGTAAGATTATTTGGATTTGTAAGCATTTTGTTTTAGACTATTTTTAAGTATGAATTTTGGTAAATTAAATAGATAAATATTTTTAAAATATTAGTAAGTTATATTTTGTTGTACCTTAGGTAATAAGATGGTTGTAAGTATTGGAATTTGGCTACATTTATAAGTGTTACAATTATGTTGCTAATTTAAATAAATAAATTAAGCCTTAAGATAAGGATCAAGGTTATGTGTCCTCTTACATGTCATGATGCATGGAGAAAGAATCAACATGAAGCCATGTAGTCATATAGGTGTAATATATGCATGAAATTAGATTTAAGGCAAGGACATGTGCTCATAAGTAAATTGACCATTTTGACCTTGAAATCAACCTATATAAGGAGAGCCAACCCCTTTGCTCACTTCAGCCATTCATAACTTCACGTATAAAATACTGCTTCCTCTTGTTTGTTCATTCCAGTAAAAGAAAATACACATTTTCTCTCATTTAAAAATCCATATTTTTTGATCCGTTCAGTTTTAGCTGAGATAATATATGCGGAAGTAGTCTGGATCATCGTTGTCGATTTTTAGAGATTGTCAGATCGAAATTTCGTTGACAAATGAAAGAGAGATTGCAGATTTACAGAGAATCAAATAAATGGGTACAAAACTTCAGAAAATCATATCTCTTAATCCACTTTGAATTGATCGATGCCGTCAGCACCGTTATCGACAACTTGATATCGTCGGAATTAGGGTTGGAGTTCATCAATGGTGGAGGTGATGATAAAAGAATTGGTGAATGGTGTTGTGATGAGGGAAGAGAGAGCTTCGAAGCGGTGTAATTTGACGAAGATTGGTGAAAATAAGTGTCGATACCTGTATTAGGTTCACGCGGGTTCCAGGTTTCAGCAATAGGTTCGATTTTCGATTCAAGGAGCCGAACTCGAGATGAGGGGGCGCAAACGAATGAGGAGGAGAAGAGAAATTGGTCGAAGGTCTCGGGTTAGTGATCGGTGAAGTGAGAGGGTATGCACCATGCACAATGCATGTGCGTGTTTCTTCCTAGGTGCGTGAAAAATGTGATAAGGGGGAGGAAGAAGTAAGCAACGGGCTGGGTTTTGTAAGCAAGGAGAAATGGGCTTGGGCCGAATTATTATGGGTATGTTTTATTTATTTAGTTTTTAAGTTTAATTTAGTTTTAAAACTTTAAAAGTTAATATCTCGTTCAATTTAACTCCGATCAATGCACCGTTAGAAGCACTTGACTCGTATAATTAAATTGAACATATCAGAATATAATTTTGGTAATTTTTGTTAGGGTCCATTTGGCACAGGTCCCTGTTAAGTTTTAAAACTAGGCTCACATCCGGTCATAAACTTATTGTAAATTTAGTCCCTATTTTTCAAAAATTCACTAAAAAATAGAAAACAAATATTAAAAAATATGTAAATTAATAATTAATTAGAACACGTAAACGCTGAAAAATTCAGATAAAAAACAATCAAACAAGGCGTAAAAAACAAAAAAACAAAAAAAACAACGAAGTTGCAGTTTAATGCATATTAGTATGCAAGTATATGTATTTTCCTGCATACATCCGTGCACGTTTTCAACTCATGCATCTGCACTTGATTTTTTTGCATACATCTATGCAAGTACTGCGTAATTTTGGCATACATGTGTGCATAAATTCACCTGCATAAATATCAGTTCAAATTTTTGGATGAAATATTAGCATACATGTGTGCAAGTATTATAATTAGTTTCACATATATATGCAAGTTTCAGTCCAGAACTTCTGAAGAAAACAGCATATGCAATAGTTGCATACATGTATGCTACTATTGGCAAAAGTTGCATACAAGTATGCAACTTTTTTTTTTGTTTTCGTGGACTTCCAAGAATATTTCTAGACTTTAGAAATATATTTTTTATGTGGTAGCGCCAAAAAATTTAGGTGAGAATTGAAAAAGGTGGAAGGGTTGAACACAGCAGGCAGAAGTTCCAAAAAAGAAGGAGCGGCAGTTAAAATAGGGGCCAAGTTTACATATATATTTTGGGAGGGACGTGCGCTACATTTCAAACTTAAATAGGGACCCTAGCCTAATTTCTACTATTTGTTAAGTGTAGATTATAATAAAAATAAAATAAAATGTCATTGTATATATATAACAATATATAACGAGCATTGTTATTAATTTAATTTCAATATATATAAATTACCAGAAAATCATCAACTGCTAAGAGAAGTGGTTTGAAAGAAGTACGAGTAGCGGTAGTAGTGTTCGTTGGCTTGTTCATCCTGGTAATGGAGATTTTTGGAGCTATTATGGTGAGAACTCCCAATTTAAATTATTTGTTTAAATTGATAGTGGTTGAATAATTGGTTGTGACAAATTATATTTGGTTGGATATGAATGTTATTGTCTGAATGAATGTGTAGATAGCACACTGAACATTGATAAGCGTTGTTGTCAGTAACGCTTGTGCGCAACTGAAATGATTGCTTATTGGTTGTGATTATAATTCATGTTTATCTGATTTAGATGGTTGATTCATTATGATTATATGAAATCACATACACTGTAGTGGTGGAATTATACTAGTGATTGATTGAATCTTCCTCCCATATAAATGAAGATTGATTTTTAAAATATTAATTTTTAATTCCAGTTTAATTCAGAATGAGATTTGAAAATGGTTTTAAATATATATTGACAATGTTTATAATATATTATACCAGAACTTTCTAGGATGACAGAGAGGATAGTGTCTAGGCTTGGGTTTGGAAATATAGTTTCCTGCTCTCCCTGACTATCCCTAACTGATCTGACGGACAGGATGCTTAATTCAAAATATAATTTGAAAATTTTAAATTTAGAAATAAATTGGAATTTAAATTAATAAACGTGGCACCATTCATATTTAAATTTCAAATAATGGGTTTTGAAATAAAGTTATTTTGAAATGGGAATAGAAAGACAATATTATTTTGGAAAAAGGAATTTCAGAATATGGTTTTGAATCTAAGTTATGGAATTAAATCTATTCTGGAAAGAGGAATTTGGCGATTTATATTTAAAAAACGTTATATGGTTTGAATCGAACGAGTCGTGCAATGGCAGTTCGTTAATATCGATTTTAAATTTCAAAAGATTATAACTTGAACATTTTGAATCGAATTGACTTGAAACGAAAACGATGGATTTATATTTTAGATCTATATGGTTAAATCGCCATTTCTCAGCACTTTCCGTACGCTTTAAACGTTGTTATACCATTTCTTTGAAATGATTGAAATTTAAAGATTTTTAACCATGAACCATTATTTAAATTATGGGAAAAGGATTTGTTTGTACGTTAAAAGATTTTAAAATGTATGGTATGAAATTTATGGTAAGTAGGATTTTGGAATTTTGAATAGAAAAAGGAAATGAATTTTGAATAGAGTTAGTTGTCGGATATTCGATATGGAATCCCAAGATTGGACGAATACTATCATAAATAGTAAACCAAATTCATATCCTAATTCTGATGGTGTTTGCCCAAGTTTATGAATCGATATCAAATATAAGTTGATTAAATTTTGTTTATATTGGAAATGTCACTCATTTGAATTACCATAAATGGAGATTTAAATCCAAATTGAGATTTGGTGGTTTTGAAGCTTATGGAAAGAGATAATAACGAATATGAATTTGGCTTTTGAAATATAAGGTTGGAAATGAATATTGAGTTTCAAGAAAAGTCAGGATGATAAGGGGATTTACGGGAATTGAATGAATCCAACCTTAAATTGAAATGAATTGATAATGTTTTGGGAAGGAGATTTGAATTGAGAAACTTGTATAGTCCATAGCTACCGATTTTGAAAGTACGCTTATTACTTGGAAAGACCAGGATCGGATATATGTTCGAAAACCATTCCAAGTAATAATACGACTGTAATAACCCGGAAATTCTGAGCCAGTTTAAAATTTTTATTTTGGCAATTTTAGCGAATTTTGATTATTTAAAATAGATTATTTTAAATAATATCGACGAAAAATTTATTTTGAATATAATTCGAACGTATATATTATATACGTCGTCGTTAGAATATAAATAATTATATATAATTATAAATAGAATTGAAAATGGCGCGGTAGTTCGATAATTCAGTTACAAACTTCAATTGAATGTAACGGGTGCAAAACAATACGGATTTTAGTGAAACCAAAAATAATAGGATCTAATTGATAATATCTTTCCAACGAACCCGAAAAATTGAAATTTCATAGTGGGGATCAAAAGATATGTCCAGTTGAAAATTCTGAATAGTCGCTATGGAATTCAGGCCCTTAAAAATAGACATTTTGCAAACGACCTTGGATTTCGACGAAACAACTTTTGTTGGGTCCGTGATGTCAAATTATTGCTAGATTCCAAATTTCATAATTTTTCGAATCAATATGTGAGCGTGGCGAAGGAAAACGCGTTTGACCAGTTTCAGTTGATTTTAATCGACTAGAAAATGGCCATTTTTCCAACGGTCTCAGAATTCGACGAAACTAGTTTTGTTAGGACCATATCGTCAATACGAAGCTAGAAAATATTTTTCTGGAATTTTCCGAGTTAGTATGTGACCCCGGTAAATTGAAATGCTCGTTCGAATTTAATATATAGAGTTATATGTTGATTTTGACAAAAACTGATTGTAACGATCGAATCAGCCTACGATACATATCCCATTGTGTTCAGAAAGGGGGTATTACCTTCGGGACGACAGTCGGTGGGCTCAAAAAGGAGTTCGAATTTTTAAAGTAACTTTTAGAGAATAAAATTAAAATAATAGTAAAATATATATATACTCTACCCCACCCCCCTTATTCCTCTTCATTCTAAAAAACTAATCGAAATAAAAAAAAACCTAAACTATCAATCCCCCCCCCCCGGTCGATCTCGATGCCGCCACCGCAACCGATACCCCCCTCCTTCCATCTTCTCCGTCAAAGCCTACCCTCCCCCCCCCCCCTCTGCCTCGATCGTCGCGACAACCCCCTCTCCACCTCGACCTCGCGACAGCCCCCCCCCCCCCCCCCCCGACGCACGCATCCTCCCTCCGCCGCCACCCCTCCCTTGCTCCACCACCGACGCCATCTTCCCCTCCCCCACACTACATTCCAAAGGTGAGTGCTCCCTTTCAATTTTCTATTATTTTTGATTTATAATAACTACAAATAGGGATTTTTGATTAAATAAAATTATGATTTACATGCTATTGAAAAGATTTGATTTTTATTTTTGAAAAGCTTTGATTTTTATTCACATAAAAATAAGATTTTTGAAAATAAAAAGGGACGATTTTTATTCGTATGATAAGGTGAAAAAGGAGTGACTTTTGTTTGTAAGAAGAGGGGAGAAAAATATGATTTTCATTCGTATGGAGTAGCGATAAAAATATAATTTTTAGATATAATAGAGAAAGAAAGTGATTCGATTTTTAAACAATAAAAAATTCGATTTTTATATATGGATTAGCGAAGTAAAAATTCGATTTTTATATATTGAATAGCAAAGTAAAAATTCGATTTTTATATATGGAATAGCAAAGTAAAAATTTGATTTTTATATATTGAATAGCAAAGTAAATATTTGATTTTTATATATTGAATAGCAAAGTAAAAATTTGATTTTTATATATGGAATAGCAAAGTAAAAATTCGATTTTTATATATTGAATAGCAAAGTAAAAATTCGATTTTTATATATTGAATAGCAAAGTAAAAATTCGATTTTTATATATTGAATAGCAAAGTAAAAATTCGATTTTTATATATTGAATAGCGAAGTAAATATGTGATTTTTATATATGTAGTGACTACGGGTAGTGAAATTGGCAAAAAGGCGAGCACGACGAAGATTTCTACATAAGAAGAGTCGTGGTATTGGATTAGCTATCGGTGAGAACTTCTCACTCTAAATTTCTTTTTCTAGTTATATATATATATATTAGGATGCAGACGGTGTTTAGTAGCACCCGACACCACTGTCCACAGACCATGGATTTGTTTGTTTGGTTGCATAGATTGGTTAGATTATTTGATTTGAACTTGATTGTTTGGTGAAATGAAATTAATTTGATTGATATGTGAATGGCGTGGGCCATCACTAGACCGGGGATAAGGCTAGGCCTTGTCCCGTTTCTAGTATTGTGCCGTTATGCCACCGAAATTTTCTAAAATAAGTTAGGAAAAAAAAGATATCATTTTATTTGATAAATGAACCGAATAGAATATTCATAGGTTGAATAAAATAGTTTGGTCGTTAAAAATATAATTTTTAACGTGAATGTGAATAAATATTCATTTACAAACCGGACGGTTTGTTTATGTACACTGATTTGACTGACATTGATTGGGACGATAAATTTTACACATCGCCCAACTGCACAAATAAATCTGTGTTTGATTGTTTGAAACCCCACACGGGTATTGGGATAATATATGAAATACACTAATCCCAATAATTAGTTGTATGTCTATTTATTGATTGACAGGCTGTTATAAGCGTTAGATATCTATATTTGATGCTTATACAGTGTAGTGCACTTTGGATGATGGTTGATTATTTATCGTTGCTATTATATACATGTGTTGTATGGAATCCATATAATTAGCTTTATATGGTAATTAATTGGGCCTCATTCCAATTTAGAAAATGAAGAATATTATAAAATAAAGGTTCATGTGTTGGCTGTACTCATCCGTTGAGAATAGTCATGTGTTGAGCGAAATATTTTAATAATAAAATTTACATCTTTATCTTTATAAAATAAAGGTTCATGTGTTTACTGTACTCATCCGTTGAGACTAGTCATGTGTTGAACGAAATATTTTAACAATAAAATTTACATCTTTATCATATATAAAATTAGAAACTAATTGGAAAATAGATAAGATGAGTGGTCTCCTGGGTATTAATCTGATGTTGGTTTCGGCCTTCGGGGTTAATATTCAGGGAATCGTTCTCTTACTAATTTATGGTTGGAGTCTGAATTTAAATCAAACGATAGATACCGTAATTTTTATAAAATATATAAAATAACAAAAATAGTCACACGTGGAGAGTACTCATTCATTAAGATTAGTCGTATGTTGACAAAAATATAGATTCACGTATTGAATAGAATAAATATTCATTTGTTGAATAGAATAACAGAATTATTGAAATATATAAAGCCGCGTTGATAAGAGATGCGCTATTTTGACGTGAACGATATTTATATCGATTATATTCGAATTTGAATTGAATAGCAAACGAATTTGAATTGAATTGAATATAAAACGAATTCGAATTGAATTGAAAACGAATTGAAATAGAATAAAAATCGATTTGAAATGAATTCAAATTGAATTGAAATGAATTTTAAAACGAATTTATAAGGAAAAACTCAATTTTGATTTGAAATTGAAATGGAAGTTGAAATTGTTTTTGAAACGAATGTAAAATTATTTATAAAAATTCGTTTTAAATAGAAATCGACGAAATATATATTATATATATATTATATATATAATCTAATGGCATGAATAGAACGCGCCGCGCCGTGGCAGTTCGTGAATTTCGACCATTGACTTCGAATGGACATTACGGGAGATCCGACCGTCGGATTCTCCTAAAACCGGAACCGTTGGGTTCGTATCAAAAAGAGCTTTCCAATGAATATTAGAAATTTGAAATCTAACGGTTGGATTTGGAGTTATGTCCAAATCAAATTCGAAAAAGGTCGCTGTAAGTACAGTTCGATGGCCGTTGTTGGAAATCGACTGTACGGGCCTTGATAAAATTATTAGAAATATCTTTGATTTGTGTAAAATCATAATATGTGAACTGGAAAGAATTGGGCTGAAGAATCCCACATTTGAAAAGATAAAAAGAGATTTTTGTCGAAATGAACTAGTTTTGAACTAAAATTAAAATCAATTTATTTTTGAAATAAATAAATTGAATTTGAAAGTGATTTTAAAAATAATCAATATTCCCAATACGTGAATTGGACTGGAGTTGAATTGAAATTATCTTCGGAATATTTCGATGTTGGATTTCGTGACTATACAGATATTGTTATGGGAATTTGAAAGATATATTTTATATAGTTATTTCCAATACGATATATGTTGGTTTCAAAATTTGATATTGAATATAAGCCGATATATTTTCTATTCAAAGCCTTATATTTAATATCAAATGTGATTTGGGTTTATCGTGAACTGTGTTTTAAATGACACTAGTTCTTTAACCCAGTAAAAGGAGTTTTAATGAATCTGCAATTAGATTGAAATGTGAATTGATAATCTAAATTATCAAATTTGGAAAATGAACGAGAATGGAGTATCACCAGTTTTGCTCCAAGCGATAGTTAAATCTTTAATTAGATTTGAACGTGAAATGGTAATTAATTTTACCGATAACACCGTGGTGTTAGATATGTAGTATTACCAGTTTTGCTTCATGGGATGAATAGGTTGGGATTGGGAATTAAAATAAATAATTACTTTGGTACGGTTCGCTAATCTCGACTAGTTTGGAAAACCATAATTTGGTTTGAAATGACATCCAAAGGAAGAATAAAGATAAATTTTAAAGAATTTATTTTGGATAAAATTAATGGGAACCTTTCCCTAAGATTATGAAATTTAGAAACTAGCTGTAGGTTAGTTAAGAAGAATGGTTTCCTGGGTATTGATCTGATGTTGGTTTCGGCCTTCGGGGTTAATATTTGGGGAATTGTTCTCTTGCTAATTTACGGTTAGTGACTGATGAATTGGAATGAGGCGTATGTTGTGTTTGTGTAACATTTGTTTTTAATATACGCGGGTTGTTCGGAAAGGCCGGGTTTATACCCATTCTGAATAACCGATTCGACGATATGTCGAAGATGAAGACGGTGGTTGAAGACCGGAAGTCTTCACATCGTTTGGGTGATTACTGATGATCTTGATTGGGCTGTACACCCAAGATGAGGGAATCAGTTGGTGGTCGTCCAGACGTACTTGGAGATGGATGGATATGCGAGGAAAGTGCCTCCGGTTTCGTTCAGACCCAGAACGAACTTGTAAATGGATTGTGTGTCTGACATTGGATTTTATTCTATGTTGATTGATCTCTATTAAATATACATCTGTTTGGCGGCGGAGAATTTATTCTTTTTGCTTAACGCCCTTCTCTGAGACGTACGAGCTCAGAGGTTGTATATCGATGGACATCAATCGCATGGCATGAATTGCCTGTGTGGCATGCTGAGTTGCATGGATCAAGGCTTCTGTTGAAAAGCGAAGTCTTGTGGTTGATGATCAAAGCACGACCTACGTGGCAGCTTTGTGTATAGCGTGAATTCGCGAGCCTCACACCTCGGTATGAGTTAAAAACGGGATAAGGACTACAGGGAGAGCACGACGTTTCTTTCTAGCTTTGGTGGTGTCAGTGACTTACCAACCCTGACATTTATATACTTTTCACCTATGTGGTTTTTGGAAGAGGCGCCTCGATTTTAGGTCTGTAAGGACCGGGAAACGTGTGTTCAGGCATAATTAATCCTCAAACGTAAGAGAGGACCGGCCCTGAAGCATCCAGGGGTTACCCAGAGTGTGTAGTCCCGAGGCATTTGCTAGAGTGTCTCGAAGAGGAGAGGAGCTTGCCCCTTGCCTCGACTCATGACGGAAATCCAATTTCCAATACGTGATATTGCGGTTTTAATTGTAGAACTGGTATGGCGACATGATATATGGTACCCATGCCGCCTATGATTGATATTTATGATTGAAATTGTTTTGACACTATACACTTATTATAGTATCAAATGATTTGTTTTAAACGTACCAAGCATGTTTGGCTGTCATTAGATAAAACCCTTTCCTCTGGCTTGCGTTGCATTGTGTGATGGGACCTGGGTCTTATAAAGGCTTCATTTTTTGAAAAAGCATTGCGTTGTTTACTGATATGCACTGGTATTCTTGGGAGGAAACCCGTTCCGTGTTATACGGCGTGGTCCCTTGAATTACTCTCTTTTAAAGTAAAGCTTTAAATAACTGTTTTAGTTCTCACACCAGTCACATGACTGACCTGGAGTTTATTGTTTTAACCTAAACTCTGGGTGCCCCTATTTTCCGCACGGGCAGCTAGTAGTTTTGGTTTTGCAGATTTATTTTCATAGGATCCTGTTTTACAGTTGGAATGATATCCGGAAAGCTCTGTATCCGTATATCACCTTCAGTTGTGCTTTGTATTATTTTCCGCTGCTATGTAATTTATCGTAATCTATGATATTTATCGAATGTAACTTATTCATTATACTTTGTATATTCTTGTATCTGATGGAATTGTTGTAATAACAATGAAATGTTCTTCCGTCTGCGTTCTTTTATGTGTTGTTCTCAAAGTATCCGCTCTTTCCTTTACGGGGAAGTAACGGGTTCTCATAGTGGTATCAGAGCTTTGGTTTACAGAGCTCGAGAACAAGACACATTAGAACCATACGAAAGAATTCATCAGATATTGGATTAGTAATATCCAATTAGAATGACTCGTTAGAGATAGGATCAGTAGTATCCTAGAACGAGTGTGAAGAGTATATTTTTCAAATGAAAACAATTTTGTTTTGAAAATTTAAATCGTTTTATATGTATTTGAATAATTTCTTTATTTTGAATCTGGACAATCCGATATATAAAGATTTTGCATATACGCGTCATGAACGTATATTCGAAGTTTTAATATACTGGATAGATATAGGATCACATTCTAGACACCCGGAGATGATTCTGATGATTGATATATCATCATCAGAATTTGTGTTCGTGTTTCGAAGGTGTGATATCTATATAATTCCATTAGACTGGTGTGAGAACCAAAACTTATATAGACAGATTTATTGTTATGATTTGGCATCAAAAACATGATTTTCTGTATATGTATCAAAATTATGAATTTGAAACGTTAATCCACTAATCGATTGATGTTTGTGTTGTTTGTTTAGTTGTTTGACAATTTTGAACCATTAAGCCTAATTGAACCGAATATTGAACTATATTGAAATTTGGTCGCATTTGCTTGCATATACATGTACTTACATTGAACAGGTCGTAGCAAGGAGGCTAGAGTAGAGAATAAAATTTGTTTGCCCGACAAATAGGTACATGTTTACTATAATTTACCGTTTTGTTTGGTTGATGATGATTTTATGAGCCTATTGGCTAGCCGCTTGGCTTTTTCTTTTTCTTTTTGAGATCAGAAGGCCTGTATGGCAATTTCGGGATTTTCCCGTGGCTCCCGGTGCAGGGGAGGTTATGGCGAAATTTTTCGAAAATTTAGGGTGTTAGCCAAATTTTTGAAAATTTGAAAATTCTCAGAAACTGAAAAGTTGGAGAATGGGAGCCAGATCGAACGTAGAGTTGATTAATCAAACCACTTTCGACTTCGTTTCTTTTCGGGGACGAAAAGTTTTAAGTGAGGGAGATTGTAATAACCCGGAAATTCTAAGCCAGTTTAAAATTTTTATTTTGGCAATTTTAGCGAATTTTGATTATTTAAAATAAATTATTTTAAATAATATCGACGAAAAATTTATTTTGAATATAATTCGAACGTATATATTATATACATCGTCGTTAGAATATAAATAATTATATATAATTATAAATAGAATTGAAAATGGCGCGGTAGTTCGATAATTCGATTTCAAACTTCAATTGAATGTACCGGGTGCAAAACAATCCGGGTTTTAGTGAAACCAAAAATAATAGGATATAATTGATAATATCTTTCCAACGAACCCGAAAAATTGAAACTTCATAGCGGGGATCAAAAGATATGTCCAGTTGAAAATTCTGAATAGTCGCTATGGAATTCAGGCCCTTAAAAATAGACATTTTGCAAACGACCTCGGATTTCGACGAAACCACTTTTGTTGGGTCCGTGATGTCAAATTATTGCTAGATTCCAAATTTCATAATTTTTCGAATCAATATGTGAGCGTGGCGAAGGAAAACGCGTTTGACCAGTTTTAGTTGATTTTAATCGACTGGAAAATGGCCATTTTTCCAACGGTCTCAGAATTCGACGAAACTAGTTTTGTTAGGACCGTATCGTCAATACGAAGCTAGAAAATATTTTTCTGGAATTTTCCGAGTTAGTATGTGACCCGGTAAATTGAAATGCTCGTTTAAATTCAATATATAGAGTTATATGTTGATTTTGACGAAAACTGATTATAACGATCGAATCAGCCTACGATACATATCCCATTGTGTTCGGAAAGGGGGTATTACCTTAGGGACGACAGTCGGTGGGCTCAAAAAGGAGTTCGAATTTTTAAAGTAACTTTTAGAGAATAAAATTAAAATAATAGTAAAATATATATATATACTCAACCCCACCCCCCTTATTCCTCTTCATTCAGAAAACTAATTGAAATAAAAAAAAACCTAAACTATCGACCCCCCCCCCCCCCCCGTCGATCTCGATGCCGCCACCGCAACCGGTACACCCTCCCTCCATCTTCTCCGTCGAAGCCTACCCTTCCCCCTCCCCCCTCTGCCTCGATCGTCGCGACAAGCCCCTCTCCACCTCGACCTCGCGACAGCCCCCCCCCCCCCTCCCTGACGCACCCATCCTCCCTCCGCCGCCATCAGACCGCCGCCACCCCTCCCTTGCTCTACCACCGACGCCATCTTCCCCTCCCCCACGCTGCATTCCAAAGGTGAGTGCTCCCTTTCAATTTTCTATTATTTTTGATTTATAATAATTGAAAATAGGGATTTTTGATTAAATAAAATTATGATTTACATGCTATTGAAAATCTTTGATTTTTATTTTTGAAAAGATTTGATTTTTATTCACATAAAAATACGATTTTTGAAAATAAAAAGGGACGATTTTTATTCGTATGATAAGGTGAAAAAGGAGTGACTTTTGTTCGTAAGAAGAGGGGAGAAAAATATGATTTTCATTCGTATGGAGTAGCGATAAAAATATAATTTTTAGATATAATAGAGAAAGAAAGTGATTCGATTTTTAAACAATAAAAAATTTGATTTTTATATATGGAATAGCGAAGTAAAAATTCGATTTTTATATATTGAATAGCAAAGTAAAAATTCAATTTTTATATATGGAATAGCAAAGTAAAAATTTGATTTTTATATATTGAATAGCAAAGTAAAAATTCGATTTTTATATATTGAATAGCAAAGTAAAAATTCGATTTTTATATACGGAATAGCAAAGTAAAAATTCGATTTTTATATATTGAATAGCAAAGTAAAAATTCGATTTTTACATATTGAATAGCAAAGTAAAATTCGATTTTTATATATTGAATAGCAAAGTAAAAATTCGATTTTTATATATTGAATAGCGAAGTAAAAATGTGATTTTTATATATGTAGTGACTACGGGTAGTGAAATTGGCAAAAAGGAGAGCACGACGAAGATTTCTACATAAGAAGAGTCGTGGTATTGGATTAGCTATCGGTGAGAACTTCTCACTCTAAATTTCTTTTTCTAGTTATATATATATATATATACTAGGATGCAGACGGTGTTTAGTAGCACCCAACACCACTGTCCACAGACCATGGACTTGTTTGTTTGGTTGCATAGATTTGTTAGATTATTTGATTTGAACTTTATTGTTTGGTGAAATGGAATTAATTTGATTGATATGTGAATGGCGTGGGCCATCACTAGACCGGGGATAAGGCTAGGCCTTGTCCCATTTCTAGTATCGTACCGTTATGCCGCCGAAATTTTCTAAAATAAGTTAGGAAAAATAAAGATATCATTTTATTTGATAAATGAACCGAATAGAATATTCATAGGTTGAATAAAATAGTTTGGTCGTTAAAAATATAATTTTTAACGTGAATGTGAATAAATATTCATTTACAAACCGGACGGTTTGTTTATGTACACTGATTGGACTGACATTGATTGGGACGATAAATTTTACACATCGCCCAACTACACAAATAAATCTGTGTTTGATTGTTTGAAACCCCACACGGGTATTGGGATGATATATGACATACACTAATCCCAATAATTAGTTGTATGTCGATCGATTGATTGACAGACTGTTATAAGCGTTAGATATCTATATTTGATGCTTATACAGTGTAGTGCACTTTGGATGATGGTTGATTATTTATCATTGCTATTATATACATGTGTTGTATGGAATCCATATAATTAGCTTTATATGGTAATTGATTGGGCCTCATTCCAATTTAGAAAATGAAGAATATTATAAAATAAAGGTTCATGTGTTGACTGTACTCATCCGTTGAGAATAGTCATGCGTTGAACGAAATATTTTAATAATAAAATTTACATCTTCATCTTTATAAAATAAAGGTTCATGTGTTGACTGTACTCATCCGTTGAGACTAGTCATGTGTTGAACGAAATATTTTAACAATAAAATTTACATCTTTATCATATATAAAATTAGAAACTAATTGGAAAATAGATAAGATGAGTGGTCTCCTGGGTATTAATCTGATGTTGGTTTCGGCCTTCGGGGTTAATATTCAGGGAATCGTTCTCTTACTAATTTACGGTTGGAGTCTGAATTTAAATCAAACGATAGATACCATAATTTTTTAAAATATATTAAATAACAAAAATAGTCACACGTGGACAGTACTCATTCGTTGAGATTAGTCGTGTGTTGACAAAAATATAGATTCACGTATTGAATAGAATAAATATTCATTTGTTGAATAGAATAACGGAATTATTGAAATATATAAAGTCGTGTTGATAAGAGATGCGCTATTTTGACGTGAACGATATCTATATCGATTATATTCGAATTTGAATTGAATAGCAAACGAATTTGAATTGAATTGAATATAAAACGAATTCGAATTGAATTGAGTATAAAACGAATTCGAATTGAATTGAAAACGAATTGAAATAGAATAAAAATCGATTTGAAATGAATTCAAACTGAATTGAAATTTGAATTGAATTGAAATGAATTTTAAAACGAATTTATAAGGAAAAACTCAATTTTGATTTGAATTTGAAATGAAAGTTGAAATTGTTTTCGAAACGAATGTAAAACTATTTATAAAAATTCGTTTTAAATAGAAATCGATGAAATATATATTATATTTATTATATATATAATCTAATGGCCTGAATAGAACGCGCCGCGCCGCGGCAGTTCGTGAATTTCGACCATTGACTTCGAATGGACATTACGGGAGATCCGACCGTCGGATTCTCCTAAAACCGGAACCGTTGGGTTTGTATCAAAAAGAGCTTTCCAATGAATATTAGAAATTTGAAATCTAATGGTTGGATTTAGAGTTATGTCCAAATCAAATTCGAAAAAGGTCGCTGTAAGTACAGTTCGATGGTCGTTGTTGGAAATCGACTGTACGGGCCTTGATAAAATTATTAAAAATATCTTTGATTTGTGTAAAATCATAATATGTGAACTGGAAAGAATTGGGCTGAAGAATCCCACATTTGAAAAGATAAAAATAGATTTTTGTCGAAATGAACTAGTTTTGAACTAAAATTAAAATCGATTTATTTTTGAAATAAATAAATTGAATTTGAAAGTGATTTTTAAAAATAATCAATATTCCCAATACGTGAATTGGACTGGAGTTGAATCGAAATTATCTTCGGAATATTTCGATGTTGGATTTCGTGACTATACAGATATTGTTATGGGAATTTGAAAGATATATTTTATATCGTTATTTCCAATACGATATATGATGGTTTCAGAATTTTATATTGAATATAAGCCTATATATTTTCTATTCAAAGCCTTGTATTTAATATCAAATGTGAATTGGGTTTATCGTGAACTGTGTTTTAAATGACACTAGTTCTTTAACCCAGTAAAAGGAGTTTAAATGAATCTGCAATTAGATTGAAATGTGAATTGATAATCTAAATTATCAAATTTGGAAAATGAACGAGAACGGAGTATCACCAGTTTTGCTCCAAGCGATAGTTAAATCTTTAATTAGATTTGAACGTGTAATGGTAATTAATTTTACCGATAACACCGTGGTGTTAGATATGTAGTATTACCAGTTTTGCTTCATGGGATGAATAGGTTGGGATTGGGAATTAAAATAAATAATTACTTTGGTACGGTTCGCTAATCTCGACTAGTTTGGAAAACCATAATTTGGTTTGAAATGACATCCAAAGGAAGAATAAAGATAAATTTTAAAGAATTTATTTTGGATAAAATTAATGGGAACCTTTCCCTAAGATTATGAAATTTAGAAACTAGCTGTAGGTTAGTTAAGAAGAATGGTTTCCTGGGTATTGATCTGATGTTGGTTTCGGCCTTCGGGGTTAATATTTGGGGAATTGTTCTCTTGCTAATTTACGGTTAGTGACTGATGAATTGGAATGAGGCGTATGTTGTGTTTGTGTAACATTTGTTTTTAATATACGCGGGTTGTTCGGAAAGGCCGGGTTTATACCCATTCTGAATAACCGATTCGACGATATGTCGAAGATGAAGATGGTGGTTGAAGACCGGAAGTCTTCACATCGTTTGGGTGATTACTGATGATCTTGATTGGGCTGTACAACCAAGATGAGGGAATCAGTTGGTGGTCGTCCAGACGTACTTGGAGATGGATGGATATGCGAGGAAAGTGCCTCCGGTTTCGTTCAGACCCAGAACGAACTTGTAAATGGATTGTGTGTCTGACATTGGATTTTATTCTATGTTGATTGATCTCGATTAAATATACATCTGTTTGGCGGCAGAGAATTTATTCTTTTTGCTTAACGCCCTTCTCTGAGACGTACGAGCTCAGAGGTTGTATATCGATGGACATCAATCGCATGGCATGAATTGCCTGTGTGGCATGCTGAGTTGCATGGATCAAGGCTTCTGTTGAAAAGCAAAGTCTTGTGGTTGATGATCAAAGCACGGCCTACGTGGCAGCTTTGTGTATAGCGTGAATTCGCGAGCCTCACACCTCGGTATGAGTTAAAAACGGGATAAGGACTGCAGGGAGAGCACGACGTTTCTTTCTAGCTTTGGTGGTGTCAGTGACTTACCAGCCCTGACATTTATATACTTTTCACCTATGTGGTTTTTGGATGAGGCGCCTCGATTTTAGGTCTATAAGGACCGGGAAACGTGTGTTCAGGCATAATTAATCCTCAAACGTAAGAGAGGACCGGCCCTGAAGCAATAGGGGTTACCCAGAGTGTGTAGTCCCGAGGCATTTGCTAGAGTGTCTCGAAGCGGAGAGGAGCTTGCCCATTGCCTCGACTCATGACGGAAATCCAATTTCCAATACGTGATATTGCGGTTTTAATTGTAGAACTAGTATGGCGACATGATATTTGGTACCCATGCCGTCTATGATTGATATTGTTTTGACACTATACACTTATTATAGTATCAAATGATTTGTTTTAAACGTACCAAGCATGTTTGGCTGCCATAAGGTAAAACCCTATCCTCCGGCTTGCGTTGCATTGTGTGATGGGACCTGGGTCTTATAATAGCTTCATTTTTTGAAAAAGCATTGCGTTGTTTACTGATATGCACTGGTATTCTTGGGAGGAAACCCATTCCGTGTTATACGGCGTGGTCCCTCGAATTAATCTCTTTTAAAGTAAAGCTTTAAATAACTGTTTTAGTTCTCACACCAGTCACATGACTGACCGGGAGTTTAATGTTTTAACCTAAACTCTGGGTGCCCCTGTTTTCCGCACGGGCTGCTAGTAGTTTTGTTTTTGCAGATTTATATTCACAGGATCCTGGTTTGCAGCTGGAATGATATCCGAAAAGCTCTGTATTCGTATATCACCTTCAGTTGTGCTTTGTATTATTTTCCGCTGCTATGTAATTTATCGTAATCTCTGATATTTATCGAATGTAACTTATTCATTATACTCTGTATATTCTTGTATCTGATGGAATTGTTGTAATAACAATGAAATGTTCTTCCGTCTGCGTTCTTTTATGTGTTGTTCTCAAAGTATCTGCTCTTTCCTTCACGGGGAAGTAACGGGTTCTCACAACGACGTTATGAAGCAATTCAAGACTTGGAAAAACGACGAATGAAGACCGGGATTTTTTTGAATTTTTCAGATTGATTGCTAATGTCTTGGTTGGGTAGACTACCCGATACGAGGTTATACGTGGCATGAGGTTTGAATATATTTAGAGATTTTCAGATTGGCATTTCGTTCAAACCCAGAACGGAATCGTATGGATTGTGCGTCTGACATTGTAATTGACTACGTAGTACTGATCTCTGTTAAATATATATCTTCTTGGTGGCAGAGAATTTATTCTCTTGCTTAACACCCTTCTCTAAGACGTGTGAGCTTAGAGATTATATATTGATAGAAATCAGTGGTGCGTTGTGAATGGACAATGTGGCATACTTAAGTTATGCGAAGAGCAATGGATGATCAAAGCATGGCTTATTTAAGTGTAGCTATGTGTATATCGTGACCTCGGCAAGCCTCACAACCCGGTAAATGGCTAAAACAGGAAAGATACAGCGAGGTTAAGGTAGTCATTTCCTTCTTGATAAAAGGTGTACTATAGTATGGAGCCCAGGTATTAACCTATTTGGATAACTTCTATTTATATGGATGTTGATGTTGTGAGGCCTCGGTTTTAAAAGTTGTTAATGACTGGGAAGTGATTTACTCAGGCGTGCTCTCAGTTACCCAGTTAAGGGGTAACCTGACCTCGTGTTGGCAGAGAGCCCGATTTGGTTCTCGGGGCGTCCCTCTAGAGGCGTACCCATCGGCTTGGTAAGGAAGTTTGTAACACCCCATGATTTTAATTAACGAATTTAAGAATACTTAATTTCAAATGTGAGAATTAAGGGAAACGGGTTATGCCATTGCATACGTCTCGGAATTCTGCTTGAGATAGAGTCCGAGTTTGCATGAATTGGACTCCGTATGAAGAAGATATGGCCTTCCGATGTTTCAGAACTTAAAAACAGCTGAAGTTCAGAAAATTTGAAATTCAAATTCAAACAGGGGAGCAGGCTGAGCGGGAATTCTCCCGCCCAAGGGCCAAGTCGACCAGGAGGTCGACCTCCCTATAAAGGTCGACTAGGGGATCGACCTGACACCCCCCCCCCCCCGGCAGATCTGAAAGATGACGATATTTTCAGTCACTGCTGAGTCATTGGGGATGAGGTGTTATTCTATCTTGACTGGATGGTCTTGATTGCTTCTAGGCTAATCTGAAGGCTCTAAATTAATTAAAATTCTATATAAGCAACCTAACTCTCAACCTAAAATCACAATAATTCATACCAAGAGCCGCCATGCCGTCAATAGAGAACCTAGAGTAGTCGCCGTTCTCTTTCAACTTAAAAACAAGATAGAAGCAAGAATCAAAATCAAATCTAATCTAAATTAGAATAACAGTTAGTCTACATCAAAGGCTAGAAATTCAGTTTCATAATACAGATCCCAGAAAAACAAGACTGTTCTTTTGTTAATGACTACTATTTCTTTCACAATATAATTATTAAATTAATTATGATGAGCTGTAATTGGATTATGAGAACATGTCTGTTGAATCACATGGCGTTGTTTAAGTTTTTAGATCTATTTCATATTTAACTTGATTCATTCTATTCAAGTTTGGGATGTTAAACCATATGTTAATTCATATGTGAATCTTATGCAAGTTGGGTTGTTAAATCATATGTTAATTCATATGTGAATCTTATGTTAAATTGTATGTTAGTTTGAATATGAATCTTATGCAAGCCTATATGTGAATTGTACACAAGTTTATATGTGAATCAAGTATATTCATATACTAGTTTATATGCAAAATCCTGTGATGAATTCATATGCAAGTTGTAGAAATTCATATGCAAGTTGTAGAAATCCAAATGCAAGTTTAGGTAAAAAACTATATTCACATTTTTGGGTGAAAATTATATTCACATATGCAAGTTAAGAGAGACCCATAATTTATATATGCAAGTTCACAATTTCATGTTTAGATCTATATTTAGATCCATGGTAGTTTTTGCAAATATATGATTCTTTATGACATTGTCTATTCAAATTGTTGGCTATGCAATTTTATTCCCATTTGCAAGTTAGATCTGTTTTTATGTGTTATGCAAGTTGTTATGTTTTTTTATATATAGGTTAGACTATTTGCGAGTCTAACGCATTTCATATTTGAACGTACGAATAGCGTAGGGAC
The DNA here is from genome assembly GCA_030737875.1 of Allium sativum. NCBI lineage: Eukaryota > Viridiplantae > Streptophyta > Magnoliopsida > Asparagales > Amaryllidaceae > Allium > Allium sativum. Next base: position 20,010,686 of record CM060909.1, on the reverse strand, counting down.
AAATGGGAAAATACTAATTATGCAAATTGTGAATTGGCATAAAATGGCTTTAAGAAAACATATAATTAAATTGAGACTTAATTGGTATAATTTTTATACCCAAAAAGTATGGACATAATTTAGGTCACAATTATAGACATAATTAATTTGGAAAATTATTGAAAAATTAAATAGGGATAATAAATTCATATTGGGGTGAAATAATTTTGTAATAATAAACGCCTAAGACACGAGGTTAGACTCGTTTGTAGTGTAAGACTGCCCGGACCCGCCCGACAAATCTAGCAACCACAAACAGTTGTCTAATGTGAGAGGTCGAAGGCATAAATTAAATGCGTAATAGTTGTAATGACACAAGGTTAGACACGTTTGTGGTATAAGACTTCCCGGACCTGCCCGGCAAATCCAGCAACCGCAAATGGGAGTCTAATGTGAGAGGTCTTACAAAGTTACAGTTATAATGAACTAAGTAACACTTAAACAAGATAAACATGTGGTGGGACATGGGGGTTAATTGGGTGGCATGTGAAATACGATTAGAAACACTTAACCAAATTGAAATATGTAAAGAAGACATGAATAAGAGGGGATTAAGTGGAAAATTCTAGTGGGGACCAAGCATAGGTGGAAAGCTTGTGTCAAGCATGGGGGGCCCATTTCAAACCAGTAACCCATTAAGTATCCTTGTGAGCCCGAGTTAGATCAAGGACGGGACATGATTACTGGGTTTGATTGTAAGAGGTCAAAAGGGGTTAGCGGTGGAAACGCAAGTCCAACAGGGTCATGTGTGTGCGTGGACCCAGGCTGGTGGGTACAACTAATGGAGATAGGGGTCGGCGCCATCTATGATGACAGCTAGGGGTACACGAAACTACCATTATATTTATTGTATTCAGTAGGCGGGATCAACTTTTAGGGTGGCTAGTAGTGGTGCAGTATAGTAATTATCCTATAGTGATTAGGAACGAGATTAACGCCAGAATATTCCTCTTGTTTGCTTTGTCATGCCCACTTGTTTCACAGTCATTCCTTATTCTACCAGTTTATGCCTTATCCTAATTACTTCCATAATTGTATTGTTAAAATTATGGTACTCGCCAGACTATATTTCTGACCCCCTTTGTTTTTGCCTCTTTTCTTCCTTTCCTCCCCAGGTTCTCAGGGTAGGACTAGTACTAATGGAGCTTGATCAGGATCTTTTTCTCTCTTTTGGAAGTGCTTGGATTGCTGAAAGTAAAGTTCAGCTCATCTCTTTTATGGCTACTTATGTTGGGGTTAAGCTTTTTATTTTATTTACTCAGAAAACAATTTGTCAAGATGGTTACTTAGTGTACTTGGTTTTTCTGTTGGTTTATGATGTTGTTGTAATCAAACTATTTCTCAGCTGCAATAAATGTTGTTTCGAAATTTTTCAAGTACCAATATATGTATCAGTCTTATTATATTCTATTCTATTCACCAATAATGCTCCATGAAAGTTAATGCATTCCCTTTGAGAGTGACATTAATGGACGTGAGGTGTTCCACGTGATATTAGAGCTGCAGGTTAATAGAACGGATAAGAGATTTTGAAAAATAGTTTTTCAAAAGCGTTTTATAAAGAAATACTTTCAAAGTATGTTTTAAGGAGAGTATTTTCAAGAGAAAAGTATTTTTTAAAAACATAACCCCCCAGAGCCATATATCTTTCTTTCGAATTCTCCGTTTTGAATCCCATCATTTTCTTTTCAGCATGTATGGGTTACCCGAGATACCCGAGGGAATACCGATACCAACCTGGTTCAGAAGGTATATGGAGGCTAGGGCCACTGCCGCAGGCCCAGCAGACATCCCTCCTCTCCCAACTGCAGCCGCTCCTTCTCCTCCCCCTCCTTGTGTAGATACTTTTTCAAAATATGCAAAGACTTTCGAGCAATGGGCAGAAAACCTTTTCAGGGATCAGAGACATTTGTTGAAGCTCGAAATTGGCTTAAGAAGGTTGATGACTTGTTTGGTATCTTTGAGGTTGAAAATGGAAGGAAGGTCCAATTGGCCGCTTGGTTAATGAAGGACGAAGCCTCGTTTTGGTGGGAGGTCACGAATTGAGAGCGTCCAGTAGAGATGTGGATGGATTTCAGACATAGGTTCGAGATGAAATTTCTCTCACGAGCAGAAGAAAATTTATATATGGAGAGGTTCTTAGCGTTGAAGCAAGGAAATTTGTCAGTAAAGGAGTACGTCAACAAGTTCAATCAGTTGGCGAGATTTGGCTTAGACTTGGCGAACACACCCGAGAAGAAGGCCATGAGGTTCGTTAAAGGTTTGAATGATCCCCTACATGGGTTAACTATGACCCACATTCCTATGGGGGCTACCTTTGAGAAACTAGTTGACATGGCGCTTATGCATGAAGAGGAGAAAGGCGCTAACACTAATAAGGCACCAGAAAAGAAAGGGGATCAAAAGAAGTCATGGAAGCAACCTAAGAAAGGTGGTTAGGACAACAATAGCAAAGGAAAGAAAAGGTGCTTTAATTGTGGAGCACCACGCCATCTGAGCAAGGACTGTAGGAAGAAGAAGAAGACTGGCTGTTTCCACTGTCGAGAGGCAGGACATCTAATTAAAGACTGTCCGAGGAAATAGGGGCAAGGGCAAAGAACAGGGTCCACTTCTGGTGGGTAGATTCAGGCTCTCATGGCACAAGGGCAGGCAAGAGGGCAGATTCAGGCTCTCATGGCGACATGACAGGAGAGAGGTAGAAACATTTCCGTTGAAAGTTTAGTTTTTATGTTTGATCATCTATTCGTACTTTGTTTGACTCTGGCGCTTCACACTCGTTCGTATATGCTTCGTTAGTTGAAACACTGCACCTAAATACTAGTCTAGTTACGGATCCCATAGTAGTCTCAAATCCTATTGGTGGTTCGGCTCATCTTTCAATGATTTGTCGGGATTTGAGAGTGTCTATTTTGAGAGTTGAGTTTGAATGCAACGCCTTCGTTCTTGGCTTCATGGGCTATGGATTGATTCTAGGCATGGATTGGTTATCCAGTAATGGTGTCGTCCTCGATTGTGAAAAGAGAGTGGTTAGACTTATTACTCGCCGTAGCAACACTCTAGAAATCTCTTGTAACCCCATACATTCTGTTATGCTTAGTTACCTAGAATCTCTTGATGCGTCTGTTGAAAACTTGCAGTCTATTAGAGTAGTCCGTGAATACTCAAATGTATTTGAAGAGGTGAAGGGTTTACCTCCAAAGCGGGAGATAGATTTCTACATATACCTTGTTGATAATGAAAAACCCATAGCTCTACCCGTTAGACACATGGCTCCTAGGGAGATAAAAGAGCTCAGTAAGCAAGTCAAAGAGTTGCTCGAAAAGGGGTTTATAAGGCGGAATATTTCTAAATGGGGTGCTCCAATAGTATTCGCAACCAAAACGGATGGTTCACTTCGCTCATACGTTGATTATAGGGAGCTAAACAAGATGACCAAGAAGAATAGGCACCCACTTCCTAGAATAGATGATTTGTTTGATAAGCTTGTAGGTGCGTCTATTTTCTCCCAACTAGATTTGGCTACCGGGTTACATCAGCTAAGAGTGCTGAAGACAACATTGATAAGACCGCGTTCAGAACCCTTTATGGTTTCTTCGAATGGCTTGTCATGCCTTTCGGCTTGACAAACGCACCCGCTTACTTCGTTGACTTGATAAGTAGGGTGTTTAGAGAATTCCTTAATAAGTTTGTGGTGGTCTTCGTAGACGACATTTTGATCTTCTCGAAGAATGAAGAAGAGCATGCTTTGCATTTAAGGGAAGTCATGGATACTCTTCGTACACATCAGCTGAAGGCCAAATTCTCCAAATGCCATTTCTGGAGAGAAGAGGTAAGGTTTCTTGGACATGTGGTGTCCAAAGAGGGGTTAGCCATGGACCCGCAAAAGTAGTTGTAGTGCAAGATTGGAAGGTTCCACGGAATGCAACCGAAGTCCGAAGCTTTCTCGGGCTAGTGGGCTTTTACTGAAAATTCATTAAAGACTTTGCTAAAATTTCAGCCCCACTCAAAAGGTTAACGAAGAAGAACCTAACTTTTGCTTGGGATTTAGATTGCGATATTACTTTCCAACGTTTGAAAAGGGCTCTAACAACAGCCTCAGTTCTGACATTGCCAGATGGGAGCAAGATGTTTACGGTATACACGGATGCATGTGGTACGGGACTAGGTGTTGTCTTGATGCAAGAAGGGAAGGTTGCAGCTTATGGAGGCAGACAGTTGAAATTACATGAGAAAAACTACCCAACCCATGATCAAGAGTTGGCTGCTATCGTCTTTGGGCTTAAGTCTTGGCGCCATTATCTCCTTTGTGAGAAGTTTGAATTGTATATTGACCATAAATCATTGAAGTACCTTTTCTCGTAGAAAGATCTTAACTTAAGACAGCAAAGGTGGATGGAATTTCTGGCCTCTTATGACTTTGAGATTTCCTATACCACAGGCAAGGGCAATGTGGTAGCGGATGCCTTAAGTAGAAAGAAGCTGATCCTGAGTCCTCTCTTTGTAGAAAGGCAAAGCTTGGAGTATATAGCAAACTTTATTTCTAGACCCTCCTCTGAAATTGTGTCTGGTCTGTTAGCATCACTAGAGGTGCGACCTACTCGTTTGGACTCAATAGGAACTACGCAGCGAGGAGACCCTCGGCTAGTTGATGTGATGGAAAAGCTAGTTAGGGGTGAGACTTCTAGTCACCTCAATAGATACTCCATCGATGATAGGGGTTGGTTGAGACGAGATGGATGGTTATGCGTCCCACAAGTAAGGGATTTAGTGAAGACGGTTCTCGAAGAGGCGCACCATTCCAAACTGACCATACACCCAGGCGGAGATAAGATGTATAAAGATATAAAAAGGGTTTTCTTTTGGAATGGCATGAAGAGTGATGTAGCTGAGTTTGTCGCTAAGTGTTTAATATGCCAGCAAGTCAAAGCAGAGCAGAAGAAGCCCGGTGGTCTACTTCGTCCTCTCGATGTCCCACAGTGGAAGTGGGATAGCATTTCGATGGACTTTGTTGATGGGTTGCCTAGGCCAAGAAGGGGCAATACAAGTATTTGGGTAATAGTGGACAAGCTCACTAAAAGTGCTCACTTTATACCTGTTAAAAGTAGAAGGACTGCCTCGTCCCTAACATCCATTTATCTCAAAGAAATAGTTCGACTCCATGGGATACCCTCCAATATAGTGAGCGATCGGGATCCCATCTTTACGAGCGAGTTTTGGAAGAGTTTGCAAGAGGCAGTAGGCACCCAATTATGCTTAAGCACAACTTATCACCCCCAAACCGATGGTCAGACGGAAAGGGTGAACAGGGTATTAGAAGACCTCTTGAGATTGTGCATTCTTGACTTTGGAGGGACATAGGAGGATCATCTTCCTTTGGTGGAATTCGCCTACAACAATAGCTACCAAGCCACCATAGGAATGGCGCCCTTCGAAGCTTTATATGGAAGACCGTGCCGATCACCAACTTGTTGGTGGGAGTCTACAGATAAGCTCGTACTTGGGCCAGACATGATTAGAGAGACCTCAAAAAAGGTGGACTTGATAAGAAGACGGATGAAGGCTCCACAAGATAGACAGAAGTCCTACACAGACAAAAGAAGGACCGACCTTGAGTTTAAGGTTGGAGATAGGGTGTTCCATAGAGTATCTCCTTTGAGGAATGTCATTCGCTTCGGGTCCGTAGGAAAGCTAGCACCAAGATTTGTAGGTTCATATCCTATCATTGAAAAGATTGGGACGATGGCTTACAGAGTAGAGCTACCCGAGAGACTGGATGGAGTTCATAATGTTTTTCATGTTTCTCAACTACGAAAGTGCTTACATGAATCTGCGGAAGTGGTGGAGCCGAATATATTAGAGGAAGTAGAAGTGGAACGAGAAGCGACTGTGAGAAGAGTTCCAACTCGTATCTTGGGTATGGAAGTCAAAAAGCTACGCAACCGTGAAGTCAAGCTTGTTAAAGTTCAATGGAATGATGCTGAGGAAGACGCGACTTGGGAAACTGAGAGGAAAATACGCGCAGCCTACCCTTTTCTCTTTGAGGGTACCTCCTTGATCTCTTTTTCCATAAGTTTATTCATGCTTATATCTATCTTTCATGTATATCTCCACAGTCCTATTCTTTATCCTTAGGTAGAAACCAATGGATGTAAACATGTGTTTGAAACATGTTATGGTTGATGGTTGAGAGTGGTTGCAAGTGGTTGCTCGTGGATGCATGTACACACACTATAGGCACTAGATCGGCTCAATCACTTTCATATTGCATATAAATGTGTGTGCATATTTAAATTAATGGATGTATAATGGCTGTGTTATCATGTGGATGCTGCATTGATGAATGGTTGTGCACACATGTAGAAGTAATATGCATCGTTAGGATTCTTTTGCATGCATAATGGACGCATGGCACTATCATGATTTGCATTAAGGAGGTCAACTGAATCAGTAGACCTCTTGATTTTGCATTAGATAAGGAACATATACACACACTTTTTGCATACGTTCATACGACATTAGAAATCTTGTACGGACAATGCATGCATGTGTTTGATGGTTGAGTAGATGGATGATTGGATGATAGGATATACGTTCTCCTTAACTTGGAGATTTCGGGGGCGAAATCCTTTAAGGAGAGGAGAATGTAACACCCTGTGATTTTAATTAACAAATTTAAAAATACTTAATTTCAACTCTGAGAATTAAGGGAAACGGGTTACGCCATTGCGTATGTCTCGGAATTTTGCTTGAGATAGAGTCCGAGTTTGAGTGAATTGGACTTCGTATGTAGAAGATATGGCCTTCCGAAGTTTCAGAACTTAAAACAACTCAGGTTCAGAAAATTTGAAATTCAAATTCAAACAGAGGAGCAAGCTGGGCGGGAATTCTCCCGCCCAAGGGCCAGGTCGACCAGGGGATCGACCTCCCTATACTGGTCGACCTGCCCCCCCCCCCCCCCCCACGGGCAGATTTGAAAGATGACGATATTTTGACTCACTGCTGAGTCATTAGGGATGAAGTGTAATTTAATCTTGACTGGATGGTCTTCATTGCTTCTAGGTTAATCTGACGGCTCTAAATTAGTTAAAATTCTAAATAAGCAACCTAACTCTTAACCTAAAATCACACTAATTCATACCAAGAGCCGCCATGCCATCAATGGAGAACCTAGAGTAGCCGCCGTTCTCTTTCAACTCAAAAACAAGATAAAAGCAAGAATCAAAATCAAATCTAATCTAAATTAGAATGACAATTAGTTTACATCAAAGACGAGCAATTCAGTTTCAAGATACAGATCCCCGAAAAACAAGACTGTTCTTTTCTTAGTGAGTACTATTGCTTTCACAATATAATTATTAAATTAATTACGATGGGTTGTAATTGGATTATGAGAATATGTCTGTTGAATTGCATGATGTTGTTTAACTTTGTAGATCTATTTCATATTAAACTTGATTCATTTTATGCAAGTTTGGGATGTTAAACCATATGTTAATTCATATGTGAATCTTATGCAAGTTGGGTTGTTAAATCATATGTTAATTCATATGTGAATCTTATGATGTTAAATTGTTTGTTAGTTTGAATATGAATCTTATGCAAGTCTATATGTGAATTGTACACAAGTTTATATATGAATCAAGTATATACATATGCTAGTTTATATGCAAAATCATGCGATGAATTCATATGCAAGTTGTAGAAATTCATATGCAAGTTTAGGTGAAAAACTATATTCACATTTTTGGGTGAAAATTATATTCACATAGCAAGTTAAGCGAGACCCATAATTTATATATGCAAGTTCACAATTTCATGTTTACATCTATATTTAGATCCATGGTAGTATATGCAAATATATGATTCTTTATGACATTGTCTATGCAAATTGTTGGCTATGCAATTTTATTCCCATTTGCAAGTTAGATCTGTTTTTATATGTTATGCAAGTTGTGATGTTTTTTATATATATAGGTTAGACTATTTACGAGTCTAACGTATTTCATATTTGAACGTACGAATAGCGTGTGGACAAATGGGAAAATACTAATTATGTGAATTGTGAATTGGCATAAAATGGCTTTAAAAAAATATATAATTAAATTGAGACTTAATTGTTAAAAAAATTATACCTAAAATGTATGGACATAATTTAGGTCACAATTATGGACATAATTAATTTGGAAAATTATTGAAAATTTGAAAAGGGATAGTAAATTCATATTGGGGTGAAATAATTTTGTAATAATAAATGCCTAAGACACGAGGTTAGACTCGTTTGTGGTGTAAGACTGCCCGGACCCACCCGGCAAATCTAGCAACCACAAACGGTAGTCTAATGTGAGAGGTCGAAGGCATAAATTAAATGTGTAACAGTTGTAATGACACGAGGTTAGACACGTTTGAGGTATAAGACTGCCTGGACCAGCCCGGAAAATCTAGCAACCGCAAATGGGAGTCTAATGTGGGAGTCTTGCAAAGTTACGGTTATAATGAACTAAGTAACACTTAACCAAGATAAACATGTGGTGGGACATGGGGGTTAAGTGGGTGACATGGGTGGGATGTGAAATACGATTAGAAATATTTAACCAAATTGAAACATGTAAAGAAGACATGAATAAGAGGGGGTTAAGTGGAAAATTCTAGTGGGGACCAAGCATAGGTGGAAAGTTTGTGTCAAGCATGGGGGACCATTTCAAACCAGTAACCCATTAAGTATCTTTGTGAGCTCAAGGACGGGACATGCTTACTAGGTTTGATTGTAAGAGGTCAAAACGGGTTAGCGGTGGCAACCCAAGTCCAATGGGATCATGTGCGTGCGTGGGCCTGGGCTGGTAGGTAAGACGTCGTTGCATCGTGTTGATATAAGCCATGCATCTTTAGTGGTATCGGGTTGCCAATTTGGGGAGTGATACACCCCACTGTGGGACCATCACGGGTATCTACGAGTTAGGGAGCCGATCGCATAGGGGTAGTGGGTATAACTAGTGGAGATAGGGGCAGGCGACACCTATGAAGACAACTAGGGGTACACGAAACTACCATTATGATTATTGTATTCAGTAGGCGGGATCAACTTTTAGGGTGGCTAGTAGTGGTGCAGTATAGTAATTATCCTATAGTGATTAGGAACGAGATTAATGTCAGAATATTCCTCTTGTTTGCTTTGTCATGCACACTAGTTTCACAGTCATTCCTTATTCTACTAGTTTATGCCTTATCCTAATTACTTTCATAATTTTATTGTTGAAGTTATGGTACTTGCCAGGCTTTATGTCTGACCCCCTTTGTTTTCGCCTCTTTTCTTCCTTTCCTCCCCAGGTTCTCAGGGTGGGACTAGTACTAGTGGAGCTTGATCAGGATATTTTTCTCTCTTTTGGAAGTGCTTGGATTGCTGAAAGTAAAGTTCAACTCGTCTCTTTTATGGCTACTTATGTTGGGGTTATGCTTTTTATTTTATGTACTCAGAAAACAATTTGTCAAGATGGTTACTAAGTGTACTTGGCTTTTCTGTTGGTTTATGATGTTGTTGTAATCAAACTATTTCTCCACTGCAATAAATGTTGTTTTGAAAATTTTCAAGTACCAACATATGTATCTGTCTTGTTATATTCTGTTCTATTCACCAATAATACTCCATGAAAGTTAATGCATTCCCTTTGAGAGTGACATTAATGGACGTGGGGTGTTACAAAGTTCCTTTGCCTAGTCATTTGTTGGAAATTCAATTTTCCACTACGAGCCTGTACGGTTTTAGTTGTATAGCCTGCTACCAGCAGGATTGTCAGTACAATGGGATGGGGCATTATACTGGCTAGGATTAATAAATTTATTTGCGAAATTGTTTTCACACTATGCACTAATGATTATATCTGAGGATTTTCACGTATCAAGCATTTTTGACTATCATAAGTAGAAACCTCGCCCATTGTGTGTGTGCCGCGAGACCTTATGGTAGTTTCATCTTTCAAAAGTCATAGCGAATTTCTATGCACGGGAATTCATATGGAGTAAACCCGTTCCGTAGTAGCGGCGTGGTCCGTTGAATAACCCAACTTTAAAATGAATCTTAAATAACAGTTGTTTTGAGTTCTCACACTAGTCCCATGACTGACCTGGGGTTTATTGTTCTCTCACCTAAACTCTGGGTGCCCATAATTTTGACACAGGCAGCCTAGTAGTTTGGTTTGCAGAGTCAGCCTTGGAGTTGGTTGGAGCAGGATTCTAATTTTAGCTGGAGTTATATGGTTTGGAGCATTCGCATTCTTCTGCTGAGTTTAATATCACTTCCGCTGTGAAATCAATGTACTCTGATGTATTCCTTGTAACTCTGATGTTATATTATGGTAATGAAATGAAAAGTTCTGTTATTTTTTATGCAAATATGTAAGTATGCATAACTATATGCCTTTATGAACGGTTTAAGTTGGTTTAATTACCGGTGAAAACTGGTCAAAAAGTCGTGTCGTTACAAAGTGGTATCAGAGCTTTGGTTTATACAAAGCAATGGGTACGACATATTTAACAAAAAAAGGACTCATCAAAGTTATGATATCTCATTAGAGATAGGGTTAGAAATACCCTAGAATGAGATTTGGGAATATTACGCTTGAGAGAGCGACCTTTACCATAAAATCGATGTGTTTTTGAGTTAGAATGAAATTAATGAGTCAAAATTAACTTATGGAAATATTAGAAACTTTCCTTAACTCATAAATTGGTTGGCATTTATAATCTTATATGGGAATAAAAAACTTAAGTGAGTAAAACCCTTAAAAGGTAATTAAGGGAATTTTAAGTTGTACAAGAACTTAAATAAAAATTCATTTGTCTATTAATAATTTCTGGATTGGTAAGTAAGAATAGGAATGATCCAGGTTATGTAAATTAAATCTCTTGATTATTAGATGTTAGAATACTTTGATTAGAGAATTAAAAGTATGAATGCCAAATGAGTATAAATTTAACTTGTAAATGGATTAATATGAAACTGGAAACAATTGGAATAAAATTGAAATAGAATGAGTGTTCTCGAAATATAATTCTACCTCTTCGCTTGTCGCTGGGTTTTGTTTGACTCATTGTCATCTTTTGATTATCATTATCTCTCTGATTGTCATGCTTGAATTTTTAATTGTCCAGCTTCATTCTTGGATCCTTCTTTTTTCCCTACTTTGACAAAACCATGGACAAGTGGATTAGTGACATGGTTTTGAATTTGAAACAAGTATTTTGAATTATCTCTTAAATTGAATCTGAATTTGTATTAAGTGCAAAAGAGTTTCAAATGATGAAGTTATCCAAGATATTATTTTTGTAGGGTAATTGAATGTTTTGAGAAAAAGATTATTTATTTGAGAATTTGGATTCAAATTTATTTTGAAATTTAACAAAATTGAGGTATGAACACTTAGTGTTAAGTAAACCATGGATTCCATAACTTCAGCAGTAAGTTGGAAAGTTAATTACTAAACTTTAAGGTTTCTTAGAGTCGTAGACATCTAAGTAATAGACAGCACCTACCCCAGTTTCCCTTTTGTGGTAGTGGTAGCAGCTCTGGGTCTAACTCAGAGAATTTGATTATAAACATGACTAGTGACGACCCTAGTAATCATAAGATTATAGGAACCTCTACCTTTAATGAGAATTAGATAGAGTATCCTGAGAATGGTATAGGTTTTGGTTCTGACTATTTCATTTTCGAAATGTTAAGAGAGAAATGGGAATTTAAAGTTGGTAAAGGAGTTTAAATTTGCTCGTCTTCCTTTTCGAGGACGAAAAGTCTTAAGGGGGGGTGAATGTAATATCCTAGAATTTTTAGTTAAGTTAATTTGGATTTTTATAATATAATTTAGTTTTTCTAAATATAAATTGATTTTTATAAGTTTTAAATGCAGATTTTAATTTTGAATAAGTAACTTGTTTATTTTATATATATGATTTTTGTATAGGAAAATTTATTTTAAGAAATTATATTCAATTTATAAGATTTTAAAAATATTCCAATATTAATAAGTAATGATATTTTTTGATTTTGATATTGATATAGAATATGATTTTGGTAAAGGATAATTTACTTTTAATATTTTAAAAGAATGATTTTTATTTCTATATAGATAAGTAATATTATTTGGATTTGTAAGCATTTTGTTTTAGACTATTCTAAGTATGAATTTTGGTAAATTAAATAGATAAATATTTTTTAAAATTTTGTAAGTTATAATTTGTTGTACCTTAGGTAATAAGATGGTTATAAGTATTGGAATTTGGCTACATTTATAAGTGTTACAATTATGTTGCTAATTTAAAAAAATAAATTAAGCTTTAAGATAAGGATCAAGGTTGTGTGTCCTCTTACATGTCATGATGCATGGAGAAAGAATCAACATGAAGCCATGTAGTCATATAGGTGTAATATATGCATGAAATTAGATTTAAGGCAAGGACATGTGTCCATAAGTAAATTGATCATTTTGACCTTGAAATCAACCTATATAAGGAGAGCCAAACCCCTTTTCTTACTTCATCCATTCATAACTTCACATGTAAAATACTGCTTCCTCTTATTTATTCATTCCAGTAAAAGAAAATACACATTTTCTTTCATTTAAAAATCCATATCTCTTGATCCGTTCTGTTTTAGCTGAGATAATATATGCGGAAGTTGTCCGAATCATAGTTGCCGATTTTTAGTAATTGTCGGATCCAAATTTTGTTGACAAACAAAAGAGAGATTGCGGATTTATAGAGAATCGAATAAATGGGTTCAAAATTTCAGAAAATCATATCTGTTAATCCGCTTCGAATTGATCGATGCCATCTGCACCGTTGCAATCTGCAAGGAACGTAGTATTTTTGGTGCGAATTTGGTTCGATTCTATGTCGACAACTTGAGATCATCGGAATTAGGGTTGGAGTTCATCAATGGTGGAGGTGACGATAGAAGAATTGGTGAATGGCGTTGTGACGAGGGAAGAGAGAGCTTCGAAGCGGTGTAATTTGATGAAGATTGGTGAAAATAAGTGTCGATACCTATATTGGGTTCACGCAGGTTCCAGGTTTCGGCAATAGGTTCGGTTTTCGATTCAAGGAGCTGAACTCAAGAAATTTGTCAATGGTCTCGGGTTGGTGATCGGTAAAGCGAGAGGGTGTGCACCATGCACCATGCGTGTGCGCGTTTCTTCCTAGGTGCGTGAAAAATGAGAGAGGAGGGAGGAAGAAGAAGTAAGCAATAGGCCGGGTTTTGTAAGCAAGGAGAAATGGGCTTGGGCCGAATTGTTATGGGCATGTTTTATTTATTTTGTTTTTAAGTTTAATTTAGTTTTAAAACTTTAAAAGTTAACATCTCATTCAATTTAACTCCGATCAACTCACCGTTGAAAGCATTGGACTCGTATAATTAAATAGAACATATCATAATATAATTTTGGTAATTTTTGTTAAGTGTAAATTATAATAAAAATAAAATAAAATTTCATTGTATATATATAACAACATATAACGAGCGTTGTTATCAATTTAATTTCAATATATATAAATTTGCAAAAAATCACCAGCTGCTAAGAGAAATGGTTTAAAAGCAGTACAAGTAGCGGTAGCAGTGTTCGTTGGCTTGTTCATCCTGGTAATGGAGATTTTTGGAGCTATTATGGTGAGAACTACCAATTTAAATTATTTATTTAAATTGATAGTGGTATAATAATTGGCTGTGATAAATTATATTTGGTTGGATATGAATGTTATTGTCTGAATGAATGTGTAGATAGCACACTGAACATTGATAAGCGTTATTGTCGGTAATGCTTGTGCACAACTGAAATGATTGCTTATTGGTTGTGATTACAAGTCATGTTTATCTGATTTAGATGGTTGATTCATTATGATTGTGTGAAGTCATATACACTGTAGTGGTGGAATTATACCAGTGATTGATTGAATCTTCGTCCCATATAAATGAAGATTGATTTTTAAAATATTATTTTTATGTCCAGTTTAATTCAAAATGAGGTTTGAAAATGGTTTTAAATATATATTGACAATGTTTTGTTTATAATATATATACCAGAACGTTCTAGGATGACAGAGAGCACAATGTCTAGGCTTGGGTTTGGAAATATAGTTTCCTGCTCTCCCTGGCTATCCCTAACTGATCTGACGGATAGGACGGTTAGTTCAAAATATAATTTGAAATTTAAATTTGAAATTTTTAAATTTAGAAATAATTTGGAATTTAAATTAATAAATGTGGCATAGTGACCATTCATATTTAAATTTCAAATAATGGGTTTTGAAATAAAGTTATATTGAAATGGGAATGGAAAGATAATATTAATTTGTAAAAAGGAAATTCGGAATATGGTTTTGAATCTAAGTTATGAAATTTAATCTATTCTAGAAAGAGGAATTTGGTGTCTTATATTTAAAAAACGTTATATGGCTTGAATTGAACGCGTCGCGCAATGACAGTTTGTTAATATCGATTTTAAATTTCAAAAGATTATAACTTGAACATTTTGAATCGAATTGACGATGGATTTATATTTTAGATCTATATGGTTAAATCGTCATTTCTCAGTGCTTTCTGTAACGCTTTTAACGTTGTTATACCATTTTTTGAAATGATTGAAATTTAAAGATTTTTAACCATGGACCATTGTTTAAATTATGGGAAAAGGATTTGTTTATACGTTAAAAGATTTTAAAATGTATGGTATGAAATTTATGGTAAGTAAGATTTGGGAAATTTGAATAAAAAAAGGAAATGAATTTTGAATAGAGTTAGTCGTCGGATATTCGATATGGAATCCCAGGATTGGACGAATACTATTAGAAATAGTAAACCATATTCATATCCAAATTCTGATGGTGTTTGCCTGAGTTTGTGAATCGATATCAAATATAAGTCGATTAAATTTTATTTTGAACTTATATTTGAAATGTCAATCATTTGAATTACAATAAATGGAGATTTAAATCCAAATTGAGATTTTGTGGTTTTGAAGCTTTTGGAAAGAGATAATGACGAATAAATGAATTTGGATTTTGAAATATAAGGTTGGAAATGAATATTGAGTTTCAAGAAAAGTTAAGATGATAACGGGATTTACGGGAATTGAATGAATCCAATCATAAATTGAAATGAATTGATAATGTTTTGGGAAGGATATTTGAATTGAGAAAAGTCCATAGCTACTGATTTTAAAAGTATGCTTATTACTTGGAAAGACTGAGATCGGATATATGTTAAAAAACCATTCCAAATAATACTACGACGTTATGAAGCAATTCAAAACTTTGAAAAATGACGAATGAAGACCGGGATTCTTTGAATTATTTAGATTGATTGTTGATGTCTCGGTTGGGTAGGCCACCCGATACGAGGTTATAAGTGGCATGAGGTTTGAATATATTTGGAGATTTTCGGATTGGTGTTTTGTTCAGACCCAGAACGGAATCGTATGGATTGTGTGTCTGACATTGTAATTGACTGCGTACTACTGATCTCTGTTAAATATATATTTGCTTGGTGGTAGAGAATTTATTCTCTTGCTTAACACCCTTCTCTAAGACGTATGAGCGTAGAGGTTATATATTGATAGAAATCAGTGGTGCATTGTGAATGGACAATGTGGTATAATTAAGTTATGTGATGAGCAATGGATGATCAAAGCATGGCTTATTTAAGCGTAGCTTTGTGTATATCGTGACCTCGGCAAGCCTCAAAACCCGGTAAATTGCTAAAACAGGAAAGATGTAGCAAGGTTAAGGGTAGTCATTTCCTTCTAGATAAAGGTGTATTATGGCATGGAGCCCAGGTATTAGCCTATGTGGGTAACTTCTATTTATATTGATGTTAATGTTGCAAGGTCTCGGTTTTAAAGGATGGTAACAACCGGGAAGTGATGTACTCAGGCGTGCTCTAAGTTACCCAGTTAAGGGGTAACCCGGCCTCGTGTTGGCAGAGAGCCCGATTTGGTTCTCGGGGTGTTCCTCTAGAGGTGTACCCATCGATTTGGTAAGGAAGTTCCTTTGGCTAGTCATTTGTTGGAAATCCAATTTTCCACTACGAGCCCATACGACTTTAGTTGTATAGTCTGCTACCAGCAGCATTGTCAGTATAATGGGATGGGGCATTATGCTGGCTAGGATTAAAACATTTATTTGCGGAATTGTTTTCTGTAACACCCCGCATTTTTAATATAATTAAAAATGAGATATATGTATATATGCATGGATATATTTAAAGGAAAGATTAAATAATATTAATGTAATTGCGTGTAAGAAGTTTGTGCAGTGAAATAAAGAAAAAGATTAATAAAGAAATTACATGCAATATTTGAAATAACAAGAAATACAGTGAACTGCGAAGAAATGCATGCGAACATTTAAAAAGAAATAAAAAGGAGAATTTGAAGAGACTCTAGAATTTGGTCATGAAATTAGCGTCATTACGTTTATGGCGATTTTCTGGTCAATTTAGACCTATAGTTTGTAGAAAACTAATTTAAAATGAAGAAGTTATCCTTAATTTAAGAAATGCAACAAAACATGAAAAAAAGCAATGGGAAAAGAATAATATGTAGATTGGTCCTAAGTCTTTTGGACTTAGTAGCTCATTTGGTTAATACATGAGACTTGTACATGAGAGGTTGTGAGTTCAATCCCCACCAGTGCCATATATTCTTTTTTGTTTTGTTTTAAGGAGCGGCTAAATAGTGGCTTAGCAAATTGGTTCAGTGCGAAAGGGGATAAGTTAATTGGAGATTTAATTGAAAGAATGGAAATAAACCATTAATTGATTAAGGAAGATAATTTCCAAATAAAACAGGCAATTGTTCGCATATAAAAATTAGTATAAGCATAAGAGATGGATGCGTGTGAACATGATTCAAATTTAAAGTTGCACGTGAACATAGAGACAAACAAAAAGGGGGCATATATGTATACATGTTATTGCAATAAGGGAAAGAGGATATTTGAAATTATTGCATTAAATAAATGGATGATGCATGAACCTGAATAAAAATAAATTAATGTGATGCAAATAAAAGAAAGAGAATATGGAATGCAAAACATGTCAAATGTGCAATCAAAGCATGCATAGAAAAAGGTTGTAAACATTAAAATGGAGCAATTAAATGTGAAGGGGATCAACTTTTGAAATTTAAACGTTTAAAAAGTAAACTAATAAGGCCATAAGCAAACCACAATTGGAGGAAGGTTAATGTTATTAAATAACATTCAAATCAGAGATGCATGCACATGTGATTAGATGTAAATAAATAAAAGAAAATGGTTTAAGGACATGCGGTTTCTTTTCAAAAAGAGTAGACAAAAAGAGAAAGAACCCAATTAATTGATTAGGAGAAGAATACAACAAATAAAGGTTCACGTATAAGTGCAAATAAATAAATAAATAAATAACTGAACGAATGAAGGAAAGAGGTTGCTATGCATTAAAAATAGTATGTAATGCATTAACTAGAAAGAAATAAAGCGATTTTTTTTATTTAAAGGAGCACTAAGTGTGAAAAGGGTTGTTCTGGATGGTTCTTTTCTAGGGTGAGGTGGACGGTTTAGATGAGTTTTTATTTAATCCTAAGGTCCTAGTTGCTCTAACCCACCTATAAAAGAACACCTAACCTAACACTAAAATCATTATGTATCTTATAAGACGCCCCCATTCCACCAAACTTCAACCCAACATAGCCGACGCCTCTAAACTCTAAATTAAATAACAAGTTCTTCGTCAATTTTGGAGTTTAATCAAATCAAGTAGTAAGTTTCTTCAACAACAATTCACGTTCTGCGTCAATAATCAAATAAGAAGCCTAAACCAACGTTCTACCTCAACATCCAATTGTTTATTTCTCCAATTCAGTCAAGGTGAGTGGTTTAAAATACAGTTGTTGTATAATTGTACTTCTATCGTTTTCCATTCCCCACAATGAATATGATGATAATTTAATAAGATCGGTTATTTCATTTATGCTTACGATTGAGTTCTCTCCTTTATATTCTTTCCCCTTTTTATTTTTATAGCTAGGCTATCTCGAGCCTACATTTATCATGAATTTATGCGTTGTAAAAGAGAATGAGAAAGTAAAAGGAAAAAAAGAGGTTGTTTGGGCATAATATGGGTTGGAAGGGTTTATGCATGATTGGAATAGAATTATGGACATAATTGTATGGTAATTTTAAATTTATGTTGTTTGGCATGATTGAAATTGGATATGGAATTAGTACAATTTAATATTAACAACATGTAATTGTATAACATGGATTAGTGAAATTTATTGGTAAGATAAGCCTAAAAGGTGAATTAGGTTATATGTATGAACATGGGAACGTTGGGAAATATATTGGAAAAATATTGATTTTATGAACTTGAGTATTATTGGATATTTTGGATAATTGGAATATAAAAGAAATTGGCATATTAGGGTATGGATTACATGGAATTGATGAAATTTCCTATAATTGGAAATTTGTAATTAAGGCTAATTAATATGTAATTAGTGGCAAGTTGGAATAGGCAAAATTGTAAACATGACTATATGTTGAATTGGAAACACATAACATGAAAATTGGGATTTGGGTGAAATACGATGTTAATGAACCTTTGACACGAGGTTAGGCGCAATTGTGGTGTAAGACTTCCCGGAACCGCCCGGCAAATCCAGCTGCCACAATTGGACGTTTAATTTGAGAGGCCAAAGGCATGAATTGTAGGCGTAACGGTTGGTGACACGAGGTTAGACCCGCTTCGTGGTGTAAGAATGCCTGGAACCGCCCGGCAAATCCAGCAACCACAAAGTGTTCGGTCTAATGTGGGAGGTCAGGCACTGTTCGTCATAATGAATGAATTAAGGAATAGTAACCATAATAAGACATGTGGGTGACATGGGTATGGTAAGAGGGTTAAGTGGGTGACATGTAAAATATGACATGTAAATATGGATTTAACAGTAGTAAGACAAGACATGTAAAACATGTAAATATGGACTTAACTGTAGTAAGACAAGACATGTAAAACATGTAAATGTGGACTTAACTGTAGTAAGATACGTGAAGTAAAACATGATTAAGGTGGACTTAACCGTAGTAAAGCATGTGTAAGACATGGAAACAATAATAGAAGATGTTAAGTGGGACATGGGCGACATGTAAGACATAAATAAATAATGCTTAACCAAAAGGGACCCGTTATGGCATCACAAATTAATTGAATTGGGTAAAGTTTAGGTAACGGGTTAAATAAATGGAAAGGGTTAAGTAAATCTAAATTAGTGACAAAAGTGGGGAATGGTAAATAACCTATTATGAATGAATTTGAGTAAGAAAAGGAAGAATAATAGGTTAGACTTGTCCTTGGGACAAGTGGAAAGTATAACTTATGGGATAAGGTAAGTTATAAGAAACGATAGAGGAAAATAAGGTAACTTATATGTGAAGATATACTTAATTATAAATTAATTAGTTTGGGAAGGAGAAGTGTGAAATTTAAGATGATATAAGTTATATGAATGGAAAAGAAGTAAATTAGAATCATATATGTTGGTTGGGTTGAGTAATTATCTGGGTGCAAGTCTGATGTTGATTTCGGTCTTCGGGGCTGGTGTTTAGGGGATTATTCTCCTAATCAGTATATATGTGGATAAGACATACTTAACTATGAATTATGTATAACATGTTGTTGTAACCCTAAAAGGGAATAATTTATGAAGTTGGAAAACAACATGTTGTGGTCTTATTAATGGACTTAAATGGGTTAAGTATAAATTGAATTAATAAGCGAGGGTAACTTGGTAAACTTGAAAAGGAAGTCAATATGAATAATAATAACCAAGTTAAATAAGAAAAACTGACAAGGTAACGAAAGTGTGTAAGAATTGATTAGATGTAGGGTCTAATGACATATAAAATTAAGGCGCTTGGGGTAATCCGTACGTTGCAGGATGAATAACCCAACAAGGTAAATCATCATGGTATCATAAGACACGAGGGGAGCGCACATTCGTTATTTTAGCCGCTCCAACGGACTGGAAGGGGAAGCACGCGGCTTCCTGAGACGTTAAAGGTGCTCCTAGTAGTCCTCTGTGTGGTGGCAGATGTTTCAGGCTGTACCCGCAGAGGTTGGGTCTGCGCGTAACTACTAGGTGGGTGGGCCTTGACTGCAAGAATAGCTAGGCAGTCAGAATGCTGTTCGCGGTGATGGAAAAGGTGATTCGACAGCTGCCTCAACGGAGGTGGAGGGTCAGGACCAACAAGGACAGTAGGTTGTCGAGTGCCTGTTACCACAGCCAGTAGGATGTGGAAAGACTAGAGCTAGACCCAATACACCATTAACCATTCACTATCGTGGGCCGGTGGTTGAGGGGAGACGCCACATGGATGTTTAGATTGGTTTCTTAGGGGCTTGTCGCTTAGCTCTCGTAGTCTTTATTAGTTATGGGAGGGGCCAAGGTGGGGCCATAGCCACCATAGAAAACAGACTCTAGGGATATTTGTGTGGGAGACTCTTAAAGGCGGGCCTTGCACAAATATAAGGAAAACTCCCGACCGAGTTCTGTGTTTCTTGTGTAGCCCTGCCACGGAACTCGGGCACGCACACACGATGGGTGGGCGTGTTAGATATCGAATACAATAGAGAACACGTGCATGGAAGAGTCTATATATAACCATGTCTGCTCTGGGTGGTGTATCGGAGACTGGTGGGCATTTTTCGATAACGGCAGTCAAATTAGAGTGATCCTATGTGGGCGTAGTGTTGTATTATATATATAAGAGGAATATACATTACTATGACATAGGACGGGGGACTGCGTATATCACTACGAGGATACGGTGGGGACCATGCGAGTGGTGTACCACGGGGTGTACCTCCTTTTGGGGGTAGCTACATATACATTATATTATGTTAATCTACTGGGAGTAGATGGGTGCGACATGTGTGTAAACCTTGAGCGCTAACGACACAAATAACCTAATAAATAATAAAATGTAATTGAACGGTATATATAGGACTATTCAAGAAGTGTAGTTTAAACTCATTCACACATAACTTATGTTCTGACCCCCTCCTCATAACATTCGCAGGTTAGATTCATGATAGAGACTTATAGCTTTGGAGATACTGATTTAGCAGTATTGTAATTAAGGTAGAGCTATGTTTATATATATTATATTTTATTCCTTCCGCTGTGAGGTGTTTTCCGAACTCTGACATATTTCTTGTCTCTGTCTTTTCTGCAAGATACCAGAGCAACCAACTCGGGTTTTGATGGATTGGGTTTTTGAAAAAAAACCGGTCCGTCGGAATTCGGGTTGTTACATTTGGTATCAAAGCATATGTTTACGATTCCTATATAGATAATAAGAGAGCGTATTTGTATTTTCAAAAATATAAATATATTATATATAAACCTAGATCTATAAAGAAGCCCACTAAATAGAAAGAGAAAATAGGGAAAGAATTGGGATAACTGTTTTGTACGCTAAAAGAATGAGCAAGGAAATCTGAGACCCTTAGGTACGTTGGATGGAAAGTGTACAAAATGATTGGTGTTAAGAAAGACGTATCCCATAAAATAGTAACTAAGATTATTGGGTTTAGTATGGAAACCTTATAAAGTGGAAAATGGATTAGGAATATATATAGTTGGAAGAAATGATTTTGTGGATGTGTCTAGGAAAGCCTAGGTAATTTGGAAACCCGATTAGGAAATAGTTGTCCTTGTCTACTCCTGTTTTTGATGTTTGAAAAAAAATGTTTTGCATTTTTGTTACGGCGTGTTTTTATTGTTTGGCGAAAGAAAGTTTTGGTAAAGAGAATAAAGTTTTACCATTTTAATTATTAAGAGAAAAGTTTAGAAAAAAAAGAGACCAAACAATGTTTTAAAACGAATGGAGTAGGTAAGGATTAGTGTCTAGAAAGAACGAGTTTGAG
Source organism: Allium sativum (assembly GCA_030737875.1). Lineage (NCBI taxonomy): Eukaryota > Viridiplantae > Streptophyta > Magnoliopsida > Asparagales > Amaryllidaceae > Allium > Allium sativum. Next base: position 19,988,695 of record CM060909.1, on the reverse strand, counting down.
GCTAGGAAGTAAATAATAAGGACTATCCTAGAATAATAAAAATAAATTCCCGTAGAATGAATAAGCATTATAAAGACTAGAATTGTTGCTCAAAAAAGATAAGTTGAAAAAAAAGTTTCTTATATAATTGTGCTTGGATAGGAAAATAGAAACTTTTTATAGAATAGCTATGTAAAAATCCAAGTGCAACCAGAAAAGGTACATAAAAGAAAAACAGAAAATGTAAATCCTTCTGTTTTATACCTTTTTGTAACATAAAAAATCGAATTTGGAAAATTAGATTTTTCTAAATTTCGAATTTAATAATTGTTGTTAGGATTTTGGATGCAACAGTTGGATGAACTATGCTCTTATTCTATAAGAGTATGGGAAAATTTGGATGAAAAATGTTTTGGTTTTCCAAAAATACTGCATTCATATAGAACTGCAAGTATATTTAGGATGTGAACATCATGTTTTGAAAAAAAAAATTGAAAGTTTGCATGCATATAGATGGTACCAAATTAGGCATACATGCATTACTATGATGTATTTCACTTTGCACATATGCACAATGTTTGCAAAAAAAATTGGATACACACTTGATGGTTTGATATTATGCGAGGAATTATATATTTTACCCCTATCGAATTTCGAGGACGAAATTCCTTAAGGGTGGGAGAATGTAACACCCTGCATTTTTAATATAATTAAAAATGAGATATATGTATATATGCATGGATATATTTAAAGGAAAGATTAAATAATATTAATGTAATTGCATGTAAGAAGTTTATGCAGTGAAATAAAGAAAAAGATTAATAAAGAAATTACATGCAATATTTGAAATAAGAAGAAATATAGTGAAATGTGAAGAAATACATACGAACATTTGAAAAGAAATAAAAAGGAGAATTTGAACAGACTCTAGAATTTGGTTATGAAATTAGCGTCATTATGTTCGTGGCGATTTTCTGGTCAATTTAGACCTATAGTTTGTAGAAAACTGATTTAAAACGAAGAAGTTATCCTTAATTTAAGGAATGCAACAAAACATGAAAAAGAGCAATGGGAAAAGAATAATATGTAGCTTGGTCCTAAGTCTTGTTAACAAAAGACTTAGTAACTCATTTAGTTAATACATGAGACTTGTACATAAGAGGTTGTGAGTTCAGTCCCCACCAGTGCCATATATTCTTTTTTTTTGTTTTAAGGAGAGGCTAAATAGTGGCTTAGCAAATTGGTTCAGTGCTAAAGAGGATAAGTAAATTGGAGGTTTAATTGAAAGAATGGAAATAAACCATTAATTGATTAAGGAAGATAATTTCCAAATAAAATAGACAATTGTTCACGTATAAAAATTAGTATACGCATAAGAGATGGATGCATATGAACATGATTCAAATTTGAAGTTGTGCGCGAACATAGAGACAAACAAAAAGGAGGCATATATGTATACATGTTATTTGAAATTAATGCAATAAGGGATAGAGGATATGTGAAATTATTGCATTAAATAAATAGATGATGCATGAACCTAAATAAAAATAAATTAATGTGATGCAAATAAAAGAAAGAGAATACGAAACGCAAAACATGTCAAATGTCAATTAAAGCATGCATAGAAAAAGGTTGTAAACATTAAAATGGAGCAATTAAATGTGAAGGTGATCAACTTTTGAAATTTAAACGTTTAAAAAGTAAACTAATAAGGCCATAAGCAAGCCACAATTGGAGGAAGGTTAATGTTATTAAATAACATTCAAATCAGAGACGCATGCACATGTGATTAGATGTAAATAAATAAAAGAAAATGATTTAAGGATATGCGTTTTCTTTTCAAAATGAGTAGACAAAAAGAGAAAGAAATTAATTAATTGATTAGGAGAAGAACGTAGCAAATAAAGGTTCACGTATAAGTGCAAATAAATAAATAGATAATTGAATGCATGAAGGTAAGAGGTTGCTATACGTTAAAAATAATATGTAATGCATTAATTAGAAAGAAATAAAGCGATTTCTTTTTTTTTATTTAAAGGAGCACTAAGTGTGAAAAGGGTTGTTCTGGATGGTTCTTTTCTAGGGTGAGGTGGACGGTTTAGATGAGTTTTTATTTAATCCTAAGGTCCTAGTTGCTCTAACCCACCTATAAAAGAACACCTAACCTAACCATGAAATCATTCTATCTCTTATAAGATGCCTCCATGCCACCAAACTTCAACCCAACATAGCCGCCGCCTCTAAACTATAAATTAAATTGCAAGTTCTTCATCAATTTTGGAATTTAATCAAATCAAGTAGAAAGTTTCTTCAACAACAATTCACGTTCTACGTCAATAATCAAATAAGAAGCCTAAACCAACGTTCTACCTCAACAACCAATTGTTTATTTCTCCAATCCAGTTAAGGTGAGTGGTTTAAAATACAGTTGTTGTATAATTGTACTTCTATCGTTTTCCATTCCCCATAATGAATATGATGATAACTTAAAAAGATCAGTTATTTCATTTATGCTTACGATTGAGTTCTCTCCTTTTTATTCTTTCCCCTTTTTATTTTTATAGCTAGGCTCTCTCGAGCCTACATCTATCATGAATTTTTGCGTTGTAAACAAGAACGAGAAAGTAAAAGGAAAAAAAGCGATTGTTTAGGCATAATAAGGGTTGGAAGGATTTATGTATGATTTGATTAGAATTATAGACATAATTGTATGGTAATTTTAAATTTATGAAGTTTGGCATGATTGAAATTGGATATGGAATTAGTACAATTTAGTATTAACAACATGTAATTGGATAACATGGATTGGTGAAATTTATTGGTAAGATAAGCCTAAAAGGTGAATTAGGTTATATGTATGAACATGGGAACGTTGGGAAATATATTGGAAAAATAGTGATTTTATGAACTTGAGTATTATTGGATAATTGGAATATAAAAGAAATTGGCATATTTGGGTATGGACTACATGGAATTGATGAAATTGCCTGTAGGATATTTGTAATTAAGGCTAATTAATATGTAATTAGTGACAAGTTGGAATAGGCAAAATTGTAAACATGACTATATGCTGAACTGGAAACACATAACATGAAAATTGGGATTTGGGTGAAATACGATGTTAATGAACCTTTGACACGAGGTTAAGCGCAATTGTGGTGTAAGACTGCCCAGAACCGCCCGACAAATCCAGCTGCCACAATTGGACGTCTAATGTGAGAGGTCAAAGGCATGAATTGTAGGCGTAACGGTTGGTGACACGAGGTTAGACCCGCTTTGTAGTGTAAGACTTCCCAGAACCGCCCGGCAAATCCAGCAGCCACAAAGTGTTCGGTCTAATGTGGGAGGTCATGCACCGTTCGTCATAATGAATGAATTAAGGAATACTAACCATAATAAGACATGTGGGTGACATGGGTATGGTTAGAGGGTTCAGTGGGTGACATGTAAAATATGACATGTAAATATTGACTTAACCGTAGTAAGACAAGACATGTAAAACATGTAAATATGCACTTAACAATAGTAAGACAAGACATGTAAAACATGTAAATGTGGACTTAACTGTAGTAAGATACGTGAAGTAAAACATGACTAAGGTGGACTTAACCGTAGTAAAGCATGTGTAAGACATGGAAACAATAATAAAAGAGGTTAAGTGGGACATGGGCGACATGTAAGACATAAATAAATAATGCTTAACCAAAGGGGACCATTATGACATCACAAATTAATTGAATTGGATAATGTTTAGGTAACAGGTTAAATAAATGGAAAGGTTTAAGTAAATCTAAATTAATGACAAAAGTGGGGAATGGTAAATAACCTATTATGAATGAATTTGAATAAGAAAAGGAAGGATAATAGGTTACAAGTGGAAAGCATAACTTATGGATAAGGTAAGTTATAAGAAATGATAGAGGAAAATAAGGTAACTTATATGTGAAGATATACTTAATTATAAATTAAGTAGTTTGGGAAGGAGAAGTGTGAAATTTAAGATGATATAAGTTATATGAATGGAAAAGAAGTAAATTAGAATCATATATGTTGGTTGGGTTGAATAATTCTCTGGATGCCAGTCTGATGTTGATTTCGGTCTTCGGGGCAGGTGTTTAGGGGATTATTCTCCTAATCAGTATATATGTGGTTAAGACATACTTAACTATGAATTATGTATAACATGTTGTTGTAACCCTAAAAGGGAATAATTTATGAAGTTGGAAAACAACATGGTGTGGTCTTATTAATGGACTTAAATGGGTTAAGTATAAATTGAATTAATAAGCGAGGGTAACTTGGTAAACTTGAAAAGGAAGTCAATATAAATAAGAATAACCAAGTTAAATAAGAAAAACTGACGAGGTAACAAAAACGCGTAAGAATTGATTAGACGTAGGGTCTAATGACATATAAAATCCAGGCGTTTGGGGCAATCCTTACGTTGTAGGATGAATAACCCAACAAGGTAAATCATCACGGTGTCATAAGACACGAGGGGAGCGCACATTCGTTATTTTGGCGGCTCCAACGGATTGGAAGGGGAAGCACGCGGCTTCCTGAGACGTTAAAGGTGCTCCTAGTAGTCCTCTGTCTGGTGGCAGATGTTTTAGGCTGTGCCCGCAGAGGTTGGGTCTACGCATAACTATTAGGTGGGTGGGCCTTGACTACAAGAATAGCTGGGCAGTTAGAATGCTGCTCGTGGTGACGGAAAAGGTTATTCGACGGCTGCCTCAATGGAGGTGGAGGGTCTGGATCAACAAGGATAGTAGGTCGTCGAGTGCCTGTTACCACAGCCAGTAGGGTGCGGAAAGACTAGAGCTAGACCCAATATACCATTAACCATTCACTATCGTGGGACGGTGGTTGAGGGGAGGCGCCACATGGATGTTTAGATTGGTTGCTTAGGGGTTTGTCGCTTAGTTCTCTTAGTCTTTATTAGTTATGGGAGGGACCGAGGTGGGTCCATAGCCACCACAAAAAACAGACCCTAGGAATATTTGTGTGGGAGGCTCTTAAAGGCGGGCCTTGCACAAATATAAGGAAAACTCCCGACCGAGTTCTGTGTTTCTTGTGTAGCCCTGCCACGGAACTCGGGCACGTACACACAATGGGTGTGCGTGTTAGATATCGAATACGATAGAGAATACGAACGTGGAAGAGTGTAGATATAACCATGTCTACTCTGGGTGGTGTATCGTAGACTGGTGGGCATTATTCGATAACAGCAGTCAAATTAGAGTGATCCTATGTGGGCGTAGTATTGTATTATATATGTAAGAGAAATATACATTACTATGACATAGGACGGGGGACTGTGTATATCACTGCGAGGATACGGTGGGGACCATGTGAGTGGGGTACCACGGGGTTTACCTCAGTTTGGGGGAAGCTACATATACATTATATTAGGTTAATCTACTTGGAGTAGACGGGTGCGACGTGTGTGTAAGCCTTGAGCGCTAACGACACAAATAACCTAATAAACAATAAATATAATTGAACGGTATATGTAGGATTTTTCAAGAAGTGTAGTTTAAACTCATTCACACAGAACTTATGTTCTGACCCCCTCCTCATAATATTCACAGGTTAGATTCATGACAGACTTATAGCCTTGGAGATACTGATTTAGCAGTATTGTAATTAAGGTAAAGCTATGTTTATATATATTATATTTTATTCCTCCCGCTGTGAGGTGTTTTCCGAACTCTGGCGTATTTCTTGTCTATGTCTTTTTTGTAGGATACCAGAGCAACCAACTCGGGTTTTGATGGATTGGGTTTTTGAAAAAAAATCGGTCCGTCGGAATTTGGATTTATACTTTTCACACTATGCACTAATGATTATATCAGAGGAATTTCACGTATCAAGCATTTTTTACTATCATAAGGAAAAACCTCGCCCATATGTCCGTTTGCATTGTGTGTGTGCCGTGAGACCTTATGGTAGTTTCATTTTTCAAAAGTCATAGCGAATTTCTATTCACGGGAATTCATAGGGAGTAAACCCGTCCTGCGGTAGCGGCGTGGTCCATTGAATAACCCAACTTAAAATGAATCCTAAATAACAGTTGATTTGAGTTCTCACACTAGTCCCATAACAGACCTGGAGTTTATTGTTCCCTCACCTAAAATCGGGGTGCCTATAATTTTGACATGGGCAACCTAGTAGTTTGGTTTGCAGAGTTAACCTTGGAGTTGGTTGGAGCAGGATTCTGATTTTAGCTGGAGCTATATGTTTTGGAGCATTCGCATTCTTCTGATGAGTTTAGTGTCTCTTCCACTGTGAAATCGATGTACTCTGATGTATTCCTTGTAACTCTGATGTCATATTATGGTAATGAAGTGGAAAGTTCTATTTTTTTTTTTTTTTTTTGCAAATATGTAAGTACCCATAACTATCTGTCTTTATAAACGGTTTAAGTTGGTTTAATTACCGACGAAAACCGGTTAAAAAACCGGGTCGTTACAGATGTCTTATTATTTTTGAATTTGTCCCCGAGACATGTACCATTGCGTTCATGGCAATTTTCTGATTCGCCTTCATGTACGAGCTGTCCTAAAAGGGTTTTGTATGAGGAAGTTATTACAAACAAAAATTTATGAAGTTATATGTGAATATATATGCACAAATTTGAATTTGAAACCTAAAATGTACATTATAAATTGAAGAAATTAATATTCAAAAGAATACTAGGTAAGAAAAAGGACGTTGAATGCAACATTAAATGAAAATTTATTAAGAACGAAATTAATGTTAGTGACCAGCAAATGGGTCGACCCAGTCCATAAGTTAGGCAACCCACCTAGAGCCCGAGTCGACCCAATGCTTGGAAAAATGATGTTGATTTATAGATTTCTATAGCTTATATTTTATTATATTTGATCTAACGAATGAGATTCTTCAAGACACCTATAAATAGATTAGTAGGGCATAACATTCAATTCAACTTTTTTGGAATGACGCCATGACATTGCCATTTTCTTTCTCCTTCAAATCCTTTAGAAATAAGATTATCTTAATTTTAGGATTCTATTTCAAAGTTTGGAGACAAAGAAGGTAGATCTAAGATCATCTGCGTGAGGTAAGTTCTATTAATCTAATTTATGTTATTCTTCTCCTTCTTTTAGTGTCAGAGACGTAAATCTGTGGTTATTTCAATAATAGATCTTATTAAGAAGACCATGGATAATGAATCTAAAATGGATTCAAGGATTATACCCAGTCAGGTAAGTTGATTAAATTATATTTTTCAATAACAGTATTTTTGTATCGTTTGATTCCTACTGGAAATTTACAATATGTTCTTTGTTTTCTTCTTTTCCCCTCTATTGCATCAGAATATATAGTTTATTTCAAATTCTAGTTATGCATGAAAATTGAATAAAATTAGGATTATGCGCAAATTCAATAATTGAATTGCAGGTAGGCGCGAAATTATTGAATTGTAGTTATGCCCCCAATGTAATTGAAATTATAAACAAAAAGAGGAAAATTTTAGTTATTTGAGACTAAAAGAACATACCAAGTCAATATTGAAATAAATGGAAAAAAAATTGAATTTACATATTAATTATAAGAAATCCACTTTAAGATTTAAATGAAAATAGTACAGAAATTTCAGAAAGAGATGTAAACCCAATTGCTTCAAACTTTACTGTAATTATGCAAAGCAAAAGAAGAAAACAAGTTAGCAATAGTAATTGATATATATTATTTATAAAATTTGAAAGTAAGTAGTAGGCTAAATTGATTGGTTAGGAAAGAAGAAGGAATGTATTTTCATAGTTTGTGTAAACAATGAAAAATAGAAAATAATATTGCAAACTGAAAATTAGTGTGAAATAGGGAGTTAACCGTATTGCGCACTAATTTGACGACCTCAAAAATAAGAAAAGAAATGTTTTGTATTCATGGGTTCCTATTATAATAATTACCATTAACTATGGAAATGTATTTCTTTATAATTTCAGTAGCCAATCAATTTGGGATATGTTTAACCTCCTAAAAAGAATAAGTTGTAGAGATGAAAGAGAAAGGCAATATAAATGAAAGAAGTTATAAAGAGAAAAAGACTTATTATAAGCCAATATCTGGGAATTTAGGTTTAATGAGCTTAAAAATACTCTATTGTAGCCTTGTAATTAGGCAATACTCTATGGTAACCAGCAAAGTTGATTTATAGAAAAATAATATTCAGTTGAATAGATTAATGAATATTGTAAATCAACGAAAAAGGAAGTAAAATGTATAAGAATAAATTAGACATATGGTTTAATAAAATAATGATACGTGATAGGTCCAGTCCGTAAGGATGAAAACCTAATGGTGTAGAACATCGAAGGTGTCGGGGGACATGGTGGGAGCACGTCCAACTTATTCGAAGAGATTAAAGGGAAGTGAAGGACTTCTCCCGGAAGTGAGGATACTCCGCGATGGTCATCTATAGTAGGCTTCGGGATATATCCACAGAGGCAAGGTCTATATGTTACCATCCGGTGAGTATGCCTTGGCTGCATTTGTTACACCATAGTTGTAGGGCAACCTAAAGACCGATTTTGATGATTTAAAGGACAGTTTGGTGGCTACCTCGACTTGTAAGAGGGGAGGCTTCGTGGTCAAGATCCAACAAAGGATAGTAGGTCGTAGGACACTTATCATCATTTGTCAGAGCATGTATGAGAAAGAATGTAGCTTAACCAAATGGCTAGTAATCTTTACAATCAGGACATTGGATGAGGGGATCACATGTTTGTTTAGATTGGTTATTAGGATCGTTCACTTAGCTCTTTTGAATAGTGTTTCATTAGAGGGTAGGCTGGTGTGGTCTTGAAGAGTGACAAAAAAGACATGCCAACTTTAGTTATTTGTATTTCGGGCCTAATAAAGCCATTTTGTTTGGCCATCCCGAGGCCATTCTTGTCAGATATAGTAAAGCCTCCAGCTTAGTTCAATTAAGAACATGGGTATTTGACGCCTTCATGGCGTAGCATTGGACATTCGATGCACCCTCGTAGCGTGAAGATGGAGATCCAATACATTTTCATAATACGATGATGGGGGCCAGTTGAGGAGAGTACTATAGAGAGTACCTTGGTTTATTGGGCATATAGTTATATATATATATATATATATATATATATATTATTTATTAGGTTAATTTATTGGGGAGTAAATGAGTACCATTTATGCGAGAAAAAAATTAAAATTGAAAGTATAGCGTGAAATAAACCCGAACAACTTAATAAATAAAGAATAGTGATATAACGGTATATGTAGTGTTATTGTATAAAGTATAATTTGTCCATTCACCAGAACTTTTGTCCTGATCCCCTCCTCATAACAAACCAGCATGTTAGGTAGATGGTTGAGATTCTGCGGCTTAGAGACACTTGCTAGTTAGTGTCATTATATTGGTAAGTATGTGTTTACTATATATTTTTATTCGTTCCGCTATGAAAAATTAGACCATGAATTCTAATATATATATATCTTTGCCTTCGATAGGATACCAGACAAGCTGACTCGAGTTTCGGTAGATTTGGATTTTTTTTTAAATTTGGGTCTATCGAAATTCAGGTTGTTACATCCGGTATCTGAGCTTAGGTTTAGGATTCCTATATAGATAATGAGTGAACATATTTGTATTTTTTTAAACATAAGTATATTATATATAAATATACCTAAATCCATAGAAAATTCCATTAGATTGAAAGACTTGCATATGGAAAGAATTGAGGTTTCATAATTTGTACTCAAAAGAAATAATCATGGAAATCTGAGAATGTTAGGCCTTATAGTGGTTGGGATAAAAACATACAAAACGATTTATAAATAAAAAGATGGATTAGGAATTTTTCTTTATATAAATTTTGGCATAAAAATTTTCCATTACACATAGTTCGTAGCATAGTTAGAAGATTTGTTTGGAAGCTAAAAGGGAAAAACAATATAAATTAGTATCGATGGTTATGGCAATAAAAGTTTAAGGTTATTTGAAAGAGGTGTTTTAGTATTTTTATGGACATGGGTTTAGAAAAGTCGATTTTGGAATAAACAAGAAAATGCTAGACATGAGATTTTTTTTAAAGATAGGAAAGGACAAGGAAAGAACGACGATAAATTTTCAGAATTTTAATTAGGTTCAAAAGTCCTTGGAAACGTCATTAAAACGGTGAACAGGTGTAAGATAATTTATCTGGATTAGAACAACATCTCGACCAACCCTGAAAATATTTTCAAACAGTAGTATAGTGAATGGTCAGTCCGAAATCTGAAAGGACAGCGCAAACAAACTTGAATAATTATAATAATAATTAGATCGGGTTGACCTAGATTTCGGATGGGTCGACCACTGTGATGACCCACCCTAAGATGGGTCGACACCGGGGTCGACACACCTGAAAAAGTAGGTTGACCCGCCCTTCATGTTTGGCACATATAAGAAGCGACGAAGCTTATAGCTTCACCACTTCATTTCCCTTCCCGAGAGCTTTAGCCGACCCAATTTCCACTACCTCTAACCACCACCGCTGCCCAAAACTCCACCATTCTTCATAATATTAGTGCCAAATTGTAGCTTGTCGCCTCCTCCATCCAGATCTAAAACCCTTTTCGTGGATTTTAAGATTTTTCTCCTTACCTCCGCGACAATACCTAGCCACCACTTTTCCATAATTAACAATCCAGGAGATCGCTTGGTGTAGGAACACCAAGAGGACAGCTCAGGCCTATGTGGATTTAGTAGGGTATCGAATCTTGCTTGGAAGACCAGTTAAGTTTGTAGATTTTATAGGCATCCTTTTGAAGTCGCTTTTTTTGGATATGGGGTTGCACTGGATTCTCGACCAAACTACGGTAGGACGGATTGCATACACCAGGTTAGTTCGTCTTTTTGATGCCAATTTGAATTATAAATAGGAGAATGATGAGGCTTTTGTATTCGATTCTAAGGTGAAAGGGATAGGGATAGTTTTTACTGAGAGATAGTTTGGGGACATACATAGCATTAATGGCGAGGGTATAAGATTAGACCATATGCAGATGACGTATGAGACCTTCTTGGGCCGGATTTTTATTGACATTCAATATAAGGCTTGGGATATGGGGCACATGTGCCTATTGACTAGGTTAGTTATACGTATATTGCAGTATAACTTAGTTTCTCGGACTAGTAGTTATGACAGAGTCACCGGCACTATTGAGCAAGCCACATATGCTATTTTCGTTGACTTCTAATTAATTAGACAGGGGATATTATGGCACAATTTGCAACTGCAGCATACATGAGACAGTCTACGATCCCTTTTGGTCATTTATGAACAGTTGTATTGAAAGTACGATGTTTCGTTAGGGAATCAGAACTCCATTTTGGAGACCCACCCTATGAAAGATGCATCCATTCTAACTAGGATGCACGTTGAGTTGGCCTTGTTATAGGAGTCTTAGCCTATGTAGCATGAGGTTGAGAATGATGACAGTGAGGGTGAGCAGGTTTCGGAGGATCAGCCGATATATCCGACCGCATATCAGCTCGAGGCAGGGTTTGGAGATGATTTCGTACACAACAAAGGGCAAGGCATGGAGTAACCATATCAGTATTTTGATTCCCCATTTGACTAGGGTTATCAGAGTGCAAAGCCGCCATGATGGGGAGGTGCTAATTCCTCCCAGTCATCACAATGAGGACCATGGCCAGGAGAGGATCCATAGGATTTGAGGAGAAAGATCAGGTCCTTATATGAGAGGCAAGGCCAGTAGGCCAGGGAGCATCATGAGATCATTCTTGTACAACAAGATATGGCTCATACACAACTCAACTTCGCTCAGACACAGCAGTAGTCTTTGCAGGAGATACTTTCAGCCCAGCAGCGCTTCGAGCAGAAGCAGCTGAAGGTGCGAGACAGTACTAGGAATCAAGAGGAACGCCTAGGTGGATTGGATTCCGTCATTAGAGATATTTTTGGATTGGGACCCCAACCTCCTTATTGTGAGTAGATAGTAATATTATCGCTTCATGTATAACTCTTTCCTTTTGTTTTAGAATTCATCTATCCTTTGTTGAATTGATGACTGTATAAAGAACTTGTACTTGAATGTCGACTTTTAGTTTGTGGTAGTATTTTATCTTATTATCGTAGTTGTATGGAATCTTTCTCTATTTTACAAAGCTCGTAATAAATCAAAATAAATAAGATGAAGTAACAGAAGAAAGCGACAAACAAAATTTACATGAAAGTGACAAAAGCTAAATTTTTCGAAAATTGATTCTCGAAATTATGAAAATTTATACGAAAATCTTCTTATGGAAATTTGTGTTTGGGAAACAATAAAATTTTATAGTATGAGACAGAGGTTTCCCAAGAACAAAGGAAAAATGGGGCAAAGACTTTTTATTTCCACCTTTCTTTAACATAAGAAGCTGAATTTAAAAATTTAGACATTTATGAAATTCACAAGTTTAATGTTGGTTGGTAAGGTTTGGATGAAAAAAAAGGATAAACCATGCTCTTACTCTGTAAGGGTATGGGAAAAATTGGATGAAAAAGTATTTTTGATTTTCAATTTATTGCATTCATATAGAAATTGCCAGTATTTTTAGGATATGTGCATCATGTTTTCGAAAGTTTTTCAAGCAAATTTGCATTCATATAGGACGTACCGCTTGGGTATCCATTGCATACATGTATTTGTATGTTATGTTACACTTGGCATAAGTGCACAAATGATTGAAAATTTGGATGAACACATGATATTCGCAAATTATACAAGGAATTACATAATTTAATCATTGTCAAATTTTGAGGATGAAATTTCATAAGCGGGAAGAATGTAACACTTTATATTTTTACACACATACATATATATATATATATATATATATTTAATTAGTTAACGATATATATCGATGTTTTATGATTTTATAATTTGGCACTGAGACAGGTACCATTGTGTTTGTTGCAATTTTCTGATTTATTTTTATATATGACTTATTCCAAACAGAGTCTGTTTAGGAAATTATAAAAGTACAAAAATTTATGAAGTTATATATGAAAATATATGCACAAATTTGGATTTAAAACCTAAAATGTACATTATTGTAATGACCCGGAAATCCGGTCCAATTTGAGCTGACTAAAAACACAAGTCCAACCCCAAATTAAACTGAAAATCAAGAAATTAATAGAAAGAAAACAGAGGTGAGGATAGATAAGATAGAGAATTAGAATAGAAGAAGAAGAAGAACACAACATCAGAGTAACACGAACCTCACAGCGGAACGAATAACATATAATATATATAACATAACTTGAAATATACATATGTACTTGAATATACATCATTATCAAAGTACAACACTTACAACACAGCGGAAATAACTATAGCTATATAATCCTGAAGCCTCCTGCTCCGAGCTCTTCCAGTATATCTGTAAATCCCGACTACTTGACTGCCTGTACAAATTTAGGCACCCAAGAGTTTAGGGAAAACAAAACAAAATAAACTACGGGTCAGTCATGGGACTGGTATGAGTAAAACAGCTTAAAACAGTTTGAACAAGTAAGCGATATCTCATAAGACCATGTCGTATAACGGAACGGGTTTTTCCCTTATGAGAATCCAAATTATCTTTATATCAAAAACCTTTTGATATTATAATAATGTCTATCAACCACAATATAATAATCATCTAGCAGAAACGCTTTCATCTCACGTTCTACATATATAGTATACAATCAAAACCGCAAGCGCGTATTGGGTAATGGATTTCCAACTATGACAATGTAACGAACCGGGATTTTCGACTCCGAAAATCAACACCAAACTACCATGTTGACCATTCAGACATCGAATATTCCAGATCATTAATAGAAAGAAGTTAGAGGGTGAGAATAGATAAGATAGAAATATTAGAATAGAAGAAGAAGAAACAACACCACACACAGAGTCTCACATCGCAGCGGAACAAAATATAATACAGAAGTAAATCTTTATTGAGAACTTTGAAAATACTTACAATATCATAGTACATCAACATCTGGACAGTGATAATCTGTCCTCGTACAACACACAGCGGAATAGTAGTAATATCATACGTCTGGACTCTTCCAGCTCGTCTCTTCATAGCAGTCGATAACCTGAACCTGTACAACCCGGTCTAACCCGAGCATTTACAAAACACCGGGTCAGTCTGGTGAACCAGAGTGAGATAAACTCGCACAGTATTAAGGGTAATCATCCAAATTGATTTTTAAGTTCACAAATCCTTTCAAAAAAGGATAATCGTAAGACCAAATCCACACATAAACACGGACGGTTTTTACCTTACGATAACCCCAAAACATTTTTGAAACCAATATCTTGTCTGATATTATAATAATGTCTAAATACAAGTAAATAGCATCTAGTGGAACGCTTGCATCTCACGCTCCACATATATAGTATACAATCAAAACCGCAGGCGCTTATTGGAGATTGGATTCCAAACTTGACAAGGTATGGGACCACCTGCCGATAGTGTATCTCTAGAGACGAATACACTGGGTTCAACAAGAACATCTTGCAACCCGGCCCTCACATGACCGACCACTCATTTCGCTTGAGTGTATCGAATGTATATCACCGACGGTTGGGATCAGCAACCGTCTCCCGATAAGGGACAGCATCGAAACATAGATTTAAGAAGCAAATAGGATTTCCTCTAGATAGGTGATCATACACCCTAATGGGAGCGACCCACATAGCCATGCTGCCTGCCCGATTTTTGTCATTTCCCTGTTGATGAGGCTTGAGGCCAGAATTAACTCTTGAACATCTGGTCGTCATTCACTTTGAATGCCACATCGTCAAATCCATCAGATATCACCAATTGATATCCACAAAAATACTCTAGCTGGAAGCTAAGAGAGCGGCAATTCTCCGCCAACAACCATAGCACGTTTGAAGAAATCAACGTACGTGATCCTTTGGAAATACTCTGTCAGACATTCGTCCATATACGTCATCCAGGAACAGGATGAACCGAAGGCACTCTCCTACCGCATCCAATATAGGAATCACCCCATGGATCAGTAGCGAGAAGTCCTTGCAACCCGTAGATTCCAACCACGACCGAATCGCAGCTCATCTCTGCTTGCCAGGCAGAGAATATTAGTGTTTCTTCCGTTTATGAAAATCCACAGTCTTCAATGCTCCATCTCGAACATCTTCTGAGATCTTCACGTATTTATTGGTCGGAATGGTTTTCGAATATAAATTCGATCCCGGTCTTTCCGTACCAACAATCGTATTGGATAGATTTGATAGTCGGTGTTTTAACTATCAAAATATACAGTGTTTCAATCATGACACTCCAATGAGTTCACTGGTTCAGTATTTAGCATCACTTGGCCTTTAACAAACTGATTTCTTTTTGTTAAATTGAAACATCCAATTCTTTTAATATTCAAAAACACGATATTTGAATAACTCTAATTGATTAATTAACATTTTGTCTTAACTCCATTCGCTTGACTCTAGATCACAGCGATCACAATGGTTACGCCTGATTCCCTCAGGAAACATCCGACCGCCGTAGGCTATCTGCAGCCCTGCGAATTACGCTAGCAGTCGTACGAAATGGCACTCATCTTGAATACTATGTTTGACTAATTCTAGCTCGAATAACTATATTCAATTACCCACTTAAATCTTCTTTCACTTAATTCATATAATTGAGTACGTTTATTTCCTTTCACCATTCAATTGGCTTGCATCTCACATTCGGTAACTTTTAAATGAATTCCCATTTAAAATATATTCCTAACTTCATCATTAATTAAAATAATAACTTATTTCAAACATTAACTACTTTAGTAGTTAATCCCTTTTATTAACCAAATTAAATATTAAATCCCTTTTAAATCCTTATTTAAATTCAAACAATATTCGTTCAACTATTTTAGTCAAAACACATTAACTTGATAAACAATTCTAATTCCAAATGGTCGATTTAATTAACTCAAAACTTGATTATCTCAGTAACCGATTTCAACAATCCTCGCTTTAAATTAATTAAAAATATAATTAATTTAGATAGATTCTAATTTATTTGTTTCTTTACAAAACAATTTTCCCAAAGTTTAACCATTTAATTCATTTCTTATTCTTCAACTGGTAAATCTGATTAACATCAGCATTTGCTTTGCAAAATAACTTCGTAACAAATCAAAGTCTTAAACAAATAAAATATTTATTTGTTTCTCTTAAATAACTTTTATTCAAATCTAACTCTGGTTATAAAATAGATTTTTTATAATCTCAACTCTATCGATTCACCTGACGGTGAATCAATATCTATAACCCGATTGATTTCAAAGGCCATACTCTGCCAAACACTTAACCAATATCGCCCATTGGTTTAAACCAAACAGATGTTGAATATCCAGTCAATAATCAACCATCAAATCAATCACACAAACGGATCAGTTCATATATGATAATATGAAAATAAATAATACATTTGAGGAATCCGGTTGGATCCCTCCAACCTGTTCTTCCCTGTATTCAAATGGTTATCTCACATCAGACCATTCAGTTTTGTTTAACTGATAAACTGAATAACGACCATTTAACATCAACCACAAGCAATTCAAACAATGCAACCATTTAAACATGTTTATAATAAACATGACCAACCAAGGTGAGTCACCTTTATTGGAACCAAACGTTAAAAATAACGATTTGGTATTTCACTGAAATTAAACACAGTTTAATTTCATCGGTTAAATTAACAGTTAAATAGATAACTAGCAAAGCAGTCGACCATTGGCAAGCAGAGCACACAAAATAAAAATACCCTATTTATATAAAATATAAAAAGGGTAACTGAGTGAGTTTAACTCACCTGGATTTCCATTCTGCGTTAAATGATTTGTTTTCAATTACCATCAACTCTGTCCAGATCAGTTCCAACTCGTTTCGCTTGTTGGTGCGGTTCCAACGTCTTTTTGTTTGGTCCGATGCTGTGCATGCTTTTCGGCTATACACCGAACCTGCTCCCCTTCGCTGTTCTTTCTTCACGCCCTTTTCTTTTTCTTTTTCCGTTTTTTTTTTTTTCTTTTTTTTAGAAAGGAAGGCCGAAGCCCAGGCTTCCATTTTCCCCCCTGACGTTCATCCATGCAGCTTCTCCATTTGATTCCACCGTGTCCACTTGGCCTCCTCCCTATTTCACGTGCCCCATGTCCAGATCCAATGCCAAATTACACCGCACACCATCTCAAACACCCACACCGTTCATTCGAAAGCGCAGGCGCATGTACCCCCTTCCCTCATGCTTCAACCGCATCACCCATCCCATTCGCCAAACTGTTTCTCTGAAACCAACGTCCCATTACCATAAACCAAGCCACAGCTCCTTCCCTTTTTATGTATCCCATCCCCACCGCATTACTCTCCCCCATCCTTCACGTTTAAAACTTCACCCACCTGCTCCTGTTCTGAAACCGTACCCTCCTATTTAAATGCCGCGCCTCTCTTCTTTTTTTTTTTTTTTTTTATTTCTTACGGGAAGGAGTCGGTTGCTGGTTCAAAACGAAGAGAGAGAGAAGACTGGAGAGTTTGTGTTTTGGGCAGGAAGAGGAACAACGTATTTATAGTGCCAAAGAAACGTGGTCACCACGGTATGAAACAGTATATGTAGGTCTGCGTGTCTACTTCCTTTGTCTGCACGGTTGGAGAGGTGTCATTTCAATTTTAAATATTTTGTCGTCATGGTTTGACAAATGCTGAAATGAAAGAAATAACATATACATTTGGTCGGTCTTTAGGTAGCAAAAATATTAAATTTGATGGAGCTTTCAGTAGGTACATTGACAGGGTATGATGAAGTTAATATCCTATTTCATTGAACCAACAAGTGACCACATTGGTGTAATTTCATTTCATGATGGAGAAGATAATACTTGATAAAAAAAAAAATCAACGATTTCTGTTTACTGATAAAAAGGCTGTTCTTGATGTAAAACGATATTCCGGATCCAATGGAACAAGTTTCGTCGAAATCCGAGGTCGTATGGAAAAATTTCCTTTATGAAACCGGAAATGAACACACATTTAATTTTTTCACGGTCACCAGATACATCGAATCAACTTGAAACTGCGAACATCGATAATAACTTTTCGATACGAACCCAACGGCACTAATTTCGTCGCATTCTGAGACTGTTGCCCCGGTAGGCTATTTTTACCCCGAACCGCCCTACCCTTTTTAACACCAAATTTTCCGGTCTCTAAAAATAACAAACTATATACATATCCTGACTCTAATCGACGATACGAACTCAACGGAACTGGTTTCGTGGCTTAATTCGATCGTCTGCTCCAGTTACACTCAAATATCCCTATATTGAATTAATTACGCGCTATAGAAATTATATGGGCGTTTACGGCTACCGTGGCCATATACGACATCGGTTTTCCACGCAGTTTGATTTTCTGACAATAATTTAACGATACGGTTCTAATGAAACTGGTTTTGTTGAAATCTGAGTCCGTTTGCAAAACGGCTATTTTAAAGGCCTATAATTTAATAACGATTTTCCATAGCGACTATTTCAAATTTTGATTTGGCCATAACTATCAAACTATAACACGAAATCTGGATTTTTCTCTTTCATATGAAAATTATCGTCAATACGGTTCCAACGTGTCCTGTTTTACAGAAATCCGACTTATATCGAATCCTGTATTCTCAGTTGAAGTTCAAAACTCCAATTTACGAACTGCACGCCATTTTCAAGCTCGAATTTATATTATATAAATAAAATTAACGTTCAACTTCGTTCTAATAACGAATTCGATATTAAATTTCATTAATATCCCCAATATAATATTTAAAATAAATAAATTGAATTAAATATTTTACGGTCAAAAATGCGGGTCGTTACATTCTTCCCCCCTTAAAATAATTTCGTCCTCGAAATTGTTAAGATAAGAAAGAACGTTATAAACCCATTAATTTCCAAATCCGATTTAATTTAAATTAAAAACCAATTCAATACCGTATATAAATATTTTCAAAAATATTGAAAATTTTCTAACACCTTAAATTTCTGAAAAATTTCGCCAGCACCTCCTTTGTACGGCTCAATCGGTACAACTCCAACTCGCCTTTCTGGGCCTTCTCCACTTCAAAAGAAAATAAAACAGCCAAGTGGCTTGCCAAATCGGCTCACAAATCACCAAACCCATATGAAAATAAACATGTACCTTTTTGTCGGGCATATCATTATATCTCTCCCGTCTGCCACCCTGTCAGCATATACAAATGCCTTCCCAAAATTCCAACTTTATCCTCAAAACCAAATCCTTCACACAACCAAGCCAATTTCCATTCTTAACTCAATCTCCATTCATCACCAATTTCAACTCTTGATTTACCAAACCAATATCATTTCCGATTCCTGTCTCCCAATTCAAATCTGATTCTACTCGATATATTATATCCCGATTCAACTTCTAGTTAAATGGTTTCAATTCATTCCATATTTGCTTTCACAATTTCTATTTAATTTTGCCTTGTTCAAACAATTTCCCTGGGAGTTTCAAACAGTTCAGCTTTTTCAAAAATCAAATATTCCCTTTCAGGGTTCAAAACAACTTGTCCTTCCCAAAGCAATTCAAAACAAAATTTTGGTAGTAATCCGTCATTTAGAACTCGGAAATGCACACTGATGATGTGGCCAGCATCCTCAGAGTTATTTCCCAGCTATCAAAGTGAGTTCAATACTATATCACTTATCAAACCATATTTAAACACTTCCATTTTGAAATTTATTTCAAAATATCATTCACGATGCTTGTAAACCAAATTTAAAATCTCCCAGGATTTTAAAAATCTCATATATTCAATTCAAGTTCATTTGCAATCACCTTTCCCACTTTTGGGAATTTTAATTCCAATTCTGATTTTAATTCCAGATTTAATTCATCTGTTTTCATACTACACGAATTCTAATTGGTTATTTATATAAACTTTTCAATTATAACCAAGCGACACATCCAATATACTATAATATTTCCAATGTTAATCATTCCTTTATATTAAAATACCATTTGGGTAAAATTATTTCATTTACCCTCTTTCAAAAACATACTGTGTCGAATTATTCTATTCAAGAGTTTAGAAACACCTATCGACACAGTTTGCATTACTGTATCGACCAGAATTCATAAACTACTCGACAAACCAACCAACACAATATAAACAGTTTTTTATATCAATTTACAAATACGCGCTCATATATATACACTCAAACTCAATCTAGGGTATTACTAACCCCATCTCTACTGAGTCACGCCACAGAGCCAAGGTAATTACTTAACCTTCAGCTCTGATACCACTGTAACGAACCGGGATTTTCGACTCCGAAAATCAACACCAAACTACCATGTTGACCATTCAGACATCGAATATTCCAGATCATTAATAGAAAGAAGTTAGAGGGTGAGAATAGATAAGATAGAAATATTAGAATAGAAGAAGAAGAAACAACACCACACACAGAGTCTCACATCGCAGCGGAACAAAATATAATACAGAAGTAAATCTTTATTGAGAACTTTGAAAATACTTACAATATCATAGTACATCAACATCTGGACAGTGATAATCTGTCCTCGTACAACACACAGCGGAATAGTAGTAATATCATACGTCTGGACTCTTCCAGCTCGTCTCTTCATAGCAGTCGATAACCTGAACCTGTACAACCCGGTCTAACCCGAGCATTTACAAAACACCGGGTCAGTCTGGTGAACCAGAGTGAGATAAACTCGCACAGTATTAAGGGTAATCATCCAAATTGATTTTTAAGTTCACAAATCCTTTCAAAAAAGGATAATCGTAAGACCAAATCCACACATAAACACGGACGGTTTTTACCTTACGATAACCCCAAAACATTTTTGAAACCAATATCTTGTCTGATATTATAATAATGTCTAAATACAAGTAAATAGCATCTAGTGGAACGCTTGCATCTCACGCTCCACATATATAGTATACAATCAAAACCGCAGGCGCTTATTGGAGATTGGATTCCAAACTTGACAAGGTATGGGACCACCTGCCGATAGTGTATCTCTAGAGACGAATACACTGGGTTCAACAAGAACATCTTGCAACCCGGCCCTCACATGACCGACCACTCATTTCGCTTGAGTGTATCGAATGTATATCACCGACGGTTGGGATCAGCAACCGTCTCCCGATAAGGGACAGCATCGAAACATAGATTTAAGAAGCAAATAGGATTTCCTCTAGATAGGTGATCATACACCCTAATGGGAGCGACCCACATAGCCATGCTGCCTGCCCGATTTTTGTCATTTCCCTGTTGATGAGGCTTGAGGCCAGAATTAACTCTTGAACATCTGGTCGTCATTCACTTTGAATGCCACATCGTCAAATCCATCAGATATCACCAATTGATATCCACAAAAATACTCTAGCTGGAAGCTAAGAGAGCGGCAATTCTCCGCCAACAACCATAGCACGTTTGAAGAAATCAACGTACGTGATCCTTTGGAAATACTCTGTCAGACATTCGTCCATATACGTCATCCAGGAACAGGATGAACCGAAGGCACTCTCCTACCGCATCCAATATAGGAATCACCCCATGGATCAGTAGCGAGAAGTCCTTGCAACCCGTAGATTCCAACCACGACCGAATCGCAGCTCATCTCTGCTTGCCAGGCAGAGAATATTAGTGTTTCTTCCGTTTATGAAAATCCACAGTCTTCAATGCTCCATCTCGAACATCTTCTGAGATCTTCACGTATTTATTGGTCGGAATGGTTTTCGAATATAAATTCGATCCCGGTCTTTCCGTACCAACAATCGTATTGGATAGATTTGATAGTCGGTGTTTTAACTATCAAAATATACAGTGTTTCAATCATGACACTCCAATGAGTTCACTGGTTCAGTATTTAGCATCACTTGGCCTTTAACAAACTGATTTCTTTTTGTTAAATTGAAACATCCAATTCTTTTAATATTCAAAAACACGATATTTGAATAACTCTAATTGATTAATTAACATTTTGTCTTAACTCCATTCGCTTGACTCTAGATCACAGCGATCACAATGGTTACGCCTGATTCCCTCAGGAAACATCCGACCGCCGTAGGCTATCTGCAGCCCTGCGAATTACGCTAGCAGTCGTACGAAATGGCACTCATCTTGAATACTATGTTTGACTAATTCTAGCTCGAATAACTATATTCAATTACCCACTTAAATCTTCTTTCACTTAATTCATATAATTGAGTACGTTTATTTCCTTTCACCATTCAATTGGCTTGCATCTCACATTCGGTAACTTTTAAATGAATTCCCATTTAAAATATATTCCTAACTTCATCATTAATTAAAATAATAACTTATTTCAAACATTAACTACTTTAGTAGTTAATCCCTTTTATTAACCAAATTAAATATTAAATCCCTTTTAAATCCTTATTTAAATTCAAACAATATTCGTTCAACTATTTTAGTCAAAACACATTAACTTGATAAACAATTCTAATTCCAAATGGTCGATTTAATTAACTCAAAACTTGATTATCTCAGTAACCGATTTCAACAATCCTCGCTTTAAATTAATTAAAAATATAATTAATTTAGATAGATTCTAATTTATTTGTTTCTTTACAAAACAATTTTCCCAAAGTTTAACCATTTAATTCATTTCTTATTCTTCAACTGGTAAATCTGATTAACATCAGCATTTGCTTTGCAAAATAACTTCGTAACAAATCAAAGTCTTAAACAAATAAAATATTTATTTGTTTCTCTTAAATAACTTTTATTCAAATCTAACTCTGGTTATAAAATAGATTTTTTATAATCTCAACTCTATCGATTCACCTGACGGTGAATCAATATCTATAACCCGATTGATTTCAAAGGCCATACTCTGCCAAACACTTAACCAATATCGCCCATTGGTTTAAACCAAACAGATGTTGAATATCCAGTCAATAATCAACCATCAAATCAATCACACAAACGGATCAGTTCATATATGATAATATGAAAATAAATAATACATTTGAGGAATCCGGTTGGATCCCTCCAACCTGTTCTTCCCTGTATTCAAATGGTTATCTCACATCAGACCATTCAGTTTTGTTTAACTGATAAACTGAATAACGACCATTTAACATCAACCACAAGCAATTCAAACAATGCAACCATTTAAACATGTTTATAATAAACATGACCAACCAAGGTGAGTCACCTTTATTGGAACCAAACGTTAAAAATAACGATTTGGTATTTCACTGAAATTAAACACAGTTTAATTTCATCGGTTAAATTAACAGTTAAATAGATAACTAGCAAAGCAGTCGACCATTGGCAAGCAGAGCACACAAAATAAAAATACCCTATTTATATAAAATATAAAAAGGGTAACTGAGTGAGTTTAACTCACCTGGATTTCCATTCTGCGTTAAATGATTTGTTTTCAATTACCATCAACTCTGTCCAGATCAGTTCCAACTCGTTTCGCTTGTTGGTGCGGTTCCAACGTCTTTTTGTTTGGTCCGATGCTGTGCATGCTTTTCGGCTATACACCGAACCTGCTCCCCTTCGCTGTTCTTTCTTCACGCCCTTTTCTTTTTCTTTTTCCGTTTTTTTTTTTTCTTTTTTTTAGAAAGGAAGGCCGAAGCCCAGGCTTCCATTTTCCCCCCTGACGTTCATCCATGCAGCTTCTCCATTTGATTCCACCGTGTCCACTTGGCCTCCTCCCTATTTCACGTGCCCCATGTCCAGATCCAATGCCAAATTACACCGCACACCATCTCAAACACCCACACCGTTCATTCGAAAGCGCAGGCGCATGTACCCCCTTCCCTCATGCTTCAACCGCATCACCCATCCCATTCGCCAAACTGTTTCTCTGAAACCAACGTCCCATTACCATAAACCAAGCCACAGCTCCTTCCCTTTTTATGTATCCCATCCCCACCGCATTACTCTCCCCCATCCTTCACGTTTAAAACTTCACCCACCTGCTCCTGTTCTGAAACCGTACCCTCCTATTTAAATGCCGCGCCTCTCTTCTTTTTTTTTTTTTTTTTTATTTCTTACGGGAAGGAGTCGGTTGCTGGTTCAAAACGAAGAGAGAGAGAAGACTGGAGAGTTTGTGTTTTGGGCAGGAAGAGGAACAACGTATTTATAGTGCCAAAGAAACGTGGTCACCACGGTATGAAACAGTATATGTAGGTCTGCGTGTCTACTTCCTTTGTCTGCACGGTTGGAGAGGTGTCATTTCAATTTTAAATATTTTGTCGTCATGGTTTGACAAATGCTGAAATGAAAGAAATAACATATACATTTGGTCGGTCTTTAGGTAGCAAAAATATTAAATTTGATGGAGCTTTCAGTAGGTACATTGACAGGGTATGATGAAGTTAATATCCTATTTCATTGAACCAACAAGTGACCACATTGGTGTAATTTCATTTCATGATGGAGAAGATAATACTTGATAAAAAAAAAAATCAACGATTTCTGTTTACTGATAAAAAGGCTGTTCTTGATGTAAAACGATATTCCGGATCCAATGGAACAAGTTTCGTCGAAATCCGAGGTCGTATGGAAAAATTTCCTTTATGAAACCGGAAATGAACACACATTTAATTTTTTCACGGTCACCAGATACATCGAATCAACTTGAAACTGCGAACATCGATAATAACTTTTCGATACGAACCCAACGGCACTAATTTCGTCGCATTCTGAGACTGTTGCCCCGGTAGGCTATTTTTACCCCGAACCGCTCTACCCTTTTTAACACCAAATTTTCCGGTCTCTAAAAATAACAAACTATATACATATCCTGACTCTAATCGACGATACGAACTCAACGGAACTGGTTTCGTGGCTTAATTCGATCGTCTGCTCCAGTTACACTCAAATATCCCTATATTGAATTAATTACGCGCTATAGAAATTATATGGGCGTTTACGGCTACCGTGGCCATATACGACATCGGTTTTCCACGCAGTTTGATTTTCTGACAATAATTTAACGATACGGTTCTAATGAAACTGGTTTTGTTGAAATCTGAGTCCGTTTGCAAAACGGCTATTTTAAAGGCCTATAATTTAATAACGATTTTCCATAGCGACTATTTCAAATTTTGATTTGGCCATAACTATCAAACTATAACACGAAATCTGGATTTTTCTCTTTCATATGAAAATTATCGTCAATACGGTTCCAACGTGTCCTGTTTTACAGAAATCCGACTTATATCGAATCCTGTATTCTCAGTTGAAGTTCAAAACTCCAATTTACGAACTGCACGCCATTTTCAAGCTCGAATTTATATTATATAAATAAAATTAACGTTCAACTTCGTTCTAATAACGAATTCGATATTAAATTTCATTAATATCCCCAATATAATATTTAAAATAAATAAATTGAATTAAATATTTTACGGTCAAAAATGCGGGTCGTTACAGACAAGGTATGGAACCACCTTTCGCTAGTGTACCTCTAGAGAGGAATACACTGGGTTCAACAAGAACATCTTGCAACCCGACCACATGACCGACCACTCATTTTGCTTGAGTGTATCGAATGTATATCACCAACGGTTGGGATCAGCAACCGTTTCCCGAATGGAACAGCATCAACAATAGATTTTTAGAAGTAAATGAAACTCTGGATCAGGTGATTTTACACCCTACTTCGGAGCGACCGACTTAGCCATGCTGCCTGCCCGATTTCTGTCATTTACCGGTTGATGAGGCTTGAAGCTACGCTTTATCATCACACCAGATCGTCAAATCCATCAAATCACCGATTGACGTCCTCAACCATACATTATGTGTTAGCTAAAAGAAGTTTCCTTCTCCGCTTTCACTCTTGGTACGGTTGGAGAAATCAATACATGTGATCGTCTGGAAATACTCTTTCATACATCCGTCCATACAAGTCATCCAGGAACAGGATGAACCGAAGGCACTATTCTGTAAACAGGATAGCCCTTGCATAACTTCGTCTTCAATTTCCATTGGCATATATGATTCGCAACGCTTATGCCAATACAGAGTGGTTCTTTGGATAATAATCCAACCGGTCTCTCCATATTAACAACGTTAAAATGGTCAAAACTTCGATAGTCTGTGATTTAACTATCGAAGAAAACAGGTGTGCAAACAACGATATTATTTCCAAATGGAAATTTATATCGATCAAACATCATTCAATATTTATCTCTTTATTAATTTACTTATCTCCTGTTTCCCTATATTCAATATTTCTTATTTTCTAAATTTGGAAAATATACGTTATTAACAACGGAAAACATTTCCATTTCTTGTTTTCTTTATTAGAAAACCTTTCTGGTTTCTTATTTGGAAAACATTTCCAAAGCTTCTTCATTGGACTTAGACAGATGTTTAAACAAACCATCGCGGTGCCAACTGAAAACCATTTCCTTTAATTACTAAATTCACTTAACCATCTTTTACTGCCAAAGCTTAACCATTCCTTAGTTAAATACGAAGCCAATCAAGTTGGGGTAGAACTACCTCTCAGACCTTAACTGAACAACATTTCTAACTTTGAAATAGGCAAAGTTCACTTTATATTTCTTTAACTAACTTCCTTACTTAACCCTCCTTCGAATCATCTCTTATTCGATAATTCTTTTCTTCGAATAAGGTATATTCGATAACTCTATTCAATTTACTCTATTCGATTAACCCTTATCAATTAACTCTATTGGACTAACGCTATTGGATTAACTCTATTGGACTAACGCTATTGGATTAACTCTATTGGACTAACGCTATTGATTTACTCATTTGGACTAACGCTATTGAATTAACTCGTTTCATTTAACTCCTTTCGAAAAACTATATTCGAAACTCCCTTTACTTTATTCGAACAAACTATATTCGATTAACTCCTTTTACTTTCTATTCGAATAAACTATATTCAATTAACTCCTTTTACTTTCTATTCGAATAAACTATATTCGATAACTCCTTTTACTTTATTCGAATCACTAATATTCGATAACTCCTTTTACTTTATTCAAATCACTAATATTCGGTAACTCCATTTGAATAACTCTAGTTCGATTTACTCTAACTGATTAACTCTAACTGGTTTAACTCTAACTGGTTAACTCTAATTGATTAACTCTAACTGGTTTAACTCTAACTGGTTAACTCTAATTGGTTTAACTCTAACTGGTTTAACTCTAACTGGTTAACTCTAATTGGTTTAACTCTAACTGGTTAAATCTAATTGATTAACTCTAACTGGTTTAACTCTAACTGGTTAACTCTAATTCGAATAACAAATATTCGATTAACTCTAATTCGAATAACAAATATTCGATTAACTCTATTCAACTGACTCGACTCGACTAACCCCTTTCGAATAACTAATTTGATTTACTACTTTCGAATACCATATTCGATTTAACTCCTTTCGAATAACTAATTCGATTTACTTCTTTCGAATACCATATTCGATTTAACTCCTTTATTCACTTTATAAAGATTTCCTTTTTAACAACATTTATTCATTTTAAAGATTTTCTTTTAGTAACGGTTCTCCACTTTAAAATGATTTCCTTCTTATAACAGTTTCCTTTTTATAACGTTTTCCCTTTTCTAAATATCTCCTATTTATAAATATTCCAATTTATAAATATTTCTTATTTATAAATATTCCATTTAAAAATATTTTATTTTCGAATATCACTTTGAAAATATTCCCTTATCAACATTTCGGTATGTTATGGTATTCAACATATCAAATCACGATGATCAGTATCGTCCAAACACATATAATCGACAGCAGATTATATATAACATCATATATCACAATATATGAAAAATAGTAAAATAAATGTTGAGGAATCCAGTTCTATTCCTCCAACCTGTCTCCCTGCATCCATAGATGTTACACAATAAAATCAACATCACTATATGATATATTTTGTTAAACAGAATCAATATAGAAATTCAACTAACTGATTAGCAGTTCAATCAAACAGTCAACACACAGTCAATTAGCCAATATTTAACAGTTCTAAAAATACAACATGAATTTATAAATTGTTCAGAGTTAGTGAGATTTACTCACATTGGACGATCATCGTTAATAACGATAACCATCGCTTGATTCAGCGTTGTTTTATTTAATTTCAAACAGGTGTTTGAAATTAAATAAAATTTTGAACTCCTCAGACTAATACCAATCCACTGCCTACGCGAAGTACTCTCCACCATGATCTCAACGCAACAGACGGTTTGCAAATCCGATGTCGTATGAGCTAGATACGGCGTTAACAAGTTAAACAAGATTTAAATAAACAATTAACTTAACTATTTATTTTAAATATCTCACCCCTCACCTGCCTTTCACGTGACCTCCCTAACGCCCCTTTCTTCCCCAAAACTTCAAACCCGACAGTCTCAGTTTCCACCATTACCGAACTTCCTTCCTCCCTCATTCCCTTTTTACTACATCGTTCGTCAAACCAAGGCAACCATCGATCTCCTCATCCCCTCCTCTTCTCCCTCGTCCCCAAAGTGCTGAACTCGTTGTCGTCATACCTGGAGCGTTCGAACCATCCCCGCACTGTTACAGTGCATCGCACGATAATTACAGGCACCGAACTCCACCAGAAACTCATACGACCTGCAGTTTTCAACCCTCATCCCAAAATTATCCTCCATTCCATGAATCGACACACCAATACCTTAATGTCTTAAACCCTAGTTCTTTGCTATCCTATTTCGATACTACAGAAATTTCATCGCAAGCCACAAACTACATACCAGAAGAAAGGAAATTCTTATACAAGCTCAATGATGTATGCATTTGGATTTTTGGGATTTTTGTTGAATTGATTTTGATTTATTTGAGATCAAAACTTTTACTGTAAGAATGAAAACCTACGGCGCCCTTTTCCTTTGACCTCAGAAAAATGTATTTAGGGTTTAAGGGAGTTAGTGAGTATTTATAGAATATTTTTAATATTTTAATATTCATTATTTTCTTCATTTATTTTACAACGCTGTTTGTATTTGTCCTTAAAAATTTCTGTGATCACATACGATACCCAAAAATCACGAAAATGGTCATGTAGCTACAGTTCGACATTACGGTCCCAACGAAACTGGTTTCATCGAATTCCGACTACGTTTGCTCACACACGTATTTTTAACTGTCGAAATACAGACTGTTCTTCACTCTAAAATCCATACTGCCACATAGTGACTCTAAAAATCACGAAACTAGAAATCTAACAACTATTTGACATTGTGGATCCAACAAAATTAGTTTCGTCGAATTTCGACTTCATTTGTAAAAGTGGCTATTTTTAAAGCCCTGAATAACCTATTTGAATATATAAATATATTTAAATATAATTAAATTAAATATTTATAAATAAATATTATCGTATATATTCACAGTAGAATACCATACAGCTCTACTGGGATTTATAACTCGATATTTCAAATCTGGGTCAACCCGATATTCGATTTATATTGAAATCCCTTTTAAAAATATAAATAATCCCTATATAAATTATAAAGGAATTCCACGGTGACTTTTCTAAAATTTGATTTGGACGTATCTCAAAATCTACATGACGAAATCCCAATGTTTCTCTTCCACTAGAAAGATATACTCCACCAGCTCCACACGTTTCTTGTTTCACAGAAATCCATCTTAAAACGAATCCTGTACATTCAGTTGAAGTTTGAATCGCCAATTTACGAACTGTAGCTCCATTTCAAGCTCGATTTTAATTATAATATAATTATACGTTCAAACCGTCGTTCAAATAATATATTCGTTATTCTAATTCAATTCTAAACTGAATTTAATATCACAGATGATCCAGTTCACACCATATCGCCATTTCAGTCAATTCTGATTATTTAGAATTATATATATTATTTCATTTATTATTTTAATTAAATATTCACCATCATTAAATTCCACGACCATTAAATTCACTATATCACCTTTTATATAATTAAATAAATTAATTATAACACCTCTGCCAATGCGGGTCATTACAATCTTTCCCACTTAAAATAATTTCTTCCTCGAAATTGCGAAAAGGTAGAGGACGACCCTATCGAATGGTTAGAACATATTTGTTCACTTCTTAACTTCAATTTCAACTGAACCAATTTAATTTCAATTAAATTATTAATTAATTCTTATCAACGAAAATTTTCAAAAATCCTGAAAATTTTCTAACACCTTAACTTTTCGAAAAATTTCGCCAGCACCTCCTTTATACTGGTCAATAGGTCAAACTCCAACTCACATCTCTGGGCCTTCTCCAACCCAAAAGAAAATCAAACAGCCAAGCGGCTTGCCACTTCGGCTCATAAATCTCATGCTTATATCGAATATAAACTTGTACCTTTTTGTCGGGCATATCAATTCTATCACTTTCCCTTGCTGTCAATTCAGCGGATACAAGGGTCATCCCAATCAAATCCCAATCTGCTTTTATCCACGATTTCAACCATTCGCTTATACCTAAGTCGAATTTCATTTCAACTCGAGTTTCTTCTCGATTCCCAACTCTTAACTTGATTATCACCTTACACATCAAATTTGAATCTCACAATCCTATTGGTCTTGATATTATTCTAATTTACTGGCTTTACTTTAATTCAATTTTTCTTTCACAAATTTGTTTTTAATTCAAACAATCTTTCCCTGGGAGTTTTTAAACAGTTTACTCTTTTCAAAAATCAAATTTTCCTTTTGAACATGTCACGGAGCCCTTAATTAATATTCCATTAGTTAAATCACTTCTCTATTTCTTTATCAATATTTGTTAACCAAATATTTTCAATAACCATATTGGCCTTTTATGTTATTTAGAAAACATTTCCGAATATCGCCTTCCTTTATTTTCTAAAATTTAGAAAATATATGCTATTTATAATTGGAAAATATTCCAATTACTTATCTCTTTTCCGGTCTCGTTTATTTCTATACTTAGGAAATATTCTTTATTATATTTCCAAGCTTACACTTATTTGGGTTAAAACGGATGTTGTGTAAAACATCGTTACGACAACCCAAATACTATATTCAACTAACTCTTATTCAACATTGATCTTCGAGCCTGAAATCTTACTATTTATTTGTTAATAATGAAATCAATCAAGTTGGGGTATAACTACCTCTCAGACCTTGACTGAATAACATTTATAACGTCAAAACAGATATGACTACTTACTCGAATAATCAATACCACACAACTAATTCACTTTTAAACACGTATACGCTTGCTCTTTCTATTCTTACTAGATTTTATTCTTAGTCTTCCTTTTTGATTTTACTATTCTATTTCTAAGTTCGTTTCCTTATCGACTTCTATATATATATATATATATATATATATATCGATACGTTGATTTCTAACTATCAAATTATCTTAAAAATATTCTAACTCCTTAAATTCCCGGAAAAATTCGCCATAACCTCCTTTGTACTAGGAGCATCGGGATATTTCAAACAGCCTCCCATGGCCCTCACCAATCCAAAAGAAAACGAAAAGGCCAAGCAGCTAGCCGATACGGCGCATAAAATCTCATATATGAATTAAATACATACCTTTTCGTCGAGCATTCTATTTATATACCTTCATACCTTATCCATACCTATATCATGTATATTTATACCTGCCCAATCTATTTTAACTATACCTGATCGTTTTAACTTAATTCGTTAATTAATTTGTTAATTAACTTTTTAGTCTATTTCACTTTTATATTTGAACATGACATGTTCAAATACATTTTAACTTGCTTATTAATTAATTTGAATCCAAATTTCAAATTTAAGTTCTATATTCGATTTCGAATATCCATTTACAAATCCAATTCACCTTTCAAAGTTCAACTTCAAATTCGAAACTCGATTAACTAATTCCTCTTCGACTTAGTTAATTCTATTTAATTTCTATTCAAATTTTGTATATTCAAATCCTATATATTCAAATTCTATAGTTTAAATTCCATTTGAATTCTATATTCAAATTCTATATATTCAAATCCTATATTTGAATTCCTTTTGAATTTTATATTCAAATTCCATTTGAATTTCTATATTCAAATTCCATTTTACTTTCGATATTCAAATCCTATATTTGAATTCCTTTTTATTTTCTATATTCAAATTCTGTATTTGAACTCCATTTGAATTTCTATATTCAAATTCCATTTGAATTTCTATATTCAAATTCTATATCACTTCCATTGAATTTCATATATTCAAACTCCCTTTGAATTTCTATATTCAATTTTATTTGAATTCTCTTTATTCAAATTTTATATTCAATTCTATATTATAAATCCCATTTTGAAATTCAACACACTTGTATTTCCCAAAACAAATTCAAAACAGTATCTCTAGTAGTAATTCATCACTTACAACTCGAAAATGAATACTGATGATGCAGCTGTCATTGTCAGAATCTATTTTCCAGCGATTGAAGTGAGTTCAATACTATAAAACCATTTCTAAACATTTCCACTTTGTAATTCATTTCAAAATATAATTCACACTGCTTGTAAAACAATTTAAAATCTCCCAGGATCTTAAATTTTCCTTATTTTTAATCCAAATCCATTTACAAACACTTATCCAATTTTCCAGAATCTTAATTCAATTCCTGGTTTAAATTTCAGATTTAACTCATCTGATTTCACATATTTCACTTATATGAATTCTGATTGGTTATTTACATAACCATTTAATTTATAACCTTACTTGATTATAAACAACCAATATATCCAATATATTATAATTTTGATATATATATATATATCTTCTCTATATCAAGATATACCTTGGGTAAACTTATTTTAATTTACCCTCTTTTCAAAACATATCGTGTCGACCTATCGTATTCGAGTGTTTATAAACTCCTACCGATACAGTGGATCAAACTGATCGACCAGAACTCATAAACAACTCAACCAATGAATCTCCACCATATAAAATTATTTTTATATCATCTACAAATACGTTCACTCGTATATATACACTCAACTCAATCTAGGGTATTACTAACCCCATCTCTACTGAGTCACGCCGCAGAGCCAAGGTAATTCACTTAACCTTAAGCTCTGATACCAACTGTAATGACCCGGAAATCCGGTCGAATTTGAGCTGACTAAAAACACAAGTCCAACCCCAAATTAAACTGAAAATTAGGAAATTAATAGAAAGAAAACAGTGGGTGAGGATAGATAAGATAGAAAATTAGAATAGAAGAAGAAGAAAAACACAACGTCAGAGTAACACGAACCTCACAGCGGAACGAATAACATATAATATATATATAACATAACTTGAAATATACATCTATACTTGAATATACATTATTATCAAAGTACAACACTTACAACACAGCGGAAATAACTATAGCTATATAATCCTGAAGCCTCCTGCTCCAAGCTGTTCCAGTATATCTGTAAATCCCGACTACTTGACTGCCCGTAAAAATTTAGGCACCCAAGAGTTTAGGGAGAACAAAACAAAATAAACTCCGGGTCAGTCATAGGATTGGTATGAGTAAAATAGTTTAAAACAGTTTGAACAAGTGAGCGATATCTAATAAGACCACACCGTATAACGGAACGGGTTTTTCCCTTATGAGAATCCAAATTATCTTTATATCAAAATCCTTTTGGTATTATAATAATGTCTATCAACCACAATATAATAATCATCTAGCAGAAACGCTTTCATCTCTCGTTCTACATACATAGTATACAATCAAAACCGCAAGTGCGTATTAGGTAATGGATTTCCAACTATGACAAGGTATGGAACCACCTTTCGCTAGTGTACCTCTAGAGAGGAATACATTGGGTTCAACAAGAATATCTTGCAACTCGGCCACACATGACCGACCACTCATTTCGCTTGAGTGTATTGAATGTATATCACCAACGGTTGGGATCAGCAACCGTTTCCCGAATGGAACAGTATCAACAATAGATTTTTAGAAGTAAATGAAACTCTAGATCAGGTGATTTTACACCCTACTTCGGAGCGACCGACTTAGCCATGTTGCCTGCCCGATTTCTGTCATTTACCGGTTGATGAGCTTGAAGCTATGCTTTATCATCACACCAGATTCACTTTGAATGCCACGTCGTCAAATCCATCAAATCACCGATTGACGTCCTCAACCATACATTATGTGTTAGCCAAAAGAAGTTTCCTTCTCCGCTTTCACTCTTGGCACGGTTGGAGAAATCAATATACGTGATCGTCTGTAAATACTCTGTCAGACATCCGTCCATACAAGTCATCCAGGAACAGGATGAACCGAAGGCACTATTCTGTAAACAGGATAGCCCTTGCATAACTCCGTCTTCAATTTCCTTTGGCATATATGATTCGCAACCCTTATGCCAATACAGAGTGGTTCTTTAGATAATAATCCAACCGGCCTCTCCATATTAACAATGTTAAAATGGTCAAAACTTCGATAGTCTGTGATTTAACTATCGAAGAAAACAAGTATGCAAACAACAATATTATTTCTAAATGGAAATTTATATCGATCAAACATCATTCAACATTTATCTCTTTATTAATTTACTTATCTCCTGTTTCCCTATATTCAATATTTCTTATTTTCTAAATTTGGAAAATATACGTTATTAACAATGGAAAACATTTCCATTTCTTGTTTTCTTTATTAGAAAACCTTTCTGGTTTCTTATTTGGAAAACATTTCCAAAGCTTCTTCATTGGACTTAGACAGATGTTTAAACAAACCATCGCGGTGCCAACTCAAAACCATTTCCTTTAATTACTAAATTCACTTAACCATCCTTTACTGCCAAACCTTAACCATTCCTTAGTTAAATACGAAGCCAATCAAGTTGGGATAGAACTTCCTCTCAGACCTTAACTGAACAACATTTCTAACTTTGAAATAGGCAAAGTTCACTTTATATTTCGTTAACTAACTTCCTTACTTAACCCTCCTTCGAATCATCTCTTATTCGATAATTCTTTCCTTCGAATAAGGTATATTCGATAACTCTATTCAATTTACTCTATTCGATTAACCCTTATCAATTAACTCTATTGGACTAACGCTATTGGATTAACTCTATTGGACTAACGCTATTGGATTAACTCTATTGGACTAACTATATTGATTTACTCATTTGGACTAACGCTATAGAATTAACTCGTTTCACTTAACTCCTTTCGAATAAACTATATTCAATAACTCCATTTACTATATTCGAATAAACTATATTCGATTCACTCCTTTTACTTTCTATTCGAATAAACTATATTCGATTAACTCCTTTTACTTTCTATTCGAATAAACTATATTTGATAACTCCTTTTACTTTATTCGAATCACTAATATTCGATAACTCCTTTTACTTTATTCAAATCACTAATATTCGGTAACTCTATTTGAATAACTCTAGTTCGATTTACTCTAACTGATTAACTCTAACTGGTTTAACTCTAACTGGTTAACTCTAATTGATTAACTCTAACTGGTTTAACTCCAACTGGTTAACTCTAATTGGTTTAACTCTAACTGGTTAACTCTAATTGGTTTAACTCTAACTGGTTAACTCTAATTGATTAACTCTAACTGGTTTAACTCTAACTGGTTAACTCTAATTCGAATAACAAATATTCGATTAACTCTAACTGGTTTTACTCTAATTCGAATAACAAATATTCGATTAACTCTATTTAACTGATTCGACTAACCCCTTTCGAATAACTAATTCGATTTACTACTTTCGAATACCATATTCGATTTAACTCCTTTCGAATAACTAATTCGATTTACTACTTTCGAATACCATATTCGATTTAACTCCTATATTCGCTTTATAAAGATTACCTTTTTAACAACATTTATTCATTTTAAAGATTTACTTTTAGTAATGGTTCTCCACTTTAAAATGATTTCCTTCATATAACAGTTTCCTTTTTATAACGTTTTCCCTTTTTCTAAATATCTCCTATTTATAAATATTCCAATTTATAAATATTTCTTATTTATAAATATTCCATTTATAAATATTTTATTTTCAAATATCACTTTGAAAATATTCCCTTATCAACATTTCGGTATGTTATGGTATTCAACATATCAAATCACGATGATCAGTATCGTACAAACACATATAATCGACAGCAGATTATATATCACATCATATATCACAATATACGAAAAACAGTAAAATAAATGTTGAGGAATCTAGTTGGATTGCTCCAACCTGTCTCCCTGCATCCACAGATGTTACACAATAAAATCAACATCACTATATGATATATTCTGTTAAACAGAATCAATATAGAAATTCAACTAACTGACTAGCAGTTCAATCAAACAGTCAACACACAGTCAATCAGCCAATATTTAACAGTTCTAAAAATACAACATGAATTTATAAACTGTTCAGAGTTAGTGAGATTTACTCACATTGGACGATAATCGTTAATAACGATAACCATCGCTTGATTCAGCGTTGTTTTATTTAATTTCAAACAAGTGTTTGAAATTAAATAAATTTCCGAACTCCTCAGACTAATACCAATCCACTGCCTACGTGAATTACTCTCCACCACGATCTCAACGCAACTGACGGTTTGCAAATCCGTCGTAGTATGAGCTAGATACGACGTTAACATGTAAAACAAGATTTAAATAAACAATTAACTTAACTATTTATTTCACTTATCTCACCCGTCACCTGCCTTTCACGTGACCTCCCTCATGCCCCTTTCTTCCCCAAAACTTCAAACCCGACAGTCTCAGTTTCCACCATTACTGAACTTCCTTCCTCCCTCATTCCCTTTTTACTACATCATTCGTCAAACCAAGGCAACCATCGATCTCCTCATCCCCTCCTCTTCTCCCTCGTCCCCAAAGTGCGGAACTCGACGTCGCCATACCTAGAGCGTTCGAACCATCCCCGCACTGTTACAGTGCATCACACGATAATTACAGACACCGAACTCCACCAGAAACTCATACGACCTGCAGTTTTCAACCCTCATCCCAAAACTATCCTCCATTCCATGAATTGACACACCAATACCTTGATTTCTTAAACCCTAGTTCTTTGTTGTCCTATTTCGATACTCCAAAAATTTCAGCGCAAGCCACAAACTACATACCAGAAGAAAGGAAATTCTTGTACGAGCTCAATGATGTATGTGTTTGGATTTTTAGGATTTTTGTTGAATTGATTTTGATTTATTTGAAATCAAAACTTTTACTGGAAGAATGAAAACCTGCGGCGCCCTTTTCCTTTGACCTCAGAAAAATGTATTTAGGGTTTAAGGGAGTTAGTGAGTATTTATAGAATATTTTTAATATTTTAATATTCATTATTTTGTTCATTTATTTTACAATGCTGTTTGTATTTGTCCTTAAAAATTCCTGTGATCACATACGATACCCAAAAATCACGGAAATGGTCGTGTAGCTATAGTTCGACATTACGGTCCCAACGAAACTGGTTTCGTCGAATTCCGACTTCGTTTGCTCACACAGCGTATTTTTAACTGTCGAAATACTGACTGTTCTTCACTCTAAAAATCCGTACTGCCACATAATGACTCTAAAAATCACGAAATTGGAAATCTAACAACTATTTGACATTGTGGATCCAATAAAATTAGTTTCGTCGAATTCCGACTTCGTTTGTAAAAGTGGATATTGTTAAAGCCCTGAATAACCTATTTAAATATATAAATATAATTAAATATAATTAAATTAAATATTTATAAATAAATATTATCGTATATATTCATAGTAGAATACCATACAGCTCTACTGAGATTTATAACTCGATATTTCAAATCTGGGTCAACCCGGTATTCGATTTATATTGAAATCCCTTTTAAAAATATAAATAATCCCTTTATAAATTATAAAGGAATTCCACAACAACTTTTCTAAAATTTGATTTGGACTTATCTCAAAATATACACAACGAAATCCCGATTTTTCTCTTCCACTAGAAAGATATACTCCACCAGCTCCACACGTTTCTTGTTTCATAGAAATCCGGCTTAAAACGAATCAAGTACATTCAGTTGAAGTTCGAATCGCCAATTTACGAACTACAGCGCCATTTCAAGCTCGATTTTAATTATAATATAATTATACGTTCAAACCGTCATTCAAATAATATATTCGTTATTCTAATTCAATTCTAAACTGAATTTAATATCACAGATGATCCAGTTCACACCATATCGCTATTTCAGTCAATTCTGATTATTCAGAATTATATATATTCTTTAATTTATTATTTTAATTAAATATTCACCATCATTAAATTCCACGACCATTAAATTCACTATATCACCTTTTATATAATTAAATTAATTCATTATAATACCTCTGCCAATGCGGGTCATTACAATTATAAATGGAAGAAATTAATATACAAAAGAATATTAATAAGAAAAAGGACGTTGAGTGCAATGCTAAACGAAAATTTATTAAGAATGAAATTAACGTTATTGACCGAACAAATGGGTTGACCAAGGCCATAAGTGGGTCGACCTCAACCACCTGGAGCCCGGGTCGACCAATGATGGGTAAAATGACGTTGATTTATCCATTTCTATGGCATTATATTCGATCCGACGAACGAGATTCTTTGTGCACCTATAAATAGATTAGTAGAGCCTAACTTTTAGTTCATATTTTCTAGAATAACGCCAAGACACTGCCATTTAATTTCTCCTATGAATCCTTCAGAAACAAGAATATATTAGTTTTAGGATTCTGATTCAAAATTTGGAGACAAAGAAGGTAGACCTAAGCTATAGGTGCCCTGATTTCTCGTCTGCGTGAGGTAAGTCTTGTAAATCTAATTTTGTGATTCTTCTCCTTCTTTTAGCATTAGATTTGTAAATCCATGGTTATTTCAATAATAGATCTTATTACGAAGACCACAGATAATTGATCTATAACAGATTAAAGGATTATACACAATCAAGTGAGTTGACTAAACTATATTATTCGATAACAGTATTTTTGTATCATTTGATTCCCGCTGAAAATTTACAATATGTTCTTCTTCTTCTTTTCCCCTCTCCTGCACCAGAATATATAGTTTACATCAAATTTTAGTTATGTGCGAAAATTGAATAAAATGGGGATTATGCGCAAATTTGATAATTGAATTGTGGGTAGGTGCGAAATTATTGAATTGTAGTTTTGTGCCAATTTAATTGAAATTATAAATAAAAATCGGAAAATTTTAGTGATTTGAGACTAAAAGAAAATATTATGTCAATATTAAAATAAACGGAAAAAATTTGTGAATTTATATATTACTTGTAAGAAATCCACTTTCAATTTAAATGAAAATAGTACTGAAAATGCAGAAATATATATATAAACCCATTTACAGCAAAATTTTCTATAATTGTGCAAAGAAAAAAGAAGAAAACAAGTTAGGGACAATAATTGATATATATATATATATATTATTTATCAAAACTGG
Organism: Allium sativum; assembly: GCA_030737875.1. Taxonomy (NCBI): domain Eukaryota; kingdom Viridiplantae; phylum Streptophyta; class Magnoliopsida; order Asparagales; family Amaryllidaceae; genus Allium; species Allium sativum. The sequence goes on along the minus strand of CM060909.1, from coordinate 19,949,111 downwards.
AAGTTAGGAGTAGCCTAAATTAGGGCTGTCAATGGATACCCGAAAAATCCGAAATCCGTCCGCATCCGCATCCGAAAAGCGGATAAATATCTGATATCCGGGAAAGCGGATGCGGGTATAGGCATATCTGCATCCGAAAATTATCCATTCGTTTTTTTTCATGATTGCAGCTTAAATTATGTGTATTCTAGCATAATTAAATATACTAATTTATTGTTTTGCAAAATTAAAAGTTTACTAAATGCATGTCAATTGCTAGAAATTATATATTATCATCATATTTATTTATTTTTTGCACTTTAGTAATTAATTAGGTTGAAAAGCTTAATACTAAGCTTTAAAAAATCATTAATATTCATTGATTTATCGATCGTTGGTGAAGCGGATAATTATGTGATATCCGTCCATATCCGCGGATGCGGATATCCGATATCCGAAAATGGTTTCGGATGCAGATACAGATATGGCACTATCCGCATCCGAAAGTATTCGTTGACGGCCCTAGCCTAAATTGATTGGTTAGGAAAGAAGAAGTGATGTATTTGCATAGTTTGGGTAAACAAAGAAAACTAGAAAACATGATTGCAAACTGAAAATTAGTGTGAAATATGGAGTTAACCGTATTGCGCACTAATTTGACGACCTCAAAAATAAGAAAAAGAACTTTTGGCAAATATGGGTTCCTATTATAATAATTACCTATAACTATGAAAAAGGATTTCATTATAGTATCGGTAACCAATCAGTTTGGGATATGTTTAACCTCCTGAAAAAAATAAGTGGTAGAGATGAAAGAGAAAAGCAATATAACTCAAAGAAGTTATAAAAATACAAAGACTTAATGTAAGTCCGTAATTGGGAATTTAGGTTTACTAAGCTTAAAGATATTATATGATAGCCTTGTAATTAGGCAATACTCGATGATAACCAACAAAATTGATTTATAAACAAATATTATTCAGTTGAATATTAATGAATATTGTAAATCAACGAAAAAGGAAAAATAAGTAAAACGCATAAGAATAAATTAGACATAGGGTTTAATAAAATAAAGATATGCGCTAGGTCTAGTCTGTTTGGATGAAGTACCTAATGGGGTAGATCATTAAAGGTATCAGGAGACATGGTGGGAGCACGTCCAACTTATTCGACGAGACTGAAGGGAAGTGCGGGACTTCTATCGGATGTGAGGATACTCCGCAATGGTCCTCTGTGGTAGGCTATGGACTGTACCCACAGAGGCATGGTTTGTACGTTACCATCTGTTGAGTATGCCTTGACTGCATTTGTTGCACCGTAGTTGTGGGGCAGCCTAAAGACCGATTCAGATGATTTAGAGGATGGTTCAGTGGCTGCCTCGACTTGTAGGTGGGGAGGCTTCGTGGTCAAGATCCAACAAAGGATAGTAGGTCATTGGACACCTGTCATCGTTAGTCGGAGCCTGTACGGGATAGAATGAAGTTTAATTAAAAGGCCAATGATCTTCACTATCAGGTCATTGGATGAGGGGACCACGTCTTTTTTTAGATTGGTTGTTAGGGTTGGTCGGTTAGCTCTTTTGAATAGTCTTTCATTAGGGGGTAGACTGGTGGGACCTTGATGAGCCACAGAAAAGACAAACCAACTTTAGATATATATATTTTGGGCCTAACGAAGCCATTTTGTTTAGCCACCCTGAGGTCATTCTTGACAGATATAGCAAAGTCCCCAATTAGGTTCCATTAAGATATCATATATTTGGCCCCTTCGTGGTGCAGTGTTGGAGATTTGATATGCCCTCCTAACGTGAAGATGGAAGTCCAATACGTTTTCATAGTATGACGATGGGGACCACTCTAGGAGGATACTACCGAGAGTACTTCAGTTTATTGGTCATATTGTTATATATATTATTTATTACGTTAATCTACTGGGAGTAGATGGGTACGATTTATGTGGGGAAAAATAGAAAGTATAACGTGAAATAAACCCAAACAACTTATTAAATAAAGAACCAGTGATAGAACGATATATTTAGTGTTATTTTAGAAAGTATAATTTTTCCATTCACTGGAACTTTTGTTTTGATCCCTTCCTCGTAACAAACCCGCAGATTAGACGGGTGGTTGAGATTCTACAGCTTAGTGACACTTGATAGTTAGTGTCATTATATTGGTAAGTATGTATTTACTATTATATTTTTATTTGTTCCACTATGAGATATTTTATCGTGAGCTATGATATATTTGTCATTTCTTTCTGCAGGATATCAGACAAACTGAATCGACCTTTGGCAGATTTGGATTTTAGATAAAAAATCAGGTCTGTCGGAATTCAAGTTGATACGCTTCTACTACGATCTGCCTCAAATGAGTAGGCTTTGCCTTGACCATCTACATCGAGTTAAGCTTCATTACGACCCGCTTTGGTTGAGTGTAACATTACCACGACCCGTCTCGTTTGATTACAACCATCGTATGAATCTTCTTGGTCTAATGTCTTTATTATTACACATCTTGGTTGAGTATGACTTCACTACAACCTGTCTCATTTGGGTATAACTTTACTACGACCTATCTTGATCGAGTATAGCTTTACCACGACTCACCTAGGTTGTGTGTACTATACCACTTCCATCAAGAGAATACATATAGGGCTTCCCCTGAGTTTAACTTCAATTCGAAGAAAGCACGGGAATTAACAATGGAATGTGTCATAGACTTCTAAATAGTAACTTAGAAAGTTAAATCAATATATCCCATATCGCACATTTCACTAGTTGATTTACGAAAAATTACTCTACTTCACTTGTGAATCAACAAATTACTTTGATCGACGAGTCTAGAATTAATAGATCTCATATACCTTTGCATCCCAGACCTCGAGGTTTACAACATCGTTTAATCATAATCACGCCTTCGAAGGGTGCAAAAATGTGTAGTTTATAAAAGGAAAATATGCTTAAATTTGAGAAAATGTGTTATAAAACCATTGCGAACACACTTATTTTATTTCTTTGAAAATTCTTATATATTGGAAAATAGCATATTTAATATTTCCTTAAGATGTTTTATCTAGCAAAATGAAACAGCAAAAATCCCTTGTCTCAATAATATTACTTAACTAATAGTCTTTACTTAAAAATCATTATTCGAAGAATTACAAGAAATCACTCAAGAGATATTACCCAGAATTTACATAAAAACTATACAATCCCAAATTTGGAGATACACGAATATTGGCAAACAACTGCAACGAGTTAAAATAAGGGTACAAGGCATCAAAACACAAAGCATGCAGCAAATACAAGATACTCAATGTTACCGGTAAGCATCAAAGGTAACAGGATGTCCACATTAAAGCCAAGTTGCAAACATTTCAGGTTAGTACCAAGTAAATGGTTCAGGGAAACGTGGGCAGGCTAATGCACAAAGATTATGCAATAATAAACAAGCAAGACATCAAAATATTATCACAAGGAAAATGATCACAAAATAAGCACCAAACACAAGCCAATGCAGCACAACACAATGGCCAGTGTCAATGCAGCAGAGGAGCACGAAGGGTTCATTTGAATGCACAGGAAGAAGATGCAAGTGCCATGATAATTTCACTACAGGGGTCAACACATTCCTTGCTTGGGTCGACTTGCGTGTCGATCCATCTTATGCTTAGGTCGACCCATGTGTAGACCAATGAGGGTGCAGGTCAACCACTATATGTGATTTCCAATGAATAGAAAATCCAGTTCGCTTGCAACTTTGGAAGGATTTATGGAATTATTGACAACACAATTTCAACATGTAATGTATCACAGAACAACTAAAAGTTACTAGCAACAAATCGAAACAAGTTTGACATGAATCCAACACAAAGTGATGACACAATAGTCATGCAAAGACGGGTATAGTCCCGGAAAGTTTCTAAGAAGAATTTTGTCAGAAAATTATCTACAGAGAACGAAAATCTGATTCTAGACAACACAAACTCATACTAATTCAACAATTAGACATAGTAAAAGGATTTAAGGTAGAAGGAGCAAGTGTGACAACTCACCTTGGCTGGATTTGAAATGATTTGGCTTCCTACAGCTTGGAACAATGAGATTTACTGACATGCAGCTCCAAATTGCTCACTTTAATTTTCTTTTGGTATCTAAATGATAGAGAAGACGGGTTGCATGGATTTGCTTTGAGGTGGACTAGCCTTTCTCTTCATTTTTGATGTTTTTTTAATTTTACTAAAAAGATTGGATGTTGGATTTTAAGAGAGGAGATGCCATTTTTCTTTTCTTTTTTTGAAAAAGCTTCAAGGAGAGAAAGGATAAAGAGAGGAAGGAAGAGAGGAAAGCACCTCTATCTTTTCCAGATATTTCTGGATAGGGAAAAGTAAGGTGGTGGGCTTTTATTGACCCAAAAACTAAAATGTGCAAAATTTCACTTAATTAGCCTTAAGCCATCATTTACAATAGTGAATACATGTTTGTACAAGATTAAATTACTCCTAAAACAACTATCTGCAAACACAGTACAATTCATATGTTTTACATTTTTTACATTTTCACGTTTCTAACAAAATTGTTAACAATATGTTTTGTAACTACTTTTTTTTTTCCTCTTTTTAAACACAACTTACACAAATGAACACAAAAAGCTCATTTTTACAAATAAAGACATTAAACATTTATGTGCCCAAAATTTATACTTTAAGTTTATAATCGCACAAACATAATATCTTGACAAAATTTACTTACGCTAACCCATCAAAATTTATGTTGAAACATGAATATATATATATATATATATATATATATATATTCATGAATATTTGCATTTCTTATTTTTATTAACAACAAAAAGCTTACAAAAATTGATGTTATGGCTAAAATCCTCACTTAATAATAATCCATAACTTTATTCCATCCAAACAAAATTCAATTTACCATTATTCAAAAAACTCATTTTACCATTCCAAAATATGTTTTTAAACACAAATTTTAATTAATTTCGTAATTCCAATAACTCACATTTTCCAAACATGATATTCATAAATTATTAGTTGCCTTATTAAAAAATTAACATCTCATATTGAAAATATATTATGCATTCTAACTCTAATCGCTAATCAATATTTTATATTTTCAATATTAATTTGAATCATCAAAATAAAATTACCAAACATAGATTTAAATAAATTTCTTATTATAACAAAGATATTTAATTTATTCCAATAGATCCAATTCAGATAAACACACAACCTTATTTTTCTCCTTTTAAAATATTATACGAGTTAGGATCACGAGCTATTATTATATACTTCTTGATTTTTAAATGAACTTGTACTATACACTTCTTTATTTTTAAAATCACAAAACATATTAAAATCTATTTACCCCGAATATCCAAAAACCCGGGTTGTTGAAGACCTCCCCCTTTAAACAAATTATGTCCTCGCAATTTGCTAAAATTAATACATTACCAATTTCAATCAAAACTGCTCTTCATAAATTATTTAAATTACAACTTTAGTTACTCACTTTTTGTAAAATGTTTTAGTTTTCGCTCCAACTTATATATATATATATATATATATATATATATAAGGTTTAACAAAATATACTTTACCCTGCACAAAGCATGCTGCCTTGCCATTAAACCTGTCCTTTTTTCCTTAAATAATGGTTACTGCTTGATTTCTATATCGAATAGCATCATTATTTATCATACATTATGACCGATTCGACGGCTGCAATAATATTATAAGCTCAAACAAGAAAGTGCATTTCAAGAATATCGCACTGTTCAAGATAGTTATTTATTTAAAACAAATTTTACATTTAAAATAAGTTAAGTTGACTCACTTAATTCTTTCTCAAACCACAGGTTTCTACTAACAATACTTCTAATTTGTTTAAAATAATTTTAAACCACCAATCTTACTTAACTTGTCTTATTATTTGGATGCAAATTCAATATAATATGGTTATTAACTTGTCATATTCCATACCTCTCTGGTGGTTTATGACTACTCCCACAAAAAATTTAACACTATTCATCATTAAAATTTTATTTTATTATTTAATCATTGTGTTCAATAGTCTCATATATGTGTTTAAGAAATTATTACCGATAAAGTTGGTCAGATGTATCGACCAACACTCTTAAGACACTAAATAGACCACTCAATATAGAAGATAATCATCAAATCTTTAGTTCACTCATGGTTGTTCCTGTTTGTTAATATCACCCATATTCTTACTTTACATAAAGAGAAACAACCAAGCATCAAAAATTTCCATTTAATCATTTGATTAACATTTACTAGGAACTTAGTCCTCAATGATCCTTTAGTCATCTCTATGTACCATCCCGTAATCCCACTTGCAAATTTAATTAATTTACTCAGCAAAACAATTCGCTTATTTTCATTGTGTGCTCCGATTTTTATGTCAAATCCAATATTCTATACCCTAACATGAATTAACTTGGATTTAACTCATTACCCAATCCATTCAATTTATTAAACTCAACAACCAACCAGATACAAGAGCATGTAGTTTGAATCTCCTCGAAATTCCAGACCTAAGATCTCGAACACCAAATGGATTTACGAGGATGGAATTTTCAAGGATAAGTCACAAATTATGAGATACGACTCATAGAATACTAAAAAATGAAATGCATTCTTAGTCGTATCCTAGAGATAAAACTCCCATACGAATCCCAAATAAGGAACACGAGATAAGGACAACAATAAAGGTGATAAACAAAGACATGGTTGTTATCCTTCCTTGTTGTAACACATACACTATTATTATGGTTGTGTTCTATATTTATCGTACATTGTTCTAAACACAGCTCTGATACCATAATGTAATGCCCTACCTGAGACCCACCTTAATAAAGAGCATTAACAAGTAATGTCATGTATTAAAGCGGAGAATAGGGCTCGTTAGGTGTGGTCATCCATAGTTCCACATTAGAAGAGTATCAAATACGTTTGAGTGTATAAATTATTCTTTCTTACCTTAGATGGATCAGCATACTCGATGCATCTAATATAAAGCTATGATGGATAAGCATCTTATTCAAAACACAATACATACAGATACACAAATAACATAGCACAGGATAGATTACATGATATTATAATAGCTTAATATAATAAATACATGTACTACAAACTCGAATGGTTATACATATACAACCTGTCTCAACAAAATAAAGATATAATGACATGGACACACCAAATATTTCTAAGGTAATGACTTCGAGGAATATGCCAAGACAGATCTGCTAACCATGAATAGACAGTGAGCTAGCTCCTGAAACAACTCGGACAGACCTGAGTAGTATATACCTAGATCAGTCTAGATTAAACATATCAGTTATAATACAACATGTGAAATATGAAGTCATATAGGTAAGAATTCCTTTTTAAAAAAAATGGGTAAAAGCTTTATTAGGCATATCAACCCAAAGTGAAGTGATTACAAACAGGCCAAAAGCCCAAGTATCAAGCAACGATAACAATTAAACAAGTCCAGTTAAAATAAATTCAACTAGAACTTCCCCATTTAGTCTCTTCGTCTTCATCGCTCAACTACCTCAACACGAAGTCATGGAGGATCAAACGATGTACTAGTTCCTGGAATTTGTGTCGATGCTTCCTTCAGATCCATTTCTGACAATTGAACGAGTGCAAATTCCAAGTTGTCGGTTATTTCTCTCTCTTTGAATCTTCGTTTGCTGATTATTATATCGATTCTGGCTAATTTACTAACTTGTTGAGCTAAACTTGATTTTCCTTTGAAAATTTTCGCATTTCTTTCTTTCCAAATTGCGGCAACAGCATATGTCAAGGCAACCTTGTTGAGTTTGGCTATCAGACGATCATTGTTTGGGTGCCTGGCCAGCTATGTGGCTATTACCTGCAAATACCATGACCAATTCAAAGGGTCTATTTTTACTTTGCAATTTTGAGCGATTGTTTTAGAGTAATTGCATGTAAAGAATAAATGTTCTGAGTTTCCTCCGCTGAACCACACAGAACACATAGTCTGTCGTCAGTAATGCCCCATTTAGATAGTCTGACTCGAGTTGGTAATCATTGCATGATAGCCTTGTATGCAATTAAAGAGTTTTTTGGGCAAATGGCTTTATACCATATCATCTTCCTCTAGATTTTATTCTCGTGTTTGGTACGTATTGAATTCCATGCTGATTTGATAACAAAATCTCCTTTAGAATTTTTCCAGGCCCAGATATCGTTTTCCCTACCAGTAAAGATTGGCATTACTTGAATTTTCTGAGTTATTTCTCTGTTGCATGGCAGCCTATCACATTTCCATGTTTGATTTTCAATAATTGAATCAACAAAATAATTTGGGGATCCGTAAGTAGAGTACATGTCCCAGCCAACAAGATCAATCATTTATTTACCCATAATCCATGGATCTTTCCATAGGTTAGTGTCCTTGCCATTAGACAATTCTCGTATATAATTTTCCGCAAGTTTGTCTCTCATCTTTAGAATCGCCTTCCAATTTGGAGATGCATTGTTATCCTCTGCCATTTGCAAAAATTGTCTTTTAGATATCTTTGTCGCATCCATCTTGCCCACAAACCTTTACTAGCTATAATTTTCCAACCATATTTGAGAGAAAAAAAACATCTCTCATGTCTCGTATGCTTCTCAGTCCAACACCCCCTTCTTCCTTGGGTCTGTAGAGGTCCGAAAACTTGATTTTATGATAACCTCCTCTCCATATAAAGTCAGCGCAAATCTTTTCTATCTTTTCAATAGACGCAAATGGAATTTGAAATGTTTGCTACCAGAATTAATCTTCGCATGTATAACCGTATGAACCAGTTCAATTCTTCCTGCTAACGATAAAGTTTTTGAGCTCCAACCTTGTAGCTTGTCTTTAATTTTACTTATCAATTCCACACATTCTCTATCACTGATTTTATTTGTTGATGGAGGAACGCCCAAGTACTTTACTGGTAAAGTTCCTTCCGTAACCCCCAAAATTTCAAGAATCCTGTTTCTTTCTCTACAAAACTTGTTAAAGTAACATTTTGTTTTATTCTCACTCACTTTAAGGCCCACAAACTTGTCCAGTAATTGAAAATTGTATTTGAAGGTTCTAGCAGCTGTTTCATTCGATTTAATGCATATTATCAGGTCATCGCATATAAGAGGCTTAGGTTAGAAATTGTAAAAGTCTGAATTTGTTTGTTGTGCTCCGACAATTCCATCTAGAGAGAAAAGTACTCCATAGCAGCTGCAAACAGGTAAGGAGACAGTGGATCTCCTTGTCTTATCCCCCTGTTTGATTCAATGAATCCCTTAGGGATACCATTGATCAAAATAGAATAAGTAGGGGTAGAAATACATTCATTCACCAACTTAACAAATTTGGTAGGGAATCCCATATAATTTAGCATATGTATTATGAAGTTATGATTTATTTTGTCATATGCTTTGTGAAGGTCTACTTTCAAATAGAATTTTTCAGCACCAGGTTTATTGAAATTTCTTACAAGTCCATGAGCCAACAGCGAATTCTCTGAAATATATCTACCTTTTATGAATGCACTCTGACACTCTGAGATGAGGTCTGGTAAAATCTGTTTCATTCTGTTGCATATCACCATGCTGAGAATTTTGTATAGCACATTGCAGCAAGCTATAAGCCTGAATTCTTATGGTCTGGTGGGAAAGTACCCAACATTGCATTAGCTGGGAATCAAACTCGTGTTGCACAGCAACGAATCTAAATACAGATAAGAATTCTTTTTATCACAAAGGAATTATATAAGTCTAGGACAACAATTTAATTCATGAGATAATTAAGGCTGAAACAACCCATGAGATCTCTAAAATGTCATAATTAATCACAAGGAAGATTTTAATTCAACTAAAAGGTGCGAAGTATCAAGCTAAGCACAAAAGTACAACACCTAGAGATAACACAAAAATCCACCAAAAGACAACGTATAAACTTGTATATGAGTTTATTTAACTAGAAGTAAGCGTTATTTTTAAATAGCATCAAAGTAGCTCTAAGGCTATAAAATTCAACATGCCATCATAAAATCAGATCCAGAATCAGTAACTACTAAATCAACAAAACATCATAAAATGGATCCAAACCACCAAATTGCACAAGTATCAACAAAAGAAAACAATTTTTGTAAAGAACTATATACGTATCTACGCATCTACTGCTAGAAATGTCTCAATCAAGTATAACACCAATATGACCCATCACGTTTAATACAATTCTAATACGATCTGCCACAATCATGTAGGCTTTACCTCAACCCATCTCGGTCGAGTTCAGCTTCACAACGACTCACCCCGATTGAGTGTAATATTACTATGATCTGTCTCGGTCGAATATATAACCACTGTATCACCCATCTCAGTTTAATGTCTTTACTACGACCCGACTTTGTCGGGTACAACTTCGCTACAACTCATCTCTGTTGAGTATAACTTTACTACGACCCATCTTGGTCGAGTATAGCTTCACCACGACCTGCCTCGGTTGGGTGTAATTGACCAATTCGGTTAAGAGAATGCGTACATAAAACTCCACCCAAATCTAGCTTTACTTCGAAGCAAGTACTAGTATTAACAACTAAATGTGTCACAAGCTTCCAAATAGTAACTCGAAAAGTGAAATCAATGCGTCCCATAGCGCATGTTTCACTAATCATTTTGTAACAACCCAGAAAATCAGAACCAACTTAAAAATTTTATTTTAAATAATTTGGTTATAAAATGTGCCAGAAATTAAAATTTTCATTTTTAAATAATATTAATGCTAGTGAAAATAGTCAATTTTCAAACGACCTCTGTTTTCGACGAAACCACTTTTGTTGGAACCGGAATGTCAATTTATTGCTAGGTTTCAATTTTTATAATTTTCCGAATTAATATGTGAGCGTGGCGAAGGAAAATGTGTTTTGTTCAATTCAGTCAAATTTAATCGATTGAAAAATAGCCATTTTTCAAACGGTCTCAGAATTCGATGAAATTAATTTTGTTAGGACTGTATCGTCATAGAAAAGACAAATATATATTTTTTGGAATTTTCTGAGTCGGTGTATGGCCTCGGTTAATATACTTATATGAACGAATTTATTTAATAAAGGAGTTAATTATTAAATTAAATAATTCAGGCCACAGACAACCGTTTGGGCTGACGGGACCTGGCCCGTTGGATCCGTAAAAGGGCTATTGGCTAGGGTCATCTTCTGCTGGACTGGAATTGGATCTGTTAAAAGATATGGATTTAATTGCAAAATTACATTTTTAATAATATAAATAATAGCCAAATCATAACCCTAAGTCACTATTCATCGTCAACTATAGCTTCCATCAATTTCAGTGGCCTTCATCAACTGAAACTTCATCCTATAAATTCTCCTCATCCACCAACTTTCAGACCCCAACCTATACACCATATCAAAGCCCTTTCTCTCCTCTTTCCATCCCCACCGACCTCGTCTGAAACCGTGCCCCGTAGACCAAGAACCGACTCCGTGAACCCAGCTACTTTCGAGCGCCGCCCCGACCTCCCTGCACCACCGAACCACCTCCTAGCTCCGGCGAACACCCGCCACACCTCCCCCGTCGACGCTGCGCGGCCGATTCCCATCTGGTGTCTCAGATTTTGTGAAAGCACGGATCAAAGGATTGAACAATATTTGCAAAACCATTAGCCTTCATCTATATTGGAGAAGAAAGGTTTAAAATTCTTAATTAATTAATTGATTAATTAATTTAAAATGTTTCTAACTTAAACAAACCATAACTAACTCATTAGAAATCGGGATTCAGTGATTTCTGAAGCATTGCGATCGTGAAGCCGAATACTACGCTTCAAAGCTGACTAGGACTAATTCTGGACCTTTCGAACTTTGGTCTGAATTTGAATTGAGGTGAGATCTCTGATTTAAATAATTAAATTATTTAAATAATTTTCTATCTATTTAAATAATTGCTATATGTTAATAAACCAGATCGGCGATGTTATGGAATTGTTGAATGCTTATATGCTGATTTGTGATGTTTTTATTTAGATCTGCTTGTTACTCATTCAGTCAATTCAGATCTGTATGTTATGGATAGATCAGAATAGGACTTTTTTGTCTAAACATTTTGTTGAGCCACTTTGTTGAATCACATATGAAACAGAAAAAGGATATTTCTTTTATTTATAATTTAGTTGTAAATAAAAATTTGATTATAGAAATACGACATAAAAAGAAAAAAAACATTTCTTTTTATTTACAATCTAATTGTAAATAAAAAAGTTAAACTAGAAAGAAAGAAAAAAAGACATTTCTTTTTATTTACAATCTAGTTGTAAATAAAAATATGAAGTTAGAAACATGAATAGAAAAAGGGAAAATTTTATTTACATTTTTCATGTAATAAAACACGAAGTTAATATAAAGAACAAATTATATGAACAGCTTTATTTATATTTTGTTATGTAAATAAAAAGAACAAATTATGTGAACACCTTTATTTATATTTTCTTATGTAAATAAAAAGAACAAATTATGTGAACACCTTTATTTACATTTTCTTATGTAAATAAAAAGGATAAATTATGTGAACACCTTTATTTACATTTTCTTATGTAAATAAAAAGAACAATTTATGTGAACACCTTAATTTACATTTTTTTATGTGAATAAAAAGACAAAATAAAGACGACATTTCTTATTTACATTTAGTGTAAATAGAAACTAGAAAATAAAGACGAAATTTCTTATTTACATTTAGTGTAAATAGAAACTAGAAAATAAAGACAACATTTTTATTTACATTTAGTGTAAATAGAAACTAGAAAATAAAGAACGACATTTCTTATTTACATTTAGTGTAAATAGAAACTAGGAAATTAAGATGACATAAAAAGGACATTTTTAGTGCAATATTCTTTTTAGATTAAAATGAACAATTTTAGTGTTATTCTCTTTTGAGGATTAAAAGGACATTTTATTTACATTTAGTGTAAATATAACCTGATATAAAGAAAAAGAATATTTTATTTACATTAATTGTGAATAAAACATGACATAAAGAATTACATTTTTGTTTGCATTTTTAGATACACACACAAACCATAAAAAAAGAACTACATATTTTGTTTGCATTTTTAGATGCAAACAATACATAGAAAGGAATTACACCTTTTTAATTACAAATTAGTTGCAAATGAAAAATATGAATTTAAAAAGGTATATTTTATTCACATTTTAGATGTGAATAAAAACATGAGATTAAAAAGTATATTTTTATTCACATTTTAGATGTGAATAAAAATATGAAATTAAAAGGAGTATTTTATTCACATTTTAGATGTGAATAAAAACGTGAATTTTAAAAAGTACATTTTATTTACATTTTAGATGCGATAAAAGATAGAAATTTAAAGTGATATTTTTATCGTCATCTTAGATGCGATAAAAGAGTGAAATTTAAGGTGATATTATTATCGTCATTTTAGATGCGATAAAAACATAAAATTAAAAGTGATATTTTTATCGTCATTTTAGATGCGATAAAAAGAATGGATTTTTATAGTTGAAACCGCCAAACGATTTATATTTTTATATATAAATATAAATTAAAATTAAACGAAACGCGCACGGTAGTTCGCGTTTCGGCAATCGTAACTTTAAACGATTATACCAAATGATCCGACTGTTGGATTTTCCTAAAACCGAAACCGTTAGGACCGTTTTGGGAAGAGATTTCCAACAATATAAATTTCATCAAAATTCGACGGTTAGATTTCTAGATATGTGTAAATCAAAATTTGGTAAAAACGGCGCTAGGGCCGCCCACTGACCCGAAGCGTCGTTATATTATATTGGGCTATTTTGAATGAATAAAATAGCGATAAATCGTTATAAATAAACATTAACGATATAAAATGATTTAAGTAATAATTATGCGAGAATTATTTGAAAAGACCGAGTTCAACTGATTTCAAATAATTACACGACGATTAAATAGAAGATGTAGAAGACGGTGATTGAAGACTGGCGATCTTCACATCGAATGGACGACGACTGCTGATGCTTTGGACTGACTTGCTCCTAGGAATGGGTTAAAGCAGTGGTTGTCCGGACGTGTGTTGATTGTCCGGATAGGCGAGAACCTCTCAGGTATCTCCAGTTTCGTTCAGACCCAGAATGGACTTATAAATGGATGCGTGTATGACGTTGGATTCATTTCATGTAATTAAATTGATTTTTATTAATGTATGTCTATTTGGTGGTGGAGAATTTATTCTCTATTTAACACCCTGTTATATATAAATAGTTAACGATGACATGACATGAATTGTCAATGTGGCACGCCAAGATGCAGAAGATCAAGGCTTTTGTTGAAAAGTAGGGACTTGTGGTTGATGATCAAAGCATAGCCTGTTTAGCCGTAGCTTTGAGTATAGCGTGATCTCGCGAGCCTCACACCTCGGTATGAGTCAAAAACGGGATTGGGACTGTAGGGAGTGCACACGTTTCTTTCTAGCTGGAGTGGTGACAGCGACCTACCAGCCCTAACATTTTTTACTTTTATGGATGATGGATTATGAGGTACCTCGGTTTTATAGGTTGTTAGTGGCCATATGGAGGTCCAAAGGGACCAGGAAACGTGTGTTCAGGATTTGCCAATCCAGTAACGTTAGACGTGGACCGGCCCTGAAGATCCAAGGGTTGCCCATAAGTATGATCCTGAGGCATTTGCTAGAGTGTCTCGAATCGGAGAGGACGATCCCTAGCCTCGATTTCATGATAGGAAACCAATTTCCGATACGACATTACGGTCTTGATTATAAACCTATATATGGCGACATAGTATATGGTAGCTATGCCGTCTAGGATTGATACATTTACTTTGAAGTATTTTAATACTGATTAGACACTAATAATAATATTAAAATACTATTTTATACGTACTAAGCATGTTTGATCATTATAAGGTAAAACTCTATCCTCCGGTTTGCATTGCATTGTGTGATGGGACTTGAGTCTTATAATGATCTCATTTTTCAAAAGTTATTGCGTTATTTTGTACCAAATTTATTTAATTATGCACTGGCAATCCAATGGAGTAAACTCGTTCCGCGTTAGCGGCGTGGTCCTGTGATTCGTCATATTGTTAGTTAATATAGAAAGATTTCTCATACTAATCTCGTGACTGACTCGTAGTTTGTTTCACTTTGCAAACTCGGGTGCCCTCTCTTTAGACGGGCAGCCCGGTGACAGGTTTTTTTAGGGAGACATTTTCTAGACTGAAGCTTGCTGGAGAAGAAGACGAAGACCTCTCTTTTATCCTTATTTCTGCTTTAGAGACTTTATTCCATCTTTGTATTTTGATGTACGTTTTGGAGTAGAGACTTATTTCCTTTTATTCAGACTTTCTATTTTGCTAAGTGGATCCTGTAACTGCGTACTCTGTTGTTCAGTTGCTGTGATGTTTATGACATTTATCTTTCCGCAGCAATAATTATGTGTTATGATATTATCTGAGATCTGTTATTGTTGTAAATATGTTGTATTCCAAATGATTATCCTTGCTTTCGCACCACGGAAGTTTGGGTTTATCACACATTTTACCACAAGTCAGTCTATTTCACTTGAGAAATCAAAGAATTACTTCGATCGACAAGTCTAGAATTAACCAACGCATCACATACCATGAGGTTTAAGACATCGTTTAAGTACAACGCCTTCTCGAAGTGTACAAAAGTAGGTATTTTAAAAAAGGAAAATGTGCTCTAATTTTAGAAAATGTAGTATAAACCATTATGAAAATAGTTGTCTTGTATCTTTAAAAAATCTTATATATTGGAAAATAACATATCTAATATTGACTTAAGACATTTTATTTAGTAAAATGAAATAGTAAAAATCCATTGTCTCAATGCTATTACTTAACCAATAGTCTTTACTTATAAATCATGTACAGTGTCGAAGAATTACAATAAATCACATAAGAGACATTACCCAAAATTTACACAAAACTATACAATTCAAAATTTGGAGCAACACGAATATTGGCGAGCACCTGAAACTATTTAAAACAAGAGTATATGGCATCAAATCCTAATGCATGCATCAAATACAAGATACCTAATATTACAAAGAAGCACCAATTAGGTAACAGTATGTTCACAACAAAGCGAAGTTCCAAACATTTCAAGTCAGTACTAAGTAAACGGTTCAGGGCAACAAAGCAGTGCACGAATATATAGGTTGATATAGCAACACAAACAAATGTGGACAAGTACATGAACATGCCATTGCATAGAGATCATGAAACAACATACAACCAGGTCATCAAAAGAATGGCATAAGGACAATGAGTAGTAAATAAGCACCAAACACAGGACAGTGCGACACAACATAATATCCAGTGACAATGCAGCATAGAAGCACGAAGGGTTCATTTGAACACACAGGAAGAAGATGAAAGTGCCACAATAATTGCGCTACAGGGGTCGACACATCCCCTTCTTGGGTCGACCTATGTGTCGACCCATCTTATTCTTGGGTCGACCCATATATCGACCCAATGGGCGTGTAGGTCGATCCGCTATATGCGATTTCTAGTGAATTGAAGATCCAATTTGCTTACAAATATGGATGGATTTTTGGAACGATTGACAACACGATTTTAACATGCATTGCATCAAAGAACAACTACAAATTTCCAACAATGTATCTAAACAAGTTTTACATGAATCCAAAACAAGGTAATGGCACAACATTATGCAAATATGGGTATAGACTAGTAAGTTTTTGAATATAATTTTCTTAGGAAATTGTTTATAGAGAATGAAAATCAAGACAACATAAACTCAAACAAATTTAACGATTAAACATAGGAAAAGGATTTCAGCTAAAAGGAGAAAGTGTAACAAATCAACTTGGTCGGGTTTGAATGGATTTGTCTTCCTGCAGCTAGGAACAATGAAATTTGTTGACATGCAGCTCCAAATTGTTCGCTGTGATTTTCTTCCAGTGTCCAAATAATAGAGAGGACAAGTTGCATGAATTTGTTTTAGGTGGACGAGCCTTTCTCTTCATTTTTTATATTGTTTAATTTTACAAAACAATTTGGATGTTGGAATATTTCAAAAGGGGAAATGCCATTTTTTTTTGAAAGGCTTTAGGAAGAGCAAGAATAAAGAGATGAAGGAAGATAGGAACGTACCTCTCTCTTTTCCAGATATGTCTGGTTCGGGAAAAATATGGTAGTGGGCTTTTATTGACCCAAAATCTAAAATGCATGCAGTGTTACTTAATTAGGCCTTATGCCATTATTTGCATCAATGAAGTTCATGTTTGTACAAGTCTACGTTACTCCTAACACGGCTATTTGCAAACACATTGCAATTCGTATATTTTACATTTTCACCTTTATACCAAAATTGTTAAAAATATGTTTTGTAAATACATTTTACTATTTTTAAACATAACTTACACAAGTGAACACAAAACTCTCATTTTTACAAACAAATAAGACGTTTAACATTTGCACAAAATTTATACCTTAAGCTTATTATTGCACAAACACTATATCTTGACACAATTTACTTGCACCAACCTATCAAAATTTATTTTGACACATGAATATTGATTTTCATCAATATTTACGTTTCTTATTTTTATTAGCAACAAAAAGCTTACGAAGATTGATGTCATCGCTAAAATTCTCCTTTAATATTAATCCATAACGTTATTCCATCCAAACACAATTCAATTTCATTGTTATTCAAAAAACTCATTTTACTATTTCAAAACATGCTTTTAAACACAACTTTGAATTTATCATAATTCCAATAACTCACATTTTCAAAACACGATATTCACAAATTATTATTTGTCTTGTTAAACAAAATTAACACCTCATATTGAAATATATTATACACTATAATATTGATTGTTAATTAACATTTTATATTTTTAATATTCATTTGAATCATCAAAATATAATTTTCAAATACGAATTGTAATAAATTTATTATTATAACAAGGATATTTAATTTATTCTAATATATCCAATTCTGAAAAACACAAAACCTTAATTTTCTCCTTTTAAAACATTATATGAATTAGGCTCATGAACTTTTATTGTGTACTTCTTGATTTTTAAAATCACAAAACATATTAAAATTCGGTTACCACGGGTACCTAAAAACCCATAAACGTTTGTTCTATGTTTCAGTTATTTTGCATACTTTTGAGATAAAATCGTAAATTCGAGGAAATAAACGTTCGAATTTCATAAAACGATAAATATTGACTTTCTTAGATTATGATCTAGTATTTTGAAAAAAATGTCTGAAAGCTATTTATTTTCAATGTTTAATTGATTTTAACCTAAATGTCGCGAACAAGTGAAACTTGCGTATTTTAGTACGAGAATTCTTCCTCCAATTCATTTAATTAGACATATTGCAAATATTAAATCTTCGTATTTTAATTCAAATGTAAATTTTTACGCTAATTTCTTGTTAACTACGTTAATTTGAAATCGCTGGAAATTTTCGTTATTAACAATTAGTTTAATTTATTTTAATCAAACTAAACACATGCAACCCAAATTAAAATTGAAATTTGAAGTTTAAGTTAATGTCAAAACCGTTTCTATATCATTTATGGTTATTATACCATGAACATCAAATATCGTTTCAAAACTTAGAATTATTTTTTTTATAAAATTATGCTTAGTAATAAAATGAACATGTGTAATTTATTTTACTCGAATTATTATTTTAATTTCATTAAATTGTTAATTTGGTGTAGCGCAAAGCGTAACATGTGTAATTTATATCGTTTCTAGAATGATGTCAAATATCGTTAAACTTTCGGAGTTCGGTCCGGTAATCCAGCGATAATGCACCAAAGTAATAATGTCTTCCTATCTACATATACTTCATCTCCAAAGTAGTAATGTTTTACTACCTATGTATGCTTCATCTCCCAAGTAGTAATGGTTTTTTCCCTTTGTCTTCAACATTTGATGTCGTAGATTTGGGGCAACAAGAAGATTGGGCTTTCGTTAAAGGGAATAATACCTACATTATCTCTCTGTTGATCTAAAAATCATGCCTGCTTCCTTGAGTGCCATTCAAAATGTTTTAGATAAGTAAAAGATCAAAAACTTGAATGGGATCAAAGAGGCATTTATTTGTCTTCATCAAGGAAAGTTGGTGAGTCTTATATCCATGCATAGGTGTATCTCTCAATTTATTTAATAGTGATACTCCATACATTGTTCATTCTCTCGTCTAATATAGTAATAATTTACTCATACATGCATCTACTTTTTATCTACTTCTTGTTAATTCATATAAATTCAAATAATTTTATTGGAACAACAATATTACCAACTTTAATATAAGTACATATTCCATTATTATTTTTTGTAAATTAAACAAAATTAATAGAGTAAATGTTGTTTTCTAATTCTTCCATTAACTATTAATAAGGCTGAAAATAATTACGACTGAAGAAAAAAATGTGTTTAATTATATTCAGTCTAGATTATTATGATTCTCTATATGGTCAATTAATTAAAAAATTGGTCTACTGATATGCTTTTCACTGTTCATTGTCTCCAACTTTGTTCATATTCAGCTTCAAGATACGTTAAGAAGGTCCCTGACATCAACATCTCTGTTATCAGGCATTTACTCACAAGAGCCACGGGTTGCTAGAATTGATCCTCATTTTATACACGTGTTACCCACATTATTGGTGTTAGAAAATATTGCATAAGAATCACCATCTATCAATAATTGTAGAGTCTTTTGGTGTTTCAAATTCTAGTCAAAGAGTCATCTTGTTTTTGTTGCAAACTCTAGTCAAAGATTCACCTTGTTTCTGTTACAATTTTATTTTCCTATCCATTCATATGTAACCCATTGATATAAATAGATGTCAAGAAAGCAATGAAAGTAACTCCCCATAATTTTATTCTTCTTCTTCTTCATGTGTATGTTATGTATATAAGCATATATATATATATATATATATATATATATATATATATATATATAAATTGTTATCGGTGGTATCAGAGCTTGAGCACATAGCCTCTGAAAAATTTATTCAACCTTCAATTCCACATTTTGATGGACACTATGATCATTGGAGAATGCTAATAGAGAACTTCTTAAGATCAAAAGAGTTTTGGGAGGTTGTTGAGTCTAGAGTAGCAGAACCAGCAGCTGAAGTGGTACTGATGAATCAGCAGAAGGCTGATTTGAATGCATTAAAGTTGAAGGATCTTAAAGCTAAAAACTACCTCTTCCAAGCTATTGACAGATCAATCTTGGAGATGATTCTTTGCAAAGATACATCCAAGGACATTTGGGACTCTATGAAGAAGAAATATGCAGGTAATGCAAAGGTGAAACGAGCACAGCTTCAAGCACTTCGGACTGAGTTTGAAACTTTGCGGATGAAAAAAGGAGAGTCGGTTTCAGATTTTTTTTTCAAGAACAATGACAATTGAAAATAAAATGCGGATCAATGGCAAAAAGATGGACGATACAACAATTGTGGAGAAAATTCTTCGATCAATGACGCCAAAGTTCAATTACGTTGTTTGCATAGGAGAATCTAAATATATTGAAACTCTTTCACTTGATGAATTGCAAAGTTTCTTTACAAATTCATGAACAATAAATGATCAGCAGGAGAAGGAAGAACAAGCTTTGCAAGGCTCAATCAAAAATCAAATATCGTCACCTGCCAAGGAAACATATGCAAAAGGAGGAGGCAGAGGAAACAAAGGACATAAGCAGCCACACCAACAGTCAGAAAATAGCCAGTCTCATTTTTCTCAAGGGAGAGGCAGAGGCAGCGGCGGTCATCACTCAACAAGCTATAGAGTAAAGTCAGTAGACAAGTCAAATGTGGAGTGCTATAGATGTCATCGGTATGGCCATTACAAATATGAATGTCGCGCTAATTTAAACAAAAATCATGGAGAAAAATCTAACTTTGTAGAAAAGGATGAAGAAGAAGTATCACTTCTGATGGTGTGCCATGCAAAAGACGAAACTCATCAAAATATGTGGTACATAGATACTGGCTGCAGCAATCACATGAGTGGAAATAAATCTGCATTCTCTCATTTGGATGAATCATATCATGATACTGTGAAGTTCGGAGATAATACGACAGTTTCTGTAATGGGCAAAGGGAAAATAACCATTCAAACAGAAAAAGGTTCTACACAAACTATTTCTAATGCCCTTTTTGTACCGGAATTGAAAACTAATTTATTGAGTGTGGGAAATTGCAAGAGAAAGGGTATGAGTTCTCCGTCAAAAATGGTATTTGTAAAATTTGAGATAATAAGCTGGGTTTGATAGCTCAAGTCAGCATAACAGCAAATCGAATGTTCCCACTTTCCCTCCTCAACATCGAGCATGCATGTTTTACAGCTAAATTAAAGAATTTAGCTTGCCTTTGGCATTTCAGGTATGGTCATCTCAACTTTAGTGGCTTGTAAACTATGCGGCAGAAGCATATGGTAGCCGGTCTTCCACAATTTGATTGCCCATCAGATATTTGTGAAGATTGCATTATCAGTAAACAACATCTTGAATCTTTCCCAAAAAGAAATTCATATAGAGTAAAAAAAGGCATTAGAATTGGTGCACTCTGACATTTGTGGACCAATAGCTCCATCTTCAAATGGCGGTAAATGGTACATAATCACTTTCATTGATGATTTTAGTCGAAAGACATGGATTTATTTTTTATAGGAAAAATCTGAAGCTTTTGTTGTGTACAAAAGCTATAAAGTGCTGGTTGAAAAAGAAGTTGGCAATCCAATCAAAATTCTTCGCACAGATCGTGGGGGAGAATGCAATTCACATGAATTTGCAAATTTTTGTGAATCTCATGGTATTAAAAGGCAACTTACAGCAGCTTATACACCACAACAGAATGGTGTCTGTGTGAGGAAGAATCACACTATTATGAATATGGTGTAAAGCCTTTTGAAAGAAAATAGTATTCCAAAACAATTCTGGCCTGAAGCAGCTTGTTGGAGCATTTATATTTTGAATAGAAGTCCTACACTTGCTGTTAAAAATATGACACAGAGGAAGCATGGAGTGGAAGAAAGCCTGTTGTTGATCACTTTCGAATCTTTGGATGTATCGCCTATGCTCATATTCCTGATGAGAAAAGAAGAAAGCTAGATGATAAGGGAGAAAAATACATATTTCCTGGTGTTAGTGATCATTCAAAAGCCTATAAGGTGTATAATCCTATCACCAAGAAACTTGTTATTAGTCGAGATGTCATTGTTGATGAAGGAAATGTATGGAACTGTTGCAGCAATACAAATGTACAACAGCTTCCAGCAGATTTTGATGATGAAAATGCAGATGAAACACAGCAATAGCAGCAACAAAATGTTATAGCAGCTCTGGAACATCAAAGTACTCAAAATAGCACTCCTTTAGCCTCTGAAACTTCACCAACAGCAGCAAAAATTGACAAACAGGCTGATGCAATAGCAGTCACACGCCCTCAACGTGTGAGAAAAAGACCAGCATGGATGCAAGACTATGAGGCATCTAATATAAGTTCTACTGATGACACACTTACGCATTATGCACTATTTTTCAGATTGTGATCCAGTAGCTTATGAAGATGCGGCAAAAGAACCAAAGTGGAGAAAGGCGATGGATGCAGAAATCGCAGCCATTGAAAAAATCAGACTTGGGAATTGATAGAGCTTCCGAAAGGACAAAATACGATTGGTGTAAAGTGGGTATACAAGATAAAACTGAAAGAAAATGGCGAAGTTGAAAAATACAAAGCACGATTAGCGGCTAAAGGCTATAAGCAAGAATTTGGTGTTAACTATAAAGAAGTTTTTGCTCCAGTAGTGAGACATGATACAATCAGATTGGTAATCGCATTAGTTGCACAAAACTCATGGCTTATCCATCAGCTGGATGTGAAATCAGCATTCTTACATGGAGATTTGGAGGAATAGGTATTTATTGATCAACCTCCTAGTTATGCTAAAAAATAAAATGAGCATAAAGTGTATAGATTAAAAAAGGCTCTTTATGGACTAAAACAAGCTCCACGAGCATGGTATAGTCGCGTTGAAGCTTATTTCTTAAGGGAAGGTTTTCATAAATGTCCATACGAGCACACACTTTTCATTAAATTTGAAGATGGAGGTAAGATGCTCATTGTTTTTTTATACGTGGATGATCTGATTTATACTGGAAATGATAGCACCATGTTTGAAAAATTCAAGCGATCCATGATGCGTGAATTTGAAATGACTAATCTTGGGTTAATGCATTATTTTCTTGGCATAGAAGTGGTGCAAACTGATGTTGGTATTTTTATTTCTCAAAAGAAGTATGTCCAAGAAATTTTAGACAGGTTCCAAATAAAGAATTGCAATGCAGTAGGCACCCCAACTGAAGTTGGATTGAAGCTTATCAAAGAATCTGAAGGGAAGAAGGTTACCAGCACTCTATATAAACAAATAGTTGGAAGTCTAATGTACTTGACAGCCACAAGACCAGATATAATGCATGGTGTGAGTCTCATCAGTAGATATATGGAATGTCCACGAGTGATGCATCTTCTTGCTGCAAAAAGAATTTTTCGGTATTTGCGTGGTACAGCTGATTTTGTGTTGTTCTATCGAAAGGGAGAAAAAACAGAGTTGGTTGGTTTTACTGATAGTGATTATGCAGGAGATTTGGATGATTGGAGAAGCACATATGGTTATGTTTTTATGATGGGCTCGGGAACTGTTTCATGGTCTTCAAAGAAGCAAGAAATTGTCACTTTATCAACAACTGAAGCAGAGTTTGTAGCTGCAACAGCAGGTGCATGTCAAGCTGTTTGGTTAAGGAAGATTCTTGAAGAGTTAAAATCCAAGCAAACGAGAGCCACTGTAATTTATTATGATAATAGCTCAGCAATTAAACTCTCAAAAAATCCCGTTCTTCATGGTAGAAGTAAACACATTGATGTGAAGTATCACTACTTGAGGGAGCTCACTATGAAAGAAGTTATTGATCTCATCTATTGTAGAAGTGAAGAACAAGTGGATGATATGTTCACCAAGCCTCTCAAATTACCTATATTTCAGAAACTAAGAAAAATGCTTGGGTTATGTGCTTTGGACGATCAAGCTGGAATGAAGTAAACTGAGTGTTTGTATACACATCAGTTTAAGGGAAGGAAGGTTAGAAAATATTGCATAGGAATCACGATCTATCAATAATTGCAGAGTCTTTTGGTGTTTCAAATTCTAATCAAAGAGTTACCTTGTTTTTGTTGCAAACTCTAGTCAAAGGGTCACCTTGTTTTTGTTACAAATTTATTTTCCTATCCATTCATATGTAACCCATTGATATAAATAGATTTCAAGAAAGCAATGAAAGTAACTCCCCACAATTTTATTCTTCTTCTTCTTCATGTGTATGTTATATATATAAGCATATATATATATATATATATATAAATAAATTGTTGTCAATTGGAAAAGGGATCGAATAAAAGTAAGCCATAGCATTTCACGGCAAAACTAGTAGTATGTAAATCAAGCAACAAAGTACTTTATGATGAATCCAAAGGGGAAGATTTAGTTGATCTTTTGTTGAGCTTTCTAACCTATCCTTTGGGATTTATTGTTAGACTTCTAGAAGGATGTTCAAGCTTAGGTTGTATGGATAACATTTATCAAAGTGTTGACGCAAAATTCCTCAAGCCTAAATTTTTATCAACACTGCTAAATCTTGAACCTGCACTTGGCACACTTATAGAAGGTACTGATAGATATAAACATGGAGTGAACCCCATTTTAGTTCCAAATAGGATCCCTAAATTTGCGTTTGCAGGCGAAGACACTGGAGGTGGGTATGATAAAAAGGGAGTGAACTTCATTGTAACGAATGATCTTGAATTGTTACCAAGTTCGCCATCAAATATATTACTAACTATCAAAAAACATACACTCATTGCTGCCCAGTTACAAGAGAAAGAAATCTAGATTGGGAAATATGAGGTTTAAATCTTCAATAATTTGTACATAATATATATCTTTTCAATAAAGAGGACATCCAACATCTGACTATTAAATAGTTTATACAATAGTCTTACTGAATCCGATCAAACACAAAGATACATCATTCACAGAAGAATAGACGATTTTAAATTTAGGATGAAACAACTATCTCTCTCTTTCCACAATACCCAGTAACAGGAAAGGTTCAAACCATCAAAGTATTATGAGCAACATGT
Source organism: Allium sativum (assembly GCA_030737875.1). NCBI lineage: Eukaryota > Viridiplantae > Streptophyta > Magnoliopsida > Asparagales > Amaryllidaceae > Allium > Allium sativum. The sequence goes on along the minus strand of CM060909.1, from coordinate 19,923,783 downwards.
TAATTATTGTGAATCCGGAGATGGAATATTAGACAATGGCCATGATATCTAACACGCGTTTAATATTTACAAAAATTTCCTTTAACGTGAAATTTTTCTGTAAGGTGTATATTGATCTTTTGTTGGTTAAGCATTGTTATTATTTATCAATGAAGGCATTGAATCTTCTAAAAGCTTGCTTGATACATACCCAAGGAACCACTCAACAATGTGTTCGGAAAGAAGAAAGAAAGGGCGCATGCACCATGGTTGAGAATTACTACTATTGCTATTATTTTGGTTATCATTATCCACACATTGAATAAAATGTTCTCTCCCTGCTTGGTTTTCCCCCTATAATTTGAAGCATGATTCTTGAATTGATCAGACTATCCCTGTCAGTGTAACCATCATCTTTATTAATAGTAGTCTTGAATGCACAAATTTTTGATTCGACCACAAACTTCACAAAATACCCCTATATATAACTTTTTAAATATCTTTAGAGCATCTCCAATGCGGATTGAATTGCATTGTGAAGTCCACGACATGTGAGTAATTGACAAAGATTTGTATTTTCATTTCTCTAATACAATTTGGAACTCAATGTAGAATCTGACGTGTGAGAAAAATAATTTCACATTATGGAGGAGAATGTCCAATTTTGGACATCAAGTTCCACTTGGAACAATACAGCTCAGCAAATCACTTATTTTTCTCCCCACTATTGCATGCTTTGTTGGTTATCAACAAATTACCTTCATTTCAGTTGGATTGTCGCCAAATTATCAGCACATAAATGTATTTAGTTTTGCTACTTGGACAAGTTTTACTTTCCCAACACATTTTTCATTAGAGTCCCTTTTGTTATATAGATATTGTTTCTTAACACATAGGCTAGATATTGTAAAACTATTGTTTCTACGTTATTTTTTGACGACATTACATTGCTTAGGACTGGAGACGCTCTTAGTAATAGCTATTTCGTGTAATCCTGCCACTAAACTAGGAGATAAAATCTCCTTCAGGCACATTCAAATAAATGTCTTTTAATATCTCTTAAAAGTTGGATAGTATAATTACACTTTTGTTTTACTAATTCAAACCATCTTTGAACAAATAATAACAAATTTTAAAATTACTTGCAAATATGATCTAATAAAGTTATATCATAAAATCATTCTTTACTACTTAATAATACAAATAAAAAAAATTCTAATTAAAAAATATATTGTAATTTGAAAATAAAAAATATATATCGTAATTTAGAAATAAATATTGAACGAACACATACGTTTGACGGAAAGTACTATTAAATATATATACAAATCATTTTTTTCTTGAATATGTTACACATATAGTTTGTTAAAAAAAACAATTCACTACATAAAAAAATGCATGATCACACTTAAATCGCATTCATAAAACTCATATTTGATAAAGTCCATAAATATGAATTTCACAATTAAGTTGCTCTTTTAATTGTTGTGTTATATCATCTCTAAGAAGAAAGCCTATTCTATAATGTTTGTTGACCATTAATTTTTTAACAAAATCTATAACCATAGTTGTATAAGTAATGTAACTTTTTTTATGTTTAGGTCCTCCACCACATCCCATGCGATGATTTGTACATTCTTAATTGTGTGCAATGATGCACCCAACAAAGCTTTTATTGTGTCCATGTTCTGATTAACATCCCTTCGTTACCTCCCAATAAGAACATATGTAGTCTTTGCAATATTAGTTGTAACAAAAAAAATCTCAATTTAACATGCCATCAATCTCATATATATAAAGGTGTCAAAAGGTAACGTATGATCCTATGCGGATCAAGTAAAATGTGATTCAAAACCTATTTATTATCTGTATAGTTTGACATATTTAATATAAAGGTCCGTCTAACCTAACTTGTCTAATAAGAAGGTTGCCTATTTGACCCATTAATACGTTTGTATTGGCTAAGCACAAACATCATTATCATAGAGAAATACAACATGCGATCATAAGATGAAGTTTCAAGTGTTGAATGTTGTCCATAATTTAGGTAGGAGTTCATCGGTCAAAGTCCTCCTTATTCCGACGTGTATTGAGAAGTTATTGTTGTTCGAACATAAAAAATAACGACTTCGTGCCTAAGCGGAGCTCAAATATGAGAATGCAATCTGTTATTTTTTTAAGTACAACCATTAGCCACTATGAAGAACTATAAAATATAGGGCATATAGCAACGGCTTTTTGGCGTCAGCAGCCGTTGTAGGCCATCGTTAAAAGCCATTGCTATTTACCCGTTGCCAACTTATAAAGCAACGGGATAAGCGATGACTCTATCGCTAATTTAGCAATGGCTAAAGGTCCACGTGGCAGTTAGTCGGCTCCTATGTGGACGTCACAAGGTGTCACGATTCATTGCAAAACAAGACGAAAATGTCCTTGCAAGCCATTGCATTACTGGATCAAATTGTCATTGCAGGTCATTGCAAAATTGAGTGGTTTTTGTTTTTCCAGCCAGCACCTCATACCCTTCCAACCAACAAATATTCAATCAACACAAACATTACCATTCCATCATTCCACCATATAGTCAAATAATCAGTATTCACACAACCATATCATCAACTAACACATATTCCATTATCATTCAAAATCCACCAAACCAAATAAGTACATAATTCATAATATCCATAAAATAATGTGATGCACCACCCCGAGACATACATTAGTAAAGAGCATTACGAGGAATGATGTCTATAAATGTAGAGACATGGCTTGTTAGGATACCATCCATGAGTCCTATATTAAACAAACATTAAGAGCATCGATAAAATACACTATTTTTTCTTCTAGTGGATCGACGCTCTTAATCTTTATCCAATACAATCCTATCGTGGCTAGAAGGAAATTCAGAACAAAAGCGAATAACTAGTACAGCATACATCACGGAATAGACCACCCAGCATGAGATACATATAAATATAACATGCACGGTTTGATATAAATATAACAATCCTACGAGAATTTTTCTAGGATGTGAACAACCTCTGAGCGCCACTTCAATGACCAGTTTGATATTGTTTTACAACTCGTAGTGGCTTGAAAACTTGTAAGCGCATTAGCAACAAGTAAAACACAGAAGAAACTAAAACGGCTCAATTTCATTTCCATATGACCTAGAAATAACAGCTCAAATTTGAGATCTGGCTGTGATTGCACACAAGAAAAATTCAACAACATATGCCACAGGATTAGCATGAATTTTAAGTAGAAGTTATGTAACAACCCGTATTCTCCTTATCAGAAGATCCTAAAATAATTATATTTAATGCCCTAATAGTTGAATCATTCTCATATTTTAATATTTAGTTAATGAGGATGCGAGACATGTCCTAATTTTAAACAAATCGATTTGTGACCAAATTCCCCTAGAGAATACTGTTTTAACAATAACTTTTGACAGAGATCGAATCAGGTGCTGAAATTGGTCTTATTGGATCAGAATAGTGGTTGGCGATTCCTTAAAGTTGTCGCATTAAGCATCTGATTCAGGGTTGAGAAATTGTTGTTTTGAGTTTTTGTTTTTGCTAGACAGATTAATTAACAGCTAATGGGCTAATTAATGAAGCCCATTAGGCTAATGACCTACAATTATAAATAAGGGGTTGAGAAGAGAATTAAGGTTTCTCTCTTCATTCAAACATTAGGCTTGAGTCTGTGATTCTTTGGATTCAATCTAAACCCAAATTTCTCCATTATACTCATCATATATCGCATTTAAAGGCGAGATCATTACCCGGCAAGGGTATATCACACCATATTGCATTGGTTTTAGAGATTTTCATTGATGTCCAGATCTGATTTCATCATATTTGCATTGGATTATGGAACTAATTAGTGATAAATATCTCTTACATGGAAGCTACGGGTTGTATGGGTTAGATCAGTATTAATTCATGTTAATTATGTTAAATTCATTATAGATCTGATCATATATATTTAATCCAGGCTTAAACATTCTAGGACAATCTAATTTGACCAGGAAAATTGGAAAATTGCTAGATTAGTTATGTTCTTGTATATGTTTAGATCCCAATTATACTAAATTCATTGTTTCATTATGTGTTTATGATATATGCATGTTTGTATGATCAAGATTGGATGAATTGCTATTTATTTTGACTGAATTGGACACATTGCTTGAGTGGTTTGTTAGAATTGTTTGTCGTAGAGCCTATAATTGAAGATCGGAGCAAATTTGGGGTTCAAATGATCGGATTCATACGAAACCCAATGGAGGCACTCTAGAGAAGGAAAGAAGAAAACCTAAAAATTTTGGGTCAAAAATATGCCAACTGTAGGATCTATATTGATCCATGGATGATAGATCAACACCGATCCATCATAGTAAGCATAATGGATTTGACATTTTGTGCGTGGACTTGGGAGATGAATTCAAAGATGCATGAAAATTTTCAAGTCATATGGATGGGTCGGTAGCAAGATATTCGAAGAAGGGACAATGGACACGTAGTGAAGATGTATAGGATAACATCATTTGGAGTTTGGGGACTGGACCGATAGGAGTATGCTTTGCAAATAGATGGAAACAAAGCAAGGATGAACCGAAGTCCAGCACTTAGAAAAAATTGCTAAGTTAATCGACTGATGTTGATCCATGCTCGATGGATCCATACCAATCCATGACGATTGCATGGTGGAGTGCTCATATTTGGCAAGGGCATGATATTGGCACTACTTAAGGATTCTTAGTGAAGTTTGCTAGTTAAAGGATGTCGGATGATCGAAATGTAACTCAAGTAGGATTAACGCTTCGATGGTGAACTCAAGACAAAGTGGTCGTGGTGGAATTAATGTGATGTTGGTCGTAGGATGTTGTATGATGATGGATTGACCCAGATGGGAGTTGATCGTAGATGATTATGAAATTGTTCGAGAAGTGGCTTGAACTAAAGATGAAGTCATCAAGGCAGATGGCTTGTGAGATTGAAAATGCCAAGCAATTTTTGATTATCGAAGGTTTGAGCCAACTTAAAGCAGAAGTATCGTGGGAATGCCCATTAGGATCACGACGGTTCGTCTAACCTAGATCGAGATATGGGGGTGATCTAGTTGTCTTATATGATTGAGGCAAACATACGTACGATTATGTATGACAGTCTGACTAGAACAAGATTTTTTATTAGACCTTGATGGACGGCAATTATCGGTCTTTCGATGATTGATGTATTTAGGGCTTTAGTTGGTGATAGCTAGGATATTGGTTGACATGGATGTTATGGTTGATTGTATGATTTCTTCTCTGTTCCTCTGGGTAGGCTATCACCGTAGGTTTTCAAAGAGAAATGCGATTGGGGAATAACCTTTCTTATTCTGTAGTGGCATATTATAAATGACTATCATGTGCTAACTTTGTTGTTAATGGATAGATTAGATGATTGAACTATATGTACTCATATATCTTGTGTAACTATTGTAAGTTATTTTATCGCCCACTATGACTGTTATCTGGCTCAAGGTCTTATGTTTCCTCTTTTTACCTTCGGTTGCTCATCAATTTTGTTGGCGAGTAGAGTGAGATAGCAAGTAGAAAGTTTTGGTGCCGATAATGTTATGCGACGACGAGCTGGAGGCTGACGTGTTTTTTTATAAAGATACTAGTTAAGCTTCTGTTATAGATTGATGATTATTGATACTCTAAGAGATATGTAGTGAGTCTTGATGTACGGATTATTCATTTACGTAGTTGTTTTGTATGGTGACTCTGAGATGTTATAGAGATTGATTTTATATTATATTATGCTTCACTACAATATGATGTTGTATATTTCAATTATTATATGTTATCCATGCGTTGTGATTTATACGAGAGATTCTATTTTCAGGTTATTCTTCCTTGATGATCGTCCCACATTGGCCTGGCATATCATACATCGCACTTCACCTTTGGTATAGCAGCAACTTCTGACTGGCAATCCTCGCATACTCCTTCAATAACAGGTTCTTCCTTAGCAGCGTGTCTCAAAGTTAGATGGCTCATTCTCTATCTGAAATGAATTTAATCAGTCCACATTAGAGAAAGGCCGCTATGGTGTTCAGGTGCTTATTAATCTACTATACTATGCACAATATGATATTGTAATCATGCATTAGAAATTTACAAGTGTGTCTCTCATATGCTTTAACGCTTGCGAACTTTGGGTAAGATCGATTAACCAAAGTTGTGATAACAAATGTGATGACCACCCAATAATTGCTACACCAAACTAAGGAAAAAGCGTGTTGCATGACAAATTAGACCGTCAGGGGATGATCATCAAAAAAGATAACTCGAAATAGAACTTGTCCTTTAACTCACAGCTCATGGATAACATAAAATAGAAAATATACAACAAGATATAGTAGTGAAGCATAACAGAACAAAAAAACAATCTCTATAACATCTCAGAGTCACTAATAAAATATAGCTATGCAAATGAATATATGTACATCAAGTCTCACTACATACCTCACAGAGTATCAACAATCATCAACATACACCAAAATCAACAAGTATCTATATAGTATAGGAATAATACACTAGCCTGCTGCTCGTCGCCGCACAACACGATCGACACCAAACTTGTCACCTTCTATCTTAGTCTACTCACCAACAACATTAACGAGAAACCCAAGGTAATAAAAGGAAACATAAAATAATCTCAGTGAGTGATAAAATAACTATCAACAGTTACATAGGATATATGAGTATGGCCAGTTCAACATCTAATTGTCCCTACAACCACGGAGTTAGCACATGATAATCATTTATAATATGCAACTCCAAAACAGGAAACATGATGTAATAACCCGGAAATCTGAGCCAATTTAAAAAATTTATTTTGGCAATTTTGTTGAATTTTGAATATTTAAAATGAATTATTTTAAACAATAATGACGAGGGATTTATTTTGAATAGAAATAGAACGGATATATTTATTTGAATTGACGTTAGAATATAATTATTTATTTATAACTATAAGAGGAATTGAAAATGGCGCGGTAGTTTGAAATTTCGATCTCAAATTTCAAATGAGTGTACAGGATTCAAAATAAACCGGATTTTAGCGAAACAAAAAATATTTGGATCTAATTGAGAATATCTTTCCAACGAATCCAAAAATTTGAAATTTCATAGCGGGGATAAAAAGTTATGCCCAGTTGAAATTTCAGAATAGTCGTTATGGAATTCTGGCCCTTAAAAATGGGAATTTTGCAAACGACCTTCATTTTCGACGAAACCACTTTTGTTGGATCCGTGATGTCAAGTTATTGCTAGGTTTCAAAATTCGTAATTTGTGGCAAAGGAAAACGCGTTTGACCAGTTTCAGTTGATTTCAATAGACTGGAAAATGGTCATTCTTCAAACAGTCTCAGAATTCGACGAAATTAGTTTTGTTAGGACCGTATCGTCAATACGAAGTTAGAAAATATTTTTCGAGAATTTTTAGAGTCAGTATGTGACCCCAGTAAATTGAAATGCGCATTCAAATGCAATATATAGAGTTATATTTTGATTTTGACGAAAACTGATCAAAACGATCGAATTAGCCATCGATACATATCCCATTGTGTTCGGAATGGGGGTAATTAGCTATGGACGACAGTCGGTGGGTTCGATTTCGAGGTCAAAATAGAAAGTTGCTTTTTGAAATTAATTAAATAAAATAATATATATTATATACCCCCCTATTCCTATCCCTCTCCCTCTCTCTCTTATTCAATTATCACGAGAAAAAAAAGAAAAAAAAAACCAAATTATCGCGTCCCCCCGACCACCGCCTATGCGCCGCCGTTGGCAGCACCCACCTCACCGCACCCCCCCTCGTGTCGCCTTCCCTCCTCTTCGATCCCCTCTTCCTCCTCTACCAGCTCAGCAAACCCGACGCCCTAAACCCCCTGACCTGCGAGACCCAGCACCCACCTTCGACGCCCTGACCGCCACCCACGACCCTCAGCGCCCCTCCCCGACGCCTCACCAAACCCCGGTGGCTCCTCCTCCTTCGATTGAATTTTGTGAGTTTTTATTTTTAATTTATCTACACTTATTTGTTGTAATTAGTTTTAGAAAGGATTTTTAATCAGTTTTCATATATGTAAAAGCAAGTAATAAAAATCTAATTTTTTTTATAAAGTAGATATAAATTAAAAATTCGATTTTTATATGAAAAATAGCGAGATAAAAACGTGATTCTTTTATATGAAGGGAGATATAAAAGATTCATTTTTTACTTTGAAAAGATTCGATTTTTAACTTTGAAAAGATTCGATTTTTAACTTTGAAAAGATTCGATTTTTAACATTGAAAAGATTCGATCTTTAATTTTAAAAGGAATAGATTTTTAATTATATATGTAGAGATTAAAAATATAATTTTTATATTATAGAAAGAAATAAAAATATGATTTTTACATAGGTAATGAAATAAAAAGATGATTTTTATATAAGTGGTTTTAATGTAAAAATACGGATTTTTGTAGTAGAAAAGATCTAATTTTTGTTATAGAAAAGATCATATCTTTAAACATTAAAAGATTAGATTTTTAGTTATGTAAAGGTATGATTTTTATTTATACCATAGCAAAATAAAAATGTGATTTTTAATAAATGTAGCGTATACGGACAATGAAATTGACAAAAGGCGAGCACGACGAAGATTTCTACATATGAAGAGTCGCGGTGTATTAGTTTAGCTAGTCGGTGAGAACTCCTCACTTTTATTTTAATTTCTAGTTGAAATATATACTAGGATGCAGACGGTGCTTAGCAGCACCGGACACCCGTCGTCCACAGACCATGGATGACTTGTTTGTTTGATTTCTGTGTTGTGAAATTTGATTGTGTGATGTGGAATGAAATAAAATATTTTATAGTGGAAAATATTTTATAGTTAAAAATATAATTTTTAACGTGTATATAAAATAAATATTTATAAACAAATCGGACGATTTGTTTATATGCACTGGTTTGACTGATATTGATTGGGACGATAAATTTTACACAACGCCCAACTGCACAAATAAAATCTGTGTTTGTTGATTTGAAACCCCACACGGGTATTGGAATGAGATTTAACATACACTAATCCCGATTGTTTAGTTGTATGTCAATCGATGGGTTGACATACTGTGTAAGCGTTAATTATTTATATTTAATGCTTATGCGGTTGTGTGGTGCACTCTGGATGATGGTTGATGATTTATCGTGGCTGTTATATACATGTGTTGTAGGGAATCCATATAATAAACGTTATATGGTAATTGATTGGACCTCATTCCAATTTGGAGAATAAGAAACATAAATTCATGTGTTGAATAAAATAAAGTCATGTGTTGAATAGAAGTATAAATTCACGTGTTGAAGAAAATATTCATTTGTTGAATAGAATAACGAAGTTATTGAAATATATAAAGCCGTGTTGATTAGTTATGCGCCAATTTGACGTAAACAATATTTATAATGATTATATTCGTTTTAAAAATGAATATAGAAAAGGAAGTGATTTCAAAATATAACATTTTGAAAATATTATCATTTATAGATTAATGATATGGAATATTCAATTTTGATTATAAATTGAATATGAAGTTGAAATAGTTTTGAAAACGAATTTAAAACGATTTGTAAAATACGTTTTAAAAGGAAATCGACGAAACCGCGCTGCGGTAGTTCATGAGTTTCGACCATTAACTTCGAATGGACGTTACGAGAGATCCGACTGTCGGATTCTCCTAAAACCGGAGCCGTTGTGTTCGTTTCGAAAAGAGCTTTCTAACGAATATTAGAAATTAGAAATCTAACGGTTGGATTTGTAATTATGTCCAAATCAAATTTGGAAAAGGTCGCTATACGTGCAGTTCGATGGCCGTTGATGGAATTCGACTGTACGGGCCTTGATAAAATTATTAAAAATAGTAATAATTTGTGTAAAATCATAAGAAATGATTTGTGAAGAATTGGGATGAAAAATTCCAAATTTAGAAAGATAAAAATTGATTTTTATCGAAATGAACTAGTTTTGAACTAGAATTATAATTCTATTTATTTTTAAAATAAATAAAGTGGATTTGAAATGGTTTTGAAAATAACCAGAATTTCAAATAATTGAATTGGAATGAATTTGAATCGAAATTGTCTTTGGAATATTTCGATGTTGGATTTTGTGATTATACAGATATTGTTATGGAAATTTGAAAGATGTATTAATATCGTTATTACCAATACGATATTTGGTGGTCGTAGAATTCAATATTGAATATAAGTCGATATATTTTCTATTCATAGCCTTGTATTTAATATCGATTGAGATTTTGGGTTTATCGTGAACCGTGTTTTAGATCACAATGGTTCTTTAACCCAGTTAAAGACAGGATATTGATTTTTGGAAGATTAAAACTAAGTGGAGTTTTAATGAATCTTTAATTAGATTGAAGTGATCGAGAATGGAGTATCACCAGTTTTGCTCCAGTCGATAGTTAAATCTTTAATTAGATTTGAACGTGAAATGGTAATTGAATTTACCGATAATACCGTGGTGTTAGATATGAAGTATTACCAGTTTAACTTCATGGGATGAATAGGTTGGGATTGGGAAAATAAAATAAATGATTACTTCGGTGTGGTTCGCTAATCCCGACTAGTTTGAATTGATATTCAAAAGAAGATTAAAGAATAAATTTAGAGAATTTATCTTTGATAAAATTAATGGGAACCTTTCCCAATGTATAAGAATATTTGAATAAAAGAATATTTTGAATTGGAATGAGGCGTATGTTGTGTTTGTGTAACACATGTTTATTATATACGCGAGTTATTCAGAAAGACCGGGTTTATCCCATTCTGAATAACTGATTCGACGTAGTGTCGAGCATGAAGACGGTGGTCGAAGACCGGAGGTCTTCACCTCGTATGGGTGATTACTGATGATCTTTATTGCGATGTACACCCAAGAGGAGGGAATCAGTAGGTGATCGTCCAGACGTACTTGGAGATCGATGGATATGCGAGGTACAAGGTGCCTCCGGTTTCGTTCAAACCCAGAACGGACTTGTAAATGGATTGTGTGTCTGACATTGGATTTTATTATGTGTGATTGATTTCTATTAAATATATATCTGTTTGGCGGCGGAGAATTTATTTTCTTGCTTAACGCCCTTCTCTGAGACGTACGAACTCAGGGGTTATATATTGATGGATATCAATCGCATGGAGTGAATTGCCTAAGTGGCAAATGATCAAGGCTTTTGTTGAAAAGCAGAGTTTTGTGGTGGATGATCAAAGCACAGCTTGTGTGGCATAGCTTTGTGTAGCATTGATTCGCGAGCCTCACACCCCGGTTGTGAACCAGAAATGGGAGAGGACCTCAGGGAGGGCATGTGTTTCCTTCTAGCTAGGGTGCTGTCAGTGACCTACCAACCCTAACATTTATATTATTTTCACCTGTGTGGTTGTTGCTGTTGCGAGGCGCCTCGGATATATCGGTGACTATGTAGAGCCGATGGAGTCATTGGACTCATTGACACCCCAAAGGGTGGGGAAACGCAGTGTTCAGGCATTATAATCCACATCGGTGGACCGGCCCTGACGATCCAAAGGGAAATTGCAGTTGTTCCTGAGACACGGGCTAGAGTGTCTCGAATTCGGTAAAGGACGATCCCTTGCCTCGGTTCACAGATGGAAATCCAACTTCCAAATACGTGACATTTGCGGTTTTGATTGTAGAGCCTAGTATGGCGACATGATATATGGTACCCATGCCGCCTATGATTAATATTTATGATTGAAATTGTTTAGACACTATACACGTATGATAGTATTAGATGATTTGTTTTTAACGTACCAAGCATGTCTGGCTATTATAAGGGAAAAACCCTATCCCCTGGCTTGTGTTGCATTGTGTGATGGGACCTGGGTCTTATAATAGCTTCATTTTTCCAAAAAGCACTACGCTGTTTTGTTATATGCACCGGTATTCTTGGGAGGAAACCCGTTCCGTGTTATACGGCGTAGTCCCTTGATATATCTGATTTAAAGTAAACCTTTAAATAACTGTTTTAGTTCTCACACCAGTCACATGACTGACCTAGAGTTTATTGTTTTAACCTAAACTCTGGGTGCCCTTATTTTGACACGGGAAGCTAGTAGTTCTGGTTTTGCATATTTATATTCACAGGATCCTGATTCACAGCTGGAACGATACTCGGAAAGCTCTGTATCCATGTATTACTTCTAGTTGTGTATTGTATTATTTTCCACTGCTATGTAATGTAATTTAAATCTCTGATATTTTATGTGTATATTATTTATACTCTGTATATTCTTGTATTATGATGAGATTGTTGTAATTAACAATGAAATGTTCTTCTGTTTGCGTTCGGATGTGGCTTGTCCTCAGTACAATTCGGGCTTTCCTTACCTGGGAAGTTCGGGTCGTAACAGCTTTGGCATCAGAGCTTTGGTTTACAGAGCTCGAAGAACAAGACACGTTAGAACCAAACGAAAGAATTCATCAGAAATTGGATTAGTAATATCCAATGATAATGACTCGTTAGAGATAGGATCAGTAGTATCCTAGAACGAGTGTGAAGAGTATATTTTAAAATGAAAGCAATTTTTGTTTTGAAAATTTAAATCAATTATTCGTATTTGATTATTTATTTGTATTGATTTGGACAGTCCAGTACATAAAGATTTTGCATATACGTCTGATCCACGGGTATTCGAAGTTTTAATATATTGGATAGATATCGAATCACACTCTAGTCGCCCGGACACGATTCTGATGATGCCCGAGCATCATCAGTAATTGTGTTCGTGTTTCGAAAGTGGGATTTCTATATATATCCAATTGACTAGTGTGAGAACCAAAATTAGATAGGGCCTATTGTTGTGATTTGGCACCAAAAATGTGATTTTTGACTATATGTCAAAATTATGAATTTGAAAAGTTAATCAACTAATTGATTGCTGATTGTGTTATTTGATTATTGGTTGATTAATTAAAATGTTGAACCTTTAGCCAAATTGAACCAAATAGTTAATTTTATTGAAAATTAGTCGCACTTGCATACATATACATGTACTTACATTGAACAGGTCATAGCAAGGAGGCTAGAGCAGAAGAATAAAATTGTTTGCCCGACAAATAGGTACATGTTTATTGTATTTCTTTGGGTTTGGATGATTTTATGAGCCGATTGGTTAGCCACTTGGCTTATTCTTTTTATTTTTTGATTGATGAGGGCCATGGGAGGCTATTTGAAATATCCCGATGTCCCCGGTGCAGGGGAGGTTATGGCGAAATTTTTCGAAAATTTAGGGTGTTAGCCAAATTTTTGAAAATTTTGAAAAGTTCTTAGAAACTGAAAAGTTGAAGAACCTAAGCTGTAAAGAAAATAATGGAAGTTGAGTTGATTAGTTAAAACAACTTTCGGCTTCGTTCCTTTTCGGGGACGAAAAGTTTTAAGTGGGGGAGATTGTAATAACCCGGAAATCTGAGCCAATTTAAAAAATTTATTTTGGCAATTTTGGTGAATTTTGAATATTTAAAATGAATTATTTTAAATAATAACGACGAGGAATTTATTTTGAATAGAAATAGAACGGATATATTTATTTGAATCGATGTTAGAATATAATTATTTATTTATAATTATAAAAGGAATTGAAAATGGCGCGGTAGTTTGAAAATTCGATTTCAAATTTCAAATGAGTATACAGGATTCAAAATAAACCGGATTTTAGCAAAACCAAACATATTTGGACCTAATTGAGAATATATTTCCAATGAATCCGAAAAATTGAAATTTCATTGCGGGGATAAAAAGTTATGCCCAGTTGAAATTTCAGAATAGTCGCTATGAAATTCTAGCCCTTAAAAATGGGAATTTTGCAAACGACCTTTGTTTTCGACGAAACCACTTTTGTTGGATCCGTGATGTCAAGTTATTGCTAGGTTTCAAAATTCGTAATTTTTCGAATCAATATGTGAGCATGGCAAAGGAAAACGCATTTGACCAGTTTTAGATGATTTTAATCGACTGGAAAATGGCCATTCTTCAAACGGTCTCAGAATTCGATGGAATTAGTTTTGTTAGGACCGTATCGTCAATACAAAGTTAGAAAATATTTTTCGAGAATTTTTAGAGTCAGTAGGTGACCCCAGTAAATTGAAATGCGCGTTCAAATTCAATATATGGAGTTATATTTTGATTTTGACGAAAACTGATCGAAACGATCGAATCAGCTTGCGATACATATCCCATTATGTTCGGAATGGGGGTAATTAGCTATGGACGACAGTTGGTGGGTTCAATTTCGAGGTCAAAATAAAAAGTTGCTTTTTGAAATTAACTAAATAAAATAATATATATTATATACCGCCCCTCTATTCCTATCCCTCTCTCTCCTATTCAGTTATCACGAGAAAAAGAAAAAAACCAAATCATCGCTTCCCCCCCCCCCCCGACCGCCACCTACGCGCCGCCGTTGGCAGCCCCCACCTCACCGCACCCCTCCCCCTCGCGCCGCCTTCCCTCCTCTTTGATCCCCTCTTCTTCCTCCACCAGCTCAGCAAACCTGATGCCCTAAACCCCTTGACCCGCGAGACCCAACACCCACCGCCACCCACGACCCTCAGAGCCCCTCCCTGACGCCTCAGCAAACCCCGGCGGCTCCTCCTCCTTCGATAGAATTTTGTGAGTTTTTATTTTTAATTTATCTATACTTCTTTGTTGTAATTAGTTTTAGAAAGGATTTTTAATCAGTTTTCATATATGTAAAAGCAAGTAATAAAAATCTAATTTTTTTTATAATGTAGATATAAATTAAAATTTTGATTTTTATATGTAAAATAGCGAGATAAAAGCGTGATTCTTTTATATGAAGGGAAATATAAAAGATTAGATTTTGTTTATTTGAAAAGATTCAATTTTTGACTTTGAAAAGATTCGATTTTTAATTTTGAAAAGGTTCGATTTTTAACTTTGAAAAGATTCGATTTTTAACTTTGAAAAGAATAGATCTTTAATTTTAAAAGGAATAGATTTTTAATTATATATGTAGAGATTAAAAATATAATTTTTATATTATAGAAAGAAATAAAAATATAATTTTTACATAGGTAATGAAATAAAAAGAAGATTTTTATATAAGTGGTTTTAAAGTAAAAATACGGATTTTTATAGTAGAAAAGATCTAATTTTTGTTATAGAAAAGATCATATCTTTAAACAAGAAAAGATTAGATTTTTAGTTATGTAAATGTATGATTTTTATTTATATCATAGCATAATAAAAATGTGATTTTTAATATATGTAGCGTATACGGACAATGAAATTGACAAAAGGCGAGCACGACGAAGATTTCTACATATGAAGAGTCGCGGTGTATTGGTTTAGCTAGTCGGTGAGAACTCCTCACTTTTATTTTAATTTCTAGTTGAAATATATACTAGGATGCAGACGGTGCTTAGCAGCACCCGACACCCGTCGTCCACAGACCATGGATGACTTGTTTGTTTGATTTCTGTGTTGTGAAATTTGATTGTGTGATGTGGAATGAAATAAAATATTTTATTGTTAAAAATGTAATTTTTAACGTGTATATAAAATAAATATTTATAAACAAATCGGACGATTTGTTTATATGCACTGGTTTGACTGATATTGATTGGGACGATAAATTTTACCCATCGCCCAACTGCACAAATAAAATCTGTGTTTGTTGATTTGAAACCCCACATGGGTATTGGGATGAGATTTGACGTACATTAATCCCGATTGTTTAGTTGTATGTCAATCGATGGGTTGACAGATTGTGTAAGCGTTAATTATTTATATTTAATGCTTAAGCAGTTGTGTGGTGCACTCTGGATGATGGTTGATGATTTATCGTTGATGTTATATACATGTGTTGTAGGGAATCCATATAATAAACGTTATATGGTAATTGATTGAGACTCATTCCAATTTGGAGAATAAGAAATATAAATTCATGTGTTGAATAAAATAAATTCATGTGTTGAATAGAAGTATAAATTCATGTGTTGAAGAAAATATTCATTTGTTGAAGTTATTGAAATATATAAAGCCGTGTTGATTAGGTATGCGCCATTTTGACGCGAATGATATTTATATCGATTATATTCATTTTTAAAATGAATATAGAAAAGGAAGTGATTTCAAAATATAACGTTTTGAAAATATTATCATTTATAGATTAATGATATGGAATATTCAATTTTGATTAGAAATTGAATATGAAGTTGAAATCGTTTTGAAAACGAATTTAAAACGATTTATAAAATAAGTTTCAAAAGGAAATCGACGAAATATATATAATATATATATTATGGCCTGAATAGAACGTGCCGCGGCAGTTCGCGAATTTCGACCATTAACTTCGAATGGACTTACGGGAGATCGGACCGTCGGATTCTCCTAAAACCGGAACCGATGGGTTCGTATCGAAATGAGCTTTCTAAAGAATATTAGAAATTATAAATCTAATGGTTGTATTTGGAATTATGTCCAAATCAAATTTGGAAAAGGTCGTTGTAAGTGCAGTTCGATGGCCATTGATGGAATTCGACTGTACGGGCCTTGATAAAATTATTAAAAATAGTAATAATTTGTGTAAAATCATAAGAATTGATGTGTGATGAATTGGGATAAAAAATTCCAAATTTGAAAAGATAAAAACTCATTTTTATCGAAATGAACTAGTTTTGAACTAGAATTATAATTCTATTTATTTTTAAAATAAATAAGTGGATTTGAAATGGTTTTGAAAATAACCAGAATTTCCAATAATTGAACTGGAATGAA
Source organism: Allium sativum (assembly GCA_030737875.1). Lineage (NCBI taxonomy): Eukaryota > Viridiplantae > Streptophyta > Magnoliopsida > Asparagales > Amaryllidaceae > Allium > Allium sativum. Next base: position 19,906,924 of record CM060909.1, on the reverse strand, counting down.
TTTGAATCGAAATTGTCTTTGGAATATTTCGATGTTGGATTTTGTGATTATACAGGTATTGTTATGGAAATTTGAAAGATGTATTAATATCATTATTTCTAATACGATATTTGGTGGTCGTAGAATTTAATATTGAATATAAGCCGATATATTTTCTATTTAGAGCCTTGTATTTATTATCGAATGTGATTTTGGGTTTATCGTGAACCGTGTTTTAGATGACATTGGTTCTTTAACGCAGTTAAATACAGGATACTGATTTTTGGAAGATTAAAACTAAGTGGAATTTTAGTGAATCTTTAATTAGATTGAAGTGATCGAGAATGGAGTATCACCAGTTTCACTCCAGGCGATAGTTAAATCTTTAATTAGATTTGAACGTGAAATGGTAATTGAATTTACCGATAACACTGTGGTGTTAGATATGAAGTATTACCAGTTTTACTTTATGGGATGAATAGGTTGGGATTGGGAAAATAAAATAAATGATTACTTCGGTGTGGTTCGCTAATCCCGACTAGTTTGAATTGATATTCAAAAGAAGATTAAAGAATAAATTTATAGAATTTATCTTTGATAAAATTAATGGGAGCCTTTCCCAAAGTTTAAGAATATTTGAATAAAAGAATATTCTGAATTGGAATGAGGCGTATGTTGTGTTTGTGTAACACTTGTTTATCATATACGCGAGTTATTCAGAAAGACCGGGTTTATCCCATTCTGAATAACTGATAAGACGTGGTGTCGAGGATGAAGACGGTGGTCGAAGACCGGAGGTCTTCACAACGTTTGGGTGATTACTGATGATCTTGATTGGGTTGTACACCCAAGAGGAGGGAATCAGTTGGTGATCGTCAAGACGTACTTGGAGATCGATGGATATGCGAGGTACAAGGTGCCTCCGGTTTCGTTCAGACCCAGAACGGACTTGTAAATGGATTGTGTGTCTGACATTGGATTTTATTCTGTGTGATTGATTTCTATTAAATATATATCTGTTTGGAGGCGGAGAATTTATTCTCTTGCTTAACACCCTTCTCTGAGATGTACGAGCTCAGGGTTTATATATTGATGGATATCAATCGCATGGAGTGAATTGCCTGTGTGGCATGCCTAAGTGGCAAATGATCAAGGCTTTTGTTGAAAAGCAGAGTCTTATGGTGGATGATCAAAGCACGACCTGTGTGGCATAGCTTTATGTAGCGTTGATTCACGAGCCTCACACCCCGGTTGTGAACCAGAAACGGGAGAGAACCTCAGGGAGGGCATGCGTTTCCTTCTAGCTAGGGTGGTGTCAGTGACCTACCAGCCCTGACATTTATATTATTTTCACCTGTGTGGTTGTTGTTGTTGCGAGGCGCCTCAGATATATTGGTGACTATGTGGAGCCGATGGAGTCATTGGACTCATTGACACCCCCAAAGGGTGGGAAAACGAGTGTTCAGGCATTATAATCCACATCGGTGGACCGACCCTGACGATCCAAGGGGCAGTTGCGGTTGTTCCTGAGACACGGGCTAGAGCGTCTCGAATTCGGTAGAGGACGATCCCTTGCCTCGGTTCACAGATGGAAATCCAACTTCCAAATACGTGACATTTGCAGTTTTGATTGTAGAGCCTAGTATGGCGACATGATATATGGTACCCATGCCGCCTATGATTAATATTTATGATTGAAATTGTTTTGACACTATACACTATAGTATCAAATGATTTGTTTTTAATGTACCAAGCATGTCTGGATATTATAAGGGAAAACCCTATCCCCTGGCTTGTGTTGCATTGTGTGATGGGACCTAGGTCTTATAATAGCTTCATTTTTCCAAAAAGCACTGCGCTGTTTTGTTATATGCACCGGTATTCTTGGGAGGAAACCCGTTTCGTGTTATACGGCGTGGTCCCTTGATATATCTGATTTAAAGTAAAGCTTTAAATAACTGTTTTAGTTCTCACACCAGTCACATGATTGACCTGGATTTTATTGTTTTAACCTAAACTCTGGGTGCCCTTATTTTGACACGGGCAGCTAGTAGTTCTGGTTTTGCAGATTTATATTCATAGGATCCTGATTCACAGCTGGAATGATACTCGGAAAGCTCTGTATCCATATATTACTTCTAGTTGTGTATTGTATTATATTCCGCTGCTATGTAATGTAATTTAAATCTCTGATATTTTCTGTGTATATTATTTATACTCTGTATATTCTTGTATTCTGATGGGATTGTTGTAATTAACAATGAAATATTCTTCTGTTTGTGTTCGGATGTGGCTTGTCCTCAGTACAATCCGGGCTTTCCTTACCGGGGAAGTTCGGGTCGTAACACATGCATCCCCCCAATCCCACTTCTCTTTGTTGACCTACTATAATAGCCTACCCAGATAAATAGAGAAGAAATCGTGTAATCAACCATAGCATTCATAGCAAACAATATTCTAGTTATCACTGAATAAAGCCTTGAATACATCAATCATCGAATGATCGGTCGTTGCCATCTGTTAGGGGTGGATGGAAAACCCGATTCTAGTCAGAATTCCATAAGTCATCTTATGTATGCTTTACTCCGTCCGAAACAAATAGATCCATCTTGATCTAGGGTATGATCTGTTTGATCCTGATGGACGTCGCCACGATACCCTTGCTTTTGAGTCCATTAGAACCTTCGACTTTTGAACATTCCTTAGCACTTTCAATCTCATAAGCCATCCACCTTGATGACTTTCTCCTTTAGTTCGAGCCACTTATCAAACCAATTCAATTATCATCCACGATCAACTACTACCCGAGTCAATCTATCACCTTACTACATCATGCATTATCCCATGACTAGCATCACATACAATCAGCTTATACCACTCTGTCTTGAGTTCACAATCAAAGTATTTAATCATCCTTGAGTTGAACTTCAAACTTCAGAAGTCCTTTGGTCACCAAAATTCACCAGAAAGCCTCACCATTAAGTAAACAAAATTTGAGCTTTCTACCATTCTCCCTGATGGATTGGTACCAATCCATCGGCAAAGGATCGGTACCAGTCCATACACTTAGTTAGAAACTGGCAAAGTGTTGGATCCTACCTAAAATATCCTCGAGCACTTCCTACCATTCCATTCTTGAAGCCAAAATCCCTTTCCGATGAATTTCCGTACCGGTCCATTAACCCATACTCAAGCGCTCAAACTTCAACCTATCCAAATCACACCAAAGCACTCAAAAAGTTTCATTCTATAGTTTAAAAAAAACTTATTTTACTTATTCAAAATTCAATTCAAACTTATAAAACTCAAATTAGAATCCAAACAGTTAAGCCAAATCAAATTTTGACAAGTTATAAATTTCTGTTTTGACAAATTTGTTAAACATGATAAATTGACAATATTAGTTTTTTAACTTAATATAACGTCAAATTCAACTTATTATAATATTGAAATTATTTTTCATACTGTATATTCCAAACTATATGAATTATCCAAATTAATTGGGTTTCAAAAATATGGGTTGTTGCATTCTCCCTTCCTTAAAAAAAATCGTCCTAAAAAAGGAGTGGTTGTTCCAAAATTGAAATTATACAAATGTTCTCATAACCTATAAGTTTTCAAACTCCTAATGGTTCATCCCTCCAAAATTTACAATGGATTTAGAGTTAGAAAATTCCATCTTTCTAGGGTTCAATCTCATCTAGATATCCTTTATAATTACTCAAAGTCATGAAACTTATTTCTAGATTTCAAAATTTCCAAAAATCATTAAGATTTACCTCTTTTATAAATATGGAATAGTTCCACTATCTTAAGTTCATACAAATATCTTGGTTTGGACTAATTTCAGGCCTTTACTTATCAGATATAGAAAGGTTACACAATCTTTCAAATTAGCTTACTCTAGTTTAGATAAGCTTTTAACTTTTAATTGCTTGTGTTCATCAAATACCTTTTAGTAAAAGTCGTGAAACTTAATTCACCGGGTATTTGTATCTTCTTAAATTTTCATTTTCTTGCCTAAACATGTTTTAGGACTTATCGACTATCCATAATCGTCGAAAATTTTGATCCTTAGCCAATTACTTAAAGGTTTTTAAGTTCAAAAGTCTTCCCATAATCATTATTCCTTAAATTTTGCTCTTTAACTTTTTGGTTAAACCTTGAGTTAATTAACCTTTTGTTCCGACCATACTATCTTTCTGACCCTTTTTCTAATAAGAAGGAAATTTTATTGAGGAGTCCAAACTACTTCCTACATAAATTTACTGCCTTATCCATTAATAATTGGTTTACTTGGTATGATTCTTATAACTCTATCAGAATTTTAAGATCTCGCTTATCTTTATCATCAAATACCTTATAGTAAAATTGTGAAACTGAGTTCACATGGTACTCAGACTGCTTTTTTCTATACAACTTATTACAATTTTATAAATTGTCCAAAATCGTTGATAACTTAGAATTTTTTATTCCAACTTAAATGGCTTAATTTTAAGTTCTTCCCAAATTTCCTAAGTTTGAAACATGATTTACTCTTAACCTTTTCCCTAAATGCCCAAAGTTTTAATTATATTGAGTTATTCAAATCATTCAACCATTTTTTTCTTGGAATATTTGCTCTAATTGGTTAATAAACACATGAACATCTTTAGTCAAATCATGAAATTCTAATCACAAGATATCAATATTCAAATTTCCAGCCATCTTAAGTTATCCATATATGTTTTTTTTCAAAACCTATTCTTTCAAAATCAGTATAATTTTCAAATCGTATTCTTTTATAAATTTTCAAAACTAAACAATTTTTATATGAAAATACGTTCTCTCATATATAATAGTCTCAAACTCATTCTAGAACATTACTAACCATATCTCTCATGAGTTACTCTCCTTAATCCCATCTCCGGTGAGTTCTTACCGTAAGTTCTAATGAGTCACACACTACAAGCTTTTTATAAACCAGAGCTCTAATACCAAATTGTAACAACCCACCTTTTTGCCTGCTTCAAGTCGGTAATTAAACCAACTCAAACCGTTCACAAAGGAAGATTGTCATTGGGGTAGTAACACATCAGAACATAAATAAAAGAAATTTTATTGCTATAAAAATTTCTTACATCAGAGTTACAATGAGATATTATAGTACAATAACTACATAGCGGAAAACACTAGAGCTCAATGGAGGAATGCTCCAAGTAGTATAGCTTCAGTCCTAATCCAACACCTACTCTAAACTTAATCCAAGACTAATCTGCAAACCACAACTACTAGACTGCCCGTATGGAAAATTATGGGCACCCAGAGCTTAGGTGGAAGAACAATAAACTTTGGGTCAGTCATGAGACTGGTATGAGAAATTTAAAATAATTATTCTTCTTAAAATAAGGTAACTCATAAGACCATGCTGTATAAACACGGAACGGGTTTTCCTTTATGAATACTAGTGCATAAAATTCGTAACACTTTTTAGAAAATGAAGCTGTCATAAGGTTCGCCTCACATCACACAATGCAAGCGCACACGAATGGGCGATTTTTGTCTTTATGAAAACCAAAAATGCTTGATACACAAAAACCATTTGACATTATTATAGTGTGGAAATTCATTTTGCAAACAAATGTATCAATCTTAGACAACATAATACCCCATCCTATTATGTTGACATATAGGTATACAACTCAAACTGTATGGGCATGTAGTAGAAAATTGGATGCCAACAATGACCCAGGCAAAGGATCTTCCTAAACCGATGGGAACACCTCTAGAGGGATGTCCTCGGAGAAACTACTGATGAATCTCCTGCCAACACATGGAAAGACCATATGTATATATTGACTGTGCTAGATGGTAGCTCGAATATGACATTCCTCGAACGTTACCAACCTTTAATTTTCATAATCCATATAAAGTAGATTTCCACATAAGTAAATACCTAGGCTCCATACCATGGTATCACTTTTCATCTAGGAAGGAATGGCCATGCACTAATGGGAATGACTCACATAATCTTGTCGCATTCATCCTGTCTTAGGCCATTACCGGGTTGTGAGGCTTATGTCTCATTACACAAAGCTGCGCTTCATCCTAAAGTCGTGCTTTGATCATCTACAGCTCAATCACATGGTATGCCACACCGTTATTTCATAACATATAATTGATAATCACTAACCATATCACCTTTGAGTTCGCATGTCACAAAAAAAGGCGGTAAGCTAAGAGAACATATTCTCCGCCACCAAACAGAAATATGTTTAGTAAAGATCAATTAATCTATTAAAAAATACAATGTCAGACACAAATATATACAAGTTCATACTGGGTCTGAATGAAACTAAAGGCGCTTTATTCCTCATCCAATAAAGGAGAGAATCTCTTGCAAATTCGAAAATTCTCCAAGTATGTCAGAGCCACTACTATATAAAAACCTCGTTATGGGATGACTCCCTATAGAGATATCCGAAAGCAGCCCCTTCGATGTGATGATTTTCGGTCTTCAATACTGTCTTCAAAATGCTCATTTGCTCCATTTCATCATATCATTATTCGAAATGGTTTTCAGATAGAAATCTGTTCCCAATCTTTTCGAATAATGAGCGTTATTTTAAAACCATATGGAAATACGGGATTGCTTAGTCTCATTACCCATCGATTATAACTTCCATTAACTTGATAAAACTTAAACTGTTATCAAAATCATTTCACTAACCTTTTAATAAGGACTTATTAAATCTTAACAAAGGTTCATTCTTAATTTAATGATATACTAATCAAAGATCTAAACTCTTTAACTTTCCCATTCAAATTATGTCTATTAAAGGATTACTCGAATAAGATTAAGATATTAATTCCCAAACATAAATTTCAAAAATTATCCTCCATTGTTAATCTTGATATTTAAATTTATTCCTTAATCTTCCTCTAGGATCTATCCAAAACAATTCATTGAACTTTAACAAAAATCTTAGCTTCTCTTTTCAAAACTATTTCTTAATCAATGATCATATAATATCATTAATCATTAATCTTAAATTTTCAAACTCATAAATATTTAATATAAAGATTCAATTAATCTTAATCAGGATTACAACATTCTAAATTACCAACATAACTTAGTCTTTAAATGGGTTAAAGAATGATATTATTTAAGACACCATTCACGACAAACCCGAAACTGACAGATATTAAATATAAGATTTAAACAGAAATTATATCGGCTTATATCCAATATCAATTTTCATAATCACCAAATATTATAAGAAGAATAACCGGATAGATACCTTTTAAATTTCTCAAACAGTAAGAGTTTAATTACGGGGTCCAATATCGAATATCCGAAGAATATTTCCATTCAAATCCAATTAATTTATAATTGGAAAATCTTAACCTTATTAGGTTATATTTCAAAATACCGTCACCCAAATCATTATTATAATACTTCACTATTCGTTTAAAAAGGTTTACTAAGGATTTGGATAGTAATTCTTAAGTTACAATTATTAAATTTCAATATTGGTAAAAAGCATTACAAAAGAATTACAAAAAAGCTTATTTTAACTAGTTTGATAAAAATAACTTTAAACCTCTGTATTTTCAACCCAAATCACTTTGAAGTCATTTAATATGATTTATAAAAAAAATCCATATATTTAGTAATTTTTATATGGTCATTTTAGTTTATTTCCTAATTCGATCATTAAACGGTACTACCGCGACTTCTATTGAAAACTGTTTTAGACATAATTAGAAAATTATTAAATTGTCAAATTAATTTTTCATTTGAAAACTATTATTATAAGAAAGCAATTTTTTGTTTTCGAGAAATCTGGTTTAAAATGAAACTGTTATGTTAGTTTAAAGTCTACAGTCGAAATTCGCGAACTACCGCAGCGCGATAAGCTCTATTCTAACCTTATTTTAACTTTATATTAAAAACAATCAGGTTTACTTCAAAATAGTTTCGAGAACCATTTAAATAATCTCGAGAACCATTTAAAACATATATAAGTCTATTTCAATACAATATTTCATAATTTCAACTTAAAATTCAAATATTCATTTTTAATTAATATTATATTATTACTTAATTATTAAAATATTATTATTATTCAAAATTAAAATTTTGAAATCCATATTTTCCAAACCTCTAATTAAATATTATATAACCTATATGGAATAAACGGTTTGAGTTAAAATATCTTCTATATAGCCAAACCAAACTTTAATTTTTGAAAACGAAATCAATTTAACCGTTTTAACTTGAACACACTGTTAAATATCAAAATCTTGTTTAATAAAATTCCAAAATTTACAGAAGTTTCTCAAAATCACTTCAATTTTATTTTCGAATGGAAAATACCAACTTTTATTTTTCCACTATATTTAGATGAATAAAATATTCATTTATATTACCCAATAAGCATGAGACTCAACCAGTACCCATATATTTCCACATACGCGTGTGTAACATGTGCAACATCACATAGTATCACTACTAACATTCATTACAACATCCATATCATCCATTCGACTATCACATATCACATATACCACAAGGTATATGCATAAGCTTGTGGTAATTAATGCTTATAATCAGTTTGTAACTGATTGTTTATAGCCATCAAACTAACATTCATACATAAGAAAAACAAGTGCAGAATTTCTCACCTTGGGGTTTCACTTTACCTAACTTTATGGTAGGACTTCTTAGGTAACCCAGACTGCTCCAGACTGATATAATTTTCCCTTGACTTCTTTAATAATAATACTGTCGTATATGTAATATATATATCATAAATAGAAGGAGGAGGAGGTGGACCATGGGTGGTGGTGGGGTTGGAGGCCGAACAGGTAGTGGTTGTGGGATGGGGTAAGTAACGGAAGGAGGAGGTGGCTTTGTGGGGGCCGAGGTGGGTAGATAGGGGCAGTACGAGCAAGGAGGAGGTGGAAATGGATGATGGGCTAAGGGAAGAAGGGAGGAGGTGGTGGTTTTTTGGTAGTGGAAGGAAGGCGGCAAATGGTCTAAAGGAGGAGAGCGAGGGGAAGAGAAGGAGGCGGATGGGAAGAGAAGGAGGTGGAGAGGAAAGAAAGAGAGGGAGAAGGAGGAAGGATAGGCTAAGAAGCCATGGAAACTAAGAAGAAGTAGTAGAAAATAAGAGTGGAATGGAATGAGAAGCAAGGGGGGTAAGGGTCTTTTTATTGGATGTGGGAAGGGTAGAAAGGTTAAAAAAGGAAAGGGAAAACCATGCGCTAGGAAAACCAAAACCATGGACTATGGAACATGATTTCTACCTAACCCTTTGTGGCACTTTTGTCACGCTTTTGATGTGTTCCAAGCTTGCTACACTTATATATGTTATTATATATCAATATATAAATATATATATATATATATATATATATATATATATATATATATGTTATCATTTAACTGTTTCAACATCCGACGATCAAATTTCGACGATGTTAAATAGCTTATTAATAATTCAAATTAATTATCTTTATTTTTTTATTTATATTTATAATTAATATTTTAAATGGTCATATTTAAAATAGTTCTATTCATATGTATTTAAACAGCTAATTTTGACAAAAGCTGATATATCTTTGTCAATAAAATTTAACATTGCATTCTATAATTTTAAAACACTTAATTTACTTATTCAAAATTAAATTTAAACTTATAAAACTCAAATTAGAATCCAATCGATTAAGCTAAATCAAATTTTGACAAATTATAAAATTCCATTTTGGCAAATTTGTTAAACATTATAAATTGACAAAACCCATTTTTCAACTAAATATAACATCACATTCAATTTATTATCATATTGAAATTATTATTCATACTATATATTCAAAACTATATGAATTATCCAAATTAATTGGGCTTTAAAAATATGGGTAGTTACATTATTAACCTAATGGGCTTCACTAATTAGCTCGTTAGCAGCTAATTATTCTATCTAACAGGCACTAAAACTTAAAATAGCGATTTTCCCATGCCATTGAGAAAAGTCTTTAATGAGACCATTCTATGTGGTCTCGAACCACCATTCCGATCCAATGAGACCAATTTCAGCACCTTATTCGATCTTTATCAAAAGTTATAGCTAAAACAATATTCAAGTGGGTAAAATGATCACAAATTGGTTTGGTAAAAATCATGGACTAGCGAACCCTAGGGAATGAAATTTAATTATTTTACGATCCTCCAGTAGGTAAAATAGGGGTTGTTACAATTTGGGTGGAATCATTTGTATCTATGCATATCTCTTCATGCTTCTTTATTTATTTTATTCTTTCTTGGTTATTTCAATAATTTAAAGAGGCGATTATTTCCTTGTTTTACAAGATGTCGCAGGGATAGAATTCCTCTTTAGATTTTGAATTGGCTTTTCATGAGTTACGGATTTTGCTTTGGATTGTTGTTCATTCAGGCCGATTACCAATGGCTTCGTAGTTTCAACTATAGTATTGCTTTTCCAGTCAAAGTCATAATGGGAAGTTGACCATCTTAGGTCTTAAGTGATCGAAAGGCCCACCCCTATCTTATATTGAAAGTGAGGCTTTAAATGGATACATAGAAATAACATACGTACTTATGGCATATTGAGTAGTTGAAATCCCGCCTCTTTGTTTTGGTAGTTGGTTGGATGGTGGCTTAAAGGCTTCATACCTATGCATAAAATTTCTATCCTAGTATTGCGATATTGTTATTTTTGGGAAGTGCTACCTTGGGTGGTACTTAGTCCCCTTGTTAAACATATGTTTCGTCAAGACTAAACATGATACATTTGTGTATTGCAGATAGTGTTGTACATTTTCTACTTACTCGGACTTGTTGTTCTAATCCCCTCCTCATAACAACTCTCAGGTTTACCTCAGGAAAGGCAGCTCTTAGCAAGTGTTTAAGTCTTGTTTATGATTCATGTTCTCTTACGCTCGGTGTTGATGTGGCGATTTGCTTTTAAGGTAGTTGCCTAAGTCGATACTTGTTATCTATCTTGTTTTCACTGTGAGCTAGTTTTTTTGTACTCTGATTATGCTCATGCCCATTATTTGCAGATACTAGGTTTATACTCTCTATGCTTCGATGGGTTTGAGTTTCGATTTTTGTCAAAATTAGGGATCAGAAAAGTGTGGAATGTTATAAATCCAGACGACCATCTGTTAACTTTTGAAAGTCAAATGGACTTATATAATGTTATTGGGGTTGTTCGTCACAGATTATTCCCAACCATCTTCCAAGTAGAAATTTATAAGTGGTATTGACAATATCGGTAAAAGAATATTTACTCATGGAAACAGTTTTCTTATGATTTCTTTGTGTAGTTCTACATCTACAATGATCTGACCATCAGCTGTATTGTCTTGACCCAAATTAAAAAGTAACTAGGAGAGCTATTGGGTGATTATCTTAAAAGGTTCAATTCTGAAGGGTTAGTGCAAAAGATATGACTGATTATGATAATATACATGCAGTTCATTCCAGGTTAAATGAAAGATCTCCTTTTTGGAAAGGGATCTATGTTCATGGACATAAGGACTTGCAAGACTTCCATTGTTGACACGTCTTTCTATCGAAGCGGTCACACGTCAAGTATCTGGTGAGTGACGTGCTCAAGCGTCAAAAAGTACAAAGTAGTTGGGTCGAAGTCGCGTCGAAAACGCAAGGAGAACCGAAGCCTCTATCAGGCGGCCTCTGTCGGGCCCAATGAACTCTTAGTCGAGGCTGTCAAGCGGGTCCGGGCGCAGCGCCGGTTGGGGTCAGGGGCCTCACAATCCCGATTCATCCGATTTTCTCCATGCTGGAAGCTCAGATTCCTTCACTTCGGACCAGCAGAACTGTGGATTCCCTTACTTCACATTCAGGTACCTTGACACCCTCGGTAGCATAATTTTCGCCTCGTCCTTTATCAATTTCGCACCCCTTTAGGGAGTTCGAAATTTTGTACCCCCTGGTGGGGTCGAAATCTCGAACCCCTGGTGGGGTCAAAATTTTGAACCCCGCACCAGGGGGTGCAAAATTTCTGCATATGGCCTTGTTTTGGGTGCTAAAATTGCTTTGGTGGGTCCCGCTGCTCACCTACTCCCACCTAACCTTCCTCCTATAAATACCCCAAGCCTTGACCCTCATTTGGATCCTTCTCCCTTGGAATTTTTCGAACTTGAGAGCTCCAAACGCTCATTAATGGCTTCCAACACCTCCACCATGGCCTTGGGAGATGACATGGATAATCACGACATGGCATGTATGTTTTCCTTCAACACCTGAACATTAACAAGGAATGTTGTACACCAAACTCGGATATTGTTGACCAAGTCAACGCTTTTCAACGAAGAAGAAAAAGGGCAATTTAGTCAAAGTGTAGGACAAGCATATATTTTGCTATTCCATTGTAACAATTCGAACTTAGCTATTGTCCGAACTTGTACAACCTTGTAATCAACCAAAGATATGATGAATAAGGATTATAAAGTGGATGTAGGAATTAGTGCCAAACCACTATAAAAGCTATGTCTCCCAGCATTTACATACTTTACTGCTTATTTGGATAATTGTTCACACACACACATTGGGTATTGGTGTGCGACAAATTTTCCCGTCAACATCCACTTTTAAGCGGATAAGTTCATCTGCATAGATGAAATCTTTCATGACATAAGGAGGTTTCAACCAAGAAGAGACGATGGAAGGAAAGACTTCGGTAAGGGAAGCTAAAGACCCAGATAGGAAGAAGTATTCGCTACCAGTAACGTCCCTCTAAATCAACGCATATCCTACATTCCCGCATGATCTAGGGAGAAAGGTGAAATCCTTGAGTTGTGAAATTCAAAGGAAAACATAGAGCTATGAAAAGGTGGAGACTACACTTGTCATCAATCTAATGACCATAAGACTAATGAATGTCGAGCCTTTATAGGAATAATCCAACAAGAATTGTCTGAGATTGGAAGTTTAAAGAATTTTTTAAAGAGAAAGCCAATAACCCAGAAGCTGGAAACTTGAGACTATTCACCAAAACTGCAAATTTCATAGAGGCCAATTCTCAACTATGTTACTCAGCTCCGCTTAACAAAATCAACGTGATCCATAGTGGTCCCCACATGCCTAGAATGAGTCTAATGCGAGAAGTCGGTACGTATGGGAAGCTTAGCAAGGAGTTTTCTAAATTTAAGAAGGACCACCATTAGAAAATACCAGATTCTAGATCTAGATGCCTATGTTGATTGTTTACCTCAAAGCTTAAGGGAGTTCATTATCCACATAATAGTCCATTGATGATCACTATGCAAATTGGGATATCCATAGTATCAAAAATCTTGGTTGATACTGAAAGTGCTATTAATGTGATCTTCAAGCATACTTTCGATCAAATGGGGATCCTTGAAGTAAAGTTGGATTCAAGTTAGAAACCTATCTTTGGCTTTAACTCAAAGGATCAAACGTTGTAGGATAGGTAAAGCTTTTGATGTAACTTGGGATGTCACCTCTTCCCTGGGCGCATCGACCAACCTTCTTATCATAAAGCTTTATTTGGAAGGCAAGCATTAGATGAGACAAATGCTTTCGTCTTTCAAAAGCACCTGATTGGCATTGAAGTTCCTTAAAAAAGGTGGATATGGAACATATGAGATGAGCAATTCAGCTCACGAAAAATGTATTTCGCAACCTTAAAACATTATAAGAGAGGATACAATAGATCTCTTATTGTGTGATTCCCCACCTCTATACTCGCATTAGCCAAGGACATTACGAAGTAATGTTGTCAACTAACTTGAAGAATAAAGCTGTTGAGGAGCAATCATATGTATAATAGCTTTAAATGGGTGTTAAACATGTTAGATGGTGTGGTCAAGAGGAAATCCGACACATCTTATTCAAGTCGAAACCGACTACATATTGGGTATATATAACTCAGAATCAATATAAAATAACATAACAGTATAATCAGAGTCAGATACATATATTCACATCATGAAGGCAGAAAAATATGAATATAACACATAAGTGTGTACACAAAGATAATGCTCATGCTAAGTCTATCATACCACAAAAGAATAAGTACGAGTGCTAGTCTAAAGAATATGCATGCATAAGGAGTCTCTATCTCATGTGTATATAACCAAAAACTACAACACTTATGTAGTTAGCCAAAGGTCAAGATACGGTCCTGGCTAGAAGTCATGTGGTAGCACCTGTAACACCTCAGTCTAACCCGAGTATTATTTATAAGAAACAATAAACGGATCGGTCTAGTTATACTTATCATAATAAACTGAGATAAAGCAAGAGATATGAATAGATAAAGACATATATACAATAACAACAATGTTCACATGTAAGTGTGAAGTCCCAAAAATGTCCATACGATATCTCAAAAAATGTCAATGCTATAAAAGAATATCTCATTCTAAATTATATAGCTACTCACATAAAATGATATGACTTATCAAATCAACCCAAAATTGATAACACAATATCAAAACAACTCAAACCTGATATCACATATCAAAACCCAAAATTGAAGAAATCAATAAGCAGAAATCCAGAAAATCTCAGAAAAAGGAGGAGGCCTTTCTCAAGTTGGGATCCCTAAGCCTCACCTACACGTGTATCTCGGATGAGATGCAATCTCTAGGTAGCTAACCTATAAATTTGGGCTAAAGCTCCTCAGGATGGTCCGAAGACCATAGGTCACGACCCCGTTGAGATTGAACCGAAGTTCCTTAGGGCGATGATCGTCAAAATAGAATGAACCGAAGTTCCTTAGGGCGATCCAAAGATCAACAAAACAGAATGAACTGAACTTCTTTGGAGTGTAAATTACTCCAAGCTAGTGAATATAATAGTTAAGCTACATGTTCCATAACTATTCGCTCTACTCGAATATTTATGAACACTAGTATGTTTCCATAGATTTGAGTTGAAGCGCCTCAAGATGATCCGAAGATCATTAGTGTCGTAAATTACTCCAAGCTAGTAAATATAAGGGTTGAGATACATGTCCTATAACCAATTGCTCTACTCGAATATTTACGAATGCGTAGTAGGTTTCCACTAGCAAATTGCCATGAGGTTTTCCATCGAACGAGTTTAAGAATTAACCGCCGAAGCAAACACAAACGTTTCGTACCACATGTTTTACTGAGGCACTTAATTGGATTTCTCATATGAGTGAGGAAAAGGTTTATATATATATACACAATCTAGTAAAATTGAAGATAGTTTACAAAATAAATTTGTATGGAGAGAGTAGCATAAGAAATCGTTTTGGTAAAAGATTTTATATTACTATACTATAATACCTTTTATAGTTTGAAGTGGAAAAGAGAAACTGAATCGTAGTTCCCTGAATAGCCCAAAGACCCTCGTAATGAACCTAAGTTCCTCAAATATTCCAAATACTCTCATAGTGTGAAATGAATTCCACAACCTAGAGACGTCGCATAAAGTTAGTCTGTATCTCAAAAAGATCACAACTGATCAAAACTCATAAATTTCCATGGACTTCACGTTTTAATAACATAAATTAAATCTTATAAATATCGATTATAAATTCGTTAACCACGAATAAATAAAATGATTAAAAGTCAATATAATTGAGCTGCTGAAATTCACGAATTAGAGCAACTGAGAAAACCCAAGAAAATAGAAAATGAGTCGAAACTCGATCAAATCTGGATCAATCTAAATTATTGATCGTGGTTTCCACCGGTCAACAACATAAAACAGGATTCAAAAGTCTGAATTTACGATTTAGCTGACTGAATATGGTTTCCAGAAACACACTTCTATTTCCTAAACTTCAGCTGCCTGAATTAATCCATTCAGTCGACTGAAATATGATTCAGCCAGCTGAATGGAAAATTCAGTCAGCTGACCTATACACAAAATCATTCCTGAGAGAAAACATTAATTCAGTCGATTAAATTGATCCATTTAATCGACTGAATCAGCTCAAAAATGTTGACTTCATAGTTTTGAAGAAAAGTCGATATACGATAGTTCAGATGAGCACACACGAATGGTGAAGGATTGTAATATTATCAATGCGACAAAGAAGCTGCTGCTAAGACTCGCTGAAACAACTTAAGAACTCACAACCCAAATTTATAGTAGAATTCATATAAATGAATTCAAACGCTCATAAACCAGAAAGTACACACACAAGCAACCAGTCAACCAAATTCATACACAACATAAAAGTGCCAAGGCAAACTTTCCAAGCTTGTTAGCTTGATTACATAGATGTGAGTTCGCAAAACTCACCTTTTATTATTAGAAGATAAGAGAGACTCTAAAACCAAACAAGATCGACCTCTCTTCAACCAATACTCTTGAATTTCCTATCTAAGATCATATTAATAAAATTCCTATGAGTTAAATTTAGGAAAAACACATTAATTCAAGAGGAGTTGAGTTAAATCTAGCTTACCTCTCTTCTCTATGAATTTGCACTTGATTTCTCCACGAATTAGAATTCCTAAGTTCAACTAGGGCATAGGAATTATAATTTCCCATTTCCTTCTCCATTTCTATTTTTGTGAAGTGTCAGAAATGAATGGGAAGGAGATGGTTAAGTAGTTTATAAGGAAGTGGGCTAGTTTTGCAAAACAAAGCCCTACCCGAGATACCCAAATTTCACTAAATCCAAACGTATCGAGGTTTATAGTTTTGTAAAACAAAGTGGACTGTAGTGGAGATTACCAATCTCGTACCCAATTAGCCTTCAATACTTCTTATTTATGGAGAGGTGAGCTACTCGATCACTTAATACCTTTTTAAGGCGGACCCAATGATTCTACCCTTATAGGGAAAGGATGAATCGAATCACTTAATACCCAATAGGTGGATCCTACTACTTAGTACCGCAAATATAAAAGTATGCTACGCTTATAAATTATTTCCTTTTTGGTTTCTTCTTTTGGATGGGAGATGGACCCTACAGCCACTTAACACTTGAAGTAAACTTTATTTTTGGAAATAATTCTTGGTACACAATTAATATCGTCACGGGTTTCTATAGTTAATGATATCTCACATCAGTTATACATATATTCGACTACTGAAAGTGAAGATTTATGTCGACTAAGGCAACCTACCTTGCATTGTTAACCTACTAAGTCCAATACTTATTTCTAATTATATTATTTCTATATTAACTAGAATCAAATAAGGATAACTTATAACTTGCTATCCCAAGATGTTTATTTAATTATTACCTTATTGGACTTAGTAATAATTATGACAACCAATACCCATTATTCCTGTTTAATTCCGATTATTATTCCTATCTATCATTTTCTATCATTAATGACCCTAAAGGTCATATTTCCTAAGGCATCAATTAATATATTAAATGCTATTTATATTGGTCCATTTAAATTCTGTTTTAATTACCTTAACTCCCAAATACTAATTTAATTGTCAATGATAAGATATAAGAAGAACAACGACTGGAGATTAGGGTTTTGGGCGATTTTCTTCGCCGCCACCTCGCTCTCTCTCGCTTCCCCTTCGTCCAACCTCCTGTATCCCTCACCCTCTCTCTTCTTTCGCTTCCGTTTCTATCCCCTCCCATACCTCGATCGATGGCGAAAAAAAATGGCTCATCTCCCAGATCTGAAAAGCGTGATACAGCTCTTTCCTCGAGTGCGTTGGTTTCTGAAGCAGTTATTGCAAATCCAATAATAGAAATTGCTACCGCTGCTGCTTCAATGCCGGTTATTCCTCTTTCGGGACTGACTTCTCCAGTGCATTCGTCGATCTCTGGTCTTCTTGCGCAGTGGACTGAGGCCGATGCCTCCCTTGGAGCTGAAAAAGGTACAACTCCGGTCTTAGTTCCTGATGTTGGGGATATTTATTTCAATGAGGAAAATCAACGTGTAAATGCTGTACCACATAAGGAGAATAATGGTATGAGTAATGTTGTTTTAACCAATACTGCTACAAACATTAGTGTAGAGATGATGCCGATTTCTGCTGTGAATCATGTACTGCCGCAACCAAAGTCAAAACCAACTTTCTCGTCTCTTTTTGCTTCTCTTCCTCGCTGCGCAGGTAACTACTGCCCGCGTGTGTTCGCTGCGGACCCTGATGATCCCACTCCACCAATTGAGATTGTTCAGGAAGGAATTGATATCTGGAAAGATCACCTCGTTGGGTTCTTTCTTGACTCGTGTGTGTCGTATGATGATGTACGTGAGCATTGTCGTAAAGTATGGAATATGAGAGGTGGGCTTCGTGTTAATTATGTGAATGGTATGTATTATTTTAAATTTTCAAATGCGGAGGAAAGAAGGAAAGTGATTGAATCCGATCCGCCTATTATTGGAGGGAAACCTTTAATCATTACAACGTGGAGTACAACGATTGAAAGTGTCAGAGAAAGGGTGCAATCTATCCCGGTGTGGACTATTTTCACTAGGATCCCTACCGTTTTGCAAACTTTACCGGGCTTGAATTGGTTGTCTAGCAGAATAGGTAAATTCAAATGTTTTGATACTAATACAGAGGCTAGGAAGAATCTAGTTTTTGCGAAAGCATTAATTGAAATAACTCCGAATAAACTACTTCCTTCTAGGCTTAAGGTCTCAATTGATGGAGTAGACTCATATGTTGATGTTCAGTACACTTGGCAACCGGAAATTTGCTCGAATTGCCAAACATTTGGGCACATCAGTGATGCTTGCAAACACTCAAAGAATGGACCGCCAAAAGCCTAAAAATCCACTTGTGAAACCGCCTCTTAGTAAATGGGTCCCCAAGACCAAAAGCGTTAATATTCCTCATAAACCTGTTGAAGTGGCAGTTGATATCCCAGTTGTCGAAGCTGATTCTGTAGCTGCTCAGAGAGCTGTTGATGCAAATGTTGTATGGAACTTACAAGAGAAATCCTGGGTTCATCAAGGATCTGGAATGAGATATGATCCCCATTGTAAGGTCTACTATATGTTTGTATCGGATGGCGAAGATGATGAAAAAGCAGAAGTTAGGTTTTTGCATTACTTTGATGATGGGAATGATTTGAAACTTTATACAAATGGTGTATATGGGGACTACAATGCTGGTATCTTGTCTGATGTCTCTTGGGATAGAAAATTTGTTTATGACTCGAACCATCCTGGCTATGTGCCTAATCTTCCTAGTCTCTTTGCCACATTGCTGAATGACATGGTCCCTACGTCTTCCTCCGCCTCCACTTCATCTTCACCTCGCTCAGCCACTAGAGACTAGTTGTTAGGTATCATAGTAGTTGAAGCAACTCTGCTTCACTCCTGCTTTACTTTGTACAGTGAGCTGGACACTTTAATCCAGCATATGTGATGGACGGTCCACTTTAAAAACCGTAGTTGATTGTCTGCCAACAATCACCTGTACTACATTGTATTTTATTATTGGTTATAATAAAGGTGTTTGCGGTCACCTAAAAAACCGGTCGGCTTTGCGGAAAAAAAAAAAAAAAGAACAACGACTATTTTTCTTTAATAATGCAGACCGAAATAATAGCGATTAGCGAAAATTCCTCGTATTCTTTTTCTCTTTTTCCAATCAAGATCTTGTCTCTTATCGAGATTCCCTTCTTGACAGTAAGTGTTGTTTGTTCTGTAATTCAGTGATTTTGGTGCCATTATAGTTTATTCTAGGGTTCCATGGTTGATCTAATTTCTTGAATTGGATTTTGCGCTGCTAATTCTTTTGTAGGTATCCTCGATTTAGGTTTGGCTTCTTCGGCCATGTGTATGGCTATGGGATTTCTAGTGGACGTGGCCCTTATTAATTCGTTGTCGGTGCTTTTTAAAGTTGGTTCACTCCCTGAATTTGAGATTCTTTGTTGCCACTGCTTCTTGATGTCGGGTTCTGGTTTTCTTCTTCTTCTTCTTCTTTTTTTTTTTTTTTTTGAAATCCTGCCTTGCCATTTTTTCTTTGGAAAATCAGTTGATTTGGGCTCGCGAGCTGTCTCTCGTTTACTGAATTTTATCAGGGAAGCAATATTGTTTCCTCTTCTCTGTGCATCATCCGTCGTTGTTAGTGCTTAGGTGGAGCAGGTCCCTCCTATCCATTTCTGGCCTAAATACATTATTGAATATGTTCCTTCTAATAAGGAGTGGTTTTCTTTAGCTGCAACTGTCAAAGTATGTAAGCTTGCCAATTGAAGGTGGAGATAACACAGGGTTTCTAGGAAGTTTTGGCAACGTGCCACCTTTTCGGTTTCTTCGGCGATTAGTTGTATCGACTGTTTTATAGCTACCGTGTGTGTACTTGCCAGTGCACTACTGCCATTGGAGCTGAGTAATTGTTTCTCCCCTCTGTTAGTTTTTTAACACAGAGAGAAGAGAGTGTTACGATGTTAACACAAAAAGAAACTACATTGTTATTAATTGTTCCAAAGATACAGGAAATACAACGATATAAATAGATTAAAAATAAAAAATTACTCCTAAATTTAAGCCACTAAAATAAACACAACACCACTTCTACCACACAAATAGCACACATGTGTTAGACTTCTTCTTAAACATGTGCTAACTCTAACAGCCTCTTGGTTTTGTTGAGGAGGTGGTTGGTTGTTCAGTTAGTGGGAGTGTTGTACAAGATTCAGCTCTTAAAGCCTACAACTGCTCCTGGCTTCAGGTACATGGTTACAGACTTGTGTGATGTCTAATTTGTGCTAGCAAGAAGGGGTGATGGGTAGTTTGTTGTGAATTGTTTTCCCCCGTCGTCTTCGGTCGATTTTAGGTTTATGGTATGCACTGTGATCCTTTATTTATTCTATTTTAATATTTGCTTTTGTTCCATGTGTACGTACAAACTGTCTCCCTTCTATGTTGTTGGATATGTATGGTTTCTCAATGAATAACGATTTGCAAGTGGTTGGTGTTGTGGGTTGTTATCTTCCTGATGAGTTAGCACTTTTGGTTAGAGATGATGCCAGTTTGCTAAGATTTCTCATCTTGTGGAAAACTTTATTCTCCTCTGTAGCCGAAAGTGTTCATCACTGCCCTTCTCCATCCTTTGGTTGGGATGGTCGTTGTGTTTGTCTAGGTAGCGTTTGGGTTTTTTGCTTGGGCTGGTTTGTTGGCCCTATTATTTTTTAAGTCGTTTGGTGCTATTTCTAGCGAAGGGTGGGCTTTCGATCGGTTCAGTTGGTTCGGTGGTAAAAAAACTCAAACCAAATTGAAACCGAATTTTTTTCAAACCAAACCGAACTGAACTAATTTTGGTTAATTCGGTCGGTAACTGATTTAACCGAACTTGAAGGATGTATTACTATTCAGATGATGGATTCACTCAAAGTAAAACATAAATTCAAGTTTGTAGAAATTTTATATTTATGATAAGATTTGATCTGTTTGTAACCAATACCTTTGTACTATATAACTAAACTTATTATTTAAAGTAATGCAAAATTGTAAGATTAGATAGTAAATTAAAAATTCAGTTAATTCGGTTAAAATGTTAACCAAAAATAATTATTTTACAAATCGAATTCAAACCGATTTAGCTTTAGAACCGAACCAAAACGATCAAAATCTACCGGTTTGGTCGGTTAGTTTGGTTTGAACCAAATATCGTTCACCCTATTTCTAGTAGAATTGCTTTGTTGGGGACAGACTTTGTTTCTATTGCAGATTTCAGTTTGTTTGCTTGTGTTGGTAGATCACCTGGTTTGAGTTGTTCCTAGGATTTCTCTTTTGCTTATTGGGATTGCCTGTGCCATCCCTTCTTTGGCAAAGTGTTGTTTTCTTCAGCCACAACACACCACTCTATGATGGGGCTGTGATGGCTTTTGGTGCGGGTTAAATCATCAAGTTTTATTATAAAAGGTTGGGTTTTTCCCCAGGGGTAGGTCAACGACGTATAGTTTACCATGTTGAGGGTGATTTATATGTCGCCCAATATATTTTTGAGATCGATGAGATGTTTAGATCAATTGTTAAGCATCGGGTCTAAACTCCTTGATTTCTTCTTTTTTCCGTTCAGTGGTTGGATCTCCCCCTCTATGCAAGATCTCAATCTGATAATAATCTTGAAGTAGTGGAATCAGGCCAGCAGATGGTGGCATCAGTGATTGACGTCACAACATTCCCTCTCATATCAGTGTCTTCTTCTTCATTTTCCCCATCTAGTTCTTCTTCTAGTTTTTCTCTTTCTATTCCCCTTCTTAGCCCAGAAGAAATAAGGATCGTAAATGATCACTTAGATCTACTGGCTAGGAATTCTTTATCCTATTGGATAGACGATCTTGCTGCTTCTAGTCATGTGTTTTGTGCAAGAAGTCCATGTAGTTCCATACAAATCTCGTTGGAAATTAGCCCAACAAACGGTAAGTTGTATCATTCTTCGTCCTGTTCTTCGAGAGGGAGCTTGCAGGTTTGACTGTGAACCCCTCGCACTATCTATACAAGGTACCTTGTTGCAGCTGAGAAGATTGTTCGATCTACTCGTCGTACCATTTACCTTATCTGATCTGTTTCTCTCTGGGTGTTCTTTTAGTGCCATCTTGGTTGTTTTTTTCTTATTTTTCTTTCTATGGAGAATATCCTTTTTTGGAACATCCGGGTTATCGGTAATGATACTCCCCTGCTCGATTAAAGAGAATCATCAAAAAGCACTCAATTTTATTAATGGCGCTTCAAGTACCTTTCATGGGGTTGGAAGTGATATCCGGCATCATCCTTCAGCCTAACTTCGGAGAAGTCACTTCCAATGTTTCCAACAAAATTTGGATACTTTGGAATAAAGACATTTCTGCATGAGTTGTCTTCGACTTGTCTCAACTCTTATCAATTGAGTGCTCATTCCCCAAATTTCCGTCCCCTTTTCTCTTTTTGGTCGTAAACGCCAGATGCGATCGTATTGAGCAAATGCGGTTTTGGGAGGAGTTTTATCTTTCCCGATGATGGCCTAGTGGCTTTAGCCATTGGGGGATATTTCAATATTATGGCTTGCCAAGAAGAAAAGAGAGGGGGATCCTCTATCAACCATGCAACGGTGGAGGACTTCAACTCTTTTATCATCCAAACTATCACAAGTCTTCTTTGTTGGCTCTGACTTGGCTTGGTATAACAACCTAGAAGGTTCCAATATGATTCTCTCTCATTTTGAACGGGTATTCTATTATAAGGTATGGTTCAGTTATCCCTCCACTTTCTCTATTGAACGTCTTCATCGCACTAACTCGAACCATGCTTCTTTTATTCTCTGATGTTCCCCCTTTTTCTACATCGGAGCCTATGTCTTTTCGTTTCCAATATATGTAGAAATCCCACCATTCCTTTGTCGGTGTTCTCAACCATACTCAAGCGCCTGAAGCTTTGTTTGAAGCTTTGGAATATGCATATGTTCAAGAACGTTTTGGATAGAGTTCATGCGGAGAAAGAAGGTATCATTTTGGCAGAAGCATCGTATGATGAAGATCCTACTCATCTTCTGAAGGCGGAATTGTTTGATGTCCAAATCGCTTTGGACCTAGAACTGTCCATTGAAAATGCTTTCCTCCGGCAAAAAGCTAGGATTAAGTGGTTAAGAGATGGAGATGCCAACTAGAAATTCTTACACTCATCCATTAGAAAGAAGAATAATTTTCGCTCTATTCGTCTAATCCTTCGGCCAGATCTTTAGGTAGCATCGACTCCTCCGGAGATCTCAGATACAATTGTTTCGTACTTTCAATCTTTTCATGGTAGCCCTTTTGTCATTTTCGACGACTCATTCCTTCTATCTTTCAACCCATCTTTGGTTCTTTCGATAGAGGTCAACCCTCTTTGTTATCCCCTAGATTTGGAAGAGATCCACTCTTGCATTTTCTTGCTCAATAAGGAGAGTGTGAGTGGACCAGATGGTTTCAATGGTGATTTTTACCGTTGTGCTTGATCGGTCATTTGTCAAATTTTATCCATAGTTATTCGATCCTTCTTATCTAGTGCCATGCTCTCGATGAGCTAGACTTCCACTAACCTTGTGCTTATCCTTAAGTGCGAAAACCCTCTATCGTGCTCTGACTTTTGTCCGATTAGTCATTATAACTTTTCGAACAAGGCCATCTCCAAGACACTCCCCCCATTCTTGATCGTGTTATCACCTCCTCTCAAGTGGGTTTTGTGAAAGGATGCCTAATCCCAGATAGTGCCTTTCTTGCATAAGAACTCATTTCACATATTGGCTGGAAGACAATAGGCTCTAATGTGGTGGTCAAGCTTGACATGGTTAAAGCTTACCTTGTATGCCTTGGTTTTTCATCATTCATTTTCTTTGTGCTTTCGGGTTTTCTGGGCCTCTCATTGATATGGTCTAGAGACTGGTATAGAGTTGCTGGTTCTTGATTCTTATCAATGGTATATCCAAGGGGCTTTTCCATTTGGGAAGAGGCCTTCTTCAGGGAGATCCCCTTTCCCCATCCCTATTCGTCATCGCTGCTGAAGCTCTCGTCAGAGGGATTCACTCTCTGACCATTGCGGGTCAAATACATCATTTTGGTATCTCGAGCGGGTGTCCCGTAATTTCTTCGTTTGTCATTTAGCAATGACATCATCATCTTTTCTAATGGCAACTGTCATTCCATATGTCATTTCCTTTCTCTTCTGCATCTCTACAGTGTTGTTCAGTTCAGTTAGTCAACACTTCGAAGAGTTGTTTTGTTCCGTACAAATCCATGGATACGAGGAGGATTTCTCGGATCGAGTTTCATTTGGGTTTTTTAGGTTGAATCTCTTTGCCTTCCTTATTTCGAAATCATCTAGTATCGAGGTCGCAAGCTCAACGCGATATTTTACCCCCTAAATGGTAAAGCTCGGGGTAAGATCTTCAAATCTAACTCTACTCTCATCTCCCAAGAGGATGCCTTGTTTTGATCGTGGCGGTTCTTGATTATCTAAGGTCTTAGGTCTTTGCTGCCTTGAAACTTACCTCATCTTTCTTTCGTTCCTACCGATCTTTGGCTTCTTCCTTTTTTTGGGGAAACAGGGACGACAAGTAGAGGCATCACTGGATCTTCTGGGATACAATTTGTTGTCCTAGGAGAGAGGGTAGCCTTAGGCTGCGAAACCCAAAGAATGTGTGCATGACTCATGCTTGTAAGTTTTGGGTTAGATTCTAAGAAAACGACTCTCTATTGGAATATCGATTCTTCGTGCCAAGTACCATCGGCTTTCAAGGAGTAGCTTCTCCAGTCCCCATTTTTATGCGAGTGAGACGTGGAAATGGATGTAATTGGTTAAAGTCTTTTGTGTTTCGCATGGTAGTGGCTTAAGATGGAATGGTAGGCCTTTTTCCTTGAGTGATGCTTGGAATTTTGCTATGATTCCAAACTCTAGAATCCCATTCTTCTCCTATATTTAGGACTCCCAGATTCCTCCTAAGGCTTGCATTCTTATGTGGAAAATCTTCCATGGTGGTCTCTCATTAAATGCTAACCTTATGAAGATTGGCATCTAGTTTGCTTCTCGTTCATTACTGCGAGTCGAGTTCCATCAAGACTATTGCACACTTTTTGCTGGAAGGGGAGTGTGCCCGATCTATCTGGCTTTTCTTCATTGGCTTGATTGGGATCCAAAGATCCCAATTCAGTCATTGTTTGGAGATTGGTAGGCCAGGGGAATGAGAAAGGATCTTAGATCTATTCTTTTCAGACTCATCGCTGGCATCCTTTGTTGGCACGTATGGTGTGCTAGGAACCAGGTTATTTTTGATGATTCATCATCTATTGCTTTTCCATTTCTTGAAAAATCAACGATGATATCTCCTTCGCTTTCCGAAGTTGCTTTTTATGAGCAGTCTTAATCCTTTGTCGGATTCTTTGGTGGAAATTTTTTCCCTAACTCGTGAGTCCCTCCCCAGAGTGGGTGTGGCACTACTACAGAAGTAGGCACATTCGACACTAGTTTTATGTGGTCGTAGATTGAAAAAGCGTAACCTTAAGCTGTTTTTTCAAATATTCAACGCCAGAGAGGCGTGGCATCCGCGGCCATTGCCATAGCTCTATAAGGCAACGCTTTTTCCCATCTACTACCACGAAAAAATAGTATTGCATTATAACTGTATTGCAACAGTACTTGCAAGTAATGCAACAATATAAAGTGTTGCCTTAAGCATAAGTCAGAGCCTAGCTTCCAGGTTACGATACTAGGGCCCACATGAACTTTCCACATCAGCTGTCAATGTGTCGCACACCATGTCAGCTCTCCACGTTAACTGCCCATGTTTCACATGTCACGTCAGCTATCCACGTGGCACCACGTTAACTGTGGATCCCACGTGTCGTACCATAGCGGAATTAATAATATTGAACTTAATGCAACACCACTGCACTATGTAATGCAACGCCATTATCTTGTAATGCAACGTCAGAAAAAATCAAGTGCAATAGTAAAAAAAAAGCAAATGCTACATTGGAAGAAGGCAAATACAACCATGTAATTACAAAATTTGCAGTACATACAATCCAAAACATTGTACCATACGCAAAAATACCAAAATATTCATACAATAAATCCACCCAAAACTTTCATCACCACATTCAGACCATCAATTCTACATACCAAGCCACAAGTACTATCACCATCACATACCACAAGTGTTATCACCAACACATACCACAAGTACATAATTTAAAAGTACAATTCAAATATACCACAAGTGCTAACACATACCTTCCAAAATCTTCATTCAGTTGCAGGGGTTGCAGGATTACCAATGTCATCTTCATTACTTGTTGCGGTGACACAAAAGTCTCTGACACTAAATTAAGATCTAGATTAGCTTCACCTAGCTTTATCAACACCCATGACACGTTCTCTTTCCCTTTTCTGTTCACATTTGTTTCCAAATCAGCCTTAAGCTCTTGCCTTATTTTTTAGTCATCTCTTGCACATAACAGTCCGTCGAACTAGGAGTTGTTGGAGATTTTTCATCCATTTTACCTTGCCTTCTCACAAGTTTGTTCCGTCCGTGAGTCTTCCTACTAGAGACAAGTGCATCTACCTGAGCAATATTTCCTACATCCACCATTGCTTGAATCTTTGCATACAAAGTGAAAACCAGACAAGCATATAAAATGAAAACCAGAGAAAGCAAGAATTACAAATAAATATAGATGTTTTGAGTTTCATAAGTAGACTAGATAATGAAAATATATGCCAAACACAAGCAGGCAAGAATGAATTTATTAATAGAACTGTTATCTTTCAAACTAACTATTTTGTTCGATTTAATAAGCAACTCCAACAAACATACTATACTGACACAATTATTGATTCATAATTGATCTTGGGTCAAATACTTCATATAAGCTACTCGAATTTTTTAATTAACAGAATTGGTTATCTTTCAGACTAACTATTAAAATATGGAAGTTTTAGCTGCAATGTGGTTATCTTTCAAACTAACTATTAAATTGCTATTTCAGTATCTTTTGTACTTACATATTTGGCTTTTAGTTCATCTGTATTTGTCTTTTAACTTCTCCTCGGTTCTCATTTATACGTTTCCAAATAGACCAAGGCAGCAGATGGGCTGGCTTTTTCCGGGTCCTTCTTTCTTTGTCAAGTATTAGGATTATCAAAAATTAAACAGAAATTTTAATATTCAATCTTAAGAATTTACAAATCTAGCTACCGCCAATGAACATTGTGACAATGATATAAAATATAATTCATTGATATAACAAATTAAAATTATCATGTGGTCAGTTCAACTCAATCGTAAAAGAAATTAACTTAAGTTCAAAAAAATAGATACTGTTTTTCTTTAGCTAGTGCATGAGTTTTGGGACCCATGGTATGCGTCTCAATTAATGAATTACAATGCGCAAAATTAGACTCAGCTAGGGCCTGGAAATCCAAAAAAAAAAGATGCATGAAACAAGATAATGTGAACTACTAAAGAAAAGATTAACACTTAACAAGATAATGTGAAATACTATGCATTATACAAATGAGAATATCACTAATTTTTTTTATTTATTTTTTCCATCTGTTGCATGATTATTAAATTTGCACTAAACAAGAAAAGATTAGCACTAAAAGAAAATGTGAATGCCATTAATTTTATTTAATTTTTTCCTCCATATATTGTATGATTATTAAATTAGCACTATACAAATTAGTTTTCTTTTGTGGTCACATTTAAGCCATACTTGAACTGCTTCATCCCCCCGGTATTTCAAGAGCATTTTAAAATCCTCCAACGGAATTGTATTGGGCCTGTTCGCAAGCCTTTACTCATCAGTTGAATATTTTTTTATAATACCTTGCTTTCATACAAGACTAGTACTACCTCCAAGAGTCATTAAATGTGTTTAAGACTCACTTGTGTCCTTCATCCGGAATGACATACCTAGCCTACAATATATCAAACATAAAATTCAGGAAATGAACTGATTAACTAAAACCAAACATTTTGGAAGTCAGTTGAACAATGGTTTAGGGTGATAGATTTTACCAGAGCATATTCCAACATTTGACGTTTTAATTAATTAGGGACAACATGACAATTGATGTAAGTAAGTGACACATTATCTTTTGCTAGTGTCTTAAGAAAATTGCTTAACTCCGTAATAATATCAGAAACTGGCTAGCCATCCTCATTCAAAGAAATGACTACTTCATCATCGGGGGTTCTAGCATGCACCTTGGTCATTTTTGACTTTCCTCTAGTTTTTTTGGAGCTTGTACTTTATGTACCACGTTCAAATAAATGACTAGAAAATTAATGTTTGGCCTTACAGAAATATATAATATGCATGCAAAACTTATAATAGACACACTCAACATGCACAGATAAAGAAATATAGTACCTGCTTCATCTTCCTCTGCAATCCATACTCTAATTGATCAGTAACATTTTCCATTGTTGGACCTGCAACATTCTTCTTTTGACGTTCCCGCATCACTAAATAAGCAGCGATTGAACTAGTAGATTCACAACTAGTTGATTGCTTGAACATTTTGCTGCATGTAGGTTTTAAAACTGGTGGACGAGACGTTGAAGGTTTTAAAACTACTGGATGATACATTATAGGTTGCATCAATTTCCTATATGTTTCTGCAGTTTTATCCAGGTTATTGACTTTCTTTGGAGTGGAAGTGTGTGTCATCACTCCCTTTTTAGAGCCATCTTTCTTCGGAGGGGGGTACAGGTCATCGCTTCCTCAATTTCATGGGCTGCATTGGCTCGAGAATGAGTTCTCGGTCCAGGTAAAGGTTATGTGACTTAACAACTTTGAGTCTCTACAATTAAGTCGAAGCTCAAGATTTTTAATGTGAGGTTTTTTATGTTTATAAAGGCAAAGACAATAAGTAGTAAACAAGTAACTTTTTTATACCTCTGAATCTGATAAATCATCACCATCATTTTCTGGGATGTATTCATCACATCCATCAATATCTTTACTTTTTTCTTTTCTATTTCGTGATGCAACCTCTTACATATTATATTAACCAATGAAGGCACCCCAAGTGATCTACTAACCACATCATTTTCTTGCATACGCGCGATTCGGTCTTGTTCATATTTTGTCAACACCGGTGGTTGTGAGAACTACAAGCAGATTAGCATTATTATTCAACATCAATGATAAATTTAAGCTAGTTAACCAAATAGAGTCGACGTATAAATAGTTCTTGCGTTTTCGACGGAATGCAGGCAAAAAGAACCAATAGTTACTTGAATTAGCTGCAGCCTTCATGGTCGGAATAGGAAATCGACACAGTAATAGAAAACATTAAAATGCAGTTCTTGCTTTTTTACGTGCAGAATTTGTATAAAAATCGTTTAGAAACCTGATTAATAAAACTAAAATGATAACTGAAAAATACCTCAACATCGGATTCATTCTCTCAGGTATCATCGTCATTATCTGTTTCATTTTATACATTTAATTTCCTCCTGCTTCCTTTGTCCGTCACAGTATCATCTTCTTCACCATTATTCATATCAGGCTCCGGAGATAGTTTCTTCTGAACCACTTGAGTTGGATTGTTTTTCATCATTTTGCGTTGCTGCTGAAGTATATGTGCGTAATATACTTGCGCTTTACAACTGGTTTCTTAACAGAACCTTTAACAATAAAAATAATTAGGGTGGCCTTCATAGTTCTTCACACACACACACACAGATACACACACACACACACACACACACACAAGAATGGGTCTATATTACATATACATATATACCCTGAATTATGTTTTTCCTTGGCTGTATGATTACATGTGGCTGCAGTTGAATAAACGGCTCACTATCTTTGTCAACGGTGTTGTCAATGTAAATATCCACTTATTCTTCCTTATTGCAGTCCTCTACATATTTGTTTATGTCCTGGCAGCCACCCCCTTTCCTTTGGGGACATATACCCCTCCTATTTCAGTGTACTGGAGGCAATCTTTAGCAAACTCCATAAGCACACTGTAAGAAAAGCAGTCTACATCATATTATTTTACTAATAAGGATTTTCCACCCATGTAACATGTTCTTTGAAACCCTCCGTCGTGTTGTAGGATAGTTATAAGTTCATCCATCATGTACAAAGTGAATACATTAGAACAAGGTACATGCATGTTAAAGTGGACAAAAAACAACAATTAACATTTTGGACTATAACAAATTTAGATGACAGTAAAGAAAGACATTAAATCATAAAACATGTGAACATTGCAAATTGCATTACGAAAAAAGAGTGCCAAATGCATTAATCAGAAATAATAATTTACAGCTAAAACAAAAAGTGCCAAATACATCATAAATTAGACAATAGATTAGACCAAAATAAAGTAATAACAACGAGGAATTTGTTTGTCCTAAGGAGACGGAAAAGGAGGAACTTCTGTTTCTAGTTGTATTATGGGGACATCATCCCTAATCCAACCCCATCAACAACTTCTGGTTCTAGTTCACCACCTATGCTAATATCAAGTGAATCCGGATTGCTCATGCCTTCTTCCATTGTATTCTAATTTTCAGTGTCATGCCAATCTCTCAGCAATTTTTTAATAACGTAATGAATGTTCTTTTCAGCTGCATCTTCCACATAAAATACTTGTTGCACTTACGAAGATAGGACATAAGGATCAGTTTTATGGCCCTTACTAAAATTTACTCGAGTAAGACCATATGTATCCTTTTCCTCTTGGTACCAGCAACACTTAAAAAGGACCACTTTGAAAGCTCCCCAATAATCAAGCTTAAAAATTTATTCGATTGATTTGTAGTAATTGACATCACCAATTATTGGGTTTTGGTCTTTTGAACTTGCAATGCTGGTGGTTTTGGCAGTAAAAAATACACCACTATTTTGTGTGGTGTGGTACATCGAGAATCTCTAAATTTTGTGTGGAATCTATATCCATTTATTAGATAACCAGTAAACTTCCTATCTACTCGATGGGGACCTAATGCAAACACCTCTAAATCTCTTGAAATAGTCCTTTTTCAGAACCTATTCTTTTAGCCAATTCCAAAACTCTTCGAAGTGTTCTTTTTCCCTCTTGTATCTTCTTGGATTTGCAAGACCGTCCACAAAAGCTCGATGAACGCTAAATAATAATTAAGGTCAAAAAACTACGAAATGCATATATTAATTTATCGGTAAGGAAAATGATATAAAAACTGAAGAACTTACTCGATCAAACTCTCAATTTCTTTATTACCGGCATTGAACAGAATATAACGATGCGTTGCCTTCCAATTTGCATCTTTAAAATTGAACATCTTTCCATCTTTATTCTTCTTTGTTCCGAAATGATATTCCAAATCTGTTGGACATCTTGCAAAATCAATCGACGTGTTTTTTTTCCTCCATTAATGCTTAAAAATCTTAAACAGAAGATCACACAATCTTCTGCCAAGTAACCTTTTGCAACGGAACCTTTCAATATATTTCTATTTCGAACATAATATTTCAATTTTCCTAGATATCTCTCAATTGGATACATGCATCTAAGGTATTTCGGCTCACTGTGTTCAATTTCTCTGCATAAATGAATATGTAAATGTACCATTATATCGAAAAAAGCCTGACAATTTCTTTTTGCGGCTTCTTGATACCATCCACTTCCATAAAACTGTTCCATAGTCCTCTAAGGAATGCACCGAATCTGATCATTGATAATGCAACATCGGGTTTTGATGCTTTCTTCATGGAAAATTGTAACAAATAGTAGAGTATGAAATGAGCATCATGGCTCTTATATCCCACAGTCGTTCTCTCTTTTATGTGCACATACCGACTAACACAATCGTGGGGCAGTTTGGCGTTATTCAATACAGAGAAAAAGATTTCTTTTTCCTTATTTGTCATACCAAATATTGCAACTATAATTTCAACATGCTTGCCATCACCACATTCAACAGGACAAATGGCCTTCCTTATGCCTAACTTCTGTAAATCCAAATGAGCGTTTTTGTGATCCTTCAACATGCGATCTATATTAAGTAAAGTACCTAATATTTTATCGCATATGTTCTTTTCTATGTGCATGGCATCCAGGTTATGTCGAAGCAGATTATGACACCAATATGGTAGGTCAAAAAGTATTAATTTTTTTTAAAAGGGCCATCATTTTTACCCGTTTTCTTGGTCTTATCCCCAAACTAATTTTTGTAACCCCGCAATAATTCTCTAATATATGTTCCTGATAACATTTCTGGAATGCTCCCCATTTCAGTTTCGCTATGCTTGTCATTTTCTATGCTTCAAATAATTTAAAGAAGTTTCATAATGGCATACTGGACCCACTAGTTTTCCCTTTGTGCTCCAACCTGACAACACGGCATATCCCAGAAAATCACTAATGGTCCATAAGATGTTTGCATGTAAATTAAAATACCCTCCTGTTAAGGAATCATAAGTTTCGACGCCAACATTCATTCCATAACACTTTCAATTCCGCAACTAAAGGCTGCATATATACGTCAATACTGTTCATTGGAGAATCTAGACCAAATATTAATGTTGAAAGAATCAAATTCTCTTGTTTCGTACATAACCAAGGAGGAAGATTGTAGTTTACCAACACAATTGGTCATGTACTATAACTTGAATTCATTGAATGATATGGTTTAAATCAATCAGACGCTAGACCCAATCTAACATTACAATTTTCTGATGAAAAATCAAGATAGCGAGCATGCATCATCTTCCATGTCATACCATTAGCCGGATGTCTTAGTTTTCCATCTTATTTTTGTTCCAATTGGTGCCATTTCAAAAGTTTGGAAAATTGTTTGCACATAAACATCCTTTGTAACCTTGGTCTTAGTGGAAAGTACCTCATAACATTTGTTGGCACTTTGAGAATCAACTTTGGTGGATCATTATTATCAGCGATGTCTTCTTTTGCTTTTACAACCCACCTCCAAAAACCACAAGTGTCACAAGCCTCTTTATTTTTATTCTCTGCCCAATATAACATGCAATTGTTTAGGAAGGCATGTATTTTTTGGTAATCAAGACCTAAATCCTTAATGGCACTCTTTGCAGTGTAGGAAGACAAAGGCAGCTGGGCATCAGGAAAGGCTTCTTTTATAAGCTTTAGTAATTCCCCAAACGCAGACTCGTTAATTCCATAAGCACACTTTAAATGATAAAGCCCGATCCAGAAACTTAGTTGAGAAAATTTAGTGCAACTAGGATATAACGGTTGTTTTCCTTCTTTAACATGCCGATAAAATTTCTTAGCCTCAGGATTTAATTCTACTTCAAAGTCCCCTGGATTTTGATCAAATTTGTAACCCGCACATTTGAACATCACATCTAAATTATCCTCACGATCCATATGGTCATCAACACCTATTAATTTCGTCTGTGAAACCTCACAAAACCACCCTGTATGTATTAGAGAAGGGCCATTAAAAATAAGATGATCGTATATGACATTTTCACAATACCAATTACGTTCTATACATTTTTTGCAAAGACACTTCATCTCTTCACCTACTTTATAAATGGGAAATGCATTTCTTAGAAAATCTTTTACCCATCTTACATATTCTGCACTCGATCTCGGAAGTCTTATCCATATGTAATACTCGTTATCCATTGCCATAATCTAACCACGGCCTAGTAAGACTAAATTTGATACCACTAACAGTTTCAAGACATGAACATGGGCTACCCTGTAAAGTTTGATTAAATTAGAAATAAAAACACAACAACTTAATAATTTACAAAGACAGTGCAGATACAAAGACGATACAGGTGATACAAAAATGATACAGTTGGATATATACAAAGAACGATACAATAATTTAAATTTGACTTCTGATGTTTGGCCCGTGAAGCTGGTCGTTAAGTCTACCAATTTCATTTCAAAAACCAATAAATCGAGTTTGCAGCGTTGCAAGTTAATGTTGTAATTTATTTGCATACGTAGCGGCTCGACTTGGAAACGGATGGTCAGTCCACTACCAAAAGGTACACCCTGTGGGATAAACACGACATCTAAAATAACGATGACCAATATTAACTCCAATCGAAATAACATCTTCTACAGCAGCATAACCACACTCACACATTATGATTGGTGGGTCAACTTGATGTTCATTAACCACTTGCTTGTTTTGATGCCGACGGCACAAGGCAGCATGACTTTGCCGTCGATGTAGCCTTTCTTCACATTGTTGTTCTCGATTTTGTCTTTGGAGTTCCTCTTGCTCTGGTTCATACTCACGCAAATCTTCGTTGTGCCTTTCCTGCATCTCTATGTAGAAATCAATAGGAGTTTCAGGTGATGATGGGTTTGACAGTCCCAGATCACCCATGCCCGGGGTATCTTCACGGTCATATGATGTAGGAAGAGAAATAGGCATTGCTTTACTACAAACATAAATAGACATTGAAACATTTAAATTGGATTTCTTTTTTCTTCTAGTTTTTTTTTCACTTTTCGCAATTTTACATTTAAACATATTAAGTCAATGTTAATTTTTTTACCAATACATCAATGGTTTGGAAAACAGAAAAATACAAAACTTGCACAATTTCAACACAAGCAAACACATAAATACAATGCTTCAAGTATAAAAATACCGAAATATTCAAAAAAAAACCTGAAACATGTAAACATTCAAATAAAAATGAGCCAAAAAAACCCTAATTTAAGGCGATCGATATACCCAAATCACACAGAGACTTTAAATAGTAGACCAAAATAAGTTAGAGATGAAATCACCTAAATAAAACCCAAATGATGAAGCCCTAACTAGCTGTAATTATCTTAAATGATCCAAATTAGAGGTGTAAAGTTTACAAAATAGGAGCAGTCGAGGTATATAGTTTGTAATCAGAGGTACAGTAGCAATCGAAGGTGTTTGTCTATGGATTTCGTGGAGAGACAAGAGTAGAAAGGGAGAAATTTGTTTTGGGGGAAAGTATTTCGTGAAGGAAAAAGGTCGCGTCAAAATTTCATGTAATTGAAGGCGGGATCAGTTTGAACCATTGGATTAATCATCATCTATGATTATTTATTTGTTTATTCTGATAACGCGGATCACTAACCTAGATTGTATTTATGTAAAGCTACGCTTTGATCTAGTGTTGCACGTCATAGCACTAGAATTCCATCCGCAACGGTGCATTCACGTCTAATGCAACAACATATGAATATTGTTGTAGAAGATCAACGAAAGCATAGCTTTTGCCACACTTTTCATGCAACGCACACACATTAGTGTCGAATATTCCCACTTTTGTAATAGTGTGGGTATGTGCCGTCTTTTTTTTAGGTGGGGACAGCGGTTTTAAGTGCTTTTGGCTGGCTCGTGCCTTACTTCTGGCTTCTGGGGATTATTTTGGAGCTTCGGATCCTTGGCAGTTCCAGGTTTTCAAGTTTTCTTGGATGGTCTGTGGAGCAGCTTGGTTACAAGGCAAGAGAGAGGATTGCAAAGGGTATCGCTGTAGTGGTAGCTCTTGGGCTCTATGAACAATTTGTTTTTTGGCTCTGGAGGTGGAGCTGCTTTCCTTCTCTGGCCTCCGTTGGCTCAGTTGAGTTGTTTCCATTTGTTATTGGCTCTATTTTCTGTGTTTTAGTTTTCTGATTGTTGTATGTCTCGAAAACTGCTTTCTTATTATCTTGTTCAGTCCCTAAGGCGATCTTCTTAGGAGTA
This sequence comes from Allium sativum, assembly GCA_030737875.1. Lineage (NCBI taxonomy): Eukaryota > Viridiplantae > Streptophyta > Magnoliopsida > Asparagales > Amaryllidaceae > Allium > Allium sativum. The sequence goes on along the minus strand of CM060909.1, from coordinate 19,870,836 downwards.
AGGCTTTTGTGAGCCATGGAGAAAGGCAGTTTTTCTCAGTTTTTGCCATATGTTTTATTATTATTAAACAAGTATACTTATTTATTTTCCTTTTTGGAGTTACAATCTCTATTCCTATTCCATTTTAAATTGTAACCATTTAGACATTTATTGCCTATTCAATTCATTTTTCCAAAATACATATTACAAAATTTATTACTCTATTCATGACCTTTTAGTTATAGCAAATCAATTCCACATTCATTGTTATAACGGTCATAATATTTATTTCCATATAGTATTGTTTATATGTCCATATATATTCCCATTAAATGGTAGCTATCCAACTTCAAAAACATATTAACAAATATTTATATAATAACGTTATTTACATAGATCTAGACGGATAAGATAATAATGTGTGTGTATATATATTCGTTTATAGTTTGAGTGCAGAAATAATGTAGTAACTAATTTTTATTTTATTAATATTTTGTAACGACCCAGGGGTTTTCGGGCTCGAAAATCGACATAAATACCCTTTACCGTACTCATGCCGACCTCCAAACACCGAAACACCGGAGCGTCTAGAAAGAAGTTAGAGGGTGAGAAAAGAAAGAAAGAAATATTAGAATAGAAGAAGAAGAAGTATCAACACATCACAGAGTCTCACATCGCAGCGGAACAAAATATAATACAGAAATAAATCTTTATTGAGAGCTTTGAAAATACTTACAAGATCAGAGTACAACATACATCTGGACAGTTATAATAATCTGTCCTCATACACACAGCGGAATATCATTCGTCTGAACATCTTCAGCTTGTCTCTGGACTTCTCGGTACCTGATAACCTGAACCTGTATACCTCGGTCTAACCCGAGCATTTACAAAACACCGGGTCAGTCTGGTGGACCAGAGTGAGAAAACTCGCACAGCATTTAGGTATCACACATCTTGATTTTAAAGTTAAAATCCTTTCGGAAGAAAAAGATAATCGTAAGACCGATCCACACATAAACACGGACAGTTTTACCTTACGATAACCCAAAACAGTTTTCGAAATCAATACCTTTTCTGATATTATCATAGTGTCTAAATACAAGTAAATATCAATCTAGTGGAACGCTTGCATCTCACGCTCCACGTATATATATATACAAACAAAACCGTAGGCACTTATTGGAAATTGGATTCCGATCTTGACAAGGTATGGGACCACCTCCCGCACGTGTATCTCTAGAGGCGAATACACAGGGTTCAACAAGAACATCTTGCAACCCGGCCCTCACATGACCGACCACTCATTTCGCTTGAGTGTATCGAATGTATATCACCAACGGTTGGACTCAAACCACCGTTCCCGAATGGGCAGAATCGATAGATTAAGAAACAAAAGGAATTTCTCTAGATAGGTGATTATACACCCTAATGGGAGCGACCCACATAGCCATGCTGCCTGCCCGATTTTTGTCATTTCCCGGTTGATGAGGCTTGAGGTCAGAACACATCTGGTCATCATATACTTTGAATGCCACATCGTCAGATCCGCCAGATCACACTTGATTGACGTCCACAAACATACTCTAGCTATCTGGCTAGAGAATAACCATTTCTCCGCCATCAACTATGGTACGTTTGGAGAAATCAACGCATGTAAATCCTTTTGGAAATACTCTGTCAGACATCCGTCCATACAAGTCATCCAGGAACAGGATGAACCGAAGGTACTCTCCTACTGCATCCAATATAGGAATCACCCTATGGATCAGTAGCGATCGTCCTTGCCATCCACAGTTTCAACCACGACAGAACCCCAGTATATCTCCGGGTCGAATCAGAGATTGTAAGTGGTTCTTCCGCTTTATGAAAATCTATGGTCTTCACATGCTCCATCTCGATCATCGCTTGATCTCCTTTATATATTCGTATTTGTTGGTTGGAATGGTTTTCGAATATTCATTCGATCCCGATCTTTCCATACCAATAATCGTAAGGGTCAGACTTGATAGTTGGTTATTTAACTATCAAGTAAACATCCATGAAATCATAAAAATATATTTACTGGTCTGGTACTCAGCATCACTTGGCTTTTAAATTTAATCGCCCAATTTCCTTTTAATTCTGTTACTATGGAAAATATCATCTCATCTCATTTCCACTACTTTGGAAATCTTATCACACACCCTCGCCATTACCAACTGGTATCATCTTTGGGTCGTCCCGAAGTCGTTCAAGTTGGGGTATTTCAATTACCTCTCAGACCTTGACCAACAACGTTCTTATCTTCAGATAAATACGAGTTGTAATTTAAGTATCGACATTTTTATATTCAATTTCTATTTCCAATTCTCGCTTACCAAACTTACCTTTAAACTCCTTTTTACCAATTTCCCTTTCTTTCGGAAAACCCCTTTTTAAATCCATTGATTCAACTTAATATCATTATTAAGTGTTTCCAATTTAAAAACAACGTTTAAACTCATATTTATTTCTAAACCTTGTTTACAAATTTAATATAAACCCTATTTCACCTCCTCTAACTCAACGTTAAGTAAAACTCTTCACTTAAGTTATCAATTCGTTTAAACCTCTTATTTGCTTCATTATAAACATGAGTTCAATAATAAAACTAATCCTAGCCTCTTCCCATTCACTCAACCACTTCATTTCAAGCTTGATCACTTAAAGGTATTCCCTTACCATACCAACTCATTTAACATTTATCATTCAAATCGATTAACTCCTTTATTTACTAGAAGGAATAATAAATTCCCTTTTCAAACCCTTACTAAGATTAACTAACCATTTATTAAATCATTTCACTAATTTAAGGTCTAATCAAGTTTAAATGGTCGACACAAAACATGGTTATTCTTCTAACCAACTCTATTTGACCCTTTTCTTTAAATTAATTAAAAGATAATTAATTTAAATAAATTTATTTAATCGCTCACGATTAATCAACCACTTAACCGCTAGGTATCTTCTGCTCATTTGTTTTAACGCAAGAAATTTGTTTTATAAAACCATTTCATAATTAATATATAAACTTTAAATAAATAAATAATTAAATATTTATTTCCCCTTTTAAAATACCCTTTCAAGGCAATAACTTCCAAAAATCTATTTCCGTTATAAAATATATTTATAACTCAAATATCATTGATTCACTGCCGATAAAACCATACTTTATAAATCGATTGATTTATAAGCCCAGTGATGCCAATTACCCAACCACACTACCCATTGGTTATCATCATAACATATGTTGAAATAAGGTTCAACCATCAATAATAATCAACCCTTTCTTTTTATTCGACTGATAATTTCTATAACGATCATCAATCGATTAACAACCAACTCAAACCATTCAAACAATTTCAAACACATTTATAAACGTGACTAATCAAGGGAAATTTCTTTATTTGGGTCAATTCATAACGATTGGTGTTCTACTGAAATTAAACGACCGTTTAATTTCATTTATTGAATCAATAATAAATATCTAACTAGCAAACAATCAACCACTAGCAATCAGAACACGTAAAATAAAAACCCAATTTATATAAAATATAAATGGGAAGAGCTGAGTGAGTTTAACTCACCTGGGTTTTGATTTGTCGATGAACAGTCTGATTTTATCAAATTAAACTGACGTTTTAATTTGAATAAAATTCCCGTCACTTCAGATCTGGACCAGGCCTGCTCCATCTCGAAGTACTCGTCTCCACGGTCCCAACGCAACTGACCGCGCTTGAATCTGACATCGTATGAGTGAGAAATCACGTTACGAATTCTATGAACTAAATTAAAATTTTAAAAACATAGATTTCCTTTTAAATTAAACCGGGCCTTTACCTTAATCATCCGGCCCAACCAAACGTACCCGACCCGTCTTCCCTTATAACCAAACCCTCCGATCCTTTTTCATTCATATGTTCAGCCGCCTCAAAAATTAAATTTCCAATGGCCAAACCCTAGCCGTTAATCCTCTTGCCAACTCGAGATTTACGGCGTCGCTACCTCCAGTAAATTGAAGACCACTGCATCGCAACCACTCTCCTTCCATCTCCCTTTTCCCCTCGTCTCCGATTGGTTCTGCTACTCCCAAATCAAACCTATCAACACCCATCGCCATCACGAGTCTTCCAGAACTATGACGAGCGAACCAGACCAAAGCTTCCTCGAACCAAGCTAAGTCTTTTACTTGATTTTCGTATTAGTTGCTTGTGATTTTTCTTTTCTGGTTTTGCTGAATGGGTTATATTGTTTGAATGGGTTTTCTTTACTGAGTTAATTCGTTTTGGTTCATTGAGGAAGTCGTGAGATGTTATGCGTGGATACACATGTATTTATAGTTGTGGAAAAATCCTGATAAGTTCATTGTCAACTCAATCGGTGAAATCATAGGTTTTTGCCTTTAGCTGTTACGATCGAACTGTATCTTGATGGAGACTGCCGTGTATGCTTAGCAGAGCAGTGTCAAGCTTTGTGAGGGATTTTCATGTACTGACCCTGTGTAGGTTAAGTAGAGTTATAAAGAAATTCGTTTAGTCTATCCACATTGTCTACTCATATAGTCCGGATACATGAAGCTTTAAATTTGCTTATTTCATTTCAGATTTGATGTACAGATATATACGTTCTACAGTTTCCTCATCTGTGTATTTTACTGTCTTTAGCTGTTGGATCCACTATTTCCTAGCTGTTGTTTTTAACTGTTTAAATGGAGAAATTTGCCTTCTGTTTCTTACAGAAGGGAATAAGGCTGCTGTACTTGAATTTTTAAATGAATTGTTCTGAGTTTTTGCATTAGTATAGGAAAGGATATGTGAATATATATATATTGTTTTTCTTACGGGTGACATCTTCTTCCTTTACAGCTGTAAATTTGGGTACATGAAAAAGCTGTCATGTATTGGAAAAGAAAGCTTGGTTGCTGTGCTATATTTTGAAGAAAATTTTGAAGCTTTCGTAATGGATTCATGTGCTATTGTCTGCCGAAATAAGAACATGTAGCCGTACAAAAAGGGGTTTTATTGAGTTGTTTATTAGGTTGAGATATTTTAGATTGATGTCATAGCTATGAGGCTATTTTGTTAGTTGTTGAATTGTAATATCAATGTGCAAAATCTGAATTTTGATATTGTGGATTTTGTGTATATATTATGTGGCAGAATACTTTGTACATTTTAGACTGTATGTAAATATCTAGCTAGCTGTTCACTTTATTGTTTAGCTGACTAGCTGTTTCCTCTTTGTTTTACCATTTTTTTTTTCTTTTCTTTTTATTGAAAGAACAAGACCTGCTGATATCGCAATTTAAAATAACTGTTCTGTTCATGGTAGCTCAGCTGTGCATTGTCCATTTGTGAGATTTTCATGCCTCGGTGGCACTGTGTTTTATGGATCAAGCTATTTTGTACGTTCCTAGTGGAATAAATCAAATATTTTGGAAGCTCGGTCGGTTTCTTCATAATCGTGTATGGTATTGGTATAAATTTTACTTTTGGTGTATCAATACAACAAGGATTCGTATTTATTTAAAACAACATCTCCCATTTCAAACAGTATAGAATTCAAACTCGACACTAATAATATTTCAAATATATATTCGAACTTTATTTTAATTAAATAAATTCAATAAATATAATATATTAACAAATTTAAATATTCGAATTTAAATGGCCGAAAAATCCGGGACGTTACATTCTTCCCCCCTTAGAATAATTTCGTCCTCGAAATTGTAAGGTATGAAGAATATTTCGACTCGAATTATTTTAAAATCATTTCTTTGAATTAAATTCAAACTAATTATTTTAAAATTTTGCCAGTGCTCCTTCTGTATGGCTCGATTGGTTCGACTACCACTGCCACTCTGGCCTCAACTTCTTCGAAAAAAAAATTCAAAATTCGAATGGCAATCCACTTTATTCGAATCCCAATCTATTTATCCATAACAATTTCAAACCCCAATTCATTCACTCAATTTGAATTCATTCTTGAATTGGTTTTACCTAACCAAGTTCAGTTTCATTTCTCATATCTGATTCAATTGACTAATTGATTTTTCTAATCAATTCAACTTTATTTCATAATTCAATTTTGATTTCAAATCAAATCAACCAGAACAAACAAACACTCCACATTAATATAATATAGAAAATAAATTCCTTTTTCTATATAAAATGTACGTTGGGTAAAATTATTTCATTTACCCTCTTTATAAAACAATATCGTGTCAATTCACTAGTTCAACGCTTCTCAACACTTGAACCAGTCAAATAACACGATACAAAACATTTGTAAATAAAATTTTACAAATACGCCCTCATATATATACACTCCAACTCAATCTAGGGTGTTACTAACCCCATCTCTATCGAGTTACGCCACAGAGCCAAGGTTACTACTCAACCAATAGCTCTGATACCACTGTAACGACCCAGGGGTTTTCGGGCTCGAAAATCGACATAAATACCCTTTACCGTACTCATGCCGACCTCCAAACACCGAAACACCGGAGCGTCTAGAAAGAAGTTAGAGGGTGAGAAAAGAAAGAAAGAAATATTAGAATAGAAGAAGAAGAAGTATCAACACATCACAGAGTCTCACATCGCAGCGGAACAAAATATAATACAGAAATAAATCTTTATTGAGAGCTTTGAAAATACTTACAAGATCAGAGTACAACATACATCTGGACAGTTATAATAATCTGTCCTCATACACACAGCGGAATATCATTCGTCTGAACATCTTCAGCTTGTCTCTGGACTTCTCAGTACCTGATAACCTGAACCTGTATACCTCGGTCTAACCCGAGCATTTACAAAACACCGGGTCAGTCTGGTGGACCAGAGTGAGAAAACTCGCACAGCATTTAGGTATCACACATCTTGATTTTAAAGTTAAAATCCTTTCGGAAGAAAAAGATAATCGTAAGACCGATCCACACATAAACACGAACAGTTTTACCTTACGATAACCCAAAACAGTTTTCGAAATCAATACCTTTTCTGATATTATCATAGTGTCTAAATACAAGTAAATATCAATCTAGTGGAACGCTTGCATCTCACGCTCCACGTATATATATATACAAACAAAACCGTAGGCACTTATTGGAAATTGGATTCCGATCTTGACAAGGTATGGGACCACCTCCCGCACGTGTATCTCTAGAGGCGAATACACAGGGTTCAACAAGAACATCTTGCAACCCGGCCCTCACATGACCGACCACTCATTTCGCTTGAGTGTATCGAATGTATATCACCAACGGTTGGACTCAAACCACCGTTCCCGAATGGGCAGAATCGATAGATTAAGAAACAAAAGGAATTTCTCTAGATAGGTGATTATACACCCTAATGGGAGCGACCCACATAGCCATGCTGCCTGCCCGATTTTTGTCATTTCCCGGTTGATGAGGCTTGAGGTCAGAACACATCTGGTCATCATATACTTTGAATGCCACATCGTCAGATCCGCCAGATCACACTTGATTGACGTCCACAAACATACTCTAGCTATCTGGCTAGAGAATAACCATTTCTCCGCCATCAACTATGGTACGTTTGGAGAAATCAACGCATGTAAATCCTTTTGGAAATACTCTGTCAGACATCCGTCCATACAAGTCATCCAGGAACAGGATGAACCGAAGGTACTCTCCTACTGCATCCAATATAGGAATCACCCTATGGATCAGTAGCGATCGTCCTTGCCATCCACAGTTTCAACCACGACAGAACCCCAGTATATCTCCGGGTCGAATCAGAGATTGTAAGTGGTTCTTCCGCTTTATGAAAATCTATGGTCTTCACATGCTCCATCTCGATCATCGCTTGATCTCCTTTATATATTCGTATTTGTTGGTTGGAATGGTTTTCGAATATTCATTCGATCCCGGTCTTTCCATACCAATAATCGTAAGGGTCAGACTTGATAGTTGGTTATTTAACTATCAAGTAAACATCCATGAAATCATAAAAATATATTTACTGGTCTGGTACTCAGCATCACTTGGCTTTTAAATTTAATCGCCCAATTTCCTTTTAATTCTGTTACTATGGAAAATATCATCTCATCTCATTTCCACTACTTTGGAAATCTTATCACACACCCTCGCCATTACCAACTGGTATCATCTTTGGGTCGTCCCGAAGTCGTTCAAGTTGGGGTATTTCAATTACCTCTCAGACCTTGACCAACAACGTTCTTATCTTCAGATAAATACGAGTTGTAATTTAAGTATCGACATTTTTATATTCAATTTCTATTTCCAATTCTCGCTTACCAAACTTACCTTTAAACTCCTTTTTACCAATTTCCCTTTCTTTCGGAAAACCCCTTTTTAAATCCATTGATTCAACTTAATATCATTATTAAGTGTTTCCAATTTAAAAACAACGTTTAAACTCATATTTATTTCTAAACCTTGTTTACAAATTTAATATAAACCCTATTTCACCTCCTCTAACTCAACGTTAAGTAAAACTCTTCACTTAAGTTATCAATTCGTTTAAACCTCTTATTTGCTTCATTATAAACATGAGTTCAATAATAAAACTAATCCTAGCCTCTTCCCATTCACTCAACCACTTCATTTCAAGCTTGATCACTTAAAGGTATTCCCTTACCATACCAACTCATTTAACATTTATCATTCAAATCGATTAACTCCTTTATTTACTAGAAGGAATAATAAATTCCCTTTTCAAACCCTTACTAAGATTAACTAACCATTTATTAAATCATTTCACTAATTTAAGGTTTAATCAAGTTTAAATGGTCGACACAAAACATGGTTATTCTTCTAACCAACTCTATTTGACCCTTTTCTTTAAATTAATTAAAAGATAATTAATTTAAATAAATTTATTTAATCGCTCACGATTAATCAACCACTTAACCGCTAGGTATCTTCTGCTCATTTGTTTTAACGCAAGAAATTTGTTTTATAAAACCATTTCATAATTAATATATAAACTTTAAATAAATAAATAATTAAATATTTATTTCCCCTTTTAAAATACCCTTTCAAGGCAATAACTTCCAAAAATCTATTTCCGTTATAAAATATATTTATAACTCAAATATCATTGATTCACTGCCGATAAAACCATACTTTATAAATCGATTGATTTATAAGCCCAGTGATGCCAATTACCCAACCACACTACCCATTGGTTATCATCATAACATATGTTGAAATAAGGTTCAACCATCAATAATAATCAACCCTTTCTTTTTATTCGACTGATAATTTCTATAACGATCATCAATCGATTAACAACCAACTCAAACCATTCAAACAATTTCAAACACATTTATAAACGTGACTAATCAAGGGAAATTTCTTTATTTGGGTCAATTCATAACGATTGGTGTTCTACTGAAATTAAACGACCGTTTAATTTCATTTATTGAATCAACAATAAATATCTAACTAGCAAACAATCAACCACTAGCAATCAGAACACGTAAAATAAAAACCCAATTTATATAAAATATAAATGGGAAGAGCTGAGTGAGTTTAACTCACCTGGGTTTTGATTTGTCGATGAACCGTCTGATTTTATCAAATTAAACTGACGTTTTAATTTGAATAAAATTCCCGTCACTTCAGATCTGGACCAGGCCTGCTCCATCTCGAAGTACTCGTCTCCACGGTCCCAACGCAACTGACCGCGCTTGAATCTGACATCGTATGAGTGAGAAATCACGTTACGAATTCTATGAACTAAATTAAAATTTTAAAAACATAGATTTCCTTTTAAATTAAACCGGGCCTTTACCTTAATCATCCGGCCCAACCAAACGTACCCGACCCGTCTTCCCTTATAACCAAACCCTCCGATCCTTTTTCATTCATATGTTCAGCCGCCTCAAAAATTAAATTTCCAACGGCCAAACCCTAGCCGTTAATCCTCTTGCCAACTCGAGATTTACGGCGTCGCTACCTCCAGTAAATTGAAGACCACTGCATCGCAACCACTCTCCTTCCATCTCCCTTTTCCCCTCGTCTCCGATTGGTTCTGCTACTCCCAAATCAAACCTCTCAACACCCATCGCCATCACGAGTCTTCCAGAACTATGACGAGCGAACCAGACCAAAGCTTCCTCGAACCAAGCTAAGTCTTTTACTTGATTTTCGTATTAGTTGCTTGTGATTTTTCTTTTCTGGTTTTGCTGAATGGGTTATATTGTTTGAATGGGTTTTCTTTACTGAGTTAATTCGTTTTGGTTCATTGAGGAAGTCGTGAGATGTTATGCGTGGATACACATGTATTTATAGTTCTGGAAAAATCCTGATAAGTTCATTGTCAACTCAATCGGTGAAATCATAGGTTTTTGCCTTTAGCTGTTACGATCGAACTGTATCTTGATGGAGACTGCCGTGTATGCTTAGCAGAGCAGTGTCAAGCTTTGTGAGGGATTTTCATGTACTGACCCTGTGTAGGTTAAGTAGAGTTATAAAGAAATTCGTTTAGTCTATCCACATTGTCTACTCATATAGTCCGGATACATGAAGCTTTAAATTTGCTTATTTCATTTCAGATTTGATGTACAGATATATACGTTCTACAGTTTCCTCATCTGTGTATTTTACTGTCTTTAGCTGTTGGATCCACTATTTCCTAGCTGTTGTTTTTAACTGTTTAAATGGAGAAATTTGCCTTCTGTTTCTTACAGAAGGGAATAAGGCTGCTGTACTTGAATTTTTAAATGAATTGTTCTGAGTTTTTGCATTAGTATAGGAAAGGATATGTGAATATATATATTGTTTTTCTTACGGGTGACATCTTCTTCCTTTACAGCTGTAAATTTGGGTACATGAACAAGCTGTCATGTATTGGAAAAGAAAGCTTGGTTGCTGTGCTATATTTTGAAGAAAATTTTGAAGCTTTCGTAATGGATTCATGTGCTATTGTCTGCCGAAATAAGAACATGTAGCCGTACAAAAAGGGGTTTTATTGAGTTGTTTATTAGGTTGAGATATTTTAGATTGATGTCATAGCTATGAGGCTATTTTGTTAGTTGTTGAATTGTAATATCAATGTGCAAAATCTGAATTTTGATATTGTGGATTTTGTGTATATATTATGTGGCAGAATACTTTGTACATTTTAGACTGTATGTAAATATCTAGCTAGCTGTTCACTTTATTGTTTAGCTGACTAGCTGTTTCCTCTTTGTTTTACCATTTTTTTTTCTTTTCTTTTTATTGAAAGAACAAGACCTGCTGATATCGCAATTTAAAATAACTGTTCTGTTCATGGTAGCTCAGCTGTGCATTGTCCATTTGTGAGATTTTCATGCCTCGGTGGCACTATGTTTTATGGATCAAGCTATTTTGTACGTTCCTAGTGGAATAAATCAAATATTTTGGAAGCTCGGTCGGTTTCTTCATAATCGTGTATGGTATTGGTATAAATTTTACTTTTGGTGTATCAATACAACAAGGATTCGTATTTATTTAAAACAACATCTCCCATTTCAAACAGTATAGAATTCAAACTCGACACTAATAATATTTCAAATATATATTCGAACTTTATTTTAATTAAATAAATTCAATAAATATAATATATTAACAAATTTAAATATTCGAATTTAAATGGCCGAAAAATCCGGGACGTTACATATTTACTATTTATGTTCTGGTCTAAATTAACGACTAAAACAACCCTTTTTTTGCTTAATCTTTCTTAAGATTAAAAATCTTATAAAAAGGTTAATAACTGTAATCATTGTGAATTTTTTTCCAACATATTTAAAAGAGGAATATCGACATATAATCACAAGAAATAGGAAATAACATAGTTCTTGCTGACTTCAAATAATGCCTTTTTATCAAGAAAGAAAAAAGGGAATATTTGCGATAACTAAGTACCCAAACAATATCAGACACAAACATGATTATTATTCTAATAAAAACGGCACAAACCATAAATCAACAGCCAAATCCTATGAATTTGGAATAAGATACCACACATTTAATGAAAAAATTGGGATTGATTTTCGGATCCGAGGTGTATACAGTAACCACAAACAATCTTCGAGTGATAGTAGGTAATATGATAATACTAAACTGAAAGGCCTACAAATCAACACCTAATTTACATTCATAATATTTCAAACTTGACAAAAACATCAAATAAGTAACTTTTAGGCATAGAATTCAGATTCAACAGAAACGAATTATACAAGTTATTATAAACAATGAAGATATTTCCCACTCACTTGAAAGCTATCCAAATCTAAATCTGAACATAACTTTTAGGCTTACAATTCCGAAATCATACGGATCTACAATTTATTTTAGAAAGGTAATTTACAATGTTGATTTAGATTTGAAGATCTGAAAGAAGAATAAGAAAAGAAGAAAGAAATTTATATAAAAGAATTACTAATCGAAGAACCAACCCTTTTTCCTAAATCTAAATTCAATCTCTTTAATCCTTGTTGATTAAATTTGTATATCTTTTAGGTTTTAGAAGAAATTAGAGGATTGAGAATGCTAAAGCTTCGCTGCTGCTTCCAGAAATATGAGCAAAAGAGTGGGGGTTTAGCCCTTTATTTACAGACTAGAAATGACCATAAACTATTGGATTGAACTCCCAAATATCTGCTTGTTTATATAAACTTTTATCATGTATATAACCTCATAACCCTAGCCGCCACACTACTAGTATCGACCAAGCGGTCGATACAGCGGTTGATCTGGCAGTCAGGTGGTAGGGGAAATATTTTTTTCTATGTAAATATAGTCTTATTTGGTTCCATCCATTTTCATATTTCATCCGTAACTTTTTCAAACGGACTTCGTTCGCGATGTTCCAAACCTAAAAGTTGACCAGAATTCTGTCACGCAACGGTGCAGTTTTCATAGTCAAATTCCATCAATTGCGAAAATTCCATTTTTTGAATCTAATTAAATAACTAAATTTATTATTATCAAAATTCTGAGTTGTTACATTCTCCTCTCCTTGAAAGAAATTTCAACCCGAAATTTTACCAATGACGAAATCATGATGTTAGCTCCTAAATATCCTAAACTATACAACCGATTTGTGTACATCAAATTTTGCAACCAACGTGCGCATGCACATAGTGTACATAATGAATTGCATGCAAAAAATATACATGCATAATGACTCTAAATCAAATCATCCTATATGTACTTAATTTATTTTTTTGAAATCATGATGCAAACATCCTAAAATATACTGGTAGTTTACATGAATGCAAAATTTTGAAACTGTTTTTCATTCATAATCCTCACACGACTACGAATAGAAGTGCGAAGCAACAATTTTAACATCCAAACCCTACCATCTAACACGTAAAAACATCTATGTCCTTTCTTATTAATTTCTCCAAAGCCGAATAAAGGAAATCAGATCGTTGAATTGAACGTTTTTTTTTCGCTTATAAATGTTCTGGTTCTCATCCTACAATGAAATTATGTCTCAATAGCCCCAAAATACTCAAAAAAAATCATTTGTAGACTATAAAAAAGGCTTAAAACAACCTCTAAAACGTAAAATGAGTTAATTAATAACTTGCATGCATTGCCACAAAATACGGAAACAACGTTTCCATGGCTAAAAACAACCTTTCTCTTGTTGTCATTAACGTTTTTATGCATCGTCATCCCTAATGCACTGCTAAAACACGCAAGCAAATCATTCAAAATCTTCCTTATGCTTTATATGTGACTATAAAAATTAAATTTTTCCATAAAAAATAAATTTCCACTTTAAAAATTCTTATGCAAATTTTGAAATCCTTTTGTGGTGCTTCTTTATTTTCAACACCAGATTTACACAAAAACAAGTTTTTTGTAACATGGGCATTACTACGTTTAAACCATCTTTTCTTTATACTAAGCAGATATTTAAACATGCGTAAACTACCATACCCAAATCAATGTTTTTGTATAAATGGGATTAAAAATAAAGTAAACCAAACAAAAAATTTAGAAAGGACTTTTTTTTCAAAATAACATTTGCAAAAAGTTTCAAAAATATATTTCGCAGAAACTTTAACAATTCAAGTCACATGTCGGCGTGGAAGGAAGTTTGTCACCTAGGAAAATGAGAAAATTGAAACCATACATAAAACTCAAAAATAAATTTTAGCTCAAAAAGGAACAAGCGATAAATAATAAATATTCCCGTGACGAAACAATACAAAAATCTATCCATCGCTAAAATTTTGTCCACCTTAGAATTCTATACTTTCCATCTTAAAACAACTATTAGTTAGATAAGAAAAATGAGATTTCAGTTTTTAATTCAGATACAACCAAGCGTGAAAGACGAACACATTTGATATCTCATTACATCGTTGTGAGATTTCCAGAAACAACAATACTAACAGTTACAAACATAACAACTACAACAAAGATACAAATCTTAGAAAGAGAAAGATACACACGATACATAAAATACAAAAAACATCACCTATAGGTAACGAGAAGATCGAGCGCCGTAATTGGAACTCGGTCCATTGCCACGTCTGCACGAGGAACGTAGCAAAAAGGAAATGCACCCAATCTCATGCGCCTGTCGATGCGGCTCCCTGCGAATCTCGCGGAGCTCTACCTTGATCTGGTCGAGGGTAGCAAGCTGAGGACTCTCCTGGCCTGTTGTATTGACTACTGATGTTGCTCACTTGGGCAGGAAGTGCAAGAACTGGAGCAGGATCTGGGCTGGGAGCTGAGAGCAACTAAATGTCGATCCTCCTGAGAAAGGCACGATCAATGGCTAAGGAGGTCTTCTTGATCGTAGATTCCCCTTGCAGGTTCACCTGAAAGTGTCGAAAGACATAAATGAGAAGATGACTGTACGGGAAATGAGTCCTCGGAGTACCATTTGTAAGCTCAGAAAAGTGGATCATCTGTGCGCGCGCCAGTTTACAGTAAGGCCACCGATGATAGCATGAATGGCTCAAAGTAATGAAGTATAAATCTGCTCGAGGCTCCTTGTCTTTAGGATAATGTTATGTCGAATAATACACACAACAAGATGGTGGATAAATCTCGAATTACCGGTGTTATAAACAATAGCAGCTCCAAGAAAGATGCGAGAAAGGAACTAGGGGACAATAATCTCTATGTCGTTTAAATCTGCTCCGATTGCGAAAATATTCAAGATCCCTACCAAATCCTGGTTGATGAACTCAATATACGTGTCTTTTACCTCGGACCGAATCAGACTAGACCGCTCATCAAAATTAATGGCCAACAGGATGTCGAAAAGACAAATGCAACGCGGATAGCACTCACGTTCGGTGAAAGGCCTACGGCAACAAATAGCTCCTACAAGTAGAAAGGGGCGAAATCAGCTAATTTTACCGGATGTCCTTAGTGAAACTCGTAATTCGCCGTTTCTAAATAGGCGTCAATCTTCCTCGGTTTGCGGTCAAGACATGCGACCTCTTGAGGCATGAGACTAAGGTGTTGCGTAAGGATGTTGGAAGCTCGAGGAGGGGCTATTTAGAAATCAACAAAATTAGATAACAAAAATGCAGATCTAGAGCACAGAAAGAGCTAGATCTACGATGCAGGAAATTTTGTAGTAATTAGAGAAGAAACGGAGCTCGGAGTCTGATTTTTAGGCTTTGGGCGGTAGGGAAATGGGTTCAGCTTTTGGAAATTTAGGGAGGACGAATGAAATGAACGACTCGACCTGAAAGCGATATTATATATAGCTTCCTAGGTTCGGGTCAGGTCCAATAGGGGAGTGTGGTCGACTCCTGGGTAGGAGGGCGGTCGACTGCTAGGGGTCGACTGCTTGCCCCTTTTGGGACGAGACCTGAATCTTGACCCAAACAGGCAGGTTTGACTTCGAAAAAAGTTAAATAAATTTTTAGAAAAATCGAATTGCCTTCCCGACTCCACCGGAATTTCATGTTGACGTCCACCATCCGTCAAATCAAGAAATAATTCCCCCAACACTACTCATCCACCATAAAATCGTTGCGACCATCAACGAACAAACAAATTATAAAAAATAATCAGTTAGAAATCCAAAATAGATTAAAATGGATTTTCCTCTTACCAAGCTAATAAACGGCTCGAACGATTTAAGAAATAAAATACCCCAAGCTGAATAAAAAAAATTCTTTAGTCTTTCCAAGAGAAAATTTTGAAAACTTTTCAAAATTATTTTTTTAATTTATAAACTAAGGGTCTTGTATTATAATTTTTTTTTATTATTTTATACTCTAGTTTACATTACTTACTAGAATAACCTTTCCATGTTCTGAATTATCGAGATTTTCAAATCTCAAAAAGATTATTTGTGATATTTTTATATAAATCATCTGAAATATCTGAAAAGAGGAATTTTAAAAATCAAAAGGACTGAGTGATTATGATTTCTAAATTTTGAAGCTTATTCCTTATCATTTGCAAATTCCTTCTCTTTAACAAAATTGATTATTTATTAAAATTTCACAAAACCCAACAATTGAAAATATGATTAGATTTAAATTTCCAAAATTTATTTATTTTCACGAATCTTTATTTTTTAAACAATTTCTTGAAAACTATAAGGTAAAACTTTCGAAAACCCCTTCTTTTTTTCAAAAATAGTTTTAAAATTAAAATATCTTCAAACATAAGACGAAGGACTCAAAATAATAGTTGTATCAAAAGATCACCCAGACTTACAAAGCGAAATATCAAATGGACATACTTCGCAATTATATTTCCGGACTATAATGATGCATTATCGTGAATTTGTTGTGTCATGACCAAGAAAAGGTCATCGACTGGAGCTCCCAACGAAACCAAAACGAAAAATCGTGACTATCTTAGTTGTAGATAGCTTTTCATCCAATCACTTAGCACAAATCAATGGGATTCATCACATGCCATCCTCATGCTCTTGAAAACAAAATCGTCCAACGCATCGTGGGGTAAATTGGGGGTTGGTCGAATACTCGAACTCAAAATACTTCCAATCCTAGTCGTTTTGGATCCATCTTAAATAAATAGGCTTGCGACTATTTCATTATCGAAGTAATCTAGAGTCAAGTAAGAAAGGCCAAAGAAAATAGATAAGGAAATCGAATATGTTCTGTAGCAAATCCTAATTTTATTAATTCCTCTGTTCATTTAGACCTAGGCTTTGATACTAAATGTAACACCCTACACTTTTCTAAGCTCGAATTTTGATAAAAATCGAAATTCAAACACATCCAAGCATAAAGAGTATAAATCTGAAACCTGCAAATAATGAGCATGAGCATTAACATAGTACAATAAAACTAACTCACAGCGGAAACAAGAAGATAACAAGTATCGACTTAGACAACTACCTGAAAAGCGAATCGCCAGATCAATACCCAACATAAGAGAACAAGAACTGAAAAACAGACTTGAATACTTGCTAAGAGCTTCCTTCCCCGAGGTAAACCTTAAAGTTGTTATAAGGATGGGGGTCAGAACAATAAGTCCTGGTGAATAAAAAAATGTACAACACTGTCTACAATACACGAATGTATCCCGTTTGGACTCCACGAAACATATGTCTAACAAGGCTGGCAATTCTAACCTAGTCTTACAAATATATATGCACGACGACTAACTACCACCCAAGGTAGCACTTCCCAAAGATAGCGATATTGTAATATTGAGATCGAATATTTACGCATAGATATGACCAACTACTAAAAACTAAGAGGTGGGATTTCCAGCTACTCAATGTGCCATAAGGAGGTATGTTATTTCAGTAAGCCACTTAAAGCCTCATTATCAATATAAGATAAGAGTAGGTCATTTCGATCACTTAAAGAGCCAAGACGGATACAGTCGATATCTTATTACCTTACTGGATGGTTCAACCTACAATAATATAAATTAGAGGACACCAGCTATTAAGTCCTACTAATTAAATTCTTCCGTCATTCACATATATACCAAGGACGCATAAGGTAAGAGATAGTAAGCAATCACTTATTACCTACAGGATGGGTAGATGACTAACCATCATTTATGACCTTCCTCTGACAAACCTCCATTTAACTGTCCAAAAAACCTTATTATAATATCTCTTGGTCACTAAATACTTCCCATAGGATAGGCCTATGGTACCTTCATGACGATCATTTATTACCTTTTCCTAGGGAAGGCTCTAACCCCAGTCACCTAACACCTAATGGAAGCGGACTAAGTTGGAGATTACAATCTTCTATCCAATTAGTGTTCAATACTTCTTATTTATCGAGAGGTGAGCTACTTGATTTCTTAACATTGTTTTAAAGGCGGACCTAATGATTCTAACCTTATAAAGAAAGGATGAATCAAATTATTTAATATATAATATGTGGATCCCACTACTTGTTACTTCAAATCCAGAAGTAGGCTAGGCTTATAAATTATTTCATTTTTGGTTTCTTATTTTGGATGGGAGATAGGCCCTACAACCACTTAATATCTCAACATTTGAAGTAAACCTTGTATTAGGAAATAATTCTCGCAATGAAATTAGCTATCATCACGGGTTTCTATGTTAATGGTATCTCACATCGATTGTACATATATTCAACTGTTGGAAAATGCAGATTTCTTTTGAATAAGGAAATTGACCTCGCAGCATTAACCTACTAAGTCTAATCCATATTTCTAATTATATTAACTCTAGACAAACTAGAATAAAATAAGAAAAACCTATAACTTTCTATCTTAGGATGTTTAATTAATTATTTCCTTAGCGGACTTAGCATTTACCACGACAACCAATACCCATTAATCTCCTTTCATGCCATTTATTATTCTTATTTATCATTATCTTCCATTAATAATCCAAATAGTCATATTTCCTAAGGCATCATTTAATCTATTAAATGTTATTTATATCAGTATCATTTAAATTATTGTCTAGTTATTGTAACTCCGAAACACTAATTTAATTCCATTTAGTTCTTATTTGAATACACACACAAATATATATATATATATATATATTGAAAATTGGTACGCTTTATTACAAAATACCAATCATATACTTCATTTATATGCCTCATCAAAACCTTATGCCCCCTAACCTAAATGGGTGCGACATAAGGAAAAAGAGCACATATAAAATCCATATATTAACATTACAAACTTTCACCACTTCTATATAACAAAATACATCCAAAAACAATGAAAAAACAAAGTAAAAACACTTTGGCCTGCAAGCCCTTCTACCTCCACAATATATCCATGTTAAACAAAATATATGTTAACTTGTATCTGCCAAACCAATCCCCCATCTTCTCAAAAATGCAATATTAAACTTTGATCTGCATGTCTTGGTATCATTTCCTTTAACCAAATAAAATATGTCTTTTTTGAACCATTTGCAACCTCACTTCTCTCGCAATATTCCTATTTTGAAATACTCTCGCATTTCTTTCCATCCATAAGTGATATACTGTTGTAGTCAAGGCAGCACAAGCCACATCATAACATTGTCCCTTCCTTTGAAGCCATTAAGAATCTTTAATGCCTCATTTTCAACTGAGCTAATATCATTTACATTCAGATCAATCTTTAACAAAATAGAAAACCATATGAAATGTGAATAATCACATTCATAAAACAGATGCTGAACTATCTCCTCAAAATTGCCACAAAAAACTCAAATACTTTCATGGAGAATTCCAAAACTTCTTAATCTAGACTTAGTGCTTAACCTGTCAATAAAAGCCAAATAAGATATAAATGACATTCGATGAGCATTCTTTGAGTGCCAAATAATCTTATAATAATTCTGCACCAGTTGTTTCTCTCTAATTTTCTCCCAAACATTCTTAAATGAGAATTATCCTCCACCACGCCATTCATAATGGTCTGCTTTCTTATCATTCTACATTACCACTTCATCTATATACTGTTGTATCTCACGAGTAGTCAGATGCAAACTAGAATTAAACATACCATTTCGTAGTATAGAAAAGACTACCTCATTTTTGCCTACCAATTGAATTAAATCTAGAAATACCAATTAAGTCTACCAAATATTTACTGTTAAACCATGGTTCAAACCAAAGTAAAGTTGTATTACCAGTCATTATCACCTTGTTGAATGGTTGTTGTCCTGATGTTCAAAGTCTTAATATTGCTTTCCATGTACACAAGGCATTGTTATTTATATTCATGTGCCAGAACAACTTACCTCTACAGTATCTAGCATTCATCCAGCTACTCCATAGTGAAGTATTTGACAAGAACTTCCATGTCAACTTCACACATGCATCCTTTTTTAAATCAGTAAATTGCTTCAAACCAATCACACCTTCAACTATGGGTGTACACAGCTTTTCGATTTAACCTTATGCGAAGATCCACACCAAAAGAAATCAGCATATAGAGTGTGTAACTTTTGAATCATGTGCTCTGGCAGTTGACATACATACAACCAGTATAGAACAGTTGGAGTTATCACAGCTTAGATTAACTCTTTGCTACCCGAAAAACTCAAAAAATTCACATCCCACGCTTGAATTTTATTCTGGATCTTCTGTAGAAGAGCTTGACAGTCATTAAAATGAACATAATTAGATGATAGAGACACACCTAAATATTTGATTTGGAAATGACCAGTCTGAAATCCCAATATATCAGCAACTTCATTTGATTGTCTAGCGTGTGTACTAAAATATATCTTAGTCTTGTGAGAACTCACACTTAAACCACTAACTTGCTTTAATCTATCAAACACCCCTTTCAAGCTACTGCAGACTGAAGATTTCATTTACTAAATACAATTAAATCATCAACATATAGTAAATGTGTAATAATTGGCTCAAAGTTAAAGACATGAGTAAATGACCCATGCAGCAATACCTCATTCTATTATACGTGAAGAATTCCATTGCTATAAAGAAAAGATATGGTGATGATTGATCCCCTTGCTGAATTCCACGATTTGAAGTAATAAAACGCTTTGGTATTCCTTGAATCAAAATGGAGATTGTAGGGGGTGAAATGAATTTAATATCACACAAAGTGTACTAGGAATCCCATTCTAGACACAATATGTCATACAAATTCATGGATAATCATGTCATATGCCTTATGTAAATCTACTTTGACCAAAATTTATTGATCCCAGGCTTTTTAAAGTCTCTAAGTAACTTATGAGCAAGTAAAATGTTATCTCCAATATATCTCGAAGCGATAAAGGCACATTAGTTAGAAGAAATAATATGTTGAAAGAACCATTTGATTCTATTACATATGATCTTACTAAAAAAAATTATAATACATGTTACAACATGCAATAGGACGATACCGAGAAATATCTGTAGGCCTATCCACCTTGAGTATCAAAATAATGAAGGTATGATTAATACCCTTAGGCAATTTTGCATATTCATAAATATCCTAAAGAGCACTTAACAAATCAAACTTAATTTCTTCCCAATGTACTTTACAAAACTTAAAATTTAGACCATCTGGTCTAGGGCTTGAATCGTCATGCACGGAACCAATAGCAAACTTAATTCTTCTAATGGAATGGGATTAAGAAGTACCTGAAATCCATGATTGTTTAGGATAGCTATAGATTGGAAAGAAGGGAGCGCACTACCGGTAGGACCATTAAATAGATTCTGCAAATGATTAGTAGCAGCATCAGCAACTTCATATGCTTTGAAAATTAATTCTCCATCCGAATTTACTAATGCTTTCAAATTATTAGAGTATCTCCTAGTATACATCTTTGAATGAAAGAATTAAGAATTGGTATCTCCATCTTACAGCCATGCCACTTTTTCTTTTTGTTTGAAATTTTAGAATTTAATCTTCTTTTGCACCATAAAATCATGCTATGTCTCTAGCATTTGTTCATATAACGACAAATTTTCAGGATCATTATCAGACAATATCTCCATTTCTTTGAATTTGTTTCCAAATTCTATCAATAAAGCATCATCTTTAGGTCTTAGCTTATTCCATTCCTTCAGCTCCTTCTTACAAGCAGGTAATTTTTGTTGAAATGTGTAACTAGCAAATCCCCATATTTCTAAATTTAAACCCTTGAAATACATTCACTATATTCATCCTTAAAATCCCAATCATTAGCATACCTGAATGGGAAATCCTTTTTCGAAGTAGTAGGAGTAAAATCCAAAAGTAGTGGATTATGGTCACTAGAAAGTTGTGATAGTGATAACACCTTAATATTACTGAATTTTTTCAAGCTTGCATGATTTACAAAAGCCTTGTCTATGTTTTTTTCCAATCCTCTACGCCTCCACATGTATTTGAACCCAATAGCTTTGACTTCTATCCAACCTTCTTGCATTAAACAATTGTTAAACGCCCTTAGATGTTGAAAAGGTACAGTTAAGCCTCCTTTTTTATTTAAAGGTGATGAAGAGTTGTTGAAATATCCCATTAATATCCATTCATCTTTTATTCGATTAGCTTCTTGCACTATATGCTGCCAAAGGATTTGTCTCTCACTGAAAATATTACTAGAATACACCACTGTGATAATAATATAAAGACCACCATCAATTAAGCAGTTGAAATTCCTTCACTTAGTACGATTAAAATCAGAAATGGCAGCCTCCTCGTTTCCTGTTGCGAAAACCTAGATCCAACGCTCTTGCACCTCCCCTTCCACTTCATTTCTTCCCCCCTCCTCTCAACTTCCACTCTCATGGCCAAGAAAAAGCACCCAAAATCTCATCCCTCATCATCTATGACGACAAGATCTGGTTCACGAGCGCGACTTGCTTCCACTTCAGAATCGGAAAATAAAGAAGTCTCTGATGCTGAAGGCGCTCCGCCTAAATCCGTGTTCAAGCTACCTGATTCCCATCCTTTGAATGCACTTATTGATGAAATTGCCTCATCCCGTTCGCCTTAGAATCTCCAATTGGGTAAGTCCCCTGTTTCATCTTTTCTAAAGCAAGCTTCTTCGTCTTGGCCACTGCCTGGTGAATGCTTGCGTCCATCGCGAGGAGAGAAAGAGTCCGATCGAATTGATTTTTTGTGGACTTAGGCAGTGTATTGAGTTTCAGCAGCAAACATGCAGTCCCCTTCTTTAAACATTAGGAATGTTGTGTTGGAGTCCCTTGGGCATCGTGATGAGCAAGAAATGGAAGAATGTGCTGGTATGAGTGACCATCGCCTTTCCAGCACTGTAACCGACTCTGACTTTTTATGCACACCAACTGCTCAACAAAACTCCACAATAACCCAGACTAACGTTTCAGCTGCTCAATTATCTTCTCGTCAAATGAGTCCGACCTCCTCGACTATCAATATTATGAGCCCTATTCCCTCAAATAATGCAGCCCCCGTATACGCTTCAGCAACAACAAACACATCCCCAAATGCACCTAAGAAATGGTCGACTTTATCTGATGCGCTTCCTCATGTTGTGGAGGAATACACGCCAGTGGAATTTGATATATTTCAAGCTGAGTGCGGTTCCATTCCTCCTCAGGAAATTCATGATGAAGCTGCTAATTTCTGGAATGATCACCTTGCCGGATTTTTCGTGGATTCTAAACCTCCTACAGTAGACATCCGTACAACATGCCGAAATTTTTGGCAAATCCGAACCACAATGAAAATGACCTTTGTTGATGGACTATACTATTTCAAGTTCCCCTCAGCTGATGAGAGATTATGTGTTCTAGAAGCTACGACTTTTATCATTGATGGGAGACCGTTTATTGTGACTACTTGGAGTGCTTCGATAGATAGAGTTCGTGAACCAATACTTCTGATTCCTGTTTGGGTGCAGTTCACCCATATTCCTTCAGTGCTACAACCTCTTCTTGGCCTTAATTGGCTCGCTTGTCACATTGGTAAACTCAAGTGTTTTGATGCTAACACTGTAGCAAGGAGGAATCCTATATACACTAGGGCCCTTATCGAGATAACTCCTGATAAACCACTGCCAAAACAGATCAAAGTTAATTTAGATAATCGTGTCCATTACATGGAAGTCAAATATAGATGGCAACCAGAAATTTGCGCAACTTGTAAATCTTTTGGTCACTTCTCTGATTCATGTCATGTTCAAGCTAATATACCACTACCGGTTAAGGTACCACTTCCAAAGCCTCCTACTCGTATTTGGGTCCCTACTGGTAGATTGGTGGATCAACTGGATGTAGAGAAAGTTCTCGTGGAGGACATGCCCTCAGTGACTATACTGCCTGATGTTCTTCCTGATCCTGATATTTCTTGGAAAGAGCAAGAGACTGTGTGGATGCATTCCCCTTCTGGAATGCATTGTGATACAAATGGGGTTTTCTTTATCTTTATTAGTGATGAAGAGCGCAGTCGTCTCTTCTATAGGCCCGAAGGCAAGAAATTGGTAATGTGGGATGAGGATTTAATTGGGACAGGAACAGATTACTAGCTCCCTTCAATATTGATGATTTAGCCTTCCACTTCTGGGCCTTTCAGCATATTATGACACCCTATACTGGCTTCTTTTATGAGGATGGTGACACTGATTGTGATGAGATGTGGCTTCTGAGCATATTCTTATGTACTCCTTCAATGTTGTTAACGTAGCAATTTTGATGAATTGACAGTGTCTACACACTTCAAACCAGATTGTTACTTTGTGCATGTGCAAAGTACCAGTTATTTCAATTTAATAAAGGTGTTTGCGGTCACCTTAAAAACCGGTCAGCCTTGCCAAAAAAATAATAATAATATAAAGACCACCAAGATTTATTGCATGAGCTGTCACATGTTGATTTGAAGAAGAAATTATCACAATCGACCATACCTCTCTATTCCACATTATCAATATTCTACCAGAAAAAGCAGTATTATCTACAGGTATATAATCCCAATTTCTAGTAATTAAACGACTTAAATATCTTCATATTTTCTCTATTCAATTTATTTTCAACTAAACCAACAAAAGTTGATTTAAATTTTGTCAGCAGAGATAACACTTCATGCATACGCTGAGAAGTGTCCATCCCTCTGACATTCCACGTAATGATTGTCATTTAACCACAGAGTTGCTCCTAAGTAGCCTTTTAGGAGGAGCATTTGAAGAAGAAACTTCCTTACCCTTCTCTTTCAGGTGTGCCAAATATTTTGTATTCTTTGAAAACCCTTCTCACATGTCTCTGCTTTCCTCAACAACAAGTTTTTCATTTAAGTTATCTGCTATATGGCTCAAGTCTTCAGGAAGAATGTTGCTAGGTAATTAAGGATTCAAAAAGTCTAGATCTACACCATCATGTTTCTCAGTAGTAGCATCAACTCCCTTCTCATTTGACTAAGAATCAACATCTGTCTGCTTTGCAACCCATGTAGTATTTGATGAAACTTGATGAATATATGATTTACGCCCAAACACTTTACATTAGTCACATCTGTAAGGAACAAACTTATATTCAATTGTTATATACTTCTTAACACTAGTATAAAGCATAATGGGTATCTTGTTTTCCAATTTGGAATCAAAAGAAATTTCTACCAATACTTTGGCATATTTGGTCACCTTTTTGCTCAAAGTATTGGCATATGTTCTAATCGGAACCTCCAAATAACTAGCAATTATCGATAAAGCCTGGTTAGACCACATTTCCATACCTAAGTCAAACAATTTAATCCAGATTTGAACGTTAGTATGAATACTCTGATTAAATACATAACCTGGATACTGTTTATAGACCATAAGTAATTTCCAAAAGTACGAATACGTCGATGTTTTAAGAACAACAAAGCAATCTGTTGAATCCTCAAATTGAACTGAAAAATGAAGTCCAGGAACAATATGAAATGTGGATATACCTTTTGGTTTCCAGTTATTTCCAATATAATCCTTCAGTCTAACCATAGAAAGCTTTAAACCAATAGGATGAATTGCAATGGTATCGTGCCATGACTCTGCTGAAAGGTTAAAAATATCTTCAGGAAGGAAAACTAGATTCTCCATTGGTTTGACGAAGTTCAATAATGATGGGTCAACTTCATTAGACAGATTGAGACTAGGATTTGGATTCAAACTCGATGACGCCGATTTTGATTTTGGAGAGGAGGTTTAGGTGTTTTGGAGGGTGTTTTAGGCGGGATGCTTGAGGAAGCGTCCGCCATTTTTGCATATTATTTTATAATTTCAGTATATATATATATATATATATATATTACTCATATCTTTCCCTTGTTGGAGTTTATTTCTAATCCCAATTTAAATTGTCATCCATTTAGGCATTTATTTCCTCTTCAAATCATTTCCCTAAAATATATGGTTACAAAATTTATTACTCTATTCATGACCTTTTAATTATAGTAAATCAGTTCCACATTTATTGTTATAAAGGTCATAATATTTATCTCCATATAATATGGGTTATGTGTCCATATACATCCCTATAAAACGAAAACTATTATAAAAAAATATTTATATAATAGAGTTATTTACGTAGATTTTGATGGATAAAATTATAATATATATATATATATATATGTTTGAATTTATATTTATAAAGGAGCAGACTTAACGTAGTTACTAATTTTTATTTTTATTTTTCTAGCAAAGCCGACTAGTTTTCAAACTGACCGCAAACACTTTTTATTATAAATAATAATAAATATAAGAATAACGGGAGGTTGGTGGTTGCCAACATAATAATTCAGTTTTAAAGTGGACCGTCCACTATCATCGGCATTTAAAGTGGTCCATTCATTATTTCTATCCTAGATTATAGAACCGGAACTAGCTAATTACTAGACTACTATTACACTGCATTCTACAATAGTAGATAAATTACATTTTGAATTCAAAATAATTCCGCAAAACTATCAAACTAAGAAGTACCAAGCTACAATGTAGAGCTTGACATGCCACTGAGATAACATATGGAATAGTGAACTCAAACTGTAGCTCAGTAGCAGTTATACTAGCAATATGACATTTTGGAAGCTGTACACACTCAAAAAGTAGTGCTCAGGAACAAAACTATAGGAATGGACCAAAGGACCATTTAGTCTAGTCCATAGAGCATTGCTTAAAGATCTGAATATTGCATTATACATTGACATATTTCATAGCATATGACTGATGACCCGCACCATAATTTGAAATTGAATTATCCAGTAGTCGAAATAAGACAAAGGTTGGAACAACAGGAAATAGAGGCCAAGCAACGATTGAGTATATAGCTTCCCCTGTGTTGCAAGCTCTGCAATCAGCACACTATCACCATCAATTATTTTTATTTTATTAATATTTACTATTTATCTTCCAGTCTAAACTAACGACCAAAACAACATTTTTTGTGTTTAATCTTGTTTAAGATTCAAAATCTTATAAAAAGGTTAGTAATTGTAATTATTGTAAATTTCGCCTAATATACTTAAAAGAGGAATATCGACATATTTCAAATAAAAATAAATAGGAAATAACACATTTCTTGTCAAATAATGCCTTTTTATCCAATAAGAACAAACCAAACAATATCAAATACAAACAAGATTATTATTCTAACAAAAACTGCATAACCCACAAACCAACACCTAAATCCTACAAATATGGAATAAAATACTACACATCTAATAAAAATTTTAGGACTGATTCCCAGATCTGAGGTGTTTACAATAACCATAAACAATCTAAGAGTGATTGTAGACAATATGATAATATTAAACTAAAAGGCCTACAAATCCACACCTAAATTACATTCACAATATTTCAAATTTGAAAAAAAAAACGAATCTGATAACTTTTAGGTATGTAATTTAGATTCAACACAAAGGAATCATATTAGTTATTATAAACAATGAAGATATTCCCCACTCACCTAAAAGCTACCCAAATCTGAATTAGAACATCGTTTTTAGGCTTACAATTCCCAAACCTTACAGATCTACAATTTATTTTCCAAAAAAGGATTTACAACACTGATTTAGATTTGTAGATCTGAAAGAAAAATAGGAAAATAAGAAGGAAATTTAAATAAAATAATTATCTAATTGAAGAACGAACCCTTTTGCATAAATCTAAATTCAATCTCTCCAATCCTTGTTGATTAGATTGGTATATGTTTATATTTTAGCTTTTAGAAGAAATTGGAGGATTGAGTGTTGGAGAATGGAATGTTGATGATTTATTAATGACAACAACCTTGTTTCAATTATTAATATTATTGATTATAAAACATATACTAACACCTTTATCCAGAATATATATATATATATATATATATATATATATGCAGGGTTTATATGCAGGAAAAAAATGTTGAAGACTGTACAATTTAAGAGATTCAAGATTTTAAAGAGATTCAGGATCATGAGTAATAATAAATCAAGATTTCAAGAGATCAAGATTATCAGAGTAATAGATTCTAGTTAGTATGCAAAAACTATGATTAGCGCTCTCAAACTATGTTTTCAAATTATCCTTTTAAGTTGATCTCAAACTTCTTTCAAAATGATTTTAAATCATCCAAAGATTTTGTACTTATGATTTCATATATATATATATATATATATATAAGTTTCTTATATAGTTTATATATATTATAAAGTTGCATAATTATATTATATATGTGTTTATAATTATATTATATAGTTTTATATCATTTTTATATATAGTTTTTATATCATATAGTTAAATGATATTTTATGTGTTTTTATACTTTAGAAATTATATTTTAAACAACTAATTTTATTTCAAGAATTTCTAGAATATATAGATATTGGTTTATATACTTTAAAACTGATTTAAAACTCAAAATTTAAATACATATGTGACATACATGAAATGACATGTCGACATATAATTGTCACAAAATTTTAAATTTAAAAAGATGTGTTTTTTCATATTTAAAACATTTCAGGAATGGTTGTGTCCCTTGGAACACTATATAAAGGGTCAGATTCTGATTTTTTTTCATAATATATCTTCTCCTTCTTCCAACCACCATTATTCTTCTTAATTTTCTAAGTTTCTACACTTGTACTCTGCCGATTTCAATACAAATTATATCATTTTTCTTCTATTCTCCATCTCTATCAAATACTCTTTGTTTGGAAGTGCTACTCAAGAGTTCTAGGGCAATTGTAATCGATAAGGATAAGGTGTGTTCCTTGTAGCCCATAAATCAAGGTAAAGGAGCGGTGTTAACCTTGTGGCCGTGAAATCAAGGGGGTTGAATCGGTGTTAACCTAGTAGCCGTGAAATCTAGAGTGTTGAAATTGGAAACTGATATTAATAAAACTTTATTCAATCTAGCGTTGCATGGGACTGGACATAGGAATAATCCGAACTAGTATAAAATACGATGTGTTCTTTCCTTTTCTGCATTTTACTTTTGGTTATATCTGCATCTGTGATTGTTTATTTTGTGATATTCATTCTCTGATTCATATAGTAGTTTGAGTATTTGTTAATTGATTAAGATTTTTATAAGTTATTTAAAAACACTATTTACCCCCTCTAGTGTTAGTTTTTCCTTAAGATCCTTGATTCTCATCCCTAACAATTGATATAAGAGCATAGGTTTTCAAATTTTCATCATCTGAATTTTTGGAAATATCAAATGGCAACCAACACTGGAATTGCTAGTACTAATAGTTCTTTTGAGAATCAATCCACCATTAGACCACCATTATTTTATGACGGTAATTATTCTTATTGGGTGTGTAGAATGAAAATATATTTGAAATCTATTGGATTAGACACTTGGAATATCGAACAAACTGAATATGTTGAATCCATTACTAATTTTGGATAATGGACTAATAAACAGAAGACTGCTGCACAGAGTAATTCTATGGCAATGAATATGTTATTATGTTTATTAGACAGAAATGAATTTAATAGAGTGTCAGTTTGTAAATCTGCTCGTGATATATTGAAACCTTGCAAGTTACTCATGAAGGAACAAATAAAGTTAAACAGACAAAGATATCAATGCTAACTAATCAATTTGAGTTATTTAAAATGAATCATAATGAATCTATCTTCGATACGTACTACAGGTTTCAGGAAATCCTGCATTTGTTAATGGCTTTGGGAAAAATTTATTCTGAAGAAGATCAAGTTAGAAAAATCCTTAATTATCTAACTTCAGATTGGGATCAGAAAACACTGGCAATTGAAGTGGTCAATAATATTAGTGAAATGAAGATTGAAAAGTTAATAAGAAATTTGATGTCATTCGAAGTACAAATATAGAAAAGAAAGAAGAATAAGTTGACAGAAAAGAAATCTGTGGCATTCAAAGCAACAACCGATGGTTCTGATTCAAGCAATGAGGATGATGAAGAAATTTCCTTAATGATAAGGAATTTCAAAAAAAATCTTTGATATAAAAGGAGAAATTACTTTTAGAAAAATAATCAAGGAAGTTTAGGAAAGAATGACGATAGATGCAACAATTGCAACAAACCAGGTCATGTAAAAAAGATGTGTCCATATCCTGATAGATCGAATCAATAAACAAACAACAATTCGTCAAAGAAGAGGAAAAAAGCATACACAGCAACCTTAGATGATTCGGATTCATCACGAAGTGACGAAGAGCCAGAAACTGGAAATTCGAATATGTGCTTCACAACGATTCAGAATTCAGAAAATATCGAAGGAATGGATCTAAAAACCACGTACGCCCTTAACTAACAATTTTTGATTGAAATGGTTGTTTGTTTGCTTGCTTTGTTTGAAATATGAATTCCGAAATTCAAATTTGAATTTTGAAATTCAAAATAATAATAAATAATAAAATAATAATAAAAATTAATTTTAAAATATTTTAAAAAGATTAATAGCATCGCAGGAAATAATTAAACAAGAAATATATAATATTAAATAATATAAACAAAGTCAAAGAGTCACTAGAATTTTGAATTGTCACATGTATGTCGACATACATGAATGTACATGTCGACATATACACCAGAATTTGAAATTTAAACTTTGAATTTCAAATGTTTAAACTTTCAAACTTCCTGCCACCTTTTCACTAACTCCTAAGGTCTGAAAAGGTGTCCTTCTAATTAGAAAGATGTGTCCATTTGCTCTCTATTTGATCATCTATTTAATACTACTCTTTCTACCTCTCATTCAAAATTCAAAAAAAAAACTTTTTTCATCATATACTCTTCAAAACAATTCTCTAGTTGCTTCCTCAAGAACTCTAGAAACCATGAGATTAACTAAGGCTCTCAAAGGTTATCTCTATCCCAACCCAAAGGCTATCCAATCGTACATTGATTGTGTTACGAATGGTAAAGTCAATATGGGAACATTCGCTATCTTTGAAGATTTTGCATCCTATGATCTTCTTACTCTTTTTCATCAAATTGAAGTTTAAAGTTTGATTGATTATCGGGATAATGATGAAGTATGTTATCCAAATCTTATCAAAATGTTTTATGAGAATTTAAAGCGTGGATTTTTCGAAGGAAATGATAATCAAGTTTGGAGTAGCGTGAAAGGCATTCAAATTATTTTGGATTGTAATGTTTTGGGAACTATTTTGAATTGTAAGAAATCGGGTTTGTATTTTTTGATTTTGAAATTGATGAACATGATTTGGAAACTTTTCATCATGTTTTTGAAAGCGATGAACATATGGAATTCTAGAATCGTTTTTTTCTGCCCAAAAGCTAGAATTGTTAACCTCCTTCTTCAACATACTCTTACTCCCCATTCCGAAAATTTTATTAACCCTACCCTCTAGGTCCAAAAATCTCTTTTTGCCATTTTTGGAGCTTATGATATTAGTTGGACCGAAGTAATTTTGAGAGAATTTAAACCAAAGGAAATGCCTACAAAAGAAAACACTCTTTACCATGGAATTTACTGTACCCAAATCTTTTAGTATTTTGGAGTGGATTTCAAAGAAGTGGAATTTATTCCTAGAAAGATCTTTAACTCGGTAAATATATCCCTTATGCAAATTCTAATCACTTTCAAACCATATGAGTGAAAACAAGCTAGAATGAAACAAGAAGGAAATGAAATGGAGATCGACGAAGAAGAATCCTCCATATAAAGCATAGAATTTCCTACAACATCAAGAGCCATATCCAAAAAAGCTATCTTTCAACCTTATTTCGGATTAAAGGAACACTACCTAACCTGCGTATTCTCATTAGAATTTTCATACTAACCCAGCTATTCATAGAATAGATCCTCTTTACTACCTATGGTTGGATGCCCGAGGAACAAGGAAATTCTCACTCATTGCCAGCCCTAGAAGATCAAAAATCTCTTACCAGACGTTATATATTAATAACAACTCACTCGTTTTTTCTCTTTCTATTCAATCCCTCCAATCCAAAGAAAAGAGTAGTAGACAAGAGAGTAATGTGTATTCTCTCACTCTCTTCTACTTGCTTCTGTAGCTCATTTGCTCGCTCTGGATTGATCGTTTGACCCCTCTACGCTCTTAGTTAATTGAGTTCTTCCAGCTCTTGTGTAATATACTGGATTGGTCATCTCTTCAATCAACGCGAGGACTGGGGAAGTGCTCACTGGAAAGAATCTCATTTGGATACTCTATATTAGATGTTGAAGCTATTGAAAGAACTAGCCAAAAACCAAAAGAAAATCAAGAAGACTCTCAACCAAATATCTTCCAAAATGAAAAAGTTTTTCGGAAAACTTGGAATATCATCTTCCTTATCTTCGTCTCTGAGATTTAAATTTATTGGCCTATGTTATCCTATCATATTAGCTTGTATTTCCTTTCCGTATTTCGTATTTCAAATTTCATGTATCATTTAAATGTAATCATTTAGTGGTAATGAATGTTATTGTTTTCTTTCAAAACAATCTTTAAACATCTGTAAGAACACATTAGGATTAAATAAATAAAAAATATATAACTAAAGTAACACAAAATAGTGTAAAAATTCAAATATACCCAAAATACTAGGGTATGTCGACATATAAGAACATGTAGGTTGACATATAACTGCTAGAAATTCAAATTAATTCAAATTTGAATTTTTTAATAACTACCTTATGTATATTCAATTTTAAACGAATTCCAACTATATATATATATCATTTTCTTCCAGAAAAACTCTATTTTATTTCTCTCTTTCTTCTTTAATCACTCCTTCTCTAAATAATCAAATAATGGCCAATCCTATTCACAGTCTAAGTGAAAATATTGAAGAAACTCTCAGTTCTTTCAAGAATATCCTATCTATAATCCTTCGCAATCAACGTCATCTAGAATTAAGTTAGATAAAGGTGATTGAACGACAAGAAAAACACTTTGATGTTATTCGTTGGATGATCTCTTCTTTTTTCGGAGATGAAGATAATAACATCACTGGAGCATCTTTCACCAAAGACAACGAAGACTGGTAAGTCATCAAAAGGGATCCAATCTTCGGTGGAGATGGATGGGTGGAAGTTCCAAGAGATGTATGAATTTGTTTGATTTGATTTGATATGCTTTATGTGGTATGTTTTTGAAAACTTGTACATATTGTTTGATTTGATTGGATTTGACTTGTATATATTGTTTGGATTGATTGGTTTGATACACACAATGATTGCTTGCAAATATTGATCGAATTGCTTGTTAATATTCTTTGAAGTGCTTGATTATACTCATGTTAATTATAACAAGTATTTCCATTAAATTAGGGGGAGTTATAAATTCAGGAAGATTTATACAGATATAGTCACTAGGAACATTATTGGTATAAATTTATGGGGATTATAGTTAGATATGGTTTTTGTTGATGGCAAAGGGGGAGAAATTATAAAATAGGTATAGATAGAATAGGTATAGTTTAAGGGGGAGTTAGAAAGAATTCATGGTGAAAGGGGAGTAATCGAAGAAACAGATCGACAGGTAATATCAGGTATGAATATATTTTATAAACCAAGGTTGTCATCATCAAAAAAGGGAGATTGTTGAAGAATGGAATGTTTATGATGTTTTGATGACAACAACCTTGTTTCAATTATTAATATTATTTATTATAAAATATATACTAACACCTTTATCCAGAATATATATGTGCAGGAAATAAATGTTGAAGACTATACAGTTTAAGAGATTAATGATTTCAAAGGAGATTCAAGATTTCAAACTTGATTCAAGACTCATGAGTATCAAGAAATCTAGATTTCAAGAGATATAGATTATCAGAGTAATTGAGTCTAGTTAGTACGAAAAATCCTGATTAGCACTCCCAAATTCTGTTTTCAAATTATCCTTTTATATTGATTTCAAATTATTTCGAACTTATTTCAAAATGATTTTAAATCATCTAAAGATTTTTTTATTTATGATTTCAAATATATATAAGTTTCTTTTTTTTTGAAAGTTAAGCGCAAATTATATTAACTACCAAAATATTTACATTACATATATCAACATATATAAGTATGCTATGATATATAACCATCCTTCTCTATACCCTTCAAAATCACTAATACTCACTCGCTAACCATAAGCGATTACAGAAAGAATCTCCAGTAATCAAAATTACATTCCAGTTGCTCTTACTTCTAACACATCCGGTTAAAAAACATTCCATGACAAGCTTGCACGCACCATAATCCCTTGGTTCTGACACAAGGCACAAGTCAAAACTCACGTGTAGAATTTATCAAAAAAGGGGCCAGGATTGCGCCTTGTGTGCCGTTTCTGCGACATCATCTTGCTACCAGCGGATGGTATATCTTCAAGTGTGAACTCATGTCCCTCATCAAGGTCATCATCAGCCAAAAATTTTCCTTTAGGTTTCTTGCCTTTGGATATTGCAGATGGATAGGCACTCATTGAAACTGCATAGGATAACATGACAGATTCAATTACTAGAGGAGGAAGAATTAGATGGTCAGGTGGCTTTAAATTTGCATATGGGGAAGCAGATTGCTTGGCACTGGAAGAAGAAGTTCCAATCAAAGCCGAAGCAAGAAGAAGTAGGAGAACTTTGACTATAAGTTGATGAACATGACATAGAACCAGAAAGAGCAGAACAAGGAGCAACAATAGTGGCATTAGAAGAAGAACTAGTTCCCAAGAAATCAATACAAGAAATAGTTCCATTACCTATAGCTTCATTTGAAGTTTCTAAATGTTCTCTTGTATCATCAAACAGATTGCCAAACATGGTCTGCATCTCAGCATTAGCTGTGTAGTCTGAATGAGCATTCGTAACTGGATTAGATTGAACAATATTAGGCTCATCAAGACCATGACCATCAATATCAACATTCTTCTCAGTAGCATTAATGTCTGCCCAGTATCATCAGTAGCTAAGCATGCAAAAGAGTTACCATTTTCATTGCCAGTAGCAACTGTAGAATCTGCCGTACCCTTATTAGTAGCTATCTCCTTTCTCTTCCAATACTTCTTTCTTTTTGTTGTAAACATTTGTCCATTTGTCCTGATTACCATTTGCATGTATTTTAATATGTGGCTTTTGTACTTGCACATTCCTAGCTGGGCACTCCCAATAGCATTACCCAGATTCTGATTATCCTTATTGTTATTGGCATGTAATTCACAGTGGGATGAATCATGTCCAAATACCCTATAATTGACACAAATCTTTGGTTTCCAGTCAAAGCTAACCTTTACAGTAGGACAAGCATCTCCCAAACCATCAGTCTCAATAGCATTTGGTAGCTCAAATTCGGGTGATACTTCAACCAATGCCTTCGCATATCTGAACCTATCTAAACTTTCAGTACTAACATCATAACAAATCAATCTGCCAACATGATTCACAAGCCAATTGATGACTATTAGATTCCATAAAACCATGGGTATTCTATATAAATGGATCCAAACAGGGACATTTTTATTTGAGACTGGGCACATCCTATGGTTGGATCCCAAACAGATATGATAAACATCCTACCACATATGAAGATGGGATCGGATCTGAGAATTTTTCCCTATCAGTGTCATTGGAGAATTTAAAGTAAAAGTGAGACCCATCGGATTTAATATCAACCTCACCATCAAGCCAATGCCTGTGCAAAATAATTAGATACAGTGTGAAACGATAACGTACCATCAAGAAAAATCCAATCAGAAAATTACTCCAGTAATTAAAACCTTGCTTCTTGACAAGATTTGGTATCATATGCTTCTTTCCATCTCTCGGTATATCAAAATGGAGTGGCTTGTACGATCCAGCATTCCTTGGAGAAGATCTAAATAGAGATGCGTAATCAGATTTCACTGAAAAACATGGTTGCAATAGAATAGCCAGATCTGGATTAGCATCCATCGAAGAAGAGCGATTTCCAGAGGGAGGTGGTGGATCAGGGGGTTTGGGGGTGGAGGGTGAGGTGGAAGAGGTGGAAAGGCATCGGTGGCAAAGGAGGAGGAGATAGGAGAAGATGAATGAGTTGTCATTGCCGCCATTGCTAGGTCATGCAATTGATATATAAGTTTCTTATATATTTTATATATATATATATATATATATGTTATAAAGTTGTATAATTATATTATATATGTGTTTATAATTATATTATATAGTTTTATATCATTTATATATATAGTTTTTATATCATATGGTTAAATAATATTTTATATGTTTTTATACTTTAAAAATTATATATTAACCAACAAATTTTATTTCAGGAATTTCCAAAATATATAGATATTGATTTAAGTACTTTAAAAATGATTTAAAATTCAAAATTTAAATACATATGTCGACATATATGAAATGACATGCCGACATATATGAAATGACATGTCGACGTATAACTGTCACAATTTTTAAATTTAAAAAGAAGTGTGTTTTCATATTTAAAACATTCCACTAATGGTTGTGTCCCTTGGAACACTATATAAAGGATCTGATTTCGAATTTTTTCAGAATATACCTTCTCCTTCTTTCTCCTTTATCAAACCACCCTTATTCTTCTTAATTTTCTAAGTTTCTACACTTATCCTCTGCCAATTTCAATACAAATTATATCATTCTTCTTCTATTCTCAATCTCTATCAAATACTCTCTGTTTAGGAGTGCTACTCAAGAGCTCTAGGGCAATTGTAATGATAAGGATATGGTGTGTTCCTTTTAGGCAGAGCTTTGCTGCTGCCTCCAGAAATATGAGCAAAAGAGTGGGGGTCTAGCCCTTAATTTGTAGGCATAGAAAAGACCCTGAACCGTTGGATTGATTTCTAGAAAAATATGCCCGTTTATATAAACTTTTATAATATATACAACCTCATAGTCCTAGCCGCCACATTGCATGTATCGGCTAAGCTGTCGATACAATGGTTAACTGCTCTATTTGACCTGGTAGTGAGGTGACAGGGGAAATATTTATTTCTATTTATATATTATCTTGTTTGATTTATTTTCAGTTCATTTAAGTATTTCGTCCATAAATTTTTATACGGACTCCACTCGCAAAGTTTCAAAGATGAAAGTTAACCAAAATTTCATTATGAATGCAACTGTACAATTTTCCTGGTCAAATTGCATCGCATGCGAAAATTCGTTTTAGAATCTAATTAAATAATTAAATTAATAATCACCAAAATTCTGAATTGTTGCAGGATCAGTGGTGCCATGATACTTGACAGTGGGAATCTTGATGGAGGAAAGAATTTTATAAGCATAATTGTTTATGTAAAAAGGAGATACATTCGATGTTCATCATTAATCTAACTCTCTAGGGCCTTTTTTCTCTACGTGCAAGTTCGTCTTTTACTAGTTTTCCAGAGCGAAGTCTTTCAAGAAAGCCTCTTGATGAGAATAATTTTCTTTGGTAGGCTTATACTCTTCGGAAAAGGAGCTAATGGATTGTTCAATGGTGGTAATTGACATGGAACTTCTTATGGTTTCTTCCAAAGGCTTTTCCTTCAGTAGCATGCCTCTTATTCTTACTCTTAAGGAATGAGGAATTTAAGCTCCGTCGTGGAGATTCGGTTTCCTTTCCTTCGATAAGCTTAGAAAATCTTTGCAAAAGGACTTGTTGATCAATTCCTTCATTATTTCTAATTGTTTAATTAGGTTATGAATTTTTACCTCACTTATAGTAGGGTGTGGAGCTTTCGAAGGTTGTCCTTGTTCTCTATTACTCGATTTAAAGCTAGGATCCACATGCTCTTCCAAAATGTGTGGTGCTAATATCTTTGATTAATACAACTATTGCTTTTTTTTTCTTTTCCCATTTTCGATAATTCAATTAATGAAATTAGTATTGTTGAATATAAATAAAATGGGTTTTAGAGGTTTTAACACTCATGCAAAGCCAAAAATGTTAACACCAAACTCTTGACATCCCAGTTAGGGGTCAAGCTTATCAACCCGATCGATAAGAACTTATGAAGGAATTGATCAAACTATTTATACCTTGTTAAATATGTCGGTAAGTCTTGCCTTTCATATGAATATGAATATTAGACTCTCGAGTTTAATGTTTTGAACAAACCTCAAGATCAATTAGCTTTGAAAATCTTTTGCTTTATTATCAAACTTATATACATCTAGGAACGAAGTAAAGATTCCGAAACTGGAATGTGAATTGGATATCATATTGATTTGGATATTCACACTACGCCATAGATTACATACCGCAACACCACAGAAGTGATGTAGGAAGTGCCAAAAAATATTGATATACGCCAAAAATTATTTGTGGCAATACTTTCTTAGTGTTGCGTTTTGCCGCGTTGCCTTAGAGTCAAAGGCAAAATCTTTGCGACCCTAAGGCAACATCGATACATGTGTTGCCATAGGTACTAAATTTACAAAAAGGTGGGCCCCACTAAAATTTGCATCCTGCGTTCATGGAATCCCCACTAAAATCTATAGCCCTGGTTCACGGAATCCTATTGTGGGGGCCCACATGCATTAATCTATGGCAATACTTTTACCATCCAATGACAACATTTATCATCATATACTGCAACATTATATCATAACTATGGCAACCTTACATAACATACTACAACATAACAAAAATTAACATCACACTGAAATTAACAAAGAACTTTTTATTTCAAATTAACCAGCAACAAAAGTACTACCGAGTCAAATACAAAATAACAAAACATAGCCACTAAATTCAATTTGCATAACTGAGTTGCACTTCATTTGCAATTCAGTTGCATACCTCAGTTTATGGTCTGCATGCCTCAATTGCAAATTGATGCAATTACTCAATTTGTTCAAAGCACAAACGATACTGAGTAAACAATTAGATAGTTCCAATATGGATAAAATTATCACTAATCAACACTTTAGGTTTAATGGGCAATGTGGCAAAAATTATCACTAATATGCAATGTGGCAAAAATAATCACTAATCTACAGTGTGACAAACTTGAAATTATACTTGAAAAACTGTACAAACGTTGCCATAACAACACGCAAAAGAACTCCAAACATGATTCAGGACATAGCTAAAGCTGTTGCAAAGAATTTTTCTCCTTTCTCGTGTTTTCCACATTTAATGCGCATTAGGGCCAACTCTTCCTCTAT
This sequence comes from Allium sativum, assembly GCA_030737875.1. Taxonomy (NCBI): domain Eukaryota; kingdom Viridiplantae; phylum Streptophyta; class Magnoliopsida; order Asparagales; family Amaryllidaceae; genus Allium; species Allium sativum. The sequence goes on along the minus strand of CM060909.1, from coordinate 19,831,409 downwards.
ATCTGCCACAAATTCATCGGCTTTTCCCCTCTTTTGCTTTTGCTTCAACATCTTTTCTTTAATTGTCTTCCTTTCCACGAGCAATTGCGATATAGTCTTTTCTTTTTCCATCAATTTAACAGTAGTATTGTCCATTTCCGCATTGCTATTGATTTCATACACTTCGTCATGCCATATAAAATACACGCAATCGCCATTCTGCACATATCTTAAATTCTCGACTAAAACATCACTGAAATATATGATAATAGAAAAAGCAACCGAAAAAACCAAATTTATAATTACCGGCCACATGGAGCAACCAAAAAACTTCTTCCCTGTATTCAACCATGCCTTCACAGTCCTCATCTTCGCTGGGATTTTGTGGTGGTAGTTCTTTCTTGCAGCCGCTGTTGACGAATTTGAAGTTGAAATTGATTGAGCAGTCAATTGAACTCTATTTGAAGGAAGAATTGAAGTGATATCACAAACTGCAAATCATTCCAGTAATATCACAAACTGCAACTGATTATGTGTATATTCCATATCATAAATTTCATGCAATAGGCTTTCAGGCATGTATTTCATGCATTCCGTACTTGTGTGTGTATATTTATTAAATAGTCTTATACACACACACACCAAAACAAAGCTCACATAAAATTTTAGAAGCAAGCATCATGAAGAAACAGTTATCCATTAGTAGTTTATTCATCCATGTGTGAAAATATATCATTGTATGGCCTTTGAAGCATATCCAAGCATTACTTAAACAATGCTTGGTTAACTGGCATACCATGATGTTAATGGTGATGCACACATCAATGTACAGCAGGTTTCTTAAGAAATGTCTGATTGGTAACTAAGTGAAAAATCATGTATATGACAAACATGAAAATACTTAAGAAATGAATAATATCATGTATATGTAAGCATATTCTTATGAAGCCATTTTCATAAACCACTGTATATCTTATTAGAAAAGCTAGCAGTATCATGTATCAATCACCACTGTGTTGTTAAATTGATTAACAACCAAATAGCTGCTCAAAGAACATTTCAGCGAATCAACATACAAAAGAACCACAAATAATACAAACTAATTGTATACAACTTCAAACTGAAAAAAGTGTGGATTCATTGACAAATAACAGACAAGAATTGTTGATCATCTAACACCAATTATACTAATGGTGATAATAATTTTAGTTTCTCAATAGACTAACTAATAGCAGTGATCAAAAAAACAAAAAAATGTACATGAGATACACATGATAAAAAGCTAACACATTGCTTCTTGGATTGATTGTTGTTTGATGAAGGAGAAGGGGAGAAGTGGGTGCGTTTGGAGTTGGAGTCGAGGACTAGCTGGAATAAGTGGAGGACGCAGAGAAGGTTGGAGTGGAAGAAGTAGGTGAATGAAAATTAGGGATTGGAATTGGAAATTTGGGGTGAGAACGAACAGTTCTGAGAAGTTGAGAAAGAGTAATGGAATGAGTACCATAAGTTGAATTCCTATTGGTGGTGGAAGATTATAACGGATTAGTGAGGTGTCAACTACTGATGATGTTTTTAAAAGGTAAATTGACGGATAGATATGCATCTTTATATAGATGAAGATTGATGACGTGACAAATTAAACTTATAAGTTTATAGCTACTGCAACACAATTTGATATTTATGCTAACACATTGAAGAGTGCGTTGCAATAGACAAAAATCAGCATAGCTGTGGCAACATTTTAGCTGGCAACACCTTGGATTTTCGTTGCAGTAGGCCATATATGGCGTAGTGTCAATAAATCATGATACTTCATGATCGACGCTAGTCTATGAATTAGAAAAGCGCGACATTTGTAATAAATTCTGCAAGCATACAGGTGTGTAGCATACAGGTCGAACACAGGGAGGTGAATTAAATCAAATTATTTATCTAATCTCTTGGGCGAGTTAGACGAAGCTGGAGGTTGATTTTGCAAAACAAAACAAAATTAAAACTGTAATTTGATTCAGAACAGATCTAACTGAACCGACGATCAAATCACAATTTCAATGGAAAAGCAATGAAACTATAAATCAGATTCAAATCTAATCAAATCCAATTTAACCTATGAACGCGATTAAAATACAGAAAATAAAAGCGCAGAATATAAATAACAACAGGAAATAAAATTAGGATTACCGCTGAATCTAATCAGACGGTCAATCACTAATGAAAAGAAATGCAAAACACAAATAGTGTTCTACCGAATCTAATCGTGTAGACACACTAATTGCTAAGAAATAGAAAAAATGCAGAAAATAAAAAGAAGAAGAAGAACTAGAAACTTTATTAGAAATAGAAAATGGGATATAGGATGGTGGCTACAATGCCATTACAAGGGTATATATAGGGTAGATAGCCAAACCCTAACCCTAACCCTAATGATAAATGGGCCTGGTCATTACATCACCAATTAGTTTACAATGAGAACATAAATGGGCCTTAGATAAATAAAGCAAATTTGGGCCTTTTCTCTTTTCCTCTTGCTTCCTTGACACTTCTTCATTGATTTGTGATGTGCAAAGCCTTGTTATCAATCCTTTTCTTGTCCAACAGCAACTAGATGTGATATCTTCATCTGCAATTCTCCAATATGCAAATACACAGCAATTTGAACTCTATTTCTCTACATTTCTGGTTGCATGCGGGCTGGGTTAGAATATCTGTAAAAATAACAAAACAATACCCAAGTAATATTTATTTATATACAAAAGATAAGAAATAAGAGCATACAATAAACATATTTCTATGTCAATCAAATACCCCCACACTTATCTTTTACTCATCCTCGAGTAAAATAAGAAATGAAAAACTAACTAGATAGGTCACACTTTCGTAGGAAACACGATTGCATTGAGCGTATGCAACAAGCCGTTAAACCTCTAGGTGTTTTTAGTAGGACGAGTGGTGTCTCGTGAGGGTTTTCAGCGGATACTACCCACAAAATCCAAATGCAGTATGCTATGATTCTAATGAAACTACATGAATGCAATGGACATATGCAAAAAATAAAAACGAACAATGGCAACACGACTTATTTCAGGAAAGTGGTACAACAAATTAAGTTAACAATTTCTAATCAGTTGATTTTATTTTAGATACCTCGACTTGTCACAAAGTTTCAATATAAATCAAGTTTTCAAATGTTAAATTCCAGTTTGGTCAGTTAGTTCGGTCGATAACATAGTGCAGCCATGAAATAAATTCTTAGTTTGCTTGGCACAGTTTGCAAAGTGGTATTCTAATTTTCTCATGTATGGCTAGTCAAATCAATAAGGTCAAGAAGTGTTTGGGTATCATCGCTTATTCTTTATTCTATAACATTTTAAGATTTATGATTAAGTACATACACCTAACTAAAAAGACCAAGGTTTACCACCCATGCACTGCCTCGCGGACTAACGGAGAGTAGGTAAAGAGCTTGGCGGATTGTGCAGGCCGACTTTGACTTTGTCAACAACGTGTCGGTAATCCTTAGGTGTCCAATCTCATAAAATGAGACCAAGATATTCCAACTTTGACTTTGTCAACAACGTGTCGGATAGAGCTTGGCGGGTTTGCACACCAACGCTCGATATACAAGCAATGTTGGATACCCTTGGAATACTATTATTATTATTATCGAAAATATAAGCACAAAAGAGAGTTACGCGAATTCAACTTAACACAACTTAGTTTTAAAGATTTGAAAAGCCAATATAAGTATTTTAAGTCCTCCACTTATTTAAACAAAGTCTACAATATAGAATAGATTTCATGGCCATCACCTAAGAATCTCCCTATGTACCGGTTACACTATTATCCCTCAAAATTAAACTTTTCATTATATTTCCTATTCGATATAAGTTGAGAGAGAAAAATACTATCAACTGGCTAAAAATTGTAAACTTATTTTGCAGTATCAATTGAAAATGAGTCGTATTTTTCAAAAAAAAAAATTATGGTATGTTCGTACAATCTGGAATGTATGATGGTCCTACTTAAAAGGCTGAAAATAAAAAGAAATAAAACAAAGAAAAATGAAAATGGATGAAATGCAGACTCCCCCCACACTTGAACTAATCAGTGTCCACACTGTAACGTTTCCTAAATTTGAAAGATCGTACCCAAAGATGGATTAACTGTAAAATGACTTGTAAAATGAAATGCAATCTAACTAGATGTAAGAATGGATCATATGTACAATGATATATGTGTTTACGATGTATGTGATGCAAAGAATTCCACCAACTTTTCCCCCCATACTTGGTTCTTGCCCTATGAGTCCCATTCTCACTGTGTCTAGACATGTTTTCTAACAAGCAAGAGTTTTTGAAAACCATCTCATCTTTATACCTCGACTTGTAGTCCAGGAGATAAATATCTAGGGTCGTCCTAACCTGAAGTTTTTCAACCAAGCCAGCATTCCAAAAGTAATTCATGTATTCAACAAATTTGTCAGTGTAATTTTTCAAAAACTTGTGATCGTGTATAAATTCAGTGAAATTTGAATTCTGAGTGTTGTTCAAGAGTATGTGATCACCTTTCTCAATTGACAAGGTATTTTTGACACTGGCAATTTCAAGTTCGTTTGAAATTTTCTCAAGGTTAAAATTTTCGAACTCGTGACTTGAATCTACGTCTTCCTCATTTGGCAACTCATCCTCGTACAATCCGAAAAATTCATGTTCATTAAAATCCATTTCCAAATTTGAATTGAAAAATTCAACATTTCCATTTTGTTCAATTTCAAAAGTTTCAATTTCCTCACAGCCCGAAAGAGGAAGATCAAAATTTGAGCTTAAATCTTTTTCTTGAAAAAAGTCAAAGTCCACATCATTTGTTGAATTTTGAACAACTTCATGTAGATCGTTTTTCTCAATTTCGAAAGTTGTTATCTGAAAATTTTCACTATCAGTAAAGAGTGGAGTATTTGAATCATCGCATGTTTGAATTTGATTTTGTTGCTCTCGCTGTTCTTTCAAAGTTGTCATTAAACAAAGAAGTTCATCCATCTTTCTATCTTTTTCATTAAGCTGTCTATCTAGCCTTTCTACCCTCTCTCTAAAAACGTTAAGATGGTATTCTTCAAAATCGTTGATTTGCGAGCTCTCGTTTTGGATTTCTTGAGTTTCAAAATTATAGTCCATATCAATTTCATAATCAAAATTACTTCCAATGTGGTGGTTGTTTGAATTTTCGTTTTGATATTGGAAATCATTTTGATCATAAAAATTATGTTCGTAACCAAAACTGTTAAAATTCGAGGGAAAATTGCAATCTTGGTTATTCTCAAGATGTGGATATGGGTTGTAATTTTCAAAATTTTGATCGATTTGAAATTCATTTTCATTTTCAAAATTATTTTCGAAGTGATTTACAACCTAGTATTGATGTGGATCAACTCTATATTGAGATTCAAAGCTATTTTGATGTGGATGTGGCCCATAATCGAAATTAATGAAATTTGAATTGAAATCGCAATTTCGATCATTTCTATGATTTTGAAAATGTTGGTCGGTTGGAAAATTTTGAAAATTGTTGACATTGGCCTCACGACATTTTGGAAAATCTTGTTTCATGAGTTGCAATTCATACTCATACTCTTCAAGAGGACGTCTACTCCGATTATTATTCCACGTTTCTCTCAAGGATTTTTTTGAATCAGACATTTGAATGAAGTCAGCAGAAGACAAAAATTATTCTCACTTCAAAATAATATAAAATACCCAGTTGTGCTCTATTGATTAACTGACTCAATTGGAAGGGGGAAGAGGGTCTTATGGTCGTTCACGTATAGTATAAAACTAAGGGATACGACCAATGTTTTACGGGTAGTATGCAACCTCTTTTGCTAATAGTTCAATAAATTGAACTACTATATATCCGCGATCCAATTATACGAGACAGTCAACTTCACAAAACACCACTTTTCAATTATATTATTTTGGAATGTCTATTTTTATTGCTGAAAAAAAATGAGAATGCGGATTTCAGTTATGGAAATATCAGTCCACACCAAATTAATTCAGAAATTTCAGTCATAGAAATATAAATTGCAGAATTAAAATTTTTACATTCAAGCCGCTGACCCTGCAGAAGATTTTTACAACAATTTCTATATATTTTTCTTTGCAGCAGAGCACCTGTAGAGTTCAGAAAATATTACAGTAGGGTATGGCGGTCCTTCCAGAAAATTTGTGTAGTGCTCACGCTTCTAACTCCTCTGTTTGCAAGCTGATTGACCTTTGAATTTCTCGTTCGCTTGCTGAATCTGTTCCTTCACTTTCAACTTTGATTTGTTTTTGGAGATTTTACTTCTTCTTCTTTTTGAAAATAAAAGAAATAAAGAAATCAAGTTGCAATCGAAAGGGACTAGAAATAAGAACACAAAACCAAGGAGATTAACGGGGTCAGAAGAAATGAGAAGAACACAAAACCAACTCCATTAAAAAATGAGAAAAAATCATGAAAATGCCACTCCAGTTTAATTAAATAAATAGAACGCCCTAGTCCACCACACACTTGTTGGAGACACACGCACCCAACACCAAGTCTAAATGACGCACTCTGGCTAGTTCTAGAAAGAAATTTCCACGCCCAAGGTAAACTACGCACTCAACAAAAATGGCAACCGGGATACTCAAAAGGAAATGATCAGCAAGAAAAAAAAATATCGCCCCCCTTTTCTTATTTCTTTCTTTCAATTACGTTTATACCAAACCAAATCACAGCATCGAATTTTAAATGGATTTCTGGCCTCGTGATAGATCGATTTTTTTGGAATTCGATTAAACAAAATCGAAATTCGAGCTTTGCCTTGGGTTTTGGTGTAAGGAGCTGAAGCTGGGTACGGGTTACAGGAGCGATTTGGGTAGGGTGCTACAACTAGGTTCTCTGAATTGCGATTAAGGGTTTCAGACGCTGATTTGGGGGTTCTATCGCAGGCTTGTGGTATTCGGATTGATGTGGGCGTAACGGTCTTTGTGGGTTGCGTTGTATGGAGTTGGAGAAGGGAATTGCGATTTCGATGTTGGGGTATGGGTGCGAATTGGATGAGGATGGTGTAATTTGTTTGCAGATTGTTGTGTGGATGGGTATGGAGATGCTGTAGGGGGTTATGTGAAGGAAGGTTGCTGAGATGATTGGGGACGTGGATAGGTTATGAATGACGTGGTTGTAAACTAAAGCAAGGGGTTTGGTCTGGGCATGGTGAAGGTTTTGGGTGTGATATTGTGATGACAGAGGATGTGTAAGCTTTTGTGCGAGTGAAAGCAAGGGGAGTTGAGGTTTGACCGGAGTCTTGGTGGTTGCAGAGAGCGGTTTTGCTTGGAGTTGGATAAGAGGGTGAGAGTTGTACGGGTTTGAGGAGGATCAACGTGGGATGAAAGTGCCGTGAAGTTGAAAATGCCGATGATTTTTGGTTTGAAAGTTCTGTGGTTTGAATTTGTGATGTGGATCAATGGGTGCGTGGAGGGTGGCCGAGATGTTGCAGGCGTTTCTTGTTCGCGGTGGGGATGGTTGGTGAACAGGATGGTGTTTGGTTGTATTAAAGGAAACTTGCCACTGTTTTGTTTTGAACGTGGGTATGATGATGAACGTGTTGAAGAGGGATTCGGTGTTATGTATTGGGATCCAGATGGGTTGGTCAGGACGTGGGTGAAGAAGTATGGGAATGATCGAAAAATTCAGATGCGGTTTTGCTTAGTGGGGATGTATGGTGAACGGAAGAGAGATGGTCTGTTGATTTAAGAAGAAGATGTGAATCCGTGGCAGAAAAATAGCAAGAAATTATTGCCGAAGATTTTTTTCTTTTATTATTGTAGTAAAAGCAGAAAGGAAAGAAGTTCTAAGATGGAAAGAAATAAAAGCAAAATTTGAAAGTTTTTTTTGTTATATATATATATGGGAAAAGAAGAAAGAGAATGTAGAAGATTGGGAAAAAAAATGGAAAAAACAGAAAGAAATAAAAGAACAAATAGAAAGATTTATATATATATATACACAAAAACAAAAGGAGAAAAATAAACAAAAACTAACACGAATCGGAAATTAAATAAATAATAAATTTAATCGTTACCTCCCCGGCAACGGCGCCAAAAACTTGATCGACGCTAGTCTATGAATTAGAAAAGCGCGACATTTGTAATAAATTCTGCAAGCATACAGGTGTGTAGCATACAGGTCGAACACAGGGAGGTGAATTAAATCAAATTATTTATCTAATCTCTTGGGCGAGTTAGACGAAGCTGGAGGTTGATTTTGCAAAACAAAACAAAATTAAAACTGTAATTTGATTCAGAACAGATCTAACTGAACCGACGATCAAATCACAATTTCAATGGAAAAGCAATGAAACTATAAATCAGATTCAAATCTAATCAAATCCAATTTAACCTATGAACGCGATTAAAATACAGAAAATAAAAGCGCAGAATATAAATAACAACAGGAAATAAAATTAGGATTACCGTTGAATCTAATCAGACGGTCAATCACTAATAAAAAGAAATGCAAAACACAAATAGTGTTCTACCGAATCTAATCGTGTAGACACACTAATTGCTAAGAAATAGAAAAAAATGCAGAAAATAAAAAGAAGAAGAAGAACTAGAAACTTTATTAGAAATAGAAAATGGGATATAGGATGGTGGCTACAATGCCATTACAAGGGTATATATAGGGTAGATAGCCAAACCCTAACCCTAGCCCTAATGATAAATGGGCCTGGTCATTACATCACCAATTAGTTTACAATGAGAACATAAATGGGCCTTAGATAAATAAAGCAAATTTGGGCCTTTTCTCTTTTCCTCTTGCTTCCTTGACACTTCTTCATTGATTTGTGATGTGCAAAGCCTTGTTATCAATCCTTTTCTTGTCCAACAGCAACTAGATGTGATATCTTCATCTGCAATTCTCCAATATGCAAATACACAGCAATTTGAACTCTATTTCCCTACATTTCTGGTTGCATGCGGGCTGGGTTGGAATATCTGTAAAAGTAACAAAACAATACCCAAGTAATATTTATTTATATACAAAAGAGGAGAAATAAGAGCATACAATAAACATATTTCTATGTCAATCACTTCATCACTATATAAGAATATACACCTTGTCGATTAGATCGATTTAGAATGTTATACTTATAGTAAATTACAGTTGTTTGACAAGGGTTCTTGTTGACTAGGTTGATAACATTCCCTTTTCGATCTCATCGATAATGATATTGGATAAAGTTTTAATTAAGGGAGAGCAATATGATCCTTATCGATACAGTCGAACATAGGTATTCAATATTTGATTCATATCGACTAAGTCGATAAAAGGTAGTTATTGATATAGTCGGTCATAAATCTTTACTGACATGGTCGATAATTGGTTAATATCGTTTCAATCAATAAGATCTATAGTTGATTATAGATTTTTGTTAATTATGACTGACTACGGATCCTTATCGGCATGGTCGAAAGATGAACTTATCGACATAGTCAACAAGGTCTATCTTTTTAGATCATCTTGCTCCCTTGATTCAGAACATTCTTATCGACATAGTCGATAAAGACCCATTGATACGGTGAATTCTTCTTCATTCAATTATTGATACATATCGACTCACTCGTCAAGGGTTTATTCAAGGAGTCATATTTTTAAGAACCTTACATACTTGATGATAAGACTTGTTGAAGCCATTGACAAGTCTAAGTTGAATTTGGTTCCGTCGGATATCCACCTGAATCAACATAATGTGATTAGATAAAGATAAGAAGTTGATATCCATCATTTGATTTGACGAAAGAGACAATCATCTTAGGCAATATTGCTATAACGAATGGCATTTATAGAGCTTGACCATAATAAGGCTTGACTCCGCCCATTAAATATAAGACTACATGAAACAAATCAATCAAGTCTACTAATTGAATATCCAACAAAATATAGTATAGATGCGCCAGATTCTTTATTGCACAATGATTGACATAGAAATGTGTTTATTTTATGCTCTTATATCTTATCTTTTGTATATAAATAAATATTACTTGGGTATTGTTTTGTTACTTTTACAGATATTCCAACCCAGCCCGCATGCAACCAGAAATGTAGAGAAATAGAGATCAATTTGCTGTGTATTTGCAGTTTGAAGAATTGTAGATGAAGATCTCACATCTAGTTGCTGTTGGACAAGAAAAGGATTGATAAAAAGGCTTTGAACATCACAAATCAATGAAGAAATGTCAAGGAAGCAAGAGGAAAAAGAGAAAAGGCCCAAAATTGCTTTAATTATCAAAGGCCCATTTATATTTTTCATTGTAAACTAATTAGTGATGTAATGACCAGGCCCATTTATCATTAGGGTTAGGGTTAGGGTTTGGCTATCTACCCTATATATACCCCTGTAATAACCTTGTAGCCACCATCTCATCTCTTATTCCATTGTTCTAATAAAAGTTCTTCTTTCTCTTTTATTTTCTGCATTTTTTTGTTTTCTTAGCAACTAGTGTTGTCTATACGATTAGATTCGGTAGAACACTATTTGTATTTTGCACTTATTTGCATTAGTGATTTACCGTCTGATTAGATTCAGCGGAAATCCTAATTTTAATTCTTGTTTGTTATTTCAATTTCTGCAATTTCAATTTCTGCTTTTTATTATTTTCTTAGGTCAAATTGGGTTTAATTAGATTCAAATCTAATTCATAGTTTCAATTGCTTTCCATTGAAATTGTGACTTGATCGTCGGTTCAGTTAGATCTGTTCTGAATCAAATTACAGTTTTAATTTTGTTTTGTTTTGCAAAATCAACCTCCAAAGTTCGTCTAACACGCCCACGAAACATATAAATAATAAAATTTAACTTTCCTCCCTGTGTTCGACCTGTATGCTACACACCTGTATGCTTGCAGAATTTAATTTAAATGTCGCGCTTTTCTAATTCATAGATTAGCGTCGATCAAGTTTTTGGCGCCGTTGCCGGGGAGGCAACAATTAAATTTATTATTTATTTAATTTCTGATTCGTGTTAGTTTTTATTTTATTTTCTTGTATATATGGAAAAAAATTCTTGATTGGTGAATTGGTATATCAATTCTATTGATACTATCACAAACAAAACAAGAAAAAAAAAACTTGCCATTTTTCATTTATTTCTTGCCTCTTTTCAAATTGTTTTTTTTTTCTTTCTTTCATTTATTTCTTTGCATCTTACAAATCCTTCTTCTTCTTCTTCAAAAAAAAAAAAAAAAAAAAAAACTTGCCCATTTTTGTTTTCAATTTCTTTTCCTTTTTCAATTTATTTCTTACTCTTTGTCGATTTATTTCTTTCCCTTTTTTTGATTTTTTTTTTCTCTTTACATTTCCCCCCCCCCCCCCCTTTCTACTTTCAAAAAAAAAAAAAAAAGAACTTTCCCATTTTCATTTCGTTTCTTTCCATCTATTTTTTCCCCCTATCTACAATTTAGTTCTTTCTTTCTTTTTTTTCTTACAAGATTCTGAAAAATTTTGCCTCTTTTCAATCAATCTCTTTCCAACTTTCAAACCATTCCTTTTTTTCTTTTTTTTTTTCTCTTTTCCTTCAATTTTTTTTTTTCCTTTTTGCAGATCCTTCTCCTTTTACAACAGTAAATTAAAAAAAAAAAAAAAAAAAAACCAAACAAACAAACAAATTCCTTCCTTTCCACTATTTTTCTTCTTCCACATTGTTCTCTGCCTTGAACATTGCTATAACAGTCACAAACTACCCCCTCCATCCAGACAACACCTTCTGAAACACATCGAATTCAAAACGTCCAGAACCCCCAACCTGATTCCGGTCTTCCACTTCGAACCTTGCGGAACACCACCCACATCTTCTCATTCACGTACCCTCACGAGACACCACTCGTCCTACTAGGGACACCTAGAGGTTTAACGGCTTGTTGCATACGCTCAATGCAATCGTGTTTCCTACGAAAGTGTGACCTATCTAGTTAGTTTTTCATTTCTTGTTTTACTCGAGGACGAGTAAAAGATAAGTGTGGGGGTATTTGATTGACATAGAAATGTGTTTATTTTATGCTCTTATATCTTATCTTTTGTATATAAATAAATATTACTTGGGTATTGTTTTGTTACTTTTACAGATATTCCAACCCAGCCCGCATGCAACCAGAAATGTAGAGAAATAGAGATCAATTTGCTGTGTATTTGCAGTTTGAAGAATTGTAGATGAAGATCTCACATCTAGTTGCTGTTGGACAAGAAAAGGATTGATAAAAAGGCTTTGAACATCACAAATCAATGAAGAAATGTCAAGGAAGCAAGAGGAAAAAGAGAAAAGGCCCAAAATTGCTTTAATTATCAAAGGCCCATTTATATTTTTCATTGTAAACTAATTAGTGATGTAATGACCAGGCCCATTTATCATTAGGGTTAGGGTTAGGGTTTGGCTATCTACCCTATATATACCCCTGTAATAACCTTGTAGCCACCATCTCATCTCTTATTCCATTGTTCTAATAAAAGTTCTTCTTTCTCTTTTATTTTCTGCATTTTTTTGTTTTCTTAGCAACTAGTGTTGTCTATACGATTAGATTCGGTAGAACACTATTTGTATTTTGCACTTATTTGCATTAGTGATTTACCGTCTGATTAGATTCAGCGGAAATCCTAATTTTAATTCTTGTTTGTTATTTCAATTTCTGCAATTTCAATTTCTGCTTTTTATTATTTTCTTAGGTCAAATTGGGTTTAATTAGATTCAAATCTAATTCATAGTTTCAATTGCTTTCCATTGAAATTGTGACTTGATCGTCGGTTCAGTTAGATCTGTTCTGAATCAAATTACAGTTTTAATTTTGTTTTGTTTTGCAAAATCAACCTCCAAAGTTCGTCTAACACGCCCACGAAACATATAAATAATAAAATTTAACTTTCCTCCCTGTGTTCGACCTGTATGCTACACACCTGTATGCTTGCAGAATTTAATTTAAATGTCGCGCTTTTCTAATTCATAGACTAGCGTCGATCACACAACAATGATAAGCTATAGGTAAAATTAAGATTTGTCCCAAATGTAATTTAAAGTTTAAATTGTAAGAAGTACAAACTATGATGTAGACTTACAAATAGAGTGATCGTTCTCCTCCAAAGATGCCTCTCCACCTCCATTTATTGGAATAATCTGGCCCTAATGTCTTAATTTTGTCCTTTTCGACTAAGCCGGCAAGGGCCCTTGTATCTGGTTGATGGAGACGGTAAAGTTAGGGTTAAGTACACAAGCAAGGATGGGAGCTTATGCGACAAGATCGATGGTCGTAAAGACTATCTACAATGTTTGTGATAAGACCTTTGTCTTGATGATGATGGCAAACTATGACTTCATGAGATTATAGTGTCGATGAAGCTCCCTTATCGACGGAATCTATAAGCTTGGAGTAGTAGAGCAAGCTTCGCATCATTTGACGCTGACGATAAGAACCAAGCTTTAGGTAATGAACATTGGCTAAGTCGGCAAGCAACAAGGCCTCGGTGCCAATCGACACGTGAAAAGATGACAAGAGACGAGACGACATGCCAAAGTGATATGATGACAGATGACAAAACCATATCCTTCCTTTACTTCATCTAGATGACGGGCATCTAATGATTGCAACAAGCTTATTCCTCATCTTCTTTAGCTAGAATATTAGAATGTAACATTTATGAATCTTTGATTGGAAAGCACTTTCGAGATTGCTCATTTCGACTATTTCTTTGCTTGTGTGATTTTAAAGGTCATGTCAACTTTTTGATTAACAAACTAGTGATATCATTGGATTCTTTGATGGACACTACAATCGATTCATATTTCTCGAATATCAATATTTTCCCGATGACTTTTTGATCTGTCATTTCTTCGCTAAGACTTTTAGTTTAATTAACAACATCAATTACTTAATAAATTAATGTTGGATTCACTCGGATTCTTCTGTTTTTGAATTATGAAATTCTCTTGACAAACCTTGGAGTTTGAATGTTTTTGTTTTACTACTGCCTTAATTTTCTCCCTTCAAAACCGTAATGCCTTACCCCGAGGCTCACCCTAATGAAGTGTATTAACAAGTAATATCATCTATTAGGACGAAGAATTGGGCTGGTTAGGAGCGATCATCCGTAGGTCTAACTTGGATGTGCGTCAAATACATCAATTGGACGTATAATTTTTTCTTCTTTTACTTCAGAAGGATCGACATACTCGATCCATCTAATAAAATTGTGTAGATTCAATTTCGAGTAATATTTGAAAATCACTTATTAGGGGAAATCTCTTTATACAGTAAGAAACATACACACACACAAACACAGACACACACACACACATATATATATATATATATATATATATATTAATTATCTAAAATTGTTTATTATATAGAAAATTATTTTATTAAAAACAAATCTTATTTATATTTAAGACCTTTTTTAAAATGGTTTTACGAAACATGTATTCGTGTACACAAAGTCTAAGAAAACTCGTGAACACAACACATGGATATTAACTCCGAAGTTCACCAAACACAAACCATAAATTGGTGATAATTTAGGCTTCTCCATTATAAAAGTAAACCGAAATAAAACTCAAGAATCGTGGATTTAAACTAGATAAAGAGAGGCGCGAAAACGCTTAAGGAAAGTGGCCTAAATCAACACTGAAGGCATAAAGATGTATCGATAAATCAATTCCGGTTGCAGATTTCAAGTAAGTTTGGAATGATCAAACGTCCTCGGAATGGTCTGAATGCTGATGGATACAAACTAAAACAATATATCTTTCAATAAAAAAATAATCACTCAATTCCGACATGATATGAAAAAGATACGAAGTCTCAAAGATGAACAAGGCCATATTGAATTCTAGTCAGGTTCAAAATCTTCTCCATATTTAACTTTGAGACCTGGTTCGGACGAAAAAACGACCTTGAAATGGTCTTAAGAATTGCAAGTATGGAGACAAACTCTCAAATTTTACATTGCAAAAAGAAATATGCAAATCGAACAATTATCGAAGGAGATACAATGCCTCGAAGTTGGACCTAGGCGATGTTATTACACAGCAACAAAATTAAGATCCGGGAAGTAAATATCATAAAATAACTTTATGGGTTGACCCATAGAGAGTGTGGATCGACCCCTAAGTGTGATGATCGACCACATCATGCTTGGGTCGACCTGTGTGTCAACCCTAGCTAAGGAATTTCTACAGAATGAGGTTTGGGAGTTGGCAAGGTAGTAACGATATTATATCGACTTGCAGTTAAAGGATGAGAGAAACCAATATAAATTTGGTGGTTTAACGCTAGTGTTACAAGAATATTTTCATTACCTTACACAAAATTTTACTTTATTAAATTCATCAATCAACTTTAAACACTGAAAAGGAGATGACATTTAAATTCCCCTCAGAATTTTACACTCAAGATTTAAGCATTGAAAGAATTTGAGATTGGAAATTTCTACCAAGATGTACTAAAGATAATAGAACCTCACCCATGGAATACTACGAAAAGATAAGGATGGTAATGAAAGCGATGAGGTAGACACAAGTGTTATCCTTCCGCATTGTAACACATGAACTATTTTAGTTATGTTCTATATCTACCATACTTTGTTCTGAACGCCGCTCTGTAACAACCCATACCCCCGTTTGCACAAGATATTGCCCCAATTTAACCTCGTATAAAAATGAGGTTTTACTCCTTAAAAGGCATCGACGTTATTAACAGGTGGAGCTTCACTATTTAAGTTCTCACTTCATACCCAAGTTTATTGATGTGCGACTTCTAATTCCATCTCAACTAAGCGTTACACTCCAAAAAATGTTTGAACATTAAGTTTCGGCATCTATCATTGAATCTGCGTCCTATTTTTCTTTTGGTCATTCATTTGTTGGTTCAACAAGCACACTTTGAACTATATCCAAAAGACCTTCAGATCGAAACAAAGTCATATCTTTACTCTTCAAAAATCATAAATTTTTCTACTAAAAATTGAAATAACTGAATAAGAAACCGATGTTTCCTAAACAACGAACAAGCTCTGACACCAAATCCGTGGAATTGTAAGCAAAATTTTATAGAAATATGAACTGCTACAACAAAGAGCTCTTAATTTGCACACATACTTTTACTTTGGAAATTGTGTGGTGAACACAGAGAACGGATACTTCTTTGTAGTGGTTCAATTAACATATCAAATAGACTGCTCTTCGCCTAGAAGTGAAAATATACAACAAATACATAAATTAATATTCACAGTGGTCCAGTGAACATATAGAACAGACTTTTCGCATAAAACCAAACAAATATATAACAAACGGATAGCAAATCATTGAAGCAACAAGAACCAGAGGGCAAACAAGATCAAATTCCAAGAGCTTACAACATATAACAAATTCTACACCAAGTTCAAATGCAAGAACAATCCGCAATTTTCTTACTTACAAAGTTACATGGAAGTGGAATTAACAAGAAAGCCGTTCATCAACTTAAAAAACACAACGCCGGTCTTCTGATATTTGTACAACAGCACACTTAACAACAGTAGAAGAAAGAAAATCACCATTCAATACTGAACTCTTAAGATCTGCTTTTGAATGGAATTGCTCTTATCACAATCTGGTGGTACATGGCAGCAAGTGCAGCTCCTACGAATGGTCCAACCCAGAATATCCACTGCATTTTTCATTCCATGTTCATTCAATTAATCAGCCAATGTTCAGTATTTACACACACACACACATGTGCACACGCAATGTTAACACACACAGACTTGCCCAGATTTCAATACTGTAGCACAATACATTCGAATTTGAAACATAAAACACTGAATTATGATTTTGAAAATGCTACATATTTCGTAGAAATGATGCTCCATATGTTGATGTAATATTTATAAAATTTTGTAGCATTTTGAATAGTGCAATATAAGATTTGCTAGGAGTGATAAAAGGGGTGCTTCAAAGCAGACGATATATGTATAAATGTATGTATGGACACACACATATGTATGTATGTGGAGAAAATAAATAAAAACGTACATGGTCATCCCAAGCATGATCTCTGTTGTAGATGATGGCAGCACCAAGACTCCTAGCTGGGTTAATGCCTGTGCCCGTGATAGGAATGGTCGCTAGATGCACAAGAAACACTGCGAATCCAATTGGCAATGGTGCAAGAATCTGCATTCCATCGTAACCAATTTTAGATTCTATGTTTATATATTTCTAACAGTAAAACAAAACTTTTCTGAAAAGAAAAAGAAAAAAAAACAGTTTAGCCAAAATTTCAAAATATATAACAAATTATCTGTTTCAAAGCATACTACAAACATTGGTGTGTTTTTGTCCATTGATGTTAATTACGTCATTTCCTCCTAACTCACTTTGGGAAACCAATCAAGGTGCAATGTTTAATTCAATTTTCTTTTTTGTCTTAGCTCACCATGAACATGTGCTATTTATAAAGAAACTGCTATTTAGACACAAGTTAGGGACACAAAATCTAGACTGTTTGATCATTTTGTCTTCACATGAGATGTGGGAATCAAGGGACAATATGATGGCGAAGATTCATTGTGCCACCGCTTGAGTCTGTTTTTTTGTATCTAAATAGTCTTTTCTATTTAAAAATATTTTAAAAACAATAATAATAACTAGGCATATTTCAAATTGCACTGTGAACTAAAAAAAAAACACTAAATCAACACAAACGAGGGGAAAACACTTCCTAATATGTTTCAAAACATATCAGAACCTATTAGAAGTTTTGAAAAGTGGATAAAATTGATTCTACCAAAAAAAAAAAAAAAAAAAAAAAAAAAAAAAAATCTAAAAATAAAGAAGATAACTTACGGGAACATGGGAGTCCCGTGCATTTCTCTTGGCATCGGTAGCGGAGAAAACAGTGTAAACAAGAACGAAAGTGCCTATGATTTCGGCACCCAAACCAGAGCCTTTGGTGTAGCCAGGTGCAACAACATTAGCACCGCCACCTTGGGTCATGTAGAGGCCCTTTTGGTAGCCTTTTACAACTCCAGCGCCGCAAATTGCACCTAAGCATTGCATGATCATGTAGAAGACTGCCCTGGTAAGGGACAGCTTTCTTGCTAAGAGCAGACCGAAGGTCACTGCTGGGTTTATGTGCCCTCCTGTTAAAATTTAAAAATAATAATAGCAAATTAAACAACAGCATTGGAAAACTACTGCAATTTACCCATCGGGTGATCCTCATTTTGAGTTGGGAATGTATTGCAGAGTAGGAAGTTAAAGACAGTGCCATATATTTTTCTACGTACAAAAAAATTGTTACTACACATTTCAAATATTAACCTTTTGAATAAGATAAAACCGATATCTCCAAAAGAATATACATCCATGCCACACTGACGCAGTTACACCTAGCTCACTAAAATACAAAATACAACGGAATACTAAAACAAACAAATAAAAACACACATAGTTTTGTACCTCTGTCAATTTATAAAAATTAGATTGATTTGAATAATCCTAGAGTAGTAAGGATCATATTTCAGATTGTTTTGTCTTTTTATCGTTTTTTTTTTTTTTTTTTTTTTTTTTTTTTTTTTTTTTTTTTGTGGGTTTTGTTTTATAGATATGTTTGGAATGTAGATCATTAAACATGGATGTTACCATCTACACATGCCTAAACCATCATTAACGCCACTTATATACGTATTAAACTTAGTTTGGATAGAACACTACAAAAACTAACTTTGTTCAGTTTTTTTTTTTTTTCACAAAAGTAGAACATATATAAACAAAAAAGGAGAAAAAAACGCTTTTGGCTCACAAAAAATAAGCAAAGATACGTGAATAACACATGGCCTGGGAACCAGCAAAATCGGAGAAACAAAATAACGAGCATCTCACCATCTCACTTGCTTTGGTCAGTTATGCAAAACAGAATGAAGAATCGGTCATTCAGTTTTGCATAACTAAATGATGCAAAAAACGAAACTCTGAACAAGAACCTTATTAACATAAATTCTACTCTAACTCTTAAAATATAAATTTGTAGTATATTCAAATCAGTTCAATTCCCAAATCAGCAACCAACAAGAAGTATTCAACCAATGTATAAAAAATATTGTAAATTATTTACTTCTCCAATTATTATCATTTAGAACTGTGCTATGGAGCCCGAAATTCAGGGGGAACGAATTTGTGCGATCCAGCGGAATTGATGGGTTACCGCACAATCTTTTCCCCAAGTCTAACAGTAGCCGTAGGATTTGCTTTCGGGCAAAATGACTTATAATGTTTCGGGCCTTGTAGAATTTTTGTTTCATTTATTATTATTATAACGGGTGAAAAGATCGACCTTGAAACAACAAGGATTAATTATTATTGCTATTCTCAAATGTTAAAATCCTAAACCCTAATTTTGAAACCTAAATTTGCATTACTTTTGTTTGAATCATTTTCAGTACAGACAGATTTTAGTAGAAAATTTTCACAATTTTTATTTGCTAATTTGTATATGAAAGCAAAATTGTAAATGCCAATTTAGCTTCTCCGGTTTAAATTGTTGCTGTATTTACTCCCTTTATCCTGTATCTGAAGAGTTGGACGAATTTGAGGGGGAGGGACTTTTTTTTAGGTAGGAAATTCAGTTTAAAATTGGTATCATTTTTTTTATGGAGAGAAGACAGCAAGCATAGGAAAAAAAAAAAAGTGTACCGCTAAAAACACATTGGTTTGTTCTTTCTAACACCATGGTGCGGTAGCCAAAAGCATAAAACGTTGTGTGTTGTAGCCAAAAGCACAAATCGTTGTGCATCTAGCATTACACCACCATGCGGAACCAAAAACATTAAGTTTTTTGCTTTTGGTTACCATGCTATAGCGTTAGAAAGCACAAAATTGGGAGCTTTTAGCAGTACACAAAAAAAAAAAAAAAAAAAAAAAAAGTAGGTATGTGTATACGTGGGTGGGTGTAGTAACCGAGTGGGTGGAAGGACCAAGGTTGTGTGTTAAAAATTATATAAACGTCCCCAAATCATTCCGTCTTGAAAAAAACCGCCAGCAGGTTTGGCGACAAATTGTTTCAAATCTTTTTGGTTTTGAATAACCTTTAAAGGTTTTGAGCCAATAGTGAAAAATAAAAGTGTGTGTATAACTTATTCGAAATTGCTTACAACTTATTTATCCAAGTGTTTCTACTTTTTGTTATTCCCTCGGTTCACGTATTTACTTATATATTAGTTTCTATTTTTGGATCAATAGATTAGATCGCTGCCAAACCCTCAAATTATAAAAATAACTTGTAAGCCACATTTATACTTCAAATCGTTAGTTACACTTTCCATATTTTGACCTATGGCGTTTAAATGCAACTACATTAATGAAATATGTACAAACGACATCCAGAATCATTTCTCTATGAAATTGAACCTGGTTCATCCAAGTATTCAAATTTTCAAAGGTAATAGATATTTAAGTGGCTTGTGAAGATGGTGATGACAATATGAAGTGGCTGTGAAAACTGTTACAAAACCTACTACACTACAAATTGAAAAGCAAAAAAGGCAAATTAAAGAAGGTGAGTGCAGTACCTGAAATCCCAGCAGTGCAGTAAACAAGGGCGAAAATCATGCCACCGAAAGCCCAAGCGATGCCCTGAATCCCAACAGTGGTGCACTTGGACGGAGACTTAACGACGCCCATGACGGTGAGGATGGTGATGTAGAGGAAGAGGAAGGTGGCCATGAACTCAGCAATCCCAGCTCTGTAAAAGGACCACGACTTGAGCTCTCCTGGCTCGAAGAAAGGGGCGGGAGGCGGCTCTTTGTAGTCCTTGTCTTCCGTCATCTGAGCCGACGTTCCGATCGGTTGCCTTTCTGAGTACTTGTTCGCTCCTACTCTCACATCTTCTTCTTTTCCCTCCATTTTCCTTTTTAATTTTCCTTTTTTTTTTTCTTGAGTGAGTGGTGGTGAGTGGAAATGAAGGAATGTAGTGGAACTTTATAGATGGATTGGGATGGAAGAAGACGAAATTGATAAAGATGTCAGGCTGTCTATGATGTTGTGAGTTGTTATTAATGTTTTTTTCTACCTAATCCTCACTTTGTTCTAATTTTATGCCAAAACAATAATGAGCTAATGGGAACCGGCTTTGGGTATTTTATTTTATATTATATTAATATTGATGTTTTTAATGTATAAGATAAGAGCAAAACACAAAAATACTAAATTTCAGTACCTATTTCATCTACATAACATTAATATAGTTGGAATTCAAATAGAGTTATTTAATTAATTTAACGAATTTTAATATATGCCTTTAAGGCACATATTAATATTTTTCTTTATATTATTTTTCTCAATTGTAATGTCAAACACATTTTTTTTTTTTTTTACAGATATATGAAATTTAATAGTGATTCTAAAATTTTGACTCACTAGACCAAAACTCAATTCAAATAAGAACGGTTCAATTTTTTATTGGACAATAATAGAATTAATACAATTTTTAATGTCTTTTGACAAGGCTGTTTGAGACTACTTTGATTAAAGTTCTCCGTATTTTAATCATTCAAATATGATCGAGTCTCGTCGAGTTTTGATATTTTTGAATCAATTCTGATTTATAGATTTTAGTTCTATTAGTCAACCCTTAAAGCATGTTGATTTATATGATATCAAACATTGATATTGCAAGCATATATGCAAATACTCATACACACAAAAATAAAAAAAATAAAAATAAAAAATCAAAGCATGGTAATCATTGAAGCAAACATTTTGATTTAGTAGTAAATAAGTAATCAAAATAATAGTTTTGGTATCACAACTAAAGTAATCTTCCTTGCATTTTCCAAAAATGCTTAGAGTTCTTTGCATAGAAATTGAAATTTCATTATTCGCGTGGATTCATGTTATTAAGCGCGTTCCATTGATGTTGGTTTCATCATTCCAAAATATTTATGGTTCACATTTTTTTTATATAAGTATGCGAATGAAGAGAAAGATGGAATCTATTTCATTTTTTTTTTTTGGGTTTCAAGAATTCGAAAATCTTCAGAATTAAACGCATTTTTATAATATAAAGTTGGTTAAACGGTATTTTAAAAACTATTTAACATGTAAATGATTTTTTGAAGGCCAATTAATGCTTAAATCATGTTTTAAAAATTGGTTAAACAATTAAAATTCATGTTCAGTGACCAAAGAATATGACTCTTTACCTTTTTCTTTTCTTTTTCTTTTTTCCTACTAAAATAATCCTAGGGCTGGCAGAGTGCAGCTAAGAGCCACAAATTATTTCAGATTAATTATGGTGCCTAAGAGATAAGGTAAAATATTATATTAAATATAAATAAAAAAGTGGAAAATGACGTGGGAGTTGGATGCTTTGAAGGCACTGGAAACGGAATATTTAAAGCTGGAAGGATACGTACAGAGCCTGTGGGCCATCGTCTTATCTGTTTAGGTATCAGCATGCTTCCGCTTTTCTGTATAATCATCCTTCCTCCTCTAATTTTTTACATCGTAATCATTAGGGGCTTATTTAATTTAATTTAAAAAAAAAATTGTTGGATCTTTATGTAATATTTAACTTTTTACTGGGTTTCTTCGCAATATTGGTGAAAATCGTTTTCCTCCTCGTTCTAGCGCTCGCGCGCTCCAACAGAAATATATAAAAAAAATGGAAGATAAACGTACGCCAGTTAGGACGACCGTCCAAACTCAATAATGCACAACGGAAAGCTGGCCCACGTTAAATCATCCAGACCGCCTAACCTATGATTATCCGACACATGTGTGGCTCCTATTACTCCTGCGAATTAATGGTGCACTATGGGTGCTCTCTCACGGCTCCTTTCGCCTAAAAGATGTTTGACTGTGCAAATTAGGGGTGGGCATAAACCGCACCGCAATGCGGAAATCGTCCAGACCGAACCGCAAAAATGATGCGGAAAACCGCATCAGATTCTCTCTCTAAAGCAAACAACCCAAACCGAACCGCCTCGCATGATACGGTTCGGTTGCGGTTTGAACTTTTACCAAACCGTATTAAACCGAACCGAACCGCATAGCTACACCGACAATGTTATTATAAAAAAAGTTAACAAATTCCTATCTAACTTTTAATTTAATGATATATATTCTATTTTCAACGTATTATGTAGTTATATTAATTAAAGATAGCACTATGTGTTTTAACCTTCAGATGACACAATGTCATAAAATCGTAAATTATTTGTTGATGAAAGTAATTTTCTTGTTTCATATTCAATACGGGTTCAAACCGAACCGAACTAAAACCGAACCGTATTACATCGAAACCGAACCGTTTGAACGGTTAGTATAATGGTTTGTATTTTTGATCAACCGTTTGATGCGGTGCGGAAGCGGTTTGAGCTTCAAACCGCACCGAACCGAACCGCGCCCACCCCTGGTGCAAATATCCAAACAGGGAAATAGTTCGAAGGACAAAAACACAACAAAATTTGCCCAAAAGGACAAGACACAAAAAACTTGTTTAAAAGGATAATTTTAAGTGCAAAGTGTGAAAACATAATGAGCCCCTGAATTCTACCATTTGCACTAAAAATTGTCTTTCTGGACAAGTTTTTTGTTGACCGTCGTTTTAAGCAATTTTTTTTGTAGATTTTGTCCTCTTGACAAAATATCCCATATGCAAATATGTCATCATGTTATAATTTTTGTTTCAAAGGACTGCGAGCTAGTGTAAACGGAGCGGACCGGATGAAAGTTCGTCATAGTCCTCCTCTATAAGAGATTCAGACCGACACAAACAAGAAAAATAATAAGCTCGAACATTATTCTAAGAGTCGAGTATCGAACGGACAATATTTGAACAATAGAACAACATACGAACATTTTGAATCGAAACGACGATGTGTTCTAATCCTGTTATGAAACAGAGCCATACGAACATAAACCAAACACCTTATAGTCTTGAATCGAACCGAACAAGACTGTTTTGACATACATCCCTATTTTTTATTTAATAATAATTAAAAAAAATCCATCACGTATGTTAATTTCAAAGTTTTATAGTCGCAATGCTTTTATATATGTATGGTTTGTGTCAGATGAGATTAGGATGATTGGTCTAAGCTTTTTTGAGAGTTCTAAAAATATAATGTAGTGATCATATTCATTTTAATTCCCTTTGTCAATAGCGAGTATAATATTATCACTGCATCAAAGCCCTAGCAAAAGATAATCGAATTCTGTAGAAGAACAAAAAATTTAAAAGTGAAGATTATTTTCAGAAAACAAGCAAAAAATATTACTAAAGCAACCACAATAATCCAGATCTATCACACATCCATTGACAATAATCAAAAGAACAATAATCTACAAAACTCATGTTCTTAATGTATCAGATTTTAGCTAGCATAACGTATTTAAAATAACCGATTCATGATAAGAAATTATTTTATTGAAATTTCGTTGTAAAAAACATCATATGAAGTTAATCTACTACATAGTAGAACAAGTATTTCATTTAAAAATACTATTTAAAATATAATTTCCAATATCTTGTTTGGATTGACATGAAATATGCATTTTTCGTATATTTACTATAGAATACATAAATATTATCCTAGGATTATACTATTCTAATTTTTAGTGGGATGATGCTAAATTAGTTTTTTAATATAAGGTTGAGTTGGGTTAAAATAAGGTTAGTTTGAACAAAATATCAAACTTGACTCGTATATATGATGGGTTACAAATTGTAATCCATATCCGATCCGAACTAAGATGAATTAGCTGTGTTTATGTGGGTTGGGTCGGTTTGGTGGGTTAAGTTAGATTGGATATGGGTTGTGTGTCGCCCTAGCCATAAGGTCAGTTAATTTTAATACCTTTTAATATCTTCAGTGTTAAGCTTTTCAGGTGTCAACATGAATACAAATATTCAGTTGCTATCCACATGTGTTATTAGATCTTAATATTTTGTAAAAATAGGTTCTAGTTTAAATTATTCCTTTACAAATTCAAAACACTCTCCATTTTATCTTATTACTTAACAATAGAAATAAAAATTTAAATAAACAAAAAAAAAATAGACATTGCAACGTAGAAATAAATATTCAAATTAACTAAATATGACTAAATATTTATGCAAATTATCATCTATTGAATGTATTAAATATATACAATTTAGATAAAAACACGTCACGCTCAAAATGCGTAGCATGATGTGTGTGTGTGTGTGTGTGTGTGTGTGTGTGTGTGTGTGCGCGTGTGTATGTGTGTATATGTACCTCTAGTCCCATTGATTTCCATCACATACTTTGACATAAATAAATTTTTTCTCTTTCTTCCCAAAGCGCTATACTACTTAACTCAAAATTTTCGATGGTAATCAAGATAAATTGCAGTTTAGCCAAATTAATATGCATAGTGGAAATGATAAATGCTCCATAATTTCCGCTGCATGTTCCAACTTGAATAATATGTGCAATGAAATTAGAGATTAACAAGTAGTATTTAAATCAAATCTTGTAGTGAAAATCAATGGACATTTGAAGTGCGGCAATGTTTGAGGTGTCATCGGTGTATATGTGTGTGTATATGTGTGTGTGTGTGTGTGTATGTGTGTGTGTATGGTGTGTGTGTGTGTGTATCTATATTGGAAAGTCTATATAAACACAAAAAATAGACACAAATGGTGACACAATGAATTTCTACCACCGGGTTGCCTCCTGATTTCCACCTCTCACATAAAGAAAAACTGATCCAACGGCTCAGAACTTGTGTCTTTCAATTTGTGTCAAATTTTATGTTCCAATAGCCGCTACACACACACACACATACACATATACATATACATACATACACGTACTACACACATATACATATTGTTAGGGGCGTCGTCGAGACGCTGTTGAGCACCGATTAAACACTATTTTTAGATTTTTGACACTTCATTTTTTTTTATTGTCCGAGACGTCGTTTGGATGTTAAACTTTTCCTTGGACCTAGAAATTTGATTTTTTTTTTTTTGGTTCAGGAGGAAAACCGACCGGAGTTGTAAAACCCTCCATAGTGCACTTAGCTCGGTCCGCGAGCACCACATAAGTGGTTAATCTTAGTGTATGCACATGGTAAGCTAAATTAAATGGATGCAGAATAAATACGTCTAATTGCTTTGTTTATTATAGATCTTCATATTTCTAGAATTACATGCTTGATTCTTTTTTTTATACAATTTCAAGAATATACAAACAATAAACTATAATAAAAAATAACAATTCTTCTTTATATTTGATAATAGAAGTAAAATCTTTAATTTGTTACTTCTTTGAAATTTGACTTTACAGATTAATTCCTTTCCTATTTTAATTATGTTTTCTTTTACAGTATTATTTTAAAATAATTTATAAGTCAGACACAAAAGAACTAATAGTTAATTGAAATTTATATTATTTAATAATATTGTACTTAGGTATTTTAAGATTATTTGGTTTACAAATATTCAGTTATTATCAAACAAAACTTTTACTAACATAAATTTCGTTGCTTCTATAAATCATAAAAATACTTGATTTACTATTAAATTTATTGATGAATCATTTACATGTATATAATTGCTCCGCTCGAAAATATGGTACTAAGTCTTGGGCGTTATTCAATTATGACTCGAAAGTCAAGACCATCGGTTGATCTGCCATTCGTCAAGGCCGTCAAGATTCATGAGCAAAAGCACTTGAGACATGACACATGTGCACTCATACATCAAAGGATCAGATAAGGCAACCTCAAACTGAAACGCCCTACCTCGAGACCTACATTAGCAAAGAGAATTACATAGTAATTCCATCTGCTAATGCAGAGAGTAGGGCTGGTTAGGGGAAACCAACTATAAGATTGCCTCAACTATCTACTAAACACGATGACAAATGCTATTTTTTTTAGTGGATTAATGTGTTCAATAAATACTTGAGACAAAGTTACATAACAATAACACACACACGCGCGCGCACACACACACACACACACACATATATCTCCAATCCTGGTTCGACTAAATTCGGTCGTCAAAGCTAGGTAATATACCAGATCCAGTTCTGTAACAACCTGTCCGGAATGTGCCTAAATTCTGACCTAGAAAAGGCACATAGGAACTTAGAATCATTCTAAACGGATTGTTGGTTCGTATAAGTAAATATTTTAACAGATATAATAGAGCAGTTTAAAACGAAATCACATAATATCACACAGCAGAAGAGATAAAATATAATATCTTAAAATAGATGTACCAAAAGTAAAATCATCATAAATGTCAATTACAACGAGTATCAAGCAACAATAAAAGGTACATCAATAATGATTATCCCAATAATACAATAATGATGTTGTCATAAATAACTAAAAGCCTCCGTCTTTGGGTTCCATCTCCAAAGCGTCACTGATCCCCATCGTTCCCACTTGCTAACTTGTTTATATGTTAAGAGGAGGGAGGTCTGAACAATAAGCTGTGGTGAATAAAAATCACATAAGTTAAAGGATAACTATTTCCTATACTTGGAAGTATGGATTTTTCAAATTATGCTTACGTAAGCAGACACAAACAATTAAACATATGAAGCGGACAACCATACAGTCACTAAAGGCCTACATGTTAATAATAGGATGGACATCCTTACAGTCACCTAATACCCCACGAGGTGGGCACTACTTGGTCACTTAAGGTCATTACCTAGATTTATTTAAGAGTGGATTTCTATTATCACTTATTATCTGCAACAACCCAGAAAATCAGAACCAATTTAAAATTTTTATTTGGGTAATTTTAATGAATTTTGAATATTTAAAATGAATTATTTTAAATAAAAACAACTAGAAATTTATTTTGAATAGAATTAGAACGTATATATTTATTTGAATCGACGTTGGAATATAAATATTTATTTTAATTATAAAATAAATTGGAAATGGCGCGGTAGTTTGAAAATTCGATTTCAAATTTCAAATGAATGTGCATGATTCAAAATAAATCGGATTTTAGTGAAATCAAAAATATTAGAATCTATTTGAAAATATCTTTCCAACGAATCTGAAAAATTGAAATTTCATAGTGAGATTAAAAAGTTATGCAAAGTTGAAAATTCAGAATAGTCGCTTTGGAAAATATAGCCCTTAAAAATGAAAATTTTGCAAACGACCTCCGTTTTCGACGAAACCACTTTTGATGGATCCGGGATGTCAAGTTATTGCTAGATTTCAAAATTCATAATTGTTGGAATCAATATGTGAGCGTGGCACAAGAAAACGTGTTTTGGCAGTTTCAGTCAATTTGGATCGACCAAAAAATGGCCATTTTTCGAACGGTCTCCAAATTCGATGAAATTAGTTTTGTTAGGACCGTATCGTCAGAATATAGCCAGATCTATTTTTCTGGAATTTTTGGGGTCCGTACGTGGCCACGGTAAATTGAAATGTGCGTTCAAATTCAATATATTGATTTATATTTTAATTTTGATGGAAACTAATTATAACAGTCGAATTGGCTTGCGAAATATATCCCATTGTGTTCAAAATGGAGGTAATTAGCTAGGGGCGACATTCGTTGGGTATAGTTTGGAGGTTGGGTAAAAAGTCAACATTTTAGAAAGAAAAATAAATAAATCATATAAAAAAAATCTACCTTACCCTACCTTTCTCTCTCCCCGTTGAGCATCGTTCAAAATCAAGACAAAATAAAATAAATGAACGAAGCAGTGGCAGAACCCTAATCTGTCGTCGCCACCATCGCGGCCTCCTCCAGAGGCGCTGCCGATTGCACCGCGGGCCCCCCTCGACCTCCGACCTCCTCCTCAGTTCGAACCCGAACCCTAACCGCCTCCTCCAGCGCCGCCTGGCCCACCATTGCCTGACCACCGCCTCAGACCACCCTCTGCGTCATCCTCCACCCCAACAACCCGCTGTAAGTTTGTATATTTGTTTATTTTTATTTTATTTTTAAGTAATTATTTTATAGAAATTAAAATAGGGTTTTATATTTTAAAAATAAATAGAGATTTTATACTTTAAAAATATATAAAGATGCGATTTTTAGCGTAGTAAAAATTTGATTTTTATAGTATGAAAAGCATTATAAGAATATGATTTTTATACACTTAACATTAGTATAAAAATTCGATTTTTAATATGAAACTAAAGTTATAGAAATCTGATTTTTAATATGAAGTTGAAGCGAAAAAATTCGATTTTATATATATGAAGTAGTAAAAATTCGATCTTTATATATATGAATTAGCGATAAAAATATAATTTTTATATAGAAAGTAGCGGTATAAAAATACGATTTTTATAATTAGTAGCGCTAATAAAAATATGATTTTTATCATGTAGAAGGTAAAATAATGATGTGATCTTTATAGCGTTGAAATAAAATTGTGATTTTTATAGCGTTGAAATAAAGATGTGATTTTTATAGCGTTGAAATAAAAATGTGATTTTTAATATGAACAGCATAGAAAAGACTGCGTTGAAGATCGGGCTAAACCAAGCTATTCAGAAATTCAGAAATGAAATGACGAAGGGGGAACCAAAGGTGAGAACTTCTCACTATAATTTGATTTGCTAGTTAAAATATATACTAGGATACAGACGGTGCTTAGCAGCATCCGACACCCGTCGTCCAGAGACCATGGACGACTTGTTTGTTTGATTGATTGTGTTGTGAAAATTGATTGTGTGATGTGGAATGGAATAAAATATTTTATAGTTAAAAATCTAATTTTTAACATTTATATGAATAAAATAAATATTCATAAACAAATCAGACAGTTTGTTTAGGTACACACATTTGACTAATATTGATTAGGACGATAAATTTTACACATCGCCCAACTGCATAAATAAAAATTTGTGTTTGATAGATTGAAATCCCACACGGGTATTGGGATGATATTGGACATACACAAATCCCAATATTTAGTTGTATGTCAATCGATGGGTTGACATGTTGTTGTAAGCATTAAATATTTATATTTAATGCTTATACAGTGTAGAATGCACTTTGGATGATGGTTGACCGTGTTTGGTTGTTGTTGTGTACACGTGTTGTATGAAATCCATATAATAACATTATATGGTAATTGACTGTGTCTGATTCCAGTTCAGAAAGAAGGAATATTTTAAAATAACGATATTTTAAAATAATGAATATTTAAAATAAATTCAGTAAAAGATCAAAATCTGGTTTTGATGTTCGATTTGGGATGGACACAAAAATATTTAAATATATATAAAGCCGTGTCAATTAGATTAACGCCATTTGGACATGAACGATATTTCTATCGATTTTATTCGTTTTTATAATGAATATCAAAAAGGAATTAATTTCAAAATCTAATGTTTTGAAAATACTATCATTTATATATCGATGATATGGAATATTCAATTTTGATTTGAAATTGAATATGAAGTTGAAATCGTTTTGAAAACGAATTTAAAACGATTTATAAAATACGTTTTTAATGGAAATTAATGAAATATATGTAATATATTATATATATATATATATACATACATATTTATATATATAATGGCCTGAATCGCTGCGCCGCGTTAGTTCGCGAATTTCGACCATTGACTTCGAACGGATATTACGGGAGATCCGACCATTGGAATCTCCTAACACCAGAACCGTTGGGTTCGTATCAAAAAGAGCTTTCCAACGAATAAAAGAGGTTTGAAATCTAACGGTTGGATCTGGAATCATGTCCATGTCAAATTTGGAAAAGGTCGCTGTAAGTGCGGTTCGATGACCGTTTATGGAAATTGATTGTACGGGCCTTGATAAAATTATTAAAATATTAATAATTTGTGTAAAATCATAATAAATGACTTAAAGGAATTTGGATGAAAGATTCCATATTTTAAAGGAAAAAATATACTTTTATCGAAATGAACTAGTTATGAACTAGAATTATAATCCAGTATTTTTAAATAAATAAATTGGATTTGAAATGGTTTTAAAAATAACCATAATTTCCAATATATGAATTGGAATGGATTTGAATCGAAGTTATCTTCGGAATATTTCGATATTGGATTCCGTGATTATACGGATATTGTGGAGGAATTTGGAAGATATATATATCGTTATTCCAATACGATATTTGTTGATTTCAGATTTTGATATTAAATATAAGCCAATATATTTTCTATTCAGAGCCTTGTATTTAATATCAAATGGGATTTGGGTTTGTCGTAAATGGTGTCTTCATTAACACTGTTCTTTAACCCAGTTGAGAAAAGATTAAATCTTTTTATTCAGATTTAATGAAGTATACCAATTAATTAATATTTAATTAGAATGGAATTGGAATTGATTTTTAGTTTTATCGTGAATGGTGTTTTAAACACTTGTTCTTTAACCCGATTAACAATGGAATGTGATGTTGGGTTTGTCATGAATGGTGTCTTAAATAACAATGTTCTTGAACCCCATTTGAATAGAATAAATCTTTTAATTAAGATTTGGTGAAGAATTGCCAATTAATTAACGTTTAATTGGAATTGAAAATGGGATGTGAATTGGGTTTATTATATATGAACTGTGTTTTTAACGACTTTTCGTTCTTTAACCCAATTTACAGTGAAAAGTGATTTGGAATTTAATTATAAGTCTTTTTATTAAGATTTAATGGGAATTTTCCAAAGTAGTTTTCCAATTTAATATATTAAATTGGAATTGAATGGAATTCGATTAGATAATAATCGAAATGAGCTTCCATGGAGGAAGACAGTTAATATATATGGAATTTAAAAGGCTTTGTCGTTATTCCATTTATATTATTAGTCGGATACAGAAATTGATATCGATTATATATTGATTTGTTTTTCCGTGAAGATTCCATAATTAATGGAATGTGATTTGGGTTTATCATGAACTATGTTTTAAATGACATTAGTTCTTTAACCCAGTTAAAGGTAGGATTACATGTCAGTCATTGTATTTCGAACTGTATGGTTGATCTCTGCTAAATATATATCTGTTTGGTGGCGGAGAATTTATTCTCTTGCTTAACACCCTTCTCTGAGACGTACGACCTCAGAGGTTATATATCAGCAGAAATCAATAGTACGGTATAGATTGTCGATGTGACATGTTTGTGTTTCCAAAGTTAAATAATCATTAATTTTGATTTTTAGGAAGATTAAAACTAAGTGGGGTTTTAATGAATCTTTAGTTAGATTGAAATGTGAATTGATAATTTAAATTATCAAATTTGAAAAAGGATCGAGAATGGAGTATCACCAGTTTTGCTCCTAGCGGTAGTTAAATCTTTTAGTTGGATTTGAACGGGAGATGGTAATTAATTTTACCAATAAGACTGTGGTGTAAGTTATGGAGTATTACCAGTTTTGCTCCGTGGGATGAATTGGTTGGGATTGGGAAATTAAACAAATGATTACTTCGGTAAGGTGCGCTAATCCCGACTAGTTTGGAAAACCATAACATGGTTTGAATTGACATCCAAAGGAAGATTAAAGAATAAATTTAAAGAATTTATCTTTGAAAAAATTAATGGGAACCTTTCCCAAAGTATACGAATATTTGAGTAAAAGAATATTCAGAATTGGAATAAGGTGTATGTTGTATTTTTATAGCACTTGTTTATTATATACGCAAGTTATTCGGAAAGGCAGGGTTTATACCCATTCTTAATAACCGATTCGACGATATGTCAACGATAAAGACGATGGTTGAAGACCGGAGGTCTTCACGTCATTTCGATGATTACTGATGTCTTGATTGGGCTGGACACTCAAGACTAGGTAATAAGTGGTGATCGTCCAGATGTACTTGGAGATCGACCGAATATGCAAGGACCTCTCTCCTGTATTGGACATACGGGACGAAGAATAAGGTGCCTCCGGTTTCGTTCAGACCCAGAACGAACTTGTAAATGGATTGTGTGTCTGACATTGGATTTTATTGTGTATTTCTATTAAATATATATCTGTTTGGAGGCGGAGAATTTATTCTCTTGCTTAACGCCCTTCTCTGAGACGTACGAGCTCAGAGGTTATATATCGATAAATATCAGTCGCATGGCATGAATTGCCTGTGTGGCATGCATTGCCTGTGTGGCATGCTGAGATGCAGTGAACAATGCTTCTGTTGAAAAGCAGAGTCTTGTGGTTGATGATCAAAGCACGGCTTTAATACAGCGTAGCTTTGTGTACAGCGTTAGTTCGCGAGCCTCACACCTCGGTATGAGTTAAAAACGGGGTAAGGGAACCCAAGGAGAACATGACGTTTCTTTCTAGCTATGGGTGGTGTCAGGGTTTTGCAGACCCTGACATTGTTATATTTTTACCTATGTGGTTGAAGGATTGCGAGGCGCCTCGGTTATATCGGTCTCTACGGAGCCGATGGATAGGTCCTATAGGACCGAGAAACGTGTGTTCAGGAATTGTCAATCCACTAACGTAAGTGTGGACCGGCCTTGGAGGATCCAGGGGTTACCCAGAGTGTGTAGTCCCGAGGCATTTGTTAGAGGGTCTCGAAGCGGAAAGGAGTACATACCTTGCCTAGACTCATGACGGAAATCCAATTTCCAATATGTGACATTTCGGTTTTAATTGTAGAGCCTAGTATTGGCAACATGATAGATGGTACACATGCTGCCTATGATTGATACATTTATAATTGAAGTTTTTTTCATACACTTTACACTATAATAGTATCAAAATGATTTGTTTTAAACGTACCAAGCATGTTTGGCTATTATAAGGAAAACCCTATCCTCCGGCTTGCGTTGCATTATGTGATAGGACCCGGGTTTTATAATAGCTTCATTTTCCAAAAAGCATTGCGTTGTTTATAACTGTATATGCACTGGTATTCTTGAGAGAAAACGTGTTCCGTGTTATACGGCGTGGTCCCTTGATTTACCTTATTTCGAAAGTAAAGTTTTAAATAACTGTTTTAGTTCTCACACCAGTCACATGACTGACCTGGAGTTTATTGTTTTAACCTAAACTATGGATGCCCTTATTTCCACACGGGAAGCTAGTAGTTTTGGTTTTGTAGATTTATATTCACAGGAACCTAGTTTAAAGCTGGAACGATATTTGGAAAGCTCTGTATCCATTTATCTCTTTCAGTCGTGTTTTGTATTATTTTCCGCTGCTATGTAATGTAATTTGAATCTCTGATATTTTTTTGATGTATAATATTTATTCATACTTTGTATATTCTTGTACTCTGATCTAAATTGTTGTAGTAAGCAATGGAATGTTCTTCTGTTTGCATTCTGATTTGTCGTGTTCTCATTACAATCCGAGCTTTTCTTCACGGGGAAGTTCGGGTCATTACATTTGGTATTAGAGCTTTGGTTTACAGAGCTCGAGAACAAGACACATTAGAACCAAATGAAAGAATTCATTAGAGATTGGATTAGTATTATCCAATGATAATGACTCGTTAGAGATAGGATCTGTAGTATCCTAGAACGAGTGTGAAGAGTAGTGTTTTTAAAATAAAAATGAAAACCAATTTTGTTTTGAAAATTTAAATCTTATCATATGTATTTGAATAGTTTATTTGTATTGAATTTGGACAATCCAATGTATATAGATTTTGCATATACGCCTTGCAAACGTGTATTCGAAGTTTTAATATACTGGATAGATATAGAATCACACTTTAGTCACCCGGAGACGATCCTGATGATTACTATAGCATCATCAGTGTTTGTTTTCGAGTTTCGAAAGTGGGATGTCTATATATTTCCAATTGACTGGTGTGAGAACCAAAACTAGATAGGGTTTATTGTTGTGATTTGGAATCAAAAATATGATCTTTGATTATATATCAAAATTATGAATTTGAAACGTTAACCGACTATTTGATTGATGGTTGTGTTGTATGATTATTTGTTAACCAATAAAACCATTATGTGAATGAACGGTAAGTATAACCAAATTGAATCAAATGTTGAACTGACTTGAGAATTTATCGCATTTGCATGCATGTATATATATATATATGTGTGTGTGTGTGAACAGGTCATAGCAAGGAGGCTAAAGAAGAGGAATAAAATTATATGCTCGACAAATAGGTACATGTTTACTAATTTATTGGGTTTGGATGATTTTATGAGCCGATTGGCTAGTCGCTTGGCTTTTTCTTTTTCTTTTTGAGGTTAGAGGGACTGTGTGGCGGTTTGGGGATTTTCCCGGTGCTTCTGTACAAAGGAGATTATGGCGAAATTTTTCGAAAATTTAGGGTGTTAGCCAAATTTTTGTAAAATTAGAAATTCTTAGAAACTGAAAAGTTGAAGAACGATAGCTAAACTGAAGGTTGAGTTGATTAGTAAAACAACTTTCAGCTCCGTTCTTTTCCGAGGATGAAAAGATTTTAAGTGGGGGAGATTGTAATAACCCGGAAAACCAGAACCAATTTAAAATCTTTATTTTGGCAATTTTAATGAATTATTTTAAATAATAACGACTAGAAATTTATTTTGAATAGAATTAGAATGTATATATTTATTTGAATCATTGTTGGAATATAAATATTTATTTTAATTATAAAATATATTGGAAATGGCGCCGTAGTTTGAAAATTCGATTTCAAATGAATGTACATGATTTAAAATAAATTGGATTTTAGTGAAACCAAAAATATTAGAATCTATTTGAAAATATCTTTCCAACGAATCTGAAAAATTGAAATTTCATAGTGAGATTAAAAAGTTATGCAAAGTTGAAAATTCAGAATAGTCGCTTTGGAAAATATAGCCCTTAAAAATGAAAATTTTGCAAACGACCTCCGTTTTCGACGAAACCACTTTTGATGGATCCGGGATGTCAAGTTATTGCTAGATTCCAAAATTCATAATTGTTGGAATCAATATGTGAGCGTGGCACAAGAAAACATGTTTTGGCAGTTTTAGTCAATTTGGATCGACCAGAAAATGGCCATTTTTCAAACGGTCTCCAAATTCCATGAAATTAGTTTTGTTAGGACCGTATCGTCAAAACATAGCCAGATCTATTTTTCTGGAATTTTTGGGGTCCGTCTATGGCCCCGGTAAATTGAAATGTGCGTTCAAATTCAATATATTGATTTATATTTTAATTTTGACGGAAACTAATCATAACAGTCGAATTGGCTTGCGAAATATATTCCATTGTGTTCAAAATGGGGGTAATTAGTTAGGGGCAACAGTTGTTGGGTGTCATTTAATGGTTGGGTAAAAAGTCAACATTTTAGAAAGAAAAATAAATAAGTTATATAAAAAAAACCCTCCCTTACCCAACCTTTCTCTCTCTCCCCGTTGAGCATCGTTCAAAATCAAGACCAAAAAAAAAAAAAGAATGAAGCAGCGGCAGAACCCTAATCCGCTGCCGCCACCATCGCGGCCTCTTCCAGAGGCGCCGCAGATCGCACCGCGGGCACCCCCCATCGACCTCCCCCTCAGTTCGAACCCCCTCCTCAGTTCGAACCCGAACCCTAACTGCCCGAACCCGCCTCCTCTAGCATCGCCTGGCCCACCATTGCCTGACCACCGCCTCAGACTACCCTCTGCGTCATCCTCCACCCCAACAACCCGCTGTAAGTTTGTATATTTGTTTTTATAAAGTAATTATTTTATAAAAATTAAAATAGGGTTTTATATTTTAAAAATAAATAGAGATTTTATACTTTAAAAATATATAAAGATTTGATTTTTAAATATAAAGATGCAATTTTTAGCGTACTAAAAATTTGATTTTTATAGTATGAAAAGCATTATAAGAATATGATTTTTATACACTTAGCATTGGTATAAAAATTTGATTTTTAATATGAAATTGAAGTTATAGAAATCTGATTTTTAATATGAAGTTAAAGCAATAAAAATTCGATTTTTATATATATGAAGTAGTAAAAATTCGATCTTTATATATATGAATTAGCGATATAAAAATATAATTTTATATAGAAAGTAGTGGTATAAAAATATGATTTTTATAATTAGTAGCGCTAATAAAAATATGATTTTTATCATGTAGAAGGCAAAATAAAGATGTGATTTTTATAGCGTTGAAATAAAAATGTGATTTTTATAGCATCGAAATAAAAGTGTGATTTTTAATATGAACAGGTAGTAAAAACTGCGTTGAATATCAGGCTAAATCAAGCAATTCAGATATGAAACAGCGGAGGGGGACCCAAAGGTGAGTACTTATCACTTTAATTTGATTTGCTAGTAAAAATATATACTAGAATGCAGACGGTGTTTAGCAGCACCCGACACCGGTCGTCCACAGACCATAGACGACTTGTTTGTTTGATTGATTGTGTTGTGAAAATTGATTGTGTGATGTGGAATGGAATAAAATATTTTATAGTTAAAAATATAATTTTTAACGTGTATATGAATAAAATAAATATTCAGAAACAAATCGGATGATTTGTTTAGGTACAAACATTTGACTGATATTGATTGGAACGATAAATTTTACACATCGCCCAACTGCACAAATAAAAATCTGTGTTTGATATATTGAAACCCCACACGGGTATTGGGATGATATTGGACATACACTAATCCCAATATTTAGTTTTATGTCAATCGATTGGCTGACATGCTGTTGTAAGCGTTAATTATTTATATTTAATGCTTATATAGTGTAGAATGCACTCTGGATGATGGTTGACTGTAACACCCCGTAATTCTGTAACACTGAGATCCGCAAATCAAGAAAGAATTAAATGTTAAAATCACAATCAAGGGAAACAGGCTGTGTCATTGCGTTCGTCTCGGAAAAATACGCGAAATAGAGTCCGAGTTTTCGAAAATCGGAGTCCGTATGACCAAGATATGGCCCGTCAAAGTTTTCAGAAAATTCCAAGTTCAAAACAGTTTAAAATAGAGTTAAATTCGAAATTCAAACGCGTAGGGGGCAGGGCGGGAAAATTCCCGCCCAGGTCAAGTCGACAAGGGTGTCGACTGCGCAGTCGACACCCCCCCCCCCCCGTGTCGACTGCCCAGTCGACACGGGTGTCGACCTGCCCGCTTTTTCCAGCTTTCTGTAGCTGGTTTGTACTGCTGTATTTGGTCACGTTTTTTGACTAGGTTCGTCCGCCTAGCACTATATAAACAGCCCTGGTCTTCTTCTCTATTCACAATTCTTTTTCTACCCTTATGCTGCGAAGATTCTAGTTAGGCATGGCTTCTTATCTTCCTCTAATATATATATAAAATAAAACAAGACGAGGAGATGCTGCTCAAAAGACTTTCAAGAAGAAGAGATTCAAGCTAGGATTCAAAAGGAGGTTCAAACGACTTCAACGAGTGATTTTCTATGAATCGTAGCAACGCCATCTTTCTTTTCTAATCTAAATCTCTGTAAGTCAGTTATTTCTAGATTTGAACGTTTTTCTTTGTTCATGACATGAAAATTAAAGGAATAAAAGAATATGCCAATTCTCTTTCTTTCTATTCGAATCTGTGCCTATCTCTTTGGACCTAATTAAGAACTGTCATGATTCAAAGACAAATAAGACCGTGACTATGAAACTATGGAACCATATGCCTTGGAACTATGAACATAAGCCTTTGATTTTGGGACATAAAACATTGCCTATGACTTTGAATATTTCCTATGACTATGAACGTTGCCTATGACTATGAACATCGCCTAAGACTG
Source organism: Allium sativum (assembly GCA_030737875.1). Lineage (NCBI taxonomy): Eukaryota > Viridiplantae > Streptophyta > Magnoliopsida > Asparagales > Amaryllidaceae > Allium > Allium sativum. Next base: position 19,792,723 of record CM060909.1, on the reverse strand, counting down.
TGATTCATTGAACTGTAAGGACTATTGCATATGACTATGAACATTTCCTATGACTATGAACGTCGCCTATGACTATGAACATCGCCTATGACTGTGATTCATTGAACTGTGAGGATTATTGCCTATGACTATGGATATAAGATTATTATTTATGCCCAAGACATTGTAGTTATAAAACCATGTTATTTATTTTGGATCTAGGCCTGACTTTTTATTCAGTTTATTCTTGGTCATCTTTGGTTTTAGACCTTGGGAATTTACCTATTAAGTTAGGTCTACCCATGTTCTTGAACCTCTGTCTCTATTCTGTCTATTCTTGGTTTTAGACCTTGGAAATTTACCTATTTAGTTAGGTCTACCCATGTTCTTGAACCTAAGTCAAAACCATTTTATGCCAGTTGTTATATCTGTCCTTTTCATAGCAACCTTTGGTTCATTCCCTATTTACTACGAATCTAGATTTATCTATAATCTAGATTGAAACACGATTGTACGAACGGTGGGAATGCGATTTGGGGCGAAATATGAAATTTAATAAAACGTAGTTTAACTTGGAAATTGGCATAAATTGGGAACATGTATTATGGCGTGTTCATAGAAATGCAAATTGGATAAATTTGACATAAATTATAAGATGTGTAATTTGAATCTTGTATCGACATGTAAATCTAGCATTTACATGAATAGTGAACTAGAGTAATAAGCCTAGTTTAACATAAATTAGAATGTTGAATTGGAATTGGATTAGCTAATTTGGAACGGTAAATATATTGGCCTAAATTTGAAATTGGCCATAATAGGGAGTAATTGGCAGGTTTAGCAAAATCATGGTTAATGACACTTGATTTGGTATAGTTTACATACCAAAAAGCATAAACATGATTTAGAGGGGAAAATGGGCCGTAAGAATAAATATTGACAATTTACATTAAAAGAGTAATTGGGAAATAAGTAAATTAGGATTAATTTACTTGTAGGATTTGTCCTATGTAAGAAATGTAAATTTAGACAAATTAAAGATTTATTAACGACATCTCTTTTAGTGAAACTCCAGAAAGTTCTAGGGTGACAGAGAGGATAGTGTCTAGGCTTGGGTTTGGAAAAATACAAGTTTCCTGCTCTTTCTGGCTATCCCTAACTGATCCGATGGACGGGATAGTTACTTTCAAAACCTGATTTGAAAATTAATCAAAACCCTTTGAACTAGAAAACACGAATAGGCCTAACCCGAGGTTAGACTGAGTTGCGATGTAAACCTGCCCGGAACCAACTGGCACATCCAGTAATCGCAACAATGTCTGTCTAATGTGAGTGGTCGTGGCTTTAATTTATTTAGTTAAATCTAGAACAAGAATGCTAGGGTTAAGTTAATTAAGACACTTAACCAACTCAACATGATAACAAGACTGGTTGGTGGGGTTAGTTTCATACAGTTAAGTTAGAATGGAAGGGTTAAGTCCATAGGAACACTTAACCAACTTAAGCATAGTTAAGCTAGAACGGAGGGCTAAGTCCACAGGGACACTTAACCAAACTCATGGTAATAAGACAAGATTTGTAGAGGTTAAGTAACTAAGAAAGCACTTATCCAAATTAACATGTTAATTAGGCTAGAGGTTGGGGTTAAGTAAGGTTAATACACTTAGCCAAATTAACATGTTAACTAGACCAGAGGTTGGGGTTAAGTAAAGTTATTACACTTAGCCAAATTAGCATGTTAACTAGACTAGAGGTTGGGGTTAAGTAAGATTTAATACACTTAGCCAATTTGATATGTTAGCTGGGCTAGACCGTAGGGTTAAGTAAACTTGAACACTTAACCATCAGATTTTGATAAAGGAATAGGGTTAAGTCTAAAACATGAAGGGATAATACTTAATTGTTAATAACAGGTTAGTTAAAACAGACGGGCAAGGTTAAGTTAAAAAGGAACACTGAACCAATACAGGGTGAATGGGCAAGGTTAAGTAATAAGAAATACTTAACCAATATAACTTGGTTTGTGGTGAGGTTAAGTCAACATGAATTACTGATAAAACTTAACCAGTTTGACAGGATAAATGAAGAGGGTTAAGTCGGATTGAATTGACTAATGACACTTAACCAATCCAAATTGACGGGAAAGGGAACTAAGTAGTATACCTTAGTTAAGAAAACAACGATTCTGGAAAACTAAGTGGTAAATCTTAGTTAGTAAAACTAAGTAGTAATTCTTAGTATAACACGGGAAGGAGCGAATGTCCGTCTGAATATCGAGAAGGCTCCAACGAATTGGGTTACGAAGCCCGAGGCTTCGAGGGGACATGAGGGTACTCTTGGTATCCCTCTATGAGGCTGCAGATGATTCGCCTGGGCCCACAGAGGTTAAGGTCTGCGTAGAAGAACCAGGGGTGTGCCTTGGTTGCAATACATGGCAACCTAAAGACTAGGATGGACCGACGTGATTCGGCGAGCAAACGGTAGCCCTGTGGTAGCAACTCGTCGTCTACCATCCATCTTGAGTCAGTTGAGATACGTGAAGCGGAAAGGCGGAGAACTCCAAAAGACCATATACTTGCTATCTAGTTATGGTTGCGGATGGCCATAGGATAGTGGGGCACCGGGGGCCGGCCTATAGTTCTCATTTTACAAGGTGTGCCTTTCATTAGTTGAGGGAGGGGTCAAGTGGGACCATAGCCACTGGAATAAAAACAGACCTTAGCATCTGCATCGGCAGATATCTAAAAGCTCCCGACCGAGTTCTGTATTCCTTGATTTGCCCTGACACAGGACTCAGACCGTACATTACAGGACATGTGCATCTAAACAAGCGATAACGATTCGCGATACATGCGTGGGGAAGTACAGGAACATATACCACTCTAGGTAGTGTGTCCTAGACTTGGGGGCATCGCTCGACAGGTAGCGTAATCCCTAGTTGGAATAGGTGGCATAAACCCTGAACTCGAGAAGCATTCAGCAGATAGCGTAAAACTCTAAGTTAAATCTAGAAAGCACTTGATAGAAAATCCTAGATTTGATCTAGGTAATAAATAATGAATGTATGCAGGAAATGGAAAATACAGGGATTGGGATCACGTTATCGTTACTAGATGGGATACTAGATAGGCGGTGCAGAGATATAAAAACCAGCATAACAAGGAAAATAGCGAAGCGGCGAAAGTATTAGAGCGTACCCAGTTTATCTTAACATATCTTGTAACTGCCTTGTCTAATCTTGTTGACCCTATCGTCATGGTGTAATCTTGTATTCAGTTAATTCATGTTGTTTTGTTTTCCATGTTCACATGCTAGAAGTTACTGAACTTACTCAAGCTTTATGTCTGACTCTGTTTTTCTTTCATCTTCTTTTCTTTCGTTCCCCCCCTAGGTAGTAGAGGATGGAATAGTATAGCTCAGGTCAAGTTGGACTGTCACTCTTTCCCAGCTTGAAGATTTATCGAAGTTTGCTTGGATTCTCTTTTCAGATGCTTTGGCTGGCTCTTGCTAAAATTTGGGGAAATATAAATGTTGTTTTATGCTTCTTTATTTTGTAAGACAGATGACACTCTGATATTGTAAAGAAATCTTTGTACAAACTATTTTATCAATAAAACAAGGTTTTATTTTCCGCTGTTTAATTTCTGTCTGTCTTGTAATTTATTTGCATCTTTTACCCTAAAAGCTCCACAAAACTTAGTGCATTCCCTTTGTGAGTGACACTAACGGATGTGGGGTGTTACACGTGGTATCAGAGCTGAAGGTTACCAGATCAGATAAAAGATTTGAAAATTTATTTTAAAAACGGTTTTAAAAGAAGCATTTTCAAGAGAAAAGATTTGTTTTAAAGGCATATTCCCCAAAGCCATACGCATTGTCTTCTCTTCCTCTGTTTGAATTCTTGTCCCTTTCTTTCTTGAGTCTCTGGGGCTCCTGGCTTTCTGGGAGGTAACCTCATCGAAGGGCAAAGTAGTGCCCGACTTCCATCTATAGCTGTAGTAGTTTCACCTGCGACCAGTTTTCTTTTAAGCTTTGTAGGGGATTCTGTACGATGGAGGCAGCTTCCGAGAGATTTGTCAACATGATTACACACGGAAGAGGATGAGGAGTTTGGCTAAGGAGCATAACCCAAGGACGAGGAATTATAAAACCTAAGACTAGAGGAAGTATCTTTACTAGGGTATAATAGGGCATATAATTAAGGCCAAGGGCAAGAACGAGGAACAAGATTTTTAGAAGGGCAAGTACATACTTTCACCTCTAAGCGTACCTAGGAGAAAGGTAGTAAAGTTCTATAGGAAGAGTCTAGTTTTTCTGTTCGTACTCTTTCGGTTTTAGCGCTTCGCATTTGTTCATGTCTACTTCCATAGTTGAGTCTCTGCACCATAGTACTTGTATAGTAGAAAGATCCCACTAGAGTCTCAAATCCAATTGGTGGTCCGACCAGTTTATTTTTGGTTAGTAGGATTTGAGAATAGCTATCGAGTTTGCTTATATCACCTCACGTAGGTCGTCTAAATTCGAATGAGATATTCCTTGGATGCTTGTCTAATATTGGTTTAGGCCTTTGGGGCTTGTACTTGAGGAATGTTGAGTTCGACTAGAGTGGATTGCGTGAGAGATAAATAGTTGTGGCAGGCACTCCAAAAAAAAAACACGTAGCGACCTTTTGACCCTTATAGTTATGGCGTGATGAATAAGCTAGGAGGAGAGACCTCTAATCATCTTGGTACATACACTTGGCATCATAGTTGACGTCTGTTTACTTTAGATGGAGGCCAGAAACTTCACAATCGTGAAGTGAAATTAGTTAAGATACAGTGGAGTAAAGCTCAAGAAGGCTAGATGCTAGCATCATACCCTTTTTCCTTGGATGCATCCTTGATTTCTTTTGTTTGTAGGAGCTTTACGCATAATTGTTTCTCTCTTTCCAAAGTATATCCTCTAGGACATATCATCGATCCTTAGGCAGAAGCCAATGGATGTAAACATGTATTTGAAACATGTTATGGTTGAATGGTTGCAAGTGGTTGCAAATGGTTGCTAGTGAATGCATATGCATACGTATTAGACACTAGATCAAGTTCGGACGCTTTCATATTGCATTTATAGATATGTATTTGTGGGTAAGTTGAACTTGATATGTTATCATATGGATGTTGCATATGGATAAATGGCTGTGCACGCATATAGTATTTGAGTAACTAGGGATGCTTGCATACATGATTGGACGCACGGCACTGACATAATTCGCATTAAGGAGGTCAACTGAATCAGTAGACCGCCTGATTTCGCATTAGATAAAGACATATACACACACTATGCATATGAACATGTAGGCATTAAGAAATCTTTTAAGGACAATGGATGCCTATGACTGAATGGTTGAGTAGATGGATGATTGGATGGTAGGGCACATTCTTCCTAACTTAGAGATTTCGGGGACGAAATCCTTTTTAAGTGGGGGAGAATGTAACACCCTGTAATTCTGTAACGTTAAGATCCGCAAATCAAGGAAGAATTAAAAGTTAAAATCAAAATCAAGGGAAACGGGCTGTGCCATTGCGTTCGTCTCAGAAAAATACGCGAAATAGAGTCCGAGTTTTCGAAAATCGGAGTCCGTATGACCAAGATATGGCCCGTCAAAGTTTTCAGAAAATTCCAGGTTCAAAACAGTTTAAAATAGAGTTAAATTCAAAATTCAAACGCGCAGGGGGAAGGGCGGGAAAATTCCCGCCCAGGTCAAGTCGACAGGGGTGTCGACTGCGCAGTCGACACCCCCCCCCCCGTGTCGACTGCCCAGTCGACACGGGTGTTGACCTGCCCGCTTTTTCCAGCTTTCTGTAGCTGGTTCGTGCTGCTGTATTTGGTCACGTTTTCTGACCAGGTTCGTCCGCCTAGCACTATATAAACAGCCCTGGTCTTCTTCTCTATTCACAATTCTTTTTCTACCCTTATGCTGCGAAGATTCTAGTTAGGCATGGCTTCTTCTCTTCCTCTAATATATATATAAAATAAAACAAGACGAGAAGATGCTGCTCAAAAGACTTTCAAGAAGAAGAGATTTAAGCTAGGATTCAAAAGGAGGTTCAAACGACTTCAACGAGTGATTATCTACGAATCGTAGCAACGCCATCTTTCTTTTCTAATCTAAATCTCTGTAAGTCAGTTATTTCTAGATTTGAACGTTTTTCTTTGTTCATGACATGAAAATTAAAGGAATAAAAGAATATGCCAATTCTCTTTCTTTCTATTCGAATTTGTGCCTATCACTTTGGACCTAATTAAGAACTGTCATGATTCAAAGACAAATAAGACCGTGACTATGAAACTATGGAACCATATGCCTTGGAACTATGAACATAAGCCTTTGATTTTGGGACATAAAACATTGCCTATGACTATGAATATTTCCTATGACTATGAACGTTGCCTATGACTATGAACATCGCCTAAGACTGTGATTCATTGAACTGTGAGGACTATTGCATATGACTATGAACATTTCCTATGACTATGAACGTTGCCTATGACTATGAACATCGCCTATGACCGTGATTCATTGAACTGTGAGGATTATTGCCTATGACTATGGATATAAGATTATTATTTATGCCCATGACATTGTAGTTATAAAACCATGTTATTTATTTTGGATCTAGGCCTGACTTTCTATTCAGTTTATTCTTGGTCTTCTTTGGTTTTAGACCTTGGGAATTTACCTATTAAGTTAGGTCTACCCATGTTCTTGAACCTCTGTCTCTATTCTGTCTATTCTTGGTTTTAGACCTTGGGAATTTACCTATTTAGTTAGGTCTACCCATGTTCTTGAACCTACGTCAAAACCATTTTATGCCAGTTGTTATATCTGTCCTTTTCATAGCAACCTTTGGTTCATTCTCTATTTACTACGAATCTAGATTTATCTATAATCTAGATTGAAACATGATTGTACGAACGGTGGGAATGCGATTTGGGGCGAAATATGAAATTTAATAAAACATAGTTTAACTTGGAAATTGGCATAAATTGGGAACATGTATTATGGCATGTTCATAGAAATGCAAATTGGATAAATTTGACATTAATTATAACATGTGTAATTTGAATCTTGTATCGACATGTAAATCTAGCATTTACATGAATAGTGAACTAGAGTAATAAGCCTAGTTTAACATAAATTAGAATGTTGAATTGGAATTGGATTAGCTAATTCGGAACGGTAAATATATTGGCCTAAATTTGAAATTGACCATAATAGGGAGTAATTGGCAGGTTTAGCAAAATCATGGTTAATGACACTTGATTTGGTATAGTTTACATACCAAAAAGCATAAACATGATTTAGAGGGGAAAATGGGCCGTAAGAATAAATATTGACAATTTACATTAAAAGAGTAATTGGGAAATAAGTAAATTAGGATTAATTTACTTGTAGAATTTGTCCTAAGTAAGAAATGTAAATTTAGACAAATTAAAGAGATTTATTAATGACATCTCTTTTAATGAAACTTCAGAAAGTTCTAGGGTGACAGAGAGGATAGTGTCTAGGCTTGGGTTTGGAAAAATACAAGTTTCCTGCTCTCCCTGGCTATCCCTAACTGATCCGACGGACGGGATGGTTACTTTCAAAACCTGATTTGAAAATTAATCAAAACCCTTTGAACTAGAAAACACGAATAGGCCTAACCCGAGGTTAGACTGAGTTGCGATGTAAACCTGCCTGGAACCAACCGACACATCAAGTAATCGCAACAATATCTGTCTAATGTGAGTGGTCGTGGCTTTAATTTATTTAGTTAAAGCTAGAACAAGAATGCTAGGGTTAAGTTAATTAAGACACTTAACCAACTCAACATGATAACAAGACTGGTAGGTGGGGTTAGGTTCATACAGTTAAGTTAGAATGGAAGGGTTAAGTCCATAGGAACACTTAACCAACTTAAGCACAGTTAAGCTAGAACGGAGGGCTAAGTCCACAGGGACACTTAACCAAACTCATGGTTATAAGACAAGATTTGTAGAGGTTAAGTAACTAAGAAAGCACTTAGCCAAATTAACATGTTAATTAGGCTGGAGGTTAGGGTTAAGTAAGGTTAATACACTTAGCCAAATTAACATGTTAACTAGACCAAAGGTTGGGGTTAAGTAAAGTTAATACACTTAGCCAAATTAGCATGTTAACTGGACTAGAGGTTGGGGTTAAGTAAGATTTAATACACTTAGCCAATTTGATATGTTAGCTGGGCTAGACCGTAGGGTTAAGTAAACTTGAACACTTAACCATCAGATTTTGATAAAGGAATAGGGTTAAGTCTAAAACATGAAGGGATAATACTTAACCGTTAATAACAGGTTAGTTAAAACAGACGGGCAAGGTTAAGTTAAAAAGGAACACCGAACCAATACAGGGTGAATGGGCAAGGTTAAGTAATAAGAAATACTTAACCAATATAACTTGGTTTGTGGTGAGGTTAAGTCAACATGAATTACTGATAACACTTAACCAGTTTGACAGGATAAATGAAGAGGGTTAAGTCGGATTGAATTGACTAATGACACTTAACCAATCCAAATTGACGGGAAAGGGAACTAAGTAGTATACCTTAGTTAAGAAAACAACGATTCTGGAAAACTAAGTGGTAAATCTTAGTTAGTAAAACTAAGTAGTAATTCTTAGTATAACACGGGAAGGAGCGAATGTCCGTCTGAATAGAGAGAAGGCTCCAACGAATTGGGTTACGAAGCCCGAGGCTTCGAGGGGACATGAGGGTACTCTTGGTATCCCTCTATGAGGCTGCAGATGATTCGCCTGGGCCCACAGAGGTTAAGGTCTGCGTAGAAGAACCAGGGGTATGCCTTGGTTGCAATACATGGCAACCTAAAGACTAGGATGGACCGACGTGATTCGGCGAGCAAACGGTAGCCCTGTGGTAGCAACTCGTCGTCTACCATCCATCTTGAGTCAGTTGAGATACGTGAAGCGGAAAGGCGGAGAACTCCAAAAGACCATATACTTTCTATCTAGTTATGGTTGCGGATGGCCATAGGATAGTGGGGCACCGGGGACCGGCCTATAGTTCTCATTTTACAAGGTGTGCCTTTCATTAGTTGAGGGAGGGGTCAAGTGGGACCATAGCCACTGGAATAAAAACAGACCTTAGCATCTGCATCGGCAGATATCTAAAAGCTCCCGACCGAGTTCTGTATTCCTTGATTTGCCCTGACACAGGACTCAGACCGTACATTACAGGACATGTGCATCTAGACAAGCGATAACGATTCGCGATACATGCGTGGGGAAGTACAGGAACATATACCACTCTAGGTAGTGTGTCCTAGACTTGGGGGCATCGCTCGACAGGTAGCGTAATCCCTAGTTGGAATAGGTGGCATAAATCCTGAACTCGAGAAGCATTCAGCAGATAGCTTAAAACTCTAAGTTAAATCTAGAAAGCACTTGATAGAAAATCCTAGATTTGATCTAGGTAATAAATAATGAATGTATGCAGGAAATGGAAAATACAGGGATTGGGATCACGTTATCGTTACTAGATGGGATACTAGATAGGCGGTGCAGAGATATAAACCAGTATAACAAGGAAATAGCGAAGCGGCGAAAGTATTAGAGCGTACCCAGTTTATCTTAGCATATCTTGTAACTACCTTGTCTAATCTTGTTGACCCTATCGTCATGGTGTAATCTTGTATTCAGTTAATTCATGTCGTTTTGTTTTCCATGTTCACATGCTAGAAGTTACTGAACTTACTCAGGCTTTATGTCTGACTCTGTTTTTCTTTCGTCTTCTTTTCTTCCATTTCCCCTCCAGGTAGTAGAGGAGGGAATAGTATAGCTCAGGTCAAGTTGGACTGTCACTCTTTCCCAGCTTGAAGATTTATCGAAGTTTGTTTGGATTCTCTTTTTAGATGCTAGGGCTAGCTCTTGCTAAAATTTGGGGAAATATAAATGTTGTTTTATGCTTCTTTATTTTGTAAGACAGATGACACTCTGATATTGTATAGAAATCTTTGTACAAACTATTTTATCAATAAAACAAGGTTTTATTTTCCGCTGTTTAATTTCTGTCTGTCTTGTAATTTATTTGCATCTTTTACCCTAAATGTTCCACAAAACTTAGTGCATTCCCTTTGTGAGTGACACTAACGGATGTGGGGTGTTACATTGACCGTGTTTGGTTGTTGTTGTGTACATGTGTTGTATGAAATCCATATAATAACATTATATGGTAATTGACTGTGTCTTATTCCAGTTCAGAAAGAAAGAATATTTTAAAATAACGATATTTTAAAATAACGAATATTTTAAAATAATATTCAGTAAAAGATCAAAATCTAGTTTTGATGTCCGATTTGTGATGGACACAAAAATATTTAAATATATATATATAAAGCCGTGTTGATTAGATTAACGCCATTTGGACGTGAACGATATTTATATCAATTTTGTTCATTTTTATAATGAATATCGAAAAGGAATTGATTTCAAAATCTAATGTTTTGAAAATACTATCATTTATATATCGATGATATGGAATATTCAATTTTGATTTGAAATTGAATATGAAGTTGAATCTTTTTAAAACGAACTTAAAACGATTTATAAAATACGTTTTGAATGGAAATCGACGAAATATATATAATATTATATATATATATATATAATGGCCCGAATAGAATGCACCGCACCGCGGCAGTTCACGAATTTCGACCATTGACTTCGAACGGACATTACGGAAGATCCGACCATCAGATTCTCCTAAAACCGGAACTGTTGGGTTCGTATCGAAAAGAGCTTTCCAACAATACAATAGGTTTGAAGTCTAACGGTTGGATTTGGAATCATGTCCAAATTAAATTTGGAAAAGGTCGCTGTAAATGTAGTTCGATGACCGTTTATGGAAATCGACTGTACGGGCCTTGATAAAATTATTAAAAATATCAATAATTTGTGTAAAATCATAATAAATGATTTAGAAAGAATTAGGATGAAGGATTCCATATTTGAAAGGAAAAAAATACATTTTTATCGAAATGAACTAGTTATGAACTAGAATTATAATCCAATATTATTGAATAAATAAACTGGATTTGAAATGGTTTAAAAAAACTAGAATTTCCAATTATGAATTGGAATGGATTTGAATCAAAATTATCTTCGGAATATTTTGATATTGGATTCCATGATTATGCGGATATTGTAGAGGAATTTGGAAGATATATATATCGTTATTCCAATACGATATTTAGGGGTGGGCACGGTTCGGTTCAGTGCGGTTTGAAGCTCAAACCGCTTCCGCACCGCATCAAACGGTTGATCAAAAATACAAACCATTATATTAACCGTTCAAACGGTTCGGTTTCGGTTCGGTTTCGATGTAATACGGTTCGGTTTTAGTTCGGTTCGGTTTGAACCCGTATTGAATATGAAACAAGAAAATTACTTTCATCAACAAACAATTTACGATTTTATGACATTGTGTCATCTGAAGGTTAAAACACATAGTGCTATCTTTAATTAATATAACTACGTAATATGTTGAAAATAGAATATATATCATTAAATTAAAAGTTAGACAGGAATTTGTTAACTTTTTTTATAATAACATTGTCGGTGTAGCTATGCGGTTCGGTTCGGTTTAATACGGTTTGGTAAAAGTTCAAACCGCAACCGAACCGTATCATGCGAGGCGGTTCGGTTTGGGTTGTTTGCTTTAGAGAGAGAATCTGGTGCGGTTTTCCGCACCATTTTTGCGGTTCGGTCTGGGCGGTTTCCGCATTGCGGTGAGGTTTATGCCCACCCCTAACGATATTTGTTGATTTCAGAATTTGATATTGAATATAAGCCGATATATTTTCTATTTTGAGCCTTGTATTTAATATCAAATGGGAATTGGGTTTGTCGTGAATGGTGTCTTCATTAACACTGTTCTTAAACCCAGTTGAGAAAAGATTAAATCTTTTTATTCAGATTTAATGAAGTATACAAATTAATTTATATTCAATTGGAATGGAATTGGAATTGATTTTTAGGTTTATCGTGAACGGTATTTTAAATAACACTTGTTATTTAACCGGATTAACAATGGAATGTGATGTTGGGTTTGTCGTGAATGGTGTCTTAAATAACACTGTTCTTGAACCCCATTTGAATAGAATAAATCTTTTAATTAATATTTGAAGAAAAATTGCCAATTAATTAACATTTAATTGGAATTGAAAATGGGATGTGAATTGGGTTTATTGTGAAATGTGTTTTTGACGACATTCGTTCTTTAACCTAGTTTACAGTGAAAAGTGATTTGGAATTTGTAAGTCTTTTTATTAAGATTTAACGGGAATTTTCCAAAGTTACGTTTTCCAATTTAATATATTAAATTGGAATTGAATGGAATTCGATTAGATAATAATCGAAATGAGCTTTTGTGGAGGAAGACTGTTAATATATATGGAATTTAAAAGACTTTGTTGTTATTCCATTTATATTAATAGTCGGATATGGAAATTGATATCGATTATATATTGATTTGTTTTTCTGTGAAGGTTCCATAGTTAATGGAATGTGATTTGGGTTTATCGTGAACTGTGTTTTAAATGATATTAGTTCTTTAACCCAGTTAAAGGCAGATTACATGTCAGTCATTGTATTTCGAACTGTATGGTTGATTTCTGCTAAATATATATCTGTTTGGTGGCGGAGAATTTATTCTTTTGCTTAACACCCTTTCTCTGAGACGTACGACCTCAGAGGTTATATATCGGCAGAAATCAATAGTACGGTGTAGATTGTCGATGCGACATGTTTGCGTTTCCAAAGTTAAATAATCATTAATATTGATTTTTGGGAAGATTAAAAATAAGTGGGGTTTTAATAAATCTTTAATTAGATTGAAATGTGAATTGATAATTTAAATTATCAAATTTGGAAAAGGATCGAGAATGGAGTATCACTGGTTTTGCTCCTAGCGATAGTTAAATATTTAATTGGATTTGAACGGGAAATGGTAATTAATTTTGCTGATAAGACCGTGGTGTTAGTTATGAAGTATTACCAATTTTGCTCCGTGGGGTGAATAGGTTGGGATTGGGAAATTAAACAAATGATTACTTCGGTAAGGTGCGCTAATCCCCACTAGTTTGAAAAACCATAACATGGTTTGAATTGACATCCAAAGAAAGATTAAAGAATAAATTTAAAGAATTAATCTTTGATAAAATTAATGGGAACCTTTCCCAAGTATATGAATATTTGAATAAAAGAATATTCAGAATTGAAATGAGGCGTATGTTTTTTTTAGCACTTGTTTATTATATACACGAGTTATTCAGAAAGGCCGGGTTTCTACCCATTCTGAATAACTGATTTGACGATATGTCGACGATGGTTGAAGACCGGAGGTCTTCACATCATTTGGATGATTACTGATGGCTTGATTGGGTTGTATACCCAAGACGAGGTAATAAGTGGTGATCGTCCATACGTACTTGGAGATCGACCGGATATGCGAGGGCCTCTCTCCTGTTTGGACATATGGGATGAGGAATAAGGTGCCTCCGATTTCGTTCAGACCTAGAACGAACTTGTAAATGGATTGTATGTCTGACATTGGATTTTATTCTGTGTTGATTGATTTCTATTACATATATCTGTTTGGCAGCGGAGAATTTATTCTCTTTCTTAACGCCCTTCTCTGAGATGTACGAGCTCAGAGGTTATATATCGATAGATATCAGTCGCATGACATGAATTTCCCGTGTGTAATGCTGAGATGCAGTGATCAAGGCTTCTGTTGTAAAGCAGAGTCTTGTGGTTGATGATCAAAGCACGACTTTAATACAGCGTAGCTTTGTGTATAGTGTTAATTCGCGAGCCTCACACCTCGGTATGAGTTAAAACGGGATAAGGGAACCTAAGGAGGACATGGCGTTTCTTTCTAGCTATGGGTGGTGTCAGGATTTTGGACGCCCTGACATTGTTATATTTTTACCTTTGTGGTTGTTGGATTGCGAGGCGCCTCAGTTATATCGGTCTCTACGGAGCCGATGGATAGGTCCTATAGGACCGGGAAACGTCTGTTCAGGAATTGCCAATCTACTAACGTAAGTGTGGACCGGCCTTGGAGGATCCAGGGGTTACCAAGAGTGTGTAGTCCCGATGCATTTGCTAGAGGGTCTCGAAGCGGAAAGGGGTACATCCCTTGCTTAGACTCATGATTGAAATCCAATACGTGACATTTCGGTTTTGATTGTAGAGCCTAGTATTGGCAACATGATAGATGGTACCCATACCGCCTATGCTTGATACATTTATATTTGAAGTTGTTTCCATACACTTTACACTATAATAGTATCAAAATGATTTGTTTTAAACGTACCAAGCATGTTTGGCTATTATAAGGGAAAACCATAACCTCCGGCTTGCGTTGTATTATGTGATGGGACCTGGGTCTTATAATAGCTTCATTTTCCAAAAAGCATTGCACTGTTTATAACTGTATATGCACTTGTATTCTTAGGAGGAAATCTGTTCCGTGTTATACGGCGTGGTCCCTTGATTTACCTTATTTCGAAAGTAAAGTTTTAAATAACTGTTTTAGTTCTCACACCTGTCACATGACTGACTTGGAGTTTATTGTTTTAACCTAAACTCTGGGTGCCCCTATTTCCACATGGGCAGCTAATAGTTTTGGTTTTGCAGATTTATATTCACAGGATCCTGATTTACGGCTGGAACGATATTCAGAAAGATCCGTTATCTATTTCAGTTGTGTTTTGTATTATTTTCCGCTGCTATGTAATGTAATTTGAATCTCTGATATTTTTCTGATGTATAATATTTATTCATACTCTGTATATTCTTGTACTCTGACGTAAATTGTTGTAATAAGCAATGGGATGTTCTTTTGTTTGCGTTCTGATTTGTCGTGTTCTCATTACAATCTAGGATTTCCTTCACGAGGAAGTTCGGGTCCTTGCATTACCCTATGGCAGACACCTTGCCTCTTAAGACCTCGTCTTTAATCGTCCACGTCATAAAATATATACTCTCATTGTAGATCGAGAAATAGTAAGCAATCACTTGATGTCGGGTTTAGGTAAGAGCACGGCACCATTTAAGACCCTCCTGGCGGACCCCTACATTACCATATAGTTGTCTCTACGAATGAACTCCTATCCACTTAATACTTCCCGTGGACGGTGGTTCCTTTAGGCCTCTTATATAAATTGTCCCTAGATCAGCCCTCGCATAGCCTTTAGAGGAAGCAGACAACTTCTGGAGAACTACCCACTCATACGCAATCGCTAAGACCATTTATTACCTCATGAATATTAGAGAAAGATGAACCTCGTCACCACTAAAAACCTAATAAGGACGGGTCCCATGACTTGAGTCCTAAACCAAGGAATAAACCTCGTGAGCATTTAATATCTCACATTAAACCGACCACTTGTAGAAGCTGGATTTGTCGAACAGTTCCGGGTAGGCTTCTACTATTAGTTGGGCTTAATCTTGCGCCTTAGTGTAGTAATTATAATGGCCCATGGCACCTAGACCTTTCACATTAACCTTCTTATTTGTAGATGCTGGATATGCCAATCGGTTCTAGGCATACTTCTATTACAAGCAATGGTTAACCTCGTGTCTATGTGTCATTAATTATAATAAAAGCCAATAACTCGCACACATACAAATTTCCTATGGGGACATTTGAATTCCTATTGTCTAACTTAACACATTTAGTATGCAATTAATACGTATTTATATTACGTTTACTGCGCTATAAATATATAAATAAATAGGCGTAAATCTAGCACACGTGTATAATGATTTAATACGTTTGAAATATCAATCATAATAATAACAATTTAGGCATACAAGTTAATTACCTTACCAATTAACATGGTCCAAACATGTATATTCACATTCAATGCCTACTAAATTAGGGAGTTTCATTCCTTCCCACTTTTCCAACTTTGTGGTTCTTGCATCCCTTATGTACTTATTGGCTTCTAAATTGATAAGGAATTTACTAAATCACTTCACGGTTTCTGTAGCGACCCAAATTTCCGGTACCTTTTAAGCTGACCAAACAGCACCAGTTCAACCCAAAATGTACTGAAAACTCAGATGCCAATAGAAAGAATTTAGAGGATGAGATAAGAAAGAAAGAAATATTAGAATAGAAGAATAAGAAGAAGAACAACACACAGAATCAGATTCTCACATCGCAGCGGAACAAAATATAATATAGAAGTTACTTTTATTGAGAGTTTGTAAAATACTTACAATCATCAGAGTATATCAATACATTTGGACAGTTATAATAACCTATCCTCATATACACCATACAGCGGAATAATTATTAATACATCTGAACTCCTCCAGCACGTCTTCTGAACTTCGTAGTGTCCAATAACCTGAACCTGTGCAACCCGGGCTAACCCAAGCATTACAAATACCGGGTCAGTCTGGTGAACCACAGTGAGAAAAACTCGCTAAGTTTAAGGGGAATCATCCAACTTGATTTTAAAGTTCAAAAATCTTTTTGAAAATAAAGGATAATAGTAAGACCAAATCCACACATAAATACGGACGGTTTTTTACCTTACTATAACCCAAAATATTTTTGAAATCATATCTTATTTGATATTATGATAGTGTCTAAATACAAATAAATAGCAATCTAGCGGAACGCTTGCATCTCACGCTCCACATATATGGCATACAATCAAAAACCATAGGCGCTTATTGGAGATTGGATTCCGACTATGACAAGGTATGGAACCACCCGCCGATAGTGTATCTCTAGAGGCGAATACACTGGATTCAGCAAGAACGTCTTGCAATCCGGCCCACACATGACCGACCACTCATTTCGCTTGAGTGTATCGAATGTATATCACCAACGGTTGGGATCAGCAACCGTTTCCCGAAAGGGACAACATCGGATAGAATAAAGAACGAAATGGAATTTCTCTAGATAAATGATCATACACCCTAATGGGAGCGACCCACGTAGCCATGCTGCCTGCCCGATTTTTGTCATTTCTCGGTTGATGAGGCATGAGGCTACGTTTACTTATCAGCGCATTACTTTGAATGCCACATTGTCAGATCCGTCAAATCACTAACTGACATCCTCAAAAATACACTGGCACATTTGAAGAAATCAGTGTACATTACCATTTGGAAATATTCTGTTAGACACTCGTCCATACAAGTCATCCAGGAAAAGGATGAACCAAAGGCACTCTCCTACCGCATCCAAAGGATCAGTAGCGAGAAGTCCTTGCAACCCGCAAAATCCCAACCACGACCGAATCACAGTTTAAAAACCTCTAAGTAGCTAGCCAGATAAATTCAACTGTAATACTTCCGCTTATGAAGATCCACGGTCTTCAATGCTCCATCTCGACCATCTTTTGATATCTTCAACGTTTACGTATTTATTGGTCAGAATGGTTTTCGAATATAGATTCGATCCCGGTCTTTCCATACCAACAATCGATTTGGTCAGATTTTTGGTGTTTTAACTATCAGAATAAACAACCATCATCATCCACATAGAAAAATGGATTAACTGGTCTAGTATATAGTGTCAGTTGGCCTCTTTGGTTAGTTAATTTGATTTCTAAAAACTTTTGACATTTGGATTACCGCCTTTCCAATTTTTATTCAACTTATAATAAGTTTAAATAGGTTTAATTCAAATTAACGAAGTAAATGATTTCGGAATTATTATCCAAATATAATCAATGATATTTTATGTAATAGAAAATGGACAATATAAGTTGGAAATCTTATTTGCATATTTTATCTTGTTATATTCATACAAGTAATGGCTCTTAACATTTGAAATTTGCATTTCAAACATATTATAATTCACATAAGTATAGAATTGCACAGACTTATAAATAAAATGATAATTTCCAAAGTGTGACAAAGGTTATAAATTACAAATAAACGTCGTATAAACAAACTGACAAACGGAGTAAAATACCGTGTGCGACGCACACGCTTTAATTGTTCATTTACAAAGGACAGCCACAACCGAATAATTTACTATGTGCGACGCACACACTTTAGTTGTTCGTTTATAAAAGATAACAAAACCTTTGGGTTTAGATAATATAGTCATATAGCCTTCCAGTTGGTTAAAGATCATAGAATAGAAAATAAATTATACTCATTCACTTATTCCCAGAAAACTTTAAATCCTTTGAATTATCGTTCATGATATTCTTTACGGAAATACTTATTTTAATCACTTCCACTATCCTCGTTTCTAAACTAATATCATCCTTGGATAATCATGAAGTCATTACAAGTTGGGTTATTTATTTACCTCTCAGACCTTGAGATGACAACACTCTCATCTTCGGAATAGATAAAAGTTTATCAATGAAGTCTCATGTTATCATTTTCCCCAACACTTATATTCAATTTAGAATCCTTTTTATCTTAGTTCTGTTCAAATAACTCCTTTCACATTTGAAATATTCATCTCTAGATCTTTATCATTAGATTTTCACTTTTATAACCAAGTTCAACCCACTAAGGTTTCCGTTTGAATTCAACTTACATCAATCTTGTTTAACACTTTCCTTTCAAAAATCCAACTTATATAAATTTGAGAATACTTATTAAAAATCATTTTTAAATATAACAAGGTTTTACTCAACTAATTTCCTTTATCACCATTTCTATTTCAACCTGGTTCCTTTCAAACATCATTCGCTTTAAAAGTTAACATTTTCTTTTTATAGGAATCCAGACTCGATATATCAAACACTTGATTTCATTTGGAAACATTATATTTCCAAATCTTGTCTATCAAGTTACTTTATGAATTCATATTCATATTACATTTTAAAAATCTCGTTTGTAAATCAACTTCTCGTTAATAATCTAACATACTTTAAACCAAATAGTTTACCTTATTACAAAATAATTAATCTCCCTTAAATGGCTATTTTAAAATGATACTTAATTCCAATAATAATTAAAAATATACTAATTTTTTTTAATAATCAATTCCCATTCAAGTAGTCGACTTGGTTATCCCAAATAAGGCTACTTTGTTAACCATTTCCACTTGGTTATTTCTTTTAAATTAATAAATTAATTTAATATAATTCCATTTAACTTAATTAACAATCTAATTAAATAGAATAATCTCATTTAATTGTTTAGTGGAAACAATTAATCCAACTTTTAACCATTTGGTTAATCACTGCTCATTTGCTTACAAACTCATTAACATTCAAATCTTCTTTTATATACTCGTTTTGTAATTACATGATAAATATATAATTATTATTTTCCTTTAAAAATTTCATTTTTAAAATAATCTATATGAAATAGATTTAAAAATCTATCTTTAGTTATAAAACAAATTTATAACTTTCTTTCCATTGATTTACCTGACGGGAAGTTAAATCCTGTAAACTGAATTATTTATAGGCCATCTGCCGATAATCACTCAACCAATATCACCCATTGGTTGATATCAAACAACTATTTGTTTGGGTTCAACAATCAATCAGATTAACAGTTCATATAATATGAAAGTAAACAACATATTTGAGGGATCCGGTTGGATCCCTCCAACCTATCCTTCTCTGAATCATAATGGGTTACATGTATATGACAATATATTTATTCGTTATGATGGATAAAAATAACAGTTGAATTAATATCAGCCAACAGACGATTTATAATATCCAACCAAGCATTCAATCATTTATTTGATATGTTTATACTATTTTAAACGTAACCAACAAGGTAAGTTACCTTGTTTGGAATCTAATCGTTAAATAACGATTTAATTCGATTAAATTAAACAACCACTTAATTTAATTAAATAATATTTAACGTACAAACAAACAGTCATCCAATCATTAACCATTAACAAATAGTGTACACAAAATAAAAAAACCAGCTTATATAAAATATAAACGGGTAACTGAGTGAGTTAAACTCACCTTGATTTTCATTCTTTGTTAGAACAGTTCATTTTACAAGCTTCCAACTGCGTTCACTCCGTCCAAACCAGCTCCGTAATATTACGTCCGTCAATACAGGCCCAACATGACCGATTTGTCGGATTCTGATAATACATGAGACCGTTACAAATTTTATACGGTTATGGTTTTAGCTCGACGATTTAAACTTTAACTAAATCCTTTATTAATAAAATAAAAATCATTGTTAGGTAATTCGAAACTTAACATACTTCACGTCATCACTTAAATGATCGGTCACTTTAGTTATACGGTTTATATTAAATTTAATCCCTAATTAAATAAATTATACGTCTATGTTAAATATGGCCACGTAACTCTTCGTTGGGTATGTTGAATAACTTTAAATAACGACCACCTTTTTCTACACATACAATATATAATCCAGTATAAGGTTTGGTGTTAACAATATTAGGCATAATGTAATTCTAATTAGGCCCATCGAAAGTTGTTCCAATGTCCCAACGTTAAAAATAACTTAATTATATATATTATTAGCCAACCTTTCCTTTCATTATTTAATCCTGATTAGGCATTGTGAAATGTGTTTAGACCTATGTAAGTAATTAGGAAAATTATGAATTTTATTGTTCATTTTCTTGTTACCTGCTGATCAACCGTGAGCTTCAGACTTCATGTTATTCTTCTCCACGCCCATACCGTTCTAACGCACTCCCCTTTCCTGTCATCCCTTCACACTTAACTGTACCATATTCTCCAAAACACATGTAGTTCTTATCCTCATACCGCAACTGCTCATCACTCCTGCTATGCTTCTCAATACACACTTCGGTATACTCCACACCTCCTTCCATGTTCTTGAATGCATACAGTACCCCTCCATGTTACTACATTTTCCCAATGCCTTGTTATTCCACCGCCTTCTCTCTCTAAACTTAGGTGCGCACTGAAATGCACCCAGCGTTCCCCCTTACTGTCCCCTCTATTTTCGTTCTCTGTTCACTCCCTTCTTCCACCACATGTATTATCTCTTTCCTTTTGTTCTTTTGTTCAAAACTACCCTTCCAACCTCTCGCACAACCAGCTTCTATCACAGAAAATTCCACGCCACCAAGAATGAAACCCATCGCCAGCCTTCGCTACTTCTCCCCATCTGCCTATCCCACTCCCCGCTTTGTTCGTGACCAACAAAATTGCTCTTTCTATTGCTCCAACCAGTGCTCACGAGCCCCCTTTATTGCTACTTCAACATTCACCCACGCTTGCTATCCTTTCAACACATACGCTTATTTCTGCATGAAACAGCATTGCTTTGCACTCTCCACTGGCACGCAAGACTCTGTTTCACGTGATTTCTCCTCCCCTACTTCTCTGTTTTGTTTAGTACACTCCACCATGCTTTTATCCGAACACTGCTATTCCATTCCCTGTGCATACGCTTTGCTTGTAGCCGTCCCATACTCACGACTTAACCCATGCGAGCAATACTTCCTTCACAACCCTGCTGTTAACCACCCCAAACACCTGCTTCTCGTTTATTTCCCCTTTGAAAGAAACATGCAGACAAACTCACCTTGCCGTCACCTTATACCCCAACTAGACCATGGAAACCCTGCTCCATCTCGCCTACCGGAACTCCGCTCGTCACTACAGTACCGCGGCAGCAGGTAACCCTAGCTGAACACCACTCTACCTCTTCCGTATCATCTCGAGCCAACCCCCTCCGCGACTGGCGACTGCATGCTTCTCTCCTTTCATTTTCACTTTTGTATAGCGTGCCGAGGGAAGAAGCAGAGTTTGAGAAGGTATTAACGGGGAGGGAGCATTTGGTTTTCAGTATCAGAAATGAACGAAGAAAAGAAAAAAAATAGAGGAAGCATGAATCAAAAGATTGGGAAGAATCCTATATAAATAGAAGAGAAGTATGTGGATGGCAAGAAAACGTGGGGTGCAAGGAAAAGAGCGATTGTGTGTTGGCCAAGGAAAAGGAATTTTGGCTTGCATGAAAAGGAATTGGTTTATTTAATCAAATTGATGAGTTGTCAAGCGGACGTCAGTAACAGACAAATGAAGTATAACTGCGGAGACAACCAATTTTCATCACAGTTAGATATTTCATGCTGGCATTTGCTGTATGTATCTACCAATCATGTGCCTACTAACTATTTACGACCAGAAGAAAAAAAAAGTATATAATATAATAACAATGGCATTAACGATGAGCAAAGTATCAGGTATGGCTATGACATTTCTGGTGTTGGTCATAGTATTTACCGCAAAACCATGAACTTATTGATACCCTGATTAAAACATATTTATAACCAATGTGGCAACCATCAACTTCTCCAATCACTAAGTTTTGTTTGGCGAGCTTGTTATATTATTTTATACGGAAAATTTTATTTGCCGCTATATACCGCGTTTTATGTTAGACGTATAATATTCGTACTACCATTCTCGAATTCCAAGTGCGATGAAATGAACACGCCACTACATTAATATTCTGGTCCCAATGAAATTTATCTCATTGAAAACGAACTACGTTTGCACAATGGCCTTATTTTAATTTATCAATTCATCATTAAATTTTGTCTACTGATAAAACAACTCCGTTTGGCTCCAAACTGGAAATGTAGCAAAATTTAATTATACGCATTCCAATAAAACTCGTTTTGTTGGAAACGGAGGTCGTATGAAGATAAAACTATTTCTATGCCTATATATTATCGATATAATAAGCCAATTTGATTATATTATAAATTATATATATTCGAACTCTATTTTATAAATAAATTCGATAAAAAATCCATTATATCGCTAAATCAATATTTAAACGGATTTAAATATTCATAATTAATGTTCAAAAATATGGGACATAGGGTTTTTATAGAAACTAAGGTCAATCCTTTCCTACAAGGACATACAAATATTATTTTCTAGATATATGCGTGCTTTTAATAAATATATATACTAATATATAGTAAAACTTCTGAAAAGTACTTTTCAGAATAATAAGTACGCCTCTCATACGTATCATTTCCCCAAAACCTGGTAACATATGCTCTTGTACCACATGTAGCAACCCACCTGGAATGGGCCTAAATTCCGACCCAAAAAGGCCCATCGGAACTTAGAGCCATTCTAAACGGATCGTTGGTTCCTATAAGAAAATACTTAAACATGTACAATAGAGTAGTCTAAAATGAAATCAGAATCTCACATAGCGGAAGTGATAAAATATAATATCTCAAAATAGATGTACCATAAGTAAAACCATCATAAATGTTAGTTATAATGAGTCCCAAAGAATAATAAAAGGTACATCAATAATAACTATCCCAACAATACAATAATAGTGCTGTCATAAATAACTAAAAGCCTGCATCGTCGAGCTCCATCTCCAAAGCATCCTTGATCCCCAATGTTCCCACTTACTAACGTGTTTATATGTTAAGAGGAGGGAGGTCAGAACAATAAATTACGGTGAACGAAAATCATATAAGTTAAGGAATAACTATATCCTATACTTGTTAGTATGGGTTTGTCAAATAATGTCTGCGCAAGAAGACACATGCAAAATTAAACATATGAGGCGAGCATCCTTACAGTCACTTAAGGCCTACATGTTAATAATAGAGTGGACATCCTTACAGTACTTAATAACCCACGAGGGTGGCACTTCATGGTCACCTAAGGCCATTATCTAGATTTATTTAAGGGTGGATTCCTATTATCACTTATTACCTTATGACGGACCCATAACCACTTTAGAAATCATCTTTAATCGTCCACGTCATAAAATATATACTCTCACTATAGATCAAGAGATAATAAGCAGTCACTTAATACCAGGTATAGGTAGGAGCGACGCATTATTTAAGACCCTCCTGGAGGACCCCTACATTACTATCTACTTGTCTGTACGGGTGAACTCCTAACCACTTAATACTTCCCATGGACGGTGGTTCCATTAGGCCTCTTATATATACAATCCCTAGGTCATCCCTCGCATAGCACATAGAGGAAGAGGACAACTTGAGGAGAATTTCCCACTCATACGCAATTGCTAAGACCATTTAATACCTCATAAATATTAGAGAAAGGCGGACCTCATGACCACTTAAAACCAAATAAGGGAGGGTCTCATGATATGGGTCCCAAACAATTGAATTAATCTTAGGAAAGAACCTACCACTTGATGTTGGAGAACGAAATGTTGATGATGTTTTGATGACAACAACCTTATTTCAATCATTATTGATTATAAAATATATACTAACATTTTTGTCCAGAATATATATATATATATATGTGCAAAATTTATATGCAGGTAGTAAGATATTGAAGACTGCACAGTTAAGAGTTTCAAGAGCTAAGAGGCCTAAGATTTCAAAAGAGAATCAAGACTCATGAGTATCAAGATATCAATAGTTCAAGAGTCCAAGACCATCAGGGTGATAAAGTATAGAAATTATGTAAAACTCTGAGTAGCACTCATACTCTATTTTCAAATTATCTCTTTTCAAAATTGGTTTCAAACTTCTCTCAAAATGATTTTTAATCATTCAAGGATTTCAAACTTATGATTTCAAATATATATTTCCTAATTTATAAGTATTCTTATTTTTATAGTTTTATTAAATCATATATATATATATATATATATATATATTACTAAGTTTATATTTGATTATAATTTCAAATATTCTTATTTGAACTCTAAGTTTTCATATAACCTTTTTATTTATATAGTTTATAAATATCTCTTTATAAATTCCTATATATATGTTTATAATTATATTATATATAGTTTTTATATCACTTATATATAAAGTTTTTAATCATATGTTTAAATAATATTTTCTTATGTTTTTATACTTGAAAAATAATGTTTTAACTAGTTTTATTTCAGGAATTTCCATAATAAATATATTAATTTAAATACTTTAAAAATGATTTAAAACCAAAAAATAAGTGTATATGTCGACATACATTTTTTCATATATCGACATATAACTCATAATTTTAAAATTCAAAGGAAGTGTCTTTTCATATTTGAAACGCTTCAGAAACGTTGCAACCTTTCAACCTCTATAAATAGGAGTTCATTTCAAGTTTTTAATCACTTTTTCTTATCCTTCTTCACCCCTTTACTTACCACCATTAAAAAATACTTAAAATTCTTGATTTCTACACTTATACTCTACCGATTTCAACAAAATTTATATCATTTTTCATCCATTCACAATCTCTATCAGCTAATATCTATTTGAAGTGCTATTAAAGAGTTATAGGGATGTTGTAATCATTTGGGAAAGGGTGTGTGTAACACCCCGTAATTCTGTTAATATTAATATCCACAAATTAAAGAATAACTAATCTCAGACGTGAGAATTGTGGGAAATGGGTTGCACCATTGTGTTTGTCTCGAAATTCTGGTTGAGATAGAGTCCGAGTTTGCGTGAATTGGACTTCGTATGAAGAAGTTATGGCCATCCGAAGTTTCAGAAAATTCAAAACAGATTCAGAAAATTCAAATTTCGAAAATTCAGCCCAAACAGGCTGGGCGGGAAAAATTCCCGCCCAGAACAGGTCGACTTGGGGGTTGACTTGGGGGTCGACCTGCCCACCAGGTCGACATGGGTGTCGACCCTAGGGTTGACCTGGGGGTCGACCTCCCTGGTCGAGCCCAGGCGACCTGGGTGCACCTGAATGGGTTTTTGGACTGGGTTTTGGGGGCTGTGACGAAATCTGACGGCTCTAATCTATCCTAGGGTCTATCTAAAGGCCTAAAACAACTAACTGCACCTATAAATACACCCTAATACTACCCCTAAACATCATTAAAAATAGAAGAGCTTCCGTCATGCCGTCGCCATGGAATTCAGCATAGCCGCTGCCAACTAAAGAAGAAGATAGCTAATCCAACTCGCTTCTAATCTAATTCTACTCAACTCTAAAGCAAATCAAGACTCTCTTTCTTCTATAATTGTGAGTATGATAGTCTTAACAAGATTATTATCATTTTAATTAGGTTAAGTCATGAATGGATTATGAGTAGATGATGTGAATTGTCGTATATGTTATCATGTATGTTATTAATCCTATGCTATGTGGTGATGATATCCTATATGTTGTAAATCATGCTATGGTGATGTTATGTATGTTGAAAGTTTCTATGCTAAGTTGTGATAAATCAGACATGTTAAAAAAGCCATGATGTTACCATCTATGCTAGTTAGTTCATATCAATTAAATCATCATGTTTAGGCTATGTTGATCTATATGACAAGTTACATATGCAAGTTAAATTGATTAGAAAAGTTATGAACATATGCCATGACATCTATTATGACATCTAGAACTATGCTATGACATATGTTATTTCCTTGCTAGTTCACACCATCATTATGTTGCCTATAAACCCCATATGCAAGTTTATGTAAAGATTTGGGCTATGATCATATCATGTAAATTGTGACATTTAACAAGTTGACACCTTTTGATCCTTAACATGTGTAGCTTATGCAAGTTTCACCCCTATTATGATTAGATATATTTTAATAGTCTGTATGTTGTGATAATTTATCTTTGTGCTATGTGTTAGACTATTCAAGTCTAGCCTATATTATGCTTCGAATAAGCGAACGTATAAACGTGGGGTAGGGGTAATATTAAGGATTTAATATTAAGATGTTGGGGTGCAATTGATATGATTTTGCATGCCATGAGTGGATGACCATAATTGAGTAAATTAGTAAATTGGAAGTAATTAATAATTTGAATAGGGAATTATTAAAACTGGGGTAAAAGATTATAAGTGTTAATCAATGCTTAGGACACGAGATTGGACTCGTTTGTGATGTAAACCTGCCCGGAACCGCCCGGCAAATCCAGTGGTCACAAATGTCAGCCCAATGTGAGAGGTCCTAGGCCTAAACTAAAGCATAACAGTTGTAAAGACACAAGGTTAGACTCTTTTATGGTGTAAGACTGCCCGGACCCGCCCGGCAAATCCAGCTGCCATAAATGCCAGTCTAATGTGGGAGGTCTTTATGAGGTTATGGCCTGAATGAATTAAGAAATACTTAACCAGATAAACATGTAAGGTGAGACATGAGGGTTAAGTAGGTGCCTTGGGTGGCATGAGGAATCTAGTGGGTGCCCTTAGTGGCATGTGAAATACGATTAGTAAGACTTAACCAAACACACATGTAAATGAACATGACTAAGAGGGTTAAGTGGGATATACTAGTGGTGACAAGCTTAGGTGGGTAGCTTGTGGGGGCCCATTTCAACCTGTATCCCAAACGTATCTTTGTGGGCTCGACCCAAGTCGAGGACGGGACACGCATACTGGGTTTGACTATAAGAGGCCAAAACGGGGAGCGGTGGCAGTGCAAGTCCAACGGGTTTCAAATGCGTGTGTGGACCCGGGCTGGTAGGTAAGACGTTGTTGCATCGTGTAGGTATAAGCCGTGCATTATCTAGTTGTATCGGGTTGGCACTTTAGGGGAGTGATACACCCCACTGTGGGGCCAACACGGGTATCTACGAGTAGCGAGCCGATCGAAAATGGGTAGTGGAGTTCACCTAGTGGAGATAGGGGCAGACGGCACCTATGTAGTCAGCTAGGGGTACGTAAGGCTATTTATATGTTTCTGTGTGAAGCAAGTGGGATCAACCTTTAGGGTGACTGGTGCGGTGCAGTGTAGTAATGTGCGGTGCAGTATAGTAATTATTTGTTAGTAATTAGGTATGCCTTTACCGTTATCTTCAACGTTATCTTAAACGCTATCTTTATCTTCTTAATAGTTCATAGACATTTACTTGTCTTCCAGTTTATGCCTTAGTCTATGTAGCGTCCCGGGAATTTCGACACTCGAATCCAGACACTAACACATCCCGTGTCCAAACTCAAGTACCGAAAACCCAGAAAGCTAATAGAAAGAAGTTAGAGGGTGAGAAAAGAAAGAAAGAGTATTAGAATAGAAGAATAAGAAGATCAGAGTCTCACAGCGGAATGGACAAAATATAATAATCAGAAATACTTTATACAAAAATTGTATATCACAACATCAGAGTATACATTCAGATCAATACAACATACAGCGGAAATAAACCAGTACCCGTATATATATGGAATACGTCTCGACTTCAACTCCATCTCTGTTGCTTCCAGTGGAAACCTGACCTGTAAATATGCTTGGTCTGACCCGAGCACATTTGATTTAAAACAAAATTCACCCGGATCAGTCTAAAATACCATCAGTGATAAATTCATACATCAACAAACTTGTTTAACTTTGAAATCCTTTTGAAATAAAAGGATAATAGTAAGACCAGTCCACACATAAACACGGACGGTTTTTACCTTACTATAACCCAAATCATTTTGAAATCAATATCTTCTTATGATATTATCATAGTGTCTAAATACAAGTAAATAGAATCTAGCAGAACGCATGCATCTCACGCTCCACATATATAGTATACAATCAAAAACCGCGGGTGCTTATTGGAGATTGGATTTCCAACTATGACAAGGTATAGGACCACCTGCCGATAGTATATCTCTAGAGACGAATACACTGGGTTCAACAAGAACGTCTTGCAACCCGGCCCACACATGACCGACCACTCATTTCTTTTGAGTGTATCGAGCATATTGTCACCTTACGGCTTTTTGTCGCGCGACCACCGTAGTTCCCGGGAGATACAGAAATGAAAAGAAGTAACAAATATGAATATCCTCTAGATGGTGACAATACACCCTAATGGGTGCGACCCACATAGCCATGCTGCCTGCCCGATTTTTGTCATTTCCCGATTGATGAGGCTTGAGGCTATAATCGACTTTTGAAACATCTGGCCACCATTCACATCATACACGTCATCCAGGAATAGGATGAACCGAAGGTACTCTCCTACTGCATCCTAGGAATCACCCTATAGATCAGTAGCGAGTAGTCCTTGCAATCCGCAGATTCCAATCATGACAGAA
This sequence comes from Allium sativum, assembly GCA_030737875.1. Classification (NCBI taxonomy): domain Eukaryota; kingdom Viridiplantae; phylum Streptophyta; class Magnoliopsida; order Asparagales; family Amaryllidaceae; genus Allium; species Allium sativum. The sequence goes on along the minus strand of CM060909.1, from coordinate 19,763,736 downwards.
TCATCGTTAACTCTGGGGATCAGTCAGAGGTATTTAACAATAGTTCTTCCGCTCATGGAGACTTACGGTCTTCAATTGCTCCATCTCGACTAGCATCTTCGACGTATTCGTATTTATTGGTCGGAATGGTTTTCGAAGATAAATTCGATCCCGGTCTTCCCGTACCAATAACGTTGGGTCAGATTTTGATAGTCGGTTATTTAACTATCAAAATAAACAACCATAAAAGTAAACAAATCCATTGATTGATTACATAGCATCACTTGGCCATAACATTTCTTATCATCTTATCGAATCACTTATCATTCGTAAAATGATTATTACGACATCTTCTTTGGCTTGAATACCAAAACCACCACTCATTCTTTTAGAATGAACCCATTTAAATCTCATTTCAATACTTTGAAAACATCATTATACTTCCACCAATCTTCCTTTTATTTCGTTTATAACATTTCAAATTTCTCTAACCCCTTTTAAATTCCCTTTAAATATGGAATTTTATCATATATATTCCCAATATTTCAAATAACGTTACGTTATTATTTCTCAAAACATTTCCACCATTACGACTAATATTATCCTTCGATAATTCGGAAGTTGTTCAAGTTGGGTATTTAATTACCTCTCAGACCTTGATCAACAACGTTCTTATCGTCAGATAGATATCGGTTGTAATACAAAAACCCACACTCATCCCCCATATCGCCACAAATCCCATTTTAATTCCATCTTTGAAATATTATCTCTTTTTTTAAAGAGTGGTTCTAGATCGCATCTTTCTAATTTATCTCGTTTAATCTAACCCAAAATTTGGGTTTACGTTTGGTTTCCCATTTAAATTGATCACCAAAACTAATTTATTTAAGTAATCCCATTTGATTATTATTAAATAAATAATAATCATCCTTCGACCTTTTATCAAAATATGGTTGGTTTTACCATTAACTATCTTCTTTAAACTAGTCAACTAATAAACAATTTCTGTAACACCGTTAACTCGTTCGACTCTAAACATGACTAACCCGTTAGTCCACCGTTATAGATCTAGCCATTTACATTAAAAATTATTTAATCTAAATAATTCTATTTACCTTGATCAATATCAGTATAAACCCATTCAAATTGTTACGTTAATTTTGGTCGCTTGAATTAGCTAAACACCTTTTTTTTTCAAATCACTTAATGAGCACGTGCTTCGCGCACAGAAGATTTTTGGTTCCAAAACAGTGATTTGCTGTTAAACTAATCAATGTATTTATGTGGTTAGTTTATTCCCCTTTAATTAATTAAAATAAAAATATATCTTAAAGTCTATATTCGGTTAAATAAATTCCATACCTTTATTTTTAGTGATTCACCTAACGGTGAATCGTTCTTTATAAAACGGTGTATATTTGGGCCATCTGCTATTTATTTCTCAACCAATACGATATATATAGGTTCAAACTCAACCACATTCAACAATCAACAAGGTTTAAAGTCACGGGTCTTGAACAGTTCATATAAAATATGAAATAACAGCAAAATAAATATTTGAGGAACCGGTTTGGTTCCTCCTACCTGTTCTTCCCTGCAACACAGGTCATTAAAATATTTCATATCAGTAGACAGAAATAATTTAAATGACGATAATAAAATTAATGTCAACCATTCAAGCAACCATAGGCATCCAAGGCATCCAATCAATCAATTTAAATTTATATGAATTTAGCACATCAAAGTATTTCAGAAAAGTGTGAGAATTAACTCACTATTTTAATCTGATCGACGGTTCGCGCGCCGTTCGTTTAATTTTAAACAGACGTTTAAAATTTACGAAATTGTCATCGCCTCTGATTCCAACCAAATCTGCTCAACTGCGTAACTCTCGTCTCTGCGATTCCGAAAAATCCAGTCTCGTCGAACTCTGTTAATGTACGTACAGGTTACGGTTCACGATTAAATTTGAAATAAGTTATAACGAACTATTAATTAAATTAATTTACCTTAACCAAAATTACCGCTCTTAATCTAGTGTAGCGGTGCTAATCCTCCTTCCTATTCCCAGGCCAACGCTCCTTCCAAAACACATAATCAAACATCCGTGCACCTTTGTATATACTACGGAGCTTCGTCTCTACGTTCAACAAACGGACATCACCATTGCATTTTCCGGTCCGATCCCCCTAAGCATCAACACTTTCAGTTGGAACTCACCTCTCTCTTTTTCTTCGTTGAAAGCACACATGACATACCCTTTTTTTCACTTTTTTCTTCTTCTTTTGTTTCTTTTCTTTATCCATGCTTTGTTTGCCTGATGTGAATATAGAAGCAAACCTCCCCATTCCTTTGTCTTTGCTGTTGCGTTATTTCACCCCTACATTTTTTTTTTCTCTTTAACACGTAAGGCCTTAGGCCCCTTTCTTCCCACCATACTCCCATGCATGCCACTACATTCATTCCCTTCCCAGGCAAATTCGTTTTTGCCTTGCTCCTTTCACTTTTTTTTTTTTTTTTTTTTTTTTTAACGAAAGGTCCAAGCTTGCCATACAAGAAAAATGCATGCACAGTTCATCCGCTTTCACATCTTCCTTTTCCTTTCGCAATAACAGACACTCTCAGCCCTCCTCCTTGCCATTTTCTTCTCAGCCCACTCCTCTCCACGGTTCTATCACCCACAATCACCTCTACGCCTCATCTCCTTCTACGCTCCATCATTCCCCCCATCAGTCAACTCATACGCCCTCCATCTTCTTTCCTCTCATGCCAGTTCAACGCGACTCTTCCTTTCATTTTAAAACAGAGAGGTCGGTTGCTGTATTACCCAGGAGAAAGAAGAAGAAAACTAAGACTTAGTTTTTGTTTGTATTTTATGAACTGAACAAAAGAATGAAGCGCTATTTATAACATCCAGTTCCTTGGCAATCAAGGTGAATAGGCGGGGGTAGGTCTGCGTTAGCCTAGGGTAGATATATTTTATACACCAAGATCGGCTTTGATTATATGTGTGAGGAGACCTGATGGTGAAAGGAAAATAGGGTGCGCACAGTATATCTATGGGTAGGTCTGTATGGAGTCCAGTTGCATGTGCGAGCTGAGAAATAGACACAGGGTGGGCATTGGTGCTCTGCACCTTCGAATGGTAGGGGTGGAATCCACGCATGTGCGTAGGCTTTAGAAAATATGAGTAGGTAGCTTGGTCTGTAGGATAGCTGGTTGATGGAGCAGACATTGGGTGCACGAAATAGTCTTGTCACTCAAAAGTTTGAAAAGAATGGGAGACAAGAAAGCCGGGGGTAGGCTGTTACCAATTTTCTACTGTTTAGGGGACGCTGTACAAGCTAAGTCAATAGGCTGTTAAGGCGTGAGTTGTTTCATCAGTTGAAAGAAAGAAACGATGGTCTAGAAAAGAAGGGGAGATAGTGTATGCTGATAGAAGAATGGACAGCCATGTATAGGCTTGCCGCTAGTTTGAAAATACACACAAGGTACAGTATATTTTGAAAAAGAAAATGGGCAAGTACTGAAAATGTATGCTGAATGCCTGAACGTTTTGTTTTGTCCCATCCCTCTTGTTTCGTTACTTTCAATATTTACTGAGCCATACGTGTTTGCACATGGGAAGAAAAAGAGACTACCGCATATTTTACTTTTATGTATGTCGGCACCAGAGGATACCATGCTCATATATTTTTCTGCCACGTACGAAGATTTGTTGCTCATACTCTTTCCTTTTCTTTTGGTTTATTTATGTTTGTATATATTTTTCAACAGTTTTGCTTAATCCTTATTGCACGCCAAATGTATGATCAAAAGCTTAGAATTTGAAAGTCATGTACCGGCATTATTATATTATACTAATCAATGCTTGGGTTCATAAATTAAATAAGACCATATCGATCGCCTTTTCTTTCAGTTAATGTTACACGGTTAACAACCCAATATAAATTTATACGTTAAACCGTCGTTTAAATAACGAATTCAATATTGAATTCCATAAATAGTTTAAATAAAATATTTAAAATAAATTTAAATCTTCGAATCAAATAGCTGAAAAATCCAGGTCGTTACATTCTTCCTCCCTTAAATAAATTTCGTCCTCGAAATTGCTAGGTAAAAAGAATGCTCCAACCGCAATTATTTTCAAAATAATTAATTCAAATATTATCAAAAATATCAACAAGTTATAAAATTTTCGAAAAATTCGGCAGCACCTCCTCTGCACTGTTCGATCGAAACAACTACAAACGCCACACTGGGCCTCTCATATTGATCCAAAGAAAATAAAAGCCAAACGGATATCCAACTTAGATATAAATTCAAACACTCAATCCATAATATTAAGGTTTACCTTTTTGTTGGGCAACTCCATCCCAGTTTCGAAGTAAATTAATCAACAGCTCTTTATTTCCCAATCTGCTCTTCAATCTCCGTGATCAAGTCAATTATCATAGCCTTTTGGCAATCTTCCCTTTACTCGTCTTCCAATGCAAAAACTGATATCGGCTTATACCATATAATCCCATCCAAAAGCCGTTATGCTGGAATTCCTTTCTTTTTAATCCTTTCAACTTCTTAATTAACTGTTAATGGTTTCCCATCCAGTCCAGCCAAGCAAGCAACAATCACTTAATCTTTTCATTTCATTTTCTTTTTAATTTTTTATTTAACCTGTCTTCAGTTAAATATTTAATTCCAAATTCAAATTTTATTACCCTTGATTCTCATTTTAACAAGCCCAATATATTCATTGGTTCAAAGTCTAATTCCAAGCCATATTTCAATCATACCATTCAACAAATTCCCATTTATCCTGTTTGGATTCATTTACTTTTTTATTTTACCCAACACAAGTCAAATTCTTGTTGGCTTATCTCAATTCCAACTCAAAGGATTCATTTTAACTCATACAAGTTAAATTTAATTTCCATTTCATACTTGAAATGTTTCCAACTTCATACAAGTTTGAATTCAATAATAACTTGAGTAAATTATAGATTTTAACTTTTTATAAAATATTTTGGGTCAAAACAATATAAAAATAATTCTATATCCAAATTACAAATACGTGCCCTCATATATATGTGTGTATATATATATATACACACACTCTCAACTCGATCTAGGGTACTACTAGCCCAATCTCTATCGAGTTACACCACAGAGCCAAGGTTATTCATAAACCATTGCTCTGATACCAACTGTAGCGTCCCGGGAATTTCGACACTCGAATCCAGACACTAACACATCCCGTGTCCAAACTCAAGTACCGAAAACCCAGAAAGCTAATAGAAAGAAGTTAGAGGGTGAGAAAAGAAAGAAAGAGATATTAGAATAGAAGAATAAGAAGATCAGAGTCTCACAGCGGAATGGACAAAATATAATTCAGAAATACTTTATACAAAAATTGTATATCACAACATCAGAGTATACATTCAGATCAATACAACATACAGCGGAAATAAACCAGTACCCGTATATATATGGAATACGTCTCGACTTCAACTCCATCTCTGTTGCTTCCAGTGGAAACCTGACCTGTAAATATGCTTGGTCTGACCCGAGCACATTTGATTTAAAACAAAATTCACCCGGATCAGTCTAAAATACCATCAGTGATAAATTCATACATCAACAAACTTGTTTAACTTTGAAATCCTTTTGAAATAAAAGGATAATAGTAAGACCAGTCCACACATAAACACGGACGGTTTTTACCTTACTATAACCCAAATCGTTTTGAAATCAATATCTTCTTATGATATTATCATAGTGTCTAAATACAAGTAAATAGAATCTAGCAGAACGCTTGCATCTCACGCTCCACATATATAGTATACAATCAAAAACCGCGGGTGCTTATTGGAGATTGGATTTCCAACTATGACAAGGTATGGGACCACCTGCCGATAGTATATCTCTAGAGACGAATACACTGGGTTCAACAAGAACGTCTTGCAACCCGGCCCACACATGACCGACCACTCATTTCTCTTGAGTGTATCGAGCATATTGTCACCTTACGGCTTTTTGTCGCGCGACTACCGTAGTTCCCGGGAGATACAGAAATGAAAAGAAGTAACAAATATGAATATCCTCTAGATGGTGACAATACACCCTAATGGGTGCGACCCACATAGCCATGCTGCCTGCCCGATTTTTGTCATTTCCCGGTTGATGAGGCTTGAGGCTATAATCGACTTTTGAAACATCTGGCCACCATTCACATCATACACGTCATCCAGGAATAGGATGAACCGAAGGTACTCTCCTACTGCATCCTAGGAATCACCCTATAGATCAGTAGCGAGTAGTCCTTGCAATCCGCAGATTCCAATCACGACAGAATCATCGTTAACTCTGGGGATCAGTCAGAGGTATTTAACAATAGTTCTTCCGCTCATGGAGACTTACGGTCTTCAATTGCTCCATCTCGACTAGCATCTTCGACGTATTCGTATTTATTGGTCGGAATGGTTTTCGAAGATAAATTCGATCCCGGTCTTCCCGTACCAATAACGTTGGGTCAGATTTTGATAGTCGGTTATTTAACTATCAAAATAAACAACCATAAAAGTAAACAAATCCATTGATTGATTACATAGCATTACTTGGCCATAACATTTCTTATCATCTTATCGAATCACTTATCATTCGTAAAATGATTATTACGACATCTTCTTTGGCTTGAATACCAAAACCACCACTCATTCTTTTAGAATGAACCTATTTAAATCTCATTTCAATACTTTGAAAACATCATTATACTTCCACCAATCTTCCTTTTATTTCGTTTATAACATTTCAAATTTCTCTAACCCCTTTTAAATTCCCTTTAAATATGGAATTTTATCATATATATTCCCAATATTTCAAATAACGTTACGTTATTATTTCTCAAAACATTTCCACCATTACGACTAATATTATCCTTCGATAATTCGGAAGTTGTTCAAGTTGGGTATTTAATTACCTCTCAGACCTTGATCAACAACGTTCTTATCGTCAGATAGATATCGGTTGTAATACAAAAACCCACACTCATCCCCCATATCGCCACAAATCCCATTTTAATTCCATCTTTGAAATATTATCTCTTTTTTTAAAGAGTGGTTCTAGATCGCATCTTTCTAATTTATCTCGTTTAATCTAACCCAAAATTTGGGTTTACGTTTGGTTTCCCATTTAAATTGATCACCAAAACTAATTTATTTAAGTAATCCCATTTGATTATTATTAAATAAATAATAATCATCCTTCGACCTTTTATCAAAATATGGTTGGTTTTACCATTAACTATCTTCTTTAAACTAGTCAACTAATAAACAATTTCTGTAACACCGTTAACTCGTTCGACTCTAAACATGACTAACCCGTTAGTCCACCGTTATAGATCTAGCCATTTACATTAAAAATTATTTAATCTAAATAATTCTATTTACCTTGATCAATATCAGTATAAACCCATTCAAATTGTTACGTTAATTTTGGTCGCTTGAATTAGCTAAACACCTTTTTTTTTCAAATCACTTAATGAGCACGTGCTTCGCGCACAGAAGATTTTTGGTTCCAAAACAGTGATTTGCTGTTAAACTAATCAATGTATTTATGTGGTTAGTTTATTCCCCTTTAATTAATTAAAATAAAAATATATCTTAAAGTCTATATTCGGTTAAATAAATTCCATACCTTTATTTTTAGTGATTCACCTAACGGTGAATCGTTCTTTATAAAACGGTGTATATTTGGGCCATCTGCTATTTATTTCTCAACCAATACGATATATATAGGTTCAAACTCAACCACATTCAACAATCAACAAGGTTTAAAGTCACGGGTCTTGAACAGTTCATATAAAATATGAAATAACAGCAAAATAAATATTTGAGGAACCGGTTTGGTTCCTCCTACCTGTTCTTCCCTGCAACACAGGTCATTAAAATATTTCATATCAGTAGACAGAAATAATTTAAATGACGATAATAAAATTAATGTCAACCATTCAAGCAACCATAGGCATCCAAGGCATCCAATCAATCAATTTAAATTTATATGAATTTAGCACATCAAAGTATTTCAGAAAAGTGTGAGAATTAACTCACTATTTTAATCTGATCGACGGTTCGCGCGCCGTTCGTTTAATTTTAAACAGACGTTTAAAATTTACGAAATTGTCATCGCCTCTGATTCCAACCAAATCTGCTCAACTGCGTAACTCTCGTCTCTGCGATTCCGAAAAATCCAGTCTCGTCGAACTCTGTTAATGTACGTACAGGTTACGGTTCACGATTAAATTTGAAATAAGTTATAACGAACTATTAATTAAATTAATTTACCTTAACCAAAATTACCGCTCTTAATCTAGTGTAGCGGTGCTAATCCTCCTTCCTATTCCCAGGCCAACGCTCCTTCCAAAACACATAATCAAACATCCGTGCACCTTTGTATATACTACGGAGCTTCGTCTCTACGTTCAACAAACGGACATCACCATTGCATTTTCCGGTCCGATCCCCCTAAGCATCAACACTTTCAGTTGGAACTCACCTCTCTCTTTTTCTTCGTTGAAAGCACACATGACATACCCTTTTTTTCACTTTTTTCTTCTTCTTTTGTTTCTTTTCTTTATCCATGCTTTGTTTGCCTGATGTGAATATAGAAGCAAACCTCCCCATTCCTTTGTCTTTGCTGTTGCGTTATTTCACCCCTACATTTTTTTTTTCTCTTTAACACATAAGGCCTTAGGCCCCTTTCTTCCCACCATACTCCCATGCATGCCACTACATTCATTCCCTTCCCAGGCAAATTCGTTTTTGCCTTGCTCCTTTCACTTTTTTTTTTTTTTTTTTTTTTTTAACGAAAGGTCCAAGCTTGCCATACAAGAAAAATGCATGCACAGTCCATCCGCTTTCACATCTTCCTTTTCCTTTCGCAATAACAGACACTCTCAGCCCTCCTCCTTGCCATTTTCTTCTCAGCCCACTCCTCTCCACGGTTCTATCACCCACAATCACCTCTACGCCTCATCTCCTTCTACGCTCCATCATTCCCCCCATCAGTCAACTCATACGCCCTCCATCTTCTTTCCTCTCATGCCAGTTCAACGCGACTCTTCCTTTCATTTTAAAACAGAGAGGTCGGTTGCTGTATTACCCAGGAGAAAGAAGAAGAATACTAAGACTTAGTTTTTGTTTGTATTTTATGAACTGAACAAAAGAATGAAGCGCTATTTATAACATCCAGTTCCTTGGCAATCAAGGTGAATAGGCGGGGGTAGGTCTGCGTTAGCCTAGGGTAGATATATTTTATACACCAAGATCGGCTTTGATTATATGTGTGAGGAGACCTGATGGTGAAAGGAAAATAGGGTGCGCACAGTATATCTATGGGTAGGTCTGTATGGAGTCCAGTTGCATGTGCGAGCTGAGAAATAGACACAGGGTGGGCATTGGTGCTCTGCACCTTCGAATGGTAGGGGTGGAATCCACGCATGTGCGTAGGCTTCAGAAAATATGAGTAGGTAGCTTGGTCTGTAGGATAGCTGGTTGATGGAGCAGACATTGGGTGCACGAAATAGTCTTGTCACTCAAAAGTTTGAAAAGAATGGGAGACAAGAAAGCCGGGGGTAGGCTGTTACCAATTTTCTACTGTTTAGGGGACGCTGTACAAGCTAAGTCAATAGGCTGTTAAGGCGTGAGTTGTTTCATCAGTTGAAAGAAAGAAACGATGGTCTAGAAAAGAAGGGGAGATAGTGTATGCTGATAGAAGAATGGACAGCCATGTATAGGCTTGCCGCTAGTTTGAAAATACACACAAGGTACAGTATATTTTGAAAAAGAAAATGGGCAAGTACTGAAAATGTATGCTGAATGCCTGAACGTTTTGTTTTGTCCCATCCCTCTTGTTTCGTTACTTTCAATATTTACTGAGCCATACGTGTTTGTACATGGGAAGAAAAAGAGACTACCGCATATTTTACTTTTATGTATGTCGGCACCAGAGGATACCATGCTCATATATTTTTCTGCCACGTACGAAGATTTGTTGCTCATACTCTTTCCTTTTCTTTTGGTTTATTTATGTTTGTATATATTTTTCAACAGTTTTGCTTAATCCTTATTGCACGCCAAATGTATGATCAAAAGCTTAGAATTTGAAAGTCATGTACCGGCATTATTATATTATACTAATCAATGCTTGGGTTCATAAATTAAACAAGACCATATCGATCGCCTTTTCTTTCAGTTAATGTTACACGGTTAACAACCCAATATAAATTTATACGTTAAACCGTCGTTTAAATAACGAATTCAATATTGAATTCCATAAATAGTTTAAATAAAATATTTAAAATAAATTTAAATCTTCGAATCAAATAGCTGAAAAATCCAGGTAGTTACAGTCTAGTTATTTTGATAATAGTATTGCTAGAATTATCATACTCGCCAGACTTTATGTCTGACCCCCCTCCATTTCTATCCTTTTTCCCCTCCAAGTCCTCAGGTTGGACCCAACTCTAGTGGAGCATGATTGGATTGCTTCATCTCTTTGGAAAGCTTGGATCCTTGAAGTAAAGTCCAGCTTGTTATCTTCTTTAATGGCTATTTGTGTAATGGGATTATGTATTTTGTTTTATGAAGATGGATAAAGTACTTGACTCTGATTAATGGTTTTGTGATGTAATAAACATGTTTCCGCTGCAATAAAATGAAGTTTTAGATTTCCAAGTACTACATATTATCTGTCTTGATGTAATTTTTCTGTTTTATATTCACTTATAACCTCCATGGAAGTTAATGCATTCCCTTTGTGAGTGACATTAATGGACGTGGGGTGTTACAGTGTGTTCCTTGTATCCCTGAAATAAAGGAAAGGAAGTGGTGTTAACCTTGTAGCCGTGAAATTAAGGGTGGTGGAATCAGTGTTAACCTTGTAGCTGTGAAATCAAGGGTGTTGTAATTGAATTCTGATATTAACTAAACTCTACGCAATCCAGCGTTGCGTGATACTGGATGTAGGAGTAATCCGAACTAGTATAAAATCCGGTGTGTTCTTTCCTTTTCTGCATTTTATATTTTCTTATATATGTGTTTATGATTTGTTTATGATCATTTCTGATGTGATAATCATTGTGTGTTTCATGTAATAATTCAAGATTGTTTCAATTTTCCATAATTTCTTTAAAACACTATTCACCCCCCTTTAGTGTTAATTTTGCCTTAAGATCCTTAATCCACAATCCTTAACAATTGGCATCAGAGCATAGGTTTCAAAAGTTCATCATCTGAAATTTTGAATTATTAAATGGAAAATTTTGAAATGATTTATAACACTAGTTTAAATTCATGCATTGCATCAATATTAGATAGGTCTGCATTTTATTATATTGAAAAATAAAGTTATCATAGTCTGTCTTTTGAAAAGTTTAAATAAATTCTTAACACTATTTTTTATATGGACATGTCACAAAATCATCACGATGTTATTATCTATAATTACAATTGGTTATTTTGAAAAGACATTTGATTCTTTGAAAAGTTGTGTTGTTATGCAGGGGTAGAGTTATGTCTGATGACTACTACCCAATAGACACCAAGATGATTGTTCATTAATCAAGAAGAGACAAGTTTATGAAGGAATATGACTTTTGGGCTTATAGTAGTTGAATTGTCCATTCATTCAAAATTCAAAATCGAAATTTTGGCGCCAAGTTGTTAAACTGCAACGTCATTGGTATCCTTCTCATACGGTCTTCAAACTCAACAAATGGATATACTATGGTGATCAGAAAAATGAGCCTGTCGCAATAAAGTACATATCATCGTCAAATTCTAAAAGATGTAAATGTATGGTTCATGAAAATGGAAGAATAACAAAATGGAGGATTGCAAAAAGAGTTACGCTTTACAATAATTTTATAGTTATCATTATATTTAGGAATATACATCTATGCACACAGTTAGGTATAGAAATTTTCCTCTTTTATAATTTTAGACAATTTGGTTCATATGTTGATACACTATAGTATATTTATCAATATACCAATCCAGTTAAAATCTTTTCTTATTCTAATTTTAAATTTCAGTACTATTTGATTTGTATTTGAAAATTTGAAAGGACATCTTTTCAATATGAAAAAGTCTGTTCAAACTCTAAAACTTATGTTTAATATATTTTGTTTCAAAATATATATATATTGAAATTATATAAATCAATAAAATTATATAGATATATACCTCAAATAATTTTAAAAAAATTTAAACATTTAATATTGTCATAAAATGCAAATTTATATATCTTTTTTATGTAGTTTAAACATACATAGTCTAAATTATATATATATATATATATCACCTATAATTACATTTATATTTGGATTACAGAGTAAAGTTAATACTAATTTTGATTATCTTATTTTATTAAATTTATAAAACTTGTATTTGAACTTTGGTATATAATGTATATTTTTATAGCTACGCTACCAGATTTTTTTCAAAAATTAATTTTGTTATAATTATACATTTTATATCATAATAGTTTTCTAATTTTTAAGTTTTAAAATTTTAATGTTTCCTTATTAAATTAATCTAAATTTAATTTGTAATAAAAGATTGATGTATATCTAGGAATACATTAACTTTTTATTAGTTTTTATATATACAATTATGAATATATGTTTATATCAAAGTAGTTTAATTCATATGATAGAATTTTATTTTCCTTTAAAATGATCTTCAATATTTGCTATATTATTTTTAAAGAAGTACCCTATTAAGATTATTTAACTCCATGTTTCTCATAGAATTACTCTAAATATTTTATCATTAAACTCTTAATCTCTTTCATTAGTATCATTAACCTATGTCTAGAAATTAATATTACCTTTGTTTGATTGAAATAATTTATATTATATGTAGTACATTGAATACCTTTTACCAAAATAGTTATCATCACCAAATCATTAAGCATATTATCATTACACATCTTATTTCATATCATAGGTCATTATTATAAATTACAGCGCACCTCATGTTAAAATCATTCACATCACAAGTTACATTTCATTCAATATATCATCTCATATTGCTTTGCATATGACATATAGTTCATACTGTGTTATAACCAACATACTGCACACATTGCATTACATGATAACTTATTACTCTATATACAACAAGTTTACTGTATGGGAGTTTTTATCTAATTAGAAATAAATAGAATTGTAAATAAAATACATAACATATTTGTTTAATTTGGTTGAATTGTTTGGCTTTATTGATTTGTTTGATTTGATTGACTTGTTTGGCTTGATTGATTTGTTTGATTTGACTGACTTGTTAGAATTTTTTGACTTAATTGACTTATCTGATTTGTTTGACATGAATAACTTGATTTACTTGTTTAACATGGTTCATAGTTCATACTTGATTCTTTGAAAAGTTGTGTTGCTTCGCAGGGGAAGAGAGATGTCTACTAGCCGAAAGACACCAAGATGGTCATTCATTATGAAGGGATATGACTTTTGGGCTTATAATAGTTGAAGTGTTCCATTCATTCAAAATTCAAAATTCCAAATTTTGGCGCAAAGTTGGTTAAACTACTAAATCATCAGTATCCTTCTTATATGATCTTCAAACTCAGCAAATGAATATACTATGTTGATCAGAAAAATCAGCCTGTCATAATAGAGCAGATCTCGCCGTCAAATTCTGAAAGATGTGAATGTGTGTTTCATGGAAAATGAAGAATAACATAATGGAGCACTGCAAAAAGAGGTATGCTTTACAATAATTTCTCAGTTACCATTATATTTAGGAACGTAGATCTATGCATATAGTTAGGTATAGAAATTTATCTCTTTTAAAAGGGGATTGTTAAAGGGACTCACATTTGGTTAAGGGGAGGACTAATTTTTATTTATTGTATAATTGTTATGGGGAGGACAAAATAAATCAGCCTCCCCTTAAACATATAAATTAAAATTCCGATATTAACCCCCTATAATCCTCATTAAATAAACCATGTAACTTAAACCTTAATTAATGCTAACAATTTAATAATGCACATAAAAACAAAAAGGCTAATTCTATTTATACACCAAAAATTGCTAAACATAAACAAAAAATATAATAAACTACTACACACCATATATTATTTTACATACACCGTTTCTTTTACTAAATTATCAATGTTCTCATCTTATTTTTCTTTCCTCTTTCAAACTTAAAACACAATTACCCATTTCTTAGAAATTTTGCATCAAACTGAGTAAAATTTAATAAAATGAAATTTATTTCTTTTACTAATACTGTAATTTTTATAAACTTTTTGAAAAAAAAATTCAATTTCAACAAAATTACTTTAATTTTACAAAGTAAATCAACACTTCTAAATTAGACATTATTTCTGAATGTTTTCTTAATTGAAATTTTAGATTTCATGATTAAATAATTCATTAACATCTTTGTTAAAATATATTGTTTGCATCAAGTTTTAGTACTTTTAAGAATAATTAGACTTTTTATATGCAAAAGTTTTAAAATAGCAACTATGAGAAAAGAGTAATTTAGTAATATAGTTTATAGAAAAATGACGGTGTATGTTAAGTGGTTTTCGTGTATAAATAGAATTTGCCAAATAAAAAATAGATATATTTAATGTAATGGAGACACAAGAAAGCTTCATGGTGATCAGAAGGCATCAGATTAGGTAATTAATTTTAATTTCATATTAGAATTGGTATGGTTAATTTAAAAGAAATGCAAAAACAAAAAAATTTAATCTAATGTGTCGTATCTAATTTGAGTAATTGATATGTTTAGTAATTTCCAAGTTTGTTATTTGCGTTGAATTTAGTAAGTTAGAGTTTAACATAAGTGACAAGCCTTGGGTAGTTTGGTCTCATTTTCTTTTCTTTTTCAAATAAACCAAATCCCCCTTAACAACAAAAAATAAGTTGGAGTCCCCTTAAAATTATCCTCCCCTTAACCAAATGTGGAGTCCCTTTAACAATCCCCTTTTAAAATCTTAGATATTTTGGTTCATATAATGATACACTATGGTATACTTATCAGTATACCAGTCTAATTTTTTTTTCAAAAGGTTCGTTTTCTTATGAATTCAAACTTCACTACTCTTTGCTTTAATTTCAAAATTTGAAAGGATATCTTTTCAATATAAAAATGTCAGTTCAAACTCTAATTATCAATTTTGTTCATCTACTTATGTTTCACATATTTTATTTCAAAAATATATATTGAAAATTATACAAATCAATAAAATTATATATATATATAGTACATAGATATGTTAATATAAAAATTTCAATCAATTATTTTTATAAAAGATAAATTTATATATCCTTTGTATGAAGTTTTAACATACATAGTTTAACTTTTATATTTTTCACATATAATTTCATAACAATTTTGGGTTACATTATCAAAAATACTATTTGTAACTTAATACTAATATTGATTTCTTATTTTATTAAGATTTATAAAACTTGTATATTTAACTTAATATTTTGATATAAAAATATATACATATATACATACATAATTTTTCATGACTTAAAATTGCAGTAAAAATATAAGAAGTTATAGTTAATTTATATTACCATATTTCATCAAAAATAGTTTTATTATAAGTATAGATTTCTTTTATAGTTTTAACCTATAAATGGTTTTTTAGAAAATTAATATGTTTTGATTTCTAAAGTTTAAATTTAAAATTGATTTGTTTCAAAATATTAATGTATATCTCAAAATAAATTACAATTTAAGTCCTTTTAGAATCAGTTTTATATACAATTATGAATAAATGTTTATAGTTTACTTCATATAATAAAATTTTGTATTCTCTTTAAAAAGATCTTCAATATTTACTAAGATTATTTAACTCCAAAATTTCTCATAAAATTATTCTGAATAATTTACTACCTATCATGAATATATTTTTTAACCAATAAATTCTTATCTATACTATTCTGTCAATCTCTTTCATTAGTATCATTAATCTAAGTCTAGAGATTAATATATATATATATATAACCTTTTTTCGATTAAAATAATTTATATGTATATGAATAATAGTTAGATAGTACTTCGAATATTTTTTACTGAAATAGATATCATCACCAAATCGTTCTGCGTATTATCATTACTTATTGCACACACTACATATCATACAATTAATTACAGTGCATCTCAAACTAAAATCATTCACATCACAAGTTTCATTTCATTCAATATATCATCTCATATTGCTTTGCATATGACATATAGTTCATACTGCATTATAACCAACATACTGCACACACTGCATTACATGTTAAACTTTTAATCTACACACAACAAGTATATTGTATGGGGAGTTTTTATCTAACTAGAAATAAATAGGATTATAAATTAAATACATGACATATATGTTTAACTTGATTGACTTGTTTGGCTTGATTGATTTATTTGATTTGATTGACTTGTTTGGCTTGATTGATTTGTTTGATTTGATTGACTAGTCTGATTTGTTTGACATAAATAGCCTAATTCACTTGTTTGATACGGTTGAATTTCATTAGTGGTTGATAGGTGTAATAAAAATATACTTATGCATTTGTAGTTTATAGGAGTGTTATAAGTTTTTTAGGATAAATAGAAGTTACAAGAAATGTTTGGCTTTATGTTTGAATTTATTTGAATTAATGTTTTCTGATAACAAAACTTAAATTGGTTGATTGTTTGGAGTAAATTACTTAAATATTAACTTATCATTACTTGACTTATATTAGTTTAAGATGTATCATAGTTTTAAGGATATTATATTAGAATTATTTCTTAGTATATATATTAAAGTCTTATTATAGTTAGAGTTTAGGCTAGGTTTAGTCTTGTATTAGATTAAGGGGAAGTTTTATAGTTTCTAGGATTAGTTGAAGGTTCAAGAGGTGTTTTTAAATTGACATACATTATTTTGAGTTGGTTGATTAGGTCTGGATTGTTGATTTAACTGGAATAATCTATACATAATAAGTAACATAATTAAGAATGATGAGGTTTGACAAACTTAAAACTTGAATTTGAATATAATTAAGTTTTGAATTTGTTTGGATTAATTGGACGCTTGTTCATATAGAAAGTTTGTGTTAATTTGGTTTGACTTGATTGCTTGTTAGGTTTATACAATAGTGTAGTCATAGATTTAGGGGGAGTTATAGAAATTTATAGATTTAGGGAGAGTTATAGATTTACGGGGAGTGATATATAGAATTATTCATTAGGATCAGTTATATGATAGATTTAGGGGGAGTATAGTTTGGTTTAGTAAAGTCTAATATAATTTAGTTTAGTATAGGATATTTTTTTTGATAATGACAAAGGGGGAGAAATTATAAAATATATTTAAGATAGGCAAAGTTTAAGGGGGAGTCAGAAGGAATTCATAATGAAAGGGGGAGTAATCAAGGAAGCAAATCGATAGGTACTATAAGGTATGAATATTTTATAAATCAAGGTTGTCATCATCAAAAAGGGGAGAATGTAGGAGAATGGGTTTTAATGACAACAACTGTAATAACCCGGAAATTCTGAGCCAGTTTAAAATTTTTATTTTGGCAATTATAGCGAATTTTGAATATTTAAAATTGAATTATTTTAAATAATATCGACGAGAAATTTATTTTGAATATAATTCGAACGTATATATTATATACGTCGTCGTTAGAATATAAATATTTATATATAATTATAAATAGAATTGAAAATGGCGCGGTAGTTCGATAATTCGATTTCAAACTTCAATTGAATATACCGGGTGCAAAACAATCCGGATTTTAGTGAAACCAAAAACATTAGGATCTAATTGAGAATATCTTTCCAACGAATCCGAAAAATCAAAATTTCATAGCTGGAATCAAAAGATATGTCCAGTTGAAAATTCTGAATAGTCGCTATGGAATTCAGGCCCTTAAAAATGGGAATTTTGCAAATGACCTCGGATTTCGACGAAACCACTTTTGTTGGGTCCGTGACGTCAAATTATTGCTAGGTTTCAAATTTCATAATTTTTCGAATCAATATGTGAGCGTGGCAAAGGAAAACGCGTTTGACCGGTTTTAGTTGATTTTAATCGACTGGAAATTGGCCATTTTTCTAACGGTCTCAGAATTCGACGAAACTAGTTTTGTTAGGACCGTATCGTCAATACTAAACTAGAAAATATTTTTATGGGATTTTTAGAGTTAGTATGTGACCCCGGTAATTTGAAATGTACGTTTAAAATTCAATATAGTGATTTAAATGTAAATTCAATGGAAACTGATCAAAACGATCGAATCAGCTTGCGATACATATCCCATTGTGTTCGTAATAGGGGTATCTCAACTCTACCACCCTCGATCAGCCTCCGCCGCATCTATGCCTGACACCGGCGACTCTGGCGAAGCCCCCTCGTTTCACTCTCCTCCTTCGATCCAACCCCCCCTCCGAACCCTGAAACCCTTTTTTTTCTGATTTGAAACCGTCGACCTCGACTTTGCTTTTCCATCCACCTCCAGCGCAAGAGGAAAATAGCCTCCCCCTCTTCTAAGTCCTGTAAGTGAGTTTCGTTCCTTTTTATTGTGTTAAAACATTATTTTTTTTAATGTTAGTTCCTTACATGAATGCGTCGAAGAGATAGAATTTTTATGATATGAAAAGATAAGGTTTTTATTAAGGAATAATAAAAATATCATCTTTGTATATGTAGCAAAATAAAAATCTGATTTTTATTTTATATACGTTGAAATAAAGTGATGATTTTTATAATGATGAAATCTATATTTTTTTGAAAAGGCGAAATTTTTTTATATAGTAGCGGAGTAAAAATTCGATTTTTATATATTGAATAGCATAATAAAAATTCGATTTTTATATATTGAATAGCGAAGTAAAAATTCGATTTTTATATAATGAATAGCGAAGTAAAAATTCGATTTTTACATATGTAGAGGATACGGGCGACGAAAGTGACGAAATGTGAGAACGACGAAGGCTTCTAGAAAAGAAGAGTCAAGATGATTTGATAGCTATCTATGAGAATTTCTCACCTTTCAATTTCTTTTTCTAGTTATATATATATACTAGGATGCAGACGGTGCTTAGTAGCACCCGACACAATCGTCCACAGACCATGGACTTGTTTGTTTGATTGCAAAAATTAGTTAGATTATTCGATTGAAATTTGATTGTTTGGTGAAATGAAATTGATTTGATTGATGTGTGAATGGCGTGGGCCTTCACTAGACCGGGGATAAGGCTAGGCCTCATCCCGTTTCTAGTATCGTGCCGTTATGCCGCCGAAATTTCCTAAAATATGTTAGAAAAATAAAAATATCACTTTATTTAAAGAATTAACTGAATAGAAATTCATATGTTAAAATAAAAATGTTTTATCGTTAAAAATATAATTTTTAACGTGAATGTGAATAAATAAATATTCATTTACAAACCGGACGATTTGTTTATGTACACCTATTTGAAGGACATTGATTAGGTCGATAAATTTTACACGTCGCCCAACTGCACAACTAAAATCTGTGTTTGATTGTTTGAAAACCCCACACGGGTGTTGGGATGAAATTTTAAGTTCACTCATCCTGATTGATTAAATATGTCGATTGATTGATTGACAGGCTGTTATAAGCGTTAGATACCTATATTTGATGCTTATACAGTGTAGTGCACTTTGGATGATGGTTGATTGTTTATCGTTGCTATTATATACATGTGTTGTATGGAATCCATATAATTAACATTATATGGTGATTGATTGGGCCTCATTCCAATTTATAAAATAAAGAATATTATAATATAAAGGTTCATGTGTTGACTGTACTCATCCGTTGAGATTAGTCATGTGTTGAACGAAATATTTTAACAATAAATTTTATATCTTTATCACTATGAAATAAAGGTTCATGTGTTGACTGTACTCATCCGTTGAGATTAGTCATGTGTTGAATGAAATAATTTAACAAAAATAGTCACATGTGGACAATACTCATTCGTTGAGATTAGTCGTGTGTTGACAAAAATAAATATTCATTGGTTGAATAGAATGAAGGAATATATGAAGCCGTGTTGATTAGATTGACGCCATTTTGACGTGAACGATATTTATATCGATTTTATTCATTTTAAAATGAATATTGAAGAGTGATTTCGAAATCGAATATTTTGAAATGAAATTTGAATTTGAATAGAATAGAAAATCATTTGAATTTGAATAGAAAAGAAAGTGATTTCGAAATGAATTAAAAATAAAGTGATTTTGAAATGAATTAAAAATAAAGCGATTTCGAAATGAATTGAATATAAAGCGATTTCGAAATGAATTGAATATAAAGTGATTTCGAAATGAATTGAACATAAAGTGATTTCGAAATGAATTAAATATAAAGCGATTTCCAAATGAATTGAATAGAAAAACGAATTTGATTTTAATTGAATATATAACAAATTTGAATCAAATAGAAAACCAATTTGAATTGAATCAAATAGAAAACCAATTTGAATTGAATCAATTAGAAAACCAATTTGAATTGAATCGAATAGAAAACCAATTTGAATTGAATCGAATAGAAAACCAATTTGAATTGAATCGAATAGAAAACCGCTTTGAATTGAATCGAATTGAAAACGAATTCGAATTGAATTTAAAACGAAGTGAAATGAATTCAAATTGAATTGAAACTTGAATTGAATAGAAATGAATTTTAAAACGAATTTATAAGGAAAGATTCAATTTTGATTTGAATTGAGATGGAAGTTGAAATTGTTTTTGAAACGAATTCAAAACTATTTATATAATTCGTTTTAAATAGAAATCGATGAAATATATATTATATATATTATATATATAATATAATGGCCTGAATAGAACGCGCCGCGCCGCGGCAGTTCGTGAATTTCGACCATTTACTTCAAACGGACATTACGGGAGATCCGACCGTCGGATTCTCCTAAAACCGGAACCGTTGGGTTCGTATCGAAAAGTGCTTTCTAATGAATATTAGAAATTTGAAATCTAACGGTTGGATTTGGAGATACGTCCAAATCAAATTTGAAAAAGGTCGCTGTAAGTGCAGTTCGATGGCCATTGTTGGAAATCGACTGTACGGGCCTTGATAAAATTATTAAAAATATCAATAATTTGTGTAAAATCATAAGAAATGATTTGGGAAAAATTGGGGTGAAAAGCTCCATATTTGAAAAGATAAAATTGGATTTTTATCGAAATGAACTAGTTTTGAACTAAATTTAAAACCCAATTATTTTTAAATAAATAAATTAGATTTAAAAAAGGGTTTTAAATAATCGAAATTTCTAATATATTTGATTGGATTTGAAATGGGTTTATGGTGAACGGTGTTTCAAATAACACTAGTTCTTTAACCCGATAATAATTAGAATGTGATTTGGGTTTGTCGTGAACTGTGTTTCAAATAACACTAGTTCTTTAACCCAGTAGAAGGAGTTTTAATGAATCTGCAATTAGATTGAAATGTGAATAGATAATCTAATTTATCAAATTTAGAAAATGAGCGAGAATGGAGTATCACCAGTTTTGCTCCAAAGCGATAGTTAAATCTTTAATTAGATTTGAACGTGAAATGGTAATTAATCTTACCGATAACACCATAGTATTAGATATGGAGTATTACCAGTTTTGCTTCATGGGATGAATAGGTTGGGATTGGGAAATAAAATAAATAATTACTTCGGTGTGGTTCGCTAATCTCGACTAGTTTAGAAAACCATAATCTGGTTTGAAATGACATCCAAAGGAAGATTAAAGGATAAATTTTAAAGAATTTATCTTGGATAAAATTAATGGGAACCTTTCCCTAAAAATGTGATTTTGTGAATAAAAGAATATTCTGAATTTGAATGAGGCGTATGTTGTGTTTGTGTAACATTTGTTTTAATATACGCGGGTTGTTCGGAAAGGCCGGGTTTATACCCATTCTGAATAACCGATTCGACGATAAGTCGAAGATGAAGACGGTGGTCGAAGACCGGAAGTCTTCACATCGTTTGGATAATTACTGACGATCCTGATTGGGCTGTACACCCAAGAGGATGGAAATAGTTGGTGGTCGTCCAGACGTACTTGGAGACGGATGGATATGCGAGGAAAGTGCCTCCGGTTTCGTTCAGACCCAGAACAAACTTGTAAATGGATTATGTGTCTAACATTGGATTTTATTTTGTGTTGATTGATTTCTGTTAAATATATATATGTTTGGCGGCGGAGAATTTATTCTCTTGCTTAGCGCCCTTCTCTGAGACGTACGAGCTTAGAGGTTATATATTGATAGATATCAATCGCATGGCATGAATTGCCTGTGTGGCATGCTGAGATGCAATGATCAAGGCTTTTGTTAAAAAGCAAAGTCTTGTGGTTGATGATCAAAGCACGGCCTACGTGGCAGCTTTGTGTATAACGTGGATTCGCGAGCCTCACACCTCGATATGAGTTAAAAACAGGATACGGACCATTGGGAGAACACGACGTTTCTTTCTAGCTTTGGTGGTGTTAGTGACTTACCAGCCCTAACATTTTTATACTTTTCACCTTTGTGGTTGTTGGAATGAGGCGCCTCGATTATAGGTCTGTAAGGACCGGGAAACGTGTGTTCAGGAATAAATAATCCTCTAACGTAAGTGAGGACCGGCCCAACCGATCCAGGATTGCCCAGAGTGTGTAGTCCTGAGGCATTTGCTAGAGTGTCTCGAGCGCGGAGAGGAGCTTGCCCCTTGCATCGACTCATGACGGAAATCCAATTTCCAATACGTGTATTGCGGTTTTAATTGTAGAATTAGTATGGCGACATGATATATGGTACCCATGCCGTCTATGATTTATATTTATGATCGAAATTGTTTTGACACTATACACTTATTATAGTATCAAATGATTTGTTTTAAACGTACCAAGCATGTTTGGCTATTATAAGGGAAAACCCTATCCTCCGGCTTGCGTTGCATTGTGTGATGGGACCTGGGTCTTATAATAGCTTCATTTTTCGAAAAAGCATTGCGCTGTTTATTCTATGCACTGGTATTCTTGGGAGGAAACCCGTTCCGTGTTATACGGCGTGGTCCCTTGAATTACTCTCTTTTAAAATTGAATTAAATAACTGTTTTAGTTCTCACACCAGTCACATGACTGACCTGGAGTTTATTGTTTTAACCTAAACTCTGGGTGCCCCTATTTCCGCACGGGCAGCTAGTAGTTTTGGTTTTGCAGATTTATATTCATAGGATCCTGGTTTACAGCTGGAATGATATCCGGAAAGCTTTGTATCCGTATATCACCTTCAGTTGTGCTTTGTATTATTTTCCGCTGATATGTAATTTATTGTAATCTCTGATATTTATCGAATGTAATTTATTCATTATACTCTGTATATTCTTGTATCTGATGGAATTGTTGTAATAGCAATGAAATGTTCTTCCATCTGCGTTCATTTGTGTGTTGTTCTCAAAGTATCCGCTCTTTCATTCACGGGGAAGTAACGGGTCCTTACAGTGGTATCAGAGCTTTGGTTTACAGAGCTCGAGAACAAGATACATTAGAACCATACGAAAGAATTCATCAGATATTGGATTAGTAATATCCAATTAGAATGACTCGTTAGAGATAGGATCAGTAGTATCCTAGAACGATTGTGAAGTGTATATTTTTCAAATGAATTTTTTTTTTGTTTTGAAAGTTTAAATCAATTCTACGTATTTGAATATTTATTTATTTTGAATTTGGACAATCCGCTATATAAAGATTTTGCATATACGCGTCATGAACGTATATTCGAAGTTTTAATATACCGGATAGGTATAGAACCGCACTCTAGTAGCCCGGAGATGTTCTGATGGTGGTTCGAAACATCATCATCATTTATTTTCGAGTGACGAAGGTGTGACTTCTATATATTCCCATTAGACGGGTGTGAGAACCAAAACCAATATACCTAGAACACATTGTTGTGAATTGGCACCAAAACATGATTTTTTAGTATATATATCAAAATTATGAATTTGAAACGTTAAATTCACTAATTGATTGATGTTTGTATTGTTTGTTTATTTGTTTGATAATTTTGAACCATTTATGCCTAATTGAATCAAATATTGAATTATATTGAAAATTAGTCGCATTTGCTTGCATATACATGTACTTACATTGAACAGGTCATAGCAAGGAGGCTAGAGCCAGAGAATAAAATTTGTTTGCCCGACAAATAGGTACATGTTTACTATAATTTACTGTTTTGTTTGGGTGATGATGATTTTATGAGCCTATAGGCTAGCCGCTTGGCTTTTTCTTTTTCTTTTTGAGATCAGAAGGCCTATATGGCAATTTCGGGATTTTCCCGTGGCTCCCGGTGCAAGGGAGGCTATGGCGAAATTTTTCGAAAATTTAGGGTGTTAGCCAAATTTTTGAAATTTTGAAAATTCTCAGAAACTGAAAAGTTGGAGAATGGAAGCCAGATCGAACATTGAGTTGATTAATCAAACCACTTTCGACTTTGTTCCTTTTCGGGGACGAAAAGTTTTAAGTGGGGGAGATTGTAATAACCCGGAAATTCTGAGCCAGTTTAAAATTTTTATTTTGGCAATTATAGCGAATTTTGAATATTTAAAATTGAATTATTTTAAATAATATCGACGAGAAATTTATTTTGAATATAATTCGAACGTATATATTATATACGTCGTCGTTAGAATATAAATGTTAGACCCAAAAGTGGTTCTAACACCCAAATTGATTTGAAACAAGATAAAACAAGATAGAAATAAAAATGAACACACAAGATTTATAGTGGTTCGGCGAACAAATGCCTACGTCCACTTCTTCTTTACTATATTCAATAATTCAGTTGCAAATACAATGATAGATTCACTCACAACTCACTTTTGTTCACTCAATTGACTAAAACAATAAATAAAAGATGATTTGGATTCTCCGGGAGTAAAAGAGTTCGGATGATGGAGGTACTTGGATTCTCAAAAGTGCTGAAAAAGATCCTTCTCTTTGTCTCTAGATGGGGTATTTATAGGTGTGAATTTGCCTGAGATTCAATCCGGGTCGGAACACGTGTCATCCATCGCACTCTCTTCGGGTTCGGATGAACTATCAAGCTGACAACACATCAAAGAGATGGACGTTAGGGGTAGGAATTAGTCATAGCCGGTCCGGTTCTCCAGGCTACTTTATAGGAGATTAACCTGGATCATGGGTGCGGGTCGGAGGCGTGCAGGTTGGGGGTCGGATCGGAATACCCGATCCGAACCGGAGTGGCTCGGAAGTCTCTCCTTCACTAATCATACTCCGCTCCGCTGCAGCGTCGTGGCAAGCAAAAAGGCTTTCCGATCCATTTGAGATTCATTGGCCTTCCGATCCGATCTGATATGTTTTGCCAATTTACCCAGTAAGAGCCATCCGATCCGAACAGGGAACTCTATCCGATCCGAACCAATATGCTGCTATCAATCTGAATTGTGGTGTTTTCTTCCGATCCGAACCGAAGTCTTATAACTTAAAATACTCTTCAATGGTTGGTTTCTTGACTTTGTGTTGCCTAGTTCACAAAGTAGGCTAACATTTTGCCCCCTCAAAGGATGCTTTCGTTGTACAAAGCGTGCTTTGATGTCGTTTAATCAGAATTGTGAGGAGTAATGCACAGATTTCTATTCGGTTCGGCGTCCGATCCGAGTACCTTTTCTTCATTTCTGAGCAAATTCGGGAACTCTTCTCGCCATGTAATGCTTCTTGCAAGTATGCTCTTCCTTTACTCTCCTTCTCTTCAATTCGAGTCGGATGCTAAATCAACGTGTGAAATTTCCACTCGGTTCGGACTCCGATCCGAAGCGTTTTCGTTGGTTAGGTTCTTGGACGTTGGGCCTTCAGACAAAGTCATGCTATTGGGCCTTCACTCCGGTCCGAGCGGGTGAGACAAAATAGGAAGACGAGGAGTCAACACCATTCCCTATATAAATTCACTACTGCCTTCATTCTTTTCTCCTTCGTTTCTATTGCCGCTCCCAACCTAAGTATTTGAAAACGTGCAGAAACTCGGATATTCTGAAACTATTCCTCGTAGATTTCTTAAATCGAACACATAGGTAGCTTTTCTAATCTCGAATAGCTTCGTTGTAACCGTTTTCGATTTCAATTCGCGTTGGATTGGGATGGCTTGGCCATAAGCTTCGCTTGAACCCCCCGCCGCCGCTGGTGGATGCGCCATCGCTTCGAGGCGTTGCGAGGCTGGAAAGGGCAAATATCTGCCCTTAACGATAGCTTTGGTGATAAAACGGACTCGTTTGTGAGTAGGGGGGAAAGAGGAAGGAGACGAAGAGTGGGATGACACACTGGATTCGGTTCGGGTAGAAGACGGAGGATCAAAAAAGGAAGGAGAAGGAAAGGGGATCGGCTCGGATTGCACATTTTAGAAAGATGGGAGGAAGGAAAACGTCGGTTCGGGTCGGAGAAGTGAATGAGATAAGAGGTTGAAGTAAATGGATCGGTTGAGTGGTGCTAGTTTGGTTCGGATCGGGTCACCCGATCCGATCAGATCAGTCCTGCTTCCGAACCCATTGCTTCCCTTGTCTTGAACTATCCAAGCCTTAACGATGCATCCGAACCGAGCCTACATCTGCGTCTGTGTTGAGCCAATCATCACATGCATATCCGAACCGAACCGAACGCATCAAACTTGGCACATAAAGACTACTCAACTAATTCAACTAACACTTACTCTAGACGAATATGCTTCATGGACAGTTAGGATAGTGCCTTGTGAACATAAACGAGAATCAAGAATAACTCTGACTATTACTTTCTCTCTAAAGCTTCGTCTTACATTGCTGTACTTCTATTTTGTATTTCCCACATTTGTTGCAAACACTTTAGTTCACACACATACACAAAAAAGGGAGACACGGGATAATTTACTCTAATTCGTGCTATTGCTTCTTCAATAGTTCCATGACAATGAGGCCCAGACGCTCTTCTCGTTTAGCTGAGAGGAAAGAAGCTCCAGAAACTTCCAACAAAACCACTCTCGAGGATATATCTTCTTCATCTGACCCAGAATGGGACAGCGAGGGTCCGGATTACGGAGTTGGCCATCGGGAAAGCGACGAAATGTCTTCAGAAAATGAAGTTTCCTTAGGCTTTGAGGAGGAAGGAGGGATCGGTGACGAAAGAGCACCCGACGAATTTGACTCAACCATTATATTGGAGTCGCCTCCAGATTCCGTAGAATCGACAATTGACAACGACCGACTTGTGAGAATTTGCTTGAAGTATGGAATAATGAAGAGAGACACTTTAGTGCCCTCACGTTTTGACCGTCCCCATAACCCTCCAGAAGGATATATGACGGTTACTCGACTGATGTGCATGGTTGGCGCCATTCCTCCATTCTCGCCTTTCATCGTTGACTTCTTAAGACAAATGCGGATTGCCCCCATGCAGTTGCATCCCAATTCATATGCCTATCTGCATACCTTATTCATAGCGTATCGTGAAATTTTAGGCGTGGAGCTCACTTTCGACGATGTTCATTTCTTCTATAATTTCAAACATCGGACTAGAGAAACCCCTTCTTTCGTCTGAGTTGATAACCGATGTTTCTCATTTTGTAGGCGTTGAATCCTCCGCGAAGACAGATGTAGTTCAAGGAACTACCACTGGGACAAAGCCCGCTGATAGGGTCGAAGAAGGGGAAGACAAGGCTGCTTCCACAGACCTGGGGGAAAGAAGCGAACCAACTAAGATCACTACTCCCCATGATGAAGAAATGATTGCAGCTTTAAAAGACGACGGAGGAGACGAGGGGCATGATGAGGAACCGGAGGTTGTAATAACTGGGGAATCGAAAAGCACTGATGACGTTACCTTAGCCGCCATAAAGGCTGATCAAGACAAGCGCTTGCAATTAAAGGCTGAAGAACTAGATCCTGAGGTCCTCAAGCCCCTCGCAGTCGTGGATGCAGGTTCAAGGTTAGTTGTTAAGCTCTCCACTAGATCTATTACCGAAGAGCTTGCTAAAAAATCTTCTCTTGATTCCAGTGCCCCGCCCTCCGGGAAGAAATCTGCTAGCTCCAGTACTACATCTTCAGGGAAAAATAGATCAAAGCGAATCTTGACTGAAGCCGAGAAGGAAGCAAAGGATGCGGAAAAAGCTGCCAAGAAATCGAAGGCTCATCCCAAACCCAAATAGTGGGTTCCCCTGTATCTTTTTAGCATCTTTGTAAACCAATAAGTGCTGCTACACCAGCAGCTTCCGCACTTTCTTTTTCAATTATTTCCCTGTACAAATTCATTCATTTGTAAATAAAAATAATTCACTTTTTGCAAAGTTTATTTGTTAGCAGTTCTGCACTTATGTAAAAATGCATATCTACAGTTATGAAACAAAGTTGTGGAGAGGGGAGATATGTGTATGTATATGTGTCCCCAGTCAATCTCCATAAGTTATTCCGTGCTTAACCATGCAATCTGAATGCTCCCGATTCTCTAATGGGATAGCATTTCCTGTGTCATCAATACCTGTTGTTTTTCCTGGCATTTCTTTTATACTCTCTCTCATTCTCTTGAGAGTTAGAGTTCGAGTTCAGTCATTTGTCTATTCCCCGGTCGTTCAACGGGAAAAGATTTCTTTCTCGGCGCTTGGTCGGAGACGCCTTTATACTCTCTTTCTCTCTGGAAAGTTAGAGTTCGGAGTTGAACCTCTTTCTCAGCGCTCAGTCGGAGACGCTTTTATACTCTCTCTCTTTCTCTGGAGAGTTAGAGTTCAGAGTAGAATTTCTTTTTCAGCGCTCAGTCTGAGACGCTTTTATACTCTCTCTCTTTCTCTGGAGAGTTAGAGTTAGAATGTCGTTTTCTCATTCTTTTACGTCTTATCGCACAAATAATCATTGTGCTTCTTTTTATGTCCAAACTGTTTCAACCTTTTTTTTTTTTTTTTTTTTTTTTAGGCTCTGAGTTATCCTGTGTTTTATAATCACAACAAAACAACTAATGAATGTAAATGCATAAAAGTAAATAACACACAATATTTTTATAGTGGTTCGGCTAAGTCATAGCCTACATCCACTTTATAGTCCTTTATTCATATCGTCATATTTTCCCAAGGCAAGTCGTGCCTTGTTACAGAATCCACAGTAAAAATAACAAAAAATATAGCATTTCTAATCCAAATATCGCATTAAGTGTTGGGCATTCCATGCTCGAGGAACTTCTTCGCCATCTACGGTCGTTAACTTGAAGGTTCCCTTTTCAAGTTTCCGTTGGATGACAAAGGGTCCTTCCCATTTTGGGCCGAGGTGAGGAAGGGATGGAAAAACTCTCTTTAGTACCAAATCTCCTGGTTCAAATGTCCTGAGACGAACTTTTTTATCATAATAGCGTGCCATCTGACGCCGATGTCTCGCTGCACGCAAGTCTGCTTCGTCCCTTCTCTCTTCGATTTCATCAAGAGACTCAAGTAAAAGTGCCCGATTCGTCATCGGGTCATAATATGTCACCCTGTGGGAAGGAACTTCCAGTTCAACTGGAATTACTGCTTCTGAGCCAAAGGAGAGAGAAAGGGGTATGACCGGTAGCCGTTTTAAACGTTGTTCGATATGCCCACAAAGCTAGGGGCAATTCATCAACCCATTTTGCCTTTGCACGCTCTAATCGCTTCTTGAGGATGGATTTTATTACCTTGTTTATTGCCTCTACTTGCCCATTAGATTGTGGATAGGCAACTGCAGTATATCGTTTGTCTATCTTATATTTCTGGCAAAAGTTTCTGAATTCAGTGCTATCAAATTGGGTCCCGTTATCAGTAATAATCGTCCTTGGGATTCCGAATCGGCATATAATATTTCTGACCACAAAACTTATCACCTTTCTTGCGGTGATCTTAGTCAAGGGCTCAGCTTCCACCCACTTTGTGAAATAATCCACGGCTACTATGGCATACTTAGCTCCCCCTTTAGCAATCGGTAAAACTCCAATGATATCGATTCCCCATGTGGCAAATGGCCAAGGACTCACCATCGACTTAAGCTGGGTTGACGGTGCCCTGGGGATTTTGGCGAATCTCTGGCACTTATCGCAGCGTCGTGAATAATCAGCTGCATCCTTGTTGATCGTAGGCCAGAAGTATCCGTACCGCAATATTTTCTTTGCTAAAGTTTGACCACCTGTATGATCTCCACACTCACCTTCGTGCACTTCTCTCAGTACACGCTTGATGTCGTTGTGTGCGATACATCGTAACAGGGGCATAGAAAATCCTTGTCTATAGAGAGTATCGTCTTGCACAACATATCTGGCAGCTTTGCGAACTACAGCTCTTTTCTCACTTTTCTTCGATGGGAGTGTCCCATTCTTAAGAAAACTCTTGATTGGAGTCATCCACGACTCCTTCTCTGGTTCTGCTTCAAGAACGAATTCCATTTCCATTGACTCAAAGCTTGGCGACTCCAACGTTTCAATTGGAATTACCTCAGTCTCTTCTGGATTGTCAGAACTAGCCAATTTTGCTAGTCTATCCGCTTTCTGGTTTTCTACTCTGGGAATGTGTGTTATGTTGTACCGCTCTAAGCTATTTAATAGCTCTTTCACTTTCTTGAGGTAAGCGACAAGTCGAGGTCCTCGAGCCGCGAATTCCTCACGTACTTGACAAACAACAATCTTAGAATCACAAAATATGTCCATCATTTTTACTCCGAGGTCTTTAGCGAGTTTCAGCCCGGCAATCAAGGCTTCATACTCAGAATCATTGTTTGTTGCTGAAAATTCTAATCGCAGGGCGTAATATAACGACCGTCCCTCGGGAGTAACTAAGACAATTCCAGCTCCGGATCTTCGGTCATTTTTAGCTCCATCTGTATATAATTTCCACGGATTCATTTCTAGCTTATCATCGGATTTGACCACTCGGTCATTGATTATTTCTTCCTCTGGAATGGTGAACTCCGCAATAAAGTCTGCTAGAGCTTGCCCCCTGATTGACTTTCGTGGTTGAAAATTCAAATCAAACTGGCTTAGTTCTATGTTCCATTTAATCAACCTTCCCGACGCTTCGGGTCTCTGCAACACCTGTCTTAACGGCTGATCGGTGTATATTGTTATTGGATGGGCTTGGAAGTAGTGACGAAGCTTTCGGGATGCAATCAGGAGGCTGTAAGCAAGCTTCTCGATCTTCGGGTAGTTGCGCTCTGCCGCTGCTAATTTCTTACTCACATAGTATACTGGCCTTTGTACTTTATCTTCTTCTCGAACCAGGACTGTGCTGACAGCGTGAGCCGAGACTGCTAGATAAACAAATAGTTCTTCGTGATCTACGGGCTTTGATAAGATTGGCGGTTTTTCTAACAGCTCTAACAGATTTTGAAAGGCCTCGACACAATCGGGAGTCCACTGGAAGTTCTTCTTTCCCCTTTTTATCAAATCAAAGAACGGAACACATTTATCGGTGGCTTTGGAGATGAATCTACTTAGCGCCGCTACCTTCCCTGCCAGACTTTGGACGTCTTTAATTCTCCTTGGTTCTTTGATATTTCTAATCGCCGCTATCTGGCTAGGGTTGATTTCAATTCCTCGGGAACTCACAATGAAGCCAAGGAACTTTCCCGACGCCACTCCAAATGAACATTTTAAAGGATTCAATTTCATACGGTACTTTCGCAAGATACCAAACATTTCCGCTAAGTCTTGCGTATGACTGGAAGACTGCTTCGATTTAACAAGCATATCATCCACATAAACTTCCATAGTTTTTCCTATTTGATCATAAAACATTCTATTTACCAACCGCTGATAAGTAGCTCCAGCGTTTTTTAATCCGAACGGCATTACAACATAACAATATAGCCCCAAATTCGTAATGAAACTTGTGTGCTCTTGGTCTGGTACATGCATAGGAATTTGATTGTATCCAGAGTATGCATCCATGAAAGAGAGAAGTTCGTGACCTGCTGTCGAGTCTACAAGCTGGTCAATCCTGGGAAGTGGGAAACTATCTTTTGGGCAAGCCTTATTTAAATCTGAAAAGTCAATACAAGTTCGCCACTTTCCGTTTGGCTTTTTTACCAAGACAGGATTCGATATCCAGTCGGGATAAGTCGAATCTCGAATAAATCCATTTTGCTTCAATTTCTCTACTTCCTCTTTGAGAGCAGCCGACCTCTCTGGGCCCAGCATGCGTCTCTTTTGCTTTACAGGTGGATGCTTCGGATTTACATTCAATTTGTGACTGATAACGGAGGGTGATATCCCACACATGTCAGCATGGGTCCAGGCGAACACATCTAAATTCGCCTTCAAGAAGTCCGTCAGCTCTTCAGCACGACGTGGATCCAATTGGGAACCAATCTTCAAAACTTTCGTCGGATCAGATTTATCAACAGGAATTTCCACTGTCGCTTCATTAGGAGTTGCATTCCTAGCCTCTGGTTCCTCGTCTTTTCTAGGATCCAGGTCTTCTGGCGTTCCTTTGGGCAACTCCCTTGGGTTCAATCTCTCTAATTGCTATGCCGAGTCCCCCTTTAAGGGAGATGAGGCATCCTTACTCTCAGCATTAACTCCTTTCATCAACATCTTCAGTTCGGCCACATAGCAGGCCCGTCCAGAGACCTGATCCCCTCTTATTACTCCAGTCCCGGCTTCGGTTGGGAACTTTAGTAACAAGCACCAAGGGGCGATACAAACTCTAAATTCAGCGAGGGCAGGTCTCCCTAAAAATGCGTTATATGGCGAATCTACGTCTAGTACTACAAACTGAAGCATTCGCACTCTTCTACGTTCTCCTTGCCCTAGGGTCACGGGCAACTCTATATATCCCATGGGAGGTGTCGTCGCTCCGTTGAAGCCTCTAATCCATCCTTCACAAGGTTTCAGATCTTCGGGCTCAAGCTTCATCTGATCAAATGACTTCTTGAACAAAATATTAACGGAACTTCCGTTGTCTACTAATACCTTATGGACCAAGGCCGGCCCAATAGTGGTAGTAATAACCAACGGATCGTTGGTGGGAGATTGTATTCCCGTGTTGTCTCGGCTGCGAAATACCACGTCATCGAACATGGTTTTTTGTTGTTTTATAGGGGTGACATCTTCCAAATCGTCACCTTCATTCACATCTAGATGCTTGGCCGCATTCACATATTGGTCCATTGACCTAAAACTTCGGATTGCCGGGTGAGGTCCGCCTACTATGGAGTTGATGACGATCCCTTTACCTTTCTGCTGCGCGGTAGGCTTAGGAGCAGGTAGGATCTGTTTTGGAGCCTGCTCTCCTTGCCCCCTGTCCCTCGGGGCAACCTTGTACTCATCCAACTTTCCTTCACGCAGCAGCTTTTCAATCACATCCCTCAAATGCCGACACTCATTGGTCGAATGTCCATGTGTTCCGTGAAACAAGCAAAATTTCCCTGTCGCCATTTCTTTCTCGGTCGAATCACGAGGTGGCGGTCTTTTGTACTGCAACACATTGTACGTATCCAGGTAAATATTTTCCAGGGTGTCATTCAATGGTGTATAGTTCTCGTAGTTCTGGAATCGGGGCCTTTGGTTTGGGTCGCTTTCCCTATTTCTGTTTCTCCTGTTACCGTTCGAATTACGGTTGTTGTTGTTTCCCCCATTTCCAGTATTGCTGTTTCCACCCTTGTTTCCTACATTTACTTCAACCTTGCCAGAACTTTCCCCAGACTGCTTCACGGCAATATTACTCTGCACATTCTCCTTTGAAGCTGTCTCAGACTTTCTCTTCCGGTTTGCCCGGTCCTCCTCTCGTCTTAGATAAATATCGGCTTTTTCGTAGAATATTGCCCTTGTGGGGGGTGTCTTCCCAGAAAGGTAGTCTCCAAACTCAGATTCAGAATCGACTCCTTCCTTCAATGCCATCAGAATAGTGGGCTCATGCGGGTCACTGACCTCAGTTACAGCTTGGTTAAAACGATCTAAATATGCCCTTAAAGACTCTCCCGGTGCCTGTTTGATTCTCGACAATTCAATAACACTCTTGGACTTTCGGGCATGTAGTCGGAACTGGTTCATGAAACGCTCGCTTTGTTCTTTGTAATTAGAAATTGAACGAGGAGGAAGCCGGGTAAACCAGAATAATGCCACATCTTCCAGGTAGATTGGGAATGCTTTGCACTTCACTTCATCAGGGGCAGCAGCGGCGTTCATGAGCCACGAATACCGCATCAAATGCTGTCCCGGATCAGTCCTTCCGTTATATTTGTCCATCTGTGGCAAGTTAAAGCGTCGGGGAAACTGGAAGTCTAGGATATCGTCAGTGAACGGAGTATGGCTTCGCTCAATGCCATAGTCTTCATTTGTATAATTCCGGCTCTCGGACATAATTCGGCGAACCATCGCCTGCACATCGGCACTAGTTAAGGGCTGCTCAGGTTCCCTGGCCCTAGTGTCCGAGTTCCTTCGGGGCTCTTGCTCAGGAGATGCCCTTCTTCTTCGAGCTGCCTCTACTCGATTCCTTTCCCTGTGTTCCCGGTCGATCTCGGGATGAGGGGACTGGAGTCTTTGCCCCCGAGCGGGGCTATCGTTTCCTAATGCCCGTGCGATATCCTCGCGAGATCCCAAAGATCCAAACGTTAGCTGCTCCACGTTCTGAGGTCGTTCGAGTGGCCTTCGTTCACGGGGCCTCTCTTCCTCGGAAGATGAAGATTGATCTACGGGCGTGTGACGAACCGGTGATGGAGTTCTCTGCCGGCGGAGCTCATTGATCTCCCGACTCATGAGCCTCATATTTTCCTGCATCATGAGATTAGTGCGCTCATGAACTCTCATAGCTTCCCTCGTGCTCTCAAGCATATCAAGCAAGCGCGAGAAATCTCCTTGAGTGATGGGAGCAGATGGATTGACCTGATCTCCAACCCTGGCAGCTGGAATTGGAGCATTCGTGGGGACTCGAGTAGATGTTCCAGCTTCACCAAGCATCGGGTCGGATCGGAGGTAGGAAGCCGGGTCGGATCGGAGCTGGGGTGCCTGGTCGGATCGGTGTGCAGCGAGCAACTCGGGTCGGTTCAGGTTGGGGGAGTGCACTGCTTCAGAGTCTCCTACCCGGATCGGATCGGAGCTCTCCCCTTGCTGCCGGTTCGGATTTCCTGCATTGATTCTTCCTGCTGCTGAACTCTGCCCCCGAGACCTTGTTACAACAGCATGTTGCTGATCTTCGCCAGCTCCATTTCCTTGAACAGACTGAACTTCCTTGCCTTTTCCTTTGGCCATGAGTTTTTGACAATTACTTCAACGAATGTAAGAAAGCGGAGAAACTTAAGGATTCACTTCTTTGAACTCAACGGTCCAAAAAGTAGAAAGAGATCCCGGAAAATAAAGAATTTAGATGAAGATTCTCAGTGAAAGCACCAAAATGTTAGACCCAAAAGTGGTTCTAACACCCAAATTGATTTGAAACAAGATAAAACAAGATAGAAATAAAAATGAACACACAAGATTTATAGTGGTTCGGCGAACAAATGCCTACGTCCACTTCTTCTTTACTATATTCAATAATTCAGTTGCAAATACAATGATAGATTCACTCACAACTCACTTTTGTTCACTCAATTGACTAAAACAATAAATAAAAGATGATTTGGATTCTCCGGGAGTAAAAGAGTTCGGATGATGGAGGTACTTGGATTCTCAAAAGTGCTGAAAAAGATCCTTCTCTTTGTCTCTAGATGGGGTATTTATAGGTGTGAATTTGCCTGAGATTCAATCCGGGTCGGAACACGTGTCATCCATCGCACTCTCTTCGGGTTCGGATGAACTATCAAGCTGACAACACATCAAAGAGATGGACGTTAGGGGTAGGAATTAGTCATAGCCGGTCCGGTTCTCCAGGCTACTTTATAGGAGATTAACCTGGATCATGGGTGCGGGTCGGAGGCGTGCAGGTTGGGGGTCGGATCGGAATACCCGATCCGAACCGGAGTGGCTCGGAAGTCTCTCCTTCACTAATCATACTCCGCTCCGCTGCAGCGTCGTGGCAAGCAAAAAGGCTTTCCGATCCATTTGAGATTCATTGGCCTTCCGATCCAATCTGATATGTTTTGCCAATTTACCCAGTAAGAGCCATCCGATCCGAACAGGGAACTCTATCCGATCCGAACCAATATGCTGCTATCAATCTGAATTGTGGTGTTTTCTTCCGATCCGAACCGAAGTCTTATAACTTAAAATACTCTTCAATGGTTGGTTTCTTGACTTTGTGTTGCCTAGTTCACAAAGTAGGCTAACAATAAATATTTATATATAATTATAAATAGAATTGAAAATGGCGCGGTAGTTCGATAATTCGATTTCAAACTTCAATTGAATATACCGGGTGCAAAACAATCCGGATTTTAGTGAAACCAAAAATATTAGGATCTAATTGAGAATATCTTTCCAACGAATCCGAAAAATCAAAATTTCATAGCGGGAATCAAAAGATATGTCCAGTTGAAAATTCTGAGTAGTCGCTATGGAATTCAGGCCCTTAAAAATGGGAATTTTGCAAATGACCTCGGATTTCGACGAAACCACTTTTGTTGGGTCCGTGACGTCAAATTATTGCTAGGTTTCAAATTTCATAATTTTTCGAATCAATATGTGAGCGTGGCAAAGGAAAACGCGTTTGACCGGTTTTAGTTGATTTTAATCGACTGGAAATTGGCCATTTTTCTAACGGTCTCAGAATTCGACGAAACTAGTTTTGTTAGGACCGTATCGTCAATACTAAGCTAGAAAATATTTTTATGGGATTTTTAGAGTTAGTATGTGACCCCGGTAATTTGAAATGTACGTTTAAAATTCAATATAGTGATTTAAATGTAAATTCAATGGAAACTGATCAAAACGATCGAATCAGCTTGCGATACATATCCCATTGTGTTCGTAATGGTGGTAATTAGCTAGGTGCGACAGTCGGTGGGTTCGATTTCGAGTTCGAAATAAAAGGGTTCTTTTTGAAAATTAAAAATAATAAAAATATATATATATATATATATAATTATATACTCCCTCTATTCATTAGCCCACCCCCCGTTAGTTTTCTCAGACTCCCAAATCGGGTTTTTCCCGATCAAAATTTCCCGCCGCCCTTGCTCTAGCCCTGCCGCTCCAGGCGCTCGTCGACCCCCCTCCTCCGTTCTACCTCGCTGTTCTCCTTCCTCTCTCCCTATCCGCTCCTCCTTGAATCGAGACCCCACGCCAGACGCCGCCGTTCTCAACTCCACCACCCTCGATCAGCCTCCGCCGCATCTATGCCTGACACCGGCGACTGTGGCGAAGCCCCCTCGTGTCACTCTCCTCCTTCGATCCAACCCCCCCTCCGAACCCCAAAACCCTTTTTTTTCTGATTTGAAACCGTCGACCTCGACTTTGCTTTTCCATCCACCTCCAGCGCAAGAGGAAAATAGCCTCCCCCTCTTCTAAGTCCTGTAAGTGAGTTTCGTTCCTTTTTATTGTGTTAAAACATTATTTTTTTTAATGTTAGTTCCTTACATGAATGCGTCGAAGAGATAGAATTTTTATGATATGAAAAGATAAGGTTTTTATTAAGGAATAATAAAAATATCATCTTTGTATATGTAGCAAAATAAAAATCTGATTTTTATTTTATATACGTTGAAATAAAGTGATGATTTTTATAATGATGAAATCTATATTTTTTTGAAGAGGCGAAATCTGTTTATATAGTAGCGGAGTAAAAATTCGATTTTTATATATTGAATTGCATAATAAAAATTCGATTTTTATATATTGAATAGCGAAGTAAAAATTCGATTTTTATATATTGAATAGCGAAGTAAAAATTCGATTTTTACATATGTAGAGGATACGGGCGACGAAAGTGATGAAATGCGAGAACGACGAAGGCTTCTAGAAAAGAAGAGTCAAGATGATTGGATAGCTATCTGTGAGAATTTCTCACCTTTCAATTTCATTTTCTAGTTATATATATATACTAGGATGCAGACGGTGCTTAGTAGCACCCGACACAATCGTCCACAGACCATGGACTTGTTTGTTTGATTGCAAAAATTAGTTAGATTATTCGATTGAAATTTGATTGTTTGGTGAAATGAAATTGATTTGATTGATGTGTGAATGACGTGGGCCTTCACTAGACCGGGGATAAGGCTAGGCCTCGTCCCGTTTCTAGTATCGTGCCGTTACGCCGCCGAAATTTCCTAAAATATGTTAGAAAAATAAAAATATCATTTTATTTAAAGAATTAACTGAATAGAAATTCATATGTTAAAATAAAAATGTTTTATCGTTAAAAATATAATTTTTAACGTGAATGTGAATAAATAAATATTCATTTACAAACCG
This sequence comes from Allium sativum, assembly GCA_030737875.1. Classification (NCBI taxonomy): domain Eukaryota; kingdom Viridiplantae; phylum Streptophyta; class Magnoliopsida; order Asparagales; family Amaryllidaceae; genus Allium; species Allium sativum. The sequence goes on along the minus strand of CM060909.1, from coordinate 19,725,363 downwards.
GATGGTTTGTTTATGTACACCTATTTGAAGGACATTGATTGGGTCGATAAATTTTACACATCGCCCAACTGCACAACTAAAATCTGTGTTTGATTGTTTGAAAACTCCACACGGGTGTTGGGATGAAATTTGAAATTCACTCATCCTGATTGATTAAATATGTCGATCGATTGATTGACAGGCTGTTATAAGCGTTAGATACCTATATTTGATGCTTATACAGTGTAGTGCCCTTTGGATGATGGTTGATTGTTTATCGTTGCTATTATATACATGTGTTGTATGGAATCCATATAATTAACATTATATGGTGATTGATTGGGCCTCATTCCAATTTAGAAAATAAAGAATATTATAATATAAAGGTTCATGTGTTGACTGTACTCATCCGTTGAGATTAGTCATGTGTTGAACGAAATATTTTAACAATAAATTTTATATCTTTATCACTATGAAATAAAGGTTCAAGTGTTGACTGTACTCATCCGTTGAGATTAGTCATGTGTTGAACGAAATAATTTAACAAAAATAGTCACACGTGGACAGTACTCATTCGTTGAGATTAGTCGTGTGTTGACAAAAATAAATATTCGTTTGTTGAATAGAATGAAGGAATATATGAAGCCGTGTTGATTAGATTGACGCCATTTTGACGTGAACGATATTTATATCGATTTTATTCATTTTAAAATGAATATTGAAGAGTGATTTCGAAATCGAATATTTTGAAATGAAATTGGAATTTGAATAGAATAGAAAATCATTTGAATTTGAATAGAAAAGAAAGTGATTTCGAAATGAATTAAAAATAAAGTGATTTCGAAATGAATTAAAAATAAAGCGATTTCGAAATGAATTGAATATAAAGCGATTTCGAAATGAATTGAATATAAAGTGATTTCGAAATGAATTGAATATAAAGTGATTTCGAAATGAATTAAATATAAAGCGATTTCCAAATGAATTGAATAGAAAAACGAATTTGATTTTAATTGAATATATAAAGAATTTGAATCAAATAGATAACCAATTTGAATTGAATCAAATAGAAAACCAATTTGAATTGAATCAATTAGAAAACCAATTTGAATTGAATCGAATAGAAAACCAATTTGAATTGAATCGAATAGAAAACCAATTTGAATTGAATCGAATAGAAAACCACTTTGAATTGAATCGAATTGAAAACGAATTCGAATTGAATTTAAAACGAAGTGAAATGAATTCAAATTGAATTGAAACTTGAATTGAATAGAAATGAATTTTAAAACGAATTTATAAGGAAAGATTCAATTTTGATTTGAATTGAGATGGAAGTTGAAATTGTTTTTGAAACGAATTCAAAACTATTTATATAATTCGTTTTAAATAGAAATCGAGTAGATTTGAACGGGAGATTTGAACGTGAAATGGTAATTAATCTTGCCGATAACACCATAGTATTAGATATGGAGTATTACCAGTTTTGCTTCATGGGATGAATAGGTTGGGATTGGGAAATAAAATAAATAATTACTTCGGTGTGGTTCGCTAATCTCGACTAGTTTAGAAAACCATAATCTGGTTTGAAATGACATCCAAAGGAAGATTAAAGGATAAATTTTAAAGAATTTATCTTGGATAAAATTAATGGGAACCTTTACCTAAAAGTGTGATTTTGTGAATAAAAGAATATTCTGAATTGGAATGAGGCGTATGTTGTGTTTGTGTAACATTTGTTTTAATATACGCGGGTTGTTCGGAAAGGCCGGGTTTATACCCATTCTGAATAACCGATTCGACGATAAGTCGAAGATGAAGACGGTGGTCGAAGACCGGAAGTCTTCACATCGTTTGGATAATTACTGACGATCCTGATTGGGCTGTACACCCAAGAGGATGGAAATAGTTGGTGGTCGTCCAGACGTACTTGGAGACGGATGGATATGCGAGGAAAGTGCCTCCGGTTTCGTTCAGACCCAGAACGAACTTGTAAATGGATTATGTGTCTGACATTGGATTTTATTTTGTGTTGATTGATTTCTTTTAAATATATATCTGTTTGGCGGCAGAGAATTTATTCTCTTGCTTAACGCCCTTCTCTGAGACGTACGAGCTTAGAGGTTATATATTGATAGATATCAATCGCATGGCATGAATTGCCTGTGTGGCATGCTGAGATGCAATGATCAAGGCTTTTGTTGAAAAGAAAAGTCTTGTGGTTGATGATCAAAGCACGGCCTACGTGACAGCTTTGTGTATAACGTGGATTCGCGAGCCTCACACCTTGATATGAGTTAAAAAGGGATACGGACCGTTGGGAGAACACGACGTTTCTTTCTAGCTTTGGTGGTGTCAGTGACTTACCAGCCCTGACATTTATATACTTTTCACCTTTGTGGTTGTTGGAATGAGGCGCCTCGATTATAGGTCTGTAAGGACCGGGAAACGTATGTTCAGGAATAAATAATCCTCTAACGTAAGTGAGGACCAGCCCAACCGATCCAGGATTGCCCAGAGTGTGTAGTCCTGAGGCATTTGCTAGAGTGTCTCGAGCGCGGAGAGGAGCTTGCCCCTTGCCTCGACTCATGACGGAAATCCAATTTCCAATACGTGTATTGCGGTTTTAATTGTAGAACTAGTATGGCGACATGATATATGGTACCCATGCCGTCTATGATTTATATTTATGATTGAAAGGTGTTTTGACACTATACACTTATTATAGTATCAAATGATTTGTTTTAAACGTACCAAGCATGTTTGGCTATTATAAGGGAAAACCCTATCCTTCGGCTTGCGTTGCATTGTGTGATGGGAGCTGGGTCTTATAATAGCTTCATTTTTCGAAAAAGCATTGCGCTGTTTATTCTATGCACTGGTATTCTTGGGAGGAAACCCGTTCCGTGTTATACGGCGTGGTCCCTTAAATTACTCTCTTTTAAAATTGAATTAAATAACTGTTTTAGTTCTCACACCAGTCACATGACTGACCTGGAGTTTATTGTTTTAACCTAAACTCTGGGTGCCCCTATTTCCGCACGGGCAGCTAGTAGTTTTGGTTTTGCAGATTTATATTCACAGGATCCAGGTTTACAGCTGGAATGATATCCGGAAAGCTCTGTATCCGTATATCACATTCAGTTGTGCTTTGTATTATTTTCCGCTGATATGTAATTTATTGTAATCTCTGATATTTATCGAATGTAATTTATTCATTATACTCTGTATATTCTTGTATCTGATGGAATTGTTGTAATAGCAATGAAATGTTCTTCCATCTGCGTTCATTTGTGTGTTATTCTCAAAGTATCCGCTCTTTCCTTCACGGGGAAGTAACGAGTCCTTACAACAACCTTATTTCAATTATCATTATTAATTGATTATAAAATATATACTAACATCTCTATCTAGAATATATATACATATATATATGCAGGGTTTGTATACAGGACTTAAATACTGAAGACTATACCATTTTAGAGTGCCAAGAGATTCAAGGTTCATGAGTTATCAAGATATCAAGATTTCAAGAGATCTAGAAAAATACAGTAATTGAGTGTGGTTTATATGTAAGACTCCGAATAGCACTCCAGGTTCAAATTCTAATTTTCAATTTTCAAATTCTGTTTTCAAAATTCAAATCCTGATTTCAAATTATTTTTCTAAATGATTTCGAACTATTATCTTACTTATGATTTCAAACATATATGTTAGAAAGTTTTGGTATAAGTTTATAATATATATAGTTTTATAGTTCTAAATCTTACAACTTTATAAATACGTTTATATATTATATTATTATGTTTCCATATGATTTTACACTTTAGAATATTCATTAAAATTACTAAGTTTTGATTCTAGAATTTCCGGAATAATACATATGTTTAAACACTTGAAAAGTAGTTTTAAAAATTAAAATATGATACATATGTCGACATAAATCTTTAGACATGTCGACATATAAATGTCATATTTTCAATTTTTAAAGGATGCGTCTTTTCACTATTTGTAACATTTCTGAAATGTTGCAATCATTGGGACACTATAAAAAGGGGTTGATTTCAAATTTTTATTCATTCTTTCTTCTTAATCTGCACCCCTTTACTTAACACCATTAATATACAACATTTTCTTGATTTCTACACTTATAGTCTGCCGATTTCAACAAAATTTATATCATTCTTCTTCTCTTCTCATTCTCTATCTACTACTATCAATTTGAAGTGCTATTCAAGAGTTCTAGGGCTGTTGTAATCATTTGGGAATTTTCTTGCGAAAGGGTGTGTTCCTTGTATCCCTGAAATCAAGGAAAGATAGTGGTGTTAACCATGTAGTCATGAAATCAAGGGTGATGGAATCAGTGTTAACCTTGTAGCCGCGAAATCAAGGGTGGTGGAGTCGGTGTTAACCTTATAGCCATGAAATCAAGGGTGTTGTACTTGGATATTTGATAATAATAAAACTCTACGTAATCCCGCACTGCGTGGGACTATACATAGGAATAACCCGAACAAGTGTAAAATCCAGTGTGTTCTTTCCTTTTCTGCATTTAATATTTATCTATTCCTGTGTCTATGTTTGGTTCTGTGTTTGTGATCATATCTGGTGTGGTAGTCATTGTGTGATTCATGTAGTAGATCAATTTAGTTTAAGTTTTTTATCAATTCCTTATAAACACTATTCACCCCACTTTAGTGTTTGTTTTTCCTTAAGATCTGCATTCCCTAACAACCTATGGAAACATTTTTTTGGGCTTGACCCAACATTTTTTTGTGTTACAGAAGGCCATTTATGGTGTAGTGACTCCAAAAGCGGCCATTCAAAATAGAAGTAATCAGAAACAAAAAACAGAACAACCTCAAAAACCCATATCGAAGACTAAGATGCAAACACCTACGAATAAGAAACTCACAAAAAATCCCCAAACACCATCTAAACCCAATACCCGAATCACCCCAGACCGAAGGCATCTGTAAAACAGTCTCGTTGAGGGTCGCTGTAGAATTTTAATGGTCAAGTAGGTAAAGACTGGGTGAGCGACACCGCGCATGAACCCAAGCATACGGTTCATCAAAGGTGAATTAGGGTAAAGGAGGAAGAGAGTCAAAGTGGTCCTGAGCAATAGGTAAAAGGTTTTGAGAGGCGGACATTTCTTTTACGCCAATTAATATACATTTACATTCCAAATTTATATTCATTCAATTTGAATTTTAAACCTTGCGTATAAACAATTTACATATAACTTGTTTTAATAATATCTTTTGTCATATGGACTCCATTTTCAGAAATAAAATATGAAAATGGATCAAATTCTTGCCATGAACACAATAGTAATACTTTCATGGCTCAATTCACATTTTTTCAAAATTCTCATTTTCATCCCATTAGTATTTTATTAATTTATTATTCTTATATTTAATTTAATTATCTATGTATATTTAGGGTATATTTTACGGGGTGTGACATTTTTCCTCCTTAAAAGAGATTTCATTCCGAAATGGGGGCAAAAATACAACTTGCTCTAACAAATATGTTATACACCCAAGTTATTTATTAAACATCCAAAAACATTCATGACTCGACGTGGTTATGCACTGCAGACTTGCTAGAGTGAACCCAATCCTAACGTGGAAGTGTAACATGTGATGCTGTATGTATGCAAAACACCTAAATATGCATACAATTTCTACATGAGTGCACGATGCATTTGTGTTGCAAACATCTTTTACCATCTAATCTAGAAAGCACGATGCAACCATAGAAATTCTAAATTTTCGAGAAAGGCCATAAGATTTAAAATTTTCGTGCCTTCCCTTGAATTTCTTCCTAATGTACTCTAATCAATCTAATTAAATAAGCATTGTCTTGAAATTTTGTGCTCTGCTATATTTGTGGTGGCACGAGGCCCCCAAGGTTCCGTCTTTGTCCCTAATTCTTGATTAGACCATACTAAAATTTTGATGCATTGTGAAAGTATCTTATTAAATATAAAAACGTCAAAAAATAATATTTTTTCTCCTTAACTTTGGGAAAGCCCAGAATATAATACCGACTTTCTACCCTTCACAAGATGCCTAATTAAATTGGACTTTTTCCAAAGTCTAACCACAAATTTGGTTCGAGTTTAAATTTGTAAATGGTTATCCCATTAGTACTTTGGTATGTTAGGTGGCCTCTTTGAAATTCTTCAAGAGTGCCGCTAATTACCAAAAAGATAATTATGTTGCTCCTAAAAAAGATAAATATTATTCCTATTGTCTAAGAGATCTAAGTTGTGCCTCTCCTCTCGTCCTCAAAGCCCTGGTTGTCTTCAGTTTTCCCTCCAACCTTCACTTGAGTTGCGACACAAAAAATTTAAAAATTTCCTAAACTGAAATTTCTACATTTAATTAATTTATATCTAATTTAACTTGAATATTTTCCAATTCTGCAATTTGCTGGAATTTAAATTCCAGTAAGGTATTTTGTTATAAATTACGTAAATTAGCCCAAACAATAATGTTAACATATTTAAATTTATAAGGAATGGGTATTGTTTTATTTTGAAGGGATAGGATAATCTATGTGCAAACACTAAAAATTACACATCACATCTTTACGTATGTATATTACTTATAGTTTCTAATATATTCCTTCTTGCGAAAAAAAAGACAAAAAGGCTAATTTATAAAAATTAAACAAATATCCCTCTGCAAACCCAAAACACAATTATATTCAAACTAAAAATCCTAATACAATCCAATATTTAAGCCTACTCCTTAATCTCATGTTTTAAGTTCGTATTCTTAAGGATGACATTCTTTAAGGCTAAACTTCCTCTTTTCTCCAAACTCCAAAAATCACAAGACCAATACACTTACTCGTTGTTGACTACAAATCCAATTCCACTATTAACTTCCAAATCCCATACATGGTAAATCTCTAAATTAAGTGTCCTATTGAAATTCTCTCTTATTCATCTATCTTAAAATTTTATAAGGGTTTTAAATCCCAACCTCACAGGCATAAATAAGGATTCATTACTTATATCACTTTATACCCTTATCCAACCAATACAGGGGACCACTAGTGATCACAAACTAAAAATATTCCTTTGGACTCCTACAATTAAGTGGTTTAAATGATGTTGAGGTCTTAATATTTTTATCATAATTCCTTAAGATGTCAATCCATTCCTTTAACTCTTCAATGTTCGTCTTTCCCATAAATGCGGTCCATCCATCTTCAAAACAGAATCATTCCATGAATACTTACTTAATTCCTTCAAGCTTCTTCAAGCTTGAAAATACATCCATTTTCTGTAAATCAATTTATCATTCAAATCAGTCCTCAAAATTCTATGTTGATCTTATTAATTACAAATTTATAAATTTGCAATTAATATTCATGAATCTTATTTCTAGAGTTAATTATAATGGAAAGTTGCATAATACTATATACATACATTTCTAATTACTAGGTACAATTATAAACGTACCAATTCCTAGATTTAAACAAACTGGAGCAACCTAGTTCATAACCAACCCTTGATTCTAGAAATACTATACCTCACCATATTATCAAATATAAAATTCTAGCACTGACACTAAAATTTTCAGATTAGGCTGTGCAACTTATCCTTACTTAGTCCTAGAACCTAATTCTAGCTTACCTAATTATCTACCCTTATTACTACAGAGTTATTTCTTTTTAAGGTGAGATTTTCCTAGTTACACAAAATATTTTTCAAATTTGCATTAATTCAAAAATAGGTGTTTTAACACCTTCTTAAAACCTGAAATGTTAAAAAAAATTGTGAAGATTTTAACGCTCACTGAGCTAAATGACAATACAAGTTTTGTTTTAATAAAACATCCTACATCAAGAATTTATTTCAAAATGTTACAATAAGGATTTAAATGCCCTTTTTTCAAACGTTTGAAAAATGTTTAAGATAAGAGCAAGATAGCTTTTCTTTTTGAACACTTATTATTTTTATTAACCATTTGTATGTCAGCCATTAATCTTTTCAGAACGGTTGATAAAACCTTTTAACGGTTTGTAAAACAAATGCTCTTTCTATTTTTAGAAATAAAATCTTAATTAAATATCCAAGATTAAATTAGGCAATAATTAGGTCTCGTAGAATGTCTAACAACATTTATTTCTTACAAAACATTCCGTTGTAATAAATATCTCATTTTTAAATTTATAACGTTTTGTAACCATTTATTAAATGCTCATAAATCCTTAAGTTAAGAGTACAATAACCCCTCCTATTCTAGTGCTTATCTTTTATTTGAAAACAAGATCGTAATAATTTAGCATCAAATTAAGTAGCAATCAAATCTTTTAACCCATTCATTTCTATATTCTCAAAATATGATGTTAGTTCAAAAAATGTGTTTTAAAACATTAGTCTGAGATTACATTCATTTTAGCAATAAAGTTTAAACTTTTACAGCCATGCACGTATACTCTTATCATACTTTAACATTAATGTACATTTGAATTTTGAAAATCCTTAATTACTGATTACACTTTGTTTGGACAATGAGGGCGCTTTATAAAATTCAATTATTAATAGTCGTAAATTGATTATAAATTACTAAATTAATTTATTGCAGTTTTCATTCACCATTTCTTCTACTCCTAGTAAGTAAATTTCCTATCCATTCTCTTTAAAATGAGTATGGTTATTTTGTCTATCCTACCATACCTTTAAATATCTTCTTTTCTTTCTTTTATTTCCAATTAAACGTCAAATTTATTATCATAATTTCCACAAGATTTTTAAGAAAAGAATCCTTTCAAATTCATTTATTTCATGTGAAACTTAATACATGAAATATGGATAGAACAAAAGTTGGTACCTCTTGATTCATTTAAATTTTAAAAGCTTGTTACATCAAGTCCATGACTATTCGTTGCTCGTCACTATCTAAAAACTTACATATCTTTTTAAATCTCAAAACTTTAAATTTTTGCATTTATTGGTTTACTATTAACCTTTTATCTTTGTAAAGAATTTATCTTCTGTTTTCTCAAAATTTTATCTAATAGAAGAAATGATAAATCTTCCAAAATTCCTCCTAAACATTTATAATTCCAAAGATCGTATTTTCAGTTTCTTTCAAAAATTATTTTAAACTCGAGTATATAAATTAAATGTTAAACTGTCACTTTAAAATTTCTTTTTTTTTAATGAAAATAATTTAGTGGCATGTATCATCATTTAATAGGTTTCTTAACATTTTTTATCTTTTCGTCTAAGGTCTCTTATTATGCCACTTATCTATCTGACATGCTATTTTATGAAAGTCTATCTCCTTTATTAAATCCTTTCTTTTGTGTTCTTATTTTTTCTCTACATTTCTTGGCATTCATAATTATTGCCTCTATAAATGTCCCTCTATGTACATTTTATTCATTGAATAATGCTCACTATTATGGACATTTAATTCAAAATCGAATATTTACACCTCCGAATAAATGGCCTTAATTACTTCCTTAACATTTTCCGATTTCAATATCCTTTCACTTATTGATCACTTAGTGCTCTTTCAAATTTCAGAATTCCATATTTACTAATACGTGAGTTTATTCCATTTAAAAAAAAGATATTCTTCCGCTTTTCCAAAACCTGAACATATCCTTATGCTACGGACATTAATTTGTCTTTATTAACATTTATCTGAATAGACACCTATTGCAAATTCTTTCTAATTATTCCTCCTTTATCTTTTCCATAAATGATAATTAAGTCACTAATTGATTTTCATTAACTGCCTATTAAATTAGGGAGTTTCATTCCTTCCCACTTTTCCAATTTTTTGGTTCTTCCATCCCTTGTGCGCTTATAGGCTTCTTAATCGATAAGGAATTTACTAAATCATTTCATGGTTTCTAGGGTTTTTCTAGAAACTAAGGCCAATCCCTTCCTAGAAGGACATGCAGATTTATTTTCTAGAAAAGTGTGTACTTTTAATAAATTTATATATACTAATATATAGTAAAACTTTTGAAAATTATTTTTTGAAATAATAAGTACGCCTCTCATACGTATAATTTCCCCAAAATCGGGTAACCTTTGCTCTGATACCGCATGTAATAACCCACCCAGAGTGAGCCCAAATTCTGACGCAAAAAAGGTCCATCGGAATTTTGAGCCATTCTAAACCGATCGTTGCTTCCTATAAGGAAATACTTAAACAAATATAACATAGTAGTTTAAAACGAAATCATAATCTCATACAGCGGAAGGGATAAAATATTGTATCTCAAAATAGACGTACCATAAGTAAAACCATCATAAATGTTGGTTACAACGAGTCTCAAGAAATAATAAAAGGTACATCGATAATAACTATACTAATAATACAATATTGATACTGCCATAAATAACTAAAAGCCTCCATCGTCGAGCTCCATCTCCAAAGCATCACTGACCCCCAACGTTCCAACCTACTAACGGGTTTATATGTTAAAAGGAGGGAGGCTAAACAATAAGTTGCGGTGAATGAAAATCACACAATTAAGGGATAACTATCTACTATACTTGGCAGTATGGGTTTGTCAAATAATGTCTACGTAAGCAGACACACACAAAATTAACCATATGAGGCAGACATCCTTACAGTCACTTAAGGCCTACATGTTAATAATAGAGCGGACATCCTTATAGTCACTTAATACCCCACGAGGTGGACACTTCTTGGTCACTTAAGGCCATCACCTGGATTTATTTAAGGGTGGATTCCTATTATCGCTTATAACCCTATGACGGACCCTTAACCTCTTAAGATCTCGTCTTTAACCGTCCATGTCATAAAATATATACTCTCATTGTAGATCAAGAGATAATAAGCAACCACTTAATACCAGGTATAGGTAGGAGTGGGACACCATTTAAGACCCTCCCAGCGGACCCTTACATTACTATCTAGTTGTCCCTACGGATGAACTCCTAGCCACTTAATACTTCCCATGGACGATGGTTCCTTTAGGCCTCTTATATAAATCGTCCCTAGGTCAGCCCTCACATAGCCTCTAGAGGACGCAGACAACTTTTGGAGAACTACCCACTCATACGCAATCACTAAGACCATTTAATATTTCATGAATATTCAAGAATGGAGAACCTCGTGACCACTTAAAACCTAATAAGGGTAGGTCCTATGACTTGGGTCTAAACCAAGGAATAAACCTCGTGACCATTTAATATCTCATATCAAACCGACCACTTGTATAAGCTGGATTTGCCGGCCAGTTCCGGGTAGGCTTCTACTATTAGTTTAGTTTAACCTCTCGTCTTAGTGTAATACTTATAATAGTCCATGTCACCTAGACCTCTCACATTAACCATTCTTACTTGTAGATGTTGGATATGTCGGTTGGCTCCAGGCGGACTTCTATTACAAGCAATGGTTAAACTCGTGTCTATGTATCATTAGTTATAATAAAAGCAGTTAACTCACATATATACAAATTTCCTATGGGGACATTTGAATTTCTATTTTCCTAACTTAACACATTGAGTATGTAAATAAAACGTATTTATATTACGTTTATTGCACTGTAAATATTTTAATAAATAGGCATAAATTTAGCACACGAGAATACCAATCTAATACGTTTGAAATGTCAATCCTAATAAAAACAATATAAGTGTACAAGTTAATTTCCTTATCAATTAACATGGTCCAAACAAGTACGTTCACATTCGATGACAAAAGGGGAAATAACACACATACCAATAAAATTTGCAACTTAGGTTTGAGATATTTATCTAAATAATACAAGTATATACAAGGTGCAGTAATACAATTACATATGTAAAACCTTGCTCTTGGCACTGCCTCATTTTTTTTAATTTTATATCACATACAAAAACTTAGGATTCTAGTATATTGTATATAATATGTTCAAACAAATCTATATAAAATAAATGCTTTAACCTATTAATTTGCAATTCTCAAATCTTATGTTTTAATGTACAAACATATATGGATATTTAAAGTGAAAACCAAGTGAATTAGACCAAAAACTAGGAATTACAGAACACCTAAAGCCTATCTTTCATCATTTCAATAACATATACCTAGACATACCACTTTTGATTGACCATTTCCACAAAAAATATAGAATTTGCCGGATTTATGATGTTGATTTTTGTTTAAATTCAAAATCTCATACAGGCATAAAAATCCAAATCTACAATACAAAGGATAGAAAATAACAAATTATATAATTTCCATTCATAGAGATTTAAGTAATAGAATTTTTGTTGAATCAGATATGGATTCAGCCTTCAAATTCTCATGTTCCAATCATCCTAATATATATATATATATATATATATATATATATATAAGAATCAAATCATAGAATCATATATATAAAACTAAATTCCAAAATCTAAATCTATATGAATCTAGATCAAAAAAGATAAAATGGATGTTAAAGGGATATAAGTGAATCCGAACCTTTTCTGGAATTCAGCAATGGCAGAGGTACAATATGGAGGCACAGAATGAAATGACGGTAAGGTTTAGAATGAGGCTAGGGGCTATATATATAGTTGCAAGGGTGCATGTAGACCGTTAAATTAGTTTGATTTAATATGGATTGTCTATTAATGCAAAACTATACACAATTCTCTTTTTAAAAACCGTCTCCTTCATCCTTCCCTTAGGAAGGCAGTCGACCCCCTCTAGAGGAGGGGAGTCGACCCCAGGTCGACCCTCCTCCTGTAGGGGCGATCGACCCCCCTTCTAGGGTTGAGTAAGGAGATTTAAATATCCTATAATGATTTATTTATTAATTTCTAAATTTATGACATTGATTCTTTCATTATGTTTATTATTTTTGTCCCTTTCTATATGTATATATCTGCACACAATTCATTCTTGTGGAATATTCTTTTAGGCCCATTAATATAAATTTATATCCCAAATTTATTTTCATTCAATTTGAATTTCAAACCTTGTGTAAATAATTTACATATAACTTGTTTTATTAATATCTTCTTCATACAAACTCCGTTTTTTAGCAAACAAAATATGAAAATAGATCAAAATCTCGCCACGAATGCAACAATAATACTTTCATGGCCAAATTCCCAATTTTCCAAAATTCCCATTTTCAACCATTAATATTTTATTAATTTATTATTATTTATATTTAATTTAATTACTTTTGTCTATTTACGGTATATTTTACGAGGTGTTACAGGTTCAACAAGTTTTCGATTCCGTGAACACGATATGGGAATTCAGCTCGACATACATCTGCTTTGACTATGTCAATCCGAGTATAGGTCGAACTAGATTATATCTTCAATTGATTAATTCTTCTGCATTGTGGCCAAGCCCACAATCTCCTCTTTCTCTGGATCGACCTCCACATGTCCCTACCAAACTAGTCCTGGACATCTTTTGTAAATAGCCTCTTAAGACTATAGTAAAAAGACTTTTAGCTTTTCTAAGTATTTTTACTTTCTGTAATTACTGTATACTCGGTCCCAACCCTAACCCGACCCGTTTATAAATGGGTTGACCTGACCCAACCCGTGTAACTCGTTCAATTAAATAGGTCGTGTTGGCTCGCGTCGGGTCGGATTTACCCGTTTGCCGATTGGCAAATATTGCCTTAGAAAAAAGTAAAAGGACAAATTACAAACAGGCAACAATATTATATAATCACCAACAGGCAACAAGTTACAAAAATACCAACATGAAGCATATATATAAAGCATGAAATCACCATATCCAAAAATCATTCTTCATACATAAGAACATATGAGCATACTGCATACATAAAAGACTAACGATCTTCTGGCCTTGTAACCATCTTTTAATCAGTATTATAGAGAAGTTATAAAGTGGATGTAGGCAACTCATAGCCAAACCACTATAAATGTCTTGTGTGTCATTTTTTCCACTTTTTTCATTTATATTTCTTCACTTCTATCTCTTTATAACAATCTTTGGGTATTTGTGCCACTTTTTGGTGTAAATATTTGGGTGCTTTCACTAAGAGTAGAATTCTTAGAGCTTAGAATATTTTAATCTACTATTCGGATCATCACATTTGAAGAGAAAATCCTACATTTCACCATCTCAAAAAACAATGGTTCAAAGCAGGCTATCGCTCCCACCAAGCCCTCCAACAGTTGTTCTCAAGACGAAGCTACTAAAGTTTTTGCTGCTCTAGAATTCGTTTTGACATTGTCGAACCGGGATGGGAACCAACCTGCTGCCACCCTCCTACCGACCGCGCTTCAACAACTACATATGCAACTCGTGATGACTTCACCGAGCTCATGGTAAGATTGAACGACACGACAACGACGCTGAAAGAAAAAATGTGTGCCAACATCGCCTTGAGGCAAGATATTAACTAGATTGCAGTACAATCGGAAGAATTCAAAAGCTAAAGAGCTTTTACTACACCGCGCCATAAAACTGAAGCCTCATCTTCTTCAAGAAAGAGCGAAGAGATAACACAATAGCAGCGATAGTCCATTAGGCTTCGAACCTACAAGTGCTCCAGTTAGGTAGACACCCGGCTCGACCTACTGAATTGGCTCGACCTAACAATGCCGAACTAGATTTAGTTGAACTGGATAATACCGAACTTGCACTGTTGACCTTCCTTTTGGCAAGAAGTCACATTATGAATTTCTGGATGTCGAAGTGTTAATGACTTGGACATAAGCTCATAAGAGTCCAAATATACTCGATTGAAGTGATGAAACACTTGGAAGCATGGATTATGCAAGCTTGGATTTTTGTTCGATGTTGCACTTTAGGAGGTCATGTCGGCTTGACATGGCCCGGCTCGGCAAAACAACTTCACTTCGTCTTAGTCTAGTTTGGATCGGCATAGCCGGCTCAAAGTAGAAATGTTACCACTTTACTACACTTCTTATCATTTGGCTAGGTTTGAATCACATCATGCTTATATTGGCTTGGACTTGAGGAATAAAGCAGGGAAGAGGATCGTCAATGGATCGACATGATTGGAATTATTGTGTTTGATTGATTTGGGGGCTGATTATCAAAGAACCACTTTTTGATGTTAACAAGCACCATCACCAACCACGATTCTCCGAGAGCTCGTGATGCCCCTTGCACCTATCGTGCTTCCATGCTTCCTCCAGGGATAGACTGGGCGAGAGCTCAAAACGGGGATGTATTTTCAACTTTCCGGACTTTACTGCCATGGTGAGGTAGAATTGGGCGATAGTCGAGGATATAAGAATGAATACTAGGGGATTTACCATAGTCACATGCCATTCACTAACGACGTCCTGTAGGCTGAGTTTCCCTGAAGGTTTATATTGCCTCAGATGAACCATTACTTGGGCAGAACTACTCCTTGCTACCCCTTATGAGATATACTTGGTACATGGACTCGGCGGTGACACCTGATGCCATTAAATGTAAAGCGCTCCCTATCTACCTTGATGGAGGTCGCACTTATGGGGTTTACCAGGTTGGTACCCAATTTTGAGGATTTTGCTAAAATATTCTTAAATCAATTCCGTCTCCATGCCTCCAAGTCGAAGCATGTGTGACTCTCTCTCTCTCACGTAATTCAATCCCTTGGAGAAACACTCAAAGGCTATCTCCATCATTTCAATACTATAGTCATCGAGATTAGCAACCCTAATCTAGAGATGATTCTGATGGGCCTAGTCGATGGTGTTGATCCCGAGACTGAATTTGGAATGTGTTTCCTTAACTCTTGACCAATCTTATGTTATGGCTAATGTATATTTGTGGATTGAAGAGGCTTACATGAGCCGGAAGAGAAGAGCTTGTGATATAGTGAATGAAGATGTTCAAAGCAATGCATCAGTAAAGAAATCCAGAGTGAATTCAAAGAAAGTAAAAGTAAATATTAGGAACTGAAATAAATGAAACAACAACCAGCGCAAGAACAACAATGGAGGAGGCCATAACCATAAGAGGGATGCTAAGAAGCGACCCCGACTCCAAATTTTCGATAAGTACACCCCCTTTAATAATACTTTGGAGAATGTTTATTCAGACGCGTGTAACACAATGCAATATAAGAAGCCATCTCTATGACAGTCTATAGAAAAAGAGGTCCAGACTGAATTTTTTGTTTATTCCACGAGATAAAAGACCATACGACTGACGAGTGCCATCATCTCCGTACATAATGAAGAAACTTATTTACGAAGGGAAGTTAAATGAATACATGGTAGCCCCTTGGGACAGGCGGTAGAGGAATTCGAACCACGAATGACAAGGTCAGGAAGCTCCTAAAGCCGCTGCCCACCCCAAAAATAAAGGTATACTATAATCGTAGGATCACATCTGGCGGATTTTAGTCTTCGAGCCATGGAACGATATGCTAATGCGATAAAACTCATTGAGACTAACAAGTGTAATGCCACATACGAGACTGCTCCGACGAAGCAGCTAAAGATAATGATGGATGATATTACCTCCGTAATCGTGAAGCTAAAGGGGGTAGAAGCCACAACTATTGATTCTTTTGTCATTCCGGCCATGATTAGGTCGACATTAATGCAGAAAGTCCTTATTGGGTGTGGGAGTTCTGTAAACATTTAATTCAGAAGAACCTATAACCAAATGATGCTAGAGGATAAAGATATGAGGCCATGTAAAGTAAAGATTCACGACTTCAATAGCACAACAAACATACCGCTATGTATGGTTGAATTACTAGTGGAATTGGGTGAGGGAGACCGTCGAAGGGTACAGATCCTCCCATTTCTTGTAGTGGATGTTGACTCTTAATATAATGCCTTTTTAGGTCGACCAACCGTTCCTGAACTCTGAGAATGCATGAATCCTTTATGCTTACTCTTGAAATTCACGACTGAAAATAGGGTCAAAACAGTACGAGGAGACCAGGTAGCAGGACGAGCATGCTAATTGACTGAGTGGAAGGATGCCTGCAGCAAAGAGAAGGAAAAAGCAATCGATAATTACCTTCATATCCAAGATACCGCATAACAAGTAAAGAAATCCTATCTTGGACAATACCTTCGTTAACACAAAATATTGATCAGAGGAAAGACGAGGAGCTAGGATATTAAAGGGCGACTCCCAATGAGTCAATGGTGGCGATCCCGATTGATAACGACGACCCTTATAAGGTCTTGAAAAATCAGATCCCAACTCGGACCCCTCCAAATGAGGGAACAGACTAACTTTCTCCGTGCAAATTTTGATTTGTTTTCCTTGACCTATGCTGACATGTGTGGGATATCACCGACTATCATGATCCATTCACTCAACATTGACTCGAAGTATGTCCCAATGAAGCAGAAGAGACGTATGCTTGGTGTTGAAAGGTCGATACCCTTAACGGAAGAGGTTGAAATACTGAAGAGTAATGTGTTCATCCAAGATTCATTGTACCTAAAGTGGATATCGAATCCAGTTCTTGTAAAGAAGTCCAATGGGAGGTAGGGGATGTGCATCGATTTCTCTAGCTTGAATAACGCATGCCCCAAAAATATCTTTTGCTTCCTAGAATAGACTAGCTCGTGGACTCAACGACTATGCATGAACTCCTTTCCTTCATGGATGGTTACTCTAAGTATTGTAACACCCACATTTTAAGTATTAAATTATGAAAATAATTACATGAGCTGTGTGCGTTTGAAATTCGAAAAAACCCGCATGTTATAAAGTAAGTAATAAATAAAAATTTCCATTTTGCAGATATAACATTTCAAATGTATATATATAATTAAAAAAGAAGAATGGAAGTTAATAAATGGTACGTTATAAAATAATCTGAAAATACATGCGCACATTAATTGTATAAACAATGTGCATATGAATTTGAAAGTAACAAAAGATTATTAATGTTAACATATTAACAAACTTAACCATTTAATAAAATAGGAAAATAAATAAATGTGCGTAATAAATAGTGATTAATATTAAAATAGAAACATTTCCTTTAAATTAACAATGCATGTCATACAGCACATTAAAAGAGGAATAATGGATATAACTCAAAATTTTAAAGCATATATTTATTTTTAAAGTGTGAACACACGTACAAGTATATAAATATAATTAGATATAAACTGTAGAAGTAACGGGAAAAATAAATGCGCGTTATAAATGGTATAAAACCATGTAATAAAAGGGAGTTAAAATGACGTTAATTAAGTAATGTCTTAATTTAAAATGGATATGTGTGTATTAATAATACAAGTTTGAAGTTGAAAATAAAATGTGTGCTAAGATGGTAGAAATAAACATTAAAAATAACGTTCATGGAATTAAAATAATTAAACACACAAGAATTTGAAAATGAAAGAATTATTAATGCGCGCATTGATTGCGCATTTGTTTGAATAAGAACAAGCGTCAAAAAAGGAAATAAAATTCAGAAAATGAGAACAAACAAGAAATAATAAACATTTAAACACAATGAAAATCATGCATGAAAAGACCCGATATATAATTTTTTAAATTGTATATGGGTCGACCCATACCAGAAGTGGGTTGACCTAGAGGTCGACACACTTCTAAGCTAGGTCAACCCAGGGTTCGACCTACCTAAAGCATGGAACAGTCCATTTTGGGCCAAGAAGACGTGGTTTTATATTTTATATGGTTTAGATTTAATTCTTTTGAATCCGATGGATATGGTCTTTTGGGCAGTATTAAAAAACCTGCAGGGCCTAACTTCCAACTCATATTTTCTCAGAGGGCGCCAAAGCCCTGCCATTTCTTTTCTCCTCCAAACTCTTCAAAAACAAATTATTTTTTAGATTCAGGATTTATGATTCAAGAATTGGAGGAAAATATAGTAGGTTCAAGATGCAGATGGCCAAATCCCATAGACAGTAAATCCGAATTAGAAAGAAACCAAAAAACAAACGTAGATTCTAGTCAAATACAAAACTTAGAGCACAAATCCCAAATGAGTGAATTTAAATTATATTTTCTTGTAATAGTATATTATGTCGTTTGATTACTGTAAGAATTTATAATATGTTCTCTTCTTCCTCTTTTTCGCCTTTCAACGTCGGAATATAGTTTATGTTGAATATATATATATAGTTTATGTTGAATTTTGGTTATACGCAAAATATGCATAAACTTGAGATGCTTATATATATATATGTGTGTGTATATACATATATATGTATAACTGAATTGTGCGCCAATTTATACAGCCGATCATAATCCTTCTTGTTTGTGCATGTTGGAAAACATAATTTAATTTAAAGTATGAACATAAGAGGATTTGATAATTTGGGCATGGTATAAATAATATTATGGACAGTAAATTTGTTGGTAAAATGGTAAATCTGATAATTTCTATGTTAGTTGAAAAGATCACCTTTCAAATTCAAAATGGAATGAATATAGAAATTGCTGGGATTGAAAAAGGAACCTAACCTAATTATATCCAAATTTTGTGCAATTATGTAAAAAAAGAGAAATTAGGTTGAAAATAGGAATTAATGTACACCAATTAAAATAGAAAGTCAGAGCCTAGATTGATTGGTTAGGAAAAAGGCAAAATATTTTCGTAGTTTGGTTTGAAAATGAAATAGAAAACATAATTGCAAGTTTAAAAATAAATAAAGACGTGGATTAGTGCGAAATAGGGATTTAGCCATATTACGCACTATTCAACAGCCTAAAAATAATTGAAAGGGATGTCTGGTAATTATGGACTTTTATGGAGGTAATTACCTTAAGCTATAGAAATAGATTTTTGTATGGTTTTAATAACCAATCAATTTGGAATAGGTCTAATTTCCTAAAAAGTGAATTGTAAAGATGGAAAGAAAAAGGGTAATATAATTGAAAGATGTTATGAAAGGAAAAAGAAATACGCGAGATTTATTATAAACCTACAACTGCGACTTATATTTGCATAAATATGAATATTTGGAAAATCATAATAAATAGCCCATGGTTCATTTACAAATGTGAATATGGCAGAAGTTGGCTAAAAGAACAGTTAGGATTTAACATGAACATATTGATTTACAAAGTGTAAGTTATGAGCCTATCCTATGGTAAATATTATAGTTAATTTATAAATAAATAATATCCGACTGAATAAACTAATGAAATAGCGATATGCATTTAGAATAGTCCTTGGGGATGAGGAACCTAACAGGGAAAATCATCATTGGCGTTCAGAGACGTGGTGGAAGCACATACATCTTATTCAACGGTAGTGGAAGAAAGTGCTAGACTTCGACGGGACGTAGGGATATTCCGTGATGATCCTCTATGGTAGGCCTGACAAAGCTATACCCATAGAGGCATGGTCTATACGGTTCCATCTAGGAAGTATGACTCGGCTGCACTAAGTGTGGAGGGCAGCCTAAAGACTGATCGGGATGATTTAGGATGATTCGGCGACTACCTCGGCTCGTACGCGGGAAGGCTTCCTAGTCAGGACCCAATTTAGATAGTTGGTCGTCGAACTCCAGTCATCGTTAGTCGGAGCGAGTATGGGAAAGACTAAAGCAAAACCAAGAAAGAATGATCTTTTACTATCAGAACTTTGGATGAGGGACAACGCCAATTTGGATGCTTTAATTTTATGTCAGGGCACAATAACTTAACTTTTTGAATAGTCGTTCATTAGTTGGGGCCAGGTGGGGCCATAGCCACCGAAAGAGATTGGCCAATCTTTGATATCAGTATTGTGGGCCTAACGAAGCCATTCTTGACAGATAGAGAAAGCCCTCACTGAGTTTAGTGGAAAAACCTAGGTTTTGGGTGCCTTTATGGGGCAGTGATAGGAGCTTATTCTCTTTCGTGGCATAGTTATAGAGACGTAACACACCTTCGCATCATGGTATAGTACGCTTTCATAGCGTGATAATGGAGGTCTTGTATGTTTTCGCAGTATGGCGATGGAGACCACTCGAGTAGGGTACTATAAGGCGTCCTCGATATATTGGGCATATAACTACGTATATATGGTTCATTAGGTTAATGTTCTCGGGAGTAGATGGGTACGATTTATGTGTGAAATTAGAAATATAATGTGTAATAAATCCAAAATAAGTTAATAAAGACAAAACAGTGATAGAACGATACATGTAGTGTTATTTATAGAAGGTATAATTTGTCCATTCACCAAAACTTTTGTTCTGACCCCTCCTTATAACAAACCCGCAGGTTAGACAAATGGTAGAGATTATAGCTTAGAGACACTTATTAGACTGTAATTATTAGGGTAAGTATTTATTTACTATTATATTTTGTTTGCTTTGTTGTGAGATATTTTATTGAGAGCTCTGATATAATTTATTTTTGCTTTTCTGCAGGATTCCAAACAAACCAACCTGGATTTCAGTAGACTTGGGTTTTTAGCATTTTGCAAAAAAAAAGATCTACTGAAATGTGGGTGGTTGGAGGTATAACCAAATCCCAATTCATGTGCCTGACCAAGTAAACACTAGCTTTATAATGAACCTTGGGTTGTACTTCTATGTAGTCATGCCATTTAGGTTGAAAAATGCTAGGGCAACATTTCAGCGGTTGGTTACTCATATGTTTCAGAACCAAATTGGAAAGTCAACGACAGTATATGTTGATGATATGCTCGTGAAGTCAAGACAGTCAGCTAATCATGTCTTTAGTATTTTCCATCAATATGGGATGAAGCTTAACTTTTTGAAATGCTCTTCTGGTATTGCATCAGGGAAGTTTTTAAGTGTCATCATCAGTTCACGGGGAATTGAAGTCAACCCGACTAGATTAATGCTACACGAGACATTCTAAGCCTCAGAAAACCAGATATGTGTAGATCCTGAATGAGAAAGTAGCAGTTCTAGGTAGATTTTTATCTGAAGCTACAAACAAGTGCATTCCTTTCTTCACTTGATAAAGAGAGGGAGGCACAACTTTGCTTGGACGCTTGACCATGTCGAAGCCTTCCAGAATTTGTTGAACCATATGGAGAGACCTCCAATACTGTCGAAGTCGATCGATCACAAGGACTTATTCATGTATCTAGCGGTGTCATTGCATGTTATCAGCTCAGCGATCATTCGCTTGGAAAATCAGGTTCAACGGCTAGTGGATTATGTAAGCAAGAGGTTTAATGGAGTAGAATGCAACTACTCAAAGATCGAAAAGCTTTCTTACATCCTTATGATAGCCTCGAGAAAGTTGCGACATTATTTCAGGCTTATCCTATTAAAGTGTATATTGACTAGCCACTATGACAGATCCTTCAACGGCCTGAGGTATCTGGATGGTTACTCAAATGGAATATCGAACTAAGTCAGTTTTATATTGCGTTCATTCCTTGGCGAGCAATTCAAAGACAGGAACTAATGGACTTTATATCATAATTTACAGCTCTAGATAACAATGAAGTATAGGTTGATTCGTCAACTATCATATGGAAGCTATACATAGATGGAGCCCGAAATGGTTGACGTTCTAGCATTGGAGTATTTTTATCAAGTCTTGAGGATCAATCGATTTGTTATGCACTAAGGCTGAAATTTCCAACAATCAATAATGAAGCCGATTATGAAGCTCTAATTGCCGGACTGAAACTCGCAAATGAATCCGGAGTAAAAGCAATAGACATTTTCTATGACCCACAGGTTGTTTTGTGCTAGGTCAAGAGGGAATTCCAAACCTATGGAGCATGACCTGTCGCCTATCTCGACCGAGTGGAAAAGCTATTGGATTGGTTTGACTACTACAACATCTTTTACATCCCATGAGAGAAAATTGAGATAGCCGACTTTTTGGCAAAGCTGGCAAGCTCAGACAACCTAGTTCAAATATAGTCAATCCGATAGAAACATTGGCAATGCGCAACATAAATCGGATACAAGTTAAGGTGGTGCGGGATCACTCTTATCAAAAACTTTCTCCAGCATGGAACCCTTCCTAAGTGAAAAAAATGGAAGACGTGCTCTCGTATGTAAAGCTTCAAGATACATCATCTGTGGAGACACTTTATATCAAAAGGGTTTCTCAGTTCCTTTGCTCCGGTGTATAGCCCACAATGACACCAAACGGGTAATATGAGAAGTGCACAAGTGCGAGTGCAGCGATCATCCCGATAGGCAAACTTTAGCAAAGAAGATATTTCGTTGAGACTACTTTTGGCCTATCGTCAATCGAGATGCGGCTAATTATTCACGGCGCTGCGACAAATGCTAGAGGTTTTCCAAGATTTTAAGAGTTCCTCCAACTCAACTCACCCAAATAGCTAGTCTTTGGCCATTTGTAGTATGGGGAGTGGACATTATCGGTTTCCTTCTGATATCAAAGGGCGGAGTGAAGTATTCAATCATGGCAGTTGGCCATTTCATGAAGTGGGACGAAGCGGAAGATCAACTTCATCGTTAGAAATATTATATGTCGATTTGGACTTCTCAAGACTATAATAACTGATAATGCAACCCAGTTCCATAGTTCAGAATTTAAAGATTTCTATGGAAGCCATCGCATCGAGAAGAGATATACTGCAGTTTCAAACCCGCAATCAAATGGACAGGTTGAAGTTGCGAACAAGATTATCAATTCCATTTTGAAGAAGTGATTGGAATAGGTTAGAGACAAGTGGGTTGACGAACTACCTCTGGATCTTTTGGCTTATTGGACTACCTACAAGTCAACAACACTCCATTCACGTTATCCTATGGCTCCGAAGTGGTTATACCAGTGGAGCTTGAAGTTCCCTATCATAGAATGACAAACTATGATCCTTTGACTAACAAGGCGCTTCTCCTGAATCACTGGACATGATTAATGAGAAGAGAGGGAAGGCTGACTTGTGCGCTTCACCGCAAGACATCAAGTCACTCGCTACTGTAACAAGAAGGTTCGGTCTAGAACCTTCGAACTCGGCGATCTCGTATTGAAACGGGTCTTCCTAACCCTGTTCACATGGGCCCGAAGTGGGAAGGACCATACGTCATTCGATGGAGGATTGATAACGGAGATTTCAGGCTAACAACTATTGATAAGGACCGACTCCTGAGAGAATGGAATGCCAAGAGTCCGCGTCATTATTTGACTTAGGCTTTTATTTTTTTAACTTTGTAAATATCATTTCATTTCCAGACTATATAATAAGGCGTGGCTCACCAGTTTGTGTTATAATTAGAAGTAATTTTTCGTGCTTCATGACTGTGTATGAAAATTTGTCTAAGTGTTATGATTCGACTAGCCTGTGCCAAAACTTGAATGAAGGGAGCAATTAATTCCCTGACGATGTTCATTTGCTCATGTTTCGACAAGCTTACTCAATTATGCGACTAGTCGGACAAAGAGTTAACAAAATTCGAGCTTGATTCTGACGCTTGATATAGCAATCCTCACTTCAAAGACTAAATTGTAGGAACGACGCCATGGCGGATTTGAAACTGACCGTTCGTATGACCAACTCTAACTCAACCATGATTTAAGAATGCTTAACCTGCAATCTAACCCAAATTAACGATGGGAGAGTACAAATACTTAAGGACAGGATGACCAATAGACTTGTCTCGAACCCCATCGATGCTGGGGGCACGAGCGTCGACTTATGAATTAACTTTATACATGCCCCTGATGCGACATGTGATTCAAAGTTAATTGAGGGAATATATATAATACCTCCAGACTATGACACTTTCTTATTCCAAGCGAGACATCTTATGAGTTAAGTTTTTAAGAGAAACGAATTACACTTAATACTTACTCATTTCATGCAAGACAATGGACAAATTACGAGTTAAAAAAATAAAAAAATTAAATTGTAAGTACATTAAATGGAAAGCAACATAAACTTGAAAACAAAAAAAATACTTAATCCAAGTTTATACAGGTCAAAAACTCGAGGGTCACACTCGGAAAAACACAGCAGGCTTACAAAACATAAAATGATAAAAGTGTGACGACCTGCCCCGCACTGTTCTAACAATTCCTTTGAAATGCATTGTGCCAATGCCCGACTAGCACGGGACGGTCGTCAAAAGAAAGGGTTTGAAACGATGAATTACCAAAGAACCTGTAGTATATCTCACAGCGCATGGAATAAATTATAATAGTAACATAACTTGATGTAAAATAAGCAAGACAGTACATAAGCTGAAAACTAAACCATTTCCATCAGAGTAGCAGAATCCAAAATACAGCTTCATAACCAATTATTACATCTTTCAAATACTGTCTCTAAAAGTAAATAAAGAGGTACACTACTAATGCCCAAAGCAGTGACCAGCAAGAACAAAGGGAGAATATATATATACATACATATACATACATATACATATACATACATATATATATATATATATATATATTGTACGTGGAAGCCTCCTTCTCGTCTCTGGATTACTACTCGTGCATAACCACCTAACCTGTCTCTATTCTGCTCGTTTCGGAG
The DNA here is from genome assembly GCA_030737875.1 of Allium sativum. Lineage (NCBI taxonomy): Eukaryota > Viridiplantae > Streptophyta > Magnoliopsida > Asparagales > Amaryllidaceae > Allium > Allium sativum. The sequence continues at coordinate 19,700,001 of CM060909.1, read as the reverse complement.
CACCGGAGTAACATGAAGAGACATGAAACTCTGGGTCAGAAAAATGTCTAGTATGAGCGATAGCAACAAAATAAAACAATAACATGTATAAATAATCATACATGACCTAGACTTGCAACCAAAGTGTTAGCATAGCAAGATGTACTGTACTCTAAGGTAACACTAATACAGGGTGTAAAATGGAAGTGTGAGTGTCATGGTGGTAGCAAACATTAATTGTAGCAATCATCCTCACATCTCTCACTCAGTGCGTAAAGCATACGATATCCACTGGTCTGATCACCAGATCCATTGGGGCCATGACGAAGTACAACTCCGTACAACTATCGCTACGACCACTTTTCCCTTTAAGGCCCTAACGGAGTCCCACTCTATACAACCTCTGAACCCATTGCGCTGGTTCATAGTCAATAGCCCTAACGGGTCAACCAATCCACATAATCCTGACCTTGGTTTGTCTACATACCCCCGCTCCCCCAATGGTGAACCAAAGTTATAAGTATCGATAAACCCTTTACACACGTCCTGCAGCAAAGCCCAACTTTTGAAGTTAACTCGCTGGTTCCAATTTGGATCCTGTGCCATAACTTCTCATTTGGACTTCCGTTGCATCTCGGGTTTTGGTCGGATTGGAGTTGATCTTATGAAGAGCTCACGATCTTCATCGCTCGTTCATACTCCATAGAAATCGGTCGCTCGCCCATATTCCACGGGGTCGCTCTCTCTTCCTTCTTAGGGTTTGCTCGCTCGAACTTCACCAACTTTACTAGGTCTAGTCGCACGTATTCATATGGACCGGTCGCTTGAGGTCGGCTCGCTCGAGCTCCTTTCTCCAGGCCTGCTTGCTCGAACTCCTTCACCAGGATCGGTCGCTGGCACATACTCCACAGGAACCAATCCTTCACATATATTCCACAAGGATTGGTTGCTCGAACTTCCTCCACCAGGCTCGTACGACCTGGGTCGTTCGTACATGCCCCAGCATCGGTCGCGCGACCCGAAGCCTACACCTCATACCAATTTTTAGCAAAATAATTTCGCCACACAACAACATTTTCGACCATTCTAACTTTCCTATGCATTGTCAAAGCGTGGAAAACAGTAGTAATAACATGTGTAATCAATCAAAAACATTGAAACATCAATCTCATGTGTTATTTAGGATCAAACATACCCAAATCCACAGTTTTTTCCCTTAATCCCCTAAATTCCAGGATTAGCAAACTTAATCCAAATTAACCCAAATTCATATATGTGACATAAAAATATGATTATAGAATTTATGCATAACTTTTCATAATTTTCAGATGTACAATATCGCTAATTATCACTAATCACATCTAATTAGCCAAAATTAGTGTATAAACATGCAAATCACTCACTTAGCCACAAATAAATGATAGATCTGGAACTCCTAATGATTTGGCTCAGATTCCTATGTAGTGCATCAGTTATACCTCGATTTTGATGCTAATCCGCCTTAATTTGATGTAGATTTGATTAACTAGTAATTATAGAGAGATTTGGAAGATGGAGGCCATTACTAGGGTTCAAGGAATGTTTGTGGCAACTATAAAAATGAAAGGAGATGATTCTCCAACTCCTTTCAGCCCTCCCATAACCTTATTCTCGAAGTGAGTTATGGGCCTAGCTGCTAATCACCTTAGTAAGCCCAATTAGGCTGTTTTTCCATCTTCAAATCTTATTTCAGCCATATCTCCCAAACGGTAAGTCTATTTGATTAATGTGACCACTCTACGGAATGGGAAATAATCATCTGAACCCGATGGAAGTGGTTTTAGGTTAAAAATCCTTACCAACCAAAAGTTATAGGCAAAACAAGATTCTCCAGAGGCAAAACGGTCAATTAAAATTCGGCAAAAATCGTGAACGTGGGAAATGACCTCAATAGTCGTTTCCCAAAGTTACACGACCATAATTCCGCGTGAAAATAAAATATATATTCTACGATCCTCTGATACATAAAATGCGGGTCGTTACACTCTGCCCTCTAAAGAAATTTCGCCCCCGAAATTCCTTAACAAAAAAACATACAATGGTGCCCCGCATGCCTATCAATCATTCACAGACAATCAAACATACATAGTAACACAACAAGCCTATCCTAACATGTGGTTTACTAACAAGGGAATAACTATATCGCGTTTAAAACCTTTCCAGGTAAAGAGCTCTGGACATGACTTCCTTATGTTCTCCTTAGTTTCCCAAGTACAGTCATTCTCATTGTCGTCCCACCGGACCTTGACTAGTTTCACCGTCTTCCTTCGAAGTTGCTTCGTACCGCATCCGATAGCACGAATTGTTCTGCGGTTTCCAACTGCCTCGGATTTTACCTCAATATCATTCAATTGGTCTGGAGAGATAGTTATATCTGAATCGTGCACGAACTTCCTTAACTGAGAAACATGAAATACATTGTGCACTCCTGATCGACGATTTCTAAGAATTAGAAAAGCGCAAATTTTGCTATAATAACTGCAAGCGCACAGATCGTGTACTATGTAGGTCGAACACGGAGAGGAATTTTAAAATTTTATTATTTATATATTTCTTGGGTGAGTTAGACAAAACTTGGAGGCTGATTTTGAAAACAAAGAAATTAAAACTGCAAATAAAACTATTATTGGATTGAATCAGATCTGAATCTTATCAAATTTTTATTCAATCCAATATGACCTAGGAAAGAAATAAAAAAAAGCAAAGATTAAAATTGCAGAAATTAAATAACTAACATAAAATAAAATTAGGATTATCGCTGAATCTAATCAGACGGTCAATTACTAATGAAAATAAGTGCAAAAGACAACTAGTACTCTACCAAACCTAATTGTGTAGATGGCACCAATTGCTAATAAAATAAAAATGTAGAAAAGTAAAAGTAAACTTTATTAATGGAGAAAAGAAGTACAGAATAATGGACTCCTGTTTACAATGGATACAAGGTGTACTTATAGGAATGTAGACTCCTCTCCATGAGAATAATTGGACCAAGAATAAATCTCTTGAAATAATTTATTTACAAATAAGAGAGATACGAAGAAAGACATGAGATATTCCATGCAGATTTCCTCTTATGAAAGGTGACACATGGAAGATTGATTGGCTTTTCCTTGGCAATAATTCAATCAAATCATATTCTCTATGGAAAGTAAATGTGAAAGATTACCTTTGATTTCTCTATGAGGAATATGCCTGATTCCCGAAATATTTTTTAGTGTATACCATACATACATACATAAAAATATATATGTATATATACATGATATATCACTTATCCATAAAATTTTCAAAACCCATTAGTGAGGTATGCAGTATTAATATTCTTTTTTTCAGCAAAAAATAAGGCTTGACAAGGATTGAACTCAAGTCACTTTGTCCATATTTCCAGGCCTTTACCAATGTGCTACATCATCTTTTGGAATTAAGATAGTGTTGACATAAGGAAGTAGTTTTTTCTTCGCAAGTGGCCTTTAATCGAAATGAAGGAAACATGTATTGATAATCTGTAAAACACACAGAATACCCAATGTTACATTTTTTTATTTACAAAAGATAAGATATAAGTGCATAAAATAAACACATTCTATGCTAATCAACTCCCGCCATCTTGTCTGGAAATCCAAATTTATACGCTAAATTTCCAACTTGTTTGAGAACTGGAAATAGACCAACAAACCTTGATGTTAATTTACCCCTCCTACCAAACCGAATCAGATCTTGACAAATACCAAGTCTCCAAAGGAGAATTTCAAATACGTTCGCCTTTTATCAGCATAACTCTTCTACCTATCTTGGGCAACCTTCATTCGCTGTTGAATAATCTTGATCTTATATGACGTTTCTCTTGTTATATCTGGTCCAAGCACAAATTTCTCGTTGGTTTCCAACCAACATGATGGTGAGTTACACGGTCTTCCGTGCAAAGCTTCAAACGGAGCCATACCAATACTGGGTTGATAACTATTATTATATGCGAATTCAGGCAGATGCATATGGTCATCCTATGACCCTCCAAACTCCAATATATAGGCTCTGAAGAGATCCTCTAGTACACGATTCACCCACTCGGTTTGACCGTCGATTTGGGGATGGTACGCAGTACTGAGATGTAATTCTGACCCCAAAGCCTCTTGTAAGCTCTTCCAAAACCCACTAGTAAATAATGGATCTTGGTCACTCATAATACCTTTAGGTACTACCTGAAATCTCATGCCCCACTTCATATACAGTTCCGCTAACTTAGCTATCATTCTATTCGACTTGACCGGAATAAACCTTGCACTTTTGGTCAATCGATCCACAACCACTCAAGTGCTATCATGACCCGATCAATCATGATCTGATCTAGTCCTTGGTAAACAATCAATGAAATTCACTGAGACTTGTTCCCATTTCCATTCTAGAATTTCCAATGGTTGTAACAAACTACTTGGCTTCTTTTTCTCAACTTTAACTAACTGGCAGTTCATGCACTTGGAAAAAAGTGGTACAACAAATTAAGTTAACAATTTCTAGTCAGTTGATTTTATTTTTGATACCTCGACCTGTCACAAATTTTCAACACAACTCAAGTTTCCAAATGTTAAATTATAGTTTGGCCAGTTGGTTCGGTCGATAACATAACGCAGCCATGAATTAAATTCTTAGTTTGTTTGTTATAGTTCACAAAGTGGCATTATTATTTCCTCATGTATGGCTTGTCAAATCAATAAGGTCAAGAAGTGTTTGAGCATCATCGTTTATTCTCTATCTCTATAAAAATTGAAATTTATGATTAATTACATACACCTAACTTAAAGGCCAAGGTATGCCACCTATGCACTGCCTTGCGGACTAATAGAGAGTTGGGACAGAGCTTGGCGGATTGTGCAGACCGACGCTGACTTTGTCAACAAGATGTCAGTAATCCTTAGGTGTCCAACTCATAAAATGAGGCCAAGATATACCAACACTGACTTTGTCAACAATATGTCGGATAGAGCTTGGTGGGTTTGCACACCAACGCTAGATTTACAAGCAATGTTGGATACCCTTGGATTACTATTATTGTTGAAAATATAAGAACAAGCGAGAGTTATGCAAATCAACTTAGCACAACTTAGTTTAAAAGATTCAAAAAGCCAATATAAGTATTTAAGTCCTTCACTTGTTAAACAAAGACTACAACCCTATGTACCGGTTACACTATTATCCCTCAAAATTCAACTTTTCATTATATTTCTTATTCGATCTTAGTTGAGAGGAAAAAAATACTACCAACTGATTAACAATCGTTGACTTATTTTTTTGTATTAATCTAAAATGAGTCGTATTTACCAAAAAAAATATGGTATGTTACTACGATCTGAAATGTATGATGGTCCTATCTAAATGCAAGAAAATGAAAATTAAAGAAAATTAAAAAGAATGAATGCAATGCAGACTCCCCCCACACTAGATCTAAATAGTGTCCACATTGTGAACATTCCCTAAATTTGAAAGATCGTACCCAAAGGTGAATGAGTTGCAAAATTATCTGTAAAATGAAATGAAGTTTAACCACTATATGCAAATGAAAATCATATGCAAAATAAAATCTAGGATGATGATGAATGTTATGTGAAAAATGGGATTTACTTTTTCCCCTTATCAAAAATGATGTATGATGATTTCATATCTGATTTCCTTGGTACAGGAGGTACGTCAATAACTTTTGAATTCAAAATCTTCCCTATGAAAATTTGGTTGTGACAATGATTTATACCATTCGATGAAAATTATCATAATCCCATAAATTTAGGTTTTCAATCATAATTTCATTCGATGGTATGGAATTAGGATTATATTTGAGACGTTCCATATATTCATTCTCGTCATTTATAAGTTTAAGTTCATCTTCGAAAAGTTCTTTGAAAGACATCGTGGACAATTCTATTGAGGTATAAGAGATTTTCTGAAATGGTAAATCTATCATGTCATCAACAACAGTTTCTATCATGTCGACATGTCATGTTTTAGAATCTTGGTCATTCGAAAAAGAAGGTGTTAACATTGGAAGTGAAGGAGGTAAAGGTATGGAAGATGGGTTTTTGGGATTGCCAACATTCAAAGAAGAGATATTGTCGTGTTGTCGACATTAAAAGAAGAGATGTCAGGATTGCCAACATTCGAAGGAGATGAAGATTTGGAAGTTTCAGATGAATTGGCCTTGATTACCATCGGAAGAGCGTCAAGATTTTGATTTGAGGTTGGAATCGAAGGATTATCGGGATCGCTAAAATTATTTTCTATCGTTTTTCCGGGCCTAAGATTGGTGATCGGGTTGACCGAATTATATCTTTCATCCTCAAAAAATTCATGTTCATTAAAATCCTTCTCCAATTTTGAGTTTTTGAAAAATTCAGCATTTTTATTCTGTTCAATTTCTAAAATTTCAAGTTTCTCGCAGCCTGAAAGAGAAAGATCAAAATCTGAGCTTAAATCTTTTTCCTAAAAATAATCGAAGCCCAAATTATTTATTGGATTTTCAACAACTTCATTTAGATCGTTATTCTCAAATTCCAAAGTTGTTATTTGAAAATTTTCACTGTTAGTAAAGAACGAATTATTTTCTGATTCATCACATGTGTGAATTTGATTTTGTTGCTCACGTTGTTCTACAAAAGATGTCATTAAACAAAGAAGTTCATCCATCTTTTAATCTAGCATTTCTTCCCTCTCTCTAAGAATGTTAAGATGATATTCCTCAAAATCTTTGATTTGAGAGATCTCATTTTGGATTCTTTGATTCTCAAAATTATAGTCCACATCAATTTCACGACCAATATTATTTCCAATGTGGTGGTTTTTGAATTTTTAGAAAAAAGACAATGATATTGGCAACCATTTTGATCATAAAAATTATGTTTGTAACCAAATTGTTGAAATTCGAGGGAAAATTGCAATTTTGGATATTTTCAAGATGTTGATATGGACTATAATTTTGAGAATTTTTGTTTACAACCCCATATTGATTTTGATCTAATCTATATTGGGATTCAAAGCTATTTTGATGTGGATGTGGCCCATAATCAAAATTATAGAAATTTGAGTTGAATTTGCAATTTCGATCATATCCATGATTTTGAAAATGTAGGTCATTTGGAAAATTTTGAAATTGTCGACATTGGGCTCACGAAATTTCGGAAAATCTTGTCTTATGAGTTGCAATTCATACTCATACTCTTCCAGGGAACGTCTTCTCCTGTTATTATCCTACAATTCTCTCAAGGATTTTTTTGAATCAGACATTTGAATGAAGTCACGGCAAGACAGAAATTATTCTCACTTCAAAATAGTATAAAATACTGAGTTGTGCTCTATTAATTAACTGACTCAATTAGAAGGTGGAAGAGGGTCTTGTGGTCTTTCACATATAGTATGGATACTAAGGAACACGACCAATGTTTTACGGGTTATATGCAACCTCCTTTTCTAGTAGTTCAATAAATTGAACTACTATATATCCACAATCCAATTATACGAGGTAGTCAACTTCGCAAAGTACCACTTTTCAATTATATTATTTTGCAAATCAAATCCAGTTTCATAAATGAAAAACGATGAAATGATGATTTTAGTTATGGAAATTCGTTCCTCATAAATAAATTCAGAAATACCAGTCATAAAACAGTCACAGAATAATGACAGAAAATTAAAATATTGTACAAGCAAGCCGCTACCCCTGCAGAAGATTTTTACAAGCAATTTCTATATTTTTCAAAGCAGCAGAGCACCTGTAGAGTTCAGAAAATTTTACAGTGGGGTATGGCAGCCCTTCCAGAAAACTTCAGTAGTGCTCACGTTTCAAATTCCATTGTATGCAAACTGGTTGACCTTTGAATTTCTTGTTCTTTTGCCAGAAACTGTTCTTTCACTTGAACCTTTGATTTTTTTTGAAGAAACCAATTGTGTGAATGGCTTGACTTTGTGCTTATCTTTATCTTGAGTCCACGCATATAATTCCCAAAAGAACAGTCAAAGCAAAATCACGCCCCCTTTAATAACAAGTATAGCATAAAATCGAACCCCCATAAATGAAATTAAAAAATTCTCGTTCGTTTCAGGAAACAAATCACCTTTTTATCCAAGAAAACTAAACAAACAAGGAAAAAAATCAAAATCAGTTCACAGTATTCTTGCCTGAACAACCGTTTAAATCAAAGTATCAGCCCTCGCAACTCATAGGAAAACAATCAGAAAACACGCTGCAAATAACAAGGAAAAATAAATAGAGGCCCCCTATTCTCACAATACAAGGAAACAAATAATTGCCTCCCAAAAGAAAAGTCAACTCAAAATTCTCGTTCCTTTTTTTCTCAAAACACACGCAACCCCCTTTATTTCTCAAAAAACTAAAACAATTACAAAACTCAACAATCCAATTCAATGAACCGAACAGAAATTTCGACCTCGCGCTCCTTTGTCTTCCTGAAATCTACTGGAATTTGAACTGGGTTTGGTTGAATTTTAGGTATTTGCAAGGGTGTCCTTCGGTTCTGGAGATTACAAGGTGAGGGTTGAGGATTTTCGGAATTTTGGTATCATGTTTGTGCGATTTGCGGTGAAGCAGATGTTGACTTTGAATATGAAGCAGGATCTTGGGTACTTGCGTCTTTGGGTTGCAATGAGTGTTGAAACTATTTGGGTTCAGAGTTGTACGGTGTTGTCTATTATGGAGATGGCTTGGTATTTGATCGGTGTGGATTTATGTAGATGTGGTGGTGACAATGGCAAGGAATTTGAGTAGGTTGGTGATGTGGTAATCGGGATTGTGAATTCTAGTTGAAGATGAGTGGTGGAGGCATGAGTTTGAAGAGGGTTCGGTGCTGAATTGGTGAGCTGAGGATGTATGAATTAGTGGTTTTTTGCGTGATTTGTTTTTGGATGTAAAGATATGGTCTGAAGGGTAATGTGAGTTGTTGATCTAATGGATTTGTTGTGTGTATTGAAACAATGGATTGGACACGAAGTATTGCTGATTGTGCCGAGATTTTTGATGGTGGTGATGGGTTATTTGTTGAAGAGGTCGATGTTGTTCAGGTCGGTGCCTGAGGTTGTTGCGTGATAACGTAGGAGCATTAGAATTTGTGGCGTTAGTTTGTGAAGGAGGATGATGTTTGATTGACAGTGGGAAGTTTGTGAGAGGGGATGTGGTATTAATCAGAATTGGATGTGGAGACTGGTGTTTGCAGTTTGGATTTTGAGGTAAGAGATGGGAGCAAAAATTGCAAGAAAGAGAATAAAGGGATTTTTTTTAAGTTGTAATCAGAAAAGCAATTGTAAAAGGGGAAAATAAATTTAAAAGGGAAGAAGTTGAAAATTTGAAAAAGGGAAAGAAATTGGAGAAAATTAACAACTTTTTTTTTCTTGTCTAGAGGATCACAGTATCATTGAATAATACTAAATCTATCTTATCAACTTTTTTGTCTATATATACAAGAAAACAAAAGGAAAAAATAAATAAGTACAAGATAACAAAAGGAAACAAAATAAAAAGTAACACGAATCGGAAATTAAATAAATAATAAAATCTAATTGTTGCCTCACCGGCAACGACGCCAAAACTTGATCAACGATTTCTAAAAATTTGAAAAGCGTGAATTTTGTTGTAATAAATGCAAGCGCACAGATCGTGTAATATGCCGGTCGAGCACTGAGAGGAATTTTAAATTTTATTATTTATATATTTCTTAGGCAAGTTAGACAAAACTTGGAGGTTGATTTTAAAAACAAAGAAATTAAAATTGCAAATAAAACTATTATTGGATTGAATGAGATCTGAATCTAATCAAATTTTTATTCAATCCAATATGACCTAGGAAAGCAATAAAAAAAGAAGAGATTAAAATTGCAGAAATTAAAGAACTAACATAAAATAAAATTAGGATTACCGCTGAATCTAATGAGACGGTCAATCACTAATTAAAATAAGTGCAAAAGACAACTAGTACTCTACTAAATCTAATTGTGTAGATGGCACTAGTTGCTAATAAAATAAAATTGTAGAAAAGTAAAAGAAACCTTTGTTAATGTAGAAAAGAAGTACAAAATAATGGACTCCTGTTTACAATGGATACAAGGTGCACTTGTAGGAATGTAGACTCCTCTCCATGAGAATAATTGGACCAAGAATAAATCTCTTGAAATAATTTATTTACAAATAATAGAGATATGAAAATAGACTTAAGATATTCCAAACAAATTTCCTCTTCTTTAAGGTGACTCATGAAAGATTGCTTGCTTTTCCTTGGCAATAATTCAATCAAATCATATTCTCTATGGCAAGTAAATAAGAAAGATTACCTTTGATTTCTCTGTGGGGAATATGCCCAATTCCCGAAATACTTATTAGTGCATATCGTACATACGTACATAAGAATATATAAACACATAATATATCACTAATCCATAAATTCTTCAAAACCCATTAGGGGAGGCATGCAGTTTCATATTCTTTCTTTTCAGCAAAAAATAGGGCTTGACAGGGATTGAACTCATGTCTCTTTGTCTAGATTTCCAGGCATTTACCAATGTGCTACAGCATTTTTTGGGATTAAGATATTGTTGACATAAGAAAGTAGGTTTTTCTTCGTAAGTGGCCTTTAATCAAAATGAAGGAGACATGTATTGATAATCTGTAAAAACACACAAGAATACCCAAAGTAACATTTATTTATTTACAAAATATAAGATATAAGTGCATAAAATAAACACATTCTATGCTAATCAACTCCCGCCATCTTGTCTGGTAATCCAACTTCATATGATAAATTTCTAACTTGTTCGAGAACTGGAAATGGACCAACATACCTTGATGTTAATTTACCCCTCCTACCAAACCGAATAACTCTCTTCAACGAAAAAATCTTGACAAATACCAAGTCTCCAAAGGAGAATTTCAAATATGTTCACCTTTTATTAGCATAACTCTTCTGCCTATCTTGGGCAGCCTTCATTCGCTGTTGAATAATTTTGATCTTATCTGACATTTCTCTTATTATATCTGGTCCAAGCATAAATTTCTCACCGGTTTCCAACCAACATGATGATGAGTTACACGGTCTTCCGTACAAAGCTTCAAATGGAGTCATACCAATACTCGACTGATAACTATTATTATATGCAAATTCAACCTAATGCATATGGTCATCCCATGACCCTCCAAACTCCATAATACTGGCTCTAAAGAGATCCTCCAGTACACGATTCACCCTCTCTGTTTGACCGTTGGTTTGCGGATGGTACGCAGTACTGAGATGTAATTCTGACCCCAAAGCCTCTTGTAAGCTCTTCCAAAACCCACTAGTAAATAATGGATCTTGGTCACTCGTAATACCTTTAGGTACTTCATTAAATCTCATGTCGTACTTCATATACAATTCCACTAACTTAGTAGCCGTCTATTTGACTTGACCGGAATAAACCTTGCACTTTTGGTCATTCGATCCACAAGCACCCAAATGCTATCATGACCCGATCAATCATGACCCGATTTAGTCCTTGGTAAACCATCATTGAAATCCATTGAGACTTGTTCCCATTTCCATTTGGGAATTTCCAACGGTTGTAACAAACCACTAGGCTTCTTTTTCTCAGCTTTAACTAACTGGCAGTTCATGCCCTTGGATATAAACTTCCCAACGTCTCTCTTCATTCCTTCCCAGTAGTAGGTTTGCTTCATGTCTCGATAAATTTTGTTACCACTGGGATGTATAGTTAGTTTTGAGTGATGACACTCTCTAAGAACTTCATCTCTCAATCTATTAACATTGGGTACATCTAGTCTCCCATTCTTTCGAAGCCATCCTTTTCGATCAAGTCCATACTTGATCATCTTCTCACCGTCAATGCCCATCTCTACCTTGGAGATGATTTCCAATACATTAGGATCATCCCTCTGTCTGGAACTGATCTGCTCAATCAAGGCCGGTCTGACTGTTAAACTTGCTAACATCTCTGTATCCAATTCGTACTTAGGTCTGAAATCATATCCCGCGATATACTCCAGTTGCTTCCATTCAAGAAACATAGCCCCTAAACTGGCATGTCTCCTACTCAATGCATCAGCTACCGCGTTAGCCTTCTTGGGTGTGTACGCGATATTGAAATCATATGAAGCCAAGAACTCTAACAGTTACTACTGACAAAGATTTAAATCCTTTTGAGAGAAAAGATACTTTTATGACTTGTGATCATTAAACAACTCGAGTCTTTATCCCAAGAGATAATGTCTCCGCATCTTCAACATGAACACAATCGCTACCAATTCCAAATCATGGGTAGGATATCTTTTCTCATGCGGTTTCAGTTGCCGACTAGCATAAGCTACAACCCTACCTCCTTGTATCAGTACAACACCTAGTCCGGTACCACAAGCATCCGTGTATACTGTCGTCTCTTAGTTCCCCTTAGGAATAACTAGCACTGGTGCCTACGTTAGCTACTCCTTTAGACTCTTAAATGCATTCTCACACCTTTTGTCCCAAGAAAAAGCTTGATTCTTCTTGGTCAACTGAGTTAACAGTGCAGCAATCTTGGAGAAGTCTTGGATAAATTTACGATAATATCCAGCTAAGCCCAAGAAACTTCTCATGTCCGTTGCATTCTTGGGTGTAGACCAACCTAGCACTGTAGCCACCTTCACAGGATCCACGACAATACCATTCTCTGAAACAACATGACCCAAGAATCTCACTTCCCTCCTCCAAAAGTGACACTTAGAAAACTTCGCTTTCAATTGGTGTTTCCTCAACACCTCTATCACTGTCCTCAAATGTCCCTTGTGTTCCTCATCTGTCCTCGAGTAAACCAAGATATCGTCCATGATCACAAGAACCAACTTATTTAATTGATCCCTGAATACCCTATTTATAAGATCCACAAAATATGCGGGTGCGTTGGTCAACCCGAACGACATGACCAACCACTCATAGAATCCAGACGGCGTTCGAAATGCCGTTTTAGGTATACTCTCAACCGCTACTCGGAGCTGATGAAATCCTGTCGCGAATCTAACTGGGAGAACACTCTTGCTCCATTTAGTTGATCAAACAAATCATCTATCCGTGGAAGAAGATACTTATTCTTCCTAGTCACCTTGTTCAACTCGCGGTAGTCCACACATAAGCGAAGTGAACCATCGGTCTTAGTAGCAAATACAACTGGTGCTCGCCACTCGGAAACACTTCTTCAGATACATCTCTTCCTCAAAAGATCGCCCACTTGGACTTCGAACTCTCGCTGCTCCTTTGGTGCTATACGACAAAAAGGCATTACTATAGGTCTGGCATATTTCACTTAACCAATCTGAAACTCGATCTCTCGATGTGGCGAAAGTCCGATCACTTCCCCGAAGATTTCCGAATACTCGCCAGCAATAGGCATATCTGATAACTCATCATGCGGGATGTCGAGGGAATTTAGAAAACTAGCCATCACCCCATCACTAGGTTGGCAACCCAATACAACCCTCCTCCCATCATCCGCTCTAATGGTCACCAAAGACCCCTCACAATCTACCACCACCCCATACCTTTGGAGCCAATCAACTCCCAAAATATTGCCAAACCCAGTAAACCCCAACATAAAGCAATCACAAGCAAACATACATTCATGACTCAATAAGACCAAACTACGACAATCATACAAAGGCTTGTTGAACCATCGATCATGTTCATCACAACTAAAAGGTCTATTGACAGTCTCGGGCTCCAATTCCAACCTATCTACCAGGTCACTAGGCACGAAGGAATTGGAAGCCCCGGTATCAAAAGTACTCGAACAGTAACATCATAAATAGAAAGCATACCTTGGATAACAACACCCTTTCCCTTCTCCACTGCTGTTAGAGCATTCGACGAAGAGGGAACAACGTTGATAGCATATGCTTTCACGATCTGCTTCTTCTTAGGAGATTGCAGGCATTTATCCTTGGGATGTCCCACTTGGCCATAATTGAACCACTTCCTGTACGCTGGCTTTACTCGACAGTCTCTGGCATATTGACCCTTCTTACCGTGGCTAAAGCACTCAACATCTTTCTTATCCTTCTTTTTCTGACCACCCTTGGTTTGGTTCTATTTCCTCTTATTCTGGAAATTCTTCTTGCCTTCACCGCTTGCCTGCGGTTTTAGCTCCCCTGCAGATACAATAGCAACCTCCGTCTTCGTATTAGGGTAAAGGCTTTTTGATCTCAATGCCTTTTCCACTACGGATTCGAATGTCTCATCGATATGGTTTATAAGTCTTTCCCCCAAGTACTCATCTAATCCAGTTATGAACTTATCGTTATTCTTCTCGGCAGTATTGATAAGAGATAATCCGTATTTCGATAAAGTATCAAATTCAGAAGTATACTCCGAGACTACCCTACAATTCTGCTTAAGTTCCAAAAATTTCCTAAACAATTCTGATTTCTGAGTAGCTAGAATAAACGTGTCACTGAAGCGAGTCTAAAACTGATCCCAATTAACTTGATCTTCGGGAGTAGCCGCTTTAATAGCATTCCACCAATTCATCACCCGTCCTTGAAGTTGATGCAATGCTAACTTTCTCTTTATTGCATCATTGATCCCCAAATCCTCGAAGATGCGCTCACAACTATCAAGCCAATCTTGAACCTCCGTGGCTGATTCCGTTCCATGTAACGGCTTCTCACCAAGACTAGTATAATCCTTGTTAGTCTTGTCGAAATCGGCTCTAGATGCCTGTACTATTGCACCACCACCGTTAGCAGCACTAGGAACTGCTCCTTAAGCAACCCTAAGCATCTCTCGCATAAAGGAAGTAAACATCGTCCTTATATCAGGGACATTCCCATTGTTGTCCTCTGAACCCGCTCCCTCTTCAACTCCCGATGCAGGGTTCCTCATCGTACTCCTCATATTTCGGGTCATCGTTCAATCTGTAAAGAGAAAACGATTAACCATCTCCTTAGTGGTGCCAATGCAGTGCGACCTTTTCCTTAGATAAACTAATAGTATATATATATATATAACTTTTAAAAACCAAAATATCAAAAAACGCGCTCTCATATACATATACTATCTCTCCCTGATGTCTTCCCCTAGGTTAACTACGCAACCTAGGCTCTGATACAAAGTGTGACGGCCCGCCCTGTACCATTCTGACATTTCCCTTGAAATGCACTGTGCTAATGCCCGACTAGCACAGGACGGTCGTCAAAAGAAAGGGTTTGAAATGATGAATTACCAAAAAACGTATAGTTTACCTCACAGCGCATGGAATAAAATATAATAGTAACATAACTTGATATGAAATAGGCAAGACAGTACATAAGATGAAAAATAAACCATTCTCATCAAAGTAGCAGAATCCAAAATACAGCTTCATAACTAATTATTACATCTTTCAAATACTGTCTCTAAAAGGAAATAAAGAGTATAATACCAATTTCCAAAGGAGTGACCAGCAACAACGCAGGGAGAATATATATATATATAGTACATGGAAACCTCCTGCTCATCTCCGGAAAACTACTCATGCATAACTACCGAACCTCTCTCTAGTCTGCTCGTTTTTGAGCACCCAGAGTAATAAGAAGAGACATAAAACTCTGGGTCAGACAAAAGTTCAGTATGAGCGATAGGAGCAAAATAAAACAATAACAGGTACAAATAATCATACCTGACTTAGACCTGCAACCAAAGTTTTAGCACAGCAAGATGTACAATACTCTAAGGTAACACTAACATAGGATGTAAAATGGAAGTGTGAGTGTCATGGTGATAGCAAACATCAATCATAGCAATCATCCTCACATCTCTTACTCAGTGCATAAAGTATACGATATCCACCGCTCTGATCACAATATCCATTTTGGGGCCATGACGGAGTCCAACTCCGTACAACTATCGCTATGACCACTTTGCTCTTTGGGGCCCTGATAGGGTCCCACATCATACAACCTCTGACCCCACTGCACTAGTCCTTAGTCTATAGCCCTACCGGCTCAACCAGTCCACATAGTCCTAACCTTGGTTTGTCTAATACCCCCCTCTCAATGGTAACCCAAAGTTATAAGTATCATAACCCCTTTGCACACGTCCCGCAGCAAAGCCCAACTTTTGAAGTTAACTTGTTGGTTCCATTTGGATCCTGATCCATAACTTCTCATTTGGACTACCTTTGCATCTTGGGTTTTGGTCGGATTGGAGTTGATCTTCAGAAGAGTTCACGATCGTTGTCGCTTGTTCATACTCCATAGGGATTGATAGCTCGCCCATATTCCACGGGGTTACTCGCTCATCCTTCTCTGGGTTCGCTCGCTCGAACTTCACCAAGTTTACTAGGTCTGGTCGCTCGAGCTCGGCTCGCTCGAGCTTTCTTCAGCAGGCCTGCTTGCTCGAACTCCCTCACCAGGCTCGTTCGCTCGCACATACTTCACAGGAACCGGTCGTTCACATATATTCCACAGGGATCGGTTGCTTGAACTTCCTCCACCAGGCTCGCTCGACCTGGATCGATCGTACATGCCCCAACGCTCGATCGCGCGACCCGAAGTCTGCACCTCGTACCAATTTCCAGTAAACTAATTTCGCCACATGATGGTATTTTTGAACATTCTAACTTTCCTATGCAATCTCAAAGCATGCCAAACAGTAGTAATAACATGTGTAATCAATAAAAAACATTGAAACAACAATCTCATGTGTTACTTAGGATCAAACATACCCAAATCCATGGTTTTCCCCTTAATCCCCTAAATTCTAGGATTAGCAAACTTAATCCAAATTAACCCATATTCATGTATGTTACATAAAGTACGATTATAGAATTTATGCATATTTTTCCATAATTATCAGATGTTTAATTTCACTAATTATCACTAATCACCCCCTAATTAGCCCTAATTAGTGTATAAACTCGCAAATCACTCACCTTAGCCACAAATAATTAATAGATCTGAAACTTCTACTAATTTGGCTCGGATTCCTACGTAGTGCAGCAGATCTACCTCGATTTTGATGCTAATGCGGCTTAATTTGATGTAGATTTGATTAATTAATGATCAGAAAGTGATTAGACGTGTTCCAAACAAACTCATTTCCTCTTTTTAATTTAGTGGAAGCTTAACCAATCCCTCCTCCCGCCCAATCCCATCAACCATCTCTCTCCTTTGCCAATGTGCCGCTCATCGTCAATCAACTCCAACCACCACTGAAAAGACCTCCTGACCCAGTCGTAAACCTTCCTACTACCTCAACTCCTCCTTCGATTCTTCCAATCCCACAAAACCTCCCAAACCAACCTCCTCCACTCCCCTCTGGTCTACCACCCAAAACACCCACTGAACAAGCATGGACTGGCCATCGCCTCTTCCAGAATCTGCCTCGTATTGCGGGCCAGTACAAGCCTGTTCAGTTTGAAATTCTTTACAAAGATGGTATAGTTATGCCTACTTCTGACATAGTCGAAGCAGGAACTGAAGTATGAAAAACTATGTTATTGGGTTCTTTTTGGACAAACCTTTGTCCTATACCCTTGTGATGGAAACTTTGAAAACAAGATGGAAGCTAAGAGGAGACTTTAAAGTCAGATCCGATGGTAAGGTCTTTCTTTTTGATTTTGCTAATGATGCTGACAAGGACAAAGTAATTAGAGGAGGCCCAATAATTATGAGGAACAATCTATTCATAACAATGCAATGGGAACCAAAGATTAGCAATGTAAGTGGTTTCATCAAGGCAGTGCCAGTGTGGGTTAAATTTTACAATATACCAATATATCTATGGTCGCATAATGGAATTAACTGGCTTGCTAATAATGTGGGAAAACTTATTTGTCTACATGGTGCTACCGAGTCACTTGCATGGATAGAAAACGCAAAATGCCTAAGTGAAATAACCCCTCATGTTGAATTGGTGACCATATTTCCTGTGCTGAATCCAGATGGGTCAACAAAAATGATAAATGTTGACTACTTATGGCAACCTGATATTTGTACGCATTGCTGTGTATTTGACCATAAGGCTGTCAAATGTAATGAAGTAGCAAAGGAAGAGTTGAAGAGCAAAGAGATATTAGCTGAAAACATAAAAGAGGCAGTTCAAAAGAGTTCTGATGTTGTTGTGAAAAAGCATAAGAAAGAATTGCAACCAACCAATGCATGGCAAAAAGTAAATATAAACAGGAAGAGAATAAACACAGTCAGGCAAATTGAAAGAGCGCATGTATACAGGAAAAAATTGGCTGCTGGTACCAGCATGAATGGTGGCAATGCAAAGTTTCTTCAAAAAATCAAAGTTGATGCAACTAAGAGTGCTTTACACAACAGCTTCAATGTGCTTTACACGCCTGATATAGATGAAATGGATACTACCAAAAACTTTGATTTACCATCTGGAGTAGATGTTAGAGAAGAAGAGACAGAGTTCTTAAGTGCTAATGAGACAGGAGAGTATGAAGAAAAAGATGATACTGATAATGCAACAAAGGAAATTAATGATGAAAATAAAAAGGAAGGTGATTTAGAAGCAGAAGAGAAAACAAGCAGTAAACAGGAGAAAAGAAGCATCAGCGTTAAGCCAAAAAATAGATCACAAGTGCAGAAAAAAATTAATAATGTCGATAAATCAAAAGGTAAAGAATGCATGCATGTGGATACGCATGGTAATATGAATGCTCATAAATGCATACCAGAAACTTTTGATATCTCAATCCCAAACAACTCTTGCATTAATTCCACATCCAAAATCTCCAACTCATCCACTGCCAAACCTATTGCATCATCTCTCAATATAGTCGCCTCTTCCAATCATGCCATTATGCCATCCTCATCATCAGTTGCTGCATATCATTCTGCAACCGCGGCTGTTAAGCCTCCTGATATCATTTCTCGACTAAAAAAATCAAAATTCCAACCACCCCCTGTCATAAATGTAGTTCCAAAATCTAAATCCTCTAGAATCAATATCCTAGTTGAACCAGGTCAAATATCAGAGAAAAAGAAGAAAAAAGGGAAGAAAAAAAGAAGCAAAAGCATTCCAGAACCATGCAACCTATCCCCATTTGATACTGATTGTGAAACTGATGCTTCCAGTCTTACTATCTCATGTATGTCACCATCTTCTTCTCCAAGAAGAACAAGAAGCTATTCCAAAATCCCGTTGTTTAATGATGCAGAGTAACATCGCTGCATGGAATATATAGGGAGCTTACAAAAATATAAAATTAGATCAAATAAAGAGTCTGATATCTGAGCATAGATTATCCCTCTTATCCATTTCAGAAACTAAACTTAATCCCTCCCGCTCTTTGAAAGTGGCAACCTGTATCAATCCAGACTGATTTTTTATAACCAACCATGATTATGCTCCTTATGGAAGGCTCTTTGTTATCTATGATCCTAAGACCTTCATTCTTTCTCCAATAATCATTCATCACAAATTTATCCACTCCAAAGTATTTCATATCCCTTCATCGTCCTCTCCTTACATGACCTTTGTTTACGATAGTAATTCCGCCACAGAGAGAAATCTTTTGCTTAATTACCTCCCTCATTTCAATCAAAACTCCCATCCTTTGCTCGCTTTTGGCGACTTTAACTGCTCTTACAGCTCTGATCATAAGCATGGAGGCATCCCTTTAACCTTGGCTGACATTTCTCTTCTCAGCAATGCTATGCATAAAGCCTCACTGATTGAAGTTCCTTCCTTTGGAAGTTATTATGCTTAGTCCAATAAAAGTATTGATTGTCCGTGAACATTAACTAAGATTGATCATGCATTCATGAATCTCAAAACCCTCACTACATGGCCTACCATAAACGTGAATATCACTATGCCCCTCCTATCCGACCACTGCCCTCTGATCTTCACGATTGGCTCAGCAATTTTATATAAACAAGTAAATTTCAAAAATTTTGATGACTGGACAACAAACTCTTCTTTTATGCAGATTGTCCAGGATGCATGGAGTATTCATATGTTTGGAAACACAATGCTTAATCTACAAAGGAAGTTGAAAAACACTAAAGAGGCTTTGAAAATTTGGTCTGCTGAAATTTATGGGAAAGGTAATAAAGTTTCTTCTACTCTCACTAATCAATTGAAACAGGTGCAGGAACAAACTCTTCAACACAATGCTGATCTTAGTTGCTATCAAAATGAGAAGGATATAATAATACAACTAGAACAAGCTCTCACTACCGAAGCAAATATGGCTTTCCAGAAGAATAAGCAGAAATAGGCAATAAAAGGTGACAGAAACACAAAGGAATATCATGCGGCACTGAAGATAAAACTAGCAAAAGATTATATACACCAGATTGAAGACACTCAAGGAACAAAACACTCGAGCCCAGCAACAACTGATAATGCATTTCTTTCCTTTTACTCTGATCTACTTGGGAAAGATTCTCCTGAATCTGACTTGTCTTTTCTTGACAATATCTCCATATCTACTCTCTCCCTTGAAATGCAAAGTACATTGACAAATAATGTTACGGATGAAGACATAAAAGACGCTATATTTACTATGAGAAATTCGGCTTCTCCAGGACCAAATCGATTTACAGTTTCCTTTGGTATTCACTGTTAGCAAATAATTTCGTCTACTGTCCTTCGTGCTGTGCATAATTTCTTTATCTCCAGCAAAATCTTAAGCATCATAAATTCAACCAACCTTGCTCTAGTTCCTAAAGTAAGAGATGCTAAAGATGTAACCCAATATAGGCCGATAACATGCTGTAATGTTATTTACAAAGAAATCTGTTGGATTTTAGCAAGAAGACTTAAGCTAGTATTGTCGTCTATCATCTCTCCTAACCAGGCAACTTTCCTACCAAATAGAAGAATATTGGACAATGTGCTTCTTACTCATGAACTTCTAAACGGTTGCCATGCAAAAAAAATATCTCCCTACGCAATGCTCAAAGTAGATATAATGAAGGCCTTTGAATCGATAAGATGGACAGCTCTAACTAATATTATGTTGAAAATGAATTTTCCTGAAAAATTTATTCAGTTGATCTTCTTCTGCATAGTCACGGTTAGATACACTTTGGTCTTTAATGCCCATGCAATTGGGTACTTTAAAGGTAGAAATGGATTGAGACAAGGTGATCCTATTTCCGCCTACTTATTTATTATCGTCATGGAAGCACTTACTTCTGAACTTGAGAGACAAGTGCGCCATAGAAACTACCATCTTCGTCCCAAATGCAAATCCCCTCAAATCACATCCTTAGCCTTTGCTGATGATCTACTCATCTTCACTAAACCATCCTGTAGATCCCTTCAAACCATTATGGATTCACTCTCCTCATTCCAAAAATTCTCTGGCCTAAAAATGAACAACAATAAATCCAAGATTCACATAGCTGGTCTCTCTTCCAACCAAATTCTTGACTGCTTATCCTTAACTAGATTATCACCTATTGATAATGACATGTCATATATAGGTATCCCTCTAGCCTCCATAAGAATATCGGTTGGGCAGTGCATGCCATTATATGTGAAGATAACCACTGTTTTTCCCCGATGGGAGAATCGTTATATTGGTCAACCGGGTAGATTAGTGATCCTAAATGTAGTAATCTTATCGATGATTGTGTACTGGTCTAGTACTTTCCTCCTGCCTAACAAACTATTGACGATGCTTAGAACTGCAATGAGGAACTTCTTATGGTTTGGGTCGATCCATTCTACTAAACTATCTCCAATTGCGTATCATAAGCTTGAAAAGCCGAAAAGATTTGGCGGTTTGGGAATTAAAAATATAAAACAATGGAATGTGGCTGCAGTATCAAAACATTTTGTTAATTTGGTGACTCAGAAAAAGACATTATGGGTAGCCTGGAGCACTGTGCACAATTTGAAAAATGATAATGTTTGGATTGTGAAATCAAAACCGAACCAGAGCTGGGTTTGGAAAATGATTATAAAAGTAAGAGACAAGATTAAATCCTATTCTAAAATCAGAATATCGGTGAATAACAATGAATTCTTCTGGAAAACTCCTTGGATTGATGCTGGCCTAATCCTATGTGAAGCTGTTTCCTATGAAGACATAATGCTTGCGGGTATTCCCCTTAATGCTCAGGCTAAATCATATGTTAGAGATGGGAAAATTGCTCTGCTGAGAACCAATTGCGCGCATGTTAATGAGTTGTGGCGGAAATACAACGGAAAGCGGTATGTACATGCTCCTATAGATGAATATGAATGGAATGTGGATGGCAAAAAGCATGCGGTATCCCTTTTCTATGAAACGCTAACAGGAGAAAAGATAATGAGGAAGAGTGCATGGCACAAACATATATGGAATAACAGAAATACTGAAAAGCTAAATTTCTTGATGTGGAAGGTCTATTACAATGGGCTAAATACTATGAAAATCCATAATCGCAGTGGGATGAATGTGGCGGTGCATTGTGTTCTTTGTAATGCAGGTGATGAAGATGTTAGCCACATTTTTTTCAACGGTCCATTCACTAACTTTGTTTGGAGAAGAGTAAAGTGCAGAGGGGGGTTTGCTCCTGCTTTTTCTGGCAACAAGGAGGAGTGTCTAAGTTTCTATAAATCGACGAGATGGAAAATGGATGCTACTTATGAGATACTGATAATGCTCAAAGTTGTTCTAAGTGAATTATGGAAGGAAAGAAACAGTCGAGTCTTCAATCAACAAGAAAGAAGCAGAATAGAAGTTCATCATGCAGCAGCTAGAAAAATCAGCAATGAAATCTCCATGTCTTCCTATGGATTTGATCCTCTTATCAAAACCAAATGGAAATGATCGTCTGTTTCTTATATTTATTATTATTTATATATGCTCGTATTATGTTGTAAGACCTTATGATATAATATATGGTAGGGGCCATTAATCCCTGCTGGCTTTTGCCAGAAAAGAAGAAAGAAAAAAAGAAAGTGATTAGAGAGAGATTTGGTAGATGGAGGCCATTATTAGGGTTCAAGGAATGTTGGTGGTAGTTAGAAAAATGAAAGGAGATGATTCTCCAACTCCTTTCAACCATCCCATAACCCTAATCCCGAAATGGGGCTTAGCTGCTAATCACCCGACTAAGCCCAATTAGGCTATTTTTCCATCTTCAAATCTTATTTCATCCATATCTCCCAAATGGTAAGTCCATTTGATTAATGTGACCACTCTAGGAAACCATCATCCGAATCTAATGGAAGTGGTTTCAGGTCCAAACTCCTTACCGATCAAAAGTTATAGGCGAAACATGATTCGCCATAGGCAAAATGGTCATTTCAAATTCGGCAAAAATCATGAATGTGGGAAATGACCCCAATAGTCATTTCCCAAAGTTACATGACCATAAGTCTACGTGAAAATGAAATAAATATACTATGATCCTCCGATATGCAGAATGCGGGTCGTTATGAAAAGAAAGGAGTCTACTTATTCTTAGGAGACTTTTCATCTTCCTTTTGCTTCTTACTTTTCTCTAAGTCAGATTCCATGATGACTCTGTGCTTGGGTGGCTTCTCACCTTTGGACCCCTCAGAGCCTTTTTCAGGCTTATCATGTCTTTTCTTCGATCACTTCTCCTTCCCAGAATTCATTGTCTCCTCGGTCGATGCGGACTACTACAAGACAGTGGAAGGATGGACGACCTAAATGGGATCAACTGATATAGGTCCTGTCGTGATTGACTCAAACTTAATCTAGAGAAGCTTCCCCTCTTACAACACCTCCATCTCTGCTATGCTTAAGGCACACTTCTTCCCGTATTTGCCAGCGAAGATGACATCCTCTTCACCGTCAAGCTGGGAACCCCTACCATCCAGTCCCTTCAATGCATCAATCATTCCTTCGCCTTTATCTGGATGATTAGCTGGGGCACCTAAGGCTTGACAGAGGCTTTCAATTGAGATTTGAGAGAAGTATTAACCTGACAGGTACCCATGGCAGGAAAAATAGTGATAGTTAGTTCTTTAGGAACTATGGGCGCCTCGACTACTGCCTTCGTGAATCGCCGACCTATTAGTAAAACTCTCTCAAATTTCCGTGAAGCCAAAGAGATACCTTCTACAGAGCCACCGCTAGTATGTTCGGGAGTCTCGGGCATCTTAGTGATTAGAGTTGGAGGCTTGGAGATTTTGGGAGCTGGGAAATCTGGATCGTAGCCCTCAACATTTTCGAATCCATGGGCTGTAGAAGAAAAGTCGGAACTTCCTTCAATGATAATCTTTCCCTTATCTTAAAGCCTAGCAGCACCCTCAGCCTCCTTCTGCAGTCTTCTTCCTTCCGTCAGAACTTCGGGTTTGTTGTCCCTTAAACATTTCTTCATTAATTCCTCCTTGTCCACAGCTCCGCTTCCCGATGCGCACCACTCCTCTTCAACTATCTCACTCCAGGCATCGGCTAAAGTTGTGGCATAATCTTCAACCCAAGATATGTCACGACCGAAGGATCAGGGAAAACAAAGTCATCAACAAAGGCCCACTACAACCAAAAACAAATTTTCCAATAGGCAATATCCGTTGCAGTTGGGCAATTGCAACAGGCCCGCGCCTGTCTCTATAGCCGAAGTTGCAATATGTCTGCAACAGATTTTGTCTTTGCAATAAGAAGTTGCGGTATACTTTTTTGCAAGAGGCTTTTACTGTTGCAACTGATCCTTGTGCAACAACAAATGACAGTTTCAAAATAGTTTTATACAATTTTTTCCTATTGCAAAAGAATTTTTCATAACTGTTTTTGTCTGTTGCTATTGAATATTCTACAAATTGCAATTTCAAGTATTATAAAATCATGATTTCATGAATTAAAATGCATACAATTTAAATATCAACTCAAAGATAATACTACTCTAAAATATTTCATTAAATATTCACAAAAGTTCAAATTTTATTATAATATCTTTAAATACAAGCAAACACAATACATTGACAAAGACGGTTACAGACATATATTTCTCGTTAAGATTACATATCATTTTCAATATAAATTGATAAAAAACTTAGCAGCACAAGCATTAACCGTAAAATCATTCCTTTCCCACATCCAAATTCAATGACACAAATTCTATATCCTTACCACCGTGCATTTCAGTCTAATGGATTATGTCTTCCATCCACTCGTCGTATTTTAAACTATTATCAAACAGAGCCACCGATGCACTTTCTAGAATAATTTGCATAAATATTATATCGAGCGGAATCCTCAATACCTAAAGCCTATTCTCATAGAAAATACCAATACCTAAAGGTGGAAAGGTTCCATCTTTATTGTAACGAGATATTCAAAGCCAGTGCCCTTTATACCTTGAGAGAATAGCCGGAAAATTTTCATTTGACCAGACATGAAACCAT